>JAHDVF020001575.1:0-1384827 GCA_022606425.2 Lepidostoma basale
GGCTATCCACGATATCTCCCAGGTGGAAGATGTCGTGAGATGGGGCACGCAACGCAAGATACTGGCATGTATGGATCCCACACCCGATTGTTATATTTATGAACTAATTTTGAAATGGTATGTACAGGTTGGATTAATTGGTTTAATTCCACTATTAGAGGCAGAACAGGAGTGTCGGACATCATCGGAAGAGTGGCAGCGCTAAAATGGCATGCCGCTCGCAGCCCTGATGATAGATGAACTGCAACCCGAAACCCAGGACGTCCTCAACTTCGATGGAGGGACGACATTGGATGCGTTTTGCCAGGATCGACAGACATTGAATCAGATGGAGGAGGCCTACGCCCAGGAGTGAACGGATATAGGCTCATGATGATGATGATACAAAACATTGAAACACCTACCTGCAACATTTTAAATATTTCTGGAATGGGTAAAATTCTGCAACAATGAAAGTTCATTGTATGGAATGAATGCTTTAAATTATCAACTGATTTCTGTAGAATCACACTCCAAAGGAGAATTGATTCAATGTATATTTCCAGACATCACACAAATTTACAAATTTCGTCATTGGTTAAGTGAATGTGCATTATTAGCTTCATCTAATGGACATCAAAATCAAGGGTTTTGTTTCTCTAAACATTGTATTTCTAAGAGCATTATTATGACCTTGAATGGTATATGTATGAATGTTTCATGCAAATGTGATATAGTATATTTATTTGTTTTTTAATTTCACTTAAAATATTAAGGAAAAAAATTAAGACTGGACGTTTAATGGTTTAAACATTAAGCTGAAAAAGATATATATTAACTTTTTTTTGGGTGGCATCTTTAGGGTAACATTTGAACTACACTATATTAATTTAATATTTTTCCTTTTATTTCTAGGTAACATGAAACGGTGAAATCTGCAAGCTGAAAGATGTCATGAGATGAGGCAGACAACCCAGAAGATAATGGAATGCGCGTGTGCAGAGGATGGATCCCACACCTCGATATATGCGTAGATGAAGTGCAACCCGAAACCCAGGACGTCCTCAACTTCGATGGAGGGACGACATTGGATGCGTGTTGCCCAGGATCGACAGACATTGAAGCAGATGGAGGAGGCCTACGCCCAGGAGTGAACGGATATGAATTGTATATGTATGAATGTTTTATGCAAATGTGATATAGTATATTTATTTGTTTTTTTAATTTCACTTAAAATATTGAGGAAAAAAATTAAGACTGGACGTTTAATGGTTTAAACATAAAGCTGAAAAAGATATATATAAACTTTTTTTTGGGTGGCATCTTTAGGGTAACGTTTGAACTACACTATATTATTAAATCATAACGCGCTTTTGCACAGCTATGTTTAAGACCAATTGGCATCAAAAACTCATTTCAGACTTTTTGCAAACTTGCCTCCTTGGTAATGCCCAGCCTTCAATTGTTCAATTCACATTAGTATTATTCAAGTTCACAGCAAGTTTGCTTGGATTAAACAAATGTTTTAAAGATATGAACTGAATTAGGATACACACATTCTTACACCTATACACATGTCATTTTATCCAATAAAATAATTGATATTGAACTTTCATTGTATTTCTTTAATATATATTGGGTGTACGAGTATTTATATACTCTAATATAGCAATAGCGAAGCGTTGCCGGGTCAGCTAGTTGAAAATAAATAAAAAATACGATATTTTAGGACAAGCTTTTGTTTACTACGAATTATGTTGCTCATTTGGTAAAATAATAAGTGTTTCTATTGTTCAACTTTATAGCCTTTTATTCTAGTTCAAACCGTTTCATTTACAAGTTATTTTTAATTTTACTAACCGGTTTCAGTATTTGTGTAATTTTATGAAAAATACATACAAATAAATTGACAATACGTAAAATTGACTGGTGACAAAGGTAAGAAATAAACTAGAATGCTGTATGTGATCATGATTAATAAGAACGATGTCCAGATAATTAAACGAGTTTATAGATAATTAAATGATTTTACTGATATCTTAATATAAATAAAAACGTCTGTCTTCTAGGAATTTTATTAAGTTTAATATGTAATGACATGTTTCGCCCTTCTAAGGCATTATCAAATGTCACGATAATGCCTCGATAATCCCTTAGAAGGGCGAAACATGTCATTCCATATAAAACTTAATGAATCTCCTAGATGACATACGTTTTCATTTATATTAATTATTTAATATGGAGTTTTACATCATTGTTCAAGAAACAATAATATACTGAAATCTCTTGACGAAAGTTCATTTTAAACTATAATATCACTAAACGATGCTTTTTTCTAACTATTCCATTTTTTGTCATTATTTCTACAGCGACCGGTTTCCCCAGGCTGGCTGATATCGACAGACTGGTCTGACAAGTTATTAAAAAACATCTTGAATAGTTATTTAAAAACATATTTTATTGAATTATTATGAGTTTATTGATACTGTGATAGTATATAAAAAAAGTTTGGTCGTTTCATTTAATAAATTTGATAAAATCATACACAAATGATAAGTATAATGTATACATAGTAAAGATGAGAAACACGATGTCTAGAGAGCAATCAATATTAAGATTTAGTGATTCGGTAATGTTACGTCACGATTGGATCATTACATGACGCGGTGACGACGAAGGTCGCAAATTATCAACACAATAATATAATTATTATAAGCATACGGATAAAACAAGATCTAAAAGGAAGTAGTGTATACATATTTTGCTTCTTGAACCATGACATCAAATCAGAGATATACACATCGTCGTTGTTAAGGAAAAAGTCGTTTATTTCTTTTAAGACTTTATGAAGAAAAACGTGTAACGAGTTTATCTATACTAACAGTTATTGCCAAAGTCGTAACTTCGCTATTGGGTTAAATAATATCTTAGCGATCGATATTCCAAATTGACAGACTATATTGTTTTATTAATATAGGTTTCAGATTGCGATATATAGCGATCGATGTTTCAGATTGATAAAAGTATATTTTTTTAATTAAAACAATGAGAAATCGCTTGATGGAAAATCATTTTGAATAATAATTATATAAAACGATATTTACTACTTTTGTATTAATTTCAACAGTGATCGGATTCGCCAGACGCTATGGCATCAACATACTGGTCTTGTCCCAGAAACTGTAAAGGAAGTCGAAATAAAGACAGGAGTAGTAAAAATATATCAATTTATTTAATTATTACGAAAAATCTCGATTTATAGCAAAATTCTATATAATTATACTATCCTTAACAACGGCGATATTTAGACTTCGTATAAAATTGTTCAAAATCCTTAATTTCAATATATCTAATAAGTTGTGAACATGTAAAAATTGAGAAGATTGAATATAAGTGTGTGGACCGTAGAGGCAAAAGAACCGTGTATTTATGTAGAGAGCTAAATAAAATGTAAGAGCTATCGGTTTGAAATAGATATCCACGCATGCGTACGAGTTTTTTTTACACCACAAACAACATGTGGGACAATTTTAAAGCGTTCTTCCCCTCACGAGTCTCCCCCTAGGAGTGTAGCTAGCAGACACCGCGGAAATAAACAAATTATCCACACTTCATAGAGCTCCTTGAGATTAATCATCCTGTCGTCATAACAGAAGTTGGTAAGTAAGCGTATTTATAACACCGAAGTAGCTAAACAAATAGTATTATCTGCGAACGGCGGAAAAACTAATAAACCGAGTGGGAAAACTTCGAACTGCCGCGGAAACAAAGGGGCTGTTAGGCTTGTGGAAAATAACGGAGAACTTATATAAAACGCAAGTGTCGATGTTTATTACACGACCGTAAAACCTATAAATATAAGAATTGTTAATCTACGAGAAATTTATATAATATCGCAAAAAATAAACAAGTCTGTCGATGCCATCGAGTCTGGTATTATAAATTCGGTTACTGTCGAAATAAAGACAAAAGTAAAAATATTTCTTAAAATATATAACTAACTAACTAACTAAACATCACGCCGTTTCCCCGTAGACAGAGATGATGGGCCGCCAAAAGCCATACCAATAATGTTCGATTGTTCCTACTTTGAAATGGCCGCCTTTCAGTAATGAATTAATTTGGTCAAGCCATGTCTTCCATGGCCTTCTTCGACTTCTTTTTCACACAACTTGTAAATATCTTTCTAACCATTCTTCCCTCATCCATTCATTCCATATGTCCATTCCATACCATCTTAGTGACCCTTCTTAATTTTATTTAGATCGCATTCAATTCATCATTAGGTTATCCATCATATATTGTTTTCCTGCAGATTATTCTTAGTGATCTCATTTCCAGAGCATTTATCCTATCTTCAATCTTTTTCTGCCAATTCCAAGCTTCAATTCCATACACAAACTTAAAAAAATATCGTTTTATTTCATTATAATTTAAAAAGAAATTTCAGTAAAACCATTTCATTATACTCAGGAAATTGAAAAACTTTGTTTAATCCACTATTTAATAAAAAAATATATTAAAAAATACAACATGTTGAGGATACCTCCATCTTCAGGTGTAAAAATATAATAAAAACTTAACAAAGAAAGACTAATAAAAAACGCATTTAAAATTCGATTCAATAATTCAAATTTAAAAATTAACCTGTGCTATTTGTTATAAGAGAACAGATTTGTTATAAGAGAACAGATAACAGTAAGAATTAATAAATAATATTAAATAATAATAATACATGATGATAATATAAAAAAATATATATAAAAAAATTGCAATTTAGAAAAAAACATACATTTGAAAAGACATAATTTATATAGGTCTCTTTCATTATCTTATCGCAAATATTGGGATCTCACAAATAGTAAAATGGAAACCATTATGTGTTGGGGTATATAGGGGGAAGGGGGGATATTGTTTGGACTTTGGTAAAGACATAAATTCATCATTACATCATTATGTATGACTTTGGCTTTGATGTTTTCAATATAACCAGGATACGAGGGGACGCCGCTTTTCAACTGTGACAAGCTGACAATAATATTTATCTGGGCTCCCGAAATCCAATTTACTGGGCGGATGTACCGGCCCTGTACGGCACAGACATCTGCCCTCCACAATAACGGAGTGCGCGGAGCGGGAACAGTCGCAGGAGACCGAGGGGGAGGGCTGCTCTAAGAATAAGCCAAGACGCGATGGGAAAATCGTCAATCGGAGTGCAAGTTCAATGCACTTCGTGCACGGAGACGGTTCCTATTCCCTTCTATCATTTTGTATACAAACATCACCCACTGTTTCAAATAACCACACATAGAACTTTTAAAAATTGAATATACAAACAAATTTCTAAAATCTTTCAAATACCTCTCGCTAAGTGGTAACTTACAGATTTATAAATTCTTCCTGCATACATAAATCTGCTTTACTTTGACTCTAATAAACTATTCAAATGATTTTACTGAAATCTCTTGATGGATATTCATTTTAAATAATAATGAAACATTTTAAATAATAACTACTTAGCAAATAGTGTCATCAGTCTGTCGATGCCAGCGAGCCTGGTGAAACCGGTCGCTGTCGAAATAAAGACAAAAGTGAAAGAAGTTAAAGAAACATCGTTTTATTTAATTATTATCTAATAAACAATTAATCCATACGACATTTAAAAAAAAAATTCGATACAATGCTAGAAAAACGTTTCTATTTGATAATATTAAGACTAAAACAAAACTAACTATCGCACCGTCTTTCCGTAAGGGTAACAAGTAAGCACACTGTTCTTTTCTGAAATACTTCTTTCGATTCCTCAATATTCGTACATCGTGTAATGCACGCACTCAAACATCGTCGATAAATTGCAATAATAAATATAATACATTTATATCGATATTAATAAATATTATTACATAAGATATATATTATATATTAAAATACAGTACATTTTGTTGTTTTACACTGCAAAAATGCAAACATAAACATACAAGTTAAGATCCAATTAGTCACAAAATGACTTGATTAAAACAAATATTTTTTATCAAAATAAGCAATGAGCCAAAATATTTAGCAATTAACGTATAAAAACAAACACAAAACGGACGATAAAACAAATTTCAGCTTGTAGCAATCAAACGCTCTACACATAATTAAGGTTTTAATGATTTATACTCGCACGCTCTCTGGAGTGAGTTAGGCGCTGATATTCCGAAACCAGTTTTGCGATTTGTCACAAGAGTCGCGTCTCGCGAGATTTTTATAAAATGTGTCATTTATGTTTGACTAACTAGACGGAAGAAAAGTGTCCCACATTCACGAGAAGTATGCAAATGTGCGTGAAATTGGGCGCCCATCCGAAGTGACTCTTGTATCACCTTAATTACTCATTTTCCGTGAGAGTTAGACTACTTACGGCACAAAAACAAACAAAATGAAATACGTACACGCAAGTATTTGATAACCCAGTTAAATTAAATCGCAGGTAAATTCACGAGAGTGAAAAGAGATCTGAAGTTAATTGAGTATGGAAACTTAAATAATCACACAAAACTACAGTAATTCTGGAACTTATCTTCTAATGTCTTTACATGATCTAGTTTTAGAGAACTAGAAAATATTAAACCGTAGTTTGTTCTGATAACTACATGCACACTTCACAATACAGTAGCGATTGTTCTCACAATTCACGTGATTCTACAAATCCGTGTATAAAAATTGAATATGGTTATTTATGAAAATAAAAATGTTTTTAATTTAAATTTCTTGGTAGAAGTTCATTTTAAATAATGAAAACAAAACATTTTTTTATACAAAGTGTCTTTATTATTATGTATTTAGTGTGTTTCCACTTGTGTTTATATTCGACCGGTTTCAGCAACTTGCTACCATCGTCTGGTCTGGTCACCAGACGATGGTAGCAAGCTGCCGAAACCGGTCGAACATAAACACATGTGGAAGCACACTTAATACATAATAATAAAGAAATTTTGGAATAATGCTCAAAATGCATTGTTAATGGGTTTTTATTATCCCGTTCAGTTTTTTTTTGTAGGTTGTAATACGTCATTCATGCGCTGTCTTAATTCTAGTAAAAAAATGAAAAAATAAGTAGTATTGAAACGGTTAAACCATAAAATCATGTGGAATTAAACTAAATATAAAGATTTTTTAATAAAAATAGAATTATTTTAATTGTTTACAATGGACTTCTACAAAGAAATTTCAATTAACAACATCAATACGACAGTGTTACGTCTATTTAAAAAAATATTTGTTATTGAGCTGTTAATGACACATAGGGTTTTGCAGACTTTTTACAAAGCATTCACGTTTTCCCCTGTTTGAGTTCGATATGTTATGACATGTTTTACTTTTTCCAATGGGTTTTGTGCAAAACTTGTAAGTTTTAAAAATGTAAGCATTTTCCATAATATTTAGTTAGTATTTAATGACATATTAACATTAAATTTTCAAAATCGACAAAAACTGACATACGTGCTTTTTTCCAAATAGGCACCAGCAATGAATTATCAGACAGAAGGTACTTCTGACAATATTAAAAAAATATATATACTTAAATTAAATTCAATGCTGTGGTTCTAATAAAATTTCGAGTGGTAAGTACTTTTATATCAGCATTCGGCAAAACTAGCGGCAACAAAAAAACTAATCGCCGATATCTGGGTCAGCCTACAATAGAATTCGTAATCACCAGTTTACTGCGTTAATTCAGACTAATCTGGGCAAACAAATATAAAGATTTAGCAATATGGTTTACACGAGAGGTCTACTAATTATATCGGCGGCCCGCAGAGCAGAGATGCGCGCGCAATACAAAGGACCGTTGAAATAAAAAGTGTCCACAAAACAAAGAGTTTAAATATGTTTTTTGTCGCGGCGCGAGTCGGTCCAATTTTTGGTGCATTTCGAGGTGACCTCAAATCGGTTGACTCGCTGTTACCTCCGGTACTGTACGGGGGAGGGGGGTATCGGAGACCGATTGAGTTCACTGTTAGTCCCTTGCATTCATTATAAGTTTTGCCTTCACTATTTGAATAGTTGAAGTAAAATATGCACTAAAAACAAAACAAAAAAATCAAATTAGGAATGCAGTGGACAATATTTTTTAAGCTTTGCAAACAACATGAACTTCGTTTAAAATATTAAAATTTAAAACAATCGTATTTATAAAAATAATAAAAATATATTATAATTAATGAAAGGATCATTGAGATGGTTTGAACACATGGAAAAAATGAATGAAGAAAGAATGGTAAAAAAAATATGTTTACGATGTAAATGGAACTAGAAATATAGGATCAAATATTGAATGTCGGCCACGTGAGGAATCAGATAAATTGACGTGCGTGCATGACACGATGTATGAATGTTGAGGAAGCGAGAGAAATGTCAGGAAAGAAAAATGTGTCAGTCCATTATTTCTGCCTAACCCTTCAGACAGACGGCGTGATGGTTAGTTAGTTAGTTAGTTTATTACAAATTATCAAATAAATTTAACTGCAAGTCCAATAATTGATTTGTTTCCTTTGTTGCAATATTAACAACTGGACCCCAATAAGAACTTTAAAATACTATTTTAGATTCATTAAAAAATATTTGTTAAAGCAAATGCATAAAAATTCGAAAAAAATCAATTCTTTCTCTTCATTCATATATGTTTTGTTCCGTTTATTATATCTTTAATATACTTTCTTTACCCTTGTTTTTTTCATTAATTATTTCGATGTGTCTAAACTATCTTAATGACCCTTTCATTATTTCCTTCATTTACTTATTATTTGACACAATCATAAACAGATTTACTACACATTTATCTAAGAGATCTAATTTCTACTGCGGTTTTTTTTTTGAAGACGTATAATATAAACATATTTTTATATAATAAATGAATACGCGATTTGTTCCTTTTACAATAGTTTATACATCTCTCTACGTGTTATAAATACATAATACCTTCATCGGACAAAATTGATCTCATTCCAGATGATGAAGGTTCTCGTAATATGTCGAGGTGAATAATCTACCATACTTGTATGTGAAGCAAACGGCATATTGATAAATAGAATATCACGGAAATCACAGTATTAATGCATTTATTATACTACATATATAAGAAAACTACAAGGCGAAACATAATATGTATATGCGGAATTCATAGCGTGCGGTTGTTATTTTCCAATTTGCTTACAAAAAAAAAAACAATTGAGTGCGAAATTGTGAAGAAAATTTAAAGCGATTGAAACGCTCAAACGAGAGATAAATTATAGAAATTTATTCGGAGAATTTTGGGCAAATGTAGGATAGCGAGCGTTAGCAAGAAAGCGGAGAGATTAGCGAGTTCTCATCTGCATGTCACGCATCCGGCCGGCCGTAACCTCAAATGTTAGTACCACTAAAAATACTAACTATTGTATCATCGAGTGCTGGCTCCGTACTAACTTTCATAGCTGTGAAAAATACTGACATAGTTGTGATTTGTTGAACATTGTTCTTTAACACGCCCGCGCGGAGAAATGCCTAGTTTACATCTGTCTATTGTTTTCCCAGAGCATACTCGATACCAGCAATTAATACTGCGCGTAACAAGATGCTTCTCGTAAGTTGGCACGAGTGCTAGCTGCTGATTTTAAAAAGTAGATCAAGATTGCTAAGAAACTATTCGGACCTATAATACGAAATATCAATGTCAATCGTAAACGAGCACAGAAGCGCTCGCTTGTTCCGAAGGCTTGTCGCCGGCAATAAACTGGCGATAAAAGCGCTCGTAAATCTCGGGAGGGTGACCAATATTGATGGAAAACCGGGCATATTGTTAATGTTAGTATAACGCGTGCGGGCTGAAACAATGGGCGAAGAAACAGGCATCTCCTTCGGCAAGGCCGCTCCACTTAGACCGCGCGCGCGGGGGCTGCCGAGCGCAGCCGAGCAGGGCCGAGCCGAGCCGAGCGGCCTCCGCGCGAACCTTGCGCTGCCGCAGCTGCCGGTAATCGGGTTATGCCGGCGACGGTGACCAAGGAAATTATACGGAGATATCAAATGATAATCGGATTGCGAGCTAAGGATGCACGGGTAAATGTAGGCGAAAGGTCGCACTTTGTACGTATCACATCGGCCCGGTGTGCGGCAACAGTTTGCTTCGTGACTGAGCCGCCTACTTGGACCTGGAACTAATTGGCGCTGTGAAGCGGTTCCATTTCGAACGCAACTTTTAAACAGTACCTACTCGCGACTATAAACCTATCCAAATAATTTACAAGGGTATCGCCCGGTATACTTTACATACAAGTACGACCTTCGTGGCAGAGTGGTTACGAGCTCTGACTTCCATGCCGAAGGTCCTGGGTTCGATTCCCGGTGATGGCAGTGTGATTGTCACACTGTCTTTGGTCTGGTGTAGAATTCACGTGACAATAAAATGGCGATAGATTGGCTACCTATCACATGTCACGAGAATCAATATAATAGCTAAAATTAAAAAAATAAATGTATACAGTAATTGGGTCGAAACGACCTGTTGTGTACATAAAAATAAAAAATAAATAAAAAATAAGTCCGCCCATTTTATTACAGCTGACAGACTTGAAAACATTTCTCTTCCAGTACGTTACATTTTGATATCTTTCTCGCGAGTAGTCCACGGAGGCAAGATATAAAATGAAGACGGGGTTTTAAGAGGGAACACCTCAGTATTCTTATTCGGTCTCGGGGTTCTAAAGACATTTCTTTCCAATCTAGTCGCCCCGCGGCTCCATCTGCCCGGTGGAGTCATTCACCCTCGCAGCCCGCCCCTACGCCCTAATGGCTTTCTTTCCCCCACCGGGGGTTTATTTATTTCTCTTCTTGCACCGGCTCCAGCCGTGCTCTCCTTCAAGACGGATCTGTCCTTATTCTTAAAGGTTTCACATTCGATAGAAAAGTGAGATCGCTTTATTCCCTGTCAATACACACGAGGGACTCGGCTTTATCTGATACCGATGTACCTTGAAGCGTATCTGCCGCGAGTGAATACAGGAAGTTACATTAAACATTTCAATATTATGCGAAACTAATTTCATTATAATTACTGTTATTAATAAAGGTTATCAGTATACTGTCCGTAATTGTAACGAGGAACAATAAATAGGTTATCTTTATTAACAATGCAACATGCAATGAGCTTCAATATTATTCACTCCCCTTTATATAACAAGACTCCAATCCAAATATAACTTATTTGTCTCTTTATTTTTTATATACTTTGTATATACAGAGCGAAAGAACGTATTATGAACAAAATTATGAAAGGTTCGCTGCGTTGGTTCGGACATATGGAGCGCATGGGTGAAGAAAGAATGGTTAAAAAAGTATACGTTAACGATGTAAATGGAGTAAGGAGTCGAGGTAGACCGAGAAAAACATGGCATGACCAAATTAATCAAATATTAAAGGTTGGTCAAGTCAGAAGCCGGAAGAATCGACGTGCGTGTATGACTCGATGTATGAATGTGGAGGAAGCTAGAGAGGTGTGCCAGGATAGAGTAGTGTGGCGGTCCATTCTCTGTGCCTACCCCTGCGGGGAAACGGCGTGATGGTTTGTTGTTGTATATACAACACTAACTTAAATTTTTTTTAAATTAATATCAGACATGTTTCGGACAACCGGTCCTTCTTCAGTGAAACATATTATAAAGTTACATATTTAAAATATTATAAAATTGTTTACAAATATGATCAGTTTTGACAGATGTTAAAGAAAAGTAAAACATCTACAACACAAAGTATGGCGAACATAGAACAAATATAACTTATTTAGTTATAACAAAATTTCACAAATGCAGAAAAGTGATGTGCGTACCTACACAATACTAAAGCGCATATAAAATACGAATACACTGCAATAAAGCGTATCTCTACTAGATAAAAGCGTTATATTACAATTAAGATTTATGTCAACACTATACAAAGTAATGAAACAATCATTTCTTGGAAATTTCAAACACTCACGGTGTGAGTAAGTCCTACTGACAATAATAGTAGGCAGTCTGTCTGGCTATGTGCGAGTGCTTTCCTATGCACGGACCACGAGCATAGGAAAGTACAATGTATAATGTACTCTCGCCATATTGTGTCCAGACTATTTGGCGGCATTCGCTATCGGAAAGGCGCTACCGAGAAAAAAGTGCAGCAAAGTGTGACGAGGCAAGTAGCGCTAGCGTACAACACATCACGCCGGGTATTCCAAAATCGATAACTCACTGATCGACTCACAAGTCTTCCATCGAATTCGGATAATCGAGTGAATCAAATGCGATATTCCTTAGCATCATACGAACAAATAAACAAAAATATATATCATATGAGGATAATGCCTTTAATAGAAAATCAACTTCATTATTTTATGATGAATTTTAAAACTATGTGTTCCACTGATACGATTAACTTTATTAACACACAGTTTGAAGATATATACAGAAGCAAATGAACTATGAAAAAATAACATTATTAATAAATTATTATAATTTTAAACACAGTTTTGTTTCTACTTGAGATTATTTATATTCATAGTTTAAAAAAAGAAATAAAGCATTACAAAATTGCAGATTTGCCCAAAATTTGAAAAATCATTTGAGGGTATATTTCACTGATATAATATGATATTCCGCTGATATTATGATTATAAAAAAATAGTAATATCCTTAAGATAGGATAGTAAGGATCATAATACTCAAACCAATAAAGGAAAAAAACTGACATGAGCATAAACATATAACAAGACATATTTCTAAGATATACTCAAATCATAAGAGAAGACAATATATATGAAATTGGCATGTTTCGATAAACTTATAGAAAATAAGAGCATTTTATTAATAATAATAATAAAAATACACATTATTATAGAATTCATCATCAATGCATTTAGTTTTATCGTTAAAAAATCGACTAGACTAATTTAAGTAGATTCTAAATAATACCTTATAGAGTGAGACTAATTAAGAAGTTACGATTCGTTTCAACGATATTTTTAGTTAAGAGGGTGCGTAAGAAGGAAAGAGGGCAACCGTAAATACCCAAAGGGCAGCTGTTTCTTTAAACACCGAGGGAGAACTGACAAAGTTTCTAGGTCAAAAAATGCAGAATATTCTGTAGTAACCGAAATGAAACATATTCTTAATCAACCTTTATAGAAATAATAACTATTATAAATTGATTGTAAACATTTAAAATCGAAATCTTACTATACAGATATTTAAATAAAGTATTATATTCTGCAAAAAAAAAAACACTTTAAATTATTATACATTACACATTTACACTTTAGATTACACATGTTTAAAATTGGTATTAACATAAGCGATCACTATTTATTTAATAAAAAATATGCACATTTTTGGGTTGTTTTTTATTCATATACATTATTTTATTCAGAAAAAAATATATATGTAAAAATGGAATATTATTACTGTTAAAATGATGATGTCAACATCGGTTGGCGAAACAGATGTCGCGACACTCTCAGTGAATAAAAAGAAATTGTATTATTATAAAAGTGTTTATTTTAACAGTAATAATGTTGAAGTATCATAGTGTTTCGGCCAAAACAATGGACTAAAAATTGAATATTCTAAATTTTACATAAACGATGTCAAAAGTGTTAATTAGTTTTCTAATGTTACAAGTAAATCTGAATCACCTCATATTGTTCAGTTTTAAGTAATTTTATATGTACGTATAAATTTTCACTTATTTTTAATAACTCTATGTTAAGGGTTCTAATGTTGTTTTAAAGAGCTATTAATGGTATGTCATGAACAGTGGTGTATCAATATTGCAAGAACAATACTTACATATTGAATCGAATTATAAAAATAGAGTGCTCTAATCTTGAGACAAAAATTGTTACACTTTGTATTGTTTAAAAATAGAATACAATTATATTCTTGACGATAAACTTTACATAAAAATTGTATTAATACCCCTTCCTTCTATATTCACCATCACTCGGTGTTGTGGATTCATAATGGAATAATCTTTTAAATTTTGTATCACAACACATTATAAAAATCAAAAACTAAAAAGAAATAATAATTAAATAAAACGATGTTTTTTAACTACTTCCACTTTTGTCTTTATTTCGACAGCGAGCCTGGCGAAACCGGTCGCTGTCAAAATAAATACAAAAGTGTAAGTAGTTAAAAAAACATCGTTTTATTTAATTATTTTTTAAAATGAGCTTCCATCAAGAGATTTCAGTAAAATCATTTGATTATACTAAAAAGAAACTTGTTTCAGGACACAGAAGCCCTTCATCAGTGTAAATATTGAAAGTTACATATATACTAAATATTTATTTACTTAGTATTGACAGTTAATATTTACACCAATGAAGGGTTTCCGTGTCCCGAAACACGTTTGTTTTTAATTAAAAAAATTAATAAAGTGTTGTGATACAAAGTTGAAAAAAAAAAAAATTATATTAATAGCATTCTGGCTAAAAATAAACTGCGAATGAGCGCTGCATGGTAGTGATAAGTATGGCTTATATGGTGCATGAACGATTAATGTTGGCAGATTAAATGAAACGTCTCATTTATAAAGTCGAGTTCACATCGACAGCGCGGAATGGCGGACCGATCGCGATATCGAGGCGCCTTGCGCCGCCCGTACTAAAAGGGTTACTGGGTCGGTTCCCTTGAACGGAAATACATTTCAAAAGAGAGAAACGAGAGAAAAACTCGAAGACTGCATTTAATGCATTCGAGACAACCTCAAGTGGATGCACGGGGAACCTTGGCTTATTTGCATTCTGAATTCAATTATTATTTAATACTTTTGCAAATATAATATTATATATACTAGCATCGGTGCATGCACGTAAAAATAATCGTAAATTTAATCGTTAAAGTTAAATTAACTTGAAAGTGCGATAATGGCGAAACTTCATTAAGAATATCTAAAAATAGCTTAACCTATAAGGGAATGGTGCCCACAATGAATACAATTAATTATTACTAACTAACCATCACGCCGTCTTCTCGAAGGGGGAGGACGAAGAGGAGGAGAACGCCACATTGTTCTATCCTGACGTACTTCTTTTCCTTAACATTCATACATCGTATCATGCACGCACGTCGATTTCTCCGACTACTTGGAAAAGGTACATTAGTTTTCAAATAATTAATTTATACATTTTTATAACACAAATGAGACATATCAAAGAGCGATATTCGGATATAAAAAGTTTAAATTTCTACACTGAGGAAGAATGTCTGTGTCCTGAAACGTGTTTGTGAAAAGTGCAAAAAAGTGTTGTCAAAACATAATGTTTAAAAAAAGTTATTCAAATGTGAATCCACAACACAAAGTGATGACGAATATAGAAGAAAATGTATTATTACTTCTGGAAAAAGAACTGCCTTACTGACGTCGACACATTTGGAATGCTTCTGAAATACATGGCCTCTTATTTTATTGACATTATTTAAAAATATTTTATTTTATAAATGTTATTTTTGCTAAACTGTTTTATGGTCACATAAAATGTGGTTCGTTTATTATGTCTCATTCATGTAAAAATATATATATATAAATTAATTCTTTTCATATGACAAAAAAAGTATGTGCAATATGGATATATACCAATGGGTTAACAAATGTGCCCTTTCCTAGCTTGGCGGATGGAATTAATTTGTGAGTTTCGCGCGATAAAAATAACAAAAGTGCACAATTGTGCCGGATACCTGACGTACCTGACGCATGCGTATAAAATCTAGCGAATCGGCAGGGATAATTAACATAAAACACAGATGAGATTATGTACGAAGAGAACAATAATGTGGGCGAAGGTTTATAAGAGCGATTGCGGCATACGGTCAGATAAACGATGGCAGTCCGTCGGACGGAGGCACTTGGATTCTTGTAATTGATAACAATTATTGTTATAGGAGGGCAATCGGAATCCATTGTACATGAGAGAATCATTCGTAATAATGTATACGGGGTCACGAACGCGACACGTTGACCTACTCCGATATAGTTTGTACCTTGTCCGAAGGTGTGAGCTGAGAAGGTTCCTACAGTACTAGAGGCCCGCGTTACCTCAAACGGGTACAATAATGCGGAAAAACTTGTATGAACTAATCGCGTATTGGAAAAAAAATACATTCCAGTAAAAACATATGATAGTTACTAACAAAAGAATGCGATAAGTGAAATTCCATTTCAATTATTTATAACTGATCGAGGTTTACATATAAAAAAAAACATACCACAAAACAAAAAGGGCTTTTTACAACACATTATTTTGTAATGATTCTTTTATATTCAACACTACTTTAGGCCATGTATTCACATTTGAATATTTAAAAAAAAAAGTATTTTTACAACACTTTCTTTCACTTTTCATAAACATATTTCGGACTGCTAACCGCGCTTTCTCGGAGTGAAAATTAAATTCTACACTGAATAAGGGCGTTTGGGGCCCAATAAATGTTTGTGAAAAGTGTTGTGAAAATATAATGTTTAAGATGTTCTAAGGTTATGTAAGCCTAAGACGTTGAATTTAGCTTCTAAATTAAATTTATGAATCTATTGATATATTTTATGTTTAATTAATACCAATGAAAACGTCTGTATTCTGGAAATTGTATTACAGTTTATGCGAATGACTTGTTCGCCTTTCTTTGACATTGTCAAACATTTGATAATGCATTCGAAAGGCGAAATATGTCATATTCCAAAAAACTATAATTTCATTTCGGTTTCATTCGTATTAATTATTTAATCTGGAGTTTTACATCACTGTTCAAGAAACAATAAATAATTATATTTTATCGTGTTTGAATAAAATTGATGCATTAAGTATACGGAAAACACATTATAAAATGCACGGAGATGAATTAATAAACTGCAATTAAGAACGATAAAACAGAGACATCGCCAATATAATGGAATCATATGCGACACGCTCGATAAACAATAACAGTTGTGTCGATAAAAAAAAATAATATTAAAATTGAATGTAAACAAGACAATAAAAAAATAGAGCACACGATTGCAACAATGGCACAAAAACCCCGATTCAACACAATAAATCTGTTTTCCTTATAATAATAATAATGCTGTATGCGAAGTATGCCTAACCTGAGAAAAAAATATAAAATCAGTTCAATTCGTACAAAATAGACGAAACGATGAAAACTCAAAGAGACTACTTTAAAAATAACGCGTGGTTTATCGGTGGTTTAAATGATAAAGAAAAAATATTTCCAAGACGAATTGAAATATTTGAATGAAAGATTATCGATCGCTGATATAAGAAGAGAATGCAGGCATGATGAAATAGTTATGAACAAAAAATATATATATAAAAAAACAATAATACGGTTTGGATACGTGAAAATAACGAAAGTAGAGGAAAGCTGGGGTTAATAATGTGAATGATGCGCAAAATTCCGAAAGTCCAAATAAAGCAAGCTCAACCAAATAAATTCAATTTAAAACTTTGACCATTCATACGATTAGGTTAGAAAATAAAGTTATGTATGTCAGGATAAAATAGTGCGGTAGTCCATATTCTCTACCTATCTCTTGGCGAAATGACTAGATGGGAAGGTTAGCTAGTCTCTCAAACACAAAATATACAAGAAGCACTTATTCAGTTATTATATTGCCCTGATGAAGCTTGGGTATAAGTGAAACTAGATGGCTTCAAATACAAAAGTGTTTTTTTTTTAATGTATACATATACTTGTATACGAATACTGAATTTCACCCATTGCGGGTTATCAATTCATGATTTAATTGTATCTCAATAGAGACGAAGATGCAAATTAGAAACTGAATATGGTTGATCAAGGTGTTTACAGGACTTATGACCTGTCATTGGTTGGGTTAAGCGCACGCTTTATGTAATTACAACATTCCCCATTCCACCTTTCTTTATGACCATGTCTGACAAATTTTTGGAAGTTGTATGTTAAAGTCCTACACCAGATTTCACATGTCAGTTTCAATGCGCCATCTATGAAGATTTTGATTATATATGTTAATCTCTAAGATTAATCTATATATAATCTATAATCACAAAGTGTTTGTTTAATTTTAATTTTTTTTAATTTTTAATAAGCATAGTGAGTGATTTGCGTGAAAAAAAATAAATATATACCCGAAAATGATATGCATGGTTTCAGGCAAGCATCATAGCAACAAAAAAATATTTGAATAAAAAATCTTATCCAAGAAACTGAACTCAATTTTATATGCGTGCAAGTATGTAGATCATTATTTTTAGAAGTAGGTTTATACTTTACAATAAAAAATGTCACAAATTTATTGTTCTTGTGTTGAAGCTCACAAAATGAGAGCGACGCGCGAGGTTTGGACAAAAAAAAAACGAATACGAGGACAAAGTCTACAAGATTACAAGAACTCCCGATCGTAAACTTTACTCGGCCGCTGGAGTAAGACGTAACTCGAAATGTTGATCTTAATTCTGAGATGGGAAATCGTTAATCAGGAGTTTAGAAAATGGAACGTAGCCCCGAAATGTGGCTTACTCAGTGGCTCAATAAATCTTAACGCTACGCAAAGTAAGCTGTATAAATAATTATTAATTCACATTCGAAATTGATAGAATTTGTACTACCTGAAAGGGGGTTTGAAATCTTTAATCGAAAAAGTTTGTCGAAATTTGGATACACATTATAAGATATAGATGTACACGTTATTGCATTTGGATATAAAATATTACTTTGTTGAATCGCTCTTTACATCGGTAGCTAATCAATCGCCATTTTATTGTCACATGAATTCTACACCAGAACAAAGACAGTGTAACAATCACACTGCCCTCGACGGGAATCGAACCCGGAACCTTCGGAGTGGCAGTCAATGCACTTACCACTCGGGCACGAAGGTCGTCATATCACAGTATATTACAAATAATTTTTAAATAAAAAGAAACACACAAATTAAAAATATTTCTTGTTAATTAAAAAAAAACATAAAAGAGGCTGTATTAGACGTAAAACTTTGTAAATAAATAAATAATATTACGTACAAGATATAATATTTTTATAAGATAATATGTATAGAATACGGAGATTCATATTCATAAGAGCTATAAAATATTACGAATGAAAACGTATATTTTCTAGTAGTTTAATCATATTTGATGGGAATTACATGTTTTGCCTTTCTAAGTGATTGTTCAAAAATAATTAAAAAATTAGAAAAGTACATACTGGCCATTGCAATTCATTGGTAAACGTTCATGGTAACTAATAAAATAAATATGAACGATTGAAGTGTTATTTTACTTATTTAACTTTGCGTATTGATCAGTACCATCTGATGAAGAGTGTGAGCTACAAAACCGATCGAAACTAAAATATAAAGAAGTAAAAACAAAGGATACATCTAAAAAAATGATTTTATTTTATTTATTCAAATCTAAGAGGAAAAACTCTAAAATATCGTGTGAGGGTGAGGACATGGTAAGTTGCTAGTAGAGAGTGTAGGAGGAACTGGTATGATAATGTCTAAAGAATGGACACCACCAGACTCTGACGAGTAGTGCAATATAGATTCTTATTGCTCTTCATAATTAGCCTCACCGGACTTGTCCTCGCGAAAGACTTCTCAAAATATGGGCACCCTCTGGACAACAGACTAAAAACTACAGACAAAGGTCTCTATAGCAAGGAAGAAGAAGACTAAAATCTAGATTAAATATAAAAATATACATAAACCACCAATGAGTAAATCCTTATATTTTTTTAGTTTAACACTCACCAAAAAAAAAATTAAACCAAATCACAATTGAAGTCTTAAGACATAAATATATTATGTAAAGTAATTATAATGTATCGTGGAGTCACAAAAGCCACCCATAGAATAATTGAGTGGTTAAAGTCAAATAGGCACTAAGTATATATAATAAAAAATAACTATGTATAAATTTTCGTTCTATATGACATATAGAACGAAACTGCATGCTTAGTTTTTTTTTGTACTTAGTGCCTTTCTTACACCAACCGTTCAATTGAATTGGGGTGTATTAATTTAGTGTGGGATCCACTCGAGCAGTGAGCGACTCGGCGGCCGATGGCCCAGTTGCCCTAGCCTAGTTACCGCACTGGACCACTATCGAGGCTAAGAAGAGCCGGCCGAGCAGCGGTGGAAGACTCTATGGAGGTTGGTGCAGCGAGCTCGGCCCATGGGAAGACGGCCGACCAGAGACCGTGACATACTTTCTTATGTAACTCGGGCCCAGCGCGCAAGGTGACAGCGGGCGAGCCTGCGAGGCGAAATAACTCGACGAAAACACCTCGACGCGTGTCCGACGCACTAAACCAAATAGTCTCTTTCCAATAGGTGGCTTTGATTTGTTTAATTACGAAATCAGATGAAAATTGTGTCGAGATAAACAGCGAAGACAAAGTCGCGTGCGATATAAGGCAACCTAATACAAAAAGGTGAAACATTTCATTGAACGACTAATTTCTGAGTGCTACTTTTTGAAGAACATCATTGAAGTTTTCCCTTATTCCTCGAGCGCCGCAGTCAAGCGTGGCTAATCTACATATCGAAATGTGTGTCAACAAAAGATTCGAGTTCAATAATTAATATT
Organism: Lepidostoma basale; assembly: GCA_022606425.2. NCBI lineage: Eukaryota > Metazoa > Arthropoda > Insecta > Trichoptera > Lepidostomatidae > Lepidostoma > Lepidostoma basale. The sequence continues at coordinate 20,603 of JAHDVF020001575.1, forward strand.
GGAAGGGCACGGTAAGACGGTAGAGTAATTAATCAAAAATAAACATTTCTTAACCTCATAAAATTAACACAGCACCTCCGTATACAGGTTCGTCAAGTAATTTAAGGTTTTTTAATATCCAATAAAACTAATCGTAGTTTACTTACCAGCAGTATCTGTCGGTAATAAATTAAAACTTAACGAATATTAAGGTTAAGGTTTTTCGTGTTTCAGGGAAAAAATAGAATTATTTATGGTGTATTATAAAACAATAACATTGAAATTTTAGAATATTCAAATTAATATACACAGTTTTAATGATAATGTTAAACGGAAAATTTTAGATAAAATACATTTTGATGTATACTCAAATATCTGCGTAATGCATTCAAATGAACCGATTACTTTCTTTCGTATGAACCACTTAATTTGTGGAGTGTCATTATTAAAAATAATTTAAATCATTATACTTTTACATTACGTTATTTTGTCGAACCAACAAACGATTGTTTTTATAGCCCTGACGATGCTCCGGCATAGCGAAACCGGTTGGTGCGATAAAACAAAATAAATTACTTAAGAAATTGAAAAACTTTGTTTATTCCACTATTTAATAAAAAAATATTAAAAAACACCACATGTTTCGGAGGACACCTCCATCTTCACGTGTAAAAATTTAATAAAAACTAAACAAAGAAAGACTAAGAAAAAACGCATTTGAAATTCTATAAAATAATTCAAATTTAAAAATTAACCTGTGCTATTTGTTATAAGTAGGTACTAATAAATATTTTTCAACAGGAAGAACTAATAAATAATATTAAATAATAATAATACATGATTATATCCTCCGAAACATGTCGTATTTTTTTAAATATTTTTTATTAAATAGTGGATTAAACAAAGTTTTTCAATTTCCTAAGTATATTACTACGGAATTCCACAGTGTTGATGCCTTAGCATTCAATAAGCAAAATAAAGTGGTATATAAAATATATATCGCACCGTGAGTGTAAAACCGAAACAAGTGCAAATATACAGTTTGGAGATATAGGAGTTTAAAGACTTCATATTGCTTGGAAAAACTGTTTTTTTTTTAAATAAACCAATGATTTTCAGTTTAATGTAATATACATATATATAACTGCGATATATATAACTCTTTTAAATTATTTTAGTAATATTTTCACTGCGAAATTCGGGTGGTGGTCTAGGGGATAGAAAGTGGGGCTCCTGATCCTGGGGACTTGGGTTCAAGCCTAAACACGACCAGATTCCTTCTTCATAATAATGAGTTATTTTCTGCTCACATTGAAGACTGTAAAATAAATTCTAATATCATTGATATAAATCCTTGATGTTAGTCTTTTTTTTTAATTAAAAAATAATAAAACGATTTCTGGTGTTGTATTATATAATCGAGTTAAGTATATAGTAAGTAGGTAGGTAGGTAGGTAGGTACCTTGGGTTAGTTGCGTACCCAGAGACAATATATTGTAACACAAATGGGTACATTTAGCAAGCCTAGATCACAGCCTTGGACGTATTTCAAAAACTAGCAGTTACTAATGTAACGCGAGATGAGATAAGGATTTATCCGTTCCATGAACGAGAAATTACCGATTCGCTGGGTGCCCAGAACCCAGATATTGTGTGCTTCGGTGTCCACGACCCAATGCCGCGCCGCCAGAGTACGACATGCCTTAGTAGTTAGAGCATTGCATTGAGCCATATTAAATGCTATGCAAATTGATACATCGTATCACTAATTAAGATAATCAACGGCTATATACACGTTTATAATAGATAGTTGTAAAAATGAGTAGGTACACGTCAAAGTATGCACTAAGTACTAGAAATAATATCAAAATTATTGATAATGAAGGAATAGAGAAATTGTTACAAGTGTCAGGTGAAGGAAAGACAGGAGTTGGAGGCGAAGAATATTAAAAAAAAAATTATACGATTTAATATAGGAGTATCGAGAAAGGACTCTCATTACTGATACCCCACTACATATGACATGAGTTATATGCCCGACACTATTTATGACATAAGTTATTTTAAACACTATTTATGACATGAGTTCTTTTTAACAGTATTTATGACATGAGTTATTTTAAACATTATTATAACCTGTAAATATAATTATTGTAGATTGTGAAAAATTATACATAAAATGACTTTACAAAAAAAATATACATAATGGAGGTTAAGGCTCGATATGGGCTGTAGGGCCACCGAAGAAGAAAGAATAATAGAGAAGTTTAAAATAGTAATGTAATTACATTTTTTGTTTCTTGAACAATGATGTAAAACTCCATGTTAAATAAATAATATGAAGGAAAACGTTTATTTTACACAAATTACAGTCGCCTGCTTCATTTGATAATACCTTAGCATTAAAAGAAACATTTCAATACAACAAAATATAATGAAAATTCTAAATAAAACTAGCTGTTTAAATATCAAATCAAATCGGTTTATTGACTCAAAAGACATTACAAACAGGAAAATGTTTAAGGCATTGAGTACGGGTAAAATATTATAAAAATAAAACATAGTACCAGGAACGCATTAGAGATGGTTTGACATTAGGAAGACAAGATACTTTCTAAAGTCAAGAGGAACGTACCTAAATATGAAGGAAGCTAGTGAAGTATGCCGGGATAGAGTAGTGCGGCGGTCAATTCTCTTTGTTTTTATTAATTGATTATATCAGTAGTTTCCTTGAATATCAATGAATCAATAAAAACATACCCGAGACATACAAATCTGACTAAAGTCGGCCGTTGCGGAAAAAGAGTTTAAAAAAATGAAACTTATGGAAGTTTGTAGTGTCTGTCGAGTCGTCCGGTGGCGGGAGGCGGGTCGGCTGCCGCCCAATCAGGCGCGGCTCCGGCCGTACGTCACGGCGCGACGCCCGCGGCTCTTGGGCCACCCCGCGGGCAGGTGCACGTCAGCGAGCGTCAGCGGCGTGACGCAGCCGCGGCCGGCGCGCGCGTACCGGGGGACGGCGTGTGATAATGCACCGATGCTAACGTAAATAAATATCACGTAGTTCTTTGGAGCGTCGCGCGGACTATGGACAGCGATACTCCTCTAAAATTGCAGACATATGGTATACATGTAAAAAATTGGAGAGACATCTCCAGGCGTAGTCTAGTACTGTATGATTTGCAGAGACTTTCACAGTACATTAATAAAGATTTTCTGCTTAATGCTTTCCAATCTTAATAGATGACACTAGTGTAGAGTGAACTTAAATGTGTAAAGATAGGCGTGGAATCCTACCATATATACAAGTTTTGTTCTTCTGTTCCCAGAAAACAATTTACATATTCGTCTCTATTGATATACAATTAATCCTTATAAAATAAATATACATGTAAATTATTAGTATTATTATTTTGTTGAATCGTTCTTTAGATCATGACAGCATGAGCCAAATCGATGTAAAGGGTATTAAAGCTATCATAGTGATTCTCGTGACATGTGATAGCTAATCTATTGCCATTTTATTGACACGTGAATTCTACACCAGACCAAAGACAGTGTGACAATCATACTGCCCTCGCCGGGAATCGAACCCGGAACCTTCGGGGTGGCAGTTAATGCACTTACAAGGTATATAGAATAAATATGGTAAGATATTCCGCGTTTTATTTTTGACATCTACTGCGCAGCTACGTCACGTGGAGACCCAAGCATTAGGTTGTGTAGTATGAGTTGAGTATATATTTATACATTGGGTATGGAATTTTTCTTTGTTTATTTATTACGTCTAATTAAAAGAAGTTTTTGTAATTGTATTAAATAAATTATGACAAATCGTTTTCTTTATTTAAGTTATTGTTTTTTTTATTTTTCTTTTTTTAGAGTTAGCATCTTCAATGAGCTTTAAGTTCATTGTTCTTATTTTGAAAAACATTTTACATCGATAAAAAAGATTTTTAACTGGATATGGCAAATCAACTCCATTTGATTTAGCTTGTTTATAGTTATTTAGGTTTGTTTATAGTTTCGTTTCGATTTCGAGTTCACCACATGACGTCACTTGACAGCAAATTATTAGAAAGGGATAGCATGCTACGTGCGCAATATCTTACCATATTATTCTATATACCTTGATGCACTTACCACTGGCCACGAAGGTCGTCATGAACGATCGGCAATGAGTCACATTACAATTAAAAATTAAAATATACTTTATTTGAATAAATAAAAAACGTTTTCACACCAAACAATTTATTTAAAAGTGTAAAAACAGTGTTTTAAATCATGAAACAATCATCATAATATAATTCCACAGCGTTAATGCATTATGTCGCGGGATAAAACAAGTGGGATAAAACTAAATATATTTTTATTATTATATTTTTCGAGACAGCTATTTCGCCAACCGAAGTTGGCATAAACGAAAAAGTTACTGTAACGTTGGCGAAACAGCTCTCGCGAAAAAAATTGTGATACCATAACAGCGTTTAAATTTTAACCGTTAATACTAATGTTTATAATAATAAATATACTAATAAATAAATAAATTTAGTTGAAATATATACTTTGGTGTTCTTTTTTACTTTTTCAACGGCAATACTCTCTCCTAAATGTAATAAGCAAAATTATCGAAAAAATCATTAAAAAACAGCTGGTAAATTTTATAGAAAAAAATGAATTGTTGTCGATTAACCAGTATGGATTCCGACAAAATAGAGGAACGCAAGACGCCATAGTAAAAATTACTGAATTAATTGCAAAAAATACAGATAACAAAAAATGCTGTATATCAATTTTCCTTGACTTGGCAAAGGCTTTCGATACAGTTTCCCACAAAATCCTCATAAAAAAACTTTCAGACATTGGAATCAGTGATGGACCCCTCGAATGGTTTAGAAGCTATTTATCTGGACGAGTTCAATCCGTAAAACTTGGAATGCTCCTTAGCGATACTCAACCAGTTACCTTCGGTGTGCCTCAAGGTAGCACACTCGGCCCATTGCTGTTCCTCATTTACATCGATCCGCTGTGCAGACTTGTAACTGGAGGGGAAACGACCGTATTTGCAGACGACACGGTACTCCAGTTTGAGGCGAACACCTGGGAAGAAGCATTTAGGAAGGCAAACAAAGGACTCAAACTTGTGAAATATTGGCTGGACAATAATCTTTTGACTTTAAATACAAACAAAACGACTTATTTAACTTCAACTATTGACAATAGACGACAACCATTAGGAAAAAATAATCTCATTATACATACATGTAATAATAGTAACTGCAATTGCCTGCCGCTGACTAAAGTTACTTCTACCAAATACTTAGGAATACATTTAGACGATCATCTTAGATGGACAAACCAAATTGAAGCTGTCTCCAAGAGAATTAGAAGCCTTATTTACACTTTTAAAAATATTAGAAATATATTACCGTTAACCACACTTAAAACAGTATATTATGCTTTCGTCCAATCCATCCTAAACTACGGTTTAATAGGATGGGGAGGAACTACAATAACTACACTAAACCCAGTCATTGTAGCCCAAAAGACAATAATTAGAGTCATTAACAAAAAACCATATCGATTCCCCTCAGACCAACTTTACGATGAATTTCAAGTACCGGACATAATACAACTATATATAAGAAATTTAGTCGTGCACTACGACAAGGACACCGACAGACACTTAAAAGCACAACAAACGTACAACACACGCAACAAACATAACCATTTTGTACCAAAAACTAAAACTTCTTATGCGCAAAGACATTTCTACTATCTTGGACCCAAACTCTATAACATAATTAACAAAACTATAAACGACCCACAAAAATGACAATGCACAATTACAAAAAACATGTAACTACGGAGACATTAAAAAAAGGACGGCTTGAATGTAGTTTAATTTTTAAAAATAAGTAAATAGTTTAAATAGTGTTATATAAGACAATATAGTGTTTAAATAGTGTTATATAATATATAAGACAATTAATTTTAAGTTATACACTTTAGGATATGTGTTGCTTCCCTTAACTGTTCCCTGAATTTGTAAATTATATTATATATTGAAATTATATACAGTACAAGGAATGCCTCCCTAGAACGGGTTACCCCAGTTGGGAGGTATTAAAACCATGTACTTGGTAAATGTTCAATAAATAAATACCAAGTTATTTTTTATACTCACGATGATTCATTTACATTAATTTATTTAAATAACCACGAACATTCAAGGTATCTCATTAAAATCTTTTGCATTTTGATGTAGGCCATATAATTCGGTATGTTAAAATTATTACGTGAAAAACGAAGGAAAATCGTTTAACTTTAGATTTTCTCGGGCACAATCCTTGACACCGAATCCACAAGGAAGCTTAAGTGGGACAAAAAGAGAATTTCCAAATTATGAAATAAAAAATTAACACACATTTCCCAAGGCGCGCGGAGTTCAATGCCGGTGTGTTGGGGCGCTCGCTGCACCGGCGGGTAGGCGCCGACGCCGGTTTCCAGGGTTGCTATTAGAAAAATAGCATGCAGGCTATCGTCCACCCGGGGCAGTCACCGCCTTGACATCTCTGCCCATAGTAGGGACTCGCGGCGGAATAGCGACAAGCACATTCAATCCGATGTTTGCTATACCGACATGTTTATTCAGTGCCAGCGTTATTGACCCGCTAATCCAATTCGATGGATGATACGACTTCAAAAGTTACATTCAAACATTGTTTACATTGTCGAGCGAGCCTTTTTATGTAAATAGGTCTAGTGCTGCTGAGTAAATGGATAAATTGATAACTGTAACTATAGACTTAACCGCAATTCATTAACCTTTCCCTTACGGTGCTAAAATAAAAACGCACGTTCCGGTGTTGGGTAGTCAGTATCCGATCTAAAATTAGCGATTTTAAATCGGAAAATAAGAACATTCATAGCTAATCCCCTTAATTAATTATAATTGAAGTAAAAAAAATATAATAATTGAGATTTATTTGCTGAAAACATTAAAAAACCATCTGGCAACGCTCACGGAACAGACAACGGTCCACTCTGGTTGCAAGCCCGAGAGCTACTACCGGCGGCAGTGAGAACGTTGAGCTCCTCGCCCTTCCACAGTGAAGTATGCGAGAGTGAGATGCGAATATAGTGTCGCGCACTCACAGCGCTGTTTATACGCGAATTTGTTTCCGATGTTAACAAAATACCTCCGATGTACCCGATAAATTCTGATTATTATTAATATTATTTTTTAAAGCAATGCGTAAATATGTTATGGAGGAATACCTAAAATCACCTTGCATTTATTATATTTATAGAGATATTGATGGTTATTAGAAGCAACGTGTAGAACATACCCATCATAGGAAAGTGAGGGTTAAAATAACTTTAAACGTATCGAGATAACTCGGAGACAACCCGACTCTCAAAGTGGCGAAAAAGATTTGTAGACAGGCGGATTAAACTATTTTAAACTGCGGCAGTCGTCGAGCAAGTAGTCGGCAGAGTCTACCAAGCATCATATCATTATAATGCCTTTCCGAGTCACAATGTGGGTAAGTGAGACAAGAAACAAGGTCTCCTTAGCAAGGTTTGCCGGCTGCAGTCTCTGTTACCGCGAGACAGGAAGAGTACGTCGTGATAGTATCAAAGTTTCGGTATGTATACCCACACTTGCGCAGTCTTGACAAGTACTCCACACAATGAGAAATAAACACAAATATGTATTTATTGTTTCTTGAACAATGATGTTAAACTCCATATTAAATAATAAATACGAATGAAAACGTCTGTTTTCTAAAAGTTTTATTATAGTTTATGGGAATGACATATTTCGCCTTTCTAAGGCATTATCAAATGTTATGACGCTTGTTATTCATATATTTATCTAATAAAACTAAAATTATCAAAACATTTGATAGTGCATTAGAAAGGCGAAATATGTCATTCCCTAGATTCTCAAAGTGGGTGATAACGCACGCTTGTGGGCGTTTGAGACTTTCAGGGGGGCAGTAGAAGACCCAGAAAAAATAGAGAGCGCGGATAGATTAAAAAATATAGTATAAAAATATAAAAAAACACGCTAATCACGTAGGTACTAATAAAGCAAATTAAACTTAAATGTTGGTTTATTTTGTTATTGTATGTATTGTAATCATTTTCCCTTTTTTGGAATAACTTTTATGGGAGGGGGGGGAGGGTGAACGTTTATTTTTCTTGAAAAGGGGGCGGTGCCCCAGAAAAGATTGGAAACCTATGCCATGCACTAATAAAACTTATAGAAAACAGACATTTTCATTCGTATTAAATACAAATATGTATGATAATAAATTCAAGAATATAAATTTCCCAATCTGTCTTTCAGATCGAAGTGCAGATGAAAAGGTGAACATAATGAAGTGCATGCTAATACACTGCAATGGCTAATCATAAACATCGTGTATAAAGATGTTCAAAGCTTCTCGTTCTATAATATTAAATAATGCAGTATCACGGCTGTTCATCTTGTCAGGTGATTGGAGATGATACAAATAACCCATTCAGCAAAATGATCTCACTGCTTCTGCATGCGGTTGTGGGGTATTATTTATATCTTGTTTGTTATCTTACAATGGTGTTTCAATTACAAAGAGTCTTGTGACAGATGATTGCACGGAGCATGATCTATGATTAATATCTATGTGCAATAATGCAAGGAATCGCATTCTTTAATCTCTACTAGGAAATAAATGTACAAATTATATATGGTGGAAAAATATTTAACTAACTAACCATCACGCCGTTTCTTCGAAGGGGAGGCAAAAATAAATGACAGTCACACCGTTCTTTCCTAACATACTTCTCTGGATTTCGCAACATTCATACATCGTTTCATGCACGCATGTTGATTTCTCTGACTCCGCACGACATACAATATTCGATTTATTTGATCATGACACGTTTTCCTCTGTCTTCCTCTACTTCTAGTTACGTTTACATCTTGGAGGCTATCCATCTTTATGTTCCAGGTGGTTATCTTGACAGCGTCAGCACAGACTGTTTTATCTCCCAGCATGCAGAACCAAACTGCCTCTGGTGATGCCGGTGGGGAGAGCAATCAAACTGCTGAACATGGTGGCTTCGTAGATTGATGTCTTTCCTAATCGTGAAAGTACATTCAGAAGACAAATACTCTTCGACATTGGAGAGTATCTTGTATTCCTAATGTCGAACCATCTCTCATGAATTCCTGGTATTATAAATTTAATATGTTTTACCTGTTCTCAATAGATGTCTTAAACTATAATAATTGTTTGTGATATCTTTTGAGAAAATAAATTTATTTGATTCGATTTTTAAATTTTATCTTCATTCATTATTTCCATGTGTCCAAAACACCCTAATGATCATTTTCCCAGTTCCATGCTTCACTTAAATACATATTGTTCGGTACAAGAACACCATTTATACAACATAGAAAAATATTTCAAACGTTAATAACACGCGTAGTAAATACATGATTAACCTGTGGTGTGCAGTTCATTGTTTATGTTATACAATAAAATTATGTTGGCATACGCGTACAATTTCAACTTAAAAAGACAGATGTTAACAAAATAAAATGAATTCATATACAATTATTAGAAAACTGAGAATCGCGGCCGAGGCGCCTACATTCGCTTGGATTAGTTGCGCCGACCTGGTTACGATAGAAACTCATTTGCCAATCGTCGTAAAGAAATAATTGAAAGATGACAACAACAAAAAATCTCATGTTCGTAATCCGATAAAAATATGGGCATACGAAATATTTATATAAATTATACACAGAGTATGCAAACGTATTGAAATGAACGAATATAACCTAAAACATTATCGGGTGTTCTCATTGGTAAAAGATAAAGTATTGCCGTTGCAACAATCTTTCCTTTCGACATATTGACATCATTTGATAACGCCGGTCAGGGAATCAATACCTACAATAGTTTACTTTATATAAATAAAAAAACTAAACATTAACGATTTCTGTTTTAATAAAAACATTGTGGTAAGTTTTAAATTTTTAGTTTCATTAGACAAATATAATATGAATAACAATAAACCAAAATATTAAATCTGTACATATAATCTAAAGCTAACAAATTCAATTATTTGTGGTTCAATGATGTATGCATTATTAATATGTGATTTTATGAATACTAAATATAAATTTGGAAAATTCTCAGTCAAGTCGTCGTAGTACAAATAAAATTAAATATTTTTATTACAAAAAAAAAAATCAACTTCATTATACGCAATAACAATAAAAAAATCCACTATTTATAGTACCTACTCGCGATAATTCCATTGACAATATTTAAAAAAGGAATACCCGTTTTATATATTATATTTATAAAAATAATAAATAGCGAACAACAAATCAAACTAATATTTGCAATTTTCAATGAAATGCTAAGTAAAAAAATATTTACATGCAAACATATAGTACATTTATTCCTCCGATAGGCATCTTCGTATTATCGTATCGTAGTTTCATATCCCAGTATTCAAAACAAACGTGCCACTAGTGATACCGGTGAGAAGAGCAATCAGATTACAAATATAACAACTGTTATTACATCTCATTTTTTTAATTTAAATGTTTAAGAGACCTCATATTAATTATAGAAATTATACTGCCTTCTTTATCTTGGACCATTACCAAGTACTCGCGATCTGATTTATTGTTCCAAATTAATTATTATAAATTTATTGACTACCGTTTCTGCAACCGATCGATTGATACAAGTAATTCTGATATATTATAGTTAAATAAATCTGCCAGAATTATACAAAGTCTGTGTATTTTGAATACACACCGTTTATGTGATCCTTGACTTCGATATTGCCGTAATTAAAAAAAAAATCTAGAGAATTTCGATTTTAAACCAAACATAAAAAACCGATGTCCAATATTGATGGATTACTTCATTAGATCAAAAAATATTAATATTATTTTTAAATCAATGCGTAAATATGTTATGGAGGGATACCTAAAATCTTAACCTTGTATTTATTATATTTATAGAGATATTGAATAGACAATAATATATGCACCATCTAAAAATAACGTTTTGTGTTAAAATATTTTTATTTTATATTATTTGTTTGAGATTTATTTTGTGGATGTTGGACGATCGAATTGTGCGCGGGAGATGCCAATTGGCGGCGATGAGTTTCGCAACCCATCACACCGCGTCTCCTGCGGGGCGAAAGGAGAAGGATGGAGTGCCGCATCGGTTAAAGTGTGGCAGTCTATTTTTTCTGCCTAGAGAAGACGGCGTGATGGTTAGTTAGTTAGTATATACTAAAAAGATAAAGAAAATTATTTTTTGGATTGCGAAAGACTAGGAAACTAAATGTGGAGGGTATGCAGGAATTGGTGCAGCACAAGTCTAGCGCAAAACGAATAATAATTTTATTGACATATCGGGAACAAGCTGCCGGCTCTCGGTAGCTTGGCCAATATGCAAAACAGTTTCAAATGTCATGGATAACTAATCATATTAAATTTAACGCATGTATAATGGTTTCAATAAAATGGTAGTTGGGTATCATTAAAAAATATACATAACCTGACCCAATAAATAAAATCTACAATTAGTTTACGAAGTTTATTTGTAGATCGATATGAAAAAGAAATAAAATAAACTTGATTAAAAAATGTCACAATAAGTGTAGGTAGACAAAATACAATTCAATTATAAATGTATCATGGTTACATAGATACAATAATAATAAGTCAATATAAAGAAACATTTTTGTATTTAAATATTGATGAAAACGTCCACTTTCTAGATGTTTCATTATATTTTATGGGTTTATAAAAAATCTTTAATAAAATGCATGTTTTCACTATCGAAAGTGTATATTTATGTTTATTAACATATACTTAGTATAAACGATTCTAAGAATAAATATGTATGAAAGCAATTATATCAAAATATTTGTAATTTTTCATACATTGTTATTCCCAAATTACAAGAAGTGTTGAAGAAATTGCATCGTGAAGAATTTGACGGGGTTGTGTGGCTCAATATCATACAAAGGAAACAATTCACGTTTTTGGACAAGAATCCGACATATACGATGTAATGTCTGAAAAAATAAAAATATTTTTTCCACATCCCTTGAACAATATTTTAGTGTATTGTCCCGTACAAGTGTCGGTATGAAAATATGTGTTTTTATAAATAAATAAAAATACAATAACTAAGCAAGACTCTTCGAAAATTTAATTTATTCGTGACACGAAAATACAAGTTCCATATTATGATAAAACTAACGAATAAAATATTATTGTTTGATAAACTTAAACATGTCGAGAAAAACATATTCAAAAGTGAAAAAAAAAACGGTCTTTAAGTTCATAAAGAGTAAAATATATTGTTAACTAAAAGGCGGGCCACACTGTGGATAAACATCGGTTGTATAGGACTTCTATTTCATTCTACGCCGGGTAAAATAATGCGAGGAAGAGAGATAAACGTACCATGTTTGGTTGTGTATGTTTGTTTGTTGCACATGGTACGTTTATCTCTCTTCCTCGCATTATTTTACCCGGCGTAGAATGAGATAGATAACTGTTTGAATAAACACGAATCCCTATGGATTTCACGTGTTTATGCGGTTTGTTTATCAGTGTGGCCCGCACTTAAGTGAAATGAAATGTATAGTACAGATTTTTTATTTATTATTTTTATTATTATGAAATATATATATTATGAAATAATAATTTTGGATTCGTGAAAAATATCGTGTGTAGTCTGGCGAGAAATAAAAATTAGATTGGCTATTAGGAAAATTCAATATTTACTTAATTGTCTTAGATCAATTGCCACGCGGTTTAGTTCACTATAAAATGAGATTAACAGATAACAAACTTGTGCAGAACATGTTGTTCTGGTACAAGTCAATGTGGCAACAGCAGTGGGCGGAATTCGCGAGGGCGTGATGAGTGTCCGATAAGCAGGGAAATTGCGAAGTTTTTCTTGCACTTTTCAAAGTACTGCTGTAAGACAATAATTTCAACAATAAAAAAAACTTTTAAAAATATAATTGTTTGTAGTTCAATTAATCACATCGAAAATGTAATAAAGCTAATGTGATTTGGTGGTTCAATACATGGACAGGAGTGCTCCTCCGAAAGAGGACGAAGAAGGATTTATAGTTTTATGATACAGTCCTACATTTTTTTAATGCAGACGTTTGTCCCAAATTTCTTTGAAACATTTTTTTTTTAATTCGAAAACAACACGCTGTATTACTCTTAATTAGTTAAATTATTTCGTCATAAATTGTTAGCACTATATTGTATTTTATTATACCGTCATAACAAAGAGAACAACAAGAAAGTTAATATCTATAACTAAATTCGAAATACGTTGTTAAAGTAACTCATATGGTGGAAAGAAAATGACGACCTTCGTGGCAGAGTGGTAAGAGCTCTGATTCCCATTCCGAAGGTTCTGGGTTCAATTCCCGGCGATGGCAGTGTGATTGTCACACTATCTTTGGTCTGGCGTAGAATTCTCGTGACAATAAAATGGCGATAGATTGGCTACCTGTCACATGTCACGAGAATCAATATATATCAGCTTAAAAAAAAACAAATTGTATACTGTAATTGGGTTCAAGCGACCTGTTGTATACATTATAAAAAAAAAAAAATAAAAAAAAAAATAAAAAAAAAAAAAAATAGCGTTTTGATTAATTAATACACTTATTTTATGAGATTTCAGTGTTATTTAAAACGGCTTTAAAAATATTGTTTTATACAAAAAATAAAATAATTCGGATACGAGTTCTTGAAGTCGATGGGTTGATTTGATTCTTCATAGTAGAATAGTATTATCACAATGAAATCAAATTCTAAATTTCTCAAATGCCATCAGAACCGACGATTCGACGATTATTAGAGTCTCTTCATAGCTTTCATAATCACCGATTCATTGTGTTAAATATTTTTTTTGTGTGACATGTAAGACTAAAAAATATCTAGAAATCCAAAAAAGCAAAAGGTCCGCCTAAACCCGGTTTAAAGTACATTTTGACAAACCGGGTCACAGTTGTGGAGCGCTACTCGACTGTCATAGTATCTAATTGAGCCATCACAATTGAAAAAACTCAGCTAAGAAAATATTTCAATGACCTGAATTTACCTATGATTATGATGTATTTTAAAACAAATAATATACTCGTATGGAAGTTATACGTGGACATGATAATTTATGTGTTTTAAAACACGGTCATTGTGAAACTATTCTCAGAGACTGAAATGTTATATTAGCAATTAAGTTAATGTTCAAAATTATTAGTATTTAATTACATACAAGTGTACGACATATATCTATGATAAAATTGTGTTATTGTGGAAGATGGGTAAGTAGTTAAAAATATATTAAGTTCTAGGGTCAATGCGACTACTAATGAGATTATTGTCACATAAGCCCATGGTCAACCAAATCAATAATTATCAAAGTTTAACATTTTAATAGCTAGATAAGAAAACAGACAACAATAATAATAATAATAATAAAAATGTAGTTATTAAACAAGTGTATATTTTTTTGTTACCTATGTTAGGGTTGATACTTTGTTACATTGTTTCATTGACTACCTACATATTTTGCAAGAATAAATTGAAATTACGTTTTTTAAATAAAGGGAGGTGAAATGTTGGTGAATAGGGGTGGTATGCTCGCATTCCTTAGATAGCGGTGTCCTTGCACCGAGAGAAATAAGCCGCTAACAATGCAGCCGACAGGGCACGGGGCATGCAGGTAAGCGAGTGCAGCACCAAGCACGGCCGAAGAAACCAGCGCGAGTTTGGAAACAGAGAAATTCAACCAGACGAAAAGGGAAACTCGGGCCTTGCAAAACATCTCGGCATTTCTAAACACTTGTGAAACCAATCTCACGCGTAAGTGAATGTGTATCAATATACCTTGCTAGCGCCATCCTAACATTGGGTAATCCAGAAATGGTTGCTTTGAGAATATCCACGGTTGTAGATTGTTGTAAAACTCCGCAGGAAAGTCGCCGGACGGTATCCACGGCCTAACTTTCTAGGCGAGAGTTAAGCGGCTCCTCGGGTACTCGCAACACACAACCCAACTTTCTTCTTCACGTTTTTGTCACTTTTACAGCTCAATCGCAACACAATCACGAAACGAAGTTGCCGGTCAAAATTACGATCTCATCACTCAAAACTTTCAAAATAAAATTTATATTTATTTTATTGTCACTTCTAAAACAATGAACGCATTGCTATGAATGAAAGTAGCAACGAATTTGGTCGTTACTCGGGAAAAAAACTAAAAACTGGAGCGATTAATAAAACAAAGAGCTTATAACTCGTAGTTAGTGAGAAGTGTCAAAAATCATATGGGCAGGCTGGGCGCTTCTCGTTCCCGGGGCATACGAGCGTATGCGGCGAGCGACCGTTCGCAACTGAAATGGTGAGCACGTTGCGACGCACGCGATAGGCGGTCTGCGACTGCTACGGCGGATCGGAGATGCGCAACCCGGTCGGCGGGTGGCGGCGGACAAAGCGGGGAAACCTAGTAAATATGCACGTTTCAACGAGATTGTAGGATTTCCAACTATATTACGAATTAGTCCCTTTTGTGACGAGCCTGTTTCACAATTTACTGGTGACAATTCTCGATATAGTCTGGACGAGCTTTCAGCATGTACCAGAGAAACGATCAGATGGGCGGGTGTGTGTAACTATAACACGGGCAGTAGGTAGAGATGAAACATACGATGCATCGAAAAAGAGACAACGCGGTGACGATAAAACAGACTTTTTTGCTAGTTCATCCTGTGAATGTTTTGACTCGGGCTCGGGGCACGGACAGGGCGAGGGGGCAGCGCCCTCGCTGGGATGACGCCCTGGCGGAATTGCATTGTAAGAGTCCATTTCCACCGAGCGCGATTTGCAGCCGCGTATAGTACACCCGGTCGAGACTCATGCGGACTCATTACGAGTGCAACTGCATTCGTTAGATCGAATGCGCTTAGATGTGGACTTTGGGACGATGCCACTATACCGCCAGTGCTGAACGTGGCCATCCGAGAGACGGTCTCTAATAGCTCGCCAGGGCCAAGTGGGTACTCCAGCAGGCTGATCGGTCAAGCATTAAAGTCGCATTGGTAAGTAGGTACCGAGAGGAATATTGCATTCATTATTGAACATTCTGTTGAATTTATGAACATGAGAATTAGTTCAAAACCGTACTAATATCTACATCAAAGTATAGGCAAAGAAGGCTTGCACAGCGGATAAATACAAATGTATAAGAAAACACACATTGGCAAATAACAGAAAATGTCCAGTTTCAGGTATTAGATTACCTCTACACCCATTTTACAAACGACAACGCCTTTTTAATAAAAATATAATAAAAATAAAATAAAAATCATTGGCATATTTTATGTTTCATTACAACAGATAATTACGTTTTTTTTAATAAATTAAAACACTTTTTTCTTCACTTTTAAGTTTATTTTTCTCAACATCTTTCTAAGACTTTACACCTTCATCGTCGGGAGAACGATGATAACTCGAGTTTGTATCATTCTCCCGATGATGAAGGTGTAAAACCTTCGAAACATGCCGAGAAAAATAAACTCAAAAAGGAAAAAAGTAAGTGTTTTAATTCATAAAAAAATTGTCATTATGGAATTAACGCCTTAAGTTTATCAAAAAACAGATAATTGCGTCAAAAACCCTTTCAAGGCGGTGTTAATATTTATTTCTATTATAGGGATATAAGGGATTAAAATAATGTAACAAATCTTTATGAAAACTTTGAGTTTTGGTGCAAAGAAGGTGCCTCCATGTGTGGTGTTACTATAATACCCGGCGCCCCTGGAAACGACACAAGTCGGTAAAACCTTCCACCAGAAAGGCAAGAGATGGATGAAATACAAGGCCCACCTTAGACCCATCCCCACGATATATTCATATGAATATCTTGTCTTTGACACAGAGAAGAAGAGAAATAAGTTTTATTTCAATTAATATTCTAGCTCCGACCGGTTTCGGCAGCTCGCTGCCATCTTTTTAGGACATAATCATTCATAAAGCATTAACGCTGTGGAATTAAAATATTTTTTTATAAAGTAAAATACTAAATATGGAAAAATAATTTAAAAAAAAATTAAAGAAAATTTCTTTATTATTATATATTTAGTGACCGTATTACGAATTACCGTTGACCGGTCGAACACAAGTGGAAGCTCACTAAATATTTAATATTAAAGATATTTTGTATCAAAATTGTATTAATTTATAATTTTTTTAAATGAACTTCTACCCTGAAATTTCAATAAAAAATATTAATTAAAATGTTGTTGTTAAAAACAATTGTTATAATTTATAAAAATTATACGAGTCATAAACAAAAAAATGAAATGTTTACTAAGTTGGTTTGTACATAAGGAAATAATATATTGCGAACAAATGGATAAGATATATAATATGTATACACATGTCATAATGGAGATACTAAGGGGATTAATTTAATTGACTTGGAACAAGAATATAAATCAAGATAATCCTGTGAAAATCCAAAGTACCAGAATTAATAAATATAAATTTAAAAATAATGAAGAGAAGTTGACCTTACGCGGTCCAGGGGTAAAATTAAGTTTGCATCCATAAAATAGTCGGAATCGCATTCGGGTCTATTAACTTTTATCGCCCGGACAAGGCCGGTGGCTATTTTCGAAAGTTTTCCTCGCTAAATTGCAATGGCCATCCGCGTGTCCTTCGTATTTCTAGTTTCCTTGCCGAAGCGATGATTTACAAGTACAAAATGCGAGAGAATCGCTTCAGCTATCACATGAAACCGACATCCTTGCAAAATATAAACGGCCATTCTTAAACATAACGACGTGAAGACACACGAGAAATGTCAACTCGGACAACCAATTAGGAACGCAAAACATAATACGGCAGTTGTTATAATTATTATTGCATCGGGTTTATAACTAATAACGTGTAACCAACAAAACCAGTTATATTTGAACAGTGCGGTTTCGTTGGTAAAATTAAATTGTATAGTCTGCATTCATATATCATTGGCGACTAACAACAGTTAGTACGAGTTTTTATTTTATTTAAATAACAGTTCGTATCGCACTGGTGAGTTGCCGAAGTGATGGCGGAAGGGAGACGATGGATAAGTGACTCAAAAAAGAAATAAAGTATCGTGCACTAAAATTGCCGGAAAGAAATTACGGAACAAGAACGAACGACTCATGAATATTAAACAGAGGACTGAATCATCAAAATAATGTTTTATTTTCTTTCATTAAAACCCACAAGCACTGTGCTACACGTGGTGAATAATAAAATAAATGTTTATTAGCACGGCGGTCAAGTGACATCTGACGATTATTTTGATAAACAATTTTAGCCGTGAAATTTAAGCCGTTTGTAAGATTGTGTTTTCGATAGGATGCAAATACAGCGAGTCAATTTGACGGCGGTTTTGAAATTCAAATAGAATCCCACCGTGCCAATGGAAAGGGGAGTAATCAACAATGTAGGGGTACCTACACGATACACGGCGCGGTAGGTACCTACGCAGATAATCCCCGCTCCGCCAGTGTCCTCCCCCAAAACGGACGTTTTTCAGTTAAAAAAAAATCGCACTCCCTCGGCATACGAATGGGGAACCCTAGAAATTGTGAATATTTCCCCTGGTCGAAAATGTTTTCAGTTTGCTTTAGGGCGGGCGCCCCTAAATCAGGCCCTCGGACACCCCACCGCTCGGGCCCCAGGACTGCGCTCCAGCCCGTCCTACAAAACCGACCTCGATTCTCTCCCTTCGGCCTGAGGGCCCTATTGAGGTCACCCCTCTTTATGAATAATACTTCCAAGTGAAGTTGTTATCGCTCAAGTGATCATGTTGTTAATAAAAACCGAAAACAGTATTCACAAATAATATTTCGAACAATTTAGGAGATCAAATGAACCAGTTTATTGGACGTAAAACTCGCATATTGCGTATCAAAAGAGAACAATTACGAAAGCATGTTTTTCTTCGACCGCAGCGAAAAGCAAATGAAATTGTTTTCTTAATTCGAGATTTGCTTTGCGCTTTAAGTAATTTAAAATAAATACATAATCCCTTTGTCAATAAGAATCTCGCTAGAAACATAAATTGGGATTTATTATTGAGGAAATCTTCCGTTTTCTCGAATATTGATAATATTATTTTATGCGACGTAAATCGTCTTGCGATACTATTGTCAAATATTATTTAAATTTGATAATTGATGGCGAAACATGCCAGGCCCAAACCATCATCTGTAAACATACCTCTTAAAAATATAAACTAATTCAAATCTAGAGATTTGTATTTTTGGATTTTACGGAAGAAAATAATTATTAATTTTTCATTTGAAGCATTGGTTTAACGTTCATATTTGGTTGTAGAGTTGGGCGCCCACAGTTGGGTTGCCGCGACGACATACGAAAGAGCGCGGAAAGTACCTACCTGGATGCAGATCGCTCAAGATCCAACAGAATGAAAAAAAACGATAGGAGGCCTACGTCCAGGAGTGGACGGCAACAACAGGCTGAAGAAGATGAATAAGAAGATAAAATGTTATAAATAACCGAATTCCATCTTATTCCCCATTAGTATAGTACATTAAAAACTTTTCCCTTGTACAATCTAGCTAAAAAATAATAATACTACCTTCAACTTTTGTCACCTTTCCTATTAATGTAATCTATGTACTTCCTGTTATTGTTTATCGTTTTTAATTTATTATGTTTCATCGATTTTGACTCTATGTGAAATTGTTCCTTCTAATTACTGTTTTATTATTATATTTTCCACCTTTAATATTTTCTCCTATAAACACAGTAACTAACCGTTCTTTTAATTAAAATATTTAGGTACCTAACTCAATTTCAGCAAGAACTTCAAAATTATATCAATGAAATTAATCAAATACACAAAAAGATTAGAAAAATACCGAAAATTTGACATTTGATATATTATTGTAACACCTGATGATGTCAACATAGGTTGATGAAACAGCTGTCGTGTAAAATAAAATACAATTGTAATACAAAAACAAAGTTATTTAATTTACAGTTTAAAAGATAAAAATTCTATGGGTTCTGATGATTGGTATCTATAAAATACCACGAAAACCCGAACGTAAGATCAGTTGCAATACCAACAAGCGATATTTACTAGCTTTCACGGTAGGTATTTCCCGAGCAATATGACCATTGACATTGCCACTAACATCATAGCGGATAGTGAAGGGGCGAATATTCGGCATAACCAGTAATAGGTTTCAGATAACCGAACCCACCCAACTAAGTGAAGGCGACCCCTATGGAGAAATCCATCAGAGAAGGCAACGAGAAACCACTGATTATATTTTCTCAGGAAATCACTATGAAGAGGAATTAATGGAAATCCGTGGAACCAACAGGAATGCCACGCCCCCTAGTCCCGAACAGTCCTTTAATGGGCAGAGGATACGAACAATCTATCGGCTCTACATAGTGAAGTCTACGTTGGGGAAACCTGACATGACACAATTTGAAGAAGAAATTGAAAAAAATTTATAATAACTGTGTAAGGCATTAAATATAATAATCATACGATGATACGACGATAGATTCGTTATCGAAATCGGTCTAAAAAATGATACTGTAGAGCCTAGGTTCTCAAAGTGGGCGATAACGCCCCCTTGTGGGCGTTTGAGACTTTCAGGGAATCAGTAGAAGACCCAGAAAAAATAGGGAGCGTGGGCAGATAAAAAAATATAGTCTAAAAAGACAAAAAAAAAACACGCTTATCACGTAGCAAATTAAACTTAAAAATTTGTTTATTTTGTTATTGTATGTATTGTAATCATTTTCCCATATTTCGAATAACTTTTATGGGCGGGGGGTGTTGAATGTTTATTTTTCTTGTAAAGGGGGCGGTCGCCCAGAAAAGATTGGAAACCTATGCTGTAGAGGATTACTATAAAAAGTCTAAGGAACATATTTTGATTTCATTTAAATTTGTAAAAATGAACTTTTACAATATTTTTTTAATTAAGTTAACATTTTCTTAAATATCAAACTGGATAATAAATAATATTAAAGTCAAGGAAAAATAGTGATTCATTAATATATTACAAATCAAACACTAAACATTTCATACGATGAATAAACTACAACACGATGTTACATAGATGATTAGATAATCGTTTGCTTTTGACACATAACATCAAAACGGCATGCTGGTGTTTCAGGAAATAGCATTTAGAAGACCTCGATACGCAATGAAATTAAAATAAAACAAACAAATTGACGAAATCGTGACAAATTGAACAAGGCAAAAATCGAGGAATGATAATTATCTTAATTAATCAGATTGGAGAGAGAGAGAGAAAGAGAGAGACGAGCGCGCGAGTGAGAGTACAACGAGCTGGTAGAAAATTGGTGAAAGTAAACGTAATAAGTTGGAAATAGAAACTGCGCCTTGCATCGCCCGTATTTTAGTGAGGCAAAAAGAAATATGCATACATCGAGAAATTGAAGCAGAAAAATGAACGGAGAAAATATACGAGAAAAACGAAAGAGAGAGAGGGGCATACGCCCCGCGCTCTTGACTCGGGAAACGAGACTGTTCGCCAGCCTCCCGAGCGACGGATTATACGGCGCTCTACACACCCACAGCGCCAGAGAAAACACCACAAATACTCGGATTTTATTCACTTTATTGCCGCCTTTCTTTTTAACAATAAGAAAAAATGCCAAGTGAAATCCGAATTAGTATTCTGTCATATAATAAAGTGGGAAAACAGACGTTCACTAGAAAATCTGGCCCGCGATGAATATTATTGTGGCTCCATCGCAGAATGTTGCGGACCTCATGGACCGACATGGTCAACAATAATGAGGTGCTACATTTATTTACCAGAGAATTATAAATACAGAAATCAGACGCCGAACAAAAGTTGCCGATATCATGGATCGGATCGCAAAATTGAAATGGCAATGGGCAGGACGCGTAGCCAGACAGCCAAGTTCAAGATGGACTCCCAAAGTCTTAAAGTGGAGGCCATGGGGAAACAAAAGGGGTGTCGGTCGGCCCCAGAAGAGATGGGCCGACGATATTGTTGTGGTCGCCGGGAAAAAATGGATTGAAGCGGCACAGGATAGAGAAAAATGGAGACAGATGGAAGAGTACTACATCCAGCAGTAGAGGGAAGGCTAGGAAGAAGAAGACATAGAGCCAGAGTAGTAAGGGAATTGTTGTCTGATGTGAAGTCTAGAAATATGGCATATTCGGGACACATTATCCGCAACAAGAAATACGGTCAAGAAACATGCTGCAGCTTATCACGAAAGGGAAGATTGAGGGTAGGCGCGGTGTGGGAAGACCTCAGATGTCTTGGCTCGAGAATATCTAAGAATGGACCGGAATTCGGAGGATGGGAGAGTTGTTCCGGCTGGAACAGAACAGAGAAGCCTACGCAAGAATGATAGCTGACGTCGGGGGGACCTGACATAGCACTCCAAGAAGATGAAGAATAAAATATAATTAATATGAATGAAAGCGTCTGTCTTCTAGCAGTTTTATTACACTTTCGATGGAATGACATTATCAAATATGGCGTGAATCAAGTGCGCGATCGTTTATATTCAACTTAGCGATGTTTAAGTTTGAGTCGCCCGTAAATAATTATTTGGGTAGCTGTGTCAGCTACCTTCAAAAGAGACAGTGAACACATTGTCCTAAAAGCCCTCAGCATTCCCACAAAACCACGAAGAAGAGGTCGCCCAATGGCAACATGGTGGGCCAACATGGAAAAGGAACCCCAACGCGAGAACCTGACATTGGAGATGAGTCAATATATAAAAGTTTGGCGTTTTCGTTCGAGGAGGGCCAACCCCAGATGATGGGAAATGGCAAAGGGAAAGAAGAAGATGTCAGCTATCTTCAAAATTTGATAATGCCGCGGGTGAAATAAGGGCGAAACATGTCATTCCAACTAAATTATAATAAAACTCCTAGAAGACAGATGTATTCATTCATATTAATTATTTAATATGGAGTTTAACTTGTTCGAGAAACAATCAATAATTATAGAATACACAGAATTAACATTATGTTATGCAAACAACTGTATTAAAACTAATGTAGTCAAATATGTATAACCGATAACATTAAAGAATATGAAAACTGCTTGTTTAGAGACCTTTATTCTCTGTCCTTGGTGGAGACATTGTACTGGCGCATTAAGTATTTAAACCTGGGGCCTTGGAATGCCGTAAATATAATGAAATGTATTAAGTTGGCGGAGAGAGCGGGTAGGGGCAGGCAGCCGGAGCAGGCAACAGGGCTGACCTAGTTAGGATCCCAATTATTCGGCATAAGGGTGGCGGCCTACTTTCCGCCGTGGGCACAAGGCACAGGCCGATTCAGGGCTACTTAACGAACCCAAGGTCTGCCTACACACTCGTCGAAACTCCGATTACAAAGCCGTTTGCTCGCGAACCCGCGAAGCTCTGGGCCTATTTCGGCCGATCCTCGGTGAAGTGGGACCGGTGTTCGAGCGTAAAAGGAGTGCTTTAATTTAACCCGAGCGATTCGTCTGGTTGGGCCTGAAACATAATGGGGCAGCACTGTATTCTCGAATGTAAGCGATCATTTCAGACCCTTCGACGTTACCCACCGAAGTACGAATGTGCTTATTTCGGACAGAACACAGAGTTACACAAAGATAATTAACCAGCGAATCACCGCGAGTATTATCGCCTGTGCTTTATCGATTGCTAAATGCACCCACTGAAGAGTAATAGTAACAAAACATACAAGTGGCTAGAAACATATAAATCTTCGTTTAGAAATAAATAATAATAAATTATTTAAAAAAAAAATTATCATATTGCATTCTATTTGTGGTTAGAAATTTTAAACTTATAGATATACAATAATAAAACACTTTGTATTGAACCACGATTTGGTTATTATATTATAATTTAGGCATTACATAATGAAAGGATTATTAAGATGGTTTGGACATATGGAAAGAATGAATGAAGAAAGAATGGTAAAAAAATTATATATTAACGATGTAAATGGAACCAGAAATAGAGGAAGACCAAGGGAAACGTGGCACAATCAAATAAATCAAATATTGAATGTCGGACATGTGATGAGTCAGAGAAATCGACGCGCGTGCATGACACGATGTATTTATGTTGAGGAAGCGAGGGAAATGTGTCAGGAAAGAAAAGTGTGTCAGTCCATTCATTCTGCCTACCCCTTCGGGGAGACGGCGTGATGGTAGGTTATTTTTTTTTTAGGCATTAATTAAATAAGCAGTGTTTTATTATTTTATGTCTATTAGATTTAAAAACAATATTACATTTTGTTTTTACAAACTAACCAGTTTGGCTCCGGCCGAAGCTTCGTCAGAGTTATAGAAACTATCTAAAAATGTGTTCAAGTGGACATTTTGGCAGTTGTCTAAAGTGTATTAAAAAATATAAAAGTATTTAAAATTATTTTTCACAATGCTACAGCATAAATTAAATTCTTCTTACGAAAGTAACAAAAAAAAATTATACACAGATAGTTTTTAACTTTAATAAATTTAGTTTTTTATGACAGAAAAAAAAAACACACATTAAAAACATTCTGAAGAAGGCAACGGGAAACCGCTCAAGAAACACTTCCCAGGAAATTGTGGCGATGAAGCATTCGCAACAGTGATCTGCTGATAAGGGGGACCTGATACGGCAATAAGAAGAAGAATATTGATTACAGCTACAGCTATATAAAAACCTATCCAAAAAAGCTAGAATGGCAGTGCACAATGGTGTTCTTCTACCGACCCTTATGTATGGAAGCGAAGCATGGAACTGGCAAAAGAAGGATGAAAGTAGAATAAATGCAGTAGAAATGAGATCTCTTAGACGAATGTGTGGATACTTTGTGTCTGATAGAGTGTCGAATGAAAATATAAGAAGTGAATGCGGTGCGAATGATGGTATCATGAACAAAATAATGAAAGGATCATTAAGATGGTTTGGACATATGGAAAGAATGGACGAAAAAAGAATGGTAAAAAAATTATATGTTAATGATGTAAATGGAACCAGAAATAGAGGAAGACCGAGGAAAACGTGGCACGATCAAATTAATCAAATATTGAATGTCGGCCATGTGAGGAGTCAGAGAAATCGACGCGCGAGCATGACACGATGCATGAATGTTGAGGAAGCGAGAGAAATATGTCAGGAAAGAAAAGTGTAGCAGTCCATTCTTTCTGCCTACCTCTTCGGGGAGACGGCATGATGGTTAGTTAGTTAGTTAGTTAGTATATTGATTACATTGTAAGCATTGATATTAAAGATCCCATCTTAAAGTTGTACGCTGATTTGAGATAATATCCAGACATCATTGCGAGTAATATTCCATTGGCAAATAATGCCGAGCCTAATTCACATATGAAGTGGCTAAATTATGAACGCAGCCGAGATTGTTGCCTCCCTTCCAAGATCAATTGAGAACGAACGAGACGCTATGCATTAAATATGCACATTATTATTGCATCTGACAAGTAATAGTTACTTCATTTTTAAATGATTAATTGTATCTCAATAGAGACGAAGATGCAAATTGGAAACAGAATATGGTGGTCGAGGTGTTTACAGGACTTATGACCCGTTATTGGTTGGGTTAAGCGCACGCTTTATGTAATACAACAATTCCCATTTCACCCTTCTTACGACCACCATGTGATAATTTTTTGGAAGTTGTATATATGCTACTATGTAACACCACACTTCACATGTTCAATTTCAATCTACACACTAGCGCCTTCTATGAAGATTGGATTAATTCTTTGCATCTTCATCTCTATTGAGATACAATTAATCCTTGAAATGATAACCCGCAATGGGTAAAATCCAGTATTCGTCTACAAGTATTTGTATACATTCAAAAATGTCATTTTTAAATGTTTTTGAATAGGACTTTTTCATATTTATTTTTCTTTAGCCTATTCCCGACCACTTCTGGACAAAAGCCTCATCCATTTGCCATTTCCTGTATCCGGGTTATACCGACGTATCAGTTCAGGGCATCCTTCCATCGTAGTTGCGGTCGCCTTGCGCTTTACTCTGCGGTACTTGGTCTCCAAGTCAGCAGACTTTTTGTCTATTTTTGTCCGAACTTCTGGCTATGTCACCAGCCCATTACTATTTTTGAGTCGCTATGCGGTGGATGATGTCAGTGAACTTTGTTTTTTCTCTCACCGTATCGTTTCTGACTCTGTCCTAACGTGGCTCTATCCATGGCCTATTGGGTCACTCACAGTATTTTGGAACTTTTCATTTGGACAATTTAACAGTTAACAATGAAACGGAATGACATGTTTCGCCTTGCTTAATAATTATCAAATGATACCGCCTTAGCAAAGAGAAATATGTCATTCCAATAAAATATAATAAAACTTCTAGAAAACAGACGTTTTCTAAACTAACTAACTAACCATCACGCCGTCTCCCCGGAGGGGTAGGCAGAAAGAATGGAACGACTTCTGTCCTGGCATACTTCTCTCGCTTCTTCTACATTCATACATCTTGTCATGCACGCACGTCGATTTCTCACGCGACTCCTCACGTGACTGATATTTAATATTTGATTTATTTGATCGTGCCACGATTTCCTCGGTTTTCCTATATTTCAAGCTCGGTTCAGGTCGTTTACATATACCTTTATCACCATTCTGTCTTCACTCATTATTTCCATGTGTCCAAACCATCTTAACGACCCTTTCATTATTTTGTTCATAACACTTTCATTCGCACCGCATTCACTCGTACAGACGTTTTCACTCGTATTAAGTATTAAATATGGAGTTTTATATCATTGTTCAAGAAACGATAAATATTTAGTTTATATATTTATTAAGTTAAAATGTCTAACCACAAAGTGAGTGCATCATATGAATAAATAAAAGCCATGTTAATGGGCACACCTCCCAAGAATTTTGGAAGATAAAAAGTAACCAACATGAACATCAATATGAAACAAGAAAAAAAAACTAAGGCTCCCATTCAGAAAAAAAACCAAATCTCAGAATTCTCTTATGTATAAAGCATTTAAAATTTATAGAGATATACCGGAGGATGTCAAAAGTGAGCAGAGCATAACATTTTTTAGAATGGAATTAAATAAATATGTAAACAAAATGCAACCTTATTATTATAATTGAATGCTTAATTGTTTTTATTAGAACATGTGTTGTGTACATGTGTACTATTTCAAGTAAATAAAAACCGTAAAAATGTTATTATATTCGATGGTTTGTGTATGATATAAAAATAAATAAAATAAAATGACCTAATTGATTCCATGAGTTTATAGGTTATGTGTTCTCGCAACGCGCCACTGCGCCGCGCAAATCGGCAGAGTTTCGTAATGCAATAAAATGAATCCATCATAATATTAACAGGCCAAGTTTTGGCATCGCGAGACCGCACCAGCGCAGCGGCGAAGATGACACCAGCAGGGCAATACTAAAAATTAAACCGAAAGCGGGTCACACAGTATTTTGTAAATATTAAAACAGCGCTTCGCAAGAGGTCTGACCGCCTTATGATTGGAGTTGTGACGAAACCGCTTTTGAGGGCAAACCCTGGGTACACGCGGCACGCGGTACGTGCTGTTATACTTGTGCATAATATTATGTTATATTTATACTATTGCGAGCTTATTTTTGTGCGTTATCTATACGGACCGTCGCGCGGTGAGATCGTGAACTAAATACCCGATACCGATATAGATGGATACTTCTTTTGAGATTAACATTAGGGAGATACGAATAGCACAATACCGCGAAACTAGGTTAAAAAACTACGGCTGAGAGATCACAGAATGCAGGGAAAAGAGGGCGAACTATTCTATATTGATCGACACTAAATGTATTGAGAAACAATCTTTCATTATTAATTGTAAGACATATTTTTTTTTGTTCGATTATATGGAAAAGCTACAATTCTCAACCCAATGTTTTCTATACATTTTGACTATTCTTTCCTCTCTTGGCTACTCGACCCCTTCTCGATTGTTCTCTTTCTACATTCGCTATCACTTTGTGCAATGAAATCACATTTGAATAATATTTAATTCACACACATGTACACAAAAAAAAGAATGAGAACCATCCAAAAAAATATTGTACATAAGAAAGTTATATGATAATATTTATTGTTTCTTGAACAATGTCATTCCCATAAAAAAAAAAACTTCTAGAAAACTGTCGTTTTCATTCGTATTAATTATTTAATATGATAATACCATGTTTTCAAATGTTAGTTAAACTTTCTTAATTATATATTAAAAATGAATTCATCTAACATATATGTCATACCTAATATTAATTATTTCTTGAGCAATGATGTAAAACTCCATAAAAAATAATTAGTACGAATGAAAATGTCCGTTTTCTACAACTTTGATTTTATTTCAACCGCAACCCTGATGGGGCACGGCGTCTCCCGCGGGGCGAAAAGAGAAGGATGTAGTGCCGCTTCGGTTAAAGTGTGGTAGTCCATTCTTTCTGCCTACCCCTTCGGGGAGACGGCGTGATAGTTAGTTTTTTTATTTTATTTCATGAGAATGACATGATTCACGTTGCTAAGGCATTATTAAATGTCCATGACAATGTCTTAGCAAGGCGAAAAATGTCATTCCCATAAAATAAAATAAAACTTCTCGAAAACAGACGTTTTTATTCATATTTATCCTAAATACATTATTTTGCGTTTCTTCTGCTTGCTTCGTGATAGTACAGTAAAGTTGAAACTATCATAGAATAGAATTGCAATGCGAGTATTGTTAATAATGAATGTGCTGATTAAATACGAGCATTATTTATCAGTGATAAACCGTTTGTGATACAATGTATGGCGATGTGCTCTACACACTCGAACGTGCGGTTCTATTTCTGTACAAACTGTTGCAAATAAGCTAAAAGTGGAGATGGGTATTTGCGGTTGATAAAACACTCAAAACGCACCAGATAACTCATACGATTCATGGAATTATACATAAAGAAACGCAATATTTACATTGTACGCAGATGTGTAATTCTGCCAATATAAAAATCATTTATTTATTTAATTGCGTAGATTTTCACGGTTGGTAGCAATGTGTTTTTTTGCGATCTTGAGAAAATCCGAGTAACCCATCTTTTTCGACCGACGTTTCGGAGATCAATGCAGTCTCCATCTTCAGGGTGGTTAAGACCACCTGAATATAACCAACCTGAAGATGCTAGTGTCAGAGTAAATTGAGATCTTACAGCCTGGTTTGATATCAATAAAGGTTGTAGTAATGTCGTAATGTCCCCGTGGATATTTAATCTATATATGGAAAAGTGTATGAAAGAGTTGAAAGGGTTGGATGTAGATGCCAAAATGAGCGGAATGTCAGCAAACTGTCTCTTGTATGCGGATGACGCTGTCCTATTTGCAGACAACGAGCATGAAATACAAGTCCTGCTGAATAGTATGTATGAGGTATGCATGCGAAATGAGAAATTGACGCGCGTGCATGAAACGATCTATGACTGTTGAGGAATCGAGAGAAATATGTCAGGAAGGAAAAGTGTGGCAATCCAATCTTGCTGCCTACCCCTTCGGGGAGACGGCATGATGGTTCGTTGGTTAGTTAGTTAGTTAGTTAGTTAGAAGATGGACACTGCATTGATCTCCGAAACGTCGGTCGAGAAAGACGAGTAACACGGATATTTCCAAGATCCCCAAAAAAAATTGATTTATTATTTGTTCAAGGCTTCTTCTTCTTAGTCGCATTCCTCATGATTGAGGGTCGTGTCCATCTCGTAAATTATCCACCATGGCTCGCTATGCACTCCTGTACCGGTCAGTCTCCAGGCTGCACCTGTTGAGATCAGCCGTCCTTGTGGTCGCTTTCCCTCTCGTTTACCCATTTTTTGTGAGTTTTTTAAGGTTGTCCTGATCTCTGATGTTCAAGGCACTTCTACCGAAATAAAGGATAATGAATATTAAAGATAAATTTAAATAAAAATAGTCAATAATATAAAAAAAATTAAATAAAAATTGAATAAAGTGAACATCGAAAAAAAGGCAAAAAAATAAAAACTGATTTCTTACACTAAAGGCGTTAATACTGCGGAATTCCTTAATTTTTATATATTTTGGACAACATATCGTTCTCCAGACAATTAAAGTATTATAATTTCGAAATAACACGTCTAAAAAATAATCTTATGATGTCATTTTGGCGATGAGGTTCGCAACCCATCACACCGCGTCTCCCGCGAGCGAAAAGAGAAGGATGGAGTGCCGCATCAGTAAAAGTGTGACAGTCCATTCTTTCTGCCTACCCTTTCGGGGAGACGGCGTGATGGTTAGTTAGTTAGTTAGTTAGTTAAAAAATAATCTGAAAAGTGAAGAAAAAAAAACAGTGTTTTCATTAATAATAAATAAACAATAAACACAAACGTCCGAATCGTCCAGCTGACGACAAGTGCACCATCTAAAAGAACATTATGTGTTAAATTATTTTTCTTTGTTATTTTATTTTATATCATTGTATTTCAGATAATTTGTTTTAGATTTATTATATAGACGTTGAACGATCGAAGTGTGCGCGGGAGATGCCTGTTGGTGGCGATGAGGTTCGCAACCCATCACACCGCGTCTCTCGCGATGGCGAAAAGAGAAGGATGGAGTGCCGCATCGATTAAAGTGTGGCAGTCCATTCTTTCTGCCTACCCTTTCGGGGAGACGGCGTGATGGTTAGTTAGTTAGTTATAAATAAATAAAATAAATGTATTGCACATGATACATTAACAGGTATTAATGGATTTTTTTGTGCATTTAATATTATTATACTTTTTAGCTTTTGAGTTCCGATCATTAACAAAATATATTTAATACAATATATAAATTGAATCAAATAAATTAAATATCGGCTAGGTGAGGAGTGAGAAAAATCGACGCGCGTGCATGACAAGATGTATGAATGTTGAGGAAGCGAGAGAAATATGTCAGGAAAGGAAAGTGTAGCAGTCCATTCATTCTGCCTACCCCTTCGGGGAGACAGCGTGATAGTTAGTTAGTTATAAATTGAATTTACACAAAAAAGCAACAAGTAATTTAAAATCACATTTCCAACAATGTTCCTATCAGACGTAAGGAGAATAGCAACAAGAGCTGAAGCTCCATTTGCTCGGAGATCCAAGTCCAACTAATATAAAATTTATTATAAAAAAAACACGATCTGTTTGATAAATGCGAACGAGTATTTTTTGTTTCCAGGCTTGGTAAGGACAGAATATCAAGTAGCGATTAATAAATCATCATAACAGAAAATATGTTAATTTTGCAACACGATGTCTTCAGCAAAATTAAGATATCTATTTAGTTACCAGGCGTGTAGAGTGATGAGGGGAGTGGGTTGCGTGTAAATAGAATAGAACGATATTTTTTAAATCTTAGTAGAACCTGATTTCTCGTGCATACATTTCAAATGCGACAAGTGAGGGGGTTGACATTTTTAAAGTAATGAACGCTGTTAGTAATAACGATTTTAGCATTGGTCGACGTTTTGCGAAAGACCTCTACTAAGTCAAAATTTACCACAAGATACATCTGAGGATCAACAGATGAAAAACAAAGATTATAAGAATAAACAGAGCTAACCAACTCACAGTGGTACTTATGGTATTGAAACTGTTACATTGTCCAAACAAAGTGCCGAGAAACTACGAGTGACCCAAAGAGCCGTGGAAAGAGCCATGTTAGGAATAAGCCTAAGAGACAGAGTCAGAAACGATACGGTGAGAGAAAAAACAAAGGTCACTGACATCATCCACCGGGTGGCGACTCTAAAATGGCAATGGGCAGGTCACGTAGCCAGAAGCTCAGATGAAAAATGGACAAGAAGACTGCTGACTTGGATACCGTGGATGGCAAAAAGAAGTGCAGGGCGACCGCAACTACGGTGAAAGGATGATCTGAACAGACACGTCGGAATAACCTGGATGGGAAGCGAATGGACGGAAATAGGCTGAGGAAGAAGAAAAAGAACCAACTCACAAACACGGGCCTTCTGAAAGATTTGGATATTGTAAATGATTTTGTGTACCTGGGATCACTGATAACTGACCGGGAAGGATGCGAGTTGGACATTCAGCACAGAACCCAATTGGCTAAAACTGATATGATAAAGGACTAATGTTGCGCATACCCTAAACGGCGAGAAGAACGAACAAATCGAACTTTGATCAGCTGGGAATCAGAGCAAGACTCGCAGATGTGCCCTCAGAGAGCGTTAAAATATGTTGGTCACATAGCCCGGAGAGATCAGGACAATCTAGAAAGCCTCACAAAAATGGGCAAAGCAGAGGGAAAACGATCACAAGGACGGTTTGCGTGATAGACACGACCCTGAGTAATGAGGATTGCGACTCAGAAGAAGAGAAGAAGAGACATGCCTATAAAATGAAAATAACTCGGTACCTGAACCAAGTTCTAGGAAAGAACGCATGTTTTAAATCCTACTTCTTTAGTACTTACTCATATCAATGATGCAAGTTATAGACATAATTTGGAACGGTGTATTCACTTCATGAGAAAAAAGTAAAGGGAATCATATAATGTTCGGGGTTGACTCGAAGTACAATAATTTTGACGAAAACTTGAGAACGAAACATTGTCGTGCGTGTGCAACAAGGATAAAAATAAATTGAAAAAGTAAAGAATTATTGCTACGACAGGAAACGCACAATTCTGCGGAGAGCCCGGAGCATACTCGTATAATGCTATATGTAAATAATAGCGAGTTACGCTAAACATTGAATATATATATATAAAGATATAAACCAGAACAGAAAGGCAACAAGGAATACATAAATAATCTTATGTACAACGTATTTAAAATAAAGTATTTGTACGGAGAACCGAATAGTTAAATTTACTTGATATCTTAGGGGAACTTGAATAATCTTGTTTGACGAGAAACTTAGCCGGAGACGCGGAAAAGTTAAAAGGGTATATTATCCGGGTTAGATAGAACGATAGCGGATTGAGATTCTTGCGAGATGAAGAGCGGTTGCATTGGACAGGGGGATGAATGGATACAACTCTTGCAGGTCAGTCATGACAAATACGGATGCAGCACACATAAAAATGATTGGCGGGACATAGAGGAAATCGGTAGTTTAAATGTGGCCTGGGTCCCTCTTGTTTTTCTTTAAGCACAACCCCAGTAACATATATCCTGCATGGACGAGGGACGGGCCTAGGGATTGATAGAGCGAAGCTGACGAAAGGCGAAGTCCGCCTATAACAGCTTCGGGAAAGCGGTGGGACCCCTCTAAGTAAATGAATTTGAAAATATATACCAGGAATCAGTTAGACAATTCTGTAATCTCTCTTTCTCAGAAATTCTATCCTCTTGTGAAATGTTTGAACGGATAGCAGGAAAGCTCTAAGGGCCGTAAATATTTAGGTATGTGATATGAGGAGAAAATATGAATTGTTGCACCTGATCAGTAGGAGCAAAATAGAAGGTCGACGAGGTGTTGGGAGGAAGCGAATCTCCTAGCTTCATAACATAAGGAACTGGACTGACTTGAGAAGCGATAAGGAGCTGTTTCTCTCAAGTGATAGTCAACGTCGAGGGGATCTGACATAACACCGAAAGCAGTATAAAAGAAGAAGATAAACTATTTACGTTTAATACTAACTGATTTTTTTTGTAACATATTTATTTACTCTTGTAAAATTTAAAAAGTACAATGCTTGTGGTGTTGGTGGGATTTCCTATAAAAATATACGAAAACGTGACTGAAAACAGGATCGAATCGGGACGTTTTTTCGCGAAACAAAGGAAAATCACGTTTAACCTTTCCCTTACGGTGCTAAAATAAAAACGCGCGTTCCTGTGTTGGGTAGTCAGTACCCAATAAAAAATTAGCGATTTTAAATCGGAAAATAAGAACATTCATAGCTAATCCCCTTAATTAATTATAATTGAAGTAAAAAATTATAATAATTGAGATTTATTTGTTAAAAACATTAAAAAAAACATCTGGCAACGCTCACGGGACGGGCATAGATGCACTCTAGTTGCAAGCCCGAGAGCTACTGCCGCCGACTGCCGGGCAGTGAGAACATTGAGCTCCTCGCGCTTCCACAGTGAAGTATGCAAGAGTGAAATGCGAATATAGTGTCGCGCACTCAGCGCTACGAATTTCGTTTCCGATGTTCACAAAATACCTCCGATGTACCCGATAAATTTTGATTATTATTAATATTAATTTTTTAATCAATGCGTAAATATATTATGGAGGAATACCTAAAATCTTAACCTTGTATTTATTATATTTATTAAGATATTGATGGTTACTAGAAGCAACGTGTAGAAGATACCCATCACAGGGAAGGAAGGGTTAAAATGGTAGAAAAAATAAATAAATGGTTGGGAGAGAAAAGTCCGCAACGCATGGACGTGCGACCTTCGCCAGCGAGAGTTTGATAATATGAAAGTTTCATATTTTCGGGAGGGAAAGTCGCCGGAGGTTACACGTGCGGCATTGAACTTTAGTCTTCCTCTCCGAGGCGGAGGGCGCCGCCGCCGGCCGCTGGCGCAACCACCGGCCATTCGTTCCGGAGACCTGTTGAAACACCATCTCACCGGCGACAATACCCTTCTAATGAAAAATATATCAATTAAGGTCTCTGCCCACTACAACGCATCACACTATGACCGTAATAGGAACGTGTCGGGTAAAAAAATATTCTTTGTATTGAAAAGTATGAGACTATGCCCACTAGACCGTTCCGTCACCGACCAGCACCGTCGCCTACTATGCACGGAGCGTTAATTAATTTTCGGCGAGAATATTTTGCCGGTGCCGATACGTTGGGGTACTCTAAAGTTGGTGTTTCTTCTGACAATGTCATTTTCAATTTTTTTCAGCAATACATTAAATTGGAATGTAGACATTCGGAAATACTGAAAGAACTTTTCTTCATCATCAACTACCATAAGTGCCTGAATAACGTCCAATATTCTCCTTCAGTTTTTCGTTCTTTTATAGAATCGTGAATCCAGTAGCGTCGAGTGTTTTTTTTTGTTCTCTTCTTCTTCCTCATCCAATATTATGGCAATCATTGCCAGTTGCCTAACAGTTAATTTTTTAATAGGCATACCTATTTTATTATTTAAAAACTTGATAGCACTCCCAAGACGTCCACGCAACATCTATACGCATGCGAGAATGAAACGGTTTCCTATCGATTTTGGTGGATTTAGATCTGTATGATGATACAGATTACATAGGTCAACATACGGGTTGCATACGGGCATCATACGGGATGTATAGGGCACAGAACGCCGTCGATCCGTTTCAGTGGGCATAGCAGGGCGTATCGTGTTGCTTTTCATGTCTGATACGTTACTAGTACGGTCATAGTATGATACGTTGTAGTGGGCAGAGACCTTAAAAAGTCATTTCAAATACGCGTCGAGTTCAACGGCGGTGCAGACGCGGATAATAAATAATTTGTGAAAGTAGTATAACGAACGGGAATCGATTAGTTGTTTGTTAACGTTTAGAATATCGGTGTAAATATTTTTAAACGGCTGCGATTAGATTTGGTCGGTACATTAAAATACTGGATAACATGTCATCAATTACACGCGTTATGAAACGAGATTCCTCCTCATAGTTTTATATGGTTCTTATGCAACACTAAAATGGATGGGAAGAATTTGTGGAGGCTAAGAAAGTACCTTAGTTGTTGTAAAGTTAAAGCTTACATAATAGTGGTCGTTTTAATACACTGAAAAAACATAGTTAATACAGTTAAGCTAGTGTATTAAATGGAACACATCGCATAAGTATTTCTAAAGTGACACGTGTTTTTGACTAATGTCATGTCGTTCATTGCTGGACATAGGCCTCCCCCATATTTCTTCGCATATTCATTCGAAATCAGTCAGCAGTAATTTTCCGAATGTCTTCCGACCATTGCGTTCCACTGTTTCTTCTGTCCTCGCGAGGTCTCCACTCCACCATCCTTTAGGTCCATCTATCGTATACCAATTTGGAAATTTATATACAAAATAGGCGATAAAAAATAATTTGTCTAAAATATAACATGTTTAACATATCATTCTTGTATTTCTAAAATGACACTCAAATAAAACATGCGTTTGACTTGTCCAGTGCAATATTATCCAACCAAAAGTATTATTATTATTTTTGTTGAATCGCTCCTTACATCATGACAGCATGAAAACGATGTAAAGGGTATTATAGCCATCATAGTGATTCTCGTGACATCTGATAGGTAGCTAATCTATCAGCATTTTATTGTCACGTGAATTCTACACAAGACCAAAGACAGTGAGACAATCACACTGCCCTCGCCAGGAATCGAACCCGGAACCTTCGGGGTGGCAGTCAATGCACTTACCACTCGGCCACAAAGTATGTAAAACGTCTAGCAATTATTGCTACTCGAAGGTAAAATTTTGGTTAACGGGTAGTAGCAAAAAAAGGAATCGTTTATGCAAAAAAGGAAAAAAACAGTGACGTCACGGAACCTACCGATGATAGCTTGGGTATCCGAGCGTTGACACGAATGATTACAGATGCCAGAGCATTCGCCCGCACAGACAAGGGTCCCAAATACGAGTATAAGTCTCGATGGTGACGCGACGACTGTTTTTAGAGATTTCAGAGTTACCTGTTTTCCGTTTTTTGTCTGAAACATAATCCATTTGAATCACTAACTAACTAACCAGCGCGCTGTTTCCTTCTTCTTCTTCTCCTTATAGATCTTTGGTCTATTCCTGAAATCAGGCTGGCCTCTCTTGGGAGGTTGATTCCCAGCTATCTCTCCATCTCTTCGGCGGTCTTCCGGGGGGACGGCAGCCGGCAGGAATCTGATGCGTCACAGCGTGTAGGATTCTGGTGGGATCCATCCTCTGCACGTGCGCATTCCAGTATCTTCTGCGTTGTCTGCCCCATCTCACGACATCCTCCACCTTGCAGATCTCGCGGATGGCCGTGTTCCTTACCCTATCGCGAATAGTCCTACCTGCTATCATCCTCAGCGTCCTCATATCTGCCACCCGTACTTTAGCCTTTGTTCTTGTGGTATCCGCTCTGGTCTCAATACTATATGTCAGTATAGGCCTTACGCAGGTTTTATATATTCTGACCGACAATAAGGTCAGAATATATAAAACCTGCGCTGTTGCCCATCTTGATATACCCCTCGAGATTCCTCTACATTCCTGCATCGTAACACGCAGGCTCATTGATTTTTCCGACTTTGAATGTGGCCGGCTTTTAGTAATTGATTAATTAATTATAATAAATTATTTTAATAATTAACGCAGACCTTATGCCACTAAAAGTCCGTTGTAAATCTTCATACCAGCAAAGTGATCATTTTATTAATTTTACTTGGGAAGCAGTCATCTGCATTTGTACAAATATGGCCTGGTAGAGTCATTCCAATAGTTTAGAATTAGAAAGCAGAGATTTCGGTCTGTCGCAGTCGTCGAGAGAACGGAAGGGACCTCTCTGCAGACAATGGAAAGAGATCGACGAAGATAAAGTTAGAGCGAGACAGAGCGAACGGCGGGCCGGGCGGGCGAGAGGGACGCCGATCTCCGCTGGAATGGAGGGCTTTCACAAGACTGTCCATAAAATTTGAAGCACTTTCGCACGACGGAAAGCTGATTACCCAACCATGTATGAAAGCGATTATGTAATGACGATTTCATAAAATCAGTTAAAATAGTAGAACGCGGTTTAACAAATGAAAACGCATCTAAAATAGAACGTAAAATTGTGCGATTTGTACTACAAACATTCTATATGTGCACATCGGAAATATTATTATATAAAGATAGTAAAAATATAGATTGCTTCAGATTAAAATTTGTGTACTTGTGTTTTAAAAAATAGAATGTTTTTTTAATATTTCATTTATATACTCGTATATAAATTTTAGGCGTTAACACTATAGAATTCATAATGTACATTTTTTTAGATTATGCGATTTCATCCTCAGGAGTACGATATAAATAGATTTTTTAAACAAACAAAAAAACACATTTGTTTTAACAATAATTCAACTTATTTATTGTTTCTTGAACAATGATGTAAAACTCTGAAAAATTAAGGATATATTATATAATATAATTTAGTATTCCCTAACAATGTAGTCATTGTCATAAAATTTCTTAACGAGTTCCAAGAAACACTTTACAGAATATCTGGGCCTACCCAAATAATTTTTTTTTAATGTATGAAGTCACGTCAATTTTCGTTAATTACCATATTCTACTCCATTTACTAGTGTAGCTGAAGTTTCGGCACATTTGATAATGCCTTAGGAGGGTGAAACATGTCATCCCCATAAAATATAATAAAACTTCTAGAAAATTGACGTTTTCATTCGTATTAAATATTAATAATTCAACTTGTTAAAATACATGTATTTGGGAATAATTTCGTGCTATTAGTAAATCAACTCAGTTTCGATCACGTGTTTATTTATATTACATGAAATTAACATGTTCAATAACAAAAAAATAATAATTGATCTCATAAAAGTCGAAATATAAATAATTATGAATGGAAAAATGTTTTAAAGATGAACACACTGTTTGATAATGTTCAAATAATACGATATTTGTCCTGAAATATTTTTTCTACGTAAATAGTAAAAGTAACCATTTAACGATTTCACAATGCTTGATTTTTAAGACTTATTGGGGTGAAGGGTGAATTTCTTTCACTTAGGAATTAAATATTCATACGAGAGATTGTATTTAAAAATGATCATATAGTATGTATTAGACAGGGCATAATAGAAACATGGTAGAATCCAACAAAGGACAGAGAGACCGAACCGCTGTATGTTTTGTTGAAATGAACTTTTAAAAACCTTCGTCCAAGCAGAATATTTACATTGGCCGAGGCGAGGCTACCCACAGAGTGACCTCATAACAGTTTACTTAAAACACAACTATAACAAAGAAGTATCCAACTATCACTGCGCTTATTATATATTTAATATCACTAAATACACGAGGAGTCGTTTACACGAATAGGTCGAGTAAACGCGACTATATTATGGATACTTTAGATATACTGGCTAAAAATATTGGTAACAAAGTGAATAGAGCTTTAAAAAGGATGAGAGCAGAATAAATGCGGTAGAGATGAGGTCCTTAAGACGTATGTGTAGTAGAACGATTTACGATAGATTTTCAAATGCTGATATAAGAAAGGAATGTAGAGCGGAAGAAAGTATTATGAATAAAATTATGAAAGGATCACTGCTTGGTTCAGACATATGGAGCGCATGGATGGAGAAAGAATGGTTAAGAAAGTATACTTTAA
Source organism: Lepidostoma basale (assembly GCA_022606425.2). Classification (NCBI taxonomy): domain Eukaryota; kingdom Metazoa; phylum Arthropoda; class Insecta; order Trichoptera; family Lepidostomatidae; genus Lepidostoma; species Lepidostoma basale. Next base: position 60,068 of record JAHDVF020001575.1, read on the forward strand.
CGATGTAAATTAAGTACGGAGTCGAGTTAGACCGAGGAAAACATGGCATGACCAAATTAACAAAATTTTAAAGATTGGTTATGTTAGAAGTCGGAAGAATCGACGTGCGTGTATAACTCGTTGTATGAATGTGGAGGACGCTAGAGACGTGTGTCAAGATAGAGTGATGTGGCGGTCCATTCTCTCTGCTTGCCCCTACGGGGAAACGGCGTGATGGTTTGTTGTTGTTGACTAAAAATGTTATGGTATTATTACTTTATTTAGCTTAAATGTGGTCTGGGTCCCCCTCGGTTGCAAATATACATATATAATTATTAATATACTCGTATATGTTTTAACGTAAGTCCCGCACGGACAGAGGACGGGCCTAGGGAGTGTACGAGTGAAGTTGACGAAAGCTGCCGCTGCGCCTATAACAGCTTCGGGTAAGTGGAGGGAGCCCTCTATGACTCAGCCATATTATTACTTTATTCTAACTAATTTATTATCATATTCTTTCCCCGGAGGAGTAGGCAGAAAAGATGGACCGCTGCCCTGCTGTATCCTGACATACTTATCGAGCTTTCCTTATATTCATACGTCGTAACACGCACGCTCGTCGATTTTTCCGTCTTCCAATGTGACCGTTTTAAGTAATTGAATGGTTGACATCAATATATACATATAATACAATTTTATACTATATGACAAATATAACTAAACTGCATAAATGTTTTTTTTTATGCGAGCGAATATTGCGTCGGTCGGTTTTAAACCTCTGCCAGGAGCCGATAATTTGATTGTTGTGAGCTCTTACCGATGGTTTTACCTTTTTAATAATTAGTTTTAAAATACTATCACTTTCGACTTAAACTGAAGATAATAGATGCGATTGTGTAGTAATTACACAGCACGGTAACGGGTGTATTTTTTTTAGTACGTAGTGACAGGTTTAATAAAATTTAAAACACATTCCATACAATTGAATGACGTACGTAAATATACGAGGGAAACAATGTTAACCTAATTGGAAAAGTAAAATAAATATGAATTATTCGTTTTATAATTCACTTATCAATTCAGAGCGGAAATGTGCTCCCGTTGAACGAACATGAGACATTGACACAGGGGACAAATGGAATTCTGTTACTTGCCGCTAAACCAGGAACACCCACAATTCACGTGTACCAACGTAATGAAACTTCAGCCATATTAACACAGAAACACGATGTTATGGTTTTACAAAAGAAGCACTCACTATAAAAAAGCAAAGAAAAACGAAACTCTAAATAAATATTTAGTATTAAAAACATTCGTAAATTACTTCGATTGATTTGATCATGCCACGTTTTCCTCTGATTTCCTCTATTGCTAGCTCCGTTCACGTCGTTTATATATACTTTCTTCACTATTCTTTTCACATTCATTCTTTCCATGTGTCCAAACCATCTCTTAATGATCCTTTCATTATTTTGTTCAAAACACTTTCATTCGCACTGCAATATTTAATGTCAGTCACGTAAGGAGTCGTGCATAACACGATGTGTGAATGTAGAGGAAGCGAGAGAAGTATATCAAGACAGAACAATATGGCGGTCCATTATTTCAGCCTATCCCTCCGGAGAGACGGCGTGATGGTTAGTTAGTCACTGAGTAAATAACTTCTCTATTAAAAGGAGATCAAAATGAGCTGAACCTCTGTAAGCCGGAAGAGGTTTTGATTCAAAATTTCTTACGCAAGCCGGGCTTCTGGGCTTCTATGGGAGTACCGCCACTGATTACCACGTGTGGGATTTTGAAGGGATCCATCCTCTGCACGCGCGTATGCCAGTGTCTTCTGCGTTGTCTGCCCCATCTTACAATATCTTCCATCGGTTCATCAAGATAATTTCTTCTTCTTCTTCTCCTTATAGACCTTTGGTCTGTTCCTGAAATCAGGCTGGCCTCTTTTGGGAGGTTGACTCCCAACTATCTCTTCATCTCTTCGGCAGTCTTCCGGGGGGACCGGATAATACATAATAATAATAATAAATAGTGAGATACAATCTTTCATATGTGTACTAAAAATTGTTCTTTGAGTTAAAAAATAGTTAAGTCCTTGCAATTATTAAATATAATACATAAAAGTAAATTAACTAACTAACTAACCATCACGCCGTCTCTCCTAAGGGGTAGGCAGAAAGAATGGACTGCCACACTTTAGCCGATGCGGCACTCCATCCTTCTCTTTTCGCCCCCGCGGGAGACGCGGTGTGATGGTTTGCGAACCTCATTGCCAACAATAGGTATCTCCCGCGCTCATTTCGATCGTCCAAAGTTCACAAAATAAATCTAAAACAAACAATATAAAATACAATGATATAACAGTATAAAAATAACATAACACATAATGTTATTTTTTTATGATGCACATGTCAGCTGGATGTTCCGGACTGTTGTGTATGTTACATAAAAGTAACAATCTTTTAATTTCAGGAAACTGAAAAGGATTTCTTAGACATATTTGCTGACTGGTTTTAAAAACGGCTGAAGGAAACTTGTTCAATGTGGTAAAAAAAATATAATATTATGTTAAATGGTTCTTTACATCATTACAGCGCGAACCATATCGATGTAAAGGATATAGCTAACATATTGATTCTCGTGACGTGTGATAGGTAGCTTATCTATCGCCATTTTATTGTCACGTTAATTCTACACCAGACTAAAGACTGTGACAATTACACCGCCATCGCCGGTAATCGAACCCGGGGCCTTTGGTGTGGCAGAAAGCAAAGCACTCGCCACTCGGCCACGAAGGTCGTTATATTACTTATTGAAATTTATTAGCAGAAGTTCAATGTAAATAATGAAAACAAAAAATGTTTTCAGCATACAGTGTATTTAGTTTTATTCTAATTGTTCTTTTAGTTTCGATCAGTTTCGCTGACATCTTCTGTCACAGGAGAAAACGTCGACCTTCACGGCAGAGTGGTTCAGAGCTCTGACTTCCATAACGAAGTTCCCGGGTTCGATTCCCGGCGATGGCAGTGTGATTGTGACACTGTCTTTAGTCTGGTGTAGAATTCTCGTGATAATAAAATGGCGATAGATTGGCTTCCTATCACATGTCATAAGAATCAATATAATAGCTAAAATAAATTGTATACAGTGATTGGGTTCAAACGACCTGTTGTATACAAGAAAAAAAAATGTTAAAATATTATTCCAGTGACAGGGTTCATCCCTGAACTTAAATATATTGAAATCTAAACGCAGTTCAACAAATTCGTGCTATTGTGATATGTAAAATCGTTCCTTATTGCTTCATTGAATAAAGCATTCTATCGGTTGAGCATAACCTGGAACTTTGTACGGAGGCAGTCCAAGTTCAGTGGTCAGCGTGCATTGTGGTGGCGCCGGAGGATGTGGCCGGTGACGTCACACAGGAAGCTCATTTAGTCCGAGGAGACGATTCGATATCGGGGCGGGGAGAATCAAAACCGTTATCATTTTTTTACAAATATTTTATTTTATTTTTATTTTTAAATGTATCTAAATGGTAGTTTTTCACAAAATTGAACAGTAAATTAATTATCCAATTCAGGGTTATTGGTTATTGAGTACATTCCTTCCAGGAGGTTGTAGGGGAGGTTATTTCCGATGAATTATGTCAAGGCATTATGCAAAAGTGAACCATTTTTGAGATAAAACGAATTTAAGTTTTTTTTTTAAATTATCGAGGTCAGGTGTTTTAAACATTAATTAAAAAATAACTGTTGGTTATAATACAAATATTATTTTTTTCTTAATTAGTAAACATAACAAGCATTCATTATCAATACAAAAACTAAAACTGTCACTCCATATTAGGAAATACCAGACGGAAATATCATACATTTTAATTATTATTATTGACAAACCCCAAATGAAAGGCGATTTAAAAAAAAAATCGCGTATAAATTTTTCATGCAGATTATTTTAAAAGCATCTCCATAGTTTTTACTTTCAAACGAGGTATTTAAAAAAACAAAACATTGGTTTTAAGATTACAGAGAAATCAACATTACACTAGAAGTAAGTAATAAATCGTCTAATTATACAAATCATCAAAACATTGAATTAAATAATTAATTGAACTAACTAGATTGCATCATAAGTAAAATTAAAAAGGATCCCTGAGATGGTTTGAACATATAGAACGAATGGACGAGACAAGAATGGTAAAATGCTGTATACAAGCAGTGTGAGTGGAGAGAGAAGCCGTGGAAGACGAAAGAAAGCATGGCATGACCAAATCAATCAAATACCGAAAGGCGGTCACATTCGAAGTCGGTGTGGAGGAATCTAGAGAGATATGTCAGGACAGAACGGTATTGCGGTCCATCCTTTCGGCCTACCGCTGCGGGGAAACGGCGTGATGGTTAGTTATTTAGTTAGAGAAGAACATAAGAGTGGAATATAATAAACGTTACAACAAAATGACTGAAATAAAAAAAAATATTATATTAAAATATATATTATAAGAAAAATTATCCACCGTTCCAAGGCTTGAATAACCTTGATTTGAATTATTTTTTTAGATGTACAATTATTTTTTAGCAATAATATTATTATTGACGACAGAAAGTAAAAACGCCCTTATATAAAGCATAGTTTATTTGTTATATAATCCAATGATTTTACTGAAATAATTTAATAAACTGTTAAATTTAAACAATATATTATTGTAACACCTGATGATTTCAACATTGGTTGACGAAACCGCTGTTGCGTAAAATAAAAATACAATTGTGATACATAAAACAAAGTTTTTTTTTAAATTTAACAGTGAATTATGTTTAGGTATCATAATGTTTCGGCCAAAACAATGAACTATGAAATAATTTACTAAAACGATGTTTTTTTTCATATTTAACTTGTCTATATTTTTTTAAAATTATGTTTATTACAAATATTGCATTTCTTCTAGTTCCGTTCTTTTAGGCTGTAATCGCCTGATACCAGACGATGAAAACAAAATACTTTACTTAACTGCAAATATAAAAAAAAATTCAGAATATTTTTCAAAGAAATTTCAATAACCAACATTAATAAATTTAAAGGTTTTATAAAACATGCGATAAATTAGGTTTTACCCGCATGTCTAACCTTTCACAGTGATCCCGTGATAAGGAATAAATAAAAATTAAACGTACAGCCGACACGTCGGTTTTGCCATTCATCAACAAGCCCATTTTTCAGGTCGCCATCACGCGACGTAGTCTGGCCGTGGGCGGAGGGAAAATGCAGCGGAATAAAACATTTAGACTCGGAAAGTACCTAACCACCGCGAGGGGGTTCCTACCTTCTCACCGGACTGAACTGCTAGATTTAAAAGGGGCGATGAGAAAAGAAATAGTATTCTTGAAGGTAATTATAGTTATAAATATTTAATAAACAAACCATCACGCCGTTTCCCCGCAGGGGTAGGCAGAGAGAATGGACCGCCACACTACTCTATCCTGGCAAACCTCTCTAGATTCCTCCACATTCAGACAACGAGTCATACACGCACGTCGATTCCTCCGACTTCTAACATGACCAACCTTTAAAATTAGATTAATTTGGTCATTACATGATTTCCTCGGTCTGCCTCGACTTCGTTACCTATCGTTAAAGTATACTTTCTTAACCATTCTTTCTCCATCCATGCGTCCAAATGTCCGAATCATTGCAGCGATCCTTAATTTTGTTCATAATACCTACCTTCTTCCGCTCTATATTCCTTTCTTTTATCAGCATTTGAGATTCTGTCGTATATCGTTATACACATACGTCTTAGGGAATTCATCTCTACCGTATTTATTCTGCTTTCATCCCTCTTCTGCCAGTTCCATGCTTCACTTCCATACATTAGGGATGGGACCAGAACTCCATTGTGGAATATAATAAAATTTTAACAGTGAAAATATATGTGTTTATCAATATTTCAACCTAAGGCAACGGCCACACAGAAATAAGCCTTGCTTGATGCTTAGAATAACGCTACAAGCAACCTAGCGAATCAACGTAGGTACTATCGCGATGGGCACACTGAACGCTTCATGGCATGCTGCGTGGACCTATAATGAAAAATAACTCATCATCTAGTTTAGAACTACGCCTAGCACTTGAGTGCGGCCTTTGCCTATAGTCGAGATAACTACATTCTCCGATGTTGCCCGGAAATTTAAAAAAGTTTTAACCAGACTCCAAAGACAACAAAATAAGCATATAACATTAACTACCTTACCCCAACCATAAAAGTTTACAGACAAACAAAACAAATGGACATATCAGACCTGACCAAATATGAGACCTTAAAAATTGTACACAGAGTGACCATGGAAAAGACAACAGACAGCAGCTACAAATTAACAAAAAATTTAGACATACACAGACACTGGACCAGGAACTGTGACAGATATCACTTACCGAATGCAGGACAATCAAGGATATTGAACAATGGACTGAAACTTTACATTGAACTACCAAAAGACACAAGGAGTCTAACTACAACTCAATATAAAATATATCTGAAACAATACATACGAGTATTTAATAGTAAGATCTAAAAATGTATCCATATAACCCAATTGGGTTTTAAAAAAAATTAATTAAATAAGAAAATAATCGATCTGATATTGTTAGTTTCATTCTAATTTTGCCAAATTAAGACATTTCTTGGACATCTTATTTGAAGTCGTCATTCATAAGATCTCAGCACAGAATTATTACCAAAGCAAACTTTTTTTTGTTCTACATTTGAGTAGCGTGTTTAAAAAAACGTGTAGTCAGATTATTTCGTTGTATTCCGAATTATATTATAATGTTAATTCATCATAATCATCACCACTTGGTTACGACAGTTAGTAGAACTGGCATACATCATCATCATCATCATACATTCTCCCTTCTCCACAGTTCTAACTAAAAATGACATTGTTTTTTTTAATACTATTATTTCAAATTGCCTAAATTCACAATGCTAATATTTAAGAACACAAATAAAAATATATGCGTAAAAATATTTTAAAATAAGAGCCGGCGCTGTGTATTGTAAATTGACAAGTGTTTTAAATGTCACAAAGTGAGGAAAAGATGTCTCTGATTCTCTCATAGTTGGCATCATTTTATAATAAGCGGCATGAGTGAAAAGTGTAGAAATTAATAAACGTACATAACTGAGGCAGTTTCTTCTCCGCTGGCAGATATCTCTGGCGACAATTAAGCCCGATTTCACATTCATACATCTCATTACAAGTGGAGTGGCCATTTTTCATTTAGAAACCGCGATTGCTCAAAAACGAAAAAAAGAGAACAACTTGCATCGAGCGGCCGCAATGATAAAGTTCTCAGTTAGGCAACGCCGGAGCACAATGAGCAATTTCGGGCGGGAACAATGGCCGAAATGTAACATGGCCGCGGGCGGGAAGTGAAAGAAAGGAAAGCGATTGTTTTACCGGTGATGCAATGGCGGCGGCCGTACGTTTCTCACATTTGACAAAATTCGGATCGGTTCGAGATTTAAACGCGATAAATTTCACCGGCGCGGCGTTGCGCAACACGTGAATGAGTTTTGTAATGATTGCTCGGGCCGCGGCCACCTCGCGGGCTCGCCTCGCTAGAAAGTCCCGCCGCGCCGCAGACGCCATGTGCCGCGCGGCGCATCACTTTGACACATCGGATCTAATTCGAGGATGGTGTAAGATGTTACATTGCTCGCGCGCGCGCATGCGCGGTGCGAGCCGCACTATTACGTAAAACCAAAATCTAGATCTTCATACGCTACACTCTCACGAGAGATCTCTATTTTGAGTATTGCTGTATTTTGGACTATTGCTGCATATTAGTTATTCATTTAAAATCAAATGTACAATACAAACAACATAACATCAGAGTGCCGCAAAGTGCCGAGAAACTGCGAGTGACCCAAAGAGCCACGGAAAGAGCCATGTTAGGAATAAGCCCAAGAGACAGAGTCAAAAACGATACGATGAGAGAAAGAAAAAGGGTCACTGACATCACCCACCGGGTGGCGACTCTAAAATGGCAATGGGCGGGTCACGTAGCCAGAAGCTCAGATGAAAAGTGGACAAGAAGACTGCTGACTTGGAGACCGTGGACGGCAAAGAGAAGTGCAGGGCGACCGCAACTACGGTGGAAGGATGATCTGAACAGACACGTCGGAATAACCTGGATGCAGTCTTCACAATACAGAGTGACATGGAAGCGATTGGAGGAGGCCTTTGTCCAGGAGTGGACGGGAATAGGCTGAGGAAAAAGAAGAAGAACATCAGAGGATCACGTCGTTTCTCCACAAGGGTAGATAGAGAGAATAAACCGCCACACTACAATATCCTGACACCTTGAAAGTTTCCTCAAGATTGAGAGTCATACACGCAGATCACTTCTAACTTGGTCGACTTTTAAAATTTAATTTATTCCTTGTCTCCGTACTCTATTTATATAATTAACGTATACTTATTTAACCAAACTTTCTTCATTAATGCGCCCCATACGTCCGAACCAATGCAGTGATCCTTTTATAATTTTGTTCATAATACGTTCATTCGCTCTACATTCCTTCCGTATATTATAATTTGAAAAACTGACATACATCTTTCTACCATATAGAAGTCTGAGGGACCTCTTCCACCGGGACCATCCTTCTTCTGCCAGTTAGTTATATACCTGTATATTATCAACAATCAATAGACAGTTATTATCAACAGGGAAGATGAGTTCTAGAATAAAGACCGCGCACAGGATTCCGTAGAGTTGGACGTCCTCCAGCCCGCTGGGTCGACGATATTTTTATATACAATTTATTTTTTAGCTATTATTATATTAATTTTTGTGATTGCCGTTTAATTGTCACGTGAATTCTACACCACACCTAAGACAGTGTAACAATCGAACCCGGGACCTTCGTTATGGAAGTCAAAGCTCTTACGATTCTGCCACAAAGGTCGACAAATATTATAAGGATTGCTGGACGTGCATGGATGAGAAAGGCAATGGATAGGGGACAGTGGCGTGCTTTGGAAGGCCTACGTTCAGTGAATGACAGACGGCAGATACTCGTAAGTCAATTTTGTTAAAAGAATAATGAAGTATACTTTCGTACGAAGCACTTAATTTGTGGTAGGGCATTATTAAAAATAACACACAGTTACAAAAACAAACTGACAACAAACAGTTTGTTTTTGTAACCCTGTAGCGGGAACTTAACCGGTTGATTCAATAATACAAAATAAAGTGGTGTAAAAACAAAATAGAGTGTTTTTAATAATGAAGTATATCAAATGCAAAATTACGAGTATTTCTGGTTGTTGTTTCCGTGTTTGCGAAGTTTTCTCTAATATTTCATATTACGCTAAAACCATTTAACACAACTCACAATAGTCATTCAGCGTCCAGCGGAACAACGATGCATAAAGCCGAATTTGTGGTTAACTTAATTACGGCACAATCCATTGAGCGATAAATGGGAAAAGCGAAGCAAATAAGCTAGCGGAGAGACGGCCATCCGGGGTCAGTGCTTGTCCGAGCTTTTCAGTCGGAATCGATACTGCACTGTGCAGTTGCGAGCGGAGAACGATTCATCGTCGCGGCATTGCAGCCTCACCCGAATTTGGGAAATCTACAACGGTAACACCACAATACGTACTATCATTGCTTGTGTGAAATGGGAATTTCGGATGAGTGAACTCTGATGCTGCGGCGATCGCGTTCTGCATGGACGGTAATTATTGTCGCGCGGGTCAGTTACGGGCCGATAATGGGACAGAGAGTGCACTACTCATACAGACTGTTACCATTTGAAAATATTCAGAGACGGAATCAGGAGATAAAGAGCCATCACGAAATTCGAAAGAGTGAAAAGAACATTTCTGAATGAAATTGCTAGGAGTTTTAATACATGAAACAAATTAGATAATATAGGAACCAGAAATATAGGAAGACCGAAGAAAACGTGGCACGATAAAATAAATTAAATGTTGAATATCGGAATGTCGGAATACAATTAGGACGAAACAATTTCGAGAAAGAAGCCGACCGAAGAATTCAGTTGGGTTGGGCGGCCTTTGGGAAATTACGTCATGTTCTCACTTCCAAAATACCACAATGCCTCAAGACTAAAGTCTTCAACCAGTGCGTTTTGCCAGTCATGACGTACGGAGCCGAGACGTGGACATTGACAAAAGGTCTAGTCTACAGATTCAAGGTTGCCCAGCGCGCCATGGAAAGAGCCATGCTTGGAATAACCTTGAGGGACAGATTTAGAAACGAATTTATTCGACAACAAACCAAAGTGACTGAGGTGGCTCTACGGATAGGCGGGCTGAAGTGGCGGTGGGCTGGCCATATTTGTCGGAGAACCGACAGCCGATGGGGAAGACGGGTTCTGGAGCGGAGACCGCGTACAGGATTCCGTAGAGTTGGACGTCTCCCTGCCCGCTGGACCGACGATCTGAAGAGGATTGCTGGACATGGATGGATGGGAGCGGCAATGGATAGGGGGCGGTGGCGGGCTTTGGGAGAAGCCTACATTCAGCAGTGGATGACAGACGGCTGATGATGATGATGATGATTGAATGTCGGCCATGTGAGGAGTCAGAGAAATCGACGCGCGTGCATGACACGATGTATGAATGTTAAGGAAGCGAATTGAGAAATATGTCAGGAAAGAAAAGTGTGGCAGTCCATTCTTTCTGCCTACCCTTTCGGGTACACGGCGTGATGGTTAGTTAGTTAGTTAGTCGTAACAATTTTTTTTTTAATATTACGAATTTTATAAAATCATTTTACTTTTAAATTAAAGTTATTAAATGCTATATATCGTTTGTGTACATGAAATAATATTTTTTGTAAGATAATATATCTCATGTCAAAGTATATTAATACTGATTGACTTGATTGTAAAATGGTAAATTGACAATGGGTTTAGGGGGCGTACCTGATTAAATGTATATAAAAAGAGTTTTAGGATAAAACCTATAACCGGCCCTGAAACTGGACGTGAATAAAATAGAGAGTTCTCGCGCTACGAGAGCTGAGAGCAACGCGGCCGCAGCTCCGAAACAATCAGTCGGACTCCTCTCTCTCCACGCGGAGAGCGGTGCACGAGCGAGAAAGCGGCAAGGCGGGAGACAATATGTATGGAGAAACTTACACTTTCACAGAGTCCCCGAGAAAAACAGCATTCGCCGATCTGCAACAAACGAAGGAAAATCAAATAAATATACTGTCAGTTTTGCCACGCTTTCACAATAACAATAATAATTTCTAGTACGAGACATGCAGATGGTGGAAGGCGTGCGGTGAAACTCGGACAGATGCACGAACGGCGTCTCCCACTAGAAGGCGGTCTCTGGCAGGGACCCGTCGCGACGTAATGCGGATTATGCAAGACGCGGTTGGAGCGCCACCGCGCCGTACAGCCACCGCCATGTGCACGCTCAACAATTCGTTAGTTTCTCTCCGCCTCGGCAGCTCCAGAGAGTAGGCAGACCAGAGAGAGCATAGCCCAAGAGTGAAAGTGGCAAAATGTAACCTTTTCCCATTCTAAAGGTCTCGGCGCTAAGGCATAACCGACGTTACGTAATTCTTATTACTCCAATAAACACTTCTGGAAATATGTACGGCTGCGTCCGCTGTGTACAATTAGTCACAGATTGTAAACTGCCGATTGGGACTACACGAAGAAACCTCCCATCTTAAGTGATTCATGTGTCGATCAATAGAGAAAAGGAGAAACTATCGTGGAATCATTGAAATATCATAACAAATATATACCATAATATAAGGCATCATATAATATAAGGCATGCGTGGTTAGGAAAAGTGTATGCCAATTACTCGATAATAATAATAATAATAATCTACAATAATAATAATAATAATCTCCTTATGTATGGAAGCGCAGCATGGAACTGGCAAAAGAAGGATGAAAGTAGAATAAATGCAGTAGAAATGAGATCTCTTAGACGAATGTGTAGACACTCTGTGTATGAATGAAAATATAAGAAGTGAATGCGGTGCGAATGATGGTGTCATGAACAAAATAATGAAAGGATCATTAAGATGGTTTGTACATATGGAAAGAATGAATGAAGAAAGAATGGTAAAAAAATTATACGTTAACGATGTAAATGGAACCAGAAATAGAGGAAGACCGAGGAAAACGTGGCACGATCAAATAAATCAAATATTGAATGTCGGCCATGTGAGGAGTCAGAGAAATCGACGCGCGTGCATGACGCGATGTATGAATGTTGAGGAAGCGAGAGAAATATTTCAGGAAAGAAAAGTGTGTCAGTCCATTATTTCTACCTACCCCTTCGGGGAGACGGCGTGATGGTTAGTTAGTTATAATCTACAATACATAGTTATTTTAAACAGTGAGTAATTTTCAATATTTCTGAAAAATTAAATATCAAAAAATTAATACGAATGAAAACGTTTGTTTTATAGCGGTTTTAAAATATTTTACGGGATTCAATGACAATTACAAAAAACATGTTACTTCGGAGACATTAAAAAAGGGCGGCTTGAATGTAGTATACTTTTTAAAAATAAGTAATTAGTTTTAAATAGTGTAAAAAAAGTGTTATAATATATTCTATAAGACAATTAAATTTAAAATATACACTTTAAGATATATTTTGTTCCCCTTGTTCACTGATTGTTCTCTATATTTGTAATTTATATTTTGTGATTATACAGAGTGCGAAAAATGCCTCCCTAGAATGGGTTACACCAGTTGGGAGGTATTAAAACCATGTACTTGGTAATTGATCAATAAATAAATAAACAAATAAATACATGATTCGCCTTGCAAAGGCGAAATTTATCATTCCCATAAAACATCTAAAAAAAACTTGTAGAAAACAGACGTTTTCCTTCATATTGATGATTTCACAACACTGTTCGAGAAACAACAAATAAAACTAACTAACTAACTAACTAACTAACCATAACGCCGTCTCCCCGAAAGGGTAGGCAGAAAGGAGGTTCGCAACCCATCACACCGCGTCTTTCGCGATGACGAAAAGAGAAGGATGGAGTGCCGCATCCGTTTAAGTGTGGCAGTCTATTCTTTCTGCCTATCCTTTCGGAGAGACGGATGGTTAGTTAGTTAGTTATAAACAAATTCAATATGACAATTGGTGTATTTAAACAGATTAAAATACGTCAATTAATATAATGTATTACATATATTTTAATTAAATACCTAACAATTTTTTGAGAGAATATTTTTTTTTTTATAGTAAGATAGTAACGTTTTTTCATTATGATCATTTAAATTTATTTAAGTAATGAAATTCAGAAAAATCTTCAAACGTGGAAAATACGAAATGCGATAGTGCGGAGAAAGTTTGAATGGAGAAAGAGTGTGATATAATTTATACGAAAGTAAATAGAAATTAGGTATGTGCAAATATCGGATCAGAATGCAGATAAATTCCTTATTGAATAAAATTTATACATAGAGATACAGATCTGTAGACTGTGAAAGAAGATATTATCACGCAGTGTTCACTATTAAAGTCTGATTAATTGCGTGCAGTCAAATATAATTAAGAAATAAAAAAACAATACAAAATAGTAATATACAGCACTTAAAGTTGTCATCGCAAACAAAAGCCTATCCAAAAAAATGGCAGTGCACAATGGTGTTCTTATACCGACCCTGATGTGTGGAAACGAACCATGAAAGTGGCGAAAGAAATATGAAAGTAGAATAAATGTAGTAGATATGAGATCACTTAGACGAATGTGTGCTTACTCTGAGTATGATAGTGTCGAATAAAAATATAAGAAGTCAATGCGGTGCGAATGAAAGTGTTACGAACAAAATATTGAAAGGATCATTAAGATGGTTTGGACACATGGAAAGAATGAATGAAGAAAGAATAGTAAAAAAAAGTATATGTAAATGGAACTTCAAATAGAGGAAGACGGAGGAAAACATGACATGATCAACTAAATAAAATGTTGAATGTCGGCAGCGAGAGGAGTCGGAGAAATCGACGTGCGTGCATGACACGATGTAGAGGAAGCAAGCGAAGTATGCCAGAATAGAACAATGTGGCGGTCCATTATTGACGCTTACCCCTTCGGAGAGACGGCGTGATGATTAGTTAGTTAGTTTAAATTTAAAAAATAACGCTTAAGTTTTAACATTATCGAACAACGACACTTCATCGTTGGCCAAAGCGGAACTATGTCTAGGTACATTGTTATAAGTTACTACAAACGACGATCAATCAACTGTTATTTCACGAAACCGGTCATAATCTATGCATAAATCTAAATTTAAACTAACGATTTATAGGAACATAATTATAATCGAAACAATAATGTAAAACTTCACATTTAATGATTAATACGCATGAAAACGCCTGTTTTCAGACATTTGATATTGCCTTAGCAAGGCGAAACATGTCATTCCCATAAAATACAATAAAACTTCTATAAAACAAACGTTTTCATTAGAATTAATTAGACGTGTTCATAATGTATTAGCAAAATAAAATAAATATAAAATAAAAATATAAAAAGTAGAATTATAAAAATATCGTTTCTTGTTCTTCTTTCTTCTTTCCCTTTGCCATTTCTCATCATCTGGGGTCGGCCCTCTTCGTACGAAAACGCCAAACTTTTCTATTTTGACTCATCTCCACTGTCAGGTTCTCGCGTTGCAGCTCCTTTTCCATGTTGGCCCACCATGTTTCTTGTTAAAAAATATATTCAATAAATGTCAACAAGTTTTTTTTTTACTATAAATTTCCAACAGAAAAATAAGATTCACATTTTAAATCATATTATAACTGCAAAATATATTGTATAATTAATTAAGTGTGCATATGAGTGCACATTTTTTTCCTACTTATAGTTTCACAAGACGGCGTATTTGATTAAGTGTGGTTTATTTGATGATTGGGGGCTCAATGTCGGTATTGAAAGATACCGCATACATTGATTACAGAAAAAAAAACACAATTAACTACTAAGGTTAGATATATCACAAGGCATAAGATAAATGATCGAATTAATAGCTTAATCAAAAGACTTCCAATACTACAGAACGAATGTTCGTGAATCACTCGATTGCTTAGAACAATCTGCCTGCTTCCGATGAAATATTGATATCATTTGCAATTAACAATTTTAGTATTGATTAAAATATTGAAGCATTTTTTTTTTGTAGAGCCAATTGCTTATAATGAAGATGTTATTTTCGCTACTTAAAAGTAGGTAGTTCATTTTAATCACGGGACCATTTATTACAAATGGAAAGTAGAATGGAATGTTAAAGGAATATACGAGTATTTTGTGTTCTTGTATTACATTTATGAAAATTAAAAACGTGTTTTTTATACGTTAGTTCTGAATACAGATTATAAATTAACATGTGTATATAACTTATATAAAAATCACTAATTAACCAATAATAAAATAAAATGATGTGTTTTAATTACTCCCACTTTTGTCTTTATTTCGACAGCGACCGGTTTCGTCAGGCTCGCTGGCATCGACAGACTGGTCACTGGACAGTTTCTCGATGCCAGCGATCCTGGCGAAACTGAAACCGGTCACTGTCAATTGTTAATTGCAAATAAAAACAAAAGTGGAAGTAGTTAAAAAAACACCGTTTTATTGAATTATTATCTAAAATGAACTTCCTTCAAGAGATTTCATTAAAATCATTTGATTATCTCTAATTAACCATTACGCTTTTCTCCAGAGGTAGGCGCAGAGAAGATGGACCGCCACAATCCTCTGGTATACAATATTTTTTAAGTTTCCTCCACATTCATACTGCGTGTCGTGGACGAATTTCGTTTCTTCCTAGTCACATTTTGATTGAATTGTTCGTGTCATGTTCACAATCTTGGTTAATTTTTCAAGGATGAAAGTAGAATAAATCCCTTAGAAGAATGTGCGGAAAGACAAAATGTATGATAGAATACCCAATGAAGAAGTAAGAAAGGAATGTAAGGCGGATGAATGCATCCTAAATAAAATTAAGAAAGGGTCACTAAGATGGATGAGGGAAGAAAGACTGACGTCGACATATTTGGATTACTTCTGATATGTATGATTTTTTTGGTCTCATGTTGTTTTATCTTATGTTTGTAACACCGTTTTGTGTCCAAATGAGTCGCCTACATGTTTTATCGTTTGTAATATCTCATGTATAAACAAATAAATGGTCAAAATATATGTACAAGTAGTGTGAATGGAAGAATAAGTTAAGGAAGGTCAAGAAAGATATGGCATGACAAAATTAATCAAATACTGAAAGGCGGCCATGTTAGGAGTAAGTAGGAAAAATCGACGAGCGTGAGAATGTAGAAAAGGCATGAGAGTTATGTCACGATAGAACAGTTAAGCAGTCCACACTCTCCGCATCCCCCTCCGGGGAAACGGCATGATGATTAATTAGTTAGTTTTTCATAAAACTTAAGTCAATAAAATAAATCGTAAAATATCATTTACTGAGGTGTATAAGCAAAATAAATATTCATGCCATTGAAACAAATGTATGAAATGAAAATTCGCTCTCAAAGCGTTTAATTGGCGAAGCTTTAGACACTAAAATTGATTGAAGGCGTGCGCCGATGGTCCAGTGCGACGTGAAGCTACGCGGCATAGTGGACTCGACTAAAATCACTCTAGCTGCAATGCAGACGTGAATAATCACATTGAAAAATATAACACGCGGGTTTGGATTACGGCGGAGTTTGCTCTGTCGCGCCGCAAGGCAGCGATCGGCATTAACGGGTTCATAACTGCAGGCGTCGAGATTTCAATATGAAATGCAATGATATTTACTGGCTGCAAAAGCTGGGATGGTGCCATGGTGTTATTATTGAGCCGTCGCTTTTTATAACTATTTGCCTCCTTGCTCATGAACACTCTGTGTAAATAAATAAGCATCGTAACATTCAAGAAAAAACCAAAAACTGGTCCAAGTTTAAAAAGCATAATAATTGACGAAGTATTCTCCTGGCGTTGTCTAGCAAATGTAGCCTTTTACATTGCATTACTACAAGATTTTCTGCTAAATGCTTACACCTATTCTTAATAGATGGGTCTAGTGTAGATTAAACTAATAACATGTGAAGTGTGGTCCAACATAGTAGCATATATACAACTTCCTTTTTCTCAGACGTGGTGTGTTCGTAAGAAGGGCGGAATGGGGAATGTTGTTAACATAAAGCGATCGCTTAACCCAACCAATGACAGGTCATAAGTCCTGTAAACGCCTCGACCACCATATTCTGTTTCCAAAAAACAACTTATATCTTCGTCTCTATTGAGATACAATCAATCCTTGAATAAGAATCGATTTCAAAATATTAATGTTTTTAATTATATGTATACCATGTATGGAAGCGAAGCATGGAACTGGTAGAAGAAGGATGAGAGCAGAATAAATGCGGTAGAGATGAGGTCCCTAAGACGTTTGTGCGGTAGAACGATATACGACAGAATTTAAAATGCTGATATAAGAAAGGAATATAGAGCGGAAGAAGGTATTATAAACAAACTCATAAAACGATCGCTGCAATGGTTCGGACATATGGAGATCATAAATGGATAATTGCGTAGATTTTCACGGTTGGCAACAAATATGTTTTGTGTGATTTTGGGTAACACCGTGTGATTTCTTCTTCTCGATCGACGTTTCAGAGATCGTTGCAGTCTCCATCTTCAGGGTAATGTGCAACGATCTCCGAAACGTCGGTCGAGAAGGAGAAATCACACGGTGTTACCCAAAATCACACAAAACATATCATAAATGGAGAAAGAATGATTAATGAAGTATACGTTTACGATGTAAATGGAGTCGAGGTAGACCGAGGAAAACACGGAATGACCAAATTAATCCAATTTTAAAGGTTGGTCCTGTTAGAAGTCGGAAGAATCGACGTGCGTGTGTGACTAACTGTATGAATGTGGAGGAAACTAGAGAGGTGTGTCAGGATAGAGTAGCGTGGTGGTCGAATCTTTATGCCTACCCATGCGGGGAAACGGCGTGATGGTTTGTTTGTTTGTTTGTTTTGTTTCGTATGAATTATAGATGTAACGTGCGTAGTAACCGAATTTAAAATGTCTGCTAAACGTCATACACAAATTCTTCACTAAAACTGTAACTAAACACACATTTTTTTCCATCTTTCCACAAATAACTCGGCACGCGACCTTGACATGAAATTCAGATTCGAAATCTTACAAGTTATGTAACGATTTCTTTTATGTTAAATCATAATTATCATCGACCTCGGTAGAGCAGTGGCGTAGCGTGCGGTAAGCGGCTTGGACGGGAGCCTGGGATTCGATTCCCCGCTGGGAAAATACCGCGGATGGGCAATCTAAGTAGGAAGTGATAGTCCGGAATAAACGAAGGAAATTTGTTCAAATGTCCTTGAGTTCAGTGAATTTTACGTTCACATACATATCTATATAAATAAAAGGCGATCTTCCGGGTGTGTGTGGACTATTTCTGAGGTTATTCCTGAGCTGATCATTTTCCAAGTTATACACTTCCTTAATAGATAGACATAGGTGGGCATAGGCATATTTTTGTTATTAATCGAGCTCTAATTAACTTTGTAAATTTATAAATTTTCGTAGTGCGAGCGAGTATAGACCTTCATGTTCGTATCACCTGAGTATCGATCTTTAGAGTCTATATTCGCTTGGCGTGATAAGATGCAAATTAGTGGCTTTTTTGACTCTTTGCGTGGTCAGATATGAAATTAGTCGCTCCTTTGAACTGAAAAATATACGCACGTATAGGGATGGGCAAAACGACTCATCTCAGGGATCTGATCTGAACGGTTCCGCTCAGCAAAGTGAGCCGACTCTTTTTAACGATCCACGGTTCACCATTTTGAGTCGTTCAAAGTTTGAAATTATTTTAGTGACCTTTTTTTTTTGCTCCTCGACCAAAAAAGTTGATTCCGGTAAAAAAAAAAAATTCACCAGGATAAATTTTTTGTCGATGAGCTAAAAAAAAAATTCACAACGACAAACAACTTTTTTGACAAACGACTCGATAATTATCAAGAAGAATCGGCTCACTTTACTGAGCGGAACCATTCAGCTCAGATCCCTTAAAGAGATCACTAAAAATAGTCGACTCTTTTGCAATAATATACGATTCACCGAGCGCAGAGGTCGGCAAAATGCGGCTCCGGAGCCGCTCGATAATTATCAAGAAGAATCGGCTCACTTTACTGAGCGGAAAGCGCAGAGGTCGGCAAAATGCGGCTCCGGAGCCGAAGGGGTTTGTTGAAAGAAAAAATAATCGCGAGATACTTGCTTACCATCGCATCATTCATCAAGAACGCTCTGTCCGCAGACATTTCCAGAAGAAATTTGTAAAGTTATGGAATTGGTGATTACGATTATCAATTCCGGTTTAGCTAAAACTCTTAATCATCATCGCCAATTCAAAGATTTTTAGTCATCATCTTCAACGCCTGAAATAGTATTACTGACTCTTGCTGATCTTTCGCTTTTCGCTTCTACATATTCATGCGGACAATTTTATTCAAGCATGAATTTTAACAAGAGTAAACTACGAAGTTGTCTTATTGATGAGAACATGGAATTGTGCCTAAAATTAAGAATAACAACAAACAAACATGCATCAGGTCCATAATAACATACGGAATCAAAGCAAGAGCAGACACTGTCAGAACCAGACTGCGACCTATTGTGGGGAGAACCGTTAGAGATAGGATACCCAACGAATAAATTCGCAAATCCTGCAACATTGAAGACATAGTGAGATGGAGTAGGCAGAGACATCGAGAGAATGGATCCAGCAAGAATTCCTAATATCGTGATGCAAGAGACTCCAGAGGGCCGTCGACCACCAGGATGACCACCAAAGAGATGGAGAGAAGGCTGGTCGCCTTCATCACAGGAAGAAGTATGAAATAATGTTTTATTCAGTGTACCCGTAATTGAATGAAGTGCAAAAATTATAATAAAGGTTATCTAAATCAATAAACATATTTGGCTCTCAATTTTTTTTTTAAATCGTTGTAAAGTACGCATTTGGCTCTTTGGCTAATAATTTTGCCGACCCCCCTGACCTAGCGGATCATTGAGCTGCCGCTCTTTTTTTTATGGATCATCGCTCACCCGCTCACCAAAACGATTCGAATCTTTGAGTCGACTCGTGAGCGGATTGCCCATCCCTATCTCTGAAATGTCAAATTTGAATTGCGTGTTAGTTTCGTAAGTAAAATATTTATATTTCTAATTCATATATATCTTCAGTTTATTCTATTTTGCCGTTGAAATGAATACAGATTATATTTCCGAATTACATATTTCAAAGTTTTAGTTCTAAATTATATCGAATTTATATAGATAGAAATGAAATTACATACCTATCGTTTTACTTACGTATTATTTTAGGTTATGTTATGAATACATGGAAAAACGTTAAATTCTAAGTAACAATTCTATGAATTGGTATAATCTATTTTAATAATGTTATTTTATTGTGGGGAGAACCGTTAGAGATAGGATACCCAACGAATAAATTCGCAAATCCTGCAAGGAATCTGGTTCTGGTTCTGATTTAAAAAAAAAAATTTGAATCATGTGGTGCTCCTGTCAATTTGGAGATATTTCCTGTATAAGTGAATTGTTTTGGTCAATTTGATTGTTGCCGCACTTTGTGATAGTTATTTGTGACACGAAATACGTTTTCACTCTTCTGATGTTAAAATAATACAAGTTTTTTCGTTTATAAAAAGAATTTTGACAGGTGTAAAAATAAATTTTTCATTTGTTCCAATGACAGTTTGAATAAATTCTTCAATCAAATTTTCAAGTTTTTGCTGGTGTTGGATTGTTTTAAGTGCCTAATTAAAATTAAAACAGTGGAATAAAAAATTAAATAAACACAAATGTCCGGATCGTCCAGCTGACGACAAGTGCACCATCTAAAAGAACATTATGTGTTAAATTATTTTTATGTGTTATTTAATTTTATATCATTGTATTTTGTATAATTTGTTTTAGATTTATTATGTAGACGTTGAATGATTGAAGTGTGCGCGGGAGATGCCTATTGGTGGCGATGAGGTTCGCAACCCATCACACCGCGTCTCTCGCGTTGGCGAAAAGAGAAGAATGGAGTGCAGCATCGATTAAAATGTTGCAGTCCATTCTTTCTGTCTACCCTTTCGGGGAAACGGCGTGATGGTTAGTTAGTTAGTTAGTTATTTTAATGTAAAATTGTTCTGGCAGGGCGATAACCTATAATATCTTTTGGATTAGACGATTTACTTCAGCTGTTTTAGTTTTTCTCTGTTATGCTGTGATAGGTAAACATATCCTTACATACAGCATTAGCTGCCTCAGTTGGAAAAATCCACTAATATAACATTTCCAAATGGTCTGATGTTCCCACGCCAATCTTACAATGATCGAGTGTTTTTTTTTTAAATATACTGCTCATTTTAATATAATTATTTGATTTTTGCAGAGATGCCGACGCTAAGGATGATACCAGGAAAGACTCTTTGAGATAGGGTGAGGAACACGGCTATCCACGATATCTCCAAGGTGGAAGATGTCGTGAGATGGGGCACGCAACGCAAGATACTGGCATGTATGGATCCCACACCCGATTGTTATATTTATGAACTAATTTTGAAATGGTATGTACAGGTTGGATTAATTGGTTTAATTCCACTATTAGAGGCAGAACAGGAGTGTCGGACATCATCGGAAGAGTGGCAGCGCTAAAATGGCATGCCGCTCGCAGCCCTGATGATAGATGAACTGCAACCCGAAACCCAGGACGTCCTCAACTTCGATGGAGGGACGACATTGGATGCGTTTTGCCCAGGATCGACAGACATTGAATCAGATGGAGGAGGCCTACGCCCAGGAGTGAACGGATATAGGCTCATGATGATGATGATACAAAACATTGAAACACCTACATGCAACATTTTAAATATTTCTGGAATGGGTAAAATTCTGCAACAATGAAAGTTCATTGTATGGAATGAATGCTTTAAATTATCAACTGATTTCTGTAGAATCACACTCCAAAGGAGAATTGATTCAATGTATATTTCCAGACATCACACAAATTTACAAATTTCGTCATTGGTTAAGTGAATGTGCATTATTAGCTTCATCTAATGGACATCAAAATCAAGGGTTTTGTTTCTCTAAACATTGTATTTCTAAGAGCATTATTATGACCTTGAATGGTATATGTATGAATGTTTCATGCAAATGTGATATAGTATATTTATTTGTTTTTTTAATTTCACTTAAAATATTAAGGAAAAAAATTAAGACTGGACGTTTAATGGTTTAAACATTAAGCTGAAAAAGATATATATTAACTTTTTTTTGGGTGGCATCTTTAGGGTAACATTTGAACTACACTATATTAATTTAATATTTTTCCTTTTATTTCTAGGTAACATGAAACGGTGAAATCTGCAAGCTGAAAGATGTCATGAGATGAGGCAGACAACCCAGAAGATAATGGAATGCGCGTGTGCAGAGGATGGATCCCACACCTCGATATATGCGTAGATGAAGTGCAACCCGAAACCCAGGACGTCCTCAACTTCGATGGAGGGACGACATTGGATGCGTGTTGCCCAGGATCGACAGACATTGAAGCAGATGGAGGAGGCCTACGCCCAGGAGTGAACGGATATGAATTGTATATGTATGAATGTTTTATGCAAATGTGATATAGTATATTTATTTGTTTTTTTAATTTCACTTAAAATATTGAGGAAAAAAATTAAGACTGGACGTTTAATGGTTTAAACATAAAGCTGAAAAAGATATATATAAACTTTTTTTGGGTGGCATCTTTAGGGTAACGTTTGAACTACACTATATTATTAAATCATAACGCGCTTTTGCACAGCTATGTTTAAGACCAATTGGCATCAAAAACTCATTTCAGACTTTTTGCAAACTTGCCACCTTGGTAATGCCCAGCCTTCAATTGTTCAATTCACATTAGTATTATTCAAGTTCACAGCAAGTTTGCTTGGATTAAACAAATGTTTTAAAGATATGAACTGAATTAGGATACACACATTCTTGCACCTATACACATGTCATTTTATCCAATAAAATAATTGATATTGAACTTTCATTGTATTTCTTTAATATATATTGGGTGTACGAGTATTTATATACTCTAATATAGCAATAGCGAAGCGTTGCCGGGTCAGCTAGTAATATAATATAATAAGCGTTTTACAAAGATCTGTGTAAGCGAACATTACCATAATATTAGGTCCTTACATATGAAATTGGCGTTTTGTATGGGAGGAACATAAAGTTGATTTTTTAAAATATAATATATTTATTTAATCAAAGTATGTACCATTGCTATCTATGCACTTTTGCCATCTCATAAAAAAGGATAAAAGAAGGATAAAAGTAGAATAAATGCAGTAGAAATGAAATCTCTTAGACGAATGTGTGGATACTCTGTGTATGATAGAGTGTCGAATGAAAATATAAGAAGTGAATGTGGTGCGAATGATGATATTATGAACAAAATAATGGAAGGATCATTAAGATAGTTTGGACACATGGAAAGAATGAATGAAGAAAGAATGCTAAAAAAATTATATGTTAACGATGTATATAGAACTAGAAATAGAGGAAAACGTGGCACGATCAAATAAATATTGAATGTCGGCTATGTGAGGAGTCAGAGAAATCGACGCGCGTGCATGACACGATGTATGAATGTTGAGGAAGCGAGAGAAATATGTCAGGAAAGAAAAGTGTGGCAGTCCACTATTTCTGCCTCCCCTTCGGGGAGACGGCGTGGTAGTTAGTTAGTTTATATCAAATAAATACTGAAGCTAAAAAAAACTTTCGACAACTAACACGAAAATGTTACATTGTTTTTTTTTCTTTCATTTGGTACACAATAGACAGTTAATTTGATCATTGTACAAGATTCACACATTGCCTTTCTTAAAAAGAAATCGGCTTCCGCTTAGCTCAGTGAATAACTTTGGAATAATTAAACAATTTACGAGCTTTTGATCTGAATGTATTCATGGTTTATGGCCCCGGAAATGAGGTAATTCTAATAGTATACCTTTTATGTAAATTTAAGTATTACATCTCTAGATCATTATCATTATATAATATTATTATATAATGCAACAATAATGCACAATCAAAACATATTTACTAAAAAATAAAACCTTTGAATACTTTTTGAAAATCATTACATTGGAATAAGTGTTGTGAAAAGACAATGTTTTTCGAAAAATATTCAAATGTGAAACCATAACACATTGTGATAGAAGGAATTTAAAGGAAATATTTTGATAGATTTATAAAGCACAATGTATAAACCGACATCGACCGACTCGAGATTGTCCGCCGATATTTTAAGATTCTTACAATAATAATGTGTTAAAAGACGATGTTTATTGAATACCAAACGACGAAATAATTAAGAGATTTAAGGCTTCGACTTGGATTCAGATCTTCTGACTTACAGGGGTTCCGCTCATGTGGCTATTCGTGGGAACATCATTGGAGGTTGATTTGGTAGGTGGTTGTTTTATGCGGGGGCTTGATTTGTATTGCCCGGAGTGTTCCTCTGAAGGAGGATCGATTTTGGACGCTTTTTGCGGCTGGGGTTATTTGGGTCGTATTTTGAGAGTTCTTTTATTGTAGGGTTCGTATGTGAAGGGAGTCCTTTGTAAAATGTTCGGCAAGTTTTTTAATGAATTCATCTATCATCGGTATTCCCGATTTTATGTGCAGTTCTGTGATCAGGAGAATGCGTTCTTAGTCAAATTAAGAAAGGGTTAGTAAAATAATTTAAATGTAAAGAATAGATTAATGTAGAAAGAATGGTTAAAACTTTGTATAAATGTGTGAAAAAGTCATGTGGCGATAAAAAGGATTCTAAAAGACAGCCATTAGAGTTAAACCTCGGTAAGCCAGAAGATCCAAGTCCGTGATAATACCAAATTAATCTATTATTAAAAGATGGCCATGTTCGTAGTCGGAAAAATCGAAATCGTGTCGTACCTCGATCGGTAAATCAGAACAGATCAGTGTGACGGTCTTACCCGTTAATGTAAACGGCGTTAGTTAGTTTTCAGTCAAATAGATCACCAACCATAGAACGGAGATAAAAGGAGAAATAAATCTGACTGAAAATACCACGGAACGTGTACGTGTACAAGTTCAAGCGAGGTAAAAATAAATCATTTGAACAAAAAATAAATGCAAATCAATTTTGATGCAAATTCGAACAGAATGAATTACTGCACTGCCCCTGGGATAGTAGGAATACTAATCGATACTCGCGAATGGGTAAGTGCACCAAGGTAAATTCATATCGTATTGGATATAAAAGGAACAAACTGCAATAGCGAGCTGAACTTATTACAAATGCAAATGAGGACAGCCGATGGGACTGCATCATTCAGTATGTAAGCTACCAGCTATAGCAATGTTAACCTGGCTTATCCAACAATTCGACTATCATACCAAATGCACGAACTAAGACAGGACAATCAAGGATATTGAATAATGGACTGAAACTTTACAATGAACTACCAAAAGACACAAGGAGTCTCACTACAAATCAATTAAAAATATACCTGAAACATTATATAATTACAAGTAAGATCTAAAAATGTATCCATATAACCCAGTTGTGTTTTTAAAAAAGAAATTAAATTAAAAAAATATTAATTAGAGTAAATTATAAAATAAATAAAGTTTTATAATGGTTAAAAATGGCGCAGCATACCATGACCGGGTAGAGTGCTCTTGAATGAGATTTCACTCGATATGCATATTTTACAAATGACCTATGCGTATTTTAAATATCATATAGGTTCACATCTTTCAATATGCTGAATTATGTTTTTTATGAATATTTTTTTATAAAACTGTAAACTGTACACAGTAATCGTGTTAAAAAAAACAGTTATATACAAAAAAAATTAACCAGTTTATATCGTTCTCCCGATGATGAAGGTGTGAAGTCTTCGAAACGTGTAAGAATAAGTAATCTCAAAAGTGAAAAAAAAAGTGTTTTAATTCACAATGTAAAATGTGATGCTAATAACAATATGCTTTATTGAATCACAATATAATTTTCATTCCGTATAATTACAATAATTATGACTTAAGGCGTTAACAATGAGGAATTACATAATGACGAGCTTATTTAATTATTATTACTATTTTTTTTTTTTCGATTTTGAGTTTACATATTTTTCTCGACATATTTTGAAGGTAATATTTTTTTGTACACAGCGCCACTAGCGACAGCTCGTGTACGTTAATAATACACGAGAATATAAAGTTAGCGTAGAACAATAATATATACGAAATTAAAATATTCAATACAAACATTAGTAGATTTTTCGGTTTGTAGCAAATTTGCTACACCATGAAATGAAGAGTTAAACTAAAACTGACACTAAGTACGTTAATGTGCCAACTTAAGTTTAGAAATTCTCGTTTAAACCCTTCACATAACAAGCATAATGCAAAGATAACTCGTTTTTAAGCCTATGTAGAGAGCAAAGCGTTCCAACGTTTCTGCTAAAATATATTATATATTTGATTCGCTAATATAGACTCTAGACAAAAATGATATGACGAGTAAACTAAGAGATTAGAGCCCCTTTCATATACGGAGGCAGACAGATCAGTACGTCGGTCATGCCCGTCGCAGGTGGAGAACCGCCCGCTGTTTGTTGAATACAATTTATACAGCCAGCCAGCCCCCCCTCCCCCGATCTCGTTTCCCCACCAGCACGGTCTGTGCGGGGAGAGCTTTTAATAAGGGCAGTCGCTCCGTAACTATAGCGTACGTTATGTAAGTACGTACACTTCTATACAGTACTTACTTAGTAACCGGAGCGCCAGGATTAATTCAGAGCACTCGCTACAACTCATATTTCGATGCGAAGTTTGTGCTTTTATTCATATTTCAGTCCTATAAATCTAATTCGAGATTTTATTGCTATGGCAAAGAAATAACACTTTAAGTTCTTATTTACAATGGTTTAAAACATAATTAATGTATCTTTTTAAACGCCTTATTCACCAATTAATACGAATGAAAACGTCAGTTTTCTAGAAGTTTTATCATATTTTATGGGAATGACATGTTTCACCCTTCTAAGGCATTATCAAATGTGCGTTTCTTAAAAGGGATGAAAGAAATAAGATTATTTTATTTTTCACTGTTTTTCGGATTTTCATAAGTGAACATAAATAGTGTTTTAAATTCGTTAATAAAATTGTCATTATGGAATTCAACAGTATAAACGTCTAAAGTTCATCAAAAGTTAAAGATACTTAGATTAATAAATACACCAAAACACTGGTTTTCTCGTGTGTGATTAAAAAAATATATAAACTATACTATAAACTAAAATATAAGTCGAGACAAGT
This sequence comes from Lepidostoma basale, assembly GCA_022606425.2. NCBI lineage: Eukaryota > Metazoa > Arthropoda > Insecta > Trichoptera > Lepidostomatidae > Lepidostoma > Lepidostoma basale. The sequence goes on from JAHDVF020001575.1 coordinate 87,538, forward strand.
AAACTGTGGAATTCACAATGTTGTGATTCACTAAATAATCAAAATTATGAATTCGCATGGTATATTTGGCTACAGTTACAAATGCAAAGATACAACAACAAAAAAATAAAACATCTGATAGTTACAGAAAAAAAAATCTACAGTTACTTCATGATTGAAATGTTTCTTAATCCTTATATCACAGATAAAATAAAACGAAAACAAATATACAAATTAAAGGCACCAAACCGGTCTCTGTCGAAATAAAGATGATAGTGGAAATAGTAATTGAAAAATATCGCTTAATTTAATTAACCATTAACGGACGTAAGTCACCTCTGACGTGACAACAGAACTTTGTCAGTGCGGGCGTATGGCAGATGGGAGGTGACATGATAAATCATGTTGAATCTTTTTATCTGTGGAATCTACGTGTAATTACTTTGTCAGTTGAATATTACCAATGGAGCGATTAACTTGACGACCTTCGTGGCAGAGTGGTTACGAGCTCTGACTTCCATGCCGAAGGTCCTGGGTTCGATTCCCGGCGATGGCAGTGTGATTGTCACACTGTCTTTGGTCTGGTGTAGAATTCACGTGACAATAAAAATGCCGATAGATTAGCTAGCTATCACATGTCGCGAGAATCAATATAATAGCTAAAAAATAAAAATTGTATACTGTAATTGGGTCCAAATGACCTGTTGTGTACATAAATGCCTTTTATGTACACAACAGGTCATTTGGACCCAATTACAACTAACTTACACAATGCCTTTTAAAAATTAAATATTGATAGAATAACAGATACAAAAGATATAAAAGCTCGTATACGATAAGGATTAAATATGTATAACACTAACAAGCACCTACATATAAAAGATCAGTGATTTTTACAGAATATATTTTCATTACATAAGGAATTTATATGATAATATTATATCAATATAGCGAAATTAATAGAAATACATTCTGGATTCTGACACAATCTTTGGTTCGCATATGTCATACTGTCATATATACATGTATAAGTGAATACGTACACTTTAATAACTCTTTTTCCGCAACGTAATAAATTCACATTTACCCGACGGGGGAGTATTGTATTGGCGTAGTAAACTTCGAACATTAGGCAACGCTGGATAGGAGCAACCGCCTCAAAAGCTCCGCCGATACAATGTTTAGCCTCGCAAACAGTAAATGCGAGTATGCCCGCGGACTGCGAGTTGCTGCAGACATTGTAGTGTCTCCGCTTCTGCCAGTGGAATTTGAAAGCTTTAAGCAGCAATTGTTTTATACAACCCTTTTTCCGTACTGCAACAACGGTGGATTAAAAAAATACGAGTACATTAAACACAACAAAAATAAATAAAAAAATATGTTTTCAGTTTTATTCCAATTGATTTTTTTTTGCTTCCAACGGTTTCAGCAGCCCAACTGCCATCTTCTGGAACCAGAAACTACCAGCGAGCTGCCGAAACCGGTAGAATCTAAAAATCAATTGGATTAAAACTAAATACACAATATGGAAACGAAGCATGGAACTGGCAAAAGAAGGATGAAAATAGAATAAATGCAGTAGAAATGAGATCTCTTAGACGAATGTGTGGATACTCTGTGTATGATAGTGTTGAATGAAAATATAAGAAGTGAATGCGGTGCGAATGATGATGTTATGAACAAAATAATGAAAGGATCATTAAGATGGTTTGGACATATGGAAAGAATGATAAAAAAAATTATATGTTTACAATGTAAATGGAACCAGAAATAGAGGAAGACTGAGGAAAACGTGGTACGATAAAATAAATCAAATATTGAATGTCGGCCAGGAGAGGAGTCAGAGAAATCGAGCCGCGTGCATGACACGATGTATGAATGTTGAGAAAGCGAGAGAAATATGTCAGGAAAGAAAAGTGTGGCAGTCCATTCTTTCTGCCTACCCCTTCGGGGAGACGACGTGATGCTTAGTTAGTTTTTACATAATATAAAGGAACAATGTGTAGTTATACTTCATTGTTCAAGCAATAGTAAAAAATAAATAAAATAAAATGCATTGATATATAATACAAATGTATAAATTTGATATATAAATTTAATACAAACTTATAGATATAAACAAGTTATAATATCGTCCTGATGAAGCTTAGGTATGAGTAAAACTAGTTTGTATCAATTATAATAGTCGACCTTCGTGGCAGAGTGGTAAGAGCTCTGACTTGCATACCGAAAATCCCGGGTTCTATTTCCGTCGATGGCAGTGTGATTGTCGCACTGTCTTTGGTCTGGTGTAGAATTCACGTGACAATAAAATGGCAATATATTGGCTACCTATCACATCAGAATGAGAATCAATATAATAGCTAAAATAAATTGTAAACAGTAATAGAGGACCGTTTTCACAAAGTGAAATTTCTATTGTACAAAAACAAAAAAAAGTTTTTTTATGGAAATGGGTTCTTCCATGTGAGCTCTATCGATTGGTGAAATAAAATTTTAACAAAACGGTATATGTGCGAAGTTGTAGCGGTTCAAATATCGCGATTTCATACAAAACGTATTATTTTTAACATGAAAATCCTTCCCCTGAAAAATTTACATTTTGTAGATATTTCGCTTTGTGAAAACGGTCCTCAATTGGGATCAAACGACCTGTTGTATACAATAAAAAAAATAAGTTAAATACAAAGTCTTACCACAAAGTGAGTGTTTCTTATGAAAATTTAAATATAATGCATATTACGTGAAAAAGCATACTTTGTATTTTGACTTTGAATTCAGAAAAAAATTGAGAATCGATAAAAAAATATCTTGAGAGAAAAAAAAGATAAAACTCTTATCGAAGTTTTATCTTTTAATTCCAATATCTTTAACAATTCTCAATTGCATCCGATAGAGACACAATAGAAGATAAATAAAATAAGTAGTCGGAGATCTAATTTAAAGCAAGTCACAATATTAAACACAATGCAAGTCGCGAGTGGAATTATCCTTAGCGCAACAATACAAAACAACAAAACGAGGAATGCCTTTACTTCGGAACAACTGGGAACGCTGCAGAGGGGAAATAAAATGAAACTCTGAACACAAGATGAAACCATATTAATGAGAGCGAATTTGCCTTCAAAGTTTGCAAACTTTCAAACAACAATTTGTTCTTTAGATTAATTTTAATCGGATAGAATACCGACTCGAAATTACGCGTACAAGGGAGATAGATCGATGTTCACATTAAGTTTTATCAGCCATTTTTTGTATGACAATAAATACATGAAATGAAAAACATTCGCTTCCAATCCAATTATTATTGTTTTCTGAAATTATATTATACGAGTAATATTATCATATAATAAAATAAACAAAAAGTTAATGTATGCTATTGGAGTTTATTTATTATGACTGGAACATTGTGATGGAATTAATTTTAATTAAAGAAAATGTACGTCTTTTTAAAACTTTCATAATATTTCATAGATACGCATTTGGTTTTCTTTAGACATTATCAAATCTCCTTACAAAGCAAAACATTTAACTCTTATTTAATAACAAACAAACAAAGGTTGGAGAAACATTTGTCGCGACATGCTTAAAAAACATAATTAAATAATTTTAGATAAACTTTCGTGATATCAAAATATATGGTTGTTCAATCTGTATATGGACAAGTGTATGAAAGAACTTAAAGGTATAAATGCTGGTGCTAAGATGAGTGATCTGTCTGTAAACTGTCTGCTTTACGCGGACGATGCCGTTCTCGTTGCGGATAGTGCGGACGAATTACAAGTCTTGGTGTCGAGAATGTATAAGGTATGCAAGTCGAACGATTTAATGATGAATGTCGGAAAGTCAAAGGTGTTAGTTTTTGAAAGGGAAGAGCAAATGACAGTTTGTAATATAAGTGTAAATGAAGAGAACTTGGAACAGGTGAGCGAATTTGTGTATTTAGGTAGCATGTTCACAGCGGATGGCCGAACGGACAGTGATATTGAAAGAAGGGTTGGTGCGGGTAACAAAGTGAATGGAGCTTTAAAAGTAGTTATTGGAAACAAGAATTTATCAATGAAAGCGAAAATGGCCGTTCACAATGGAGTTCTGGTTCCAACCCAACAGTATGGAAGCGAAGCATGGAACTGGCAGAAGAAAGATGAGAGCAGAATAAATGCGGTAGAGATGAGGTCCCTAAGACGTATGTGTGGTAGAACGATGTACGACAGAATCTCAAATGCTGATATTAGGAAGGAGTGTAGAGCGAAAGAAGGTATTATGAACAAAATTATGAAAGGTTCGCTTCGTTGGTTCGGACATATGGAGCGCATGGGTGAAGAAAGAATGGTTAAAAAAGTATACGTTAACAATGTAAATGGAGTAAGGAGTCGAGGTAGACCGAGGAAAACATGGCATGACCAAATTAATCAAATATTAAAAGTTGGTCATGTCAGAAGCCGGAAGAATCGACGTGCGTGTAGGACTCGATGTATGAATGTGGAGGAATCTAGAGAGGTGTGCCAGGATAGAGTAGTGTGGCGGTCCATTCTCTCTGCCTACCCCTGCGGGGAAATGGCGTGATGGTTTGTTGTTGTTGTTGTTAGATAAACTTAAGCGTTAACACTGTGGAATTCCATGATGACGAATTTTTATGAATTAAAACACTGTTTTTTCCACTTTTGAGTTTATTTTTCTCGACATGTTTCGAAGGCTTACACCTTCATCATCGGGAGAACGATATAAACTTATATCGTTCTCCGTTCGTTTATATCGTTCTCTTAATGATGAAGGCGTAAGCCTTCGAAACATGTGGAGAAAAATACACTCAAAAATGGAAAAAACAGCGTTTTAATTCATAAAAAATTGTCATACAAAAATAATCGGAGAGACCAATAATTTGATTTCAAAAACGTGGTTTTGATATATAAAGAAAACATTTAAACCCTTCAATATATTTAACATCGGAATAGCATTCACTAGACCACTAAAATTAGTATTGCGATCGAAACCGGTTGAGAATATCTAATATCCAATAGAAAGATTTTTCAATACAAATAAGACACACGAAACATCAAAATCTTATCAATAACATACACTGAAAACAATATCAATCATACTGTAATCAAAAGGTGAGAAAACGATAATGAAATTCCAATAAAAAAAAACATGTTCTTCTTCTTCACATGTCTTGTTAAGTGCTCACGACAACAATTCATAATACTATCACCTGCTAAAAAAATTTTTATTAATCGACATATTATACCTAATTAACTAAACAACTAACCATTACGCCGTTTCCCCGGAGAGGTGGGCAGAGAGGATGGATCGCCACATTGTTCTATCCTGATGTAACTCTCGCACGTCTTCTACATTCACACATCGTGACATGTACGCTCGTCGATTGTTTCTTCTTCGGATATGGCCGCCTTTCAGTAATTGTTTAATTTGGTCATGCCACGTCTTCCTTGGCCTTCCTCGACTTTTTTTTCCATTCACATTACTTGTATTTATTTTTTTAACCATTCTTCCCTCATCCATTCGTTCCATATGTTATTCCTTTCTTTTGTTATTATTCCTTTCTTACTTCATCATTAGATATTCTATCATACATTGTTTCTCCGCACATTCTTCTTAGTGACCTCATTTCTACGGCATTTATCCTACTTTCATCCTGAATATAGTATTATATATCATAAATGTGTTTTAATTTTTTTTAAATGGTGATTTTATTAAAAAATTATTGAATGTTAGATTTATCGAAAAAATAAAAAATAAAAAATGTTTATCAAAATTTTGTGTATATTTGATACAGATCTTAAATTATCATCGCAGAATATACAGTGAGTTGTGAATCAAAGAATGATCACGGTGGAAGAGGAAATTCAAAAGAAACCATTTAAATATTAGCGAAATAATTGGAATATCCGTTAAGGTTAGCTAACTAACCCACATTTTCACAATGGGGTATACATTTCCCCGCACAAAGGATTTATTACTGCCAATATTATTTATTGAGAGTGATTTCACGAGTATAGGAAATCTGATAACGAGAGCTCGTCGTGATCAGTCTATGTTCCAGCCATTTTGTATAGAACGCTGGGCCTTTGATCTCGGCGGAAGACGGTGGGCGGCGAACTCCGTAAAGGTAAAATCCCGAGTACTTACGGATACTTATAAGACTGCTTGGAAGGAGTAATTTCAGACCCGAGAACCAAGAGAATTTCTCCTCCAGGGGCAAACACGAATCGCTCGATATCAAGGAATTACTTATCATTTTTGAGACGGAGCAGCCATCTTATTTATTTATGAAAATGTACATTTTAGCCCATCAAGTGGAATTGTTTAATGAAAACGATATGGTTGAATTTATAAGATGTATTATTTTCTCTTTGTTGTAAATTATTCACGAAAACGGCGCTATACAAATTAGCCTAATTATTATATAAAAACACGTTAAATATGTGTGGTTTTAGCCCTTAACGGATGTAAGTCACCTCGGACGTGACAAGAGAACTTTGTCGCTGCGGTCGTGTGGCACTTGTGAGAGGACATGATGAATCATGTTGAATCTTGTCTGTGGAATCGGCACATAATTACGTTGTCAGTTGAATATCACCAATGGAGCGATTTACATACACAGTGCTCTTTTAAAATTCAATATTTATAGAATAACATATACAAAAGATACAAAAGCTAGCGTCCGATAAGGGTAAATATTCGTCATCATCATCAGCTTTTAGTCGTCCAGTGCTGAACGTAGGCTTCCCTTCCCGACTAGCTCTCTATCTCTCGCCGCTCTGTGCCATTGACCTCCTGCCACTCTCGTGATGTCATCAGACCATCTGGCTTGTGGTCTGCCAGGATTTCTATGGCCGGTTCTCGGTCGCCACTCCAGGGTGCGTCATGTCCACCGATCATCCGTTGTTCTCGCTATATGGCCGGCGGCCAACGAGGCTATTTTGCACACTACGTCCGCAACTTTGGTCCTTTCTCTGATCCATTTATTATATTTCACTTACTGTCTCGCAGACTGATGTTTAAAATCCTCCTCTTCATTGCCCGCTGGGTCACTTGGGTTTTCTGGATTGTTTTTCTTGTGAACGCAACTGTTTCCAGCTCATATGTCAGTACTGGAAGGATGCACATGTCAAATATCTTTTTCTGCAGGTGGTTCGCGAATCTTTTGGATTTAAGGATATAGGACAGTTTAGAGGATATAAGACAGATCTCGGCTTCTTGGTTGTCTCTGCCAAGCTTGACCATATTTCCCAGATATATATATACGCATCAACTCTTTCAATGATCCTTCCCTCCACCGTCACTGGTTGTGGGCGCTCTGAAAGGGTTAATATTACTGCTGATCATTTAAATGTCATTAAACCTGGAAAATAAATTATATAGCATAAAATTAACTAATCATCACTCTGTTTTCTCGAATGTGAAGGGATATAGGATGGACAGATACACAGTCATTCCTGACAGACCTCTCGAGCTTTCTCCATATTCATAAATCGTATAACGCACACTCAATGATTTTTCCGACTTCAAACATTTAATCAATTATTTAATTTGATAATGCCATGTTTTTTTCCGCCTTCAACATCTTTATACTTTTAGACAGCTTCTATATGAGATTCGTTCTACGAGTCATCTTATTGGCACATACAACACGTCGATTTATCCGATCATGCAAGCACGTGGTCGACAATTGATTGATTTGATCGTGCATTTTCCTCGGTCTTCATCTATTTCGTACCTATTCCCGTCGTTAGCAATTACTTTTTAATTTCATAAGAATATTTAAAAAAAAGTATATTTGACACGTGATGAGCGTAGCTCAAGGCAAGTACTTGAAATAATTGAGCGTCGTTTGTTGTAATAAATTTCTCTCCTTTTGTACAGTGTTTGAATCATTTATGTCTTTTGTTACAAGTTTTCACTTACTTTCAAGAGGCCAGATCTGTAATGTTCTTTACAATATCTCTCGCGAGTACATTTCGATATATTTTATGTAAGAAAATAAATTAAAAGAGTGAACTTAAAATGAAAGTACACGTAACATTAGCTTTTATTAAACTCAATATATGAATGTAACACAGTGGTCGTCAAACTATGGTTCACGAGTTAAATGCGGGTCTTTAGTTACTTGATTATGGCTCTTCCAAAAATGACGTCCATAAAAGCTTTTTTTAATTTAACATTACAATTGAAAAGTACCTGGAATAATTCTTGAAATGTAAAAAACAACATACAAACCAGACTTAACTAAACATTACATATCGAAGCATTGGCTTTCGTTCAAATTAAACAGAACTGTTTTAATTTGAAAAGATATTTTCTTCTTTATTTGCCATACTTTGTGTTGTAATTGCTTTATTTCTCTTTTTCTTTTTTTATACACTTTGTTTGTACAACACTTACATTAAATAAATTTAAATTACATAGACATGTTTCGGACAACCGGTCATTCTTCAGTGATCACCGAAGAAGGACTGGTTGTCCGAAACATGTCTATGTTATTAATTTTTTTTAAATGTAAGTGTTGTATAAACAAATAGTATAAAAAAAGAAAAAGAGAAATGAAAACATATTTTTTGATCAATATGTAAGATTATTATATAGTAAGATACATAGCTTTTATTCAGTGTACACCGACTTGCAAAAACAAGATTTTCGTATTTAAAATGAGTCTCCAAATAAAATCGTTGTACTCCTGATATTTGGCTATTTTACCTTATGCGTTTGCCGACCACTGGTTTAACAGATTATAGTGTATGAAGGTAATTCTATTTAAGGTAAAATCATTTACAGACCACGTACAATGAGGTAAGTAATAATTACAGGGTACGCGAGAGTCTGACTACTAATTATTTAACAAGAATGGGGATTGTTGATGGATTATCTTGTAAATATCAAAGTACTTTATTAATACACGACATATGTGGGCGATCGAGATACAAAATCAAGTAAGCTATAATATTAGTACGAGGGTCGATTTTAATAATATTTAACATAAAATGGAAATTCAATAAAATAGTTTATTAATAAAATTAATCGAAATTTTAAGTTCAATTAAAAACTGCAGAGGGCGCAATTGTTACAAAATTAAATTATATATTATAGTTAATAATCTACAAATTTCATAAAAAAGGAAATGAATTACTCATGTCGTACAATCAATTAATTATTTTCTATTAAATTGTCGTGCCTGCATGACACGATAAATGGATGTTGGGGAATGGATGTGCGACGGTCCATTCTTTCTGCCCACCCCTTCGGAGAAACGGCCCAATGGTTAGTTAGTTTATAATAACCTTGAAATGGTAGAAATTAAAAAAAGCCATTAAAAAAAGAGAAAATATAATAAATAACTATATAAACTTAACATCAAATCCAATAAATATTTTTTCTCTCTGTCCCATAATTAAACCTACCCCTAGACTTAATCCCCCCTCTTTTATTTTTCATGTGGTATATAAGTAACGTTTTTACTTAATTTTATTGTTACAATTTCTACACTGAGGAAGGGTGTCTGTGTCCCGAAGCATGTTTGTGAAAAGTGCAAAAAAGTGTTTTGAAAAAATATTTCAAATCAGTCTATTTTGTTAAACTTATCGCATTTATTTATTTAAATGATGAATTATCTCGTGTAGTATGTAAGGAAGTTTCCTTAATCGAAAGTATTGTAATTAAATGTACTCGATTGCACGGGTGTATTGTCTCTGTTGGCACCCATTCCTACAGTAGGTGGAATAGTGATTTTTCGAAACTGCCTACCCCGTGATTAATGCCGCCACTCCATCAACAATAAACAACTTCGGCACAATCGAATCCAGACACTAATCGCAGGCAGCAGTCGGCAGTCAGCAGCCAGCCATCCAATTATTATTCAGCAAAAGAGAAATATGCGACAGCGGAATTACAACACAAATCAGAGATAAAACGCCTTCTGTTCGTTAAGAGCCGATACTTTCCGACAGCCTGTTGTGTAAATATTAAACTGTCATTAGGTAGATGATTGTATCAACAAAATATCTCGGGAAACAGGCTGCAGTTGAAGCTGTAACAATATTAAACAAGTAAGAAAATGTTTGCAATATTGTTAACGCATTTAAAATAAAATCATATTTATTTTTCTCAAAATTCCTAAAAATTTGATTCCTCTTAAAGGAGCAGTAAACATATAAAAATATCTACCTCAATGACCCAGTTTTAAAGTACCTAACAGATAAAATTTAAAAATAAATATTTTTTAACAAATTTCTAAGATTTTTTATTATTTTTAATAAGTTTCTGTTCGGTAGATTTTCTAGCTTTCAAATCAGACTACTTAAAAGTAAATATGCCGCTTACTTGAAGAGAAAACAAATAAAAAAACAAAAATCAGTTTTTAAATTAAAAAAAAAAACGCCCCTATTTCTTGAGTAGGCAACTTTTCCAAAAAAAATCCCCTTTTATCGACATTTTTTTGTCTAATATTCGCACATTTCGTTCGATCAAGTGTCTAAAATACACATTATATAAGAGATTTCGATTTGCTTGTTAAATCAAAGCTTATTTGATCAAAGTTTACTGACGAATAAACACGGAAGCTTAATTAAAAGAAGCTAAGCGGTAACCTGGTGGTTTGTGAATTACGATTTATAGACTAAAGTGCGACCTAAGATATACCATATAAGTATGTATCTTAAAATTCAAGATATAAAAATAATTGTAAATGACATCTATTGTGTGAAATCCAAACAAATGTAAAAACAAGCAACTAACTAATGTGTACAAGAACGAAGTATTATACTCATGTATAAAATGTTCAGGTATCCAGTGGGCGGGAACGCCTCTCACGGGCGCTGAAAACTTTTAAGGGGGCGACAGTAGGTTCAGAAGCATTTGGAGGACGTTCAGTCTGTGTAGGGGTCGGTGCCTCCTTATACAAATAATAGTAAATTAGCGAATTTAGCAATTCTAGGTTCATTTGAAACATTAATTGTGCTATTTAATTTAACTAATGCCCATCTAACAAAATATATTTTTCTTCCATTATGTAAATTTTCTAAATGAATTAGAAAAAAGAACACGCATAATATGTGTACAATAGGTTACGTTTACAATACCAAATATTTAAATAATAATTAAATAAAACGATGTTTTTTAACTAACTAACTAACTAACTAACTAACCATCATGCCGTCTCCCCGAAAGGGTAGGCAGAAAGAATGGAATGTCACACTTTTACTGATGCGGCACTCCATCCTTCTCTTTTCGCCCCGCGGGAGACGCGGTGTGATGGGTTGCGAACTTCATCGCCACCAATAGGCATCTCCCGCGCACACTTCGATCGTCATGTTTTTCAACTACTTCCATTTTTCTCTTTATTTCGACAGCAACCGGTTTCGCCAGGCTCGCTGGCATCGGCAGACTCGTGTAAAGTACACCAAATATATTATATATATTTCATTACAAAAAATATAATGGGGGACGTTGCAAATTTTATATCTTGCATTCTAAGGGGGCGGTGGCTCGAAAAGTTTAGGAACCTATGGTTATCATTGATGTCGAGGTGGTATAGTTAGCCGTTATTGCGGAAGAGTGAACAGTTCTAGATTAAACGTAATTATTACAAACAAGTAAACCAGAAATTTTCCAATGAGGTATGCACATTGCACGAATAATAATACAATAAATATGCGATTGATCATGCCACAAAGCTAGATTCCAATACATTACAATATTTGTATTCATAATATATTAAAATACTATTTGTAATATAATGGTCGGATAAAAACAACGAATGTTCAATTAGGAAAATAAGCGAAGATTTTTTTTAACAATGATTTTTAAACTTTGTAAAACACCACGAACTTTATTTAAAAAAAATTAAGTAAAAAAAAAACAACATGTTTCGGGCACAGAAGCCCATCATTTTAATATCTGTCAAAACTGACCACTTTAATGAAAAATCTGTTAAAATATACAAAAACACGGATGAAGGGCTTCTGTGTTCAAAACATGCTTGTTTTTTTAATTAAAAATAAAATTAAAATAAAGTTGTTTTGTTTTACAAAGTTTAAAAAACATTGTTCAATAAATCTGCAACACGAAGGGGATATAGAGGTAGATTTTTTTTGTTTGTACGTATGGCTATTGTAGAGTTCCATGTGATCAAGTGGATTTGGATCGGCTATATAGTGAGGACAACCAACGGATGACCGTAAATCTAGGCGCACCCTGGAGTAGCGATCGTGAAACGCCCACAGAAACTCGGGCAGACTACAAGCAAGATGGTCCGATCACGTCAAAACAGTGGCAAACGGTCAATGGCAGAGGGTGGGGAGAGATTAAGAGTTATGGGAGGCCTATGTACAACAACTGATGGTTCAGGATGATGATGATGTGATCCGTATAATTCAACAATGCACTTATACGGCTACTTGTAGGGAGCACACAAGAATATGTATATTGCTAAATATATTTTTCATTAATTTCAAATATTACAATCTTCTTCTTACAGTGCCATGTCAGGTCCCCCCAACGTTGGCGATCACTACAGCAAAGGCATCTCTATCCTGCCCCTCTTGGAACAGGTTCTGAACTGTTGTTATTCCTGTCCACTCCTTGATAATCTGCAGCCAGGACAACTGCCTTTTACCAACTCCCCGACGTCCCTCCACTTTACCCATTAATATCAGTCGAAGGAGGTGGTATTTTTAGAGACCTTTCAAATTTTCACACTTGACAACAGCTCTCTATTGGCTCTGGCTCTCTGCAGTACGTCTGCATTACTGACCCTATCGGTCCACGGTATACGGAGCATTCTGCGGTATATCCACATCTCGAACGCTTTCAACCGATTCATTACATTCACTTTCAGAGTCCAGGTTTCGCAGCCATATAGTAGAACAGACCATTTAATCATTCTTTGTCTGAGTTTCAAGTTAAAATATAACAATATAAAATAAAATAAAATTTTATTTAAAAATTCCAAAAGCAGACGGATATCGTTGACCCATTAAGCTAGATTTCTTTATGCTTATGATAATGCGATTACGAAATATTAAGGATACATATCGTGTGTCAGTTTCACATCACATCTGATGAAAATTGCGAAATTGGATCGCAATTAGTTTAAAGAAAAGAGCCAAAACTAGTGCATTTAATGTCTCGTTATGGAGTGAAATATGAAAATGTAAAAGTGTTTAATTCTCAAGAACAAGTCGACAACCAATGATACAGAGCAATTACTGTGGTAAATATACAAAACGTTGTACACCTTTTTAATAAATTTATATGGTATGTTGAAATCAGCATTTAAAATTACGGAAAAAAAAAACATTTTTTAGATTTAATCTTAGGGTCTTGGTCTGCTTAATAAAAAAAAACGGTGGAAACGTGGAACATAAATTAAACAGACAATATGTGCACCATCTAAAAAGAACATTTTGTTTTAAATTATTTTCATTTTGTTATTCTATTTTATATCATTGTATTTTATATTATTTATTTTGGATTTATTTTGTGGATGTTGGACAATCGAAGTGTGCGCGGGAGATGCCTATTGGTGGCGATGAGGTTCGCAACCCATCACACCGTGTCTCCTGCGGGGCGAAAAGAGAAGGATGGAGTGCTGCATCGGTAATAGTCCATTCTTTCTGCTTAGCCTTTCAGTGAGACGGCGTGATGGTTAATTAGTTAGTTAGTAAGTCTTGGTCTGCAGCAAAGTGTAGCAATTAAGCTGGCTCATGGGATGCCATATTTGGGCCTTTAATGTGGAAGTTTCTCGTTGATTTTCCACACTTTTGTATACTACAGGTTATTTATTTGGACCAAATTACTCCATACAAATTTTTAGCTATTGATTTTCATAACATGTTTTGGGTAGCTAGTCTGTTGTTATTTTTATTATCACGTTTATTCTATCAGACCAAAAACAGCGTAATTTTTTCACTATTATTGAACCTTTGGTGTGCCAGTCATATCTGTTGTCACTCTACCACAAAACACCAATCAAATAATAATTTGTACATATTGCATGCAAAACGCCTCCTTTGCTGGTGTCCTAGAACTGCAACCTGAAACCCAGGACGTCCTCAACTTCGATGGAGGGACGACATTAAAAAAACCGATGGTACTACGTTGATGCGTGTTGCCCAGGATCGACAGACATGGAAGCAGATGGAGGAGGCCTACATCCAGGAGTCGACGGATATGGGCTGATGATGATGATGATAACATGTAAAATAATAATTAATTTAATAAAATATTTTTTGTCGTATAACGTTCTGTCTTACCATCGTGAATGGATATCAAGAACTGTGAAACATCGAGTGAAAGACAAAACGATCAGGCGCCTCTGAGGTTACTCATACAAGGCGAAAATTGGAGCAGTCCTATAGAAAGGGCCAAGAGGCCAGAGTGTTGAGAAACGCCGAGAGAATTTCGCAAGGCGTACTGCAGTTCGGGATAGTGATGGGACCGATAAATTGAATAATCGATTTAACGTTAAATTTAGAAATGAGTACGAAAGATTTTATAGGCAAACATTGAATAAATTAATAAGTATGAGTACGAAATATATAGTGGAGAATATAGGCGAATATGAAGAAGAAGCTCTCGATGCAATAATGCACTGTTTTGTTACTTTTAGGTTATTTATTTTTTTCGATGTTTTTCGAAAGTTTTATATCTTTATCAACGAGAGAATGATATAAACTGTAAAAATCTAAACACCATTTCAATATAATTAATGAAAATTGAAAAATTTTAATATAAAATTTCTTTATTATTTTGTATTTAGTGTGCTTCCACTTGTGTTTATGTTCGACCGGTTTCGGCTTGCTGCCATCTTCAGTTTCATTTCAATATCAATATGAACAATATAAAGAACATATAATTGGACAGAGTAATGTGATTCCGACATATACGTAGAAATAAACACAATGTTTTTTATTTTGATTTGACAAAAGAATCATATCACGAAACAATTTAGCTGGAGTTTATTACGATTTATTTCTTTTTAGGTGTAAAATAGATCTAAGCGGTTGAAAATTGAACGGTGAACAAACGAACAATCATCGAATCAGTGAAATTTTAAATACGTATTTCAAAACAATCGAATAAATTATTCTTTTCGATTTTTAAACAATGTTCCATCTCTAGTTCGGGGTGAGGTTGGACCACTCGCGCACCCACACCGAGCGCACTCGGCTCCGTAGGAGGACACAGGATGTAGTCTTGGTCAATTGTCAAT
Source organism: Lepidostoma basale (assembly GCA_022606425.2). NCBI lineage: Eukaryota > Metazoa > Arthropoda > Insecta > Trichoptera > Lepidostomatidae > Lepidostoma > Lepidostoma basale. The sequence goes on from JAHDVF020001575.1 coordinate 102,746, forward strand.
AATTAATGGAATAAGCACAATGAATAATCGTGGACCATTAATAATTTGGGAGCTACACGATGAGATGCCATTGCGAAAGCGCGTCACCGCGTGGTGGACTCGATTGTGTTGGTATATGGGTTGGATTGATCGCCTTTTGAAAGACTTTCGGGGTCACCGTTGTACCAATACGAAGATATTAATCTACACAATTGGTTAAATTTCAGACGAAAAGCTAAAAAAGGTTAAAGCTATTCAAAGAAAAACGCGATTAAACAAATGATATCAGCGGGAACTTTTGATACACCAAACAAAATAATCGGATATTAGGTTAAAATGACGTAGTTATTGAATTTATTTTAGACAATTTTTTGTTGTATTTTCACAACACATACAAGTGTCGTGAAAATAGAATGTGTTAAAAAAATTCAAGTGTGAAACCACAACACTCAGTATTAGCGAATGTAGAAGAAAAAACGTAGTTTTATTTAATTCATTTTATAACGTTTTATTTATTTAGTTATACTTTCGTAAGTTAACTCAATGAACAGACTGGAAGCATTTGAAATGTGGCTCCATCGCTGAATGCTCAGAGTTCCCTGGACAGACATGGTTACCAATACCGAAGTCCTGAGGCGAGCTAGAGTTGACAGGGAATTGTTATCAACTATCAAGGTTCGAAAGATCTCACATCTGGGTCATATACTGCGTGGGGAAAAGTACCACCTTCTCCAACTGATATTGGAGGGGAAAATTGAGGGACGCCGAGGGCCTGGAAGGAGACAAATGTCCTGGTTGCGAAACGTGAGGGAGTGGACCGGCATCCGAAGTGTGGAGGAGCTGTTCTGAGCGGCGCAGGACAGGGACAGGTTCGCCGAGGTGATCGCCAACGTTTGGGGGGGGGGGGGGAGGCCCGACAGGGCACTTGACGAAGAAGATGGTACTTTCGTATAAAGCACATTTTCTGGTATGACATTTTTTAAATAAATGAAAATGGTCGGTTATTTAAAATACATATTTGTTTAATTTAATTGCTACTGGTTATGTAAAGTTGATTTAACAAGTCATCGCACTGGTCAAAGCCTCAATCAAGATGGTTATTTTACTTGACTTAACAAAAAGTTTATTAGGATTTGAATTATACTCGTATAACAATAAAATGTAATTGAAAATTGAAAAACTGAAAAAAGTATTATATTAAAATTACTACTATCAAGAAAGTGGGCCAAAGAATATTATGAGAAATAACCATATCCTTGGTATGTAAAATCGTAGATTTATTTTTTATGTGTATGCCTATTTCTTTGGTTTCTTTTGTTACCTAATAATACATTTCTAATGTGTTTATCGTTATTATCTTGAAAATAACCCCTTAGACCGCTAAGCAAAGGTTACTTTATATAAATTATATCTAAAATGTCACCTTTATAACGATATTTTCTTACATACCAAATTATTTTAGCAATAATGGATTAGATCAGTATCTTCCTCGAATAACAAAGAATCAATAAACACAAACTCGAGATCCAGATGCGTACGACTAATTAATCTGACTATTGTCACTCTTAAACGCCGGTCGCAGAAGAGTTGATGGGATACAGACATACGGATATACTCAAAATCCAAAAGGTAAAGTTTTTTTTGTACCTATACAATTACACTTATTAATAACACATCCCGTTATACAATATGAATTAGAAGAGAAGAATCGCGTCATCACTGCTCGAGATTTACAGAAGATTAGAGCGATTGTACGGAGCGGCGCTAAGTAATAATATTCCATTATCATAATGTACTAGTACGCTTTGTAGAGCAATTTGAAAAGTGTTCCAGTAGATGGAAAAAAGAACGTGAAGGTTCTAGCTGTTGAACGGGACCGACAATAGAAATATTCAAATTCATTCGTAAAGCACATTTCCACTAATAAGGTCAATAATCCGATTGCCTCACGCTCACAAAGAGATCATGAGAAGTTGCAGGGCCTATCGGCGGATAAATATATGGTCACAGGTGAATGGTATTTATAGCTGCTACGGGTTTCGAAACCATTAGAAACAATCGAGTTCAAGCTTTAGCAGAACAGGCGTGGGCCCGTGGCCTCATACAGCCGCGAGGGGGGGTCAAGACATCCGAAGAAAGGATCAGGTTAATATAAACTCGCCATTATTTAAAAAAAAATCTTGCGTAAATCATCACGGTTAATAAAAAGAAAATGGTAGGGATGTTCTCATCGTACGACATTTCGGATATCGTTAAGAGACTGGTGATTTAAAAGACATCACGAGACATGGTCATTCACAAGATACCAAATGTTATTGAAAAACTATCGGTTAATTATGCCATAGGAATTCATTCAAAATGAAACATTCAATTTGTGTTTCTTTCTTGAACAATGATGTACCATAAAACTCCATGGGAAATAATTTAACTAACTAACTAACCATCGCGCCGTCTCCCCGAAGGGGTAGGCAGAAAGAATGGACTGCCACACCTTTCTTTCCTGACATATTTCTCTCGCTTCCTCAACAACTTAGTAACTTAGTAACAACGTCAGTTTTCTAGAAGTTTACTTTATATTATATCGGGAATGCCATGTTTCGCCTTGGTAAGGGATTTTCCAATGATTGATGATGCCTGAGCAGGGTGAAACATGTCAGTCCCATAAAATATCATATAACTACCAAAAAAGACGTTTTTTTTTTAATTAATATTGGAATACATCAAAGATATTATTTTTATATGTTTGCCATAACTTTGTGATTTAGATGTTTAATGTTTCCATGTTTAATGTATTAATTTAAAAAAAATTAAATATAAAAAATGTTGCGGACTAACCAGCCCTTTATCAGTGATATTATATGAATATTTAAAATATTATAAAATTTCCTCTATATACGCCGTACTTTGTTGTGTTGTACAATATAAGTGTATTAAACATTTAGATTTTCTATCTCCCATCCAAAGAGCGAATATTACTCAAGAACCGTGAAAAAAAATTAACTAACTAACCAACCATCACGCCGTCTATCCGAATGGGTAGGCAGAAAGAATGGACTGACACACTTTAACCGATGCGGCACTCCATCCTTCTCTTTTCGCCCCCGTGGGAGACGCGGTGTGATGGGTTGTGAATCGTGAATATTTTTTTTTAGAGTTTGGGGGACAAAACATAGAATACATAAAATGAATATGAAATCATTTCTATTACCCCCTCTCTCGTTCAATTCGCGTCTACTTTGACCTCCCCTCGTAGGATACGGTTCAATTTGAGGAAATACCTCCGGCGGTACAGAGACGGAACTGCGAGGGAAATTATTCCATTTCGTACACGTAGTTCACTAAAACACTATTCGCAATTCAAACTTGCAACCAAATTAGATAATAATAGCAATTCGAAATAAGCTCGTGCGAATAATACAAATTTAAAGGAAGTGAATTTAGCAGTGCATCCTATTACACTTCCGACAAACGGATGAGAAATAACGTTCTATTCAAATGAAGGAATTTGATTCGCATACAAAATAAAAACATGTTATTAATGTTTATAACAATTTTCAATCAGTTGTGTGTTTTGTACGGACCTAGTACGGACTCTCTATTTCTCACGTACAAACTGCCGGTGACATGATACAAAAGCGAAGTACGTTAGCAGACACAACTCATATTACCACCACCACATTACCCTGAAGATGGAGACTGCAACGATCTCCGAAACGTCGGTCGAGAAGGAGAAATCACACGGTGTTACCCAAAATCACACAAAACATATTGCTGCCAACCGTGAAAATCTACGCAATTAATTTTCAATAACTTCTTTACCACATTTAACGACCAATGGTTTGCACTTATATACCACTTTTAATGACAAATTTGAATCACCTCTATACCACATTTAATGACAAATTTGAATGACTTCTATGCCACTTTATATGACAAATATGAAAAACTTCTGTACTTCTTTTGATGACATGTATGTTTTTTTATTATAATTATCATTTTGTTGAATCGCTCTTTACATCATAACAATATGAGTCAAATCGATGTAAAGGCTATCATAGTGATTCTCGTGACATGTGATGGTAGCTAATCTATCGCCATTTTATTGGTCGCGTGCCCGTCATAACACTGCCCTCGCCGGAAATCGAACCCGGAACCTTCGGGGTGGCAGTCAATGCACTTACCACTCGGCCACGAAAGTAACAATTACTTCTCGTAGACATTTAATGACGAATTTTAAATTACTTCTAGAACGCACAAAATTACAACTATTAATCACTTTCAGACCATTTTTAATAACGATTTGGAATCACATCTAGAAGGTGTACAATTCAAATTTCGAATCACCTCTCGAATACGATATAATAGAATTACATGACAATTTTGAATCACTTTTAAAACACTTTTAAATTCAATCTTGAAAGTTGTTCTCATGATGCCGTATTAGAAGGTAAGTCAGTGAGCCAGTTGACAACGACAGATCTGAAAATAGCCGATCTAAAAATATCGGCAAACGTCGGACCTAACCTTATTCGTAGGACCTTTAATCTTTAATCAGGAATTTTGACGTCGTCTGATTGATCTCTTCTCCAAGACTCTTTTGGAAACATTCCTTCGAAACTATGTATATAAGTGTTTATATATTATAATATAAAGAAGCGATAAAATACGAAACATATAATACATAAAAAAAAATTGAGGAATTCCATAAAATCAGAAATTTTTCTTTCGTTAAAAATTTAGGAATTCGAAAAGTTTCAATTGATTGCATAATAATTATATTTCGCATTTTAAGTGAAAATAAATTAGAATATTAAAAAAAATATTTGTTCGAAATAAATAAAATAGTTAAAAGACAAAAGTTAAATAAGAGAAAAGAAAATAAAACTGTTAAATAAAATAACTTTGTTTTTTGTATAACAATTGTAATTTATTTTACGCGACAGCTGTTTCATCAACCTATGTTGACATCATCAGGTGTTACAATAATATACAAAAAAATATATTATATATTATTGTAACACCTGATGATGTCAACATAGGTTGATGAAACAGCTGTCGCGTAAAATAGAATACAATTGTGATACAAAAAACAAAGTTATTAAATTAAACAGATTAAAATGTTAAGGTATCATAGTGTTTCGGCCAAAACAATGGACTATTTAAAGAAAATAAGCTTCAAAGCTCTGATTTGATATATATTCTAGTTTTTACAAAGTTGATAAAACTTAATATTCTACAGAATATTATTCACCCGTCTAAAACGAGTTGCGGTCTTCATGTAAAGAATACCACAATTGTTTAACTTTCGTTAAGTGTAAACAGAAATCGTTCTACCCGAAGACATTGTCGCTTTTCCAATCTGTATAATGGTCGTGCTTCACACATTGGGGAATAAAAATGGCGATTTCACAAAGCAAAAACAAGAGAGGTGAAAACCAGGTCGGTCGAGAGCACGGGCACACGCCGATTAATTCGCATCTGGTAGGCAATTGAATCTGAGGCACTTCGTAAAAAATAACGTAATAACCATGCATAAATCATAGCGGATATTTCAACTTACTGACTCAATGCCTTGGGGCTGACATAAATAAATTTGAAAGGGAGCGTGTTTAAACAAAATACAGTAGATTAATGGCGTTAGGATGTTATCTGTAGTACGAGTGAGCTTGTTTAATAGTGTGAGCTGGGTTGGCACTTCTGAAACTATGAACGTACTCTCCATCAAACACATCCCTTAACCCTTAGACCGTTAAGCAAATCTTAATCTATCTGTCACCGCTACGCGGCACAATCTTCATAGACGCTTTATGAGTAAAACGTTACTATTAAATGTTTAAATTTGAAACACTGTTGTTACGCATTACAATTTATTTATACGAGTAGGTAGGTCGCGACAGCTGTTTCGCAAACCTATGCTGGCATCATCACGTGTTACAAGCAACTCAGTTGTTTGTAAAAAAAATAATTTTGTTTCATGGTAGAAGTTCAATGTAAATAATATTTTTTTCTCATTATGTCAGTTGTTTCTTCTTCTTCTTCTTCTTTCTCAGCCTATTCCCGTCCACTCCTGGACAAAGGCCTCCTCCATTTGCTTCCATGTCATTCTGTCCTGCGCAGACTGCATCCAGGTTATTCCGACGCTCTGTTTAGATCATCCTTCCACCGTAGTTGCGGTCGCCCTGCACTTCTCTTCGCCGTCCACGGTCTCCAAGTCAGCAGTCTTCAGTTGTTTAATAATTATATATTATGAATAATGTCAGAGAAATTGACATGCGTGCCATGCACGTCGACACGATGTATGAATATTGAGGAACCGAGAGAAGTATGTCAGAAAAAAAGGGGGGCCTTCTGCCTACCCCTTCGGCGAGACGGCGTGATGGTTAGTTAAGTATATTGTTCATAAAGTTGAATTTCATTTTAAGGGACTGACAAGTTTCGCCTTATGAATTATTGTAGTAACGTGTTATTCCCATAAAATATCACTTAAGTTCTATAAAAATGAAGTTTTCATTCATATTAAGCTTTTGAGAATCTTGAAGAAAAATTAAAAAATGGACATAAAATGAACTACCGAGAGCTGGGATAAGAGTCGCCACTTTCACGCAACAAAGGCGACTATAGTTTGTAATCTGCCTAACGTTCGCCGGTAACAAGCATCTTGGCTCACATTTTGGTCACCCGAACTCAGCCCAGGGAAGTGACTTTCACGCGGACATAGAAGTGCCGGTATAATTCAACTGAAACTATCCGAAGTAAACTTTCTCGAGTGCGCTGACATAACCGGCGGCCGGGGCGCCTCCTCTCCGAGACCATCGATCATGCCGGCTTGATTAAAACACTTCACCTTTTTTCTATTGTTGTTTTATAAGTAATATCCAATTTCTCTCCCGTATACGAGCGATGAAAGACGCACTTAAACGAAAGTTAAATAAGATTGAGACACAATTGTGAATAAAAACTAACAATACAATAATTTATAAAAGTACGAGTATGTTGTAATGTTTTCCTCGTATGTTGTATTTTTATTTTTTATTATTATTTTTTTTAATTTTTTTATTTATTGTATACAACGGATAGGCGGGCTGAAGTGGCGGTGGGCTGGCCATATCTGTCGGAGAACCGACAGCCGATGGGGAAGACGGGTTCTGGAGTGGAGACCGCGTACAGGATTCCGTAGAGTTGGACGTCCCCCTGCCCGCTGGACCGACGATCTGAAGAGGATTTCTGGACATGGATGGATGGGAGCGGCAATGGATAGGGGGCGGTGGAGGGCTTTGGGAGAGGCCTACATTCAGCAGTGGATGACAGACGGCTGATGATGATGATGAACAGGTCTTTCGAACCCAATTGAGGACCGTTTTCACAAAGCGAAATATCTACAAAATGTAAATTTTTCAGGAGAAGCTTTTTTCATGTTAAAAATAATACGTTTTGTATGAAATCACGATATTTGAACCGCTACAACTTCGCACATATACCGTTTTGTTAAAATTTTATTTCACCAATCGTTAGAGCTCACATGGAAGAACCCATTTCCATATATATTTTTTTTTTGTAGAAATTTCACTTTGTGAATACGGTCCTCAATTACTGTATACATTTTACATTTACAAAAATAAACACATATATCAGCAATTGTGGTATGTACCTATATGATCCTTAAAGGACGCATAGGTCATTTGGAGAAAGTCCACATCGACTAACACCTCATTCCTCATGTTGTATGTTGCAATGTTGTATGTTGTAATGTTGTATGCTGTAATGTTATAACTCGTATGTTGTAATGTTTTCCTGTTCAAGTTAATTAATTTGAATAGTACAAATTTGAATCTCTTTCATACATCCACTTTCAAAAACGCTTTGAAAAATAATCATCAAATAAGATGATCATGAGGATGATAGTAGGAAAGACTCTTCGAGATAGGATTGATTGATAGAGATAGGATCACGGCTATCCGTGAAATCTACAAGGAAGAAAATGTCGTGAGATGGGGCAGACAACGCAGAAGATACTGGAATGAGCACGTGCAGAGGATGGATCCCTCCAGAATCCTACACATTATTCAAATTGTCGTTGGAACAACGTTATTATAATGTTTATTAAACAATATTTGATAATGCCATGGAAAGCGAAACATATCATTCACACATAATATAATAAATCTTTTATAAAACGGACGGTGTCATCAATATTAAACACTTAATATGAAGGTATACATCATTTTGCAAGAAGCGATATATAAATAATAATGACTGATTTATTCACATCATTCTCAGTCATTATCAATCAACGATACAATTTAAACATGAGTGTAAACTATTATCTTTAAAATATTGTAATGACGTTACTTTTAATTAAAGTAACTAATGACATTGTGGAGTTTGCAAACACGATTCTCTTGGACCGACTAGTAAAATGAAAAGGGCTGTTACGCATAGACGGCATTGAAAGTTTTCTCCTTTTTGATAGACAACTTAAAGGGGAGCTGTCAGGACACAGGAAAAAGAAATCATGTTATTTAATACAGAAGTACTAGAAGAGAATAATCAGTAAATTTCTACAATAAAATGGAAAGAAATGGCTTATTTTTTCGCTAAACTTTTTTTTAATGAATTAAAAAAAAACAGTGTTTTAATTCGTTAACAACAACAACAAACCATTACGCCGTTTCCCCGCAGGGGTAGGTAGAGAGAATGGACCGCCACACTACTCTATCCTGGCACACCTCTCTAGCTTCCTCCACATTCATACATCGAGTCCTACACGCACGTCGATTCTTCCGGCTTCTGACATGACCAACTTTTAATATTTCATTAATTTGGTCATGCCATGTTTTCCTCGGTCTACCTCGACTCCTTACTCCATTTACATCGTTAACGTATACTTTTTAATAATTATTTCTTCACCCATGCGCTCCAAATGTCCGAACCAACGCAGCGAACCTTTCATAATTTTGTTCATAATACCTTCTTTCGCTCTACATTCCTTCCTAATATCAGCATTTGAGATTCTGTCATACATCGTTCTACCACACATGTCTTAGGGACCTCATCTCTATTCTGTTTAATTCTCTGTTTAACCTCCGCATTTATTCTGTTTAATTCATTAAAATTCGTCATTATGGAATTCCATAGTGTTAGCGCCTTAAGTTTATCTAATATTAATTATTCTTTGTTAGAAATGCACAAATTTGATTAGATTTAAATTATTATGCTGAATAGTTCTTAACATCATTACAGTGCGAGCCAAATCGATGTTAAGGGCATAGTTATTATATTGATTCTCATAACATATGATATCTCTCGCCATTTTATGGATACGTGAATTCTACACCAGACCAGACAGTGTGAGAATCACACGGGACCTTCTGTGTGGCAATCATAGCTGTTGCGACTCAGCCACGAAAGTTGTGATAATATGTCTCACACCATTGTATTTTTATAAAAGTATTTACATAAAAAAAGAGTTTTTAATCCATTGTTTTGGCCGAAACACAATAATATATCGCACCTTCGGTAAGACAAGGGCCCAATTGCACGTTTTGTAATTTTTCATTAGACTATTAATATTAAATAAATAATATTAAATGTGTTATTCTGGCTATATTGATCATACACTATCGCCCTCTGTCTAAATGAGACTGAACAATGAGCGACTTTGTTCATCCAGATAATGGAATGTTTTTAAAATACATTGGCATGCTTAATTCATTTTGAGAATTTTTAACAATTATGCCCTTGTCTTGCCGAAGGTGCGATATGTACTTCAATATTATTAAATGTTTTAATTTTGAAACATTTTTGAACACATCCAGGAAAATGAAAGAGGCCTATTTCCAGCAGTGGAGGGAAGAAGAAGTTTTGAATACAACTAGAGTTGCTAGTAACACCTGATGATGCCAACATCTATCGCGACAATATTGTAAAAATAATTTGTGATACCTAAAAAGACAGTATTTCAAAATGAAACATTTATGAAAGAGTTTAGAAAAATATAAGATATATACTACGTAATAAGTAAAACGTATTAAGTACATCCCAAAACGAAATATATTGGACTGTCAGAAAGAAAAACACATTGTTGCCACTTGACAAAATTAAATGGCTAAATCCTTTCCTGGCCATGCCAAGCGAATATGAACTCTAAAAATTTGACTTTGTTCGATTATTAAGGTCTATATTCGCCTGTACTACGAAAATTATCAATTAACTTATTAAATTATAAAGTTAATTAGAGCTCGATTCTTAACAAAAATATGCCTATAACCACCACGTTGTTCCGTTTAATTCTGAGACTTACACCAGGATCTATACAGGATTGACCGAGATTTTTGGCAACACAATAAAGCACACTGTGTTTTATTTATATAGATAGATAGATTCTGCATAATGAAGAAGTAACAAGACGTGCAAATAGGTTCCTTGCGCTAATCTCCGTAAAATAACGTGTAAATGCAAGCACAACAACTTTTAATGACATCACACTCGTAATATTTGAACAGATACGAGTTACAGCATCGCCTAAAGCCGGTGCCGCACCATCACAATAGCGCAGGGCGAGAGCGCCGGCCGAGAGACATTCGAAATCCTCAATGCTACGCTGGGCGCCATTTCCTCGACCGACATAATAATTCTGAATAAAATAAAAAGGCGGGCAAAACGTACGGAAAGTAGCACAAACAGCGTTTAAGCGCGGGGCGCAAGTCAAGGCTGTCCATTTAATATGCATGCATCGGCCGCTTACATTAAATACGAACGTAGGTATTTAATTTTTAACCCAAGTAGGATAGTTCATTCATAATTTCATAAATTCACCGCATTTATTATTAATGTTAGGGCCATCGCCGATATACGAGCGCCGCATGAGCATTGACCTACTAATGCCTGTGTAGGTATAAAGGTACTGGCGTATCACTCCAAGTGCCACATAAGAAGAAACATACTATTTGTTACAAGTACGAGAGAAACGGTATACGCTTTTGACAAAAATTCTCAATCTATAGTATAAAGAAATGTCTAACTAACTAACCATCAGTTAATTAATTAATTTAATTTTAGTTTTCCTTAAAAATCCTAAATAAAATGTCTCTTCCTATAAAGGGTTAAATAAATACTTCCCACTTTCGTCTTTATTTCGACAGCGATCGGTTTCGCCAGCCTGGTTGGAAGCCGGTCGCTATCGAAGTAAGATAAAGTGGAAGTAGTTATATAAAACATCGTTTTATTTACCGATTATTTAAAATGAACATCCATCAAGAGGTTTCAGTAAAATCATTAGATTATCATAAAATTTTACAACATATTGTAAATATATAATGCAAATTCATTTTGTGAATGTAAAATATAGATGAACAAGTCTTGAAGAACAATAAAATACATAATAAAAACGATTACTAATGTAGGTTTATTAGAACTTGTGTACCTACATAATCTTATTTTGCAATCCGAGAGGCATGCGCCCGCTACAGCAACACGCACCACATAACGATATTAATTCATATTTGGGTCAAATTAGCGGAGAGATGTGTAAACTAGAATGATAGTGGGCATGGCATGGCATTTAATAGCAAATAAAAAATATTGTGGATGAGCTGCTTACTATTTTGAAAGATGCAGTTAATTATTGACCGGTTGAGGTCTAGACGTATTTCGGATGGACCAAAATCCATTTATCACGCAGTGTTTTGTTAATACTACCAACAGTTTTTACAGAGGAAAATAAACAGTGGGAATTTTGATTTGAAATAATTTTGGAAAACCTTTACCGCTTATGAACTCCTGATATATTGATAACCATCAAATAAAATAATAAAGATAACAGCGAACGAAATTGATTAAAACTTAATATATAATTAAACACTATTTTTTAATGTGCAAAACAAATAGGTACGTGGCGTTATACTTAGTATACAAGTCATGTAAATTTTTCAGCAATATTTTTAAATACATATTTAATTCTTTCAGTAATTATTACCTCATAGATAGGTTTCCAATCTTTTCTGGGCCACTGACCCTTTACAAGAAAAATAAACGTTCAACGCCCCCCTCCCATAAAAGTTTTTCCAAATATTTAGAAACACATAGTTGAATTTTAAAATATTATCAAATCTTTTATGTATCTGAAAACGACATATGGTAGAATATCGAACGAAGAAAAGGAAGAAATGATTAGCGTGTTTTTTTTTGTCTTTTTAGACTATATTTTTTATCTGCCCACGCTCTCTATTTTTTCTGGGTCTTCTACTGCCCCCCTGAAAGTCTCAAACGCCCACAAGGGGGCGTTATCGCCCACTTTGAGAACCTAGGTCATAGATCTACAAAAAATATAAACCAAGTTTTTACCATCAAATTCTGAGAAATATTTAATATATTTATAAATATAAACGGAAACATCAGCTTTTTCTATAATGGCAGAGAAAATATCTATGTGAATTGAGAGCTGGATATTATTAGGGTGATAAGCATAAAAAAAGTCAAAAATGAGTTTATGATCCCAATTGGTGTTAAAGATAAAAGCCAATAACTATGCTAAGGTGTAAAGTGATTGAATAATAATGCGGAAGTCAAACTTCACCCTAAAGCTGCCACCCGTGGTACACGACATATGCAACAATAAACAGTTTTTTCTATTTTCTTCGTTTTATGATTAAATCACTTTATTCCAAATCATTTGGTTTACAAGTTTCTAGAGGAGATAACGATAATGTCTTAAACTATAATTGTTGTTTGTTTAAACTGATAACTTTTAATACACTTAGGAAATTGAAAATAACTTTTTTATTGTTTCTTGAACAATGATGTAAAACTCCACATTAAATCATTAATACGAATGAATACGTTAGTTTTCTAGAAGTTTTATTATATTTTATGGAAATGACACGTTTCGCCCTTCTAAGGCATTATCAAATGTCTCTTTTTATTGTTTCTTGAACAATGATGTAAAACTCCACATTAAATCATTAATACGAATGAATACGTTAGTTTTCTAGAAGTTTTATTATATTTTATGGAAATGACATGTTTCGCCCTTCTAAGGCATTATCAAATGTCTCTCACCACACATTTGTATATAATGTAATAGAAGGGCGAAACATGTCATTCCCATAAAATATAACAATACTTCTAGAAAACTGACGTTACTTTGTTTATAATCCACAAAATATTAAAAAAACACGACATGTTTCGGAGGATACCTCCATCATTATAATATACTTTTAGTAATAATAATAATACACTAATTACTAAAAGTGTATTATTATTTTATTTAATAATGTCACACCCCAAATTCAGTGCTTCACACGAAAGTTTATATATTTACACCTGAAGAAGGAGGTATCCTCCGAAACATTTCGTGTTATTTAATATTCTGTGGATTATAAACAAAGCTATAATATTTTCAATTTCCTAAGTGTATTACTATGGAATTCCACAATGTTAATGCCTTAGCTTTCAATAAGTTGATAACTTTGATTAGCGATGACAATTTTATGTGCATCATTTACTTTGTTGCCAGACCCAACCCTCCTTTCAATATCCTTCTCCACACGCACATCCTCTGTAAATATACTAAATAAACATTTGTAAACATACTTTAAAAAAATATTCAAATGATTATTATTAATCTTAACAAAAGCGACAAGCTCGTTCCACGGCGATCAGCCGTGAGATGATGTATCTGTAACCCATTTACTGCAGGTGATGTCATCGAGAGGAACCTCGCTCAGTGATAATTATTACCCGCAAACACAAACCTTATGATTAAGATAACCGAGATAACAATACATAAATGTCAGGCGCAACGAGAGAACATTACGTACGTGCCAATAACGTGTCGGATACACTCGGTAGCGGGGCCCTACTCAGGGGGAGAACCAATAATGGCATGTATCCGATGTACCAATCAAATGTCTATAACAAACATTTCGATTGAAAACGAGCTCGAAGGTTTCTAAAATGTACTAAGCGAGTTGGTCACTATCCATTCTGGCTACATGGTCCCTTCAGTATCTTCTTCTGGATCTACTCTACCGAACTTTTTATATGCTGCGTTACTGATAAAAAAAAAACTTTGATATATTAAAACAAACAATATTAATCAATCGGGTAGCAGCATTGAATACGCTTTGTATTCTGCTAAATTTATTTGGCAATCCAGCGAACATTCCATATAATCCATTTAAATAAAGTAAACGCAACTTGGAAGTGTTGTCTTATAATCTGTAATAAAACCACGTAATTTGATATTATCACAAAGTAATCTCTCTACTGCTGTGCCTCGCCCTTATTATGATAGCTAATTCCAGGTAAATACAAAACTGTGTCAATCAATACTATGCTCTATACTGCAATATAACGAATAAATAGTGCACTCGTCAGCAATATTCACGAGGAAAGATAAAATTACGACATGATATTATGATGACCTTTTTTTTACAAAAATGGGCGGCAAATGTGTAAAATATTTACAAAACCACGGTTGATGCGATCATTCCTTGACTTTTGGGAAAAAAACATGACCCGTAGATCTTTCTGTAACTGAGGTGTAATATATTTTATCCTAGCAATGATAAAATACACTATCACCGAAACGTCTATTGCATTAGAAGATAATTGCAAGAATTTTATATTTATAACTAACTAACTAACCATCACGCCGTCTCCCCGAAGGGTTAGGCAGAAAGAATGGACTGCCACACTTTTCTTTCCTGACATATTTCTCTCGCTTCCTCAACAGTTACGAGCTCTGACTTCTATGCCGAAGGTCCTGGGTTCGATTCCCGGCGATGGCAGTGTGATTGTCACACTGTCATTGGTCTGGTGTAGAATTCACGTGACAATAAGATGGCGATAGAGTGGCTACCTATCACATGTCACGAGAATCAATATAATAGCTAAAAATAAAAATATGTATACAGTAATTGGGTCCAAACGACCTGTTGTGTACATAAAAAAAAAAAAAAAAAAAAAAAAAAAAAAAAAAAAAAAAAAAAAAAAAAAAAAAAAAACAGTCATACATCGTGTCATGCACGCGCGTCGATTTCTCTGACTCCTTATTTATATATTAAAAGTTAATGTAAAGGGAAACGCACGATTACAAGAAAATTTTTATTTTGTCATAAAGAGTCACATGTTTCACCTTACTATATTGCACTTAAAATATCCCAATGGTTAAATAGGTAACTCTTCAAAATATACAATAATACAATTTACCTATAATATAAATAATAAATTAATCAAATTTTAAAAGTTGGTAATGTCGGAAGAATCGACGTGCGTGCATGACTCGTTGTATGAATGTGGAGGAAGCTAGAGAGCTGTCAGGATAGAGTAATGTGGCGGTCCATTATCTCTGCTTACGGAGAAACGGCGTGATCGTTTTGTTTATTGTTTTTTGTAATACTTTTGGAAACGTATGATTTTTAACTTTATACTATTTTATTTAAAAAAACAATAATAGTTAATTCTAGAAAGAGAATAAAAACATATTGTATTATTATTAAAGTAATCAAATAAGCGACGAAAATCATAAGCATTGTCATTATTATTATTTTGTTTTTACCACAGATTAGTGGATGAAACAAAATATATATTTTAAACAAAGGTAGCATACGTTTATCATCGGAAAAAAACGAAAATAGGTAGGAAAAACGGTGTTTTCAATCATAAAAAAATTATCACCATCATGAAATTCCACAGTTTTAACGTCGTAATTTTAACTTTTTTTTTTAAATGAGGAGTTTAGAATAATATCTTTAAGGAGTCTCAAAGAGTTGTACGGATGTGTGAAGTAATGTAAAGTAAGTATAATATAAGATGCGCGCATCAAATAATGGGACTGTGTATGGAATATTCGGCCTAGCCGAGGCATTGCGGAGCGAGCCTTCATTTGAAGGAAGTGGCAGCATTGACCCGCTACCGCAGCGCCGTCCGAACAATATATACTTCTGCACTATATATCGCCATACTCAGGTGGCTATCTAGGCTACGCAATCGACACAACATTGCATAAAGGATGACATTTGTTCGCTTCCTGTACCGAAGTGCAAAAATCAATGTAATACTTATCAATGCATTTATAATGAATTATACGACCAGGTTAACGATGACAAGGGTATCTGTGTTTTCCGCATTGGAAAAAGAATCAATGATATAGCAATTATTTTAATATCATCAGTCCGTCAGTGATATAGCAATCATTTTAATATCATCAGTTATCCACAATCCAAGGATATTTGCGAAGAAGCAAAAAAAAAAACAATGACACACTTATAAATGACAACATTTTAAAACAAAGGCATTCTTACAATTTAACATTTTGATATATAAGTGTTTTTCCAACATATTTAATTAACAGAAGTTTACTTTTTTTATAAATAACGTTGCAAAGATCTGGGATATATAAAAACAAAATTCACATTTGCAAATAAGAAGAAAAAAATTCATTAAAAAAACTATACAACTTCCAAAAAATTGTCAGACGTGGTGGTCGTAAGAAGGGCGGGATGGGGAATGTTGTTAAACATAAAGCGATCGCTCAACCCAACCAATGACAGGTCATAAGTCCTGTAAGACTGGTCCAAGTTAAAGGCATAAAAATTGGAGAGACATCTCCAGGCGTAATCAATTACTGTCTGATTTGCAGAACCTTTCACAGTGCATTAATAACGATTTTCTGCTTAATGCTTCCCAATTTTAATAGAGGACGCTAGTGTAGAGTGAACTAAAAAATGTGAAGATAGGCGCAGCATTCTAGCATATACGAGTATACAACTTCGAAAAATTTGTCAGACGTGGTGGTCGTAAGAAGGACGGAAGTTGTTAAACATTAACCCAACCAATGACAGGTCATAAGTCCTCTAAGCGCCTCGGCCACCATATTCTGTTCCCAGAAAACAATTTACATCTTCGTCTCTTTTGAGATACAATTAATCCTTATAAAAAACTGACTAAAATAAAATAAAATTGTTTTGTCGCACAGGGCAAGATCAATAAAAAAAATCATTATAATGTATAATTAGTATCATATATTTATAAATATTTGGATACGTAGTTTTAGATATAAAGAAGTGACCAAATATTACATCAGTATTTTTAACCATTTTTTTTATTATCAAATTTCAAATTCAGAAATAGGCAATATTATATGATATTTGATGATACCAAAGCATGACGAAACATACCGTTTCCATAAAACATCTAGAAAACAGACGTTTTTATTCGTATTAACTACATTGCTGCCCGAATACCAGCTGCATTCGAAACGGATGGGCGAGATAACTCATCTCAGAAGGCAGCAGTATTCTCGGCGGTGATATTATATTCTATGAGTAATTGCGAGAAGTAAAAAATGATAACTTTTTTATTCTTAAAATATCTGAGTCTACTAAAAACTGCATACACAAGAATTCAATTATAATAATCGGGTGTGAAACGGCCAATAATCGTGTGGCTGAATAAATGGCTCAATGAAACGTTGATTCGCATAATGAATGAAATGTATCGGCGGCGTCATACAGCGGTACAGCAATAATGTAATAATTAACGAATTACGATCTATGCATCGGCACTATTCAATGATCTGCAGGTTAAGAAGATCAAGTATTCTTTGCTCACGGCATTTAATACACGGTGATTAAAAAAGAGTAACTACAATATGTTTAAAAAAATAACACAAATAATGCAATTTTTTCATTGCATTTTTAAAAGCTTTTGTATATTGACTAACTAACTAACCATCACGCCGTCTCCCCGAAGGGGTAGGCAGAAAGAATGGACTGCCACACTTTTCTTTCCTGACGTATTTCTCTCGCTTCCTCAACATTCATACATCGTGTCATGCACGCGCGTCGATTTCTCTGACTCCTCACATGGCCGACATTCAATATTTGATTTATTTGATCGTGTCACGTTTTCCTCGGTCTTCCTCTATTACTGGTTCCATTTACATCATCAAAATATATATTTTTTACCATTCTTTCTTCATTCAATCTTTCCATATGTCCAAACCATCTTAATAATCCTTTAATTATTTTGTTCATGACACCATCATTCGCACCGCATTCACTTCTTATATTTTCATTCGACACTCTATCAGACACAAAGTATCCACACATTCGTCTAAGAGATCTCATTTCTACTGCAATTATTCTACTTTCATCCTTCTTTTGCCAGTTCCATGCTTCGCTTCCATACATAAGGGTCGGTAGAAGAACACCATTGTGCACTGCCATTCTACCTTTTTTGGATAGGTTTTTGTTTGCGATGACAACTTTAAGTGCACCATTCACTTTGTTGCCTGCCACAACTCTTCTTTTGTATATAGTATATAAAAAATCGTTGTTTTAACTTTAGATAAACATAAGGCGTAAACACTGTGGAATTCCATAATGTTGAATTTTTATGAATTGAAACACTGTGTTTTCCGCTTTCGGGTTTATTTTTCTCGACGTGTTTCGAAGGTTTACACCTTCATCATCGGGAGAACGATATAAACTGTTTATATCGTTCACCCGATGATGAAGGTGTAAGCCTTCGAAACATGTGATTTTGATTCTAGTCATATTTGATATTGTCCAAATAAGGCAGTATATTGGTCAGTATCCCTGCCTGTTCTTTTTGTCCTAATAAGGCAACCGAGCATTCTACCACTGAACCATCGAAGTCCCGTATGGACGAGGGACGGATCTAGGAACTGAAAGAACGAAGCTGACGAAATGTGTCGTAAAGCCTATTACAGCTTCGGGTAAGCGGTGGGAATCCTCTATGTCCTAATGATGCGAAAAATGACCCTTCAAATTTATTATTATAAAACTTCTAAAATATGTAATAAAAACTTAACGACGAATTTTTATGAATTAAAACACCGTTTTTTACATTTGAGTTTATTTTTCTTGACATGTTTCGAAGGTGTTTCGAACATCTTTCGAATACACCTTCATCATCGGAAGAGAGATATAAGTCGTTACTATATCTGTCATCGCTACGCGGTACATTTTTCGTAGACGCATTTTGAATATAATATTACTATTAAAAAGACATTTTCGTACAAACCAAATCATTATATTTAAATAAATATAACTACGATTAGTACGACAAGACTTCATTTCTCTTATTACAGATATGTTTCCGTTATAACATAACCTTTTTCAATGTACAAAACTTTAACAAATCATTATAACTGATTATTTATTTCAGTGTCTTCATGAAATATCAAAGAATCAATAAACACACATACAAGATCCTGACGCTCACGAATTATCTATCCATCTGACAGAGTTAACTAATTCAAGAATCAATTGTATCTCAATAGAGACGAAGATGCAAATTGGAAACAGAATATGGTTGATCGAGGTGTTTACGAGTATAGGACTTATGACCTGTCATTGGTTGGGTTAAACGCACGCTTTATGTAATACAACATTCCCCATTCCACATTTTTTTTCTTATTACCACCATGTCTGACAAATTTTTGGAAGTTGTATATATGTTAATCTGTAAGACCACTCTTTACATGGTAGTTTTTTTCAATCTACACACTAACGCCATCTATGAAGATTGCATTTTTAAGCATTAAGCAGAAGATCTTTTTAACGCAATGTGAAAGGTTACCGCCATTTAGCGCATTGCTAGAAACCGCCTGGAGATGTCACCACTCCAATCTATATGCTATAATTTTGACCTGTTTTTTTGTTTTTCACAACATTTTGAATGTATACAAATACTTGTAGACGAACAACTGGATTTCACCCATTGCGGGCTATCAATTCAGAATTGATAGCCCGAAATAGAGTTAACTAATGACTAAACACCCTGTGGAACATTCGTCTAAATTCGTTTATTGGATATATAATTCTGCATTAGTCGTGTGTTTATTAAACCGATTGCGAAATTATGAATTTCGTACCCCTGTCCTTGACAAGTGTTAGTCAGACTATTGACGATCGACTCGTGAACTTAATAAATGATTCCAGTTATAGATATTCCGTTAATTTATTTTCTACCGCGGTGGGCGTTACGTGTAAAAAGCTTAACAAATCATGTATGAAAATCAATTTAACACTAAAAAACACGACATCACGAAGATAGGAATTAATAAATCTCGAAGTTGGATTCTGTGATACGCGGCGTTAACACATGTGAATAATAATAAATTATATATATTTTTCATCATGAATATTAAAAAAATTAATTGATACTACATCTGCGTCCTTAACCGCTCGAGCTGGTTAAGTTTTTATTTGCAATGTTGATGCAATCAGTCGCTATAGATTAATTAAATCTACATTTTATAGTTGTATTATTATATTTTATGTAAATGATAATATGTTTTACCTGTCTAAGACAATCAACTTAATTCATATATTATTCCATGAAATTATATTATTGCAGAGAGCTGCAAAATAATATTTAATGAGTTCTACAGTTTATTATAATAAATTAACCATCACGCCGTCGCGCAGGCACAAAGCATATATTGCCACACTGCTCTTTCCTGACATACTTATCTCGCCTCCTCGTCGGAGTCAATATAATGGACCGTGTTGCCAAACTGAAGTGGGAATGGGCAGGACATGTCGCTAGACAGGGAACAGAGAGATGGGCACAGAGAGATGGGCACCAAGAGTCTTGACGTGGAGACCATAGGAGAAAAAAATCAGCATCGGTTGACCCCAAAAAAGATGTGCTGACGACCTAATTCAAGCCGGGGAAGAAGAGGGATGAGAGTCGCAGTGGATGAAGACAAATTGACAATGTTGGAGAGATGGCTAAGGAAGAAGAACATTCATATATCGTGTCACACGCGCGCGTCTTATTCTTTGATTTTTCACGTGGCCATCATTTAAAATTTGATTTATTTGATATCGGCACGTTTTGATCGGTTTTTTACTCAAAATCTTGCTCCGTTCACATCGGACTTGGACTTGGATCTTCTGGTTTACAAAGGTTCAGCTCTAATGGCTATTCCTCTTACGTCTGTAGGAAACATTGTTGGAATGTGATTTGGTAGTTGTTTTATGATGGAGATAAATGTATGGCCCGGAGTGTCCCTCCGAAAGAGGGCGAGGAGGGATTTAGGGATTATGATAAAGTCTTACATTATTGTCAAGGAATGGAAGACCAGTTTGGGTTGGGATTGTATTTATAAAAAAAGTCTGTTCCCGAGGGGAATATAAGAGGAACAGTGCCTGGATGGAGTTGTGATAGGAGATATCATCCTGCGTGAGACCATTTTGTTTGGCCGAGTACGTAGTGCGTTATCGGGCAGGTTTTTTTTATCAGCTTCGATTGCGGGAGGGGTAAAGGACTGAATGATGGTGGATAACTTGGTAGTAAAGGGTCATTATTGATAAGGAAGATGGTAATAATTTAGATCGTGGTCTGGTCAATGAAATACCTTTTTTTTAACCATTCATTATTTTGTTTTTGTGTAGAGATTTAGATAAGTAGGATTAGATAGAAGAGAAAAGCGACCTATCAATATTTTTATATCATACGAAAATGACGAGTTAGCCTTGATATTTTAGGCGAGTTTGTTCATATCTTGTTCTATTACATAAAGAAAGCTTCTAAAATTCTTAAACGTGTAATGTTATGACGTGTTATGATATATCTTAACGATTTTTTCACACAAATAGACTCGATTTACCCACGAGGCCAGGGCCGAAGCCGGGCCCAAGGCTGAGCGGGCCAAGCTGGGGTGGTGAGGGGAACGCAGGACCGACTAGGGGTGCGGGGGCAGGGGCGGCAGCAGGCGGAGGACAAAGGGCCGCGTCAAGGCTTCCCTTGGATTCAGAATGATTAAGCCGTCTTTACGTTTTCCTGCTTTTGATTTTATCACGCCAATCTTCAGAAGTTTAAAGGAAATTGTTAAGAACGTTAAATAATATCGCGATCTCAATCAATTCCTGCGATCGATTGGCGAAAATAATTATAAGCTTTGTAAAAATAAAACGCCGTAAATTTTTACTAAGTTAAGTAAAGTGAAGTCAAGGGCGCTTTTATAATAAAAATTAATTATAAACGAAGAAAATCTCGAAAATAATTATTGATATACAGATAAGTAAAATGACGATACAATCTTAAAATGCAAAAAAAAACTTATGATTTGAAATTATGCGAATTATCGTCTTAAAAAAACCGGTTATTATTTCAATCTTGGCCTTATGCGATGGATAGATAATATAAAATCAGATGTACTTATCATTATTCATAAACCGTTTAAAGATGACATCACGATCAGATATAATCGTTATCTTAAATCAAAATTGGGTAATCAGATTTATAAAATACATTAAATAAAAAAATTAAACAGCAAAAATGTTGAAAAAATATAAACAGTTGATTATATTTCTTTGAAGCAACTTCATCATGAAACTGCACATGAAACTTGGGTACAGTCGAAACTAGTTGGCTTCAAATATAATTACCATTACTTGGATAAAATACAAAGTGTTATTTTATTTTACATGTTGCACCTATTTATAAATTTACAAAAGAAAAGTCTTTAAGATAATCAAATGATTTTACTGAAAACTCTTGATGGAAGTTCATTTTAAATAATAATGAAATGCGACGATGTTTTTTAACTACTTCCACTTTTGTCTTTATTTCGACAGCGACCGGTTTCGCCAGGCTCGCTGGCATCGACACCAGTCTGTCAATGCGAGCGAGCCTGGCGAAACCGGTCGCTATCGAAATAAAGACAAAAGTGGAAGTAGTTAGATAATACCGTTTTATTTAATTATTAATAAAATGTCCATAAACTGATTAGAAAAAAAACTTATCTTAAACATTAAACATATTTAAAAAAAAAAAACGGATTACTCATTGTAACATTTTTTAAGTATTCAATATCACATGGGATGGTCAAATCACAATATTATATATTTTTAAAACAATGACTGAATTAACGTTTAATTTTTACGACAAAGAAAAATATTGAATAGTAATCAAAACTTATTTTAAAAATTATTCAGAATAATCATATAACCATAAATTTCAAAATAAGATATCCTCTAACCATAATTTTCAAAATAGGAATCTAAAATAGCTTGAACAAATTTTTGTACATGGAACAATACAAAAACAACGATATCGTAATAATCAAGGGTCAAATAAAATCTCATTCTATTATGACAGAACAAAAGAGCACAGGTAAGCAACGAAGAAAAAACATTGCACGATCAAAACGGTGGGGTAGATTTTGTAGCAACGTGAAACATGAAAACATGTGAACGTTTTCGTGTATCTCTTTTAAATCGGCGAGCGATGCTCGTTTCTCTGCATCAGCAGGAAGAAATAATCATTAGGGGCCCATCGTATCTGTTTTTCTGGGGATAGCGAGGCAATACCGCTAGAGGGGGGAGGCGGGTCAGGGCCGCGGGGAGGGACGACGCCTCCCAGAAATGGGGAAACCCCGGGATAAGGGAATTTGTCGGGAAATTCTGGAAGCCTGTTTATCGGTTAGCGGTCGTAAATTTTCCTCAGCGCGGAGTGTGTTCCGCGTGTGGTTTTTACTTTAGAACATAATAATATCGAAGGGTTTGAATTTCAATAAGCCCCAACCCACCAAGGCAATGAGGCGAGGGAAAAATTTAAGATGATGCTTAACGGAAAATCAATCCATTTGTGCGAAAAGCGAACTGCTTCAAGATACTTAAGATTATTATGGCCGGATATTTTATGAAGTATTTTCTTAACCCAAATATAATAGCATTCAATAAAAGCACACAAACAGCTTTAAATATTAAGCAGTGTTTTATTTTAGAACAATTGAGTTTGGTTTCTGGAAGATAAATTTGTGAATCTTAATGAATTTTAATTTTTTAGACACCGCAGAGTGATGGCGTATACGTGTGGCTGTTGAGAATTTGTGTGTTTTTTGAATTTACGAAGTTAAATTTAGTGAACAGTTGTGCAAATAATAATAATTAGGGTTTTTGTGTTCTTTAATCAAATTGCAGTGTAAAACTAAACCATTTTTCATGATTAAATCAATAAAAAAATTGTTAGTGTGAGATTTTGAAAGCTGTCAAAAGTATATTTTAAAAATTTGTTAGGACTGCCTAGAATTAATTTCAAATCAAAATTGAATTATTTTGCTATAAAGTACTTGACGACATCGGAATTATTATAGAGCAAAAATTCATTAAATGTGCTAAAAACATTTAAACAACCTGACAATGCAAAAACATCATACAGTGACGATTTGTGAATAAATAGTACGAGAAGTAAACACGATTACAAACACTAACACAATGGCCCTTACTAATGGAGAGAGATAATCAGGGACAGAAGTCAGTGGAAGACCGTTGTGGAGGAGGCCAAGTCCCACAAGAAATGAATGATGAATGAATGAATGAATGAATGAATGAATTTTAATAAATATTTAAAATAAATACTTTGAAATGTTTAGTGTGTCTTGAACAACGATGTAAAACTCCACATTAAATAATTAATACAAATAAAAACGTCTGTTTTCTAGAAGTTTTATTAAAATTAATGGGAATTACATGTTTCGCCTTATCTTTCACGACCGACGTTTCGGAGATTATTAATCTCCATATTCAGGCTAATTATATATGTTTGGTGGGTAATGTATGTAGTGGGTTTCTATCTCACTTTCATTATGCCGGAAGTGAAAACATAAATGGAAAAAAACAGTGTTTTAATTTTTTTTAAATCGTCAATTAATCACACCGCGTCTCCCGCGGGGCGAAAAGAGAAGGATGGAGTACCGCATCGGTTAAAATGTGGCAGTCCATTCTTTCTGCCTACCCTTTCGGCGAGACGGCGTGATGGTTAGTTAGTTAGTTCGTCAATTAATTTATCTCTTAAAATAATATGATTAGGGACATGCGCTGTGGCAGCTACACAGAGATAAAGATACTGGCTGGAGAAAGGACGGAGTGGAGGAAACGATTGAAGCTAGTTGCAGACCAATCCTCAGGATTGTAACTATGAAGAAGCAAGAGTAATGATGAATCTATTACTAATTTTACTGTATAACAGTTATTACAAGCAATACAAAAAGCGGTTCCTTCCGAATTGGGGTATAATTTAAACTGTTATGAATAGACACGGTTGCGCAACAAAAAACTCATTTGATCGAATGAGCGGGTCTAGAAAAAAAACTATTGTATGGTAATTATAATACGGAACAGTTTGGCAGTTGTCACCGGATAGCGGTAATCTAGAAACGGATTTCATTATTATGAAGCCAATTCTCAATCATCCATTATGCGAATGTACTTTCGAATCTGCTGAACTCGGGGACAAGGTCGAGACATTAGGAAAATTAACGGGCCACGAGGCGGAAAGGTCGTTAAGTCTGTTGGGCTGCTTTATGTATCACACAAAATAATTTGGTACTTTTGCTATCATCTTAAATCTTAACTCACTAATACGTCACCATCACGCCGTCTTCCCGAAGGTGAGAGTAAAAAGAATGTAAGAATTGACCCTCACACTTTTCTTTCCTGATATACTTCTTTCGATTCCTTAATATTCTTACATCGTGTCATGCACACACGTAGATTTCTCCGACTCCTCGCGTGGCCAACATTTAAAATCAAATTTATTTGATCATGCCTAGTTTTCACGGTCTTCGTCTATTTCTTGTTCCGTTTATATCGTTAATATACACTTTCTTAATTCATTCTTTCCGTGTGTCCAAACCATCTAATAACTCTTATATTATTTTGTTCATAAAACTTTATTCGCACTGTATTAACTTCTTATACTTGCATTTGACACGTTATCATACACAGATTTACCACACATCCGACTCCTGTTCAAAAGTATACATACACAAAAATAATAAGATTTACTTTTAAATTAAAAACATTAATTTCATTTATATATAAATTATAGGTTATAATGTTGTAACATGTAACTAATTTTTTACTACGTTTTTTAGAACTTTTATTATATTTTATGTGAATGACAATGTCAGACATTTGATAATACCTTAGACAGGCAAAACATGTCATTCACATAAAACATAATAAAACTTCTAGAATACAGATGTTTTCATCCGTATTAATATACTTTTTGTCTTTTTCTTTTTTATATACTTTGTAAATACAACACCAACATAAAAAAATAAAAATAACATATCAGACATGTTTCGGACAACCGGTCCTTCCTCAGTGATATTATTAAGATACATATTTAAAATTGTTTACAAATATGATCAGTAATAAATAATAAAACATCAAAACAAAGTATGGCGAACATAGAGGAAATAATTATTAATTTTTTCTTTTTTGACTTTTTCCGGAACATTCTCGTATACTTTATATTTTATATATTCAGTGCCTTAAATGTAAAGGAATATTGGGATTTAGTTTTACTTCTAAAAGGGAACCTCAGTTTGTCTTTCATTCTTTCACGTTTTAAAAAAATGGTCACGTATTATGAGATGTATGCTGAGAAAGTTTATTATAATAATATTCTTACAGCATGCAATTCTATGCATTTCGACGATTTTCGTTTCCTCGCAAATGGAAATCTCGAGATTGGGGCGCGTGTAAAGTGTCGAGATCGCAATGGAGATAAAGCAGAAGACAACTCGCTCAATTGAGTTTAGTTTGAATACCGGAGCCGGCTGTTGGCATACCTTCACCGTGTATTATCACGAGGCTATCTTTGTTCCAGATCGGGTGAAAACAGCATCTCTGCACGGTGAAAGATCTCGGCAACAATAAAATCCGTTACGCGAAGGTGAATTGAGGAAAAAATCGCCTATCGCCCCGCTTTTGTTTAATTTAAAATATCACCGCACAAAAGCGGGTCGCGGTAGAAAAAATGCAGTGTGCATGAGAAAAAGAAATTTGACGGATTCAGAAAGTGTGTACGGTCGCTCGATCCATCCACATCGGATGCGCCGGTTATTGTCTTTGCAATTCAATAGAAAACGTTTGTATTACCCGTTTCGAGGTCGCCCTTTCTCGACTTGCATTCAATTAATGTTTTACATGACAGTGTGAATGCGGCGCGGCGGGAATACGAGCCCGAGTCGAGCCACAAAAGGACCAATTAGATATTCGCCAGCAAATTACAATATAGGTTGCATGTATGCTATGAAAGAATTTGGGTTAATAAGTCCAAAGCCATTGCTGAGGAATTCGAATAAAAAATGAACTCATCCAAGCCCGGGGTGGCGTTCTCCCATTCTACTAAAAAGTGTGTCACAAAACATCGTACAAAATACTTTTGTAGAAGAATTAAGGTCAACGGATTGGGAATAAAAAAATCATAACCCAGAGAAAACCGAAATCCAGGTGAACTAAGTACCTATAAAATAACGGGGTAAATTTGACAAGTCATCCAAGAAATACATTTTAAATTGTTCAATTTACAACGTAGCACATAACATATTTCAAAGATTTAATATTTTCAGGATTAGATAATCAATTGTTTTGGCTGAAACACTAGGATACATCAACATTCGTCGACGTAAGTCACCTCTGACGTGACAAGTGAACTTTGTCGCTGCGGTCGTATGGCACATGTGAGGTGACATAATGAATCATGTTGAATCTTGTTGGAAGTTGAGTGGAAGTAGTTATAATAAAAATCATCGTATTATTTAATTATTATTTTTAATGACTTCCATCAACAGATTTTAAAATCATCAGATTACCTAAATTAGATTACAATTTGTTTTTTGAATGTATACAAATACTTGTAGACAAATACTGGATTTTACCCGTTGCGGGTTAATAATTTTTTAAGGACTAATTGTATCTCAAAATTTGTCAGACGTGGTGGTCGTAAGGAGGATGGAATGGGGAATGTTGTTAACATAAAGTGATCGGTTAACCCAACCAATGACAGGTCATACGTCCTGTAAACACCTCCACTACCATATTCTGTTTCCAAAAAAATAAATTACATCTTCGTCTCTATTGAGATACAATTAACCCTTAAATTAGATTAAATACAGTATAAACAGTACATAGCTATCATCACAAAACTTGACTCGCACGAAAATATTGTATTACAAACGTTTGATTAGACCCTTTCACAATACCATTATAATCTCATGAACTCTTACGTATGTATACAATGGTGGCCGATAAACTGAATAAGCTCATTTAGTGGCCAGTGGTCAGTAGTCAGCGGCCGGCGGGCATGTGGCCGATGAGAAGACTCCAAATAGAAACCACGAGGGCAAGCGATCGGCGGTTCGCTATCCATCCGATATTTTTCCCACTTTTCCAGGTCAATGGATTTTCATTTTCCTCGTCGACGGTTTATGAAAATAAAACAAAACAAACACGACAAATTAATAACGCGGAACCACTCGGGGAAGATTAAAACAATACCGGATTGTATATTACGAATAATAGAGACAATCTCGAATACAATGGAAGGGAAGGGGCGT
This sequence comes from Lepidostoma basale, assembly GCA_022606425.2. Classification (NCBI taxonomy): domain Eukaryota; kingdom Metazoa; phylum Arthropoda; class Insecta; order Trichoptera; family Lepidostomatidae; genus Lepidostoma; species Lepidostoma basale. The sequence continues at coordinate 131,115 of JAHDVF020001575.1, forward strand.
GTGTATTGGATCATACACGGCTTTAACTACAAATAAGGAATGCAAGTATGAAAATATTGCAATATTTTAATGAATGAAAACTAATTTTTTTCTCATCTAGTTTTAAAAAAATCTATTTAACATACAAGTACACAACATAATAACAATAAAATAATTTATATTGGTAAACAGAAGATGAAATCTAGAAGAAACCAATCGAAACGAAAAATTAAATGGAATGAAACTAAATAAATACGAGTATTATAAAAAAAATAATACGATTTTTTTTTTTACAGTAGAAATGAGATCTCTTAGACGAATGTGTGGATTCTCTGTGTATGATAGAGTGTCGAATGGAAATATTAAAATTGAATGAAGTGCGAATGAAAGTGTTATGAGCAAAATAATGAAAGGAACATTAAGATGGTTTGAACACATGGAAAGAACGAATGAAAAATAACGGTAAAAAATATATATGTTAACGATGTAAATAGAACTAGAAATAGAGGAAGACCAAGGAAAACGTGGCACCATAAAACAAATTTAATATTGAATGTCGGCCACATGAGGAGTCAGAGAAATCGACGTGCGTGCATGACACGATGTATGAATATTAAGGAATCGAGAGAAGTATGATAAGAAAAACAGTGAGGCGGTCCATTATTTCTGCCTACTCATTCGGAGAGACCGCGTGATAATTAGTTAGTTTAGAACATAAAAATGTTGAAATTACACAAAATACAGCTAATAACCAACTTAACGCTACAATAACTCGACAATAGATCATATTCCAGCAAATATCACGCCGATAATTACTCTGTCGGATGACTAATCAAATTTATATAAGATATCCCCACTCCTCAATCTACGCACTAAGCGCTGACCCCGCTCAACATTTTTAGTATAAATAGAAGTCGTAATTTTCAAGAGAGGTCATTTTACTTGGGTTTTCACTGTTATGATAATACTGTCAGAAACGAAAGCGGTTGTCGATTAGGTTAAGTAAACTGTTGTTGAAATAAGGATAGAATCGAAAAGTTTAAGACCTGAATGATTTTTAAAGTAAATGCGTCGATAGATTGTTTTAATAATTAAAACACTGTACGCTTTCAGCTATTTTTTAATGTTCGGGACAACGATAGCGAAGTTTTTAAGGTTCTTTCGACAGCGAAATAATAATATCTTCGAAACAAGTACTACGAATGAAAACGTGTGTTTTCTAGATTTCTTATTATATTTTATGGGAATGACGCGTTTCGTCTTGAACTTGGGAAACGGGTGAATTTATTTTTTTAAATATAATTAGTAAGAAAAAAACAATGTATATATTCATAAACAATAAGATTTAGAAGCGGAAGTAGACAGTTTGTAATATTTAATTCATAGCACAAACGTTTCTTTTTGAACAGGCAAACGTATGCGCGTTTAGTCTCAAGAGATTCCAAAAAATAAGAAAAGAAAAAAAAGGAATTAATAGTATTTAAATTAGTTATTTTTTATTATTTCAAATTCTGTAAATGTTGTCTGAAGACGTTTAATGTAAAAAATATATATTTAAAAACAAATACTAAATATTCAATTCGTATTACTGAAAGTTTTAAATGCCGTGTCCTTGGTATATCTGGTCTGTGTTAATAGAAAATAAAAGACCCAAAAATAATAAAACTTTAGTGTAAACATTAGTGAAAATTGGTCTGGTTTGAATCCTTGTTTGTCAGAAGAACAAAGAGAGTACACAGATTGTAAATACGGCATACGCAGTACGTAAAATTCGTTACATGGAGAGGCTCAACTTTCACCGAAATGTAGGTTTAATTTCTGTTTGGAGTTGTCAACACGATAATGACTGTAACGATATCCACAACAAAAGCGAGCATGCCCCGTGCCCCGAAAAGGCTATATTTGGTTTTCCAGCAAACGGCGATGAGTCGGCTCGCTTTCCAAGGCGTTTTCTCTCGGTTCACGGCCCAATTTCGCCCGCCCATTACCCGCGTACTAGTGCCGACACTCGTCTTTGTAATGAAACGAGAGTTATTACTTCACGTGTCAATCGCCCCGGTTTGAGATTCTCATTTTATGACTGCACTTATATCATAAATGATACGCTCGTTAATGGAACAACATATTAATAACCGTGACACTATTAAACATTTCATGGCGAAGCAAATTTGCTACAAACCGAAAAATCTACAAAGAATATTTTATTTATTGTTTCTTGAACAATGATGTTAAACTCCATATTAAATAATTAATACGAATGTCATCGCCTGGAATCGAAGCCGGGACCTTCTGTATGGCAGTCATAGCTGTTGCAACTTAACGACGAAGGTTGTCATCTTACACTAAATATGGTATTTTTATAAAAGTATTTACTGACAGAGTTTTAATCCATTGTTTTAGCCGAAACACTATAATATATACTTAATACGAATGAAAACGTTAGTTTTCTAGAAGTCTTATTATATTTTATGGGAATGACATGTTTCGCCCTTCTAAGACATTATCAAATGTACATTTGAATGCCTTAGATGTCATTCATTGTCATATACTAAAGTGACAAACTAAAAATTAATTGTAATATATAAAATATTATAGCACTATTTAAACACTATATAAACTATTTACTTCTTTTTTTAAATTATACTACATTCAAGCCGCCCTTTTTTTAATGTCTTCGTAGTTATATGTTTTTTGTAATTGTGCATTGTCATTTTTTGTGGGTCGTCAAACTAACGTTTTCATTCGTATTAATTAAGAATATTTTAGTTTATTGTTATACATTGGATGCGAAAGGCACAAGACAGGATACGTGGAGAAGTATGGGGGAGGCCTATGTCCAGCTGTCGACGTCAACGGCTGTTTTAGTATAAAATATTACCAAATTTAGCTTTATATAATAACATACATATTTGTAGTACATTGTCAAATGATGTTATTTAGTAATAAAAAGGTGCCACAATTATTTCATTAATAATATAAAATTTTCTCGTATACACGTCTTAAAAAATATGACAAATAGGATGTTTTTATACAACATTGGTAAATTAAAATAACATACCAAAAATCACATAAAAAATCATTTATCGTAATTAGAAAAATTTACAAAACGTATTTCAAAAATCTGAAATGAAACGTACAAACTGCATAATTATCCATCATAAAAATATCATTGCTGCCATCTTTATATGCTCTCTAGAAAAATATTTAAATAAATACCATATGTGTTTTTTTTTACGTATTTTAAAAATAATCAACCATCAGTCACGCTATTGTACGGAATATCGCGATATTTATTTAACCTCCTGGACATTCATATAAAGATTGCTCATTTATGCGATTAGAAATCGACTTTAGAAGAAAAATATGCCTTTTTGTGTATTCCTACTTTTGTGAAATTGTAATAATCTCAACATCTCATAAATTAGCTAAAACATATCAATAAAAAGATTTGTAAACATTTATTATCATTCTATTTTTATTTATTTTATACCATAAAAAAATACGTTGATATAAAATACGAAACTATAGACTGTCCGAAATTAAATTACAGTATTTATTGAAACAAAAAAAATCATTTGCTTTTTTAACATATTCTTTACGAAGGTGCAATATACCTCTATTCCGAATAGGCTTTAAAAATATATAATCCAAAGTCAACGTTAGGCAGTTATCGTAATGTTGGCAACGGAAAGTCGGGAAACGATGATCAAAGATCCAAAATTTGTGAAATTTACAACACGTGATGCGGTGTGCAAATGTAATTTACATAATTTGAGACCAAATTTATGGCAAATAAATATGACAAACATCCTACTTACAGCGGGTACGAAGGGCAGAGAGTGTAATATTTTAGCAATATTAAACTTTTTATAAAAGAGATTGCTAATTTTATTCAACACTAAACAATCTGCTTAGAAAATACGGTAATTTGATATGTGTTACGAGAGAAATTTAACGGATAAGAGAATGTAAAAAAATATTTAATTAATACAAAAAACATAAGTATTTTCGTAGATAAGATATTTTGATACCATATTAAAATAAAGAATTATATTTTATAAGCCTTATTTAAGAACCATTCGACGCGGAGAATCGATTAAGGTATTTTACAGGTGTAGGTATAGTCTGTCTAACTAATCTTTGGGACTGTACAAAATCCCACAATCTTAAATTTAATAATGGGTTGAAGATCAATTTCTTTTCACCACAAAGAACATTGGCTAATTATACCACTGAACTATATAATATTACTAAACCAACAGTCTTTTCTTTTCTTTCTTCTATATACGTCATACGTTGTGTTGTTATCGTGGTTTATTTACATTTTTTTAATATACTTTGTATATACAACACTTTATTAAAAAAAAAATTATATAGACATGTTTCAGACAAACTGAAGAAAGACTGTTTGTCCGAAACATGTCTATATAATTTTATTTTTTTAATAAAAGTGTTGTATATACAAAGTGTATAAAAAAGGAAAATAGATATTTCCTTTTCTTGGTTAAAACGAAGTTGCTAACTTAGTCCGCAAAAATTATACGAAACATTTATCAAGAAATACTCATCTTGAACACGTCTCGAAGACTCTTTTTCTATTATTTTGACCTCTATAAATTTATAAAAAACTTAAATTAGTTTTATCTCAAAAATGGTTCATTTTTGCATAATGCCTAACATGTCATTATTCATAGGAAATAACTTCCCCTACAACCTACTAGAAGGAATGCATTCAATAACCCTGTATAAACGACCTTCGTGGCCGAGAGGTAAATGCATTGACTACCACCCCGAAGGTTCCGGGTTCTATTCCCGGCTGGGCAGTGTAATTGTCACACTGTCTTTGGTCTGGTGAAGAATTCACGTGATAATAAAATGGCGATAGATTAGCTACCTATTATATGTCACGAGAATCACTATGAAAGCTAAAATACCCTTTACATCGATTTGGCTCATGCTGTCATGATGTAAATAGCGATTCAACAAAATAATAATAATAAAATATTTTCAGAGTTGAAATATCTACCCGGCAAGTAAACGTGAAATTAAATATATCATATAAAGAATCATAGACGATATGTAATAAAATAACATTACTAAATAAATATTGTTATGGGATTTAAGAACAAATACCACGAAGTTGATTGGAAATCGCGACATATCAAATTATTTCCCAGTACTTAACTTAAGTCCCTCACTCCAGAGACATGGATTTACGAAAATAAATAAAAACGCAAAAACAGACATGAATATTATTTATACGATAGACTTAAAAGACAACGGGTATAAGTGAAAAAAATGATTAACTCGTATTTTTATATATATATTTAAGTGATTTCTTTATATCAGTAATTGTGTTATGGAATCCCAATTGGTTGATAAATATACTAATTTTGATTATTTAAAGAGAAGGTTTCCAACGAGGGCGATATCACCTCTCAGTGGGCGCTGGAATATAACGGAGGGGCTGGGGGTGGAAGTGGGTACAGAGAAAAATAGGCAGCGTAAACATAGTCGACGGGCGACCGTGGAGTACCTATTTAAAGAAATTTGTATTATTAACAACTAAATAAAAGTTTTGTATTATTAACAACTAAATAAAACCCCACCAGAGTAAACCATTCCATTAATTTTAATACTTGGTTGATATTTTTTTATTTTTCAAATAAATATATGTCTACTTCATTTGTGAGTTATTTTAACTTATAATTTGTAATTCTTAATAGACAGATAACATTTAGAAATTGTGCAACAATATTTTATTATTTGATAAATATTATAGGAAGGGTCGTTGGATTTTTTTGGGTTGGTGGCCTATAAAGAGTTGGGAATCTATAGTTTCAACTGATGGGAATAAGAATGCCTAACTATATTTGTATATTTTATGAAATAAATTAACAGTTTAAAATTTCGAGAACATCTAGTAAGCACATGTTGCTCAAAATGACATTGCCAGAAAATGTACATAATAAAATCGAGAATTTGAATAATTTATGAAACTACCTAACTATCTAACCATCACGCCGTCTCCCCGGAGGGGTAGACAGAGAGGATGGACAGTCATACCATTCAGTCCTGACATACCTTTCTTGCATCCTCCATATTCATACATCGTAACATGCACGTATGTGGTCGCCTTTCAGTAGTTGATTAATTTGGTCATGCCATGCTTTCCTTGGTCTTCCACGACTTCTCTTTCTACGGAAAGGACGTATACAGCGTTTCAACCATTTATCTCTCGTCTATTCGTTCCATATGTCCAAACCATCTCAGGGATCCTTTTTTAATTTTACTTATGATACAATAATCTGCCTTACATTTCATCCTTATTTCGTCGTCCAGTATTCTATTATGACAACGACAACGAGCTGACAACGAGCATGAACTACAAGTCCTGGTGAATTGTATGTATGAGGTATGCATGCGAAATGATCTGATGATGAATGTTAATAAGTCCAAGGTAATGATTTTTGAAAAGGAAGAAACCACGACAGTCTGCAACATTAGCGTGAATGGTGAAAACTTGGAGCAAGTCGTTGAGTTTGTGTATTTAGGTAGTATGTTTACAAGAGATGGGAGAGTGGAGAGGGATATTGAAAGAAGGGTTGGAGCAGGCAACAAAGTGAATGGTGCACTTAAAGTTGTCATCGCAAACAAAAACCTATCCAAAAAAGCTAGAATGGCAGTGCACAATGGTGTTCTTCTACCGACCCTTATGTATGGAAGCGAAGCATGGAACTGGCAAAGGAAGGATGAAAGTAGAATAAATGCAGTAGAAATGAGATCTCTTAGACGAATGTGTGGATATTCTGTGTATGATAGAGTGTCGAATGAAAATATAAGAAGTGAATGCGGTGCGAATGATGGTGTCATGAACAAAATAATGAAAGGATCATTAAGATGGTTTGGACATATGGAAAGAATGAATGAAGAAAGAATGGTAAAAAAATTATATGTTAATGATGTAAATGGTACCAGAAATAGAGGAAGACCGAGGAAAACGTGGCACGATCAAATAAATCAAATATTGAATGTCGGCCATGTGAGGAGTCAGAGAAATCGACGCGCGTGCATGACACGATGTATGAATGTTGAGGAAGCGAGAGAAATATGTCAGGTAAGAAAGGTGTGGCAGTCCATTCTTTCTGCCTACCCCTTCGGGGAGACGGCGTGATGGTTAGTTAGTTAGTTAGTTAGTATTCTATTATATACCATTTTCCCGCACCTTCATCTCAGTGATCTCATTTCTGCTACTTCCATCATTTTTTGCCTGCTCCAAGCTTCACTTCCATACATAAATTATGAATGTAGTCTTAAATAATAAAGTTCTCAATAAATGTAAAAGAGGTTGAAGAAGTAAGAAGAAAAAACAGTATGGCCAAGTAATCAGTCCCTTTCGTGACAATATAAATACATTGCGTTAGTTTGTGTGAACAGTGTGTTTAATAATAAACATCTATCTGGTAAGACAGAACAACATAATTCTAATTAAATAATAGCCAGTTTAACAAATCATCTGAAATCGACTTGTACCCATTTGTTTTCCAGGCTCCCATATATGCTAGTTTAAATTGTGTGTATAAGTCATTTCAAAGAGGCCAAATTGCTTCCTGATTTCCAGGAATATTATTGTATGAAAATCTACTTAATACGGAAATATTAAAGAGCTTCAGATGAAAAAGACGAAAAAAGAAGATGAATAATTCTAGTAGCAGAAGAGGACGTTGTGGTTAGCGCGTGTACCATGAATACGTAAGGAAGGTAGTCTGCCCACGCGATATTTAGAGAACATTCTCTCCTCCGGCTGCTTGGGTTTGCTTAACCGTCGCGTTGCCATGTGGTAAATTGAGTTTCCACTGCCAATTTAAAGTTGATTTTCTTAAAACCTATGGACCCTAATATTATAAAAAAAATTGTAATCCTCCATTGAAGTGTTCTCAATATTTCGTAATAAAAAAAAAACAAAAAATTACTTCCTTCATCCCAAAAAAAAATATTTTCTAAGACTGCCCTCACCTTCATTCGTGTTAAGGTAGAATTTGTTTTGCTAATATTTACAACTTTATCAAAAGTGACAAATACTTACTCGCTGTTTTGAACGTATTATAAATTATATCTTTGACCTTTTCAATATGTACGTAATAATACCACTGTGGACGGAAACGCAGGACGCAACTTAATAATATCAGAACTGTGAAAATATTAACACTTTACCAAAAGGGACAAATATTAATACGTACTCGTTGTCTTGAACGTACTATACATTTTGCCTAGGTGCCTTTATCCTCGCCCCGCCGGCCGCGGCGCGCAGACAAGTTTATACCCGATGTTTAGTCGCCCGTATGCTGTGACGCATTACATATCAGAAATCGCATGGTTCCAGAAAAAAATTAATAATGATATGTTTTTCAAATAATCCATGTATGTTATAGATATCGATCTATTCCTAATGAAATTCCCTACAAGATGACATAAATTAAATTTTGATTCATCTAGTCATATGCTTGATATTTAGATAAAGTTAGCGGTAAACTGAACTTACCACATGGGAGCGAGCGTTTTGTTTTGAACACGGTACGTAAAGGGTTAAAGCGTATACTAGGAACGCGAAATATATCGGATGACGCTAGTACCAATACAAATGTTTGATGTTACGATTACAGCCGGAAAAGCGCTGAAAAACGAATCAACTTGTTTGTGAGCTCAAATGACACTTAAACTCGCTTAACGCTACTTATTTCATCCTTAACTTACCTTGCTGGACTCGTATCCGTGTGGTTGAAACCAATATAAGGCAATAAATAGGTACAGGATTAATTATTGTAATGAAACATAATTTTTTTAACCGGTTCCCTTTGTCTGAAATGAAAATTGTGTGATGCGTGCATTATTAGTATGAAAGAATTAGATGACATAAACGATGCGCTATTGCGAAAATGAACGATATGTCCATCAGCTTATAAAAAATTTAAACATAAAATTAAAAAAAAAAATTCGTGTGCTTAATTATAAAACATATGTATATGCGTAGACCTATTTCAGGCAGTGGTGAAGATTGTGTTTTATAAGGCGGACCGTAATAAAACAACGCATATCCCAAGAGTCGACCTTATAAAGCAGGTATAAACACTAATATTACGCTTCTTCTTCTTCTGATTGTAGATCTAGCGATCTGTTTGTGCAGGATATCAACTTTCTTTCTGTGATGAAGACGATATTATATTACGCATCATGACACAAATATTTATCGGAACAGAAAATAAGATTATGGATCGGCATCTCAGACACATTATTCACGTAAGCTAATATTCATATTATGAATACTATTGTCATAAATCAGTGTAATCCGATAGCGAAATGCATCATTATCATCGGTCCCGTGCGGGACCGGTGGGCATTGAACGGCGTAAATCCGCGGTCCCGTACGGGACCACTGGGCGTCTAAAGGTTAATACAAAGAGTTCCCCACCACATAAATAGTACGCCCTAGACCAAAATTAATTCAATTATGTATCCGGCCACCCAAACTAATATCATAAAGTATGTATCCTCCACTTGAGTCATTATTGTAACACTTAACAGTTCGGATCGTAAATAAATTAAAAGGTTAACTTAGTCGCAGCAGCGGAGTGTACCGCCATGCGCCATCCTATTCGGTTCGTACGAAGACACAGGGCGTTTAGGAAAGATTTACCGGCGGCCTGTTTGCCGGAAACTTTTCCGATGATAAATAATTCATTAAGCAAGTTCGCCCCTCGCACGTGTGTTGGTGCAAACAGCGGAATGGGAAAATCGGCCGCTTTGTCATCAGAGCTCTAGCTTCACACTGTGTTAGCGAGCCGCAGATGATCATTTAAATAAAAATACACAATTACACAGACTTGGACATGGATCTTCTGGCTTACAGAGATACTCTAATGGCTATTCCTCTTACGTCTGTAGGAAAAAATGTTGGAATGTGATTTGGTAGTTTTTTTATGATGGGGCTAAATGTATGGCCCGGAGTGTCCCTCCGAAAGAGGGCGAGGGTGGATTTAAAGTTTGTGTTAATCAAATGATTTTACTGAAATATCTTTGATGGAAGTTCATTTTAAATAAAAATGAAATAAAATAATGTTTTTGAGAACTACTTCCACTTTCGTCTTTATATCGACAGCGAGCGGTTTCGCCAGGTTCGCTGGGATCGACGGACTTGTCTGTCGCTAGTCACCAGTCCCTGTCGAAATAAAGATAAAAGTGGAAGTAGTTACAAACATCGTAAGTCGTTAATAAACATCGTAAATTTTAATAAATTTTTAACAATTACACAGTAACATAAAGAATATTTATAATAACACTGTTTTATTTTCATTTTTGAGATTATTTTTCTACACGTGTTCCGAAGGTTTTACACCTTCATAAATGAACAAAAATAATGTTTTAATTCATATAACACTAGTCATTGTGCAATTCCAAAATGTCAACAAAAATATATGAAAAAAAAAACACTTAATAAAAATAAAGTAAGGCCAATTTCATGTTATTACAAATATAAATTAATATAATGGTTAACAGATGACAGTTCGAAATGAAATTGATGTTATACAAATTGTGGCTAAACAAAATTTTCAACAGTTAAAAAAAATAGAAATAGTCGAAATAAAATAAATCCAAAATGCTAATTGTAGTTGTCGCAAATCTGGTCCATTGCTGCGCTTTGAGCGTAGTTAGTGCGATAAACAGGAAGGTGGAAAACTTGTTTCTCTGTGTTGAACATTAATAAGCTAATTGACGCTTATCATATACACGAAACAACAAATATGACGATTTAGTAGAAGTTGGATAGAATATGTGTCATTAAATATTATGCAAAGTCATTAAATGAAAGTGATAGTTGGGAGACGCTGATAGAGCAATTAAATAGACAATATGTGCACCATCTAAAAAGAACATTTTGTGTTAAATTATTTTTATTTTGTTATTTTATTTTATATCATTGTATTTTATATTATTTGTTTTAGATTTATTTTGTGGGTGTTGGACGATCGAAGTGTGCGCGGGAGATGCCCATTGGTGGCGATGGGTTCGCAACCCATCACACCGCGTCTCCCGCGGGGCGAAAAGAGAAGGATGGAGTGCCGCATCAGTAAAAGTGTGACAGTCCATTCTTTCTGCCTACCCTTTCGGGGAGACGGCGTGATGGTTAGTTAGTTAGTTAGTTTGGATAGAATACTGGCAGGAAGTTGGATAGAATACAATACCAGTTAATTAAAAAAAAAAAAAATTGGAATCAATAAAATTTCAACGTGAACGTCCATCTATGTGACACTACTATTCGACGAACGTGCGCTGCGCTGAGACAAAGTGCACTTGGGCGAAATTCGCCGACCTTTTCTCGCGACAGAAAATTATTGCGATTATATCATCGAAAAGTGACGGCAAGTTTATGTGAAGTTTACTCCGCCAGGGAGGAGTTTTCAGTGTGAGAAATAGGGAACTAGAGGAGCGCGATAGTTTTGTCATTAAGATTCGAGCGAGTTTACACAGCGCTCTTGTCCCTAGTTGACGGTAAAATTAATGAAACGATTCAAGTTAGGGGATGCGTTGCATAATATTTAATGACACACTGTAAATAACTTCACAAACGACTAATCTCATTTCAATAAATCTACTTAGAAATATTAAAATTTGAAGAGTAATGCAATTTCATACACCACAAACGATATTCTTTGTTTCCTAAACAATGATGAAAAACTGCATATTAAATAATCAATATGAATGAAAATAACATGTTTCGCCTTGCAAGGCATTATCTAATTAGGTTAATTAATAAAAATGATATTCTTATTATTATAAGAGTCGTCAAACGTAAAGTTCAAAGATTTGGCGCCAATTGCTCTGTCTAAAACATGTTTTTTTAATTTTTTTATTATTATTGGAGTTTTTCGATTATTAACAGTTTATTTAGTTCTCTCGACGAAATCAAGACCAGAAAAATAAACTTAAACATGAAAAACGGTGTTTAAAGTCATAAAAAATTCATCAGTATGGAAATTCAGTTAGTTGATGATCAAATAATTATTATATTCTTCTTTTTCTTATTATACTGGTCGAAGGGCGCTAGGGCCTGTTTGTGCAGAGTTAACTGCCGATGTGGACTCCCAGCTGTATTTCCATATTTTGAGGAATCTTTATATTACTTTATTACTGTATTACTTTTAGCAAATATGAACGAAAAAATAAATTTAACTTTCGTGGTAGGAACGGGATGGCTCCGAGATATTTTTCGAAAAATTATCACAAAATGATACATGTGTAGCTTAATTGGTTTAATAACCAAACGTACGGTTTTGAGTCCCGACATGAAAATATATTTTTTACCTTTTTACGAAATAATGTTCGCAGAAGAAGTTTTCTTGTGTACATAAAATTTATGAATGTTTTGGACGAGCAAAAGGAGTGTCAGAAGACCGCCTTAAAGATGGACTGATGACAAAACAGGGATGAATAGAGAAAAATGAAAGAGGCCTACATATATCCAGCAGGGGTGGGAAGAAGGTTGAATAAGAGGCGAATAGGAAGAAGAAGAAAAATATGCTTACGATCAAAGTAAATAATGGTTGTGATATGACAGTCAATAATGCTATTTTGTGAGCAAATATTATAGTAATTGGACATAAATAAGACAATCGAAGGTTATGCCGAGGATCAGAGAAGAATTGATAGAAATATCTAAAGGGCAGTGAGTGAGAGTGGCGCATGAGCCTTGGTATTTATATAATAGTACGTACGGCGCATCCAATGGAGGAATCTATAATATTATTTATTTAGCTTTAATAATTTTATAACGCGATTTACGACAGCCATTACGGTCGTGGGGCAGAGTTATAATAAATAATAATCATCCATTGTCCACACAAGGCTAGCGGCAGTGCATCATTCAGGTAATTAATGTCGGAATGATAAAATTTATATGGAATCTACGATGATTTGTTTAATTTTCCATATGCATCACAAGATAGAGCACTCAAGGTAGAAACAGAAAAAAATTACAAGTAAAAATAATAAAAACAAACAATAAAAACTGTTTTAACGATGTAAATGGAGTACGGAGTCGAGGTAGACCCATGACCAATTATTCACATTTTAAAGGTATGACCAGGTTAGAAGAATCGACGTGCGTGTAAAACTCGTCGAATCAATGTGGAGGGAGCCAAAGAGGTGTGTCGGTATAGAGTAATGTGGCGGTCCATTCTATCCTCCAGATAGAATGGACCGCCACATTACTCTATACCTACGGGAAAACGGCGTGATGATTTGTTTGTTTAGTTTGTAACAACATAGATGTCACAAACAGGTTGTTTGTAATAAACACTTGATGATGTCAATATTGGTTGGCGAAACAACTGTCGCAAAACTTTCAAAGATTTTTAATAAACTGTGATATAATAATGATGTTCCAAATTAAACAATTAATAATGATGAATTCTCAAAACGGTGAATTATTTGTACAATTAAAATAAAAAATCTACAAACAAACAAACAAAACCATCACGCCGTTTCCCCGCAGGGGTAGGCAGAGAGAATGGACCGCCACACTACTCTATCCTGGCACACCTCTCTAGCTTCCTCCACATTCATACATCGAGTCATACACGCACGTCGATTCTTCCGGCTTCTGACATGACCAACTTTTAATATTTGATTAATTTGGTCATGCCATGTTTTCCTCGGTCTACCTCGACTCCTTACTCCATTTACATTGTTAACGTATACTTTTTTAACCATTCTTTCTTCACCCATGCGCTCCATATGTCCGAACCAACGAAGCGAACCTTTCATAATTTTGTTCATAATACCTTCTTTCGCTCTACACTCCTTCCTAATATCAGCATTTGAGATTCTGTCTTACATCGTTCTACCACACATACGTCTTAGGGACCTCATCTCTACCGCATTTATTCTGCTCTCATCTTTCTTCTGCCAGTTCCATGCTTCGCTTCCATACATAAGGGTTGGAACCAGAACTCCATTGTGAATGGCCATTTTCGCTTTCATTGATAAATTCTTGTTTCCAATAACTACTTTTAAAGCTCCATTCACTTTGTTACCCGCACCAACCCTTCTTTCAATATCACTGTCCATTCGGCCATCCGCTGTGAACATGCTACCTAAATACACAAATTCGCTCACCTGTTCCAAGTTCTCTTCATTTACACTTATATTACAAACTGTCATTTGCTCTTCCCTTTCAAAAACTGACACCTTTGACTTTCCGACATTCATCATTAAATCGTTCGACTTGCATACCTTATACATTCTCGACACCAAGACTTGTAATTCGTCCGCACTATCCGCAACGAGAACGGCATCGTCCGCGTAAAGCAGACAGTTTACAGACAGATCACTCATCTTAGCACCAGCATTTATACCTTTAAGTTCTTTCATACACTTGTCCATATACAGATTGAAGAAAATCTATTTTTAAATAATATAATAAGTTTTTTTAAATAAAATATATCAATATTTTATTTAAAAAAACTTATTGTCTGCTTCTAAGGATTATTGTTATATTTTATGGGAGCGCCATGTACCAAATGTTTTATTTTATTTTATAAAATTTGATAATCCCCGAGCATGCCAAAACATGTCACTCATATAAAATACAATAAAAAATCGAGAAAACATTTTCATTTGTGTTAGTTGGTTAATATGAGGATTTACGTAATAGTTCAAGAATAAATATATATTGAGATTGGAACGGTCGAGGCACTACTTTACAACTGCGCAAGACAAGAACATGCACTCTCAAGTGATAGTCGACGTCGAGGGAACCCGACATGGCACATGAAGAAGAAGAAATACATATTTTTCTTTTTGTGCCAGGTGCAGTTCCCCCAAAGTTGGCGATCTCTGTGGCGAATGCTTTATCGCTATAATAATTTCCCGGGTAGGAATACTGGAATGGTTTCCCGTTGCCTACTCCAGGGAGATTTTTGGTCCATGTAAGATTTTTAATTGATTAATATCATAAACACAAACGTGGATATCCAAAGATAACAGATTAATTTACTTTCACTACGGAATCGAATACAAAATGAATATCCAATAAGAGTTATTAAGAGTATTTATTGTTTCTTGAACAATGATGTAATACTCCATATTTAATAAGTAATACGAATAAAAATGTCTGTTTTCTACATGTTTTATTGTATTTTATGAGAATAAACGGCTTTGCAAGGCATTATCAAACGTCTTCTAACTTCACAATCTTTATTGTATGTGTTTAGTTTCATTGCACTTGATTTTTAGTGTACATTTTATGGGCATGACATGTTTCGCCTTGTTCAAATTTTTGATAATGACAAGACGAAACATGTCATTCCCATAAAAATAACAAAACTCCTAGAAAACAGACTTTTTCATTTCTATTTGTTATAAATAGTATTATATATAGGAGGAAAACTATAATTATATAAAACAAGTTGAACTGGGCTCAATGCGGTAATATCTTCACAATAAAGTATTAATTTATTCATACAATGAATATATTATATAAATAAACACATAAATGCATTATATGTGCAGCGGATTATATTAAATTTGAAAACTCTAGCGCAAGTACAACTTTCCGAAACGTGCACATAAAATAATGGGAGCCTCTGCAATTGACACATAGAGCTGAATAATTGTATCACTAATGGCGTTAGCAGGTTAACAGTGGAGAACTGGAGATTGGTTGCGAAAGCTCTCGCTCTGAATAATTCGGTTTTCTAGTTAAATTCCTTTCTCTGTGTGTTAATTCACGAGCGCCCTGCTTTTCCGCTCAAAATAAAAATTGCACGAGCAGCAAAGACGGAATAATGAACTCAACGAAAAATCTATAATCACATAAACAAAATCACAATTTAAAAACATTGATTTTATTGTATCATGTAGAATTTTGGTTAAACGTACTGCGACGCTGGCCCGATTCGCTTTATTTATGCGAGCGGCCTTATCCGACACGATATACAGCCGTTAACTAGTTCAAGCGCGGAGTAAATATTTATCGCCACAGAGTAAAAGCGCTTAAATCATTTACACTAAAATGGTTTGCACATTATATAAATGAATTTATATTATTTTGCGTTGTACCAATTAACTCGACCGGTGAGTGAAAAGCGGGCCCGGATGGCTTAACTAGATTTATAGAATAATGGTTAATGTGACGATAAATGAGTTGCATTTTATGCCTAAGAAATATATTATAATGGAGGTATAATTTGAAGTGCAAATGCTTGTCAAGGCATTTAATGCTGAAAACGATTTAATATTGATCTAAATGCCAGTTTTCTAGAAGCTTTAATAATGGAAGTTACACGGTTATATTTGAAGACTACAGGGGAAAAACAAGGAATGTCAGTAGAAGGTTAATTTGAATAAATTGAGAATAAAGCTAATCAAAAAGTCTATATACTCGTATTTCTTAGCAATTAGCAATCGATTATCTGGTCATAGTCGATGACACACATGATTTTTGAATATGAAAATTTTACTGTGGATAGATACGTACAAATGCCGCTAGATGGGATTATTACATTTATTTTGAATTTTAACTGACATTCCTTGTTTTTCCCCTGTAGTCTTCATTTGTTTACTTACTTATCTACCGTCTGTCGTCCACTCGTGAACGTAGGCCTCTCCCAAAGCACGCCATTGCCCCTTATCCATCGTCACTCTTATCCATCCACGTCCAGCAAGCTTCATAACACCATCTGTCCAACGGGTAGGGGGAGGTCCAACTCTACGAAATCTTGTTTGCGATCTCTACTCCAGAACCCGTCTTCCCTTTGGCTCTCCTCCGACATATATGGTCAGCCCACCACCACCTCAGAGCCATCTCGAATTCTGTCCCTCAAGGTTATTCAAGCATGGCTCTTTCCATGGCGCGCTGGGCGACCTGGAACTTATACACCATAACTCTTGTTAGCGTCCACGTCCCGACTCCGTAAGTCACGACTGACAAGTCGCATTATAAAATGTAATAAATATAGAGTGTTTTTATGAATAAAAACACTGTTTTTATCCACTTTTTAGTTTATTTTTCTTGACATGTTTCAGAGGCTTGAAATTTAAACACATTCACCACCGGGAGAACGATATAAACTCAGTTTCAAATATTCGTAAATCCAAAATAAGAGTAAAAACAAATATTCGTAAAAACAATATAAGAATAGTGTTATAACATCTGTCAGATCATGTAAACAATTTTATAATATTTTAAATATGCATCTTTATAATATGTATCACTAAAGATGGACTGGTTGTTCGTAACATGTCTATGTAACATTTTGAATGTATACAAATACTTGTAGACGAATACTGGATTTCATTTACCCATTGCGGGTTATCAATTCAAGGATTATTTTAACTGACATGTGAATTGTGGTGTTGGATATTAACATATATACAACTTCCAAAAATTTGTCAGACATGGTGGTCATAAGAAAGGTGGAATGAGGAATGTTGTATTACATAAAGCGTGAGCTTAACCCAACCAATGACAGGTCATAAGTCCTGTAAACATCTCGATCACCATATTACGTTTCCAATTTGCATCTTCGTCTCTATTGAGATAAAATTAATGTCTATGTAATTTTTTTTAATGTAATTGTTGTATAAACAAAGTGTATAAAAAAAGAAACAGAGAAAAGTTCTTAATTGAAATTCAACGAAATTAACTTTAAATAACATCTTAAATTCATAACACTTTTTTGCACTTTTCAGAAACACGTTTCGCGTCACAGATGCCCTGCACAGAGTTGAAATTTTGACATTTAAAATTTCTACAATGAGAAAGGGTCCGTGGCACGAAAAATGATTGTGAAAAGTGTGAAAAAGTGATATGAAAACACAATGTTTAAAAAAAATATATTCACATGTCTAACACGAATCTACAACAATAAGTGATGGCTATTATGGCAGAAACGATTAAAATTTCGATGAAAATTCAAGAAAAATATTATTTATATGTTTCATCGTTCACCCAATTAACATGCATGAACTTGTTTAAATATTAAGGTACTTTTTGCAATCGGCTATCACAAATGCAAACATAAACGAATCCCCGACAGTAAAACAAAAGAATATCCACACAAAGAGAGACATGTCATGTTAAAATTATGGAGGATGAGAAAGGGTTCACATAACCGAAACGAGATGAAATTGATCTGCCATTGCGTGCACACGAGACATTTTCACATTTTAATTCAATTCGGATGACAATGGAAAGAAAGCTGACACGGTTGCATGTTTGTTAAGTAAGAGATGTCGCGTTACCAGCTACAAGGCTGGCTTTATTGTTATTGTGCGGAAAGCGAGCTACGGTTGGTATCAACATCCTACTTAGTAAATGTCATATTGCAACAATCAAATTACAATTCTATTAACACTAGCCGCACGGTGAAGGATACCGGGTGACCAGTGACGAAAATGTCCATTCCTGTCAGGATTGTCGGTCGAGTAAAACTGTACGTTGCATGTGTACATTTAAAAAATACATATTGCAGTTATTTTATATTATTCGACGTTTAATTTATGATTGCATCATGTTTATACTTGATAACAATGATTTAACTAAATTAAATGATTAAAGTAAGTTAATTAAATGAGGAAGGCAGGCTGGCAGTTTTTGAGAGGAAAATACAGAGAAAAATTTTTGGACCCACGCTGGAGGATGGGACTTACAGAATTAAAATTAACCTTGAACTTTAAGAACTGATGAGAGACT
This sequence comes from Lepidostoma basale, assembly GCA_022606425.2. NCBI lineage: Eukaryota > Metazoa > Arthropoda > Insecta > Trichoptera > Lepidostomatidae > Lepidostoma > Lepidostoma basale. Next base: position 149,845 of record JAHDVF020001575.1, read on the forward strand.
AAGAAGCAGACCGAGGAAAAGATGGGCGGATTGCGTGGAAGAAGATTGGGAGAAAATGGAAGGAGCTGGGGAATGTAGAGAGATGGCCAGAGACAGAAGTCAGTTGAGGACCGTTGTGGAGGAGGCCAAGTCCCACACCGAGATGCAGCGCCGAGAAATGAATGAACAATGATTAAATTTGTAGCTTCTGTTATATATGAAATTAAAACACAACTTGATCCTGGATTTATTGACGTAAAGCTAGTGTTAAAATTATCTTAATGGAATCTAATAATAATATTAGTCATTTTACAGCAAGAACAAAAAGTCGGTACTTAACACTCGAAAAAATTTAGAGTTCATTTTTTTTATGTGTGACAGTGACTTGACTCTACTTAGATAATTACTTTATATTACATTAATCGTAATTTCTATACACTCAAAAATTCCGAAAAACTGAATCATATGAAATTTAAATAAATATCATCTGGGGATAAATTAAATCAAAACATTTAACGACTTTTTTGTGACACGGATGAAAATGCTTAACTTCAAAAAAGGAACCATAGATTTCTGAATCATCTGTGTAGAATACAAATATGATATTTTAATTCGTTGGTGCACATGCTATGAATCCGTATAACGTGTCGCTTTTGATCAAAGGATCGTGGGATCTTTCCTGAGGAACACTTTGATCCTGTATTTGAATATCTAATGTAGTTTTGGAATGCATCACAAATATATTTTTTCATTTAAAATCGTCTTGGGCAACTTATCAACTTACTTCAGGTACGCTAGGAATGAAAATGTGTTCTAATGAATATAACTAGTATAAACATATTCCCACAATTCAATTGGTCCAGTACTTTGCCGCGATGGAAATAGATGGGTGAATTAGCCGTAAACAAAACCCCGCGTGTGTGAAGTCAAGTGGGCGAGTAATTTAGTGCCAATAAACGCCATTTTGCGATGGTTTTACATTATCCGCGGTTATGGCGTACGGCGGATAACGGATCGGGGAATATTGAATAAGTGGATTACAAATGGGACGCCATGATAAATGGCGAAATGTCCTCAGACACTATTAGCCAGCGGCGGCGACTATTTTAATATATTTTTGCTAAAAATAATCACAATGAAAGGTTTCAGGCGCTATTCATGACTATAAACATATTAAATAATAAATGAAGAAAAACAAACGATAAAATATTTCTTTTCGGATCGGAAGATGGCAGGGTTAAAGCTGCAAAAATTAATAGAAACTAAATAACAATTGAAATAAATATAAATGTTTATTATAAAACAGAATTCCCTAGACTTTTTCTATGATGAAGCACTTTGAGGGACTTTGAATTTTGACCTTTTTATAGCAAAAAGGATTTAAAAATCCAATATGACGTATGAAGAAAAATTAACATTAAAAAACTAAAATTACCATTTTTTAAATTAAAGCTATGATGTCTTTTCCACAATATTGGCTAATAAATTATTATAAATTATGGGCCCAACGCGAATAAAAGGAATTTTTAATACGTATAGTTTTAGTATAGTCAAAATGTAGGAAAAAAACGTAATAATTAATACGTTTTCATTGGGCTCATGCAACCCCCACGCGGAAGAGAGTTTGAGAAACCATGTTTTTTTATTATTATAAACAATATATAAATATAGCTACTACCAAGTATTCATTATATGTGATAAAATTTCTACCAAGAAATTTTAATTAATAAAAGTATTAATAATACGTAAGTTTTTTTATTTTTCGTCGTGTTTTATGAGGGCGAAATAAGAATCAAGTAGGTTGTAGGTAACTGGTAGGTTTTGTGGTGGTGATTTTTGTGAAAAGGAAAATCCGGCCACCACTGCGACTGGTCGGATCGCCGCATAAATCTGTTCCACGAGCCAAGTTTTCCGGACACGTTCGGGGGAGTTGGGAACATTTTTCCGTTCCTACGAGGGGACCAACTTTTTCCAAATAAGATATAATACAAAAATAATACACAAGAATCCCGAACAAATTATCAGATCTTCTAATCGCTTTTGTTTTTTGGACTCTCGTGAATTCTGGTTCTATTTATTCACCATAAACGAATATTAAAAGAGATATAAGGATTACATAGTAAAAAAAATATATTTATTAATTTTTTATTATTAACTGTTAATATTTATAACACTGTTATGATATTTATTAATTTTTTATTATTAACTGTTAATATTTATAACACTGTTATGATATCACAATTTTTATTATTCATTTCTTGAGTGTCGCGACAGCTGTTTCGCCAACCGTTGTTAGCATCATAGACGGGGAGCATTTATTAAAAAAAAGGGTAGAGTAAATTTAACGTATATTAGAACAGAGATTTGCGTCGAAATTATTATTAACATTTTGTATAAAATAAAATACAAAATGTAAAATTTAAAAAGAGAATGGAAGTGGATGAAATCGTTAGAAAGAAAATAATCAATCATGTAATATTGTTTGGACATGGGAAAATAATAGAAGACGAAATAATTGTGAAGAAAAATCGACATAATTTAGTTAAAGAATTAATGGGTTAATAAGAAAGAAAAAAAATACAAAATAGAAAACAAAATGCAATTTCTCAATTGAATCCATGACAAAACAAACAAAAACAGATAAAATTTAGAAAAATAATATAAATAAGCCTAAAAATACAAACATTCCTAAAAGGAATGTCACCACATAAATACGAGTAGATAAAAATAACATTAAGTATGTGGTTAGGCATTGTAATAAACATGTATTGTGGTATACATTGTGTATTAGAACCACATGCTTTAAATACAATTAATAAAATTACTAATATTTTTTGTGAACGTATACTTATACTTCCCACCATGGGTGAAATCCAGGATTCGTGTACAAGTATAAGTATACATTCACAAAAAATATTTGTAATCATTCTGGTCAATTCTTTGGCATATAGAAAGGAGTGATATCTCAAGGCGGCTTCTAAACAATGCGTTAATAGGCAATAGCCTTCACATTGTGTTAATAAAGTAGTTTGCTAAATGCTAAAAATTAATCTCCATAGATGGCGTTAGTGTGTGGATTATACAGATTAATCTTAAAAAGATTAACATGTATAATCAAATCTACATAGATGGCCAATTGAAACTGACATGTGAAGATAAGAATAGATCTTTAGCATATATACAACCTCCAAAAATTTGTCTCACATGGTCATAAAGAAAAATAGGTGGAATGGGGAATGTTGTAATTACATAAAGCGTGCGCTTAACCCAACCAATGACAGGTCATAAGTCCTGTAAACACCTTGATCAACCATATTCAGTTTCCACTTTGCATTTTCGTCTCTATTGAGATACAATTAAATTTAATAAAATTACTCATTGAAAAACTCTTTAATTATTCATATTGCCAAAATTCGAGATCGAAGACTATGTATGATAAATTATATATACTAAAAATTAAGTAAAAATCACAATAAAATTAATTATTACTGTTAAAATTTAAAACACTGTTATAATATCACAATTTCTTTTTATTTACTGAGTGTCGCGACAGCTGTTTGAAAGTTTATTGTAACACCTGATGATGCCAATATCGGTTAGCGATACAGCTGTCGCGACACTCTCAGTAAATAAAAAGAAATTGTGATATTATAACAGTGTTTTAAATTTTAACAGTAATAATGTTGAAGTATCATAGTGTTTCGGCCGAAACAATGGACTAAAATTAATTATTAAAGGTTTACTAAGATGGTTTGTGTATATGGAACGAATGATGTACGAGTATGTGGGTTTTACTATAAGCCGAGGAATATTATTATTATTATTTTGTTGAATCGCTCTTTACATCATAACAGCAAGAGCCAAATCGATGTAAAGGGTATTATAGCTATCATAGTGATTTTCGTGACATGTGATAGGTAGCTAATCTATCGCCATTTTATTGTCACGTGAATTCTACACCAGACCAAAGACAGTGTGACAATCCCTCCGGCCTCGCCGGGAATCGAACCTGGAACCTTCGGGGTGGCAGTCAATGCACTTACCACTCGGTCACGAAGGTCGTATATGACATTACCAAATGAATAAATTCTTAAAGGCTGTTATATTCGAAATCTGAAAAAAAAAACGAATGTGCTAGTCATAAGCATGCATAAATTTAGTGATAGCTCAAGATATGTCAGGAATGAACGGTGTGGCAATCTTTCCATTATGCTTACCCCCAAAGAAAAATGGCACGCTTATTATAATAGTCTTCTTCTTCTTCTTCTTCTTTTGATAGATCTGACGATCTGTGACACAGAAATCATATCTCGTCGGATGATGAGATCCTGAAGAGGAGATGATGAAGAGATGAGATTATAATAGTAAGTTATTAAATAATACAAAACAACCATTGAGATAATCCAATTCTTCGCCTTCTTTCGATCGATCGATGTTTATTGTATCTGTTTAGACAAGATACCAATTTTGGTCCTGTGATGAAGACGTCCAACTTTCTTTCCATCTCATTGGTGGTTGACGGTCCTCTGGAGTCTCGTGCATTATCCATCCATAAAATTTTGGGTCCATTCAGAATCATCTTCTTTGCATACTCCATCTTATAATGTCATATACGAGTATATTGCAGGTTGTGATGTCATCAATCTCTCTGTTAGGTTAGGTTATCTCTAATGGATTTATCCACGATCGGTCGCAATGTTTTTGATGTTTTAAGTAGATGTTTCGTTGTCACATCGTCTGCTCTTGTTTCGATTCCGTAAGTCATTGTGTATCTGATGCATGTTTTGCAGATTCTGACTTTGCTTTACAAAGTATACGAGTATGCTTATTGTCCCTAACTGTGTCCCTCAGGCATCCGGGGTGAGAAAATGAAGATAATGTTATAACTAATTAATCATTCAGCTTAAACCATAAAAGTTAAACTTTAAACCTAAACACTGGAAGAGGATAAGCAAAGCCCAGTAAATATGTAAACCCCTATGATCCCTTAATCCTAACTTGCGACGCGATCGTGAACGTCGGAGCCCAGCTATCGATTTATCAACGTAAGCTGATTTGATTATATCAAATGATATATTAAAGGATGTTAAAGAAAGTGTGAAAAGAGATGTTGAAGAAAACATTTTCCATCTCTGTGTAAGAATAAATCTCTCGGGTATAAGTGTCTCCTCCCGTTACACTACTTGGCAACCGAGTTTGATAAATGGACCCCTTTCTTCCTAGGAGCTGATCCTGGCTCCTAGCATTTTCAAAGCGACAAACAATTCAAGTCCTAATAGTAGAAAGAGAAAAGCTATTTATTACAAAAATATGAAAAGAGAACGAATTTTTTTATAAGGTGCTGAAAATTTAATGTATTATGAAACTATAGTAATCTCGAGACACGATATAAAAAGTTCTGAATATTTGCGTGTTACTAAGAAACTATTCAAGGATAAAATGCCACACAGTTTGAGTTAACAAGAAAGAACGATTTGTTTGTATGAGACATGTTTTCGTTGCGGCGATGGCGGTCGCTTCAAATAACCCTGAAACTCCGTCCCCATGGCGGGTTGACGTTGCGGCAATGTGGAATTGACTGAAAGTTTTCAATAAAATATAATTCTTGTGAATTTAACTAGTTAATCATGTGAGATAAAATGAATTTTCGCTCGGTGTACTGTGACGATAGCCCCCTAACCCCCCTGAGGTCGAGGCGGGAACGGCCTTCGTTCCTCAAGGTTTCTCCGGCCTACACGAGTTCGCTGAATGGAATCGTGCACGAGTAGAAATGATTGTATTATACACGTAGACTTGTTTCATTTCAGAGAGCAAACACTCGTAACTTACTTGCAAAGTGGAAAAGTAATATATTACTAGTCCCTTGGTAATAAAGCAAAGGTTAAAAAAGTTTATGAGTGTAAATTTACCTTGAGATATCGGCTGAACGGCGTACTTGTTCCGCCGATCCAATAGCTATCTGGAATAAGAAATATTGCAAATAAATAACGTGCAGATGGTTTTCTTTAATTTGTACATGATTTGTTGAACGCTTAACGCGCAATGTTAACTAACTAAGATAAAACGGTCAACGATTTTCTGGTATGCGAATATCTTTATGAACTAAAGGCGTCTGTAAAGATTGAGATTACCAGTATAAACAAAAGATATTTTCATCCGTAAATGTTTAGTAAGTTAGTAATAAACAAATGAAACTACGATTATATTCAGGGTTCAGATAACATTATATAACAATATTCGAATGTACGGAGTGATGGAAGGTGGTGATAGAACGAAATTAATCAGAGATGAACACATTTATAAAATATAAGGAACCAAAAGGCAGAAGTAAAGGAAGGAGATGAGAGATAATTAAAAGATCTTAATTTAAAGCACGTGGATATCTCTAACTACTAACGTGACCGACATTTAATATTTGATTGATTTGATCGTGCAACGTTTCCCTAGGCCTTCCTTTATTTCTAGCTCCGTTTATATACACTTTCTTCACCTTCACATCTTCATTCATTATTTCCATGTGTCCAAACCATCTTAACGTCCTGCATTCACTTCTTATATTTTCATTCGACACTCTATCACACATAGATTTTTTAACACATTCGTCTAAGTGATCTCTTTTCTACTGCATTTATTCTAATATCATTCTTCTTTTGCCAGTTCCATGCTTCATTTTCATACATAAAGGTAGGTACAAGCACACCATTGTGCTTTGCCATTTTATCTTTTGTGGATAGGCTTTTGTTTGCGTTGACTACTTAATTTTAACTTGTTCTAATAACGTATTTTTAAGACAAGATTTAAATTGTGTAAAGAATTTTGTAATACAGTACAATACAACAAAAAAGGTTAAAATGATAAGAAAAAAATAGAGAACAACAAATCGAAATTTGAAATACTTTGACATCAGTACATAGATCTGTAAATTCAGATTATAAATATTCTATTTTATTATACATATTTTTTATCACTATATGCTTTAAAAATTAAAAAGAGTGAAACCACCAAGACCACAATTATATATCATCCAATATATGTGAGATTGTTTATAATACAAAAGTTTTAATTTATTAGTTTATGAATGTAGAGGAATCGAGAGAAGTATGTCGGAATGAAAAGTGTGGCAGTCCATTTTTTCTGCCTACCCCTTAGGAAAGACGACGTGATGAATAGTTAGTTATTTATTTTTCCACAAAATAATATCAGTAAATATTTTAAAAGTTAAAAAGAGTGAAAACACAATGAGTACATTTATTTATCTTCAAATATATGTGTAATTGTTTATAATACATTTTTTTTAAATTAATTTCAGACAATAATGAAATTTAACATCAAACATTGATTTTTTAATAATATTTATTTCCTTAAAATATATATAACAAATCTTAATATTTCCTTTAAATTATGAAAGTAAGTATTAATAACGTTGAAATAAAGTATACGTTGTAATACAATTTTGTCGCAAATATAGTATTCAGAGGGGGGCGAAAATTCCGGGCAAACGGGGGTACAGCGAGGGCACGTCTCCTCAAGGCCTCCGGGTCCCCGGAGCCGCAAGGGATGCTGGCCTTGGGTCCGTCAAGGGATGGGGGCGAGGGCCGGGGCGGGGCGGATCGATACCCCGCCCCCACGTGGGGTGGGATTCCCTTTGTTCGGCAGAACGGTAGGACTTTTAACCCGTCCTGTGTTTGATTGGTAAGGGTAACGGATTTACACTGTATGAATAAAGATATAATATACTTGACGTTCATTATTTTAAGTAAACAAACGTTTGGACACATGTTTTATATTTCTACAAGTAAAAAGGCTTTATCCATTTGTCGAGGTGAAATTTCTTATACGATTCTTCAGTTCTTGAATCACATAATAGAAGATTTTAATATTCAATTTTCTTTATATTTGCTTTTATTGTTTCTTAAACAATTATGTAAAACGCCATATTAAATATCAAATATTAATGATAACTTAATATATGTTTATTATATCAAATATTAATGATAACTTAATATATATAAGGTATACGGAGCTAGAAATATAGAAAGCCCGAGAAAAACGTGGGACGATCAAATCAATCAAACATGAATGATCGGCTATGTGAGGAATCGGAGACACGATGTACGAACGTAGATAATTTTAGAGAAGTATGTCATGAAAGAAAAGTGTGGCGGTAAATTCTTCTGCTTAACCCTTCGGGGAGACGGCGTGATGGCTGGTAAGTAATTTAATTTCTCTTAAAACGTCTGTTTTCTAGAGGTTTTATAATATTAAATGAGAATAATATAATATGATTCACTTTGCTGAGATAATAATCAAATGATTTTTTTTTATCTATAATATTTTTATAAGAACTAACTAACTAACTAACCATTACGCCGTCTCCCCGAAGAGGTAGGCAAAAAGAATGGTCAGCCGCACTGTTCTATCCTGACATAGTTCTCTCGCTTCCTCTACATTTATAAATCGTGTCATGCACGCATGTCGATTTCTCCTACTCCTCACGCGACCGATATTTAATATTTGATTGATTTGATAGTGCCACGTTTTTCTCGGACTTCCACTATTTCTAGCTCCATTCACGTCGTTTACATATTACCTTCTTCACCATTCTTCTATGTGTCCAAACCATCTTAGCGCCCCTTTCATTATTTTGTTCATAACACTTTCATTCGCACCGCATTCACTTTTTATATTTGCATTTGACACTATCATATACAGATTTACCACACATTCGTCTTAGAGATCTGCATTTATTCTACTTTTATCCTTCGTTTACCAGGTTATTGCTTCACTTCCATACATAAGGGTCGGCACAAGAACACCATATTGCACTGCCATCTTAGCTTTTTTGGATAGGCTTTTGTTTGCGATGACAACTTTAAGTGCACCATTTATTCTGTTGTCATCGCAAACAAAAACCTATCCGAAAAATCTAGAATGGCAGTGCACAATGGTGTTCTTCTACCGACCCTTATGCATGGAAGCGAAGCATGGAACTGGCAAAAGAAGGATGAAAGTAGAATAAATGCAGTAGAAATGAGATCTCTTAGACGAATGTTTTGATACTCTGTGTATGATAGAGTGTCGAATGAAAATATTATATAAGAAGTGAATGCAGTGCGAATGATGGTGTTATGAACAAAATAATGGAAGGATCATTAAGATGGTTTGGACATATGGAAAGAATAAGTAAAAAAGTATATGTTAACGATGTAAATGGAACCAGAAATAGAGGAAGACCGAGGAAAACGTGGCACGATCAAATAAATCATATATTGAATGTCGACCATGTGAGAAGTCAGAGAAATCGACGCGTGTGCATGACACGATGTATAAATGTTGAGGAAGCGAGAGAAATATGTCAGGAAAGAAAAGTGTGGCAGTCCATTCATTCTGCCTACCCCTTCGGAGAGACGGCGTGATGGTTCGTTAGTTAATTTTTTTTTATCTGTTGCCTGCCCCAACCCTTTTTTCAATATCCTTTTTATAAGAAAGTATTGTTAAAAAATTGTGTAGTTCATAATAATAAAAAAAGTTAACAATATAATAAAAAATTTGGGGAATTAACCGGCAATGCGGAAAACAATTTAACATTATGAACACCATCACATTTTATAAATAATTTCTCAAATTTTTAATTATTCAATAAGTTAATCTAAAGGCGGGATCAAGTCGACTGAGATAATCCCACGGAGTTTCACATTTCAGTGACGTCGAAACATTTCCTTTATCTGAAAGGTTTTCATGAAGCTGAAAGGTTTTCATGAAGCTTAAAGCGACCGCACACCTCGGCTCGAGGGTGCGCGTGGGCGGGTCCTTCCGGCTTTCTGCCTTTCTTCAAAGAAATTTCATGCACGTGCCCGCGGCCTATGCATCACGTGTCTTATACGGTAGGTGCGCGGGGTCCTTAAACACTTAAAGCCGTGCCACACTGTTTTAAACAAGCTCTCCACATCGGTCTCCACCGGCGGTTTAAAACTGTGTAGACACTTGTTTGAAACCAATATTCGTTTGACCTTCAACAAACTTTGTGAACGGACGCGCATAGTATGCATGTGGATCCACCGTTCAAACACGCATTCCACATGTGGAGAGCTTGTTTACAACATTATGTGGACGCTACACCTACCGTGGGCTCCACAGCTCTCCACCAAGGTCACCCCTGTGGAGAACTTGTTTCAAACAGTGTGGCACGGCCTTTATACAGCATGTCAGAGCGATAAAAATGACACTTAATCCTGAAACAATAATTAGTTTGATAAATGTGTAGATTTTCCCGGTTGAGACATATTAATGTTTTAAAGACCTTTAGTAATAATCGACGCATGGTACGATTTATGAATGTAGAAGAAGCCCGAGAGGTATGCCAGGATAGAGCATTGTGGCGATTAATCCTCTCTGCTTACCCCTCCGGGGAAATGGCGTGATGGTTAGTTAGTTAGTTAGTTTTAGTATATCCACTACCCTGAAGAAGAAGATTGCAACGATCTCCGAACCGTCGGTCGAGTTTCAAGATATACGGATATACCCAAGATCCCAAAAAAAAATTCAGTGTCGTTATATAAAACCAAACCCCTCTTTTTTTTGTTTATTTAGATATATTTTGTATTCAATAAGAAAACAAAAAGTATAATAAAAATCTTTAATAATAGCCTGTTATGTTGAAAGATTAAATGATTTACACCCCAGTAAACTTGTGAAAATATCTACATCCAGACATAATAAATCAAATTAAGAATGATTTATTAATAAATAAATCATCTTTAATAATATGGATTGTTTTGTTCCACTTGATTTTTAATTTCGATCGGTTTCGGCAGCTCGATGCCATCTTCTGATCTGATCAGGTTAAAATTAAACATTAAGTGGAATAAAGCTAAACACATTTTATAAAAGATGTTTATTTCATTATGAAAAACGAAATTCCATCAACATTATTATTTACAATAATTAGTGGTCCAAAATTGGCATAAAAAAAAATTAATACTAAGAAAGAAAAAACAAAGAAAGACATCCAAATACTAAACTAATTTAATTTTTACTGTTCAAGACTGATTTCTATCTAAAGTAAATCTATTATATGTAAAAAATATCATTAGAATTCTTTTTTGTTTTTTTAATCACCGCAATTTGAGTTTTCTAAGAAGTTTCTTCTAAGAGAAAATAATTCAATTGAAATATCAAAGTACGAAACGTACATTTCATAAAGTACAAATTGACTGATCACGTGCAGAGAGGAGAAAATTATATAAGAGTCCTCAAACGTGCACACGTAACAGCAAAGAAAAGTTTCCCTGGTGAAAATCGTCTGAATACGGCGAGAATTTGCACCAAGATATTCCGCAAACAGAAGCCAAACAAGGTCGAAGTAAACAGAAAACTTGGAAACGTTTTGAAAGAGTGAACAATGCCCCAGGGCTGATGTTGTAAAATTCCGATTATCTTAAAACAAACAGGGCGTCGCTTTAAATTGTTTGAAAATCAACAGATTTATAATGTTAAACATAAGAAGACTTTGAACGGATGAACTGGGGTCATGATAAACGTTCAAATACAATGTTTAGACTGATCTTATAATCTCGGGATAAAGAATTTCCTAAATATCGTATTAACTCATCACTCAAATAAGTGTCAAGTTACATTACATAATTCGAATAGGAACTTGTGATAAATGCGTAAAATATATATTATTAAAATAATACTCGTAAATAGATGACGTATTATCGCAAACTTATACAATGTTGGAGATTAGCACTACGAATAGAAATATACAATAAATATAAAATAAGAGGTACCTATATGTTTCGCCTTGCTAAGGATATTACGAAATGTTTGCCATTGTTAACATATGAAAGTGGACGTTTTCATCAAAATCAAACATATTTAGAGGGAGTAACATGTTTCGCCCTGCTAAAGTATTACCAAAACTGATCATTAATATTACAAAATGTTAATAACATATTCATCAATATCAAATATGTTCTATGTGTTTATTGTTTCGTGAACAATGGTGTAAAACTCCATTTTAAATAATTAATACGAATGAAAACGTCAGTTTTCTAGAAGTTTTATTATATTTTATGGGAATGACATGTTTCGCCCTTATAAGGCATTATAAAATGTTTCATAATCATAATGCCTAAGAAGGGCGAAACATGTCGTTCCCATCATATAATAAAACTTCTAGAAATTCATTCGTATTAATTATGTTTTATGTGATTGACTGGTTTCGCCTTGTAATGGCATTATTAATTGATATTTCCGTTGCAATCCGAAAACCTGTCACTCCAATAAAATATAATAATCTTGATTTCCCTTCCTATCCTTGATTACCGCCGGTTGCACACGTTACTATTTAGTTTTCGAAGCTTCATTTCCTGGAAACTGCAACGTTGTCCAAACAAATAGCCGAAAAACTGCGAGTGACCCAAAGAACCATGGAAAGAGCCATGTTAGGAATAACCCTAAGAGCAGAGTCAGAAACTATACGGTGAGAAAAAAACAAAGGTCACTGATATCATCCACTGGGTAGCGACACAAAAATGCCAATGGGCTGGTCACGTACCTAGAAGCTAGGACGAAAAATAGATAAGGTTGCTGACTTGGAAAACCTGGGCCTTAGAGGGAAGTGCAGGGCGACACCAACTACGTGGAATGAAGACTTGAAACCGACAGGACGGCAGGAGACATAGTGGCGTGGAAGTAAATGAAGGAGGACTTTGTCCAGAAGTGGACGGGAATAGGCTGAAGAAGAAGACGATGAATATTATTATTAAAAAACATATTCGCATTTTAACTTATATCAAAAAATATTACGTAAGTTATACTGTGCTATCAGGTAATTTGCTGAAAAAAGTGTGAAACAAAAATAAACGAGGTCATTTTCCCCTTCTAGAATTTCTTTTGTTTCCTCTAACTTTTTACACGTTAAACCGGGTGAAACGTGAAGAGGCGATAGGATCCCTTACCGGATATTGCATTCAGTCAGGTGGGCATTTCGTGCGGGGTTTAGCTCTTATGGGAGAGATTAAGTTAAGCAAAATTAGGCTGCAAATAAAAAGGAAACGGGGATAGGCGCTACAATTTTTCATGCAACACGTAGAGTCGAGAAACTTTCTACGCAAAGCAACAGTGAGCAGTGAATTAACCGAGATAAGAGACATTATGAACCATTCGACGCTCGTTTGTAAATGGATTGAACATTAGGTAGAAAAAAAAATGGGAAAAAAGGAATGATTAGATACTATGAGAATTAGTTGATTTGTTCGTCAGAAAGAAGAATATCTTGTTAATTAACGAAAATGATGATTAAAAGAAAATTGTTTTAATGAAATAATAATAATATAATAATAAATTGGATAATTTATAAAGCGCCATTTTTATGAATTGCTCATCTCAAGGACGCTGTAGAAGATGCTCCGTTTTATCAACTAGATAATAATAATAATGATAAAAAATATATATAAACATATTTAGTATGAGGGCTGCACCCGACGAAATCGATCAGCCCTTCCTGTCAGGAAATGATAATTTGAAAAGATGCGTTTTGAGTCTCGATCTAAACTCTGATTGATTCTCAATGCACTTAAGGTCTGCTAGAAGACTGTTCCAGGCTGAAGGGCCGGCTGTCGCGAAGGCTCGGTCGCCAAAGTTTGTGCTTGGACAGCGTTTTGGCACAGTCAATCTACCGATCGCAGAAGACTAAGCTGATCGCAATGTAGACTGTCTAGCATTCAGGTTCTCGTTGATGCAGAGTTCAGATATATAAGCTGGTGCCATTCCATGCAACGCCTTATAGACCGTCCAGCAGAGCTTGTATTGTATCCTTTCTGGACATTTCAGCCAGTGGAGCTCCCGGAGAAATGGCATAATTCAGATATACCTACGTAGAATCGGTAACTATGACTTTTTGGATAAGTTAACAGAAAAAAAAATCAAAACGCCGCAACTCGTTCGTTGAAGATATTATGAAAATCTTACATCATAGAAAAATGTTTAAAATATGTACCTATGTCTTTTAACTGAAAATAAATTCACCACAACGGTGAATGTAACTATCACGTAGTTTCACCAAAGGGGTTGGCAGAAAGGATGGACAACTCTGTTCTTTCTATACATACTTCTCTCGCTTCTTCAGCAGTCGTACATCGTGTCATGCTCGCACATCAATTCCTCTGACTCCTCGGGAGGCCGACATTTAACATTTGGTTGATATGATCGTGCCACATTTTCCTCGCGTTTCCTCTTTTTGTTGATCCGTTTACATCGTTAGTATATACATTCATCCAAACCATCTTAATGGCCCTTTTATTATTTTGTTCTAACACTTTCATTTCTTCTTCTTCTTCTTCTTCCTCGGCCTATTCCCGTTCACTCCTGCACAAAGGCCTCCTCCATTCGCTTCCATGTCACCCTGTCTTGTGCAGACTGCATCCAGGTTTTCCGACATGTCTGTTCACACCATCCTTCCACCGTAGTTGCGGTCGCCCTGCACTTCATTTATAATTCATTAACATTAAATACAGATTTATCACACATTCGTCTATGAGATATCAAATTTATTGCATGTATTCTACTTTCATCCTTCTTTTGCCAGTTTCATGCTTCATTTCAGTTACATACATAAAGGTCGGCAAAGAGCACCATTGTGCACTGCCATATTAGTCTATGTATCCGAGGTATAAATAATGACGATGGCAATGACATGTTCGCCAAACGCATCTAACAAATGTTGACATCCTTTACAGATGCGATAGTATATTGTACTTCAGATTGTACGTCTAAAAAAGTATACTAAATTAGTTGTATACTACATAACTCTCCATTACAGATTATTCTGTAAATATATTGAGCTTACCTCGTAGATGTTTCACACAGAGCTTTCAAAGTCAGACATTATTTTCTGTTTAGCGCACTTCTAACGTGTGAAAGCACTCCGATGTTATTCAAACAAAATAAAAGTATACGGCGTGTTTGAAAACTCGGGGAATTTTCGGTAAAGCGAAAACGCTGACTTTATCACTGTTCGCGTCCAAATACTCGGGATGCTGGGATAAGGAACAAGCATCTCATCTCCCTTCCAAAAGGATTGACGGCATTCGGCACAAGCGAGTGATATTGATTGACGGATTGATAGAAAACACCCAAAACACGCTGTTCCTCTGTTTCGATAAAGTGGTTCCTTGTTAAACGGGATATATATACACCCGTAACGAGTAAAAAAAAAAGAGATCTCTTAGACGAATGTGTGTATACTCCGTGTATGATAGTGTAATGTAAGTATGTAATTTTCATTCGACAACGAAATAAAATATAAGAAGTGAATGCGGTGCGAATGATGGTGTTATGAACAAAATAATGAAAGGATCATTAAGATGGTTTGGACATATGGAAAGAATGAATGAAGAAAAAATGGTAAACAAATTATATGTTAACGATGTAAATGGAACCAGAAAAAGAGGAAGACCGATGAAAACGTAGCAGGTTCAAATAAATAAAATATTGAATGTCGGCCATGTGAGGAGTCAGAGAAATCGACGCGCGTGCATGACACGATGTATGAATGTTGAGGAAGCGAGAGAAATATGTCAGGAAAGAAAAGTGTGGCAGTCCATTCTTTCTACCTACCCCTTTGGGGAGACGGCGTGATGGTACTAAGTAAAAAAGTGTTTAAATTGATTTTTAAATATGTCAAACCACCATGTGATGGCTTCGTATTAAAATTATGTTATTGCAACAAAATTATGGTTCCCACAATAAAAAAAATACAGAGTCAACAAGTGCAAAGAAAATATTTCAAAACAGAAAGAAAACGACTTTTCTGTTTTTAAAAAACAAAGTCCATTCTCACACAAGACTCCTTAATGTGTTTCTTTAAATACTGGAAATACAGACACGTCTACAGGCGGTGTGCAGATTCTCGCATAGTTTACCGACGAACAAAGCGCACAGAAATTAAAAGCACAAAGCTATCCGGGAGTTTTCCTTTGAGATTACTTGTTGAATCCGCAACGCTGAAAAAGCAATTCCCTACGCTGCTGCCACCGCCCCGTCGGATATCCTAGGATTTCGCATTCACGACTGAGCCGGGTCCTCCACACACCGTTACAAGGAATAGAATGGACTATGGTACAGTATCACGATAACCACACACAATGATAAAGATATAAAGCCCGTTTTGTGGTTAGAAAGGAACAAATGGTTTGAGAAACAAAATCCGGAGGCAGAATGTGAATCTAAATTCACTCTTATTATTATTATTATTATTATATACAACAGGTCGTTTGAACGCAATTACTGTATACAAATTGTTGTTAGCTATTTCATATTTAATCTTATGATAGGTAGCTAATTTAACGCCATTTTATTGTAACGTGAATTCTACACCAGACCAAAGACAGTGTGACAATAACACTGCCATTGTCGGGAATCGATCCGGGACCTTCGGTATGTCAGTCAGAGATCTTACCACTCTGTCGCGAAGGTCATCAGGCAAATAAAAAATATTAAATAAATAAACTCTAAAACTCTCTTCTTTGTCCGAATTGATACAATCATATAGGATTCAATGTTTGAACAAATTATCCAAAAACCTACCTTCGATAAATAAATAAAAAATGTTATGTATACATGACACGATGTATGAATGCTGAAACGTGAGAAGTGTGTAAGAAAAGATCAGTGTGGCGGTTCATTTCTTCTGCCTATCCCATCCGGGAAGCGGCGTAATGGTAAATTAGTTGGATTAGTTTAATTAGAAAAAAATACGATGCAGATTTCAAAGAAATAAAAGCCAAATAAAACATCTTCTAATACATCAATGATGAAGGTGTAAAAGCTTCGAAACATATTGAGAATATAATAAAAAGTGGAGTGATTTATTCATAAAAAAAAATCTTGAGTATGTTAATAATTACACTAAAAATAAATATTTACCATGGTATGATAAAAACTACGTTATTCTTGTAAAATTGTAATAATGTAAACAATAAATAAAACAATATTCAAGAAAATATTTTTAACATTTCGTTATTGTAAACGGATTTAAGGTTAAACCATAAAATAATAAGGTTGGTTATTTGACGATCACCGGTGTCAAAAACTGCCTTTCTCATATACCTGTAGTTATATTTTCATTTGGACAGTGTGAAATTATTTTCGCCGTGCATTATAATTAGTAATGATAACGCTGGTCAGCAAAAGTGCGAAAAAGATTAATGGTGGAGTATGAAAAAGTATTCAAATAAAACGTCGAGCTTTTAGGTAAAGGCCGTCATTAATATTATACATAGCAGGAAGACACGCACAACTGCGTAAATGCAAAGCGCAGGGTAAGGGCACTTTAACCTGAAATATGACAATGAATATCTATTGACGTTAGTTTGGACGTGGGGTTTTTAAAACTCCAGAACTAATCAATGTTTATTTTTAGAGTATTACTGAATAAATACATACATGGTTCAATGGTTCAAATGATTTTAAAAAAATCCAAGTCAAGTGATGGATGTGGGAACAGAATGCATGCCTCCTAATCCAGAGGCTTAAATTCAAACCTTAACGCGACCCGATTTCTAATTCACAATAACGAAAAATTTATGCTGAGTTTGGAGATTATATATTCTTCTTCTTCTTCAAGTGCCCTGTCGGGTCCCTCCAACGTTGGCGATCACCTCGGCGAACTTGTCCCTCTCCTGCGCCGCTCGGAACAGCTCCTTCACACTTCGGATGCCGGTCCACTCCCTCACGTTTCGCAGCCAGGACATGTATCTCCTTCCGGGCCCTCGGCGTCCCTCAATTTTCCAGAGAATATATAATAAATTTTAACACAATTGATTTGAATCTTTAGCGTTAGATGAAAAAAGTTTTTTTTTTCTATACTATTATGAAAACTCATATTTTTTACTGCTAAAATACTTAAAACAACATGTTTAATTTTGTAAAACTTATTAAAGGCTTGCACTTGGGATTTTTTGGCATACGGAGATTGTGTCTAGAAGCAAATTAGTAGAGGGAACCAAGTGATTAGGGTAGCCGAATTTCTCTGAAAGATTATGAAGTTTTCAGTCACATCAAGACCAGAATAAATAAATAAAAATGCTCAGAGCCAGAGGGTCATTATATGTGCGGTGTAATTGCTATTTTAAAGACGTCTAAGAAGTATGAAAATTGGTATAAATAAAAATCTGTCCGTTTTTGATTACTTTAGAAATAAAACATACGGGGTTTGTTACACCCCACAAGACGGCTACAAGGTTGACAGTAGACCGTGTCACCGCCAGGGCCTTGCGATGTGCCGCAGAACCGTGAACCGTAAAGCCGTGATGAAATTAACAGAATAAGGTTATTGAAATAAGAATATTCATTCGCCTGGTAACCCTGAAGATTGATAGCTTGATCCCGTTGACGAGAAACTTGCGAGGAACCTCGGGTAAGGTGCGCATATCACTTTCAAATTAATTTTTACGTTTTTTTTATGTGGAAGGTAAAATGATTTTTAGAAGTATGATAGCAAGGCATAAAAGAATCGTTTTAAAATATATCACGAATGAAACCTAACTAACTAACCATCGCGCAGTGTCCCGGAGGGGTACTGCCACACTGTTCTGCCCTGAAATAACTCTCGCGCCTCTCTACATTCACACACCGTGACACCTACGCTCGTCGATTGTTCCGACGTCGAACATGGTCGCCTTTTAGTTAATTGATTAGCTTTGTCATATCATGTCTTTCTTGGCATTCTATTTCCATTCAGACTGCTTGAATGTATTTTTTAATCATTCTTCCCTCCTCCGTTCGTTTCATTTCTCGGTCTTCACCAGTATAATTCAATTAAAAACTCACTTAATCGTACCTTGGATCTTATACTTAGTACTTCCCATTTTGTCTCCGGAGTGTCTAGATCTGCTTTTCCACTTGTACCCGAGGATTCCCATCATCCAGCTATTGAATTAACTCTATCATTTGAACCTTCTCAGCTACTACGTGAACCCCAACGAGCCGTTCATCTTTTTAAACATGGAGACTATGAATCAATTAATATTTTTTTATCTGAGGTTAATTGGTCAAATATTCTATCCACCTATCCCCTCAACGCTGCGGTAGATGCCTTTTATATCGTGTTGAATAACTCCATTGAGCAATTTATACCCCTCCGACATTTTAAGAGTAACTCCAATTTTCCAGTTTGGTACAATAGTTCCCTCATAAAACTTACCAAAGAAAAGATCAAGTATCACAAGCGGTTTACCAAATATAAAAATTCCCTTGATTATCACACCTTTTCTTTGCTGAGAACTCGCCAAAAGCGTATGGCCAGGAAATGTTTTTCTGAGTATATTCACTCTACCGAAATGAATATTACTAATAATCCAAACTCCTTTTGGCGATTCGTCAAGAGCAAGTACAAGAATAACTCCCTTCCAAAGATAATGTCTATTGATGATAATAAATCAATAAGTGGTGGCAGAAATATCAGCCATGCGTTCTCCACTTATTTTCATTCTGTCTTTGATTGTGACACTACCCCCAGTACTATAAACTCCTACGAGCCCTCAAACACCACTAACATCGGAAGCTGTCTTACAGATAGGAACACACTCGCCAGATATTTATCAGGTGTCGACACCAACAAAGGTGCTGGAAGTGATGGAATACCGCCATTATACTTATTTAACTGTGCAAAAACCCTCGCTGAACCTCTTTCTATCCTTTTTACCCGTTCTCTATCCGAAGGTTGCTTTCCAGATAAATGGAAAGAAGCCTTTATTATTCCAGTTCACAAATCAGGACCCAAAAGCTTCATCAAGAACTATCGTCCAATCTCCATTTTATCTGCCATTAGTAAGATTTTCGAGCGTATTGTATATGACCAATTATATCCCTCTCTTAAATGTGTTCTGAGTGATCAACAACATGGTTTCCTCCGTAACAAATCTGTTTTATCCAATCTGATACCGTTCACTGACTATATTATTTCGAACATGCACCGCGGACTCCAAACTGATGCCATATACACTGACTACGCCAAAGCTTTTGATAAGGTAAACCACAGCGTACTCCTAGATAAACTTGGCAGACTTGGAATCCACGGTGACCTTCTAAGATGGATAAATTCATATATCAAAAATCGAAGACAGGCTGTGGTGATTGGTGGCTTCAAGTCAGACTTCGTGGGAATTCCATCCGGAGTTCCTCAAGGCTCCCATCTGGGACCCCTCTTCTTTATTCTTTATATTCATGATATTGGCAACTGTTTCCTCTACTCCAAACACCTCCTTTTTGCTGATGACATGAAGGTCTTTCTGAATATTTCTGACATATCCGATTGCCATAAACTTCAGTCTGATCTCGACAGACTCTCTGATTATTGTAAGATAAATAAACTGACCCTCAATGCTGACAAATGTCTCAAAGTTTCGTTTTCTCGTAAAATCAACCCGCACAATCATGACTATTTTATTAATAACACAAGATTATCTAACTCAGATCGCGTGCGAGATCTCGGAGTCACAATGGACTCGAAACTCACTTTCGTAAGTCACATTGATGGCATTTTAGACAAATCCTACAGGACATTAGGATTCATATTGCGTACATGCAAACCCTTTCAGAACATCACAGCCCTCAAAGTTCTTTATACAACCATGGTTCGCTCACTACTCGAATACGTATCTCCCGTTTGGTCTCCTTACTATGCAGCGCATATTCAACGCATCGAAAGAGTCCAAAAAATTTTCATTAAACACATTAATTTCAAAATGTGCAGGTCATTTGCGAATTATAATTCTGCCCTTAAATTTTATTCCTTGGACTCTCTCGAAAATAGGCGAACAATTAATGATATGATGTTGCTTCACAAAATCATTCACTTCAAAATAGACAACTCCGAACTTCTTAGTAAATTATTACTGAATACCCCTATGCTTCGCACAAGACACACTGCGAACCAAATATTCCACCTTCCTGC
Organism: Lepidostoma basale; assembly: GCA_022606425.2. Taxonomy (NCBI): domain Eukaryota; kingdom Metazoa; phylum Arthropoda; class Insecta; order Trichoptera; family Lepidostomatidae; genus Lepidostoma; species Lepidostoma basale. The sequence continues at coordinate 170,783 of JAHDVF020001575.1, forward strand.
TTATCGGACTAACTACGCTCAGAGTGCGGCGGTGTACCGGACGTGCGACACGTACAATAAGTGCTTTAGTAACATCGATGTGTTCCATCTTAATGAAAGTGATTTTAAAAAAATGGTTGGAGCAACCCTTCGGGGCGAATGAAATTAGTTACTCTATTTTTTTTTTCTTTTCTTGTCTTTTTCTTTTTTCTTTTACATTTTGAAATTGTATTTTATTTTTAATTCATTATTACTAATAGTTTTCTCTTTATCTTATCAAAGTGTTACTTTATTACTCTTATATACTCGTATTTAACCTTATGTCAGTTGTTATATAATACTTGTGGTAGCATGTTATTGGCCTTGTTTTGTTGTCTCTATGTGTTTATACTCATATACTGTAATTGCTGTTTGTTACCCTCGATAATAAAAAAATAAAAAATAAAAATAAAAAATAAAAAATATGTCCAAGCCATCTCAGTGACTCTCTCATATTTTTTCCGCACATTATTCTTGGCTACAGGCTGGCGGATACAGATTGATGATGATTATGATGATGAATGTTCAAAAGTCTAAAGTTAAACTTTATTACTGTTAAAATTAACACTGTTATAATATCACAATTTCTTTTTATTCACTGAGAGTTTCGCGACAGCTGTTTCGCCAGCGGAAGTTGGCGTCATCAGGTGTTACAATAAACTTATTTTTTGTAACACCTGATGATGCCAACATCGGTTGGGGAAACAGCTGTCGCGACACTCTCAGTGAATAAATAGAAATTGTGATATTATAGCAGTGTTTTAAATTTTAACAGAAATAATTTTGAAGTATCAAAGTGTTTCGGCCAAAACAATGGACTATTTAGTTTAAACTTTAACTTTATTTTATTTGCATTAACTTGTGCTGAAAATAGTAAAGCATTAGGATAAATACGATTATCGCAGACTAATTCTCGTGTGGTCTTGGTATGATTCTATATAATTTAGGTTAAATGAACCAATATTCATACGTGGTTTATTATTTAAGCACTAATGAACATCGGAATAATTCATCTCCATGAATAAGCACAAACCAATAAAACGCCCTACAGGTCAAATTCTTGGCACAGAATCGGAACGCTGATACAAAAGCATTCATCATGTTCGCCGAAATATTGTATTTAACAGGTGACTGAATTTCTAAATAATACAGAGACCGTGACGACGGCCCAATGGTGTCGAGAGACGCGGAGTACACAAATAACAGTGAATAATCTGGGTAATCATTTCTGCACGTGTGTTTACACCCCGTTATCAAAATGTGGTCAGATTACCTGCCCCAGAAAGATAGTCGCATCATATCAATGATGAATCACTGCATGTGCATAAATAAGAATCTGAGCGCAAAATTAGTTTAAAGTTAGACAGGTTAAAAATAGAGGATATCGTTCAGTGGAGTAGATCCAGAAGAAGATACTGGAGGGACCATGTAGCCCGAATGGATGGTGACAGACTCGCATATACAGCCGCCTATGAAATCCCTTCCGGACACCGCCCACCTGGAAAACCGCCTAAGAGATGGAGGGACAGCTGGATCTCATCATCCGACGAGATATGATTTCTGTGTCACAGATCGTCAGATCTATCAAAAGAAGAAGAAGAAGGTTAAAAATAAATAAAATATTAACGTATTTACTGCAGGAGTTCATCAAGAGTGGTAGTCAAGTGGTTGTCGCATGGCTGTAAAAACTTCTCAACTAATGTATGAAGGAGGGATATACCCCGCTTGACTGGAGAAGAGCGGTTATCATGCCTTTATACAAGGGTAAGGGATCTCGGTTAGACTGCGGAAACAACGGGGCAATCAGTCTGCAGAGCTCCGTTGGTAAGCTGTATGGTAGGATATTGATAGAAAAAGTGGGAAAGATGACTTGCGGAAATATTTGGTTATGAGTGGACGTGGAAGGGTATAAATACCTCTTTCGAGGACTCGCTGTAAACTAACTGTTGGAAGCGTATTTTTACAAAATTTTACTGAAATATTTTAAACACGTTTTAAAGTATATTTCAAGCTACTTGTGTTAATAAGCCCGTTTCCCGCAGACGAAGTGTCAATACAATTCTTCTCATTCAATCCAGTTCAGTTTTTTCAAAGTTGGGGACCCACGATTCTACTTTTTATTCGTGTCAATGACAAGAAAGTTTTATACACATATCGCAGATGCCGCTAAAAGTGACATATTTCACATCCTTCTATTGCTATAGTGGTGGAAGATTTGAACGACTTTGTATCGTTTCCAGGGGCGCCGAAAGTTATAGTTATCATAACACCACACGTGGAAGCAGTAAATAATCTAAACGTGACATAATTAATGACAAAGAAATGAAGAAAAACTCCATATCAAAACATGTGCATAGATTTTAGCACCCAAAACAAGATAAACATTAAAGATTTAGAATATTTCATCGCTTCAATAGCACATGTCTTCAATAGCATACCGTTTCAATATCATAGCATATATAGGATGTTTTTTTAGAGGTATACAATACATATTCAAAATGAAAAAGAAAAAAAACGTTAAAATAATGTTAATGTCTATGATATTGGCTTTATTTAATGAATTATTTCATGCCATTATTGTTTAAATATGATTTCGGGCATATCAGCGCCACGGCTAGCTCGAATGAAGCGCAATCGTGAAATCCAATTTTCGACAATTGTCGTCTTTGTGGATGCGTATTATCCACTAGAGTGTACGTGGTGCGAAAACGATCCATGGTCTTTCGAATAACTTGCTCGGATGGACGATTATGTCGACCGTAAAATGGACGTAGTGCACGATAAGTTTGGCGAACCGAACCACACTCAAAATAAATTTGAACAATTTACAAACGCTGTTGAAATGGCAAAATATACTGACTACAACTCAACTGTCAACTGTCAAATTGACAGTCTGAAGAAACAATGTTGCCAGTTTAAAAACCAAACCTCTAAAGAAAACACCCTATAGCTTCAATATAACCTTATTTTATTTACCACATTTCATCAATAGCATATCGCTTAAAATGGGTTAACATAATAAAATAATCAAAGTTAATTAATAATACAGGGTGGATTCGCATGGTTAATACAAAAAAGTATGAACTAGGACAAGGAGGCATGGAACAACACGATCAGCGTGTATTATTTGAATGTATTTGTTCAATTATGTCATTCGAGAAACGAGAGATCTCGTATCAGAATTAGGTCCATTGCAAATATACGCAAGATTAAGTGGAACACGCTAAGGACACAATCATTGAAAACGGTAAACGGGTCAAACACAATGTTCAGATTATGCGCTATAATTTTATTGACGTGAAGACTTCAGTCAGCTCAAGGATCAATCGTAAACTGTATTTATATGTTCCACTATTCTCCTATGACGGCCCGCGTCGTAATAACATGTCATGAATAAAATCATAACGGCTTCTTCAATCAAAATAGTATAAAAACATGTACATAATAACCACCCTGTCGGTATCAGCAACATTGAAGAAACGCGTAAAAAAAAGTTTACTTATTCATTGTAGAATATAAGGTGAGAAATTAGAGCATGTTACCGAATTTGTCTATCTGGATAGCATGTTTACAAGAGATTGAAAAATGGAGAAAGATATCAGAAGAAAGGGTTGGAGCTGGAAACAAAATAAATGGTGCACTCAAAGTAATTACCGCAAATAGAAATATATCGACTGAAGCAAAGTTCGAGTTCTAATGCCGACCCTTATGTATGGAAGTGAAGCTTGGAGTTGGCAGAAGTAGGATGAAAGTAGGATAAATGCCGTAGAAATGAGGTCACTAAGAAGGATGTGCGGTAAAACAATGTATGATAGAATATCTAATGACGAAGTAAGAAAGGAATGTAAAGCGGATGAATGCGTGATAAATAAAATCAAGAAAGAGTCACTAAAATGGTTTGGACATTAGGAACGAATGGATGAGGGAAGAATGGTTAAAAAGATATATACAAGTAGTGTGAATGGAAAAAGAAGTCGAGGAAGGCCAAGGAAGACACGGTATGACCAAATTAATCAATTACTAAAAGGTGGCCATGTTCGAAGTAGGAACAATTGACGAGCGTGCATGTCACGATGTGTGAATGTAGAAGATGCGCGAGAGTTATGTCAGGATAGAACAATGTGGCGATCCATCTTCTCTGCTGTTAGTTAGTTAGTTAGTTAGTTGTAGAATACAATATTAAAAAAAAAAAACATTTTTTTCCAAATACCTTCCGGTAATCAAAACCCGCATTATAATCTTTAAATGTGGCAAATGAATCAAACGGGTTATGAGCTCTAATACCTAAAAATATACATAAAGTTTTTTATACATGATTCGTCCTAAATACGAATATTAAATAATAATAAAATAAATAAAAATTCAAACCGCTATTACAATGGCAACCAAAAACATCATGCTAATATGCAGAAAGCATCTATCTCTTATGTATTAAATTGCTATTTGCTTCTCTTCTTATTGTACAATAATGTTTATTTTCGCGAAATTGTTCCCGAATATATTTTTTTAATTGTCTTCTGTTTATTTTCTTATTATATTATTTGTATTTCTTTTAAAAATATATATATATTATTATTTTGTATATAGAGATTATAGATTATTAATCAATTACTAAAAGGCGGCCACATTCGAAGTCGGAATAATCGACGTGCGTGCATGGTACGATGTATAAATGTAGAGGAAGCCCGAGAGGTATGCCAGGACAGGTCATTGTGGCGATCCATCCTCTATGCCTACCCCTCCGGGGAAATGGCGTGGTGATTAGTTATAATAAACGATTTGGATTTGATATTATTCTGTAATGTTCATAATTTTTTTGACTAAATTGAAAATTGAAAATTTTAAATATGAAAACAGAGAGAAAAATAGAAATCTGGAGAGTGTTTCACTTAGGCCAATTCGTGAAGTGGGGTGAATACAGAGACCTCCAGGAGATAAAGAGCCTAGCAGAGAGTATAGAGTGCTCTAGAGACGAGGAAAAATTACAACCACACCAAAAATAAGAATTACCTATTTAATAAGTACAAACTGAAATTTGTTAAAAAAGATAGTTATTTCTTCTATATTCACCATAACTTTGTGTTGCGGATTCATAATTGAACAATTTTTTTACTACGTAAAACAAAACACTATATTTGAAATAAAAAATTAAATTAAATTAACACAAATTCGTTTCGGACCCAGAAGCCCTTCATCATTGAAGTTATACACTCGTATATTGTATGTACAAAATACATATTTAAACATTTTTTCATTATTGTTGTCAGTATTTACAGATATTAAAATATTGTTATTAAAATTATTTAATTGTTATTAATTAAATTACGATTATAAAAGGAAGTCAAGATAGAAGTGACGAATAGAGGAAATGCGTAGGTTTACACACCGATTTGCTAGCAGAGCAAACAATCACCCCCCTAAGGATATTCCGGAAATTACTAAAACATTCCGGATCAACACAAAAATATTTTCAGTATACATTTAAGGAAGCTAGCACCGGATACATTTTGAATTATGGGAAATATCTATTTATAGATTAATATTTTGGCTTTTAATGTAAACATCAGATAATTTTTCACCTAGGAAAATATTTAGAAAAATTGTAAAAAAATAATGAAGTAAAACTTCCATTTTAATTTCAACAGCGATCGGTTTCGCCAGGCTCGCTGGCATCGACATAATGGTGTGTATCCAGTCCGTCCGAAAGCGGTCGCTTTCGAAGTAAAGACAATAGTGGAAGTAGTTCTAGGAAAACTTTTTTTTTATCATAATTATTTTTTAACTATCTGATTAAACAAGTTATTACAATTTACTTAGGTAACAAATAATATTATAAGAAGATTGTTATTATCAAAAAATCATCAGTTTTTTAATGAGAATTTAAAAAAAGATATAATATATTGATCTTGACTAATGATGTCAAACTCCATATTAAATATTGTGGGAAATATTCTAGTAAATAATTTATATGAAGATAGTGGGACGTGGGAAATATGAGTAGAAAAAAATGCAGGTCCTTGGAGTGGCCTATTTCCAATAGTGAACAAGTACGAGCGAAAGAAGAAGGAACTATTGACCAATATGATGTAGGTACACCGCATTCCGATGACATGATATAGCCTTATGTTAAACGATGTTTCAAAGAATCACAATAAGCATTACTACAGAAATATTCAATGTAACTACAGGCACCAGTGACGGTCGGAATTTTTTTTAAAAATCTATTCTTATACGTTTAAGAAAACAACAGCCGTTTTTCTGAAATAGATAATAAATAAACTATAACGACCAAGGGAGATAAGGAAGATGCATATCTCATAATAATTAACCCTTAACGGACGTAAGTCACCTATGATGTGACAACAGAACTTAGTCGCTGCGGTCGTATGGCACATGTCAGGTGACATGACGAATATTGTTGAATTTGTTGTTTATGGAATCTGCGCGTAATTATAATACTTTGTCAGTTGAATATTACCAATGGAGCGATTAACATACTCGTACATAGTGCATTTTAAAATTAAATATTGATCGAATAACATATACAAAAGATATAAAAGCAAGCGTCCGATGAGGGTGAATACAGTTTTATAAGTCATAAGACATATTCCGAGAGAGTATAAAGGAAAAATAAAGGATTAAATAGTGTTGATCAAAGTGGAAAATAAGTTTAAAAATATTTAAATTCATTAAAAAGGGTCATTGTAAAATGTGTTCACACGCCTTGCTTTGATAACCTATTATTTAATATTTGTGGTAGCATATAATTGGCCTAACTTTATTTTTTCTTCTTCTAATATATAGTAATGATATCGCTATATGTTACATTTAATTAATAAATAAATAGTAATTTAAAGCTCTTATTTTTTAATTAATACGAAGTAAAACGTCTGTTTTCTAGAAGTTTTATTATATTTTATGGTAATGAAATAAGCCTTGCTAAGGCATTACCAAATGTCTTAGCAAGGAAAAACAAGTCATTTCTATAAAATATAATGAAACAGGCGTCTCATTAGTATTTATTATTTAATATTGAGTTTTACATTTACATTTCAGAAACAATAAGTCTATTGTTATCATAATATAAAGGAAAACTTTTTTTTGAAAGTTTTATGATATTATAAGAGGTTAACATGTCAAATATGACGATAATGAAAAATATCTGCTTATATCATATTGTGTATTATACTAGAGTTACAGATTCAAATTAATAAAAAAGGAAATACCTATCAAAATTTTGCTTTTGTCTGAAAACCGAGGAAAGCATGGCATGACCAAATTAATAAAATTTTAAAGGTCGGTCATGTCAGAAGCCGGAAGAATCGACGTGCGTGTATGACTCGCTGTATAAATGTGGAGGAAGCTAGAGAGGTGTCAGGATAGAGTAGTGTGGCGGTCCATTCTCTCTGCCTACCCCTACAGAGAAACGGCGTGATGGTTTGTTGTTATTGCTTTTCAAACAACGACTTCGTCTTCTTCTTCTTCTTTGCTAGCCTTCTTCCCTCCACTGCTGGATATAGGCCTCTTCCAATTTCTTCCACTCGTCTCTATCCTGCCCCATTTGTATCCAAGATTTTCCAATCCTTTTGACAATATCATCGGTCCATGACTTCGTTTCTCCTGTTATTAAAAGTAAAATAAAAAGGTAACCCCGGACGAACAGATTGTTATACTCGTAGCTTATCCAGTTGATCGGATGTATTAATTAATATTTTCACCAGCAGTCACTGATAGTTACCCGGTGTTAGTAAATATGTCAGAGTGTAATTATTAGTTTTTCTCTAACAATGAAGATTTGACCTCGCCACATCCACGTGACCTTCTTAACCTACATCGGGGAGGTCTGCGCAATGGTCCTAAACTAATCATGTAGGCACACAGACACCACACCGCGTTCGTTGAAACAATGCATCGGTTAACGAAAACTAACGACACTTTTAAACGACTTCCTTGTTAAATTTTATTTGAATAGATGTCTATCGGAGAGACAAAATTTAATAATGACTTACAATAAACAATTGGAGTGATTTAATTTTATACATTCAATATAACAACATGAGTTCGATGGGCACGACATATAAAATAAAATATATCTGACGAAAATACCATCGTTATAATATACTAGAGGACCCGACGCGTCTCTATTGCTATTTTCGTATGTATGCAAATATAATAAAACATATGAATTAAACAAATAAAATTAAAGTTCCAAATCAATTCCATATCAGCCTTTAACTAAGACATCCAGCAACTCTAACTAATACATCCAGCAACTCTCTTGTTTCTCTAAATACAATATATAAATAAGAATAACAAGAAATCCATGAATAATTTTTAGTTAATACGAATGAAAACGTCAGTTTTCTAGAAGTTTTATTATATTTTATGGGAATGACATGTTTCGCCCTTCTAAGGCATTATCAAATGTTTGTTAAGGACAATTGATAACAAAGGCGAAACATGTCATTCTCATAAAATATAATAAAACTTCTAGAAAATTGACGTTTTCATTCGTAATAATTATTTAATATGAAGTTTTACATAATTGATAAATTTTGATTTAAGAAACAATTAATAATATTTTATTTAGGTTTTCCATAGGTTAATTCCATAAGCTTAATTAACTTACAAAGACTTTCTTCAGAAAGCTACCCTTTCCAACTTAACGACAATAAAGATTCGATTAAAAATTAATTATTATTAAAACTATAAATATATCCACTGTGAAAATATCCGTGCCTGGTTTTATATTGACGTTATAGTTCAATTGTTTGATTGCTTTGAATGACTGGATATCTAATGTATAAAAAGGTAGTAAATAGCTAGCTAGCATATTTCACTTATTGCTAGTCGACTTAAGAGCGAAATTTGCGGATATTATGGTAATTATTCGATTGGAATTAACATAAAATTTGCGATGTGCGATCGGATGAAGTATAGTCATCAGATACTCCACACTCCGTGTGACATGAGCCTTGCGCGTTGTGCATCGCCGTGAGATAACGTTCTGACTGTGGGCATGTCATGCTCATTATCTAATGACAAATTAATCACATTCATCAATTGAGAACACACTTCATTGTGGCGACCCCGCGGTTGATTAACAAACAGAGCAGCAATATTACAAAAAATGTTTAAATCCAAACAAAGTTGAATACCATAGCTCCCAGTCCTGAATTACACGATTTGCTTGCGACACATTTCACGATTCAAAGAAAAATATTTATTGTTTCTTGATGTAAAACTCTAAAATAAATAATTAATATGAATGAAAACGTCTGTCTTCTACGAGTTTTATTATATTTTAGATGAAATGACATGATACGCATTTCTAAAACATTATCAAATGTCATTTCATCTAAAATATAATAAAACTCCTAGAAGACAGACGTTTTCATTAATATTTATTATTTCTTGAACAATGATGTAAAACTACATATTATATAATTAATACGAACGAAAACGTCAGTTTTCTAGAAGTTTTATTACATTTTATGAGAATGACATGTTTCGCCCTTCTAAGGCATTATCAAATGTTTTACATTTGATAATGCCTTAGAAGGGCGAAACATGTTATTCCCATAAAATATAATAAAACTTCCTGAAAACTGATGTTTTCATTCGTATTAATAATCAAATATTTATTATGTTTATCAATAATTCGTCAATAACTAGGACGAACATCAAAGAGATGAAGAGAAAGCTGGTCGTCTTCATCAAAAGAAGACATTTGATATCCTGCATAAACAGATCGCAAGATCTACAATAATAGGAAGAAGAAGAATTTATTAATTTATTCAAAACGAAAATAAATATTAGCTTGTTATTATGAAGATGACGCGAAGATACGTGTTTAGTATCAAAACCCACATTTTGGATATTTTGGATATGTTGTAAAAATATTGAAAATTCTGTTTATAGTATACTGTATGTTATGTACATAAAAAATAAGACAATCGTTGTAGAGTTCAGTTGTCATAATTTAATTTTGACATTCTCGTGGACAGGCTTAGAAACACTGAAATGAGAAAGGCCGTCTTTCCGAAGGGTTATGCAGAAAAAATGGACCTCCTGTTATTTCCTAACATACATCGTGTTATTCATGCGGGTCGATTTCTCATACTCCTCAAGTGGCCGACATTTAATTTTGATTGATTTGATGTGTGCCACGTTTTCTAGTTTTTCATATATTTCTCATTATGTTACCATACACTTTCGTTGCCATTCTTTCGTAATTCTTACATTTCATGTGTTCGAAATATCTTAATGACCCTTTTGTTATTTTGTTCATAAAACTTTCATTCGCACTGCTTTAACTTCTTATTTTTGTATTTGACGCTATCGTGGAGTATGGATATTACCCGTGGCTCTTTCCGACTAATTTCTTGCTAGGGATACTGGGCTACCAGTCACTCGAGTGAAGACGAGACATTCACTTTTGTGTTTACTATTTTCGACTGATAGGCGGTTGTATAAACAACTCAGAAATCCTGAGTGATGTAGGTCTGTTCGTCCCTGATAATAATTATCTTCGACAGAGGGGGCATAGATTGTTTTATCTCCCACGATGCAGAACCAACCTGCCAATGGTTATGCCAGTAGGTAGAGCAATATCTTTGCTAAATCGTGTCGACTCGGAATTTGACGTATTTTGTGATAGTCTGGCTCACCTGAGGGAAGCACTGTCCTTATTATAATTGTATATTCATTTTATTAATTTGTCACGTATCTTATGTTTCTCGCTCTTTTTATTATTTTATTATGTTTTACTTATTATTGTGTCAGTGGCGGTACTACCATAGAAGCCCAGAAGCCCGGCTTGCGTAAGAAATTTAGAATCAAACCCCCCAAATCTAAAAAAATCGTGCCCCCGCATAAACCAACAACCCACCAAATCACATTTCAAAAATGTTCCCATCAAACGTAAGAGGAATAGCCACAAGAGCTAAACCTCTGCAAGCCAGATGAAGTTTTGATTAAAATTTTCTTACGCAAGCCGGGCTCCTGGGCTTCTATCTACCGCCACTGTATTGTGTATCTCCAACTTGATTCCTTATTGTATTGGAAAATAATACTGTAATGCTTTGAATATATCTAAATAAATGAATGAAATGAAATCATATAATAGGAAAACCAAATATTAAAAAATCTCTATAAACAATACCATAAGCATGATATTTGTCAAAGAAATGTAAAGTAATTGTTTCAGAGTGCTTTCAAACAAACCAAACCCGCGCCCACTGAAGTCAGCCCACCTGGACGTGTCTACACGTTTCTAAGACCACAGAATGGTGTTATAATAACAAAAACATTTCTAAAATATAATTCTCCGACGGTAGAAAACGGCATCTGTACGAATTCAACACAAAACGTCAAAGAATGCTTTGGACCACCTCGCGGGGTACAGTTAAGTGAGCCAGTTATGTTTGCAACTGAAAAAAATGGAAAGGGTCATTAGAACGTCATTCAATAATTGATACGAATGAAAACGTCTGTTTTCTAGAAGTTTCATTATACGAGTATTTCAGATGAATATGTTTCTTTCTAATACATTTGATAATGCCTGTGCAAACTGTCATATGTTGTGTTTAAACTGTTATACGTTGAATGTTTCTTTTTTACATACTTTGTTCACAACACTCAATTTATTAAAATAAAAATAAAAATTAAATATCAAACTAGTTTCGGACTAACCAGCCCTTAATCAGTGATATTATATAAATATTTAAAATATTTATAAAATTTCATACACTCTACAACACAAAGTAATGGTGAACATAGAAGAAATGTTGTGTTAAAACTCTTATATATATGTGCTGTAATAAAGCTGTTATATTAAATGTTTAAACTATTACACATTATTTGTTAGAATTGTGAGAAATTGGCGTGCGTGCATGACAAGATGTATGAATGTAGAGGAAACGAGAGAAGTACGTCAGGACAGAACAGTGTGGCGGTCCATACTTTCTGCCTACCCCTCCGTGGAGACGGCGTGATGGTTAGTTAGTTAGTTAGTTTTATAATTTATAAAATGTATTAAAAAATACATTTTAAATATATTTCCCAAATATTTTAAAAGTCCAATCAGATAAGTTTTCAATATGTTTTAAGCTGAATACAAAGAGTGTACTCGTATTCGCAATTAAAAGCATTAAACAATTCATTGAACGATTGAATCTATAGGTATGCCATTTATTAAATATCATTTCGTAATATATAATTGAATTCTTTAATGTGCAATGTTAAAATGGCGACTTATGACCGTGACTAAAAGAACATTACGGCTAGAAACGATTAAATATATTAAGAGGTTCACATTATTTTATTTAAGCTTAAGGCGTCAATACTGTGAAATTAACGAAATTATCAATGAAAGTGAAAACGGCCGTTTACAATAGAGTTCTGGTTCCAGCCTTTATGTATGAAAGCGATCTTTGGACGACTTATGTGTGGTAAAACGATGTTTGACAATATTTCAAATGCTGATATCAAGATGGAATGTAGAGCGGAAGAAAGTATTATGGACAAAATTATAAAAGGATCATTTCGTTGGTTTGGACATTTGGAACGCATGGATTCAGATAGTATAAATTATCGGCCATGTTTACAATTGGAAGAATAGACATGCGTGTATGACTCGCTGTACGAATGTGGGGGAAGCTAGATGTGTGTAAACGTAGAGTAGTGTGGCGGTCCATTCTCTCTGCCAATCCTTCTGGTGAAACGGGATGTTGGTTGGTTGCTGTTGTAATAAGGTTTAAATTGTATAAAAATGAGAGAGACATGCGTACGTCCTATAATGACATATGGAATAGTAGAGCTGACACCATCAGAACAAAGTGTCTCCTAAGAACCACAGAAATTAAGACACTCCGATCCGTTACGGGAACGACACTCCGAGACAGAGTAAGAAATTCTGAAATAAGAAAGATCTGCAATGTGGAAGATATCATGTATGATGGGGGAGGATTGAGATGACGATACTGGAGAGATCATGTGGAAAGAGCATGTTCTGAAAGAGTGATAAATATAGCCGCAAATAAAGTACCAACAGGAAATCGACCTCCAGGAAGACCACCTAAAAGATGACGAGACAGTTGGACATCTACATTCCAGGAACAGGCTCCGGGAAATAACAGGACGCAGTCCTAAATGAAGCAGACGAAGAAGAAAAAAGAACACGAATGAACGTCTGTTTTCTAGAAGTTTTTTTTATAGTTTATGGAAATGACATGTTTCGCCTTTCTAAGGCATTATCAAATGTTTTTCAAAAAGTTCAAGAAAACAGGCGTTTTCATTCGTATTAATTATTTTATATGGTGTTTTACATCTTTGTCGAGAAACAAAGAAAAAAAATCAATTGTTTTGACCGAAACACTACGATACCTCAAAATTATTAAACGTTGTTGGCATCATGAGGTGTTACAAATAGTTGTTTGTGAAGAAAACTGAGCAAAGATTCTACTTAATATGAATTAGCGTTGAAATGCGGCAATAGACACTGAAAGGTGGCCTCAAATTGAAAATAAAAAAGATAATTAAATTGACAAAACACGTATGCAATGAATTGATACTGTTTTGACATCAAATAGGAAAAGTTCGCGATTGTTGCATGGGAAATTAGTGAAATGAAATATCGGACCGACACCGCGTTGTTATGGTGAAAATCGGGTCACTGAAAAAAGAGCCATTTCATAAGCCGTGTCCATTGTGTGTCATACACGCGGCACGTAACATGGGCCAGGTGTGGCAAGACGTGAGATCTGCGACTATTTTTTTCATAATAGTAAAAATTTTCGTTAGAAAAAAAGAAAGCAACCAAGTACTTACTTATATACAATGTACGATATACATTTCTTTAAGAAAAGTCAACTAACAACCATGCAGTAACCGTATTAGGGTAGCCAAAAAGAATAGAATACCACAATGTTCTTTTCAGACAAACTTCTATTGATTCCTCAACATTCATACATCGTATCATGCACGCACGTCGATTTCTCCGAGTCCTCACGTGGCCAACGTTAAAAAACAAACTCTCAAAATAAAAAAGCAAAAAATGGCAAATGTAATATTTGTTTAAAAAATCTTAATACATTTGTCAAAAAATATACAAATTTATTATTTAATCGTCTATTTCTCTTTTTCTTTTTTATACACTCTGTACATCAACACTTATATTAAAAAAATAAAATTATATAGAAATGTTTGTTTGACACTGAAGAAGGACTGTTTGTCCGAAAAATGTCTATATAAATTATTTTTTAAATTTATAAGTGTTGTATAAACAAAGTGTATAAAAAGAAAAAGAGAAATAAACCATCATAACCACACTATACCATAAGTATGGCGTATATAGAAGATATTATATAATCGAATAACTTTACGGAAATCTCATGATGAAGGTTCTTTTAAATAATAAAATAATTTAATAAAACAATACTTCTTTTAAATAATTACTTTCACTTTGTCTTTATCCAACCTGCCGATGCCAGCGGGCCTGGCGAAACCAGTGACTGTCGAAATAAAGACAAAAGTGAAAGAAGTTTAAAAAAAACATCGTTTAATTAAATTATTATTTAAAGTTTATACCAGAAATAGAGGAAGACCGAGGAAAACGTGGCACGATCAAATAAAGCGAATATTAAATGTCGGCCATGTGAGAAGTCAGAAATAATCGACGCGCGTGCATGACACGATGTATGAATGTTGAGGATGCGAGAGAAATATGTCAGGAAAGAAAAGTGTGGAGGTCCATTCTGTCTGCCTACCCCTTCGGGGAGACGGCGTGATGGTTAGTTAGTTAGTTAGTTTATATTACATTATAAACAAAAATCGATGCATTATGGACATCCAAAATAGATAAAAAAAACTATTGTAATTATATTACTTTCTTATATTATTGTATATATATAGATACTAAGTACATGGTTTCCATAGTTTTCCTCAACTAGTGAAATCTGTTCTAGAGTGGCACTTCTTAAACTATATAAAAATATGTTTCTTTAGTTTAGAATTATTAACTTAAGAGTGGTTTGAAAATACCGGAAAATGAATCTAATGATGTCAGTAACAAGATAATAATCGTGTGAGATACCCCGAGATTGCAGAGTGGAGAGAAGTGTGCCGTAAGAGAAGAAAGATTAACCGAGTTACAGAAGAGTTATGCAAGTGTATCAATGGGCTCCGATGGCCGACCTGAATGCGGGTGATATATTGTGTGAAAAGTGGCCATCGCGCAATCACCTACAAACCGTGAGCTGTGACGGGGAAAAATGATGCTGTGGTAGGGATGGGAATGCCGCGATCGAAATTAACATTCGATTAATACATTCTCTAGAAAAATATTTATCAAATATAATTTTTTTTATTAATTGAAACACTATTTTTTCCACTTTTGAGTTTATTTTTCTCGACATGTTTCGAAGCCTTTACACCTTCATCATCGGGAGAACGATATAAACGTATATTTATAACGATATAAATAACGATGTATAAATAACGGTATAAATAATGATATAATAACTATTTAAACTTATAAAGAAAAATAAACTCAAAAGTGGAAAAAACAGTGTTTTAATTCATTAAAAAAACGGCATTGTGGAATTCCATTGTGTTAACGCTTTAGTTTATCTAAAATGAAAAAAATACATGACATTTATTTCAGTACTCAAATTTTTATTTTATTCATTTAAATAGATAACCTTAAGGTGTTAACACTGCGTAACAAGAAACAGGCCGCAAAGCCTCCACTCAGAAGAAGAAGAATATTTAAATTTAAAAAAAAATTATGAATGACAACACTGTTTTTCCACAGTGTTAATGCCTTAAGTTTATCAAAGATTAAACTCGAGAAGTAACTTAAGAATTATAATATAATATTGTACGTAAAATAAAATTCAATGAAAATTTGTTAACACTTCGTTTTTTTCGGGATCTTACGGCTTATATTCAAACAATTTACAGTTTACGCGAATCTTAACATTTTAAAGATCACTAGTCCGAATCCAACGGCATATATGCAATTGCTCTATATATGTAATTGCTCTATAAATGCAACTGCTCTATATATGTAATTGCTCTAAATATGCAATTACTCTATATATGCAATTGCTCTATATATGCAATTGCTCTAAATATGCAATTACTCTATATATTCAATTGCTCTAAATATGCAATTACTCTATATATGCAATTGCTCTAGATATGCAATTGCTCTATATACTCGTATGCATTGGGTCTATATATGTATATGCAATTGATCTATATATGCAATTACTCTATATATGCAATTGCTCTAGATATGCAATTGCTCTATATACTCGTATGCACTGGCTTTATATATGTATATACAATTGATCTATATATGCAATTACTCTATATATGCAATTGCCCTATATACGTAATTGCTCTAGATATGCAATTGCATTATATACGCAATGGCTCTATATATGTAATTTAGTGTAAATATGCAATTGCTCTATATTTGAAATTGCTCTAGATATGCAATTGCTCTATATATGCATTGGCTCTATATATGTGTATACAATTGCTCTATACACTATAAGTAGTGACTAATTAACTAGCCATCACGCTGCCTCTCCGAAAGGATAGCCAGAATGAATGGACGGCAACACTGTTGTTTCCTGATTTCCTTCTCTCGGTTACTCAAAATTCATACATCGTATCAGTTACACATTTGTATATATTTGCACTTGACACTATCATACAAAGCTTAAGCACACATTCTTCTAAGAGGTTAATTTCTACGCCATTTATTCTACTTTCATCCTTCTTTTGCCAGTTCCACGTAGATATGATATACAGATATTACTTTACATCGAATGCAGAAATCATCCATAGCGCGCTTCACTAACTGCAGTCTCGATAGAGATACCTCGCCGAGAAGACTTATAATAGATGTTGCCACTCCGTCTAAAACTTTAGCTGTTCATACTACTTAGCAGAAATAAATTTCGCGCAACCCGTTGCGCCCGAATCCATCCACAGTGAGTTATGGGGAGATAATATCGTCGTTGGGCAAAATACCTGATATAAGGAACGTGTACCGAAAGCAATTTCACGGGAGAGAATAAAACGTGATGTATCGATTTGATCCAATGATACATATTTTATTCAGGTCGTGTCGTGATTATTAGTTACTTGAATTATTGCTGATCGAAACAAGGTGCAATTCTGAGAAACATCCCACATCTTCCAGCATCATATTATATTTTTAATCCAAAATATACTTAAGTAAAGTAAAATGCGAATCAAAATTTGAGAACAGAACTATAGCACTGGCGACCTTAGTGACAGAGTGGTACGAGCTCTGACTGCCATACCGAAGGTTCCCGGCGATGGCAGTGTGGTCTGGTGTAGAATTCTCGTGACAATAAAATGGCGATAAATTAGCTACCTATCACATTTCACGAGAATCAATATATCAGCTTAAAAATAAATTGTGTACAGTAATTGGGTTCAAGCGACCTGTTGTATACGTAAAATAATAATAATAATAATAAAATATCATAGCCAAGAAAAGCGATTATAGTATAATAGTTAAATGTTGTATACAAGCAATGTAAGTGAAAAGAGAAGCCGTGAAAGACCAAGGAAAGCGTAGCATTTCAAAATTAATCAAATACTAAAAGAAAAATCGACGAGCGTGCATGTTACGATATATGAATATAGAGGAAACTAGAGAAATATGTCAGGACCGAGCAGTCTGGTAGTCCATCCGCTCTGCCTACCCTTCCAGAGAAACGGCGTGATGGTTAGTAAGTTAACTAGTTGAAGCTTATAGAAGTAAACAAGACATACAGTAATAATAAAAATTAGCGACACAAACCGTAGACAATACAAACAAATTGTTTTGCTTCTCATTATTTTGGCTTAGATAAATAGATAAAATAACTAATTCATTGTTTCTTGAACATGATGTTAAGTCCATATTAAATAATGAATACAAATAAAAATTTCTATTTTCTAGAAGTTTTTTTATAACTTATGGGAATGACGAAGCAAGGGCAGACACAGTAAGGACCAAACAAGTTTTGAGGACTTCTGAGATGAAGACGCTGAGGACGATAGCAAGCAAGACACCGAGGAACAGCAGAATAAGAGAGATATGTGAGGTTGAGGATAATATAAGATGGAGCAGACAGCGAAAAAGGGACTGGTACGGTCATAATAATAATAATAATAATATGCTAACTTTTATAGCGCCGTTTTTGTGATGAAATCACCTCAAGGGCGCATTAAGACGTGTTTTAAATCTAAAAATCAAAATTTTCGCGATCGGTTAAAAAGTATAGTGGAACAAAGTATAAATGTTTAAATTGGGTATGAACTATGAAAAAGATCGGTTTTCAGTTTAGATCTGAAATCTGTCATGTTCACAGAATGGACACCACCAGACTCCCCTATATTGCACTGCATAATCAGCCCCATGGGACTCGTCCACGTAAAACACCTCCTAAAAAATGGAATGACAACTGGGAGTCTCCTCACAGGAGGAGCAACACTCTGGAGAATAGACCACATAGGTCTACAATAAGGAAGAAGAAGAAAATTTCTATTTTTTAGAAGTTTTTTTACAACTTATGGGAATGACATGTTTTGCCTGTATAGTCATATGTACATTAGATAATGCCTTAGACAAGCGAAACATGTCAATGCCATAAATTATTATAAAATAAAGCTTCTAGAAAACAACGATTTTTTTCCATATTAATTAGATAAAATAACTTATTTTATGTAATGGTTTGATACTACGTTTTTATTAAAATAGTTTGTTATAAATCCTGATCGGCTTGTAATCTACAATTTGTGTATCGAAGAAGTTTGGGTCACAACCAAAACATGTCTGCAAATCAAAAAATAAAGTTTTTTGAAAATACGAAGTATTGTTCTATTATATTAGGTCCTTACATATGAAATTGGCGTTTTGTATGGGAGGAACATAAAGTTGATTTTTTTTTAAATATAATATATTTATTTAATCAAAGTACTCGTATGTACCATTGCTAT
This sequence comes from Lepidostoma basale, assembly GCA_022606425.2. Lineage (NCBI taxonomy): Eukaryota > Metazoa > Arthropoda > Insecta > Trichoptera > Lepidostomatidae > Lepidostoma > Lepidostoma basale. Next base: position 189,830 of record JAHDVF020001575.1, read on the forward strand.
CTATGCACTTTTGCCATCTCATAGGTAGTTCATCGATCCCTTTACTAAAAAAAACATTCGGACGGGAATTAATAAAATCTTTGAAGTCGGTTTGGACTGCCCCATCGGAGTTCAATTTTTTCCCTTGCAAGAAGTTATCCAAATTTCGAAAAAAATAGTAATCTGTTGGGGCAAGGTCCGGAGAGTACGGTGGATGTCTTAGACATTCCAATTGAAGCTCTTCTAATTTGGTAGCCGTCTGTTGTGCAGTGTGTGGTCTAGCGTTATCATGAAGCAGCAGTGGCCTAGAGCGATTAACCAGCCTCGGTTGTTTAGCAGCTAGCTTTTCCATCATGGTTTGCAGTTGCTGACAATAGACATCTGCCGTAATCGTCTGGCCAGATTTAAGAAAGCTGTAGTGAACGACACCAGCACTAGTCCACCAAACGCTCACAAGTAACTTTTTTGGAGTCAATTTTCGCTTGGGGCATGGTGTGGCTGGTTCGGCAGGGTTCAGCCATTGCGATGAGCGCTTCCGATTATCATACAGGATCCACTTTTCATCACAGGTAATGATTCGATTCAAAATCCCTTCATTATTGTGCCGGTTGAGTAATGCAACGCAGCAGTCAATGCGCGTTTGTTGATTTGCTTCACTCAATTCGTGAGGTACCCACCTTTCAAGCTTTTTCACCTTCCCAATTTGCTTCAAGTGGATTAAAACAGTTTTATCACTAACACCGCAGCCTGCAGCTAACTCGGACGTGGTTTGCGATGGATCCGCTTCCACAATAGCCTTCAATTCTTCATTATCAACTTTGGTCTCCGGCCGTCCACGGGGCTTGTTCTGCAGGTCGAAATTTCCAGAACGAAAACGTTGGAACCAAAAACGCACTGTGTTTTCTTTTGCGGCACCGTCGCCATACACATCATTAATCCTTCGAGCCGTTTCTGCAGCACTGGTGCCACGGTGGAACTCGTACTCGTAAATAACGCGATATTTCAAGTTTTCCATTTTGTAAACTGAGTGACGCAAAGAAAAAAAACAATTGAGGAAAAAACAAATGAATTATAATTTTCGAAACACAAATACTTGAGTAAATAGCTATATAAATTTGAATTTGGAATTCCTAACCAAAGAGAAGATATTTGAGATCAAAGTTGCCAGTACGGCAAAACGCCAATTTCATATGTAAGCACCAAATATTAATTCATTAATAAAATATGTCCAAAAATAAACAAAAGTTATAGTTTATAGTGACAAAATGCTATATTAATTACGTTAATAATACTTGATAGAAGTACTTACATTATTTCATAGCTAATACAGCTTGAATTTGAATTCATGAAAATAATCCAATAAACACCCCATCGACTCGCTTTTACACGAAAATCCCGAGGTTTTATTGCAAACAAAAAGCAGACGTAATCAAAATTCACCAAATGTATGTTTTACGAACACTTAACGGGTCTGAACAAAAAATCAAAAGCTGCACTTAATTGGTGTGCAGGGGCTATAACATGGTCATTACACAGCGTTAATCTCGGCTCCGATGGAGAGCTTGTGGTTAAACCGCAGTTTAACGACTTTATCTCTGCACAAATTCGCACGTTTATCTATCTATCTATCTATCTATATAAATAAAAGGCAGTTTTGGTTGTGTGTGTGGACTATTTCTGAAGTTATTGAGCTGATCATTTTCCAAGTTATACACTTTACTAAATGGAGTATCCCGGTCGTCATAGGCATATTTTTGTTATTAATCGAGCTCTAATTAACTTTGTAAATTTATAAATTTTCGTAGTGCGAGCGAGTATAGACCTTCATGTTCGTATCACCTGAGTATCGATCTTTAGAGTCTATATTCGCTTGGCGTGATAAGATGCAAATTAGTGGCTTTTTTGACTCTTTGCGTGGTCAGATATGAAATTAGTCGCTCTTTTGAACTGAAAAATATACGCACGTATAGGGATGGGCAAAACGACTCATCTCAGGGATCTGATCTGAACGGTTCCGCTCAGCAAAGTGAGCCGACTCTTTTTAACGATCCACGGTTCACCATTTTGAGTCGTTCAAAGTTTGAAATTATTTTAGTGACCTTTTTTTTTTGCTCCTCGACCAAAAAAGTTGATTCCGGTAAAAAAAAAAATTCACCAGGATAAATTTTTTGTCGATGAGCTAAAAAAAAAATTCACAACGACAAACAACTTTTTTGACAAACGACTCGATAATTATCAAGAAGAATCGGCTCACTTTACTGAGCGGAACCATTCAGCTCAGATCCCTTAAAGAGATCACTAAAAATAGTCGACTCTTTTGCAATAATATACGATTCGCCGATCGCAGAGGTCGGCAAAATGCGGCTCCGGAGCCGCTCGATAATTATCAAGAAGAATCGGCTCACTTTACTGAGCGGAACCGTTCGTCGACATACGATTCACCGAGCGCAGAGGTCGGCAAAATGCGGCTCCGGAGCCGCTCGATAATTATCAAGAAGAATCGGCTCACTTTACTGAGCGGAACCGTTCGTCGACTCTTTTGCAATAATATATGATTCACCTAGCGCAGAGGTCGGCAAAATGCGGCTCCGGAGCCGAAGGGGTTTGTTGAAAGAAAAAATAATCGCGAGATACTTGCTTACCATCGCATCATTCATCAAGAACGCTCTGTCCGCAGACATTTCCAGAAGAAATTTGTAAAGTTATGGAATTGGTGATTACGATTATCAATTCCGGTTTAGCTAAAACTCTTAATCATCATCGCCAATTCAAAGATTTTTAGTCATCATCTTCAACGCCTGAAATAGTATTACTGACTCTTGCTGATCTTTCGCTTTTCGCTTCTACATATTCATGCGGACAATTTTATTCAAGCATGAATTTTAACAAGAGTAAACTACGAAGTCGTCTTATTGATGAGAACATGTAATTGTGCCTAAAATTAAGAATAACAACAAACAAACATGCATCAGGTCCATAATAACATACGGAATCAAAGCAAGAGCAGACACTGTCAGAACCAGACTGCGACCTATTGTGGGGAGAACCGTTAGAGATAGGATACCCAACGAATAAATTCACAAATCCTGCAACATTGAAGACATAGTGAGATGGAGTAGGCAGAGACATCGAGAGAATGGATCCAGCAAGAATTCCTAATATCGTGATACAAGAGACTCCAGAGGGCCGTCGACCACCAGGATGACCACCAAAGAGATGGAGAGAAGGCTGGTCGCCTTCATCACAGGAAGAAGTATGAAATAATGTTTTATTCAGTGTACCCGTAATTGAATGAAGTGCAAAAATTATAATAAAGGTTATCTAAATCAATAAACATATTTGGCTCTCAATTTTTTTTTAAATCGTTGTAAAGTACGCATTTGGCTCTTTGGCTAATAATTTTGCCGACCCCCCTGACCTAGCGGATCATTGAGCTGCCGCTCTTTTTTATGGATCATCGCTCACCCGCTCACCAAAAAGATTCGAATCTTTGAGTCGACTCGTGAGCGGATTGCCCATCCCTATCTCTGAAATGTCAAATTTGAATTGCGTGTTACAGTTTCGTAAGTAAAATATTTATATTTCTAATTCATATATATCTTCAGTTTATTCTATTTTGCCGTTGAAATGAATACAGATTATATTTCCGCATTACATATTTCAAAGTTTTAGTTCTAAATTATATCGAATAGAAATGATATTACATATCGTTTTTACTTACGTATTATTTTAGGTTATGTTATGACTACATGGAAAAACGTTAAATTCTAAGTAACAATTCTATGAATTGGTATAATCTATTTTAATAATGTAATGTAAAATTGTTCTGGCAGGGCGATAACCTATATCTTTTGAATTAGACGATTTACTTCAGCTGTTTTAGTTTTTCTCTGTTATGCTGTGATAGGTAAACATATCCTTACATACAGCATTAGCTGCCTTGGAAAAATCCAGTAATATAACATTTCCAAATGGTCTGATGTTCCCACGCCAATCTTACAATGATCGAGTGCTTTTTTTTTTTAATATACTGCTCATTTTAATATAATTATTTGATTTTTGCAGAGATGCCGACGCTAAGGATGATACCAGGAAAGACTCTTTGAGATAGGGTGAACACGGCTATCCACGATATCTCCAAGGTGGAAGATGTCGTGAGATGGGGCACGCAACGCAAGATACTGGCATGTATGGATCCCACACCCGATTGTTATATTTATGAACTAATTTTGAAATGGTATGTACAGGTTGGATTAATTGGTTTAATTCCACTCTTAGAGGCAGAACAGGAGTGTCGGACATCATCGGAAGAGTGGCAGCGCTAAAATGGCATGCCGCTCGCAGCCCTGATGATAGATGAACTGCAACCCGAAACCCAGGACGTCCTCAACTTCGATGGAGGGACGACATTAGATGCGTTTTGCCCAGGATCGACAGACATTGAATCAGATGGAGGAGGCCTACGCCCAGGAGTGAACGGATATAGGCTCATGATGATGATGATACAAAACATTGAAACACCTACATGCAACATTTTAAATATTTCTGGAATGGGTAAAATTCTGCAACAATGAAAGTTCATTGTATGGAATGAATGCTTTAAATTATCAACTGATTTCTGTAGAATCACACTCCAAAGGAGAATTGATTCAATGTATATTTCAGACATCACACAAATTTACAAATTTCGTCATTGGTTAAGTGAATGTGCATTATTAGCTTCATCTAATGGACATCAAAATCAAGAGTTTTGTTTCTCTAAACATTGTATTTCTAAGAGCATTATTATGACCTTGAATGGTATATGTATGAATGTTTCATGCAAATGTGATATAGTATATTTATTTGTTTTTTTAATTTCACTTAAAATATTAAGGAAAAAAATTAAGACTGGACGTTTAATGGTTTAAACATTAAGCTGAAAAAGATATATATTAACTTTTTTTTGGGTGGCATCTTTAGGGTAACATTTGAACTACACTATATTAATTTAATATTTTTCCTTTTATTTCTAGGTAACATGAAACGGTGAAATCTGCAAGCTGAAAGATGTCATGAGATGAGGCAGACAACCCAGAAGATAATGGAATGCGCGTGTGCAGAGGATGGATCCCACACCTCGATATATGCGTAGATGAAGTGCAACCCGAAACCCAGGACGTCCTCAACTTCGATGGAGGGACGACAATGGATGCGTGTTGCCCAGGATCGACAGACATTGAAGCAGATGGAGGAGGCCTACGCCCAGGAGTGAACGGATATGAATTGTATATGTATGAATGTTTTATGCAAATGTGATATAGTATATTTATTTGTTTTTTTAATTTCACTTAAAATATTGAGGAAAAAAATTAAGACTGGACGTTTAATGGTTTAAACATAAAGCTGAAAAAGATATATAAACTTTTTTTTGGGTGGCATCTTTAGGGTAACGTTTGAACTACACTATATTATTAAATCATAACGCGCTTTTGCACAGCTATGTTTAAGACCAATTGGCATCAAAAACTCATTTCAGACTTTTTGCAAACTTGCCACCTTGGTAATGCCCAGCCTTCAATTGTTCAATTCACATTAGTATTATTCAAGTTCACAGCAAGTTTGCTTGAATTAAACAAATGTTTTAAAGATATGAACTGAATTAGGATACACACATTCTTGCACCTATACACATGTCATTTTATCCAATAAAATAATTGATATTGAACTTTCATTGTATTTCTTTAATATATATTGGGTGTATTTATATACTCTAATATAGCAATAGCGAAGCGTTGCCGGGTCAGCTAGTTATTAATAAGACGATTTAACATAATAAATTATTGTTTTTTAAGTCCAAATAAATATCAGCATCAAACATCAACACGTTGACTGCGGAGCACTGACAGTGGTTAGGGGAGAACCCAAACGGCGGACCCCTGTCCAAGTCAGGCCGTATACCGTTCGATTTTTAGTAAGTAGGAGGGGGGTTCGCCGCTAGGTAATGGTAAATCAGTTCTTGTTTATTTAAAACCGAACAGTGGGCTGACCTGGACAGGGGTCCGCCGTCTGGATTCTTTCTTTACCACTGTCCCGGTCAGTGCTCCGCATTCAACTTGTTAATGTTTGATGCCGATATACGAGTATACTTAGACTATTTTTTTTTATAATAAATGATTAACCTTTCCCTGGCGGCTAAACCTCCTCTTACATACTTAATTAAAACCGAACAGTACAGGGCCTGACCTGGACAGGAGTCCACCGTTTTATAATAGTTCTCCCCTTACCACTGTCCCGGTCAGTGTTCCGCAGTCAACGTGTTAAAAGGGGTTTAATAGACAAATAAATTAAAGGAACATTAGCATTATCCAGTCGACATCATCCGTTGGTAGACATGGGTACTGTAATTTATTGATTCTTGAACTATGATGTAAAATTCCGTATTAAATAATGAAAACGTCTGTTTTCTAGAAGTTTTATTCAGTATTAAAAACGATTTAAATAAATTTTGCTTAATAAAGATAATAAACCATTTTTATTACGATGTGCTTTAAATTTGAGATACACAAAATCATATAATTAACCCTTTGGTTGCCAAAAGCCGATATGTCGGTTTTTGCTACACCAGCGATAAATGCCAAATCCGAGACATCGAAGTCATGATTTATAAAGGGTGTAAGGGAGTGAGTCAGATGTACATATTAGTAACGATTTAGATATATCTTTAATAAAATAATCATATTCAGAATTAAAACACATTTTATAAATAAAAAGCATTCCAAATTTGCTGGCAACCAAAGGGTTAAATACACATTACAGATAACGAAGAAAAAAAATTAAAAACTCATCGAACATATATTTTCCAATTTCAAAATATATTATTGTCATTGAGATACTAAAAATATACTAAGTATTTTATACTATTTACTTCTTGTCATAATTAATGTGTGAACATACGAGTATATGCATTGAAGTATTGTGATTCATAATTAATAAAATAATGTGTATAATAGGATCGTGTGGAAAGAAAAGTGATTTAATTCATATTAAAATCACATATGGTATATAGAATTCCATAGCCTTTAAAAATACATCCACTTTAACTAACTAACTAACTAACCATCACACCGTCTCCCCGAAGGGATAGGCAGAAAGAATGGACTGCCACACTTTTCTTTCCTGACATATTTCTCTCGCTTCCTCAACATTCATACATCGTGTCATGCAAGCGTGTCGATTTCTCTGACTCCTCACATGGCCGACATTCAATATTTGATTTATTTGATCGTGCCACGTTTTCCCCGGTCTTCCTCTATTTCTGGTTCCATTTACATCGTTAACATAATTTTTTTTACCATTCTTTCTTCATTTATTCTTTCTATATATCCAAGCCATCTTAATGATCCTTTCATTATTTTGTATATAACACCATCATTCGCACCGCATTCACTTCTTATATTTTCATTCGACACTCTATCATACACAGAGTATACACATTCGTCTAAGAGATCTCATTAATTAATCAAATATTGCGTAAAATAGAATCGTGTAGAAAGAAAAGTGTTTTAATTCATATTAAAATCACATATGGTATATAGAATTCCATAGCTTTAATACATTTAGTTTATCAATTTTATAACTCGTTTAAAAATACATACACTTTAAATTGGATGAATTTAAGATAAGAACATTTTATAGCATTTGAATGGAAGGGTATTAAATAAAACGCGTCGATTTCCGTTGATGAGTGGCAATTAATATTATATATTATGGCCGTGTGAAATGCACTAATCCCGGCTGTGAGAGAATCAGTCATCGACATTTTACTATCGTCAATAAAAGATTTCTTCACAACCGTTCAGGTTACAAGGCGTAATCAAACACCAGTGGAGGGCGTCAATTTTTTACAAAAATAAGCTTGTCATGCTTGAAGACTATAAGGCTATCCGTTTATCGCTTGGTGCGCCTTCGTGGACCAGGATCACATAACTGCATCTAGAATCGGGAATCCCGATGATAGATGAATTCATTCTGAAACTCGCCGAACGTTTTTACAAAGGACTCCCTTCTCATCCTAACCCCACAATAAAAGACCTCTCAAATTACGACCCAAACACCTCCAGCCGCCACAAGCGCCCAAAATCGATCCTCCTTCAGAGGAACACTCCGGGCCACACAAATCATGCCCCCGCATAAACTAACAACCCACCAAATCACCTTCCAACAATGTTCCCATCAGACTTAAGAGGAATAGCCACATGAGCTGAACCTCTGTAAGCCAGAAGATCCAAGTCCAAGCTTGAAGACTAAGAAGCGACGTACAATGTTATTCAGGTTGCATTTAGAAAATAGATCATAAAATAATGTACAGCAGGATGCTTTTTACGATGTAAGTTTTAGAGATGGGCGAAATAAATTAAGTGATTATAATACAGGGTCCTCGAAAAATAATGCCAACTTTTAAACAAAATATAGCGCCGAAACCCTTTATGTTAAACGTGTAATTCTATCACTGAACACTAGCTGGTGAACGTAAGTTTTGTTTTGGAGGTGGCGTGACCTAGCTATGCGCACACTAGATGCGCAGTAGAATTTATTCGTAGAAAAGACCATTACAGGCCTAGTTTACCTGGACATGCTTGAACTGTTTGTGTTGCCTCAAATTGAACAAATCGATCGACAGACTGGACAGCCAATTATTTTTATGCAACATGGGGCTCCACCTCACTACCTTCGCCAAGTACGCGGTGCATTGAACGCACGGTTTTCCAACGGCTGGATTGGTAGAGGAGCCCCCATTGCCTCCAATAAGTCCTGACCTTACCCATTTGGATTCCTTTTTCTGGGGGTACATTAAAAACATTATGTACGCAGAAAAGATTCTGGACCTGCGGGAGCGAACTTCTGCCGCTATCTTGACAGTTACTCCTGAAATGATTGCACGTACGTGGCAAGAAATCGACTACAGACTAGACATCTGCAGAGCGACGAACGGTGCACACATCGAAACATACTAAGGTACGAAAAAAAAGGATATTTTTCTGCACATTTTAAGATGAAAACCATTGAATTACCTCTAATAGTATTTTTATAACAGTTATTTTAAATGTTGGCATTATTTTGAAATAAATATAACAAAAAAACTGTGTACTGCGAACAAGATTCTGTATAGTTGGACGTGTTCCTGCCCGCTGGACCGACGATGTTATAAGGATTGCTGGACCTGGATAGATGAGAGGGGCGTGCTTTGGGAGAAGCTTACGTTCAGCAGTGGACGACACACGGTTGATAAGCATACTTTTATTATATTACCATTGAGGTAAAATAAAATGAAAAACCATGGAATTTAAAAAAAAAAAAGTTCACGATCTTGTTATAATTCGGTAACTAAATAACCATCACGCCGTCTCCCGAAAGGGAAGGCAGAAAAAATGGACTGTCACACTTTAACCGATGCGGCACTCAATCCTTCTCTTTTCGCCCCGCGGCGCGGGAGACGAGTGTGATGGGTTGCGAACCTCATCGCCACCAACAGGCATCTCCCGCGCACACTTCGATCGTCCAACATCCACAAAATAAATCTGAAACAAATAATATAAAATACAATGATATAATATAAAATAAAATTAAATTAACAATAATGTTCTTAACATATTTTAATTTTATCTTCGGTTACAAGAATACCTAATAAAAAAAATTAACTGAAAATTTTTTTTTTTCAAAAATCCCAAAAAATTTAAAAAAAAATAATGAAAAAGAAAATTATTTTATATAGAGCCATTTCCTTGTAAGTAAAAAACAATAGATTCGAACTAGTATTACAAATATATATATTTTTTAAAACAATTAAGTATATTCGTGTTAAAAACAATAAAATATCATTTTAGTTCGATAGCAATGGGTCACCGGTGTCTAGTTAAAAATATATATATTTTTACTGGGGGTTTGTGAAAATTCGAAGGGCCGCCACTGAACCAACACACCAGTATTTTACGAACTAATTGATGACGGCCTTCAAATTCAATTAAAATCAATTTACAAGTGCAGAAAAAGAAAGTGTTAGGATGTTATGACATCCGAAGATATAAGAATAATAATAAAAAGAACCATTGACGTTAAGAGAGATTTTATCCACAAAGGAAAATATATTATTCATAATTGGTACCTACTGTTGAATTAACATAAATGTTACATAATGTAATTAAAATATAAGTAAACCGGAGAACTGAAGAACAGAGAAGAATTTTTAAAGTACAAGATTGCTTGAATAAATAAAACATTTTTAAAATAAATTATTAACAAATCGATGGCGATCATATAACATAACAAAGTTTTTTGATAAACATATTTAAGAGCTATACGAGTATTTAGTAAAACACATTATGTTATCTTTAGTGACTACTTTTGTTTCCTTAAGTGACCGGTTTCGATTCTGCTTGTATCTTTTGGGACCATTCACATTGATGAAGATAAAGATCGTATCGATACCCGTCAACAATTAAAGTGATAATAATGAAATAAAACGATGTTTTTATAACTACTTCCATATTTGTCTTTATTTCGACAGCGACCGGTTTCGCCGATCTCGCTGGCATCGACAGTTATAAAAAACATCGTTTTATTTAATTCTTATTTAAAATGAACTTTTATCAAGATATTTCAGTTAAATCGATTATCTTAAAAAATTAAAGTGATTTTTAAGATAATCGAATGATTTTAATGAAATCTGTTGATGGATGTTCACTTTAAATAAAAATGAAATAAAACGATGTTTTTAACTACTTCCACTTTTGTCTTTATTTCGAAACCGGTGGCTGTCGAAATAAATACAAAATTGGAAGTAGTAAAAAAAATCATAAATTTTATTAAATTATAATATAAAAGTGATTGGAAAAAATACTTTATAAAAAAATATTTAAATTATGTGACCATAAATTGATTTAAAAAAATATATAAATCTAAGAATTTTATGTATTGCAAAGCATACACATGCGCAAACCATATATATGCGTAAATACACAAAGAATAACGATATTTTAAATTAATTATTCAAGAAAAAATATGATATAAAAGCGTAAAATTTCTTGTAATGTGGAAACTTATGAAAATATAAAATAAAAAAAGGTAAACAATAAAAATCTTGAAAATCATTGCAATTGTTGATGGAGAGGATAAACAAGGCAGACTTCTTGTTCATTTCTCGCGGAGACTACACGATATTTAAAGACGATTTTAACTCCAGGAAATGGTACAGTCAAAGTAACATTCTATCAATTCACTGAAATAATAAGAATCGCTCGTATTTCGTACGACTTTGCAACGTTTGTATAACATATTTTTTATTGTTTCGTAGTGTTAGCAATTATCGCCGATACGTTCGGAGAATTAGTATACGTAAATTGAAGGATCGCCTACTCCAGTCCTCTGACCAGGTGTATAAAAAGTGTCACAAAAAACTGGGTGATTACAAATGTGAGTTTGCCGCGTGTTCCGAGCAAACAATGTGTCGTCTTATTAGTGAAATATGCAATCATTGGGCGGATGTTCCAAATAATAATAAGACACTTTCAGACAGAGGCGGCACGCAGTTGAATTTATATAAAAAAACTTAATGTTTTTAAATTTGTATGTTTTATTTGTATCGCTTCATCAAAGGTATGCATGAAAAGTTTGGACGTCGTTTTATAAACAGCATTAAAAAATATACATAAAAATTATTATTTTAACATAAAGCGTTATTTGGAATTCCACAATGACGAATTTATTAATTACAAGTAAAACACATTTTTTTCACTTTCGGGTGTATTTCGTATTTTTTCGACATTTAATATTTGATTTGATCGTGGCACGTTTTCCTCGAATAGAAGGTATATATGAAAGACGTAAAAGAAACAAGAAAAATAAGAAGAACGAGAAAAACCTAGCACGATCAATCAAATGTCGAGATTAAAGATTAAATCAAATCAATTTTTTATACAAAATATATTACAAATAAGTTTAAGGTATATCTGTTGAGAACAGGTAAAATATAATACAATTGTTGGTTCTACATGTTGGAAGATAAAACATTCTGTGCTGACGCTGTCGAAGATAAACATCTGGAAAATAAAGATGGATACTCTCCAATTGTAATTTGGTATATATAGTGGATAAAGCTAGGGAAAGTCGTCTGCAATGGTACAACCATGTGACCAGGAGGGATAATGACTACATTGTCCACAAGGCCCAGCAACTTGAAGACGAAAGAAGGGAACCGGAGCGACCTACAACGTGGATGCCCACAGTCAAGAATGATGTGAAGGCGTTGAGCTTGGATAGCCAGATGACCCAGGACCGCGAAGCTTGGCTGAGCCAAATTAGGAGAGCCGACCCTAAATAACGAGAAATGGCTAGGAATAAGAAATTTGTAGTCTTAACAAAAATACTGTCGTCGCAGTGCTACAAGTCCCACGAGCCGTTAGTGTGATGGAGAAAACATGTTAAATACCTCTGATTCGCTAAGGTGGGCCGCTATGACCCTACAATACAGCGCGACCTCCGGAGATTTATGGGACTTTTTGTGCTCAAATTCAAATTAAGAAATAAATTACTCACTTTTGACTTACAAAGCAAATATTTGAACATTTTCAATCATATTGGCATGTTTTACATTCGAGTGTTAAAAAAAAGTCCAAAATGAGTTTTTGGTTTCAATTGCAAAGTGATTAAATAATACAGTGTAGTTCAAACTTCTTGGGGTTTGAATGGATGGTTAGGGTCGTGGGAGGATATACCGTGCTGGAAGGTATATGTACCAGATGATGCCATGAAACGCTATAGTTGCATAACATCAGCAACACTACCATCTAGTCCGACTCTCTGAAGTAAATCGTATCTTGGAGGAGGCTGAGACCCACCAAGGTTTGTAGCGCAAGGGAAAAAAAAGTTCAAACTTCATACCATAAAGATGTCACCCGTGCTACATGACACAAAATACAAAAAAAAGTTTTTTCTTTGTTTTATATTTAAACCACTTAGTACATTAATACATGTACATTTGATAAAGTCCTAACAATGGGAAAAATGTCTCAACTTAAATATAAAATAAAACTTCACGAAAACGTTTTTTTTTTTCAATATTACATACTTATCGATAAATAAAACTATTTACTGTCTTTTAACGCTATGGAATTCTATAATTATAAATCTTTAAATATTAAAACACAGATTTTTTCACTTCAAAATAAACCTTTCGCGTACACTTCTACGTTTCACTTATACGCGGAATAAAATAGTGTTTATATATATATTTTTTATTATGGCGTTTTTCATTGCTGCATTAATTTTAGAATTTCACATCGTTCAAGAAACATTGAATGGAAATCTGGTTAGTAATAGTAAAATCGTATTTTAGTAATTTCTTCATAAACGTACAAGTGTACTTTATGTTCTTTACCACCGTCGTATTTTTTCACTTAAAAAATAAACCTTTCGCGTACACTTTTACGTTTCACTTATACGCGGAATAAAATAGTGTTTATATATATTTTTTATTATGGCGTTATTCATTGCTGCATTAATTTTAGAATTTCACATCGTTCAAGAAACATTGAATGGAAATCTGGTTAGTAATAGTAAAATCGTATTTTAGTAATTTCTTCATAAACGTACAAGTGTATCTTTACCACCGTCGTATTCAAGCAATTTTACAATATTTGGAAGATTGCATTTTTACACCACTTGTCAATTAGCATGATTAAATGGTGTCGTCACATTGTAAACAACGAATGCATCACACGTCCGCCAATCGCTTGGGAGCGGCCTTTGTCGTGTCTCCTCGAAAGTCGAAACAAGGTTTTAGGGTACTGGCCACACCCCTACGCTGGCTTCACTCCTCCGGCGCACGCCACAGGCTGCATGATACTCGCTACCATATATTTTACGAGTATATTGTGCTATGTTAAAAAAGTGGTACCTTTTTGTGAAGTATACTGAATTGGATATAATACTAAAATAAATGCACCTCATGTAATGTTTCGTGTTCTGGATACGACGACCGATGTTTCTAGGTAGAAATTCATATTTTATGATTATGGAGTTTTTATTATGTGTATATATATTTTTTCATTACTGCAAATAGAAATATATCCACAGAAGCAAAGATGGCAGTACACAATGGAGTTCTAGTGCCAACCCTCATGTATGGAAGTGAAGCTTGGAGCTGGCAAAAGAAGAATGAAAGCAGGATAAACGCCGTAGAAATGAGATCACTTATAAGAATGTGCAGGAAAACGTTGTATGATAGAATACCGAACAATGAAATAAGAGAGAAATGTAAGGCAGATGACTGCATCATGGATAAAATTAAAAAAGGATCCCTGAGATGGTTTGGACATATGGAACGAATGGATGAGAGTAGAATGGTTAAAAAGTTGTACACAGCGTGAGTGGAAAAAGAAGCCGAGGACGACCAAGGAAAACATGGCATGACCTAATTAATCAATTACTAAAAGGCGGTCACATTCGAAGTCGGAATAATCGAAGTGCGTGCATGGTACGATGTATGAATGTAGAGGAATCCCGAGAGGTATGCCAGGACAGAGCATTGTGGCAATCCATCCTCTCTGCCTACTCCTCCGGGGAAATGGCGTGATGGTTAGTTAGGTAGTTATGTTCTGAGTATCCACTTAAACATTTATTTCATTTGGGAAATGTTGAGGACCCGATTGGGCGGTCGCTTCAATCTTAACATTAGCTACTCGAAGTTATTGTTATTAAATTGTGATTTAATTTTTTTTTAACCGATCCAATGTAATCCAGCCATCCTTCTTATATTATGTGAATTGTCTCATCATATTCTGCAAAGCCAACGTTAGCTGGTATTTGATTAATGCTCCTGTTAGCCAGATCTAGCCCCTGCATAAACCATTTGTCATGGACCTCCCCGTTTGGATAATGTTGTCTGTATGTCTCTCTCGGGATGATTGGAGGTCAAATCATATTATATTGTCACTGATAAAGTCTTTTTGTAATGCTTTCGTCTCGTGTATTTAGTAAGTTTTCTGTTAGGCTGTTGGAAATGAACTGATAATACCTATATAAAGACTAGTGATGCAACAAAAATATCATAACGGAAGCAGAAAAGGAAACAGATGTAAATTGAGACAGAAAATTGAGAGAATTAAGAAGTAACTCAAAGTTTAAGAGATAAACTGCATCCGTGTATAGGTGACCCACGATGAGGATGCCAAGTACATTACACAATCAACAAATCACCTTTGCAATAATGTTACAATCAACAAATCACCTTCCATTAAAGGAATAGCTATTAGAGATGAACCAATGCCAAAAGATTAAAGAAAGTCCAAGTCTATAATTTCGCCGGTAAGATAACGTATTACTAAGGAATGAAATGCATGTTTAAATTGTACAGAAGAGATCATTCGGATGCCTGCAAAACTCTTGGTCAAGGGACCTACAAATATCCTTTGGTTAGCGGTCTTCCGACATTATCTCATCGGCTATTACCCGGATTTCTGTTGTTGAATACAAAAATCTTAATAGTTCTTCAGTTTTCTGAATCGATGAACTATATATAATATTGAGTATATATTATAGTTCCAAGACATCAGAAACACTTTCCATAAAAGCATAAAAAAATGACCAAATTATAGCTTATGAGTAATGGTATACGAGTATATAGGTTGAATGATTAAATCTCATAAATACAACAAAAATTAATTCAATAGGTTGACCACTTGAATCCTAATGACAGGTTCGCGTGATCGATTCTACACATGTACTGAATTTATCTTCACAGCTCAAGCAAATTTGATGTGTGTTGAATAATTGCAGAATACTGTGTATATAATTAATGATAAATTAATTTCTGTAAGTGCGGTTGTCTTAATTTTATATTGTGTATTATACTCGTATATTAATTTATATACCTGACTTTTTAAATGCCATAAAAATGTTTATGTGTTTCTAGATCAAAATTGCAATATGTTTAACATGGATATATGCGCAAAATCAGGTCGGTTTCAATAGAAAAATTGCTCCAACGGAGTAAGGCGGACCAATCAGGTGGAAATGAGTGTCGAAAGGCGATCTCAATTACGACAACTGTCTTTCATATAGGCGTATCTCGAATGTTACAATTCCCAAAGAATGAAAATGGATATGTATATATCCACTTTCATCTGGATTATTAAATGAATATGTAATGTTGCACACCATTATTAAAATGTGCCATTAACTTGATACAAATTTGTCAGGCATGTTTATCTTCTTCTTTTCCGCTGTATCAATGGCATTGTTTTGTAAGGTTTTGTTGGAGGTCTTAAAAAGGACAATACCTCTCATCATCTCTTGCCATTGTGGTAAAAGGTTTTGCAGACTTTGTGTCGTTTCCAGGTGCGTCGAGTGATAAATAAACATAATTATAATAGTACACATAGTAACACCACACTTCTACTCACCTCGATAATAAAGCATAAACTGTAAATTGTAAAATAAAAACGCTTCAAACTATGAAAATAAATATTTAACAAACTATTTAGAAATGAATAAATAATATTAAAATACGAACGTATCAAAACAATTAAAAGAAATATAATAAATACATTAATACGAATGAAAACATTTGTTTTCTTGAAGTTTTATTATAGTTTATTATAGTATATTTCGCCTTTCTAAAGCATTATCAAATGTGATTCAAAAACGTTTTAATCCGTATTAATTATTTAATGTGGAGTATTACATCATTTTTATTCTATTATATACGCCATACTTTGTGTTGTTATGATGCTTTATTTCTCATTTCTTTTTTATATTTTTTGTATATATAAATCATATATTAAAAAATGAAATTAAATAGACATGTTTCGGACAACCAGTCCTTCTTCAGAGATACATATTATAACATCTGTCAGATCATGTAAACAATTTTATAATATTTTTTAAATGTATCTTTATAATATGTATCACTGAAAGACTGGTTGTCCGAAACATGTCTACGTAATTTTATTTTTTAATATAAGTGTTGTATATACAAAGTATATAAAAAAAGAAAAAGAGGAATATTACGTTTTCCTTGGTCTTCCTCTATTTCTGGTACCATTTACATCATTAAAATATAATTTTTTTACCATCTTTCTTCATTCATTCTTTCCATATGTCCAAACCATCTTAATGATCCTTTCATTATTTTGTTCATGACACCATCATTCGCACCGCATTCAACGTGGCAGATCAAATAAATCAAATATTGAATGTCGGCCATGTGAGGAGTCAGAGAAATTGACGCGCGTGCATGACACGATGTATGAATGTTGAGGAAGTGAGAGAAATATGTCAGGAAAGAAAGGTGTGGCAGTCCATTCTTTCTGCCTACCCCTTCGGGGAGACGGCGTGATGGTTAGTTAGTTAGTTAGTTAGTTAGAGAAATATAACATCATTGTTCAAGAAACAAGAAATATAAAATAAACAATTTAAAATTTAAAAGGTGCAAAGTTTTAAAGTTTTTTTTTTTCAAAAATCAATTAACGCCTCTTTGAAAGGCAGGGGATAGATTCTCGATACACCTTGTGGCACCAGAGCCGCAACCCCACTAATGTGATATGGTTTCACAAAGGTCAGGCTGCATTATTTCTTCATTAGTAATGTAAGAGAGAGAGCTATTATACGTTGCGTAATTAGTTGTTATTAGCGATTAGCTTGTGTAGTGTGCGACTGCGTGTAAAGAATGGAGAAATTAGACATGGAAGTGTATACGAGTACATCAGAATAATTGCAATTAACTTAAGTTGTATAATATAAAACTATAATTACTAACTAAATAACCACCATGCCGTCTCTCGAGAGGGGTATGCAGAAATAATGGACAGCCACAATGCTCTGTCCTGACTTACTTCTCTCGATTCCTCTACACTCATACATCGTGACTTGCACGCACGTCGCTTTCTACACTATTTACGTGACCAACATTTAATATTTGATTGATTTGATAGCGTCACACTTTCCTCGGCCTTCCTCTATTTCTAGCTCCATTTACATTGTTTACATATACTCGTACTATCCACGGTCCAAACCATCTTAACGACCCTTTCATTATGTCGTACATAAAACTTTCTTATACGCATTCACTTCTTTTATTTGTATAATATCTGTTTTCTAGATTTTAGAATAAGATTTTAGATTAATTATTTTATTTATTTATTTAAAAACGATATCAAAACAAGCTGGTGTAAAACTATTCCTTGAGGGGTCGACCTTATAAATAAAAACAGAGTCAGCAGTTGAAACAATAAATGCAAATTTTAAAAAATCTAGTTTTTTAAAAAAGGCGTCTTCTAGTAGAATCAACATATTTTAGAATAAAAATGTCTTATATGATACTTAATAAATATTTTAATTAATTGAAAGAGAGAGAGATCTAACATATATTTTTCAAGAATCAATTGTATCTCAATAGAGACGAAGATGCAAATTGGAAACAGAATATGGTTGATCAAGGTGTTTACAGGACTTATGACCTGTCATTGGTTGGGTTTAGCGCACGCTTTATGTAATACAACATTCCCCATTCCACCTTTTTTTCTTATGACCACCATGTCCGACAAATTTTTGGAAGTTGTATATATGTTAATCTGCAACACCACCCTTTGCATGGTAGTTTATTCAATCTACACACTAACGCCATCTATGAACATTATATTTTAAGCATTAAGCAGAAGATCTTTTTAACACAATGTGAAAGGCTACCGCCATTTAGCGCATTGCTAGAAACCGCCTGGAGATGTCACTCCAATATATTTTTCTTTCATTAATCTCAGGTTCGCGTATGCATCAACATTTTCAGAGGCGGGAGTTTGGTCAAAGAGTTTGGAGCTTGGTCATACAGTATTAAAACTTTGTCTGCGGGTAAATTTGAGTGGCTAACACGTGTCGGTCTAAGAGCGAGGTCGACAGCCGTATACATCAGGCTAGGCTTGCATTTAATAAAAGGTCGAAAATAATAGAGTCAAATAATATAGACCTAAAACTGAGAATACTCCTCATCAAGACCTATGTATGGAGTGTCTTGATGTACGGCTGCGAGACATGGTGCCTATCCGAAAGGGATAAGCGGAGACTAGAGGCTTTTGAGATGTGGTCCTATAGAAGACTCTTTGGAATTTCCTGGAGAGACTACATCACGAATGAGGAAGTTCTTCAAGGAATCGAAGGAGGAAGGCACCTGCTCAGGACCTTGTCCGAAAAGCGTGCAAGATGGATCGGCCATGTAATACGTCAAGAAGGTCTCTTGCATGCCATAATGGAGGGTATGATCGAGGGGACAAACTCTAGGGGACGCCCACGCCGAGAGTACCTGGAGGACCTGTTGGTGGACGTACGCTGCTCATCATATGCAGATCTCAAAAGAGCCGCACAAGACAGGGAAAAATGGAAGAGAATAATGGAGGAAATTGCTGCAAACCAATCCCAGGATTGAAACCAGAGAAGAAGAACACGTGTAACTTAAAGTTGAAACAAAAATATAATATATTTAATTTAATGTACTTATACCTTCAAATGTCTTAAAAATACGTCAATTACATCGTGTAAAGTACACTTCAGTTTACGCCTAGTCCACTAAACAGGTATTCGTACCCTTCTCGTCGGCGACCAATTGTCAAGAAAACGGTTATTAATACTACTACCCTTCCCGCAGATAACGAGTTAATAACAAGAAAGAGTGGAACGTTCTTGAAGGTGAAACGCGTGAGCATGCATCATAGACGTTAACCATGTTATCCGTATATCCGACCAAATATTCGATAACCAAAGAAACATTTTCCGGAACAAATGGATCAAGGGTGTCTCTACTCATGAATAAATTACGAATAATAATAACAATACAGGAAAAGCGGTGATGGGGCGGCGTATTTGCGTGTCTTTGCGATATTATTCCTAACATTATTAAAGGTAACAAGATTTCATTGCGGCGGAAGGAATATTTGAATAATAATTAAATACAACGATGTTTTTTAATCACAACTTCCACTTTTGTCTGTATTTCGACAGCGAGCAGTTTCGCCAGGCTCGCTGGCATCGACAGAAATAGAGACAAAAGTGGAAGTAGTCATTAAACAAGAGTTTTATTTGAATAACTTTTTGAAAGCCTTGTATTTTCATAATACTTTTTACACATTTCACAAACATGTTTCGGGACATAAACTTCCTTTCTTCAGTGTATGAATTTTAAAATAGCACTCCGCTGTCCGCCACTAAAATCTGAATCAGAAATTCTCCATGATTTACCCTAATGAGCATGACTCACCGCTCTAACATTCTATTTGTCCTCGCGCACACTTTCTCCTACCCCTATTTCTCTCCTCCAGTTTATATTTCTTTCTCCATATGCTGTTCTCTGATTTTATATTTAGTTAACTCTCTCACCCTGACGAAGCTCCGGCGGGAGCGAAACCGGTTGGTGTTACCAAATAAAGCGGTTTTGATACAAAAACTAAAAGTGTATTATTCTTTATTTAATAATGTCATACCATAAATTAAGAGCTTCATACGAAAGTTTAGAAAAATAATAATTAAATCAAAATAGATTTTAACACACATATATACGATTATATATATAATTTAGTGAGGGTTGCATGCGACGTAATCCATCAATATTTCCAATAGCACATCAAAGTTTACAAAAAAACTATTTCTATAGCTAAAACCCCCGCAAAATAAACCGCGAGAATTTATGTCCACCAAGAATCCGCGGGATGTGAAAATGAACCCAAACATAAACAAAAATTAACCTAATTGCGCCGAACAAGATCTTCGTGTGGGATTGGCCAAAAGTGGTAAAATTCAAAATTGAATAAATTACCAAAAACTGGAGCAACACGTGGCATACGTTATTTTACACGAATTTATGACAATACCATCTGGCGCCGTATTGTGAATAAAATTAGTACAAATTTCACATAAAAGCGAATTAAAATAACGATACGGAACAATAAGAGAATGCCGGAAAGGGGAAAGGCACATTACAAAAAGTATCAAGAGTAGAATATAATTTTAAATAATTATCTAAAACAAATTTATCATACACATTATAACGATGCTGAAAATGATGGCCTCCTTCAACGAATTCCCGATAAAACCATAAAAAATTAAATAATGCAAAAAAAATCTAATTATACAAAGAACATGTACATTGGTATTACAAAAACACAAGTTCTCAAAAGAACACCTTTATTCCATGACATATTGCGTTTTAATATATTTAAAACGGGGCAAAGATGGTGCTTTTGCGTGTGGTGTTACTGCAACATAATACTAGGCCCCCTTCGGAAAAGTCGATCTTGATTCAACGTCGGCCAAACGTTCCACCACAACGGTAAGAGAAAGAGAAGGAATTGGGATTAACACGAAGAAAAATCAATATAAGACATTGAACCATTTCCGGTCTTATATCGAGACACACACAATGTCTATTCTTGATTTTATTCGAAAACACTAATAACCAAATGATTTTAATGAAATCTCTCGATGGAAGTTCATTTTAAATTATAATTAAATAAAACGATGTTTTTTAACTACTTCCACTTTAGTCTTTATTTCGACAGCGACCGGTTTCGCCAGGCTCGCTGACATCGACAGACTGGTGACACCATTGCAAACTGAGTCCTCTGTATACTCGTACATACAGATCAGGGATGGTTAACATGTTTCTATACAAAAATAATCTTCAAATATTTATGTAAAATTTACTGAATTAAAATATTGGTATTACAGGTATTCAAGAAGAATGTATTGAATATGATCTTCTGAATCTTCTTCTATGGACAAAGAAAAGGAATGTCGGGAGGCCACTCAAAAGATGGACTGAGGACATTGCCCGAATAGCTGGTTCGACAAGGATACAGAATGGACAAGACAGGGACGAGTGGAGGAAAACGGAAGAGGTCTATATTGACCAGTGAAGGAAAAATGGTCGAAGAATGAGAATAACAAATATAAACAATTATTTCAAATAAAATTACTAATTATTTATGACGTGATAGAATAATTAGAGATCGGAAAGGGTTGATGGACAAAAATTGGAATTAAAATTTGATGAAAATATATAAAAAATACATGATTACGTATGCCCTTTTACGCCAAGCCTGAAGATGGCGTGAGTTCCCGCAGAGTGAGTCGATGGTTGGTTGTGAGCGGGTAAAACGCCTCCATAATATGCGTGTTGCGATATTACGAGCAATAACGATGGCCTGCTTCGCTGATCTATTTTGTCCGAATGCGTGCGACACAAAGGAAGCGACCCGCAGTTTGGAGATTCGCGGGACGGTATGCAATAAAGATTAGATTCGTTAAAATACATATACAATATGAAATATTTCGATCTTAGTGGTTTTCTTGTTCAGCAGGCTATTGCTCTTCTCACCAGCATCACTAGAGGCAGGTTGGTTCTTGCGGCCGACAGAAAGAGCAATCTATTACATGGCATGACCAAATTAATCAAATATTAAAATTTGGTCACGTCAGAAGCCGGAAGCATCGACGTGCGAGTATGACTCGCTGTATGAATGTGGAGGAAGCTAGAGAGGTATGTCAGGATAGAGTAGTGTGGCGGTCCATTATCTCTGCCTACCCCTATGGAGAAACGGCGTGATGGTTTGTTTTTGTTGTTAGATTCGTTTAACATTATAGATTAACGAATTAATTATTTTTTTTACAAAACACTGCATTTTCCACTTCTGTTTATCAGTATATTTATTTACTCAAAATATATTATAAACATTTTTAAAGTTTAAGGAACCTATTTGAGAAGGGATAAAGTACCAAGAACGCATGAGAGATGGCTCTACTTTAGGAAGATAAGATAATTTCCGAAAGTTGAGATTATTTGTCTTCTGAACGCACTTTCATTAATATGAAAGACGTCGATCTCAGAGGTAATCTTGTTCAGCAGGCTATTGCTCTTCCCACCGGCATCACTAGAGGCAGGAATTCCACTGTGTTGACGTCGTAAGATTATCAAAAAAGATTATATAATTATATATTTTATATTTATAAGTGCTAAGTTATTAAGAAATTATACTTTTGATAGCAAACTACCGAAAAGAAACGCGTCTTAAAAGTATTATAAAGTATCAAGAAAATAATTAATAAAAAATAATAATAATAATAACGAATTTTTATGAATTAAAACACTGTTTTTTCCACTTTTGAGTTTATTTTTCTCGACATGTTTCGAACGCTTACACTTTCATCATCGGGAGAACGATATAAAAGTTTATATCGTTCTCCCGATGATGAAGGTGTGTAAGCCTTCAAAACAGGACGAGAAAAATAAACTCAAAAGTGGAAAAACAGTGTTTTAATTCATAAAAATTCGTCATTATGGAATTCCATAGTGTTAACGCCTTAAGTTTATCTAAAAATAATAATAAAAATGATAATTATTATTATTATTACTAGATTAATTCGTGTAGCGTTATTTGCACCCACGATAACGGATCCGAGAATTTTGTGGAGGATTTTCAATTCGATGCACTTTTAACACGATTGCTAAGGCAAAAGGAGCAAGAAAAAGTCAAAGATCCATTACTACAAAATGTATGCGCAATTATTTAGTTATATGGTATAGGTATATAGGCGCGCGGCGCATCCACAATACACATCTAGTTCTCACGCGACGCGAGTGAGATTCCGCCTAGATCTAAATGGTGTTTCCGTATATGGAATTAAATCATATGGAAAGTAACCAAAGAGTCTGGAACGAAGCGCGGAGGGGGGCGGCTGGCGGGGGACCGACTGAGGCGGCCCTGCGTTCTGCGTGACCCACTGATCCCGAAACGGATCCCACTATACCATATAACAGATTATCCTATACAAATACTGCAATTAATACACGCTCCGAAGTTAGACTGGTACTCAACAAACGTTTTGCAAAATAATAATATATCGTCACAAACACGTGACCAAATTAAGCTATTATTAAAGATCGGCCATGTTAGAAGTCGAAAGAACTTGCGCGTATGATTCCCTGTATGAAAGTGGAGGAAGCTGGAGAGGTATATCAGAATAAAGTAGTGTGAATATCCATTCTTTCTGCCTACTCTTCAAGAGAAACGGCGTGATGGTATTTTTTTTGTTTCATTTCATTTCATTCTCATTTCATTTTAATAAAAATCACAAACATTACAGACATATAATTCTAGATCGTTTGCAATTACATTATAAGAATTTAAAAGAGAAGCATAAAATAAAAAAAATATAGATTAAGAATTAGAAAGAAACATAACATTGATATTGCATCCCTGAGGCAACTCACACTATCACAAAATATGTCGACCTCCGAGGCGGACCGATTAAGCAATAAGATTGCCATAGGGCTGATATGGATAGCCACAGGCGTAACCATTGGCAGATTGGTTCTGCAGGGCGGCAAATAAAACTAAATAAGATTGCCCTACTAACAGGCATAACCATTGACAGGTTGGTTCTACAGCGCGGCAAATAAAACAATCTGTCCTGTCTTTGAAGAAGGCCAGGGCAAATAGACCTACATCACTCAGAACATCCTAGTTTTGTATACGGCCGCCAATCAGCTGAAAGAAGTGAACTCCCAAGTGGATATTCCTCCTTCTCTCCAATGATTGGTAGCTTAGCATACCTAGCAAGAATTCAGTCGAAAAGAACCACGGGTAATAACCCATATGTAGTGGTTAAGCGGGAGCGGAAAGAATAGTTAAGAAAGTATACGTTAATGATGTAAATGGAGTACGGAGTCGAGGTAGACCGAGGAAAACATGGCACGACCAAATCAATTAAATTTTAAAAGTTGGTCATGTAAGAAGTCGGAAGAATCGACGTGCGTGTATGACCTGTTGTATGAGAATGTGGAGGAAGATAGAGTAGTGAGGCGGTCCATTCCCTCTGCCTAGCCCCTCCGGGGAAACGGCGTGATGGTTTGTTGTTGTCGTATTTGAAAACACTGGTCGAATAAATGTTTGAATTATTAAATTTATTGAGATGCTAATTAACAAGAGGATAACTATAAAACTGCTCTGGAAATGTATTGGTCCATCGTTAAACCAATCCCAAAATATTTGGGTTGTCTCGTGTTCTAATTAAATAAATATTCTGAATTTATTATCCACAGCTGTAGCCTAGTTCGTCCTTAATCTACACACGGAAATTTTTATACTCGAAATAATTCAGTTTACGATCCCGACAAGTTTTACAAGCACTACAGAATTCCTTCCAAGTAAACCGCAGTTTGGCTTCATTAATGTCAAAGTGTTTGATTTATTCGCAAATTTATATCATTTCTACCTGGACGCGGTCAATCGTTTATTAAATAAGAAGAAGAAAAACTACACGAATACATACTACAGTATTAAGATAAGATCAAGATAAAATTTAATACACTTTATTTAGACCCTTTTTACAAATCAAATCAAATCAGTTTATTAGCTCAAGACATTACAAACAGCAAAATGTTTAAGGCATCTATTGAGTACAGGTAAAATATTATAAAAATACAATATAATACCAGGAACGCATTAAAGATGGTTCGACATTAGGAAGACAAGATACTTTCTAAAGTCAAGAGTATTTGTCCCCTAAACGTACCTTCACTAATATGAAAGACGTCGATCTCCGATGAGACCGCGTTCAGCAGACTAATTGTTCTTCCCACCGGTGTCACCAGAGACAGATTGGTTCTGGTGGTTCTTCTTCACTGTCGGAGAAATCTATCAGGGACAAATGACCAACACCCTCTAGCACGGCCGAGTTCTCGAAATATCCCCTGATTAATTTAAAGAAATGGGTAATGAGATGCCCATCTCTTCGAAGCTCTTAAGAATTGGTTCGGAGCATTCCCAAATGAAATGCCGTGGGATAGAGCCACGGATAACTACCATACTCCCTCACGTACATCATACCTCAGAATTTTTTTTTGAACCCTCTCCATCATATTTTTATGGTTGTTATGCATGAAACTGGCATAAGGAATTAAGTAGAATAAATGCAGTAGAAATGAGATTTATTGGAAGAATGTGTGACAAAACTGTACATGATAGAGTCAGTACATGTCATTTATATAATTTATTTTCATTTATTTATTGAAATATATCCAAACCATTACATAATTATTTTCCAAAACACTCAAGATAAAAGTTAGACATACACAATAATAAGAGCCGAGCGAATCAAAATTTTATTAACAAAATAATAAAAGGATCATTGAGATGGTTTGAATAATGAATGAAGAAAGTACACGACATTAACAGAACTAGAAATATGGGAAGACCGAGGAAATCGTGGCATAACCAAATCAATTAAATATTAAATGTCGGCCACGTGAGAGGTCAGAGAACAGTCGACGTGGGTGAATGACACGTTATATGAATATGTCAGGAAAGAACAGTGTGGCGATCCATTCATTTTTCCTTCCCCTTCGGGGAGACGGCGTGATGGTTAGTTAGTCATAATTTTATTATAAATCTTACAACTAATATGTAACAGTTTAAACACAATAACATAATAAGGCAGCCTTCGTGGCAGAGCGGCAACAGCTATGGCTGCCAGATCGAAGGTCCGATAACAGTGTGAAAAAAAAACTAGTCGTATGGTTACACCAAAACTGCAAATGGAATATATAGTTATTATCTAGCAACACGATAATGGCGGTAGCCTTTCACATTGCGTTAAAAAGATCTTCTGCTTAGTGCTTAAAATTCAATCTTCATAGATGGCGCTAGTGTGTAGATTGAAACTACCATGTGAAGTGTGGTGTTACAGATTAACGACGACCTTCGTGGCAGAGTGGTAAGAGCTCTGACTTCCATACCGAAGGTCCCGGGTTTGATTCCCGGCGATGGCAGTGTGATTGTCACACTGTCTTTGGTCTGGTGTAGAATTCACGTGACAATAAAATGGCGATAGATTGGCTACCTATCACATGTCATGTGAATCATCAATATAATAGCTAAAAATAATGTGTATACAGTTATTGGGTTCAAGGAACCTGTTGTATACAAGAAGGAAAAAAAAAAAAATCCAAAAATTTGTCAGACATGGTGGAATGGGGAATGTTGTATTACATAAAGCGTGCGCTTAATCCAACCAATGACAGATCATAAGTCCTGTAAACACCTCGATCACCATATTCTGTTTCCAATTTGCATCTTCGTCTCTATTGAGATACAATTGATAATTATAGTAAGTGCATTGAAAATTCGGTTATCGAAGTGCAGAATACGCTGCAATGGGAGTCAGTGTAAATGCCGAGGGCGGATTGGTGAGGTAGGTACCCGCTGGTCAGCTGCGGCCTTCCGTTAACACGCGTCAATGTGTCAAAGGGAGAGAAATAAAGTATCTTAAGAAATAAAGTGGGACATTTTTTATACACCGATGTGCCGGTTAACAAGTCGCGGTTTGCCAATGTAGTTGTCTTCGGACCAGTGTGGAGAAGGGGTGATAAATATTTATGAATTTAAAATTTGCCGTATAACATACTTTCGATCCTTTACAAAGTTTTTTAAATCGATATTCAAAAGAAATTTAAAATATATTTTAATACATTTACTTTCATTCTTCTTGTACCTTTAGTTTCGACCGGTTTCGGCAGCCCGTTGTCATCTTCTGGTAAACGATATTAAATGGTAACGGTAATAATGATAATTAACGAACCGGGTGGTGGTTTAGGGGATAGAACGTTTGGCTCCTGATCCAGGGGGCATGGGTTCAATCCTGGACACGACTAGATTCCTTCTTCATAATAATGAGCTATTTTCTGCTCACATTGAAGATTGTAAAATAAATTCTAATATCATTGATATAAATCCGTGACGTAAGTCTTTTAAAAATAAAAATAAAAAGTGAAGGAGGCTAGAAAAATATGCAATGATAAAATGATATGAGGTCTATCCACTCTGCCTTCCTTTTAGGGCAAACGAGGTAATGATTAGTTAATAAGAGGATATACGTATATTTTATCTGCGGGAGTACAGATATGTCTATCTGGACTTATTAAAGAACAATATTCCAACGCTTCGATTGTTTTGAAAATGTAAAATTCGTAATATTACTGCACAAATCCACAAAAAACATTTTAATTAAATAAAACATTGTTTTCTTCTGGTCATGTGCTGAGGGGAGAGAAGTACCACCTCCTCCGACTGATATTAATGGTAAAATTAGAGGGATGTCGGGGAGTTGGTAGAAGCCAGTTGTTCTGGCTGCGGAACATAAAATATTGAACAGGAATGACCAGAGTCCAGAACCTGTTCCAAGTGGCGCAGGACAGAGATGCCTTTGCTGCAGTGATCGCCAAAGTTGGGGGGACCTGACACGCTACCGGAACAAGAAGATTGTTTTATAAATGTTCTCCAGTTGTTGAAAATATACTTCCTCCGAAACATGACATTATCGTATGTTCTAACAAGGCGAAACATGTTTCCTATATATAAAAATAGATATTTTTTTTAAATTACGTTTTCATAAATATTACATGCTAAATATGGAGTAATACATCATTTTCTTTTATATTCGAAAAAAAGTTCCGAAATAAATAATTTAATTATGTGTCAAAACTAACCACATTTGTGAAAAAAACATATAATATTTATATTAACATAATATCACTGATGAAGGATTTGTGTGTCCAAAACATGTTTGGTATTTAATATATTTTTTTAATAAAGTGAGTGTTGTATATTAAGTAAATATATAAAAAATGAAACATTATTATTATTATTATTTTGTTGAATCGCTCTTTACATTATGACAGCATGAGCCAAATCGATGTAAAGGGTACTATAGCTATCATAGTGATTCTCGTGACATGTGATAGGTAGCTAATCTATCGCCATTTTATTGTCACGTGAATTCTAGACCAGACCAAAGACAGCGTGACAATCACACTGCTCTCGCCGTGAATCGAACCCGGAACTTTCGGGATGGCAGTCAATGCACTTACCACTCGGCCACGAAGGTCGTCATTCTTCATCATTGTTCAAGAAAGAATAAATTAACTCATTAATACGTTTCGGATTGGCATGTTTTGTCTGCTTAGACATTATCAAATGATACTTTGAATTTTTAATCGATATTAAATACTGAATTCGTATAAAGGGATAAAACGTTTTGACACTTTAAAATTCAAAATATTTTTTAAGATAATCAAATGATTTTACTGAAATCTCTTGATGGAAGATCATTTTAAATAATAATTATTGGCCTTGGACTGGACTGGCCCAGTCTGTCGATGCCAGCGAGCCTGGCGAAACCGGTCGCTGTCGAAATAAAGACAAAAGTGGAAGTAGTTTAAAAGATCGTTATATTTAAATTATAAATAAAACACTTGTTTTTTACCACTCGAGTAATCGTTTTATTTAATTATTATTCAAAATATTTTGTTTGATATGGGGTTATACTAAATTGCTTAAGCATAATTAAATACTCTACTTTCATCATCTCTCATATATGAACAGATCGATTAAACATATTTGACACCAAATTAGCGATTTGTAATACATAAATTATACTGAATTGGCATATATTTAGCAGCGACATGAAAGATTAAGCCATATCAGTGCACAAACATTCAGATGCTAATGAAATATTCAAACGAAAAAAAAATACGAGTACATTACTCTGGCGAGATCCTAGGTCTCCGCATACTAACATAACCTCATTAATTCAACGCACTGTGTCATGTTTGAACAAAACAAAAAACCCAATACATTATCTCGATTAAGAAAACCGAGTGAAATTGTCCTAAATACTTAGCATTATCTGTGTTCGGCGCTTATTATGCCCAATAGCGAAATGGTCGTAGAAGTTTCTATTCTTCGCAACAGGGGCAATACGCCAAATTGTTTAACTCAATTAATACAGCGCATGGAGTGGTGAAAGGAAAAGCGTAACTAAATAAATTATTTGTTGTATAGCAGAATAAGTGCGTTAGGAACAAGTTCGAACAGAAATAATATTGTAGGATAGAGTAAATAAAAAACTTTGATATTAGAGAACACAGGGCCAATTGTATGTAGGGCCAAGTATTGTACAAAATTACGGAAGGAGTGCTTAAAACAGGGATTCTCAAACTTTTTTGGCGACGGAACGCTTTTGAAACACAAAATATTTTACGGAGCCCTAAAATAAGCAAAACCTGGTTTAATGTTATTTTTCAATTATAACATTAAATGAAACGTTCTTACAGTACTGGCAAAATAATCAGAGTTTTTTTTTAACGAGATTTCCTCGTCTTTTTTTGCCCTTCATCATCTCGGCTTGTCCGGATAAGTGACGTTCTGTCTTATCTTAAAAATCAAATATAAAATGTCGATCACGCAAGGATTCGTATAGATCGACGGGCGTGCATGACACGATGTATGAATGTTGAAGAAACAATAGAATTATGTCAGGATAGAACAGTGTGGCGGTCCCTTCTTTCTTCTTACCCATTCGGAGAAACAGTGTGTTGGTTAGTTAGTTTTAATAACATTTTATGGAAATTACATGTATCGGATTGCTAAGGGATTATCTTTTTTTTTATAATACCATAAAGACACTGAGGACGATAGCAGGCAAGAAACTGAGAGATCGCGTGAGGAGGAGGTTGAAGATATTATAAGATGGAGCAGACAGCGAAAAAGGAACTGGTACGGTCATGTTCAAAGAATGGACACCATCAGACTCCCCTATATTGCATTGCATGCATACGTCCTCTTGGAAGATCTCCTAAAATATGGAAGGACAGCTGGGAGTCTACCTCACAGAAGGAGCAAAACTCTGGAGAACAGACCACATAGGTCTACAACAAGGAAGAAAAAAAAGAAGAGAATGTTTCATGTTTTAACAAAATGTTTCATAATATCAAACATTGGATATTGCCTTAACAAGGCGAAACATGTTTTTCCGATTAAATATAATATAATATAATAAAACTTTTTGAAAACAGTTTGTGTTAAATATTTATAGTTATGCTTGGGCTGCTGCAAGCAGAATGAGGAAAGAAGACAAGAGCATTCAAAAATGTCAATATCTGCGGCGGTCCGATGACAGAGTGGTGAAATTTACAATTTTGCAACCAAATATGAGAATTTGTCGAATTTGGTCACACACTTCATAAGCTCGAATATACACGCACCCGAAGGCGCACGTAACTGCTCGATGGAGCCGTTGCGCAATGAATTTAAACCGAAGTTGCTAACCCAAATCCAGGCTGACAAAGTAAAAGTCTGTTCGAGTGGAAGTGTTTTTGTTTCTTCGGTATTACTCATTGTCTCCGGCCCGAGACGCGGTCGCATGCAAAGCGAACAACCACGCGAGAACCGCGGCGGAAGATTGTTGAAGCGATTAGTTGTTTGGTTATGCTAATTAAATAGTAGACTAAACGGCACAACATAATTACTTGCCAACTGTAAAAAGGTTTACGGGACGCCACTATGTGTTCTTCTTTTGTCATTGGCGGTCACAGTCCGCGGAGTGCATTTTTTTGAATCTCGATTCTAGAGCCGCGGCGGGCGCGAGATGCTTTGAAGAAATTTCCCATCGGAGGTCGAGTGAAATGCTTTCATATAATAAAAAAGAAACCGTTCAAGTATCTAGAAATCTTTAAAAAAATCACAAAATTCAAACAATCTAAATATTTAAAAAAAAAATTAATACTGATAAATAAATAGTCCATTATTTTGGCCGAAACAATATGATACCTTCACATTTTAAACTTTTAAATGAAATAACTTTGTTTTTGTATCACAATTGTATTTATCACGTTCTTTTAATTAAAATATTCAGGCACCTAAATCAATTTCAGTAAA
The DNA here is from genome assembly GCA_022606425.2 of Lepidostoma basale. Lineage (NCBI taxonomy): Eukaryota > Metazoa > Arthropoda > Insecta > Trichoptera > Lepidostomatidae > Lepidostoma > Lepidostoma basale. The sequence continues at coordinate 221,602 of JAHDVF020001575.1, forward strand.
TTCTTCAAAATTATATCAATGAAATTAGTCAAATTGACATAGGAACAAATTCACATAAAGATTCGAAAAATCACGAAAATTTGACATTTGATATATTATTGCAACAAAATTGATGAAACAGCTGTCGCTTAAAATAAAATACAATTGTGATACAAAAACAATGTTATTTAATTTAACAGTTTAATAAAATTAAAAATTATATGTATAAAGAGTGTTTTACTATACGGCTGCGAGATTTGGTGCCTGGGCGAAAGAGAGCGCAAGGCTAGAGGCGTTTGAAATGTGGACCTACCGACGAATTGCATGTGTCATGAAGGGACCACGTTACAAATGAGGAGATTCTCAGCAGAGTTGAAGAGAACAGGCACATATTGTACACCATAGCGGAGAGGCGCGCGAGATGGATTGGTCATGTGTTGCGACACGAATGTTTCCTGCATGATGTATTCTAGGGAATGGTCGAGGGATCGATTGGCAGATGACGACCTCGCCAGGAGTACCTAGACCAGATATGCCGAGATATGGGCTGCATCTCCTATGCGGAGTTGAAAAGAGTTGTCGAGGATCGAGCGGAGTGGAAGAGGAGATGCATTGCCTTACTGCAGACCGATCTTTAGATTGAGACCGGAGAAGAAGTTATTACAATTTCTGGATTTTTTTCTTCCAAAAAATTTCTGCAAAAAAGGATGACAGTAGGATAAATGCCGTAGAAATGAGATCACTGATAATAATGTGCAGGAAAACGACATATGAAAGAATACCGAACGACGAAATAAGGAAGAAATGTAAGGCAGATGATTGTATCATAAGTAAAATTAAAAAAGGATCCCTGAGATGGTTTGGACATATGGAATGAATGAACGGGAGAAGAATGGTTAAAATATTGTATTAAAGCAGTGTACGTGGAAAGAGAAGTCGTGGAAGACCAAGGAAAGCATGGCATGACCAAATTAATGAAATACTGAAAGGCGACCACATACATGCGTGTTACGATGTATGAATGTGGAGGAAGTAAGAGATGTATGTCAGGACAGAATCGTATGGTAGTCCATCCTCTTTGCCTACCCCTCCGGGGAGACGGCGTGATGGTTAGTTGGTTATTTAACATGGTTTCGACAGGTCGAAGCTAAAATTCAAGTGGCAAAAAAAAAAATTACATATTATAATATACCTACAGCATATACATAAAATAATCAGAATATTTCGCTTGTGTTGCATAAAACAGAAAAACATGATATATGAGTATATAATATTAAAATAAATACTTATAGCCTAACATAAAATTATTTTTAGACAGATATTGGTGATGGTGGGACATAGTGAAGAATGGGAGAAAAAGTGCGGAAGGAAGGAAAATAGAGAAAGCACTGCTCATGGAAACAAGAGGCAGTAACACAGCAAACAAATCATTTTAGTGTGTACGAAAGAGAAAATAAAATGAGCCGGGGGGAAAAGGACAGGGCATAGCAAGGTTCCCCTCCTTCCAGCGAGGAGTCCAACACCCCCTCAAAGGGGAGAATGTACGGCAGAAAAAGAGCACGTAAAAATATAATCAGCAAAATCATCTCAGGCTATGGTCTCGATAATCAAATGAAAGAATGTGAAATACGAGTAGTTGCATCATACCACCAACGGGCGAATAACTCACTTTAGTGCGGATTGCAGCCGGCAGCCCGCTGCACGGCTCAGCTCATAACATCTTTGACAATGTCGTAAGCGCACCGCGCCGAGGACCGCTGACACAGATCGCAGAAGAACTCGCGAGTAACTATGTCGAATCAATTAAAAAGGTCAAATCCACACGTCAATACAAAACTGCAACATCTCAAAAAATATTATTTTCTCGAGTATTTATTGTTTCTTAAATAATGATGTAAAACTCCATATATTAAATCATTAATATTATATAAATGAAAAAGTCTGTCTTCTGGGAGTTTTATTAAATTCCATCTTTCCGTTCCTTCTTCATAATAATGAACTATATACTTCTCATTTTGAAGATTGTAATATAAAATTTAACACCATTGATTTAAATCCATGGCATCAGTAAATTTTTTATTTATTTTTTATTAATTAATACGAATACAAATGAAAATGTTTGGTTTTTAAACTGGCAAAATTGTTTCTACAGGCTGTCAATTTGATAGTTGACAGTTGATTTGTAGTCAGTACGTTTTACCATTTTACCATGAATACACTGACGTCAGAACAGCGTTTGTAATTTGTACAAATTTATTTTGAAAATCATGGATCGGTTCGCCAAACTTATCGTGCTCTACGTCCATTTTACGGTCGACATAATCGTCCATCCGAGCAAGTTGTTCGGAAGACCATGGATCGTTTTCGCACCACGTACACTCTAGTGGATAATACGCATCCACAAATACGACAATTGTAGAAAATTGGATTTCACGATTGCGCTTCACTCGAGCTAGCCGTGGCGCTTATATGCCCGAAATCATATTTAAACAATAATATCATAAAATTATCTATAAAATAAAGCCAATATCATAGACATTAACATTATTTTCATTTCATTTTGAATATATATATTTTTTTTTTTACGTATACAACAGGTTGCTTGAACCCAATAACAGTATACATTTTTTGTATATACAATATGTATTGTATACCTCTAAAAAACATCCTATATAATGCCAAATCTAGACTTGTTGCGCTTTGGAAGTAGAGTGTCGATATTTTATACAACAGGCATGGTGAATAGGACGGAACGGGACGCGAACGAATTATTTTGTGCGTGGATGATTACTATGTTAATTCGAAGTCGGTTAAATATTTTGATTACCACAATGTGGCTCTTATAAGAGACGGCATTGTGTAAATATGAATTTTAAATGAAGAAAACGATGAAATAGATGATAATGGGTGAGAAAAGTGTGTTATCGACTCACGCATCGAGTCGTTAAATATGCTTAACTAGGGTCACCAGAAACTTTAATGCGATTTCGGAATACAACATGTCTAAAACAATAACTAAATAAAACGATGCATTTTTAAGAACTACTTTGTCTTTATTTCGACAGCGACTGTCACCGGTCCTGTCAACAGTCTGTTGATGCCAGCCAGCCTGGCGAAACCGATCGCTGTCGAACTGTAAACACCTTGATCATCCATGTTCAGTTTCCAGTTTAAGTCTTCGTCTCTATTGAGATACAATTAAAATATATTTATGTAATTATTATTTGAAATTATCTTCCATCTAGAGATTTCAGCAAAATCAGTAGATTTTAATAAACTAACTAACCTACCACGGGGTAGGTAGAAAGAATGAACTGCCACACTTTTCTTTCCCGACATATTTCTCTCGCTTCCTCAACATTTATACATCGTGTCATGCACCCGCGTCGATTTCTCTGACTCCTCACATGGCCGACATTCAATATTTGATTTATTTGATCAGTAGATTTTATAATATTAAAAACGCTAAACGAAGCAACAATTTTAATTAAATAGAAATTCAAATTTTGAAATCAACAAAGCGAATTCATACGCACAAGTTGCGATTTTATTTTATTCTCATGTAAGTAAGTACTTAATGGAAAAAAACACGATCTAAAAAAAACACACGTTTCAGAATCAATTAATTTTTATTTATTTATTTAATGTCCAACAGTACCAAGTTTGACAGTGTTAAATTATGTACCACTGTCAAGTTCGATTTTTTTTAATAATTAAAACACTGTGTTTTTCCACTTTTGAGTTTATTTTTCTCGACATGTTTCGAAGGCTTACCACCTTTATCATCGGGAGAACGATATAAACTGTTTATATGAAACAGTTTATATCGTTCTCCCGATAATGAAGGCCTTCAAAACATGTCAACAACAACAACAAACCATCACGCCGTTTCCCCGCAGGGGTAGGCAGAGAGAATGGACCGCCATGCTACTCTATCCTGACTTACCTCTCTAGATTCCTCCACATTCATATAGCGAGTCATACACGCACGTCGATTCTTCCGGCTTCTGACATGACCAACCTTTAAAATTTGATTAATTTGGTCATGCCATGTTTTCTTTGGTCTACCTCGACTCCGTATTCCATTTACATTGTTAACGTATACTTTTTTAAACCATTCTTTCCTCACCCATGCGCTCCATATGTCCGAACCAACGCATCATGTCGAAACATGTCGAGAAAAATAAACTCAAAAGTGGAAAAACAATGGTTTAATTCATAAAAAAATCGTTATTATGGTATTCCACAACGCCTTAATTTATCTAAAATTTGTTAAAAACTGTCAAGTTCGTAAAAAAATTTTTTATATAAATTTATTTTAATTTGTAGGTTACCCTAACCGAGAGCGATGATCGCAGAGTGCGATAGTGATCCATTAACTGTGTCATGGCGGAACAAAAAATACGTAATCATAGAAAACTGTCAAATGTGAGCCGGGCGCGAGGGGGGGGGGGGGGAGGCGGCCCTGATTTCAGGCCTGTGAGCAACATAAACCGTCGCGCCGAGCAAAAAGTGCTCACTTCCCACGCAGAAGCGCCGAAAGGCAAGCAATGCTGGGTTACCCAACTTTTACAATGTACCAAGAAAACGACACAAATAAATACAAAAATATCTAACCAATATTTGAATAAATTACAGATTTTTTTTATAACACTCTTTAAGGTGGTGATAGACGTACGAACTTAAAGTCTGCGGTTTTTAAGATCGCGAACTTACTTGACTCGACGTCGGCGATACACGCGCCAACTTACTCATACCGTATCGCGATGTCGTCCACTGAAGAAGCTTTGTGTTATTTAGGAATTATATCGTATTACATTTCAAAAACTAAAAACAATAGACGAAGGCGAAAGAAACAAAATGGCGGCTCGCGGCTCGCAGTGCTGCCACACGTACGAGCCAAGACGAGCTACGAGTAAGATTTCAAACCGGTTGGATCGCCGACGAACTTACTCGGCGGTTTTAAAGTACGCGTACTTACGGTGACACACGAGCGAAAAAGGTCGTCGAGCCATAAGTACGCGTACTTGCTCGCCCGTCTATCACCCACTTTAGACATCAACTGAAGCAACTCTAAATTATATTGCATGATAAATCATAAGTACTCTATGAGCCGCTATTTTTGAAAGTGGAAAAAGTCATTTTTCCATATATCGAGATAAAACACCTCCAGCCGCCACAAGTGCCCAAAATCGATCTTCCTCATAGGAACACCTGGGGACCAATAGTTTGCAGATAAGGAGGGATGGGTGCACACTAACCCATTTTTTCAGACTTATCAGGGGATTCTTTGAAAATTCCGTCATCTTGGAGGCTATCCATCTTTATGTTCCGAATGGTTACCTTCGACAGCGTCAGCACACACTGTTTTATCTCCCAGCATGCAGAACCAATCTGCCTCTGGTGATGCCGGTGGGGAAAGAAATCAAACTGCTGAAAATGATCGCTTCGGAGATCGACGTCTTTCATATTAGTGAAAGTACGTTCAGAGGACAAATACTCTTGACTTTGGATACTAACTTGTATTTCTAATGTCGAACCATCCGTTCATTATATATTTATTATATTTTACCTATTCTCAATAGATGCCTTAAACTATGTTTGTTGTTTGTAATATCTTTTGAGAAAATAAACCGATTTGATTTGATTTGAAGGACTCCGGGCGACACAAATATACCCCCGCATAAACCAATTACCCACCAAATCACCTTCCAACAATGTTCCTATCAGATGTTAGAGGAATAGTCACAAGAGCTGAACCTCTGTAAGCCAGAAGATGTAAGTTCAAGTCCAAGGGTTAGCGTTTATTTTTTATTTTTTCCAAAAGTGGACTGATTCAACTTTACATGAAAAAAAAACATAGTTTCATTATATTTTATGTGACTGGCTTTTTTCGTTGTTTAAGGCATTTTAAAATGTCATAGAAAGGAGAAACATGTCTTTCCAATAAATATACAATATACAATAAAAAAATCCAAGAAGACTGACGTTTTCATTAATATGTATGGAGTTTTAAATCCAGTTTTCATTAACATTTAATATGGAGTCCATGAAACAATAATTTTTCACTTATTCACAACAAATTATATTTTCGACAATGGTTCACCGGTGACGCTACATTTAAATTGTGTTAAAAATAAAATATATATTATAGTTTTTATAGACATTTGATAATGCCTGAGACAGGCGAAACAAGTCATTCACATAAAAAAATTATAATAAAAATTCTAGATTACGGACATTTTCATTCGTATTGATTATAATGTTTTTATTTTTGTTTTGGTAATATAACTTTACATGTGTAGAATCGAAACCGGTTGGCGATTGGTGCCAGAATGCATTAAATGCTGAAACGCTGAAACCGTATAAAAGTGCCAATACAAAAATAATAATTTGAATAATGTTAAATAGTAATTAGAAGATAAACCCCCAAGCATATGATCAAGGGGTCAGTGTACTTTCTCAATAATAAATTTGCTATAACATCGCGAAAAATACGACCAGAATAATTGATATTCATGTTATTTGTTTTAAGCCATACAAAACATCTTTTGTTCTCAATTTTAAAACGCTATTTTTAGCATTAATAAACAAAAACAATCATTTTTGTATTGTGCGCGTGTTGACGGAGAGGAAGTATGCAAAAGATAACGCAGGTAATGTCACCTTCACAGTATCCTTTAAATAACTCGAAAACAAATGAAATCGTTTAAACAAAAGAATTAAGGAATGGCGTTGGCACAGGTTACAAAATGTCACTGTCAATAGGTTGTCTAGTAGATAATATTGTTATTTTTAAAAACAAATACTGCTTAATGAGCTGATAACACACTTCCCGAGATAAAAAACTCTGCATTGTTAAAGGTTATTCTGTGGGTGCAGACGTACGCTATCTAAATGCCGAATAGGGATGATTCAGATATCGAAACAAAACATTTTTATTTCAACCTTTTTCAGTTTGAAAAAATAAATATATTTGGGAAAATCGCCTGACCTACCATGCCAGTCAAGAAGATGTATAATATTTAGAAAATCGCGTTTTTGGTATACTTTAAATTTGACTTTCGATATGACAGAATTCGCCTCGATAGGACAGATAAAAATTACAAGAAGAAGAATGGACAAACGCGGTGTTTATCTAAAATTCAATTTGCGAATGAAAATGTACTAAAAATATTTCATTTACATAAAAAAACACTTCTTTATTCATTCTCTTAATTATTAAATATATTGGATTGGTTCTGGTCCCATCCCTTAGTATGGAAGCGAAACATGGAACTGGCAGAAGAAGGGTGAAAGCAGAATAAATGCGGTAGAGATGAGGTCCCTAAGACGTATGGGTGCTAGAACGATAAACGACAGACTCTCAAATGCTGATATAAGAAAGGAATGTAGAGCGGAAGAAGGTATTATGAACAAAATTATGAAAAGGATCGCTGCGATGGTTCGGACATATGGAACGCATGGATGGAGAAAGAATGGTTAAGAAAGTATACGTTAATGATGTAAATGGAGTACGGAGTCGAGGCAGACCGAGGAAAACATGGCATGACCAAATTAATCAAATTTTAAAGGTTGGTCTTGTTAGAAGTCGGAGGAATCTACGTGCGTGTATGACTCGTTGTATGAATGTGGAGGAAGCTAGAGAGATTTGACAGGATAGAGTAGTGTAGCGGTCCATTCTCTCTGCCTACCCCTGCGGGGAAACGGCGTGATGGTTTGTTTGTATGTATTGGATTGATTTCATCGCAGTTCCAATACAAGAGGAATAGATGATAAAAAATAATATTATTTAAGTCCTAATACGCGAAAGCGAGGTCTCTCCTACAATTCCAATACAAAATGACACAGTTTCGGGTGTACCTACCTAAGTTAATTCTCTCGGAAGGCGCTAGTACCAGGCTATACCAAGGCTGAGAAATTGTGATAATTGAGTGAGGATTGTACCGAGCACTCAGCGAGTGTACTTAGATAAGTACGCTCACGAAAGAGAACGGCTATGATCCATGGTAGAAAATGCTTAACATAATGGAACTTAATGTAGAATAATATTATGAACTCCTTGCGGGCAAATGAAATTCACTTCAGTGTGCGCACTCCTATCTACGCACCTTTCGCCAAGAAGAAACTTATTTAAAAAAAATATTCACAAGTTTCGACCATTATTCTAAATCATAGATTACTTAAAATGATCTATATCGAACCCCAGGAGTTAAAGTAGACTTGCTCTTGTATTATATATAGAAATTTTTTGATATACGATATTTCGTAAACTTGTTTATTCGTCTGCCTTTTTACGCACTTTGCTTATGTGCAAGTTTTCATATCATCATCGTATTATTCTTCTTAGTATTGGCCTTGTGGACTGTTTCGAAGAATTGGCCTCCAGCTGTCGATCCATCTTTTTGGTGGTCTGCTCGGGGGTCGTCTAGCTTGGAGTTGGCCGTGCAATAAGAGGGAGGTCTGGGCGTATCCATTATTTCACGTGTGCATACCAGTATCTTCTCATTTGCCTTTCCCACCTAACGACAACCTCGACATCGCATATTCCCCTTATCCTTGAGTTCCTAATTATATCGTGTGGTGTCTTGCTAGATACGGTTTTGAGTGTTTCAATGTCTGACTTCGTTTTTTTAACTGTGGTGTCTGTCTTGTATTCTATTCCATGGTCACGGGTTGCACACAAGTCTTATAAATCCTTACTTTACAATATCAACAGATGAACAAAAAAATATTGTCACTTTACAAATATAGACTTGTAATGTGGGTACCACTGTATCAGCTTTGAAAAAATGGATTTGAAGTTAAAATGTTTAAGAAATTTCAATATTTTCAGGCAGTGCGTCTACTGGGAAGAATAGAAAAGTGGTCAAAAGATTAATTTCGGTTTAATTTCGGGTAATAAAACACACATATTTTAATTCTTCATATAAAGCACTCACTTTGTGGATAGACATTTTGAATAATTATATAAATAAAACAACTTTGTATTTAACCACGGTAGGGTTATTATATTGATGCCAACTACTTTCGCTTGGACCCAAGCTTCATCAGGGCAGTATAATAAGTAGTTATTATACTCCCCTGATGAAGCTTGGGTCCAAGCGAAACTAGTTGGCATCAATATAATAACCCTACCGTGGTTAAATACAAAGTTGTTTTATTTATATAATTACATATATTTTAATTAATAAGAATGAAAACGTAAATTTTCTAGAAGTTTTATTACATTTTATGGGAATGGCATGTTTCGCCCTTCTAAGGTATTATCAAATATCAATTTGATAATGCCTTAGAATGGCGAAACATGTCATTTCCATAAAATATAATACAATTTCTAGAAAACTGACGTTTTCAATAGTATTAATATTTTCATATGTAGTTTTAGATTATAGTTCAAGAAACAATAAATACATATATTTTGCTTTTTCAGGTAGTTCGTGATAAACCTGATTATACAGTGTACTTCATTAAGACGTTTGATAAAAAATATATATTTTTCAAGGGGTAAAATTGTGCTGTATTAAAAAAATAATTTATAATATTAAACTTCAAATAAACAAACAAACCATCACGCCGTTTCCCCAGGAGTAGGCAGAGAGAATGGACCGCCACACGACTCTATCCTGACAAATCTTTCTAGTTTCTTCCACATTCATACAACGAGTCATACACGCACGTCGATTCCTCCGACTTCTAACATGACCAACCTTTAAAAATTAATTAATTTGGTCATGCCATGTTTTCCTCGTTCTGCCTCGACTCAGTACCCCATTTACATCCTTAACGTATACTTTCTTATCCATGCGTTCCATATGTCCGAACCATCGCAGCGATCCTGCGAACTTCATTTATATAAATGTGAAAATACCCTTTTCTTGTAAACCCGATTAGTTTCTAAATTCGGTGTATGTAGTTGTAATCAAATTTCGAGAGACCTATGTAAGAACAAAGTTTATTAGCATGCCTTTACAATTTATACGGAAAGTACTCTGTGTACGGAGCTCATAGAGGGGCTCAGGCGAGTTCAAAGGAAGCCAGGAGAACCCAAGCGACCGACACAAAGTTGGGAATCGATCCCACTCGATGATGTGATACCGGAATACCTACAAACCGCGTAGAGCCTAGGAGTTACCGGAGCGAGCGTTTATGCATAAAATGGAATGAATTAAGAAAAAAAATAAACTAACTAACTAACTAACTAACTAACCATCACGCCGTCTCCCCGAAGGGGTAGGCAGAATGAATGGACTGCCACACTTTTCTTTCCTGACATATTTCTCTCGCTTCCTCAACATTCATACATCGTGTCATGCACGCGCGTCGATTTCTCTGACTCCTCACATGGCCGACATTCAATATTTGATTTATTTGATCGTGCCACGTTTTCCTCGGTCTTCCTCTATTTCTGGTTCCATTTACATCATTAACATATAATTTTTTTACCATTCTTTCTTCATTCATTCTTTCCATATGTCCAAACCATCTTAATGATCCTTTCATTATTTTGTTCATGACACCATCATTCGCACCGCATTCACTTCTTATATTTTCATTCGACACTCTATCATACACAGAGAATCCACACATTCGTCTAAGAGATCTCATTTCTACTGCATTTATTCTACTTTCATCCTTCTTTTGCCAGTTCCATGCTTCGCTTCCATACATAAGAGTCGGTAGAAGAACACCATTGTGCACTGCCATTCTAGCTTTTTTTTAATAATTTTTTTTTAATTTATAACAGTGTTGTAAATTTACATACTGTAAAAGTTTACGCGAAGTACGCGAAAAAAATACTCTTTCAGCCGACCACCACCAACAATCCGCTAAACGGGTATTAATACCCTTCCCATAGTTAATTATATCGCCATCGATCTAATGATAATGATATATCTTTAAAACATGCCGAAATACATACACTTAATTAAAAAAAAAAAAAAAACATCCTTTTTTATTGCCTAAAAGGGTTAAAAACTAACTAACTAACTAACCATCACGCCGTCTCCCCGGAGGGGTAGGCAGAAAGAATGGAACGCCACACTGTTCTGTCTTGACATACTTCTCTCGCTTCCTCTACATTCATACATCTTGTCATGCACGCACGTCGATTTCTCCGACTCCTCACGTGTCCGACATTCAATATTTGATTGATTTGATCGTGCCACGTTTTCCTCGGCCTTCCTCTATTTCTAGCTCCGTTCACGCCGTTTACATATACCTTCTTTACCATTCTGTCTTCACTCATTCTTTCCATGTGTCCAAACCATCTTAATGACCCTTTCCTTATTTTGTTCATAACACTTTCATTCGCACCACATTCACTTCTTATACTTGCATTTGTCACTCTATCAAATACAGATTTGCCACACATTCGTCTGAGAGATCTCATTTCTACTGCATTTATTCTACTTTCATCCTTCTTTTGCCAGTTCCATGCTTCACTTCCATACATAAGGGTCGGCACACTGTAGAATTAAAAAGGGTTAACACTGTAGAATTACATAATTACGATTTATGGGTGAATTAAATGTTGTTTCTTCTACTGTTTTGACATATTTCGAAGGTATTCAATATTTTTCGTTGGGATAAATAAATAAACTTATATTTGGCTTTACAGACGATGAAGGTTTAGTACCTTCGAAACACGCCGAGAAATATATAGGTATTCAATATTTTTCATTGGGAGAAATAAATAAACTTTTATTCGGTTTTACAGACGATGAAGGTTTAGTACCTTCGAAACACGCCGAGAAAAATATATTCAACAGTGTTATTAAATTCCTATATAAATCTAAATTATGGAATTCTACAATATTAACGCCTAAAGTTTTAGATGTGTAAAAAGCAGCATTTTAATTCATACACAAATCAAGCTTAATTATACTACTAATCAAATACGAATTAGCTATTATCTACGAAAAACTTCGTGAAAACGTTGTATTTTTAAATCACTTTATTGCATTTTTCAGAAAAATGTTTCGAAACACGGACGCCCTTCGTCAGGGTAGACATTTTTGAGGACGGGCGTCTGTGTCCAGAAACATGTTCGTGAATAGTGCAAAAAAGTGATGTGAAAATACAATGTTTTCAAAAAGTTATTCAAATGTGAATCCACAACACCTAGTTATGGCGAATATAGACGAAGTAGCTATTATCTATTAATTTTGTGGCTCCATCACAGAATTTTGCGGATCCCATGGACTGATATGGTCACCAACAATGAGGTGTTACATATAACAAGAGTAGAAAGAGAATTGCTGTCTACAAAGACTAGAAAGATGACATATTTGGGACACATTCTCGGCAACGAGAAATATGGTCTGCTACACCTCATCATGAAAGGGAAGATCGAGGGAAGGCGCGATGTGGGAAGACCCCAGATGTCCTGACTGGAAAACATCAAAGAGTGGACCGGAATTTGGAGGGTGGGGGAGTTGTCCCGGCTGGAACAGGACAGAGAAGGGTGCGCCAGGGTGATAGCCGACGTCAGAAGGACCTGACATGGGACTTTGAGAAGAATATTAATTTTATAATGTCGTTTATTCAGTTAACCGGAAACTCAATTATCTGGACAAGTCTAGATGAGTCATCAATCAAGTCTAGGTGTTCTGTACCGCGAGCTACGCAAGACTAAGCTTACACCACAACACATAGTTTTAGCAATTTGTTTCATATTCGGTGAATTAATTAAGTTCATATGTGAGAATCTATTTCAATCGCTTTGAAATGCCTGCAAATAAGACCCGAGGCATTAAGAGCTCCCTCCGACGTCACCCTTCCTCCGGCCTACACGCCACAGTCCCGGCCAACTCGGGCATAAACTGTAAACTCGTGCGGTGCCCTCCGCAAGGGTTACAAGTTCCCAAGTCGCCGGGGAGGAAAATTACGTGTTAACATATTTATACATCTATATATCCCGGTGTTCGGTTTCATGTCCGGCGAAGTGTACTACTAGGAGTGGAATCGGAAAACCGGTAAACTTTGACAAGAAATTTTAAGAGAAATGAAATGCGGCGGGGAATCGATCATGTTTAAATCTTCTTCTTCTTTGAGTGCCTTGTCAGGTCCCCCCGACGTCGGCTATCACCCTGGTGTAGGCCTCTCTGTCCTGCGCCAAACTCGGAATGTTTAAATAACTTTATGAAATCATTGTTCACAACGTTTTTTTGCACTTTTCACAAACTTGTTTCAGGGCAAAGACGTCCTTCCGCAGTGCAGGAAAAAAAGAAGAAAAAAACAACCCTAAACACGTTCTAGTGTCTCGAAACATGTATTTGAAAAATACAATAAAATGTTGTGATAATACAATGTTTTCAAAAAGATATTCCAATGTGAATCCACAACACAGAGTGAAGGCGAATATAGAAGAAATAATCAAGTTTACATAAAACATTGATTGGACCAGTTTTAACATATTAGAATTATTATTTTGTTGAATATGGTATAGCCTATATATTGATTCTCATGACATGTGATAGGTAGCTAATCTATAGCCATTTAACTGTCATGTGAATTCTACATCAGACCAAAGAGAGTGAAGTCATCGCCGAGAATCGAACCCGGGACCTTCGGTGAGGCAATCGGAGTTCTACCATCTATACCAGGATGTCTGCGTATTCAAGTTTATTAAAATTTTCCAAAAATAAAACAAATACTAATACAACTCATAATAAGATGTTTCTCTCTCTTTATAGACGTAAAATAACGCACCACTTTAATTAAAGAAAAAAAGAGCACATAAGATCTCTTTACTAACAACTTTTCGGAATTCGCCAACCATCTCAAAAAGATAATCTGTTTAATAAAAATAATGGTGTTGTAATTATACACATTAATAATATAAATTGATGTGACAATTTATACAATTAACACCGCGTGTGATGTTATTATAACTAAAACACCCGAAGCCCCTGAAAACGATACAAAGTCGGATAAATCAAACTCACAATAGCAGGAGAAATGGGAGAAATATGGTCAGTTTATCATCATCTCTGTGATATAAAGCTTTCTTGGTATTGATATGAAGAAGAAGAACTTTCGTTTTGTTCATGGAATTATAATTAAGAACAGTCATCTTGGAACTAGAAAGAATCCAGAAACGATTTTTAAGATATTTTATACCTCAGGAATGTTGGATTTCAACACTCTTGAAACTCGTCGAATGATCTTTCTAGGAAAGCATTTTTTTTAACTATTATCCGGAGGTATTTACAATCCAGGAATACTGAGAGAGCTAAATCTATACGTTCCCCACAGTTATAGCAGAGCAAGGGGACATATATTATTTTATGCCCCAAATTGCCGCACAGAGGCCCTTCGAAGTTCTCCTGTATTGAAAGCGATTCGTCTTTTAAATGAGGTTGCAAAAGAGATAGACCTCTTTGGATGCAACTATGGCGAGTTCGTAAATACCCTCACGATAAAGGGAGCAAGCAAATAACTGTCTTTTCCTATTCATAAGGTTCTATGTATATTTCCTTTGATGTTCTTTTTTACCCTTTACATCGATTTGGCTCGCGCTGTAATGATGTAAGGAGTTTTTTCAACAAAATAATAATAATAATAAGCCAGTAAGCTTTTAAATTACATAAGTAATCTTAAATCTATTTTAATTAGTAATACAGACTTATATAACTGTTGACTTTTGGATCATAAATTGTATGTTACATACATGTTCTCTAGAACATTAAACTCTTTCCAAACTACTTAAAATTTAATGGGACACCTCAGTATCTGAGGAGCCGCAAGAGATGTCATATTTCGTGTCGGGGTACCTCGCTTTTGAATTCATCACTGCATTAGCCATTCATGTATTCGGAAATTATTCCTTCAGCCATATTTATTGTGAACTTTCTCGTCCACGTGCAGTCGTCGTCCCCGGCTCGAGCGAGTTACGGCTCATTGTTTTTTTTTTTTCCGTTCATCCAATTTCGTAAGCCGTCGCTCACTCGAGCCGAATCACAAGAGAACCCATCCAAATCAATTGCACTAATAGATGCATTTACCAATGTAAAAAAAAGAAAGCCACGGGAACAATGAAAAATTGTATCGCCGGGTATTACGTAATCTTCATTGTCAAAATAAAGCACATTTTTCACAAGAAATGGAGTAGAAACAATTTAGTTGCTTGGATCAACATCAAAAGCGATAATGGAACCCAACGAAAGTGATAAAAATTCGATTAATACGGTGTTTCGAAAACAGTCTCGACAACTACGGTAGGCTGGTCATGTAGATACATTGCCAGATAATAAAACATAAAAGATTATGTCTTTTTAACACTGCTTTTTTCTGCTTAATGCTTAATAAACATAAATCTCCACAGATGGCGTTAGTATGTAGATTATATATAGAGTAATCTTAAAAAGATTAACATATGTAATCAAAATCTTCATAGATGGCACATTGAAACTGACATGTGAAATCTGACATAGGACTTAAACATATTTACAACTTCCAAAAATTTGTCATACATGATCATAAACAAATGTGGAATGGGGAATGTTGTAATTACATAAAGCGTGCGCTCAACCCAACCAATGACAGGTCCTGTAAACACATTGATCAACCATATTCAGTTATCAATTTGCATCTTCGTCTCTATTGAGATACAATTAAATCATGAATAAAATATTATGTCTAGATCGGTATCGCTTTAAGAGGGACGAGGAAAATCGTGGGCTGACTGCGCTAAGAATGGAGATGGATGGGCAGAGACAGAGCCAATGGAGGACTATTGTAGTGGAAGTCAAATCCCACACCGTGATGGAGCGCCGAGAAGAAGAAGATACAATAGTTATAAAAACGCACAAAAATGTTTAAAATAGAGTGAATTCTTATTGTGCATGAATTACTGTATTATTATAATATGTTTAAAACACTGTGTTTCCAATATTTTGTTTATTTTTCTCGACACGTTTAGAAGGTTTTACACCTTCATGATCGGGAGAATTATAATATACAGGGTTATTGGTTATTGAATACATTCCTTCTAGGAGGTTGTAGGGGAGTTTATTTCCGATGACTTATGTCATGTCATGACTTATGTCATGACATTATGCAAAAGTGAACCTTATTTGAGATAAAACGAATTGAAGTTTTTTTGAAATTTATCGAGGTCAGGTGTTTTAAAAATTAATTGAAAAATAACTGTTGGTCATAATCAAACTTTTATTTTTTTTTTAAATAGTAAACATAACCGGCATTAATTATCAATAAAAAAAACTAAAACTGTCTGTCCACATTAGGAAATACCAGACGGAAATATCACAAATTTGAATTATTTTTATTGACGAACCCCAAAAAAATCACTTGTAAATTTTTCGTGCAGATTAATTAAAAAATATCTCAAATGATTTTACTGAAATCTCTTGATGGAAGTTCATTTTAAATAATAATTAAATAAAACGATGTTTTATTAACTATAATACTTCCACTTTTGTCTTTATTTAGAGAGCGACCGGTTTCGCCAGGCTCGCTGGCATCGACGACCAGTCTGTCGATGCCAGCGAGCCTGGCGAAACCGGTCGCTGTCTAAATAAAGACAAAAGTGGAAGTAGTTAAAAAAACATCGTTTTATTTCATTATTATTTAAAAATATCTCGTTTAAACATTCAAATGAGGTATTTAAACTAAAAATCGGTTTTAAGATTACAGAGAAATCAACATTTACACTAGAAGTAAGTAGAAATCATTTAATCATGCAAATCATCAAAACATTGAATTAAAGAACTAAAAACTTCAAATAGTCTTAATTTGATTTAACTCATTGATAATTTGCTTAAGTCACGATTTAAAATCACTTGTGCATAAAAAATATATAATTTGTTTAAATTTTGATAAAACTTGTATAAACAATAACTTACCAACCATCTCCGAAGGGGTACGCAAAAAAAAAAACACACTATTATGCAGTATAAACGAAAAGTTCATATCATTCTATCGACGATGAAGGCGCAAAAACTTCGATACATGTCGTTAAAAATAAACTCAAAAGTGAAAAAAAGTGTTATATTCATAAAAAATCTTCAGTATGGAGTTGTGCATTACTAACGCCCAAGTTAATAATAATAATAATATGTGTAGTTTACAAAGTAAGTGGGATGAATTTCCCGTGCCAACTGACCTGTGGTTTACTATCCGAGGTCACCTAGATATGATATCGAAGGTATTCAGTTTCCATTAGACAATGTATGACATGACACGGTGCCATCGTTGAAATGTATGAGAGATTATGGTCCATAAAACGCCTTTCACGGTTACGAGCCACTCTCCGCGGCTTTGGTTCACGGATAAAGGTTTATTCACATTTGCCATCAAGATGGGGGTAGCCAGACGTCAATGTTGGCCGAATTACTTTGTATCGGCAACATGACGACTTTTTAATATTCGGCTTTTCATTCGCCTACTTCCATTATGTAAAGTCAAATCATATGCAATAATATTAACCGATTTTTTGGCGTGTGGAAGATGGAAGGTTGGAAAATTCAAATACTATATATTGTAATCTTAATCTTAATGGCGCTAGTGTAGATTGAACTTAAAAAATGTGAAGTGTTCCTTAACATTGTAGCATATATACATCTTCCAAAAAAAAATGTCAGACGTGGTGGTCGTAAGAAGGGCGGAATGGGGAATGTTGTTAACATAAAGCGATCGCTTAACCCAACCAATTACAAGTCATAAGTCCTGTAAGCGCCCCGACTACCATATTCTGTTCCTAGAAAACAATTTACATCTTCGTCTCTGTTGAGATACAATTAACTATATATTGTATTTAAAAAGTCCATTATGTTGGTTGAAACACTATGATACTTCAGCATTATTAACTGTTAAAAAATAAAACGCTGTTTATGTTATCACATTTTTTATATTTTTTATTATCAGGTGTTTCCCGATAAAAAATAAAAAATAAAAAATGTGATAACATAAACAGCGTTTTATTTTTTAACAGTTAATAATGCTGAAGTATCATAGTGTTTCAACCAACATAATGGACTTTTTAAATACAATATATAGTTAATTGTATCTCAACAGAGACGAAGATGTAAATTGTTTTCTGGGAACAGAATATGGTAGTCGGGGCGCTTACAGGACTTATGACTTGTCATTGGTTGGGTTAAGCGATGATGTCAACATACTTTGACGAAACAGCTGTCGCGAATAATAAAAATAAATGTGATACCATAAACAGCGTTTAATAGTTTAACAGTTAACGATATATATAACTAACTTGTATATTATAATATAATACAATTAATATTATAAAAACTTGGGAGAAAGACGGTAAATTGAAAAAAAAATAAAGTTTGTTGTTATTTTGTTTTTATGTACAATTCCGTCATGATATGAAATATTAACCTTTAGTCCAATTAAGGGTAAAATTCAGTCTTGCATCATTGTTAAAAAAAAATATACCGCAAAAGAATTTGTCTAACAAGTTTGTTTATTTTAGGAAATTTTAGATAAACTTAAGGTGTTTGTTACACTATGGAATTCTACAATGACGAATTTTTATGAATTATAACACTGTTTTTTCCACTTTTCAGTTTATTTTCCTCGACATGCTTCGATGGCTTTATACCTTCAGTATTTGTAGAACGATATAAACTAACAAAAAATATTTTAAATCAAATACATGTACAAGAATTTTGGTTTGTTTATATTCTTCTCCCGAAGTTGAAGTTCGAATGTCGAATGAAACATGTCGATAAAAATAATTTCAAAAGTAGAATAAACAGTGTTTTAATTCAGAAAAAAATCGTTATTTTAGGATAGTAGTATCATTAAATTATAGCGTGTGTGGGACGCACGACACCAGGCGTCTCCGAGCCTTTAGGATATAAAATCTGTGTGATTCGATCTTAAAAGAGCCACAAGGCAGAAGTGATAAATCGTTAACAAAACATCATCATTTCGATAGCATCTCTTTAATTTTATTATAACCTCTCGTACTCTGTCCAAACATTTTCTCTTTGTTCGAAGGCTCACAATGAGCGGAAGTTCAAATTGACGAGAGTAATCTAGATTGCTCGGCCGCACTTTGCGATGGGAGTGTAACTATTAATTCAATCTGGTCATACCGATGCGTGGCGCAATCGGTGGATCATCTCAACAGATTTTTTCCAAACAAAGAGAGTGGCCGAACTCTCGAACAAAAAACAAGAACAAACCAAAAAATACAAATCGACCGACTAGTAACATTCTAACAAAGCGCGAGATTCAGTAAAGCAAAAATACCGCATCATTTTCACATCCTTCATTTTCTCAAACTGATAAACATAAAAATACATAAATTTATACAAATAAAAGACAATTTTTGTGGCAATGAAACCGATAGACTCGACACAATACATACTAAACCGATTGCAACGAATTATTCATTGTTTATTAATAGTACTTCGGAGAAGAATTAATATTCTAAACTAACTAACTAACCATCACGCCGTCTCCCCGAAGAGATAGGCAAAAAAATGGACTGCCACACTTTTCTTTCCCGTCATATTTCTCTCGCTTCCTCAACATTCATACATCGTGTCATGCACGCGCGTCGATTTCTCTGACTCCTCACGTGGCCGACATTCAATATCTGATTTATTTGATCGTGCCACGTTTTCCTCGGTCTTCCTGTATTTCTAGTTCCATTTACATCGTTACCATATACTTTTTTTACCATTCTTTCTTCATTCATTCTTACCATGTGGCCAAACCATCTTAATGCTCCTTTCATTATTTTGTTTATAACACCATCATTCGCACGGCATTCACTTCTTATATTTTCATTCGACACTCAATCATACACAGATTTTCCACAAATTTGTTTATCTAAATTTAAATTTAAGTTAATATAAAGAGATCTTATTTCTACTGCATTTATTCTACTTTCATCCATATTTTCCCAGTTCAATGCTTCGCTTCCATACATAAGGGTCGGTACAAGAACACCATTAATAATCTGATTCTATAATCCATTATTTTGGCCGAAATACTATAATACCTTAAGATTATAAAATGCTTAAAATTAAAACACTGTATTTACGTGTAACTATTATTTATTTTAATAAATTTGGCACGACAGCTGTTTCGCCAACCTCTGATGGCATCATCAGATGTTACAAACAAATTCATTTATATAAATCGGGATATGAAATTTAGACATTTTATAAATCTGATTTTGATACCGAGTTAATAATGCGCACTCTAAATACTCTCCAGCAAAACATTTTTTTTACATTTATTTTTATATGTTATAAAAAATATTGAAATTAGCTTTGTGTGAAAAAAATACTATGAATGATTTGAAAGCATTTTCACAGTCCACGATGAAGTCGATCATCACAAAATTGCTTATTAATTCAACCCCATGTAGCGGGCATTCGCATTGTGGACATTCAATAAGGATTATCTTGATTCCACCATCAAAGCACCACGGAGCACTTAAAATTTGACCCCAGAACGCCCGGCGCATTAGCGACACCCCGTGACCTGGTTTTCCGGTTCAAATGCTCACATCAATCCATCTCCCCGAAGAGCAAAAACTGGAGCACGAACCCGCTTCCTACTTCACTATCAGCGCAGAGTGCCTCGCACGTGGGCAGGTCATCCCGGGACGGAACACAATAAAGATTTTCTACCATTCCATACGTTTACGAGATCAATTTATGGGAATCCTTATAATGATTTTTTTATGAATTAAAACACATTTATATATTTTTTTATTTACATACTTTGTATGGTGTTCTTCTACCGACCCTTATGTATGGAAGCGAAGCATGGAACTGGCAAAAGAAGGATAAAAGTAGAATAAATGCAGTAGAAATGAGATCTCTTAGACGAATGTGTGGATACTCTGTGTATGATAGTGTCGAATGAAAATATAAGAAGTGAATGCGGTGCGAATAATGGTGTCATGAACAAAATAATGCAAGGATCATTAAGATGGTTTGGACATATGGAAAGAATGAATGAAAAAAGAATGGTAAAAAAATTATATATTAATGATGTAAATGGAACCATGAATAGAGGAAGACCGAGGAAAACGTGGCACGATCATTGTGGGTTAATCATTTTTTAAGGATTAATTATATCTCAATAGAGACGAAGATGTAAATTATTTAGAAACAGAATATGGTAGTCGAGGCGTTTACAGGACTTATGACAATGTGATATTTGCGTAAAAGCCTTTCACATTCCATTAATAAAGGTTTTCTGCTTAATGCTTACAAATTATCTTAATAGATGGCGCTAGTGTAGATGGACCTACCAACAATGAAGTTATTTAAAAATATTAACATATATACAAGTTCCAAAAAATTGTCAGACGTGGTGTCGTAAGAAGGGCGCAATGGTGAATGTTGTTAAACATAAAGTGATCGCTTAACCCAACCAATGACAGGTCATAAGTCCTGTGAACGCCTCGACTACCATACTCTGTTTCCAAATAATTTACATATTCGTCTCTATTGAGATATAATTAATCCTCAAATTAAAATTAAATATCAAAAATGTTTCTGACTACCCGGCCCTTCCTCAGTGATATTATATAGATATTTGAAATATTATAAAAATTGTTTACAAATATGGTATAACACAATTTTCAACTTTTGAAAAGTGGAAAAAAAATGTTTTAATTAATTCATAACAAAATTTTCATTCTGAAATCTTACAGTGTTAACGCCTCAAGTTTCTCTAGAATCCTTAAAACGCAAATCCGCTATAAAGTTTTAATGTTTAATCATATATTTAAAATATCGCACTTTCAATATTAAAGGCAAAAGAAGGATTAAAATAGCATAAATTAAGTAAAAATGATGAGATCTATATAGACCCCCAGGAGTCCACGACAACTTGCAGGGGGTCCAGGACAATTAAAAAAAAAAATGGGTAGCCCCGAGATGTAAATGGGGTTCACGAGATGTACGAGTATATAGGGGTCCACGAGATGGTTCAACTAAATTTAATAAAGTGTGTGTTATGTACAAAGTTAAAAAAGAAATCGTGAAGCGATCGCTCAACCCAACCAATGACAGGTCATAAGTCCTGTAAGCGCCTCGACCACCACCTTCTGTTCCCAGAAAACAATTTGCATCTTCGTCTCTATTGAGATACAATTAATCCTTGTAAAAAAGAAACATTGTTCAATTGTTTAAAGTTATGGCGAATATAGAAGAAATATAAAAAATATACTAACTACTACAGTCCAAAACAAATAAAATCAAACAACAAACACCTTCACGCGATTTCCGCGAAATGGAAGACAGAGAATAGACCACCAAATTAATCTATCCTGACACACCTCTCTAGATTCCACCACATTCATACAGCAAAGTCTTACACGCACGTCGATTGTTCCGTCTTTTAACATGTCCGATCTTTAAAATTTGATCAATTTAGTCATGCCATGTATTTTTCGGGTCCGTACTCCATTCACATCGTTAACGTATACGAGTACTTTCTTAACCGTTCTTTCTTCACCCATGCGTTCCGTATGTCTAAACCAACACAGTTATCCTCTCATTTGTTTTTCATAATACTTTCTTCCGCTCTACATTGTTTCCTGAAAACAGATTTTGAAATTTTGTCGTACAACGTTTCTGACCAAAACGCATAGACAAAATATAGGCCCTTTGAGAATTTCGAAATGTCGTTATGGATTCATAGTTGATTAATGAGAAGGGAAGATAAATAATTTATAAGTTTTAAGTCACTCACTTTATTAGTTTAAAGTCACGGTACGTAAAATCACTCTCCTGCAATGATAACATAAACTTGAAACTCCGCCAGAGAATAATCAAATTGTTTCAAATAGTTTTATTGTATGGATGTGAAACGTGGACCTTGCAAGTCAACTCAATGAACAGCCTGGAAGCATTTGAAATGTGGCTCCATCGCTGAATGCTCAGAATTCCCTGGACAGACATGGTTACCAATACCGAAGTCCTGAGGCGAGCTAGAGTTGACAGGGAACTGTTATCAACTATCAAGGTTCGAAAGATTTCACATCTGGGTCAAATACTGCGTGGGGAAAAGTACCACCTTCTCCAACTGATATTGGAGGGGAAAATTGAGGGACGCCGAGGGCCCGGTAGGAGACAAATGTCCTGGGTGTCTCCAGGTGATCGCCAACGTTGGGGGGACCCGACAGGCCACAAGAAGAAGAAGAAGTTTAAAGTACGTTATAAATATATCTTCTTATTTTTAACTTCTAATAAAGTAGGTTAGGCGCTGGATCATGATGATGACGAATGTTTGTATGTTGGAATAATAAATTAATAACCGCGGGAGTGAGCGAATCACAGAGTCAGTATTGTGATATGTCATTTGTTCCGTTTGGCCGCAGGATTGATTAATTATTCATATTTTTACAGTCAGTGTATTCCGCACACGTGGTGAAAAAGTCGCCCGGAAAGCGAGCCGTAAATCACGCGTGCTCGGGTACATCACTACGCCCAGTCAGATGCGGCGGGTGTAATATTCTACATAATGACACTGGAGTTTGTTAACACATTTTTGAGATTCAAAGGAATTAATCATAAACACTGGTTTTCTACCACACTGGTAGAAAATACAGTTGTTAATTACCCATTTATAAGTCATGTATAATAAACCGGTAAGAGGCGTTTGAAATGTGTATATACCGCAGAATGCTCCCTATATCGTGGACCTATAGGGTCAGTTATGCAGACGTATTATGTGGCTGCGAAATACGTATAAGAGAACGGACGGGCATGAGCAGATTTGAGTACCAAGTGTTCTGTTCCAAGTGGCGCAGCACAGAAATGCTTTCGCTGCAGTGATCGCCAACGTTGATGGGACCTGACACGAAGAAGAAGTATGTATATTATACTTATGTAATTTACTAATTTTCCGCTATAGAAGTATATTTTAATTTATTTTAAAAGTATGGCTAATGATTAATAAATAAAAATATGATTAATCCTGCTGTGATATTTTGCGAAACCGGACGTGAAAAGTTAACGATTATAGAATTTTTAAATGTTTATGATTTATTTAATTAAAGAACGTACTCGTAAAAAAACAGTTTTCAGTAGTTCATTAAAAATTCATTAATACGAAATCTAAACGTATGTCCCGCTAGGGCTTTAATTGATGCGTGATTTTGTGAAATTGAAAAAATATATTAAGGGTTCAGTGGCAGTTCATTAACATGGTATGTGGGGGGGAACATTCTTTTGTGTAAATGTACTCGCCCGCCACTGGCTTGTAGTACAGCCGTTCCACCATACACACTCTGTCCCTTCAGCCATCTGGGTCGAGTCTGCTCCCCGGAATCCTTGACCCGATAAGCCAACTGTGCCCTTGTTATTCATTTATTCCAATCGGCGAAAACGAAATGTTTTCCCTTCGTTTGCTGGAAATGAGAACAAAATTAAATGCGGTTTAGCTAGAAAATAATCTTGCCTTATGCGCCCATAGCATCCAAAAAATCACATTATTTTGTAAAAGGCATACTTTATTTGGATTCCTCATAACTTAAATTCAAAAAAAACTTGTAAAACGTTATTTTATTTATTACTCAGGACAAGTTCAATATTTCTAAGACGGTTTCAGCAGTAATACAGTATTACTCGGCTCAAAACTGGTTGTAAAACGTTGAAATATTGAACAATAAACCAAAATAAATAGGCCCATGTTGAACACCATAGCGGAGAGGCGCGCGAAATGGATTGGTCATGTGTTGCGACACGAATGTTTCCTGAATGATGTATTGGAGGGAATGGTCGAGGGATCGATTGGCAGAAGACGACCTCGCCAGGAGTACCTAGATCAGATTTGCCGAGATATGGGCTGCACCTCTTATGTGGAGTTGTAGAGAGTTGCCGAGAACCGGGCGGAGTGGAAGAAGAGATGCGTCGCCTTGCTGCAGACCAATCATTAGATTGAAAGCGGAGAAGAAGAAACCGAACAAATATTATCAAAACCCTTAGCAAAATTAAACATGTCATTCACACGAAATAAAATAAAATTTCTATAAAACAAACGTTAAACATTCGTGTTAATTAATCGCATTTTGTTGCAAGTATTTACCTATACATAAAAGACAAAACGTTAAATATTGGACTAAATAGGGAGCGTGGAGGAGTCATTCGACGACCTTCGTGGCCGAGTGGTAGTGCATTGACTGCCACCCCAAAAGTTCCAGGTTCGATTCCCGGCGAGGGCAGTACGATTGTCACACTGTCTTTGGTCTGGTGTAGAATTCACGTGACAATAAAATGGTAATAGATTAGATACCTATCACATGTCACGAGAATCACCATGATAACTATAATACCCTATGCATCGATCTGACTCATGCTGTCATGATTTAAAGAGCGATTCAACAAAAAAAAAAAAAAAAATCCGGGCCGCGCAAGACAGAAAAACCTTTTAATCCTTTGTTTGAGAGACTGATACGGCAAAAAAGAAGAAGAAAATACAGTAGAACGTTGTTTATCTGGACTAACTGGGACCTGAGTAGTTCTGGATACCGATTTTTCAGGATAATCAAACAGGCGCTAATTATTTTAGCAAAAAATGTGTAAATCGATTTTTTTTCTCGGCTCATTTATTGATTATGTAATAACAAATTTTACTGCAAAAACAAGTATGCATGTAGTACATGTACATAAAAAGGCTTGCATGACTCTACAGCAGTGCTCCGCAACTGGTGTGCTGTGAGCCGGATGCAGGTGTGCCGCGGTCAAATACACAAAGAAAAAATATTTAGTTATAGTCGGAAGTCGTGAATTTTCGTACATCAACTCAGGAGACGTTGGTGACCTCTTTTTAATTTTGTTTTTTTTAGCTCATTCAGCTTTTTCGTGAAAATCTGACGTGATATTTTTCGTTGGCGACCTTTTTTTAGGCCATTCGTGAAAAATCGAACATTCGATTATCCCGAATGAGCTAAAAAAAAGGTCACCAACATTTTTGTAGAGCTGATTAACGCCCACTTCCAAACCGAATTTCAGCTTTATGTGTGCCGCGGAATTCTTGGAAGAACTTAGGTGTGCCGTAGGTGAGAAAAGGTTGCGGAGCACTGTTCTACAGTACTGGAAAAATAATAAGAGATTTTTTTTAACAAGATTTCCTCGTCTGTTTTTGCGCTTCATCATCTCGGCTTGTCGGTATAATTGAAGTTCCGGTTAACTGACGTCCAGAAAAATGACGTTCTACTATATAAAACTTATAGGCAAGGATTATGTAATTTCTATGTAAATTAAATACGCACATTATATACAGGTATAAAAAAATGATCAGATTA
The DNA here is from genome assembly GCA_022606425.2 of Lepidostoma basale. Lineage (NCBI taxonomy): Eukaryota > Metazoa > Arthropoda > Insecta > Trichoptera > Lepidostomatidae > Lepidostoma > Lepidostoma basale. The sequence continues at coordinate 247,850 of JAHDVF020001575.1, forward strand.
TAATATCGTTTACATTTCGACTTTCGAGTACAACCGTCCATTATCCCGGGAATCAGATTACTCGAGAAAGGAAGTATACGGCATGGACAGGACAAGGAAGGGGTGGGGGGAGAGGATACGAAACTTTCCCGTCGATAAAAATAAGTTGAAGTATTATTGTTGATATCGATAAAGCACCGGCCGGCGCGGATAGCGGTGTATTTTTATCGTAAAGTTCGTTCATGACCCAATTGGCGCGGACCGTGTCGAAAGAAACCTTGGAGGAAGCAGGTTGGAGTGCGGATCCTTCGGAGGGCGGCGCCCGCTGGGTTACTCCACGAAAGTTGTGAAACGCCCGTAATAGCTCCGGTTTTACCTAACTGCGGTGTTTTATTGACAACCTGACTTGACTGACTTTTGATAAACTTCAAGCATCAAACACAAATCATTGGATTATCCATTGTTATATATTTATCAATGAATGCGAAAATGGCCGTTCACAATGGAGTTCTGGTTCCAACCCTTATGTATGGAAGCGAAGCTTGGAACTGGCAGAAGAAAGATGAGAGCAGAATAAATGCGGTAGAGATGAGGTCCCTAAGACGTATGTGTGTTAGAACGATGTACGACAGAATCTCAAATGCTGATATTAGGAAGGAATGTAGAGCGAAAGAAGGTATTATGAACAAAATTATGAAAGGTTCGCTGCGTTGATTCGGACATATGGTGCGCATGGGTGAAGAAAGAATGGTTAAAAAAGTATACGTTAACAATGTAAATGGAGTAAGGAGTCGAGGTAGACCGAGGAAAACATGACATGACCAAATTAATCAAATATTAAAAGTTGGTCATGTCAGAAGCCGGAAGAATCGACGTGCGTGTATGACTCGATGTATGAATGTGGAGTAGTGTGGCGGTCCATTCTCTCTGCCTATCCCTGCGGGGAAAAGGCGTGATGGTTTGGTTTTTTGTTGTTCCATTGTTATAGCCGAAACACCATGATACTTCAACATTATAAAATGTGTCAATATAAAGCACTGTTGTTACGTTTCACAAACAAACAAACAAACCATAACGCCGTTTCCCCGTAGGGGTAGGCAGAGAGAATGGACCGCCACACTACTCTATCCTGGCACATCTCTCTAGCTTCCTCCACATTCATACAGCGAGTCATACACGCACGTCAATTCTTCCGTCTTCTAACAATTTGATTAATTTGGTCATGCCATGTTTTCTTCGGTCTGCCTCGACTCCGTACTCCATTTACATCATTAACGTATAATTTCTTAACCATCCATGCGTTCCATATGCCCGAACCAACGCAGCGATCCTTTCATAATTTTGTTCATAATACCTTCTTCCGCTCTACATTCTTTTTTCCTAGCATTTGAGATTCTGTCGTATATCGTTCTACCACACATACGTCTTAGGGACCTCATCCCCCATTTATTCTGCTCTCATCCTTCTTCTGCCAGTTCCCTGCTTCGCTTCCATACATTTTAGGGTTGAGACCAGAACTCCATTGTGAATGGCCGTTTTCGCTTTCATTGATAAATTCTTGTTTCCAGTAACTATTTTTAAAGCTCCATTCACATTGTTACAGGCATCAACCCTTGTTTCGACGTCACTATCCGTTCGGCCATCCGCTATGAACATGCAAACTAAATACACCAATTCACACCTGTTCCAAATTCACTTCACGTAACGTTTACGTTTCACGATTTACTTAAATGAGTTTGTCGCGACGGCTGTTTCGCCAACCTATGTTAGCATCGTCAGGTGTCACAAATAATTCGAAACAGCTATCGTGACAATCTCATTTGAATATATAGCGATTCTTAATTTAAACATTTTACTTATATCTTTCAATATATTTTGTTAAAGAATAAAACTAACTACCTAACCATCATGCCGTATATCTGGAGGGGTAGGCAGAAATAATGGACCGCCACATTGTTCTGTCCTGACACACTTCTCTCGTTCCTCTACATTCGTGCATCGTATCATGCACGCACGTCCATTTCTCCAATTCCGCCACGTGGCCAACATACCCGTATAAGTTGTCTTTATTCCATACATGGGATCATATCTTCTGTGCGTGCAAACGCTATAGGCTGTTCATCCTGTACCCGCCGGAAACGCTATAGGCTGTTCTTCCTGTACCCGCCGGAAACGCTATAGGCTGTTCTTCCTGTACCCGCCGGAAACGCTATAGGCTGTTCTTCCTGTACCCGCCGGAAACGGTACTTCGCGTCCCGACTGAGGTTTTCCATGGTTCCCTCAGTTGTAAGGCAAATGTCGGGATGCTTTAATAAGCTAATGCTAGTCCATGGAATCTCATATATAGGAACTCCACTTCTCGTATTTTTATTTTTCATTTCTGTTTCTTCTCACCCCTCTCACGTTTCTAACTTATTTTTTACTTATTTTTGGCAATCTCTACCACCCTAATAATAAAGCCATATTACTTCGCAGAACTGCAAATTAAACATGTCCACACCGCCCTGAAAATTAAAATGCAGGGCATCAATTAATAGAGATAACCTAAGTAAAAAAAAACTCGTATAATATTTGATTAATTTGAACGAGCCACGTTTTCCTCGGTCTTCCTCTATTTTTAGTTCCGTTAACATATTTTCCTACTTTATTTACCATTCATTTTTTCCATGTGTCCAAACCATCTCCATGATCGTTTCATTATTTTGTTCATAAATGTTTCATTCGCACTGCATTCATCTCTTACTCGTATATACGTATTTTTTATTTTAAATAAAAGACTAATATCAAAGATTTAAATCAATGATATTAGAATTTATTTTAAAATCTTCAATATGAGCAGAAAATAGCTCATTATTATGAAGAAGGAATCTGGTCGTGTCCAGGCTCGAACCCAAGTCCCCTAGATTAGGAGTCAAGCGTTCTATCCCCTAGACCACCACCCGATTTGACACTCTAGCATATACAGATCTAACAAATATCCGTCTAAGATATCTCATTTGTACTGCATTTATTATATTGCCATCCCACTTCTGCAAACTCCAAGCTTCACTTCCATACATAAGAATATTTCTATTGGCAGAGATGATTATGAATGCACCATTTATTTTGTTTCCAGCATATAGAAATAGACAGGCGCTTCGAAGATCTTCTGTATTGAAGGCGATTTGTCTTCTAAACGAGACGCCAATGGAGATAGACTTTTTTGAAATCAGTTATAACGAATTCGAAACAGAACCAACCTGCCTCTGGTGAGATGGGTGGGAAGAGCAATTATTCCACTAAACGCGGTCTCCTCGGAGATCGAAGTCTGTTTTATCAGTGAAGTATGTTCAGAAGTCAAATACTCTTGACTTTAGAGAGTATCTTGTCTTCCTAATGTCGAACCATCTCTCATGCGTTCCTGATATTATATTGTATGTATTATATTTAACATGTACTCAATAGATGCCTAAAACATTAATAGTGTTTCTAATGTCTGTTGAAATAATAAACCGAATTGATTCGATAAGTGTAATAATGAGAATATTGGCAAATTTCTATTTACATGGATCGATCGATGGCAGTACATAATGGTGTTCTTGTGCCGACCCTTATGTATGGAAGTGAAGCATGAAACTGGCAAAAGAAGGATGAAAGTAGAATAAATGCAATAGAATTGAGATCTCTAAGACGAATGTGTGGCAAATCTGTATATGATAGAGTGTCAAACGCAAGTATAAAAAGTGAATGTGGTGCGAATTAAAGTGTTATGAACAAATTAATGAAAGGGTCATTAAGATGGTTTGGACACATGGAAAGAATGAGTAAAGACAGAATGGTAAAGAAGGTCGAGGAAAACGTGGCACGATCAAATCAATCGATTGAATGTCGGTCACGTGAGGAGTCGGATAAATCGACGTGCGTGCATGACAAGATGTATGAATGTAGAGGAATCGAGAGAAGTATGTCAGGACAGGACAGTGTGGCGTTCCATTATTTGTGCCTAACCCTCCGGGGAGACGGCGTGATGGTTAGTTAGTTAGTTAGTTTTTTGGATCGATGCATATTTCCATGATGTTCTTTTTCACTTTTATCGTCGATTTGGATCGCGCTGTAATGACGAAAAGAGCTACTCGACAAAATAATAATTCAATTCAATTTATTTATTCAAAAAATTATAAACATTACAGAGTAACAAATCCAATTCGTTTATAATCACAATATACAGAAATAAAATTAACAATTTTTAAAAAAAGAATCACAAATAATATAATAAGAAAACAAATGAGAGCAAGTAAGAAAAAAATAAAAAGAAAAGTATCGTAATATACGAGTACGATGGAGGCATCTAGATATACAGGATGGAGGACATTTGGAGAAATATAAATAACTTCACATACCAGATAAAACGCAAAGTTAACCGAAACGTAGCTACCCAGTGAGCAAGTAGATCGACCAAGCGAAAACCTTTCGCGGTCTGTTTGAGAACAATGGACGCACGAAGACATGTTTCTGCGGTGAAGATCCATTTTGTGTCGCAGCAAATTTCCAGATGACTTCGCCCCGCTTATGATCTGAGTCACAAAGGAAATAAAACGCCAACAACGCGAGTACAGGGCACATGCCAAGCGTGGCAGACAGATAATTTTGGCAAGAGTAGAGTAGAGTCATAAAATTCGCTTTTATTGTTTGCTTTTTTCCCTTTAACCATAATAATGAGTGCATAAAATGGTGCATAAATAGAATTATTCTGAACTGTTCGTAAAAGCGGCATTGTGAAAGGATAACTTTTCAATCTTAACTTGGAAAAAAATTCCCGGGGATCTAGACACAGAAAATAATTTACAGTATAAAACATTCTTGTATATTTCTCTGAATTCATACTCGTATACCGTGACACGCACGCACGTAGAGTTCATCTCCTTAGACGGCTGACTTTTGAAAATTGACAAGTTTCATAAAAGTTGATGGTTTGGAAATATGGGACGAATGGATGATGGAATGGTTAAAAAGTTATACACTAGTAGCCTTTTTCTTCTTCTTCCTTATTGTAGACCTGTCCAGACCACGTGGTCTGTTCTCCAGAGTGTTCCTCCTCCTGTGAGGTAGATTCCCAGCTGTCCTTCCATCTTTCAGGAGGTCTTCCACGAAGACGAGTCCCATGAGGCTGATTATGCAATGCAATATAGGGGAGTCTGGTGGTGTCCATTCTTTGAACATGACCGTACCAGTCGCTTTTTCGCTGTTCGCCTTTTTCTTTTATACAAGTAGTGTGAATGGAAAACGAAGTCGATGAAGGCCAAGGAAAACATGGCCTGACCAAATTAATAAAAAAATACTAAAAGGCGGTAATGTTCTAAGTAGGAAAATCGACGAACGTGCGTGTCACGGTGTGTGAATGTAGAGGAAGTGAGAGAGTTATATCAGGATAGAACAATGTGGTGGTCCTTAATCTCTGCTTACCCTTCCAGGGAAGCTGCGTTATGGTTAGTTAGTTGATGTTTTCTTAGGTGTCCATCTAGTTCTTTCTCGGCCTTTATGGCCAGAAGATGGAAGCAAGCAGCCGAAGCCGGTCAAAGCCATAAAACCAAGCGGAATTAAACTAAATATATATTACGAGTACAAAGGAATTATTAATAATATTGTTTTTATTTTCATTATTATCAATTTGTTTTAATAACAAATAATATTAATAACACGTCGTTCTACGAAGACTTCCTCGGTCTAACACGAATGTAGGAAGTGATTTTCTCACAAAATTACCTTCAAGAGTGTTGCCATTAGAAGTGAGAGAGGTATAGCCACAAGAGCTGAAATTCTATGTTAGAAGATCCGAGACTACATTCAAAATAGAATATTATAATGAATTTGTTAAAATAGTTAATTATTTGAGAGTAATAAAGGTAAGAAAGTCGATAACCGACAAAGTTATCAACAATTTCAAATTATGAAATTAAATCAAATCAGTTTATTTCATCAACAGACATTACAAAATTAATTTTTAAGGCACCTAATGAGAACAGGCCAAATAATAATATTGTATATAGTATACGAGTACTACCAGAAACACATGAGAGATGGTTCAACATTAGGAAGACAGGATACTCTCCAGAATTAAGAGTATTTGCCTTCTGAACGTACTTTCACTAATATGAAAGACATCGATCTCCGAGGAGACCGCGTTCAGCAGATTAATTGCTCTTCCCACCGGTGTCACCAGAGGCAGGTTGTATACGTATTTTAGGTTAAATTACATGTTTATAACAAATAGGTTGACCACATAAAACAATGAATTTTCTAATTGATACATAAAAAAAATTTAAAAATGGAAAATCGTTCGCTTATTATACGTCTGCATATGTTATATTATAATTTAAAACGTGAATCATCATAATTTATCACATAAAAATGAAAACAACGCTCGGGATATAAAATGAATCATTTATCATTCGTTGACCTTAATATGGTAAAAACCTAAAATCATATTTGAAACGCAAACAGCAATAAATGCACAAATATGTGAATATATACTCGTTGTACTCAACAGACACAACTGCAATTAAGTTCTTATCAAACACAGTGATTTCAACATTGACGTACCATCACAAAAATAATTACAATATTTTAAAATCTCAGTTTCTTTATACAAAAAAAATAACAAGTCTTCTGTAAAATCAATAGATTGGAACTGGAGAAATAGCTGTCTCTTCACACTATTCTATCTTGACATTTTCATACATTGTGACACGCATGCTCATCGATTATTCAGACTTCGAATGAATACCGTCTCTTAATATTTATATTAATTTAGTCATGTCATATTTTCTTCAGCACATCTCGACTCCTTTTTCTAATCACACTTCTGGCATACAACTTTTAAACGATTTTCGCTAATCCGTTTGTCCAAACCATCTTAGTGACCCTTCGTTAATTTTGTTTAGAATCCATAATCTGCCTTGCATTCCTTCCTTGTACTATATGTTCGTTTAGCAAAGATGTCTCAAAAGAATCAGAGATATCGAAAGTGTTTTTAACGTAATTCAGAAACATCCCTAAATAATTAGCGAGAACTTTCTTGCTTGAATACACAAATAAATAGATACAGCTTCTATTAATAATAATAATAAAAACAAAATAAAAGTAGTACTAAAAAAAAAAATATGCTAACTTTAAAGCACCGTTTTTGTGATGTAATCAACTCAAGAGCGCATTAAAACATATTTAAAATCTAAAAACTTAAATATGAACGCTGCATCTGATATTCGCGATCGGTTAGAAAAATAATATATATCAAAATATACCTATAACATGCCTTGGAACGGTGGAGGAGCTGTCGAGAATAGACGAGCTTTCTCCCAAATGAGAGTCAACGTATATATTTTTACCATGAATAATGAGTGTCAGCACAGACTGTGTGCTGATTCCAGACCTAAATGAAAAAAAATAACTAACCATCACGCCGTTTCCCCGGAGGGGTAGGCAGAGAGGATGGATCGCCACATTGTTCTATCCTGGCATAATTCTCTCGCTTCCTCTATATATATAAATCTTGTCATGCACGCACGTCGATGTGACCGAGATTCAATATTTGATTGATTTGATCGTGCCACGTTTTCCTCGGCCTTCCTCTATTTCTACTTCCGTTCACGTCGTTTACATATACCTTCTTCACCATTCTCTCTTCACTCATTCGTTCCATGTGTCCAAACCATCTTAACGACCCTTTCATTATTTTGTTCATAACACTTTCATTCGCACCGCATCCACTTCTTATACTTGCATTTGACACTTTATCATATGCAGGTTTACCACACATTCGTCTTAGAGATCACATTCCTACTGCATATATTCTACTTTTATCCTTTTGTATGCCAGTTCCATGCTTCACTTCCATACATAAGCGTCGGCACAAGAACACCATTATGAACTGCCATCTTCGCTTTTTTTTATAAGCTTTTGTTTGCGATGACAATATGATTCTTACCTGGATATGAAGGGAGGCATACTATCTTTTAACTGTGCGCAATCCTGTTACCCTGGTAAAATAGCAAGTCTTTACGATACTTTTATCGTTTACCTGGTCATAAAAATGATCAATCTCTATCATCTACGTCTCGGGGATAATACAGTAGAATAGTTTAGCGAGTCCATTTGCCGGGTGTTCCTCTGAGACTTTATCTGCCTCTCAAACCTCGCGGACGTCATTTTATCGATCGTAACCCGGTAACTATTGCAGCTATGTATTGCACACACACGAAATAATATTTGTATCGCGCATACAACAGCGGTACTTGCACCAGAAACTTAACCAGAGCAAACAGTTAACCAACTATTGCAGCTCCGCCTTATACTCTATTGGCTCACTCTGCATGGCGAGTGATAATAATGATTTGATAATGTTGGTGCTGTGCTCTGTGCATGTGTTTATTAATTCATATCTTCCGTGATATAGATAGCCATATCTGTAGACAAAATTACTAAAAATAATTGTATTTATATTTTTGAGGCGTTAACACTGTAGAATTCCAAGAAAGGTTCGATGCGTTGGTTCGGACATATGGAGCGCATGGGTGAAGAAAGAATGCTTAAAAAAGTATACGTTAACAATGTAAATGGAGTAAGGAGTCGAGGTAGACCGAGGAAAACATGGCATGACCAAATTAATCAAATATTAAATGTTGGTCATGTCAGAAGCCGGAAGAATCGACGTGCGTGTATGACTCGATGTATGAATGTGGAGGAAGCTAGAGAGGTGTGCCAGGATAGAGTAGTGTGGCGGTCCATTCTCTCTGCCTACCCCTGCGTGGAAACGGCGTGATGGTTTGTTTTTGTTGTTGAATTCCACAATGATTTTTTCAATGAATTAAAATGCAATAAGTCAATAATCGGGGAGACGGCGTGATGGTTAGTTAGTTAAGAATAATATATAAATATGCAAAAACACAGATCAAATCCAATCAAATCAAATCAGTTTATTTTCTCAAAAGACATTACAAACATTTTTTATATTATAGTTAAAGGCATCTATTGAGAACAGGTAAAACATAATAAATATATAATACCAGGAACGCATGAGAGATGGTTCGACATTAGGAATACAAGATACTCTCCAAAGTCAAGAGTATTTGTCTTCTGAATGTACTTTCACGAATATGAAAGACATCGATCTCCGAAGCGATCGTGTTCAGCAGTTTGATTGCTCTCCCCACCACAGATGTCATCAAGAGAGAGTACGAAAATATTTTGAATACAAGAGAGCGTCAGAAGAATACTTCTTTGAATTTTGTTATGATTCTGAATCGATTTTTAAATTTTGTTCCGATTATTGCTGTGTGATAGAAGTGTAGAAAACAAAAGGAGAACAATTTGGTATTGTTAACTATGAAAAATTATCATGTATGAAAAAAAAATACTTACGATAAAAGTAACAACTTATTACTGATTATTGTACAGTGAACCGAGTTTTTAAAGGGTAGAAAATCTTTACTTCCTTGAATATTTCACGGGTTGCTAGTAGTACTTATGAAATTGGTCATGAACCACAATTTCGCGTAAATAGAAACTTATATAATTAACAACTAACCATCACGCCGTTTCCCCAAAGGGGTAGGCAGATAGGATGAACCGCCACACTCCTCTGTCCTGAAATATCTCTTCAGCTTCTTCCACATTTATACATCGTAACACGTACGATTGTCGATTTTTCCGACTTCGAATGTGGACGCCTTTTAGTAATTGATTAATTACGTTATGTCATGTCTTCCTCGGCAATTTTTTCCATTTACACTTCTTGCATATATTTTTTTTAACATTCTTCTCTCATCCATTCGTGCCATGTGTCCAAACCATCTTAGTGATCCTTTTTTTTTTTGACTTGGGATGCAATCATCTGCCTCAAATTTCTTCCTTATTTCGTCGTTTAGTATACTATCATACATCGTTTTCCCGGGCATTCTTCTCAGCTTCCGCTACTTTACGAGGGTAACAGGAGTAAAAATATGGCATACCTCACTTCATTTTCGTATTAAATTCAGACACAGGTAAGAGATGACCTTCGTGGCAGAGTGATACGACTGCCAAACCGAGGCACCCGGGTTCGATTCCCGGCGATGGAGTGGGATTGTCAAACAAAAACATTTTGAACTTATATCATCAACATGAAAAATGTCGATCTCCGAAGCGGTCGTGTTCAACAGTTTGATTGCGCTCCCCACCGGCATCACCAGAGGCAGGTTGGTTCTGCATGTTGGGAGATAAAACAGTCTGTGCTGAAAGCTGGCGGTAATAAAACATATTTGTTGTTTCTTAAACAATGATGTAAAAATCCGTATTATATTTTATGTGAATGATATGTTTCGCCTGTCTACGGCATTATCAATTGTACATTGCCTTAGACAGGCGATACATGTATGCACATAAAATATAATAAAACTTCTAGAAAACAGACTTTTTCGTTCGTCTTAATTACCTAATAAAACAATTGGTGTTTTTTCAAACGTAAAAAAATCGGTGATTCTAGTGATGGTTGGTACCTGTTGGACTCCATTGTAGATTTATTTTCTTGAGTATACGCCCCATCATGACGTACGGAATAGAGGTCAGAGCCGATACCAATAGAACTAAGAACCTTTTTAGGAGTAGCAGAAATGCGAACCCTACGCTCCATCGCAGGCAAAACCCTCAGAGATCGGATCAGAAATGAAACGATAAGGTCTGTCCGTGGTGTTGAGGACATAGTAAGATGGGGAAGAAGCAGAAGACGCTTTTGGAGAGACCATGTGGAGCGCATGGAGAATACAAGAATTGCAAAAATTGTTAAAGATGAAAACCTAAGCGGCAAGAGATTACCAGGAAGGCCGCCAAAGAGATGGAGAGAGATTATTATTATTATTATTATTATTATTATTGTTGTTGAATCGCTTTTTACATCATGACAGCATGAGCCAAATCGATGTAAAGGATATTATAGCTATCATAGTGATTCTCGTGACATGTGATAGGTAGCTAATCTATCGCCATTTTATTGTCACGTGAATCCCACATCAGACCAAAGACAATGTGACAATCACACTGCTCTCGGCGGGAATCGAACCCAGAACCTTCGGGGTGGCAGTCAATGCACTTATTTTTAAATAAAACCAATTGGGTTATATGGATACATTTTAGATATTACTATTAATTATGTATTGTTTCAGATATATTTTATATTGAGTTGTAGTGAGTCTCCTTGTGTCTTTTGGTAGTTCATTGTAAAGTTTCAGTTACCAGTTACCACTCGGCCACGAAGGTCGTCAAAAAATGGCTGGACATCATCATCCCAGGAAAACCCACCATCACAAACAGGTCATACGACCTAAACTAAGAGGAAGAAGAAGAGTATACGGTTCGTTCCATTTACGATATTGTATATAACATATGTTCCAAGAGTATTGAAAAGAATGAATGCGGATTCGTGGTATTCTCGGGGTTTTCACACGACGTGCTATCGTCTGTTATCAATTCTCACAAGGGAAGGTTTATTCCCGGTTTCCCGGCCCGTGAAACGAGGACACGACATCCGCCGGGGAGGTGAAAACATTACGGCCATTTTATCACCCGGTCACCGCGGCCCCCCGCTCCCGCCCGCCCGCGCCCTCTCCCGTTTCGCTTATTCCGAAGGGTTCAAAAACCGACGAACTCGTTAGCGCAGATTGGCGCCCAGTAAAGAAACAAACTTCGCGTTATTGTAAAAGGTTTTAAAAAAAAAATCTGCTAAAAGCGCGGGAATACGCCGATGTTTTTTTTTAAAACGCCGTCAACTTACGAGTATTTTACGAGATGAAAATGTGCGCGGTCAGAATTAAGGTCATTTTAAAATAATCCAAGCGGAGATTTATAAAAGAAATCGAAAATACTTCGTGAACTTTTTCACATGAATTATAATATATAAACGTTTATATAGCACACCAAGGGAATACGTTCCATCGTAATAAAACTTTACAAAACGCTCATAACATAAAAATAATTTATACATGGCTATATATACTTTTAACTTCGCTCTCAATTTACAAAGTCGCACGTCTCAAACATGTCGTGAACCTAAAATCACATATTCTATTCCATTTTTCCTGATAATGCAGTACAGTTCTGCATCGCACGCATTACTTTTGACATATTTTATATAGTATACATAGCCATTATTATGGATTTTTCCTTTTTTCATACTCGTGTCAATGACAATCTTGTTATGTATGGATGCTCCTAAAAATACCGCATCTCTTATCTTCTATCGCTATTATACTGGAAGGTAGGTATTGCTGATTTTGTGTTGTTTCCATTTCAAAAAAAAAAAACAATTGCAATACATATATTTTTTTTCAATTCCCATTGTGAACAGAAAAAAGCGCATTATTATTAAGAAGGAAACAGGGTCGTATCCAAGATTGAACACAGGTCTTTAAGATCAGAAGTCAAGGCATACGTCTCCTAGACCACCACCCGGTCGAAAAACGTTGTAATAATTTGACATAAGCGAATTTTCATCTGATTGTTTTTGATTTTCATACGGCAAGGAGACGTAATACTCGTATATTATAAAATACATATTTACGAAAATTGTAATTGAATAATAACTATCACATATGTTTTGATATGTGAAATTACTTGTAGCACAAACTTATATGAAGACTACAGGGGAAAAACAAGAAATGTCAGTAGATAAAGCTAATCAAAGTCTATATATTTCTTAGCAATTAGCAATCGATTATCTGGCCATAGTCGATGACACACGTGATTTTTTAATATGAAAATTTTACTGTGGATAGATACGTACAAATGCCGCTAGATGGCATTATTACATTTATTTTGAATTTTAACTGACATTCCTTGTTTTTCCCCTGTAGTCTTCACATAATATAAGCTTAATTATATATTGTTGATTAAAATTGAGTATAAATTATACGCAATGTTTTATTCCTCATACACAAAATTGTTAATGGTCACACCTCCAAGAATTCTTAAGGAAGATAAAAATTAACCAGCACGAACATCACTTTGAAACAAGAAAGAAAAATAAACGAAGGGTCCCATTAAAAAATAAATCTCAAAATTCCCTTATATTTATATAAAGCACTGAAAATGTATGAAGATATTCCGGAGGATGTCAGAAGTGAGCAGAATTTAGAATATAATTAAATAAATATGTAACCAAATTACACTAATATAATATTTATGTAGATTATTATTTTTAATTACGAAATTTTATGAAATAAAACACTGTTTTTTCCACTTTTGAGCTTATTTTTCTCAACATGTTTCGAAGGCTTACACCTTCATCATCGGAAGAACGATATAAACTAACCAAAATTATTACAAACTGAGTGCAAAAACCTTTAATTATATATAACATGTGTTAATTAACTTGGCTAGTACTAGAGAGATAACAATAGACCTATCAATGGGTTAAATTTTAAAAGGATTTTTAGATGGAAGTATTGAGTTGAGGGTGTTTTATTGCTCTAAGGCTATTGATTAAGTAAGGGGACAGTTTATATTTTAAGACAAAACAAATGGACATTGACACAAGTTGGAAAAATAATACTTTTGCAAAATATATTTTTTAACAAAAGACCCGTCTAGTTGACTCTGTCTCGTTTATAAAAGATCCGTTTGTTAACGCCTTAAGTTTATCTAAAATTATTTTTAATTGCTTTTTTATTAGAACATTTGTTTATGTACATGTGTACTACTCGTATTTTAAGTAAATAAATAATAGAAAAGTGAATCCAACGCACAAGTCACATATGCATGTATAACGAATGTTAAACCTGGTGGAAACTTTATTTGTTCTGTACGGAGGCTGGAGGTAGTTCAGGCAGCGTGCGGGGCTGGAGAGGAGAGACAGGGCGGACCGGAAGGGGTGCAGGGCGGGAGTCGAGGGGGGAGGAAATGGGAAAAGGGGAGACGGGAAGAGGAAGCGAGAGGAGGAGACACGAATTAATGTACTTGTCGCAACGGATCGGGGTTGAGACTTGAGACGCTTCACGGCGGAGATAAAATGGAAACTTTATAATGGAGATGAAAAGGTTCGTATTCCGGGCACACCTGTATGAGGGAAATTGTTGTTTTGCGTACTTACAGTTAATTAACATTGCGGTTTGGATTATTCTCCGTGCACCTCACCCCACAAAAATAATTTCTATGATCCCCTTTCTATCTTGCTGTGCACAAAGAGGATATCTGAACCCACGTTTAAGGATTTGAAATAGTCAAAACACACAGCAACCACGTTTAGGATCTAATATAGTAAGCGTGTAGTAATGCAATGCGAACGAAAGTTGAAAGTTTCATTGATTTGATCGTGCCATGTGTTCCTCGGTTTTCCTCTATAGTTTGTTTTATTTACATCGTTAACATATACCTTATTTACTATTCATACTAACCAAGTGTAAAAACCACATTTATGACCCTTTGTTTATTTTGTTATTTTGCACTGAATTCAATTATTATATTTGCATTTAACACGCTATCACATACAGATTTACCACACATTCGTCTGAGATATCTCATTTCTACTTCATTTATTCCACTTAAATCCTACTTTTGCCATTATTATCTAAAGTGCAATATTTAAAATATGATATATCAATTCACAATTGCGTTCTTGTACCGACCCTTATGTATATAAATAAAGCATGGAACTGGCAAAAAACGAATGAAAGTAGAATAAATGCAGTAGAAATGAGATCTCTTAGACGAATGTGTAATAAATCTGAATATGATAGAGTGTCAAATGCAAATATAAGAAGTAAATGCAGTACGAATGAAAGTTTTATGAACAAAATAATGAAAGGATGGTTTGGTCACAAGGAAATAATGAATGAAAGGATGGTGAAGAAACTATACGTTAATGATGTAAACGAAACAATAAATAGAGGAAGACCGAGGAAAACGTGGCACGATCAAATTTAAAAACTATTAATAGACCTGCGTACATGACACGATGTATGAATGTTGAGGAAGCGGGAGAAGCATGTCAAGAAAGAACAGTGTGGTGGTCTATTATTTTTGCCTACGCCTTCGGGGAGACGGTGTGATGGTTAGTTAATTAGTTATAGTAAGCGATTTTAAAACATAACTAACTTACTAACCATCATGCCGTTTCCCTGAGGGGTAGGCAGATAAGTTGGACCTCCACGCTACTCTATCCTGACATACCTCTTTAGCTTTCTCTATTTTCATACATCGTAATACGCACACTCGTATTTTTTTTTACTTCGAATGTGACCGCCTTTTAGTAATTGATTAATTTGGTTAGACATTTTTCTCTCATCCAAGTGATCCTTTTTTATGTTTACTTAGGACGCAATCATCTGCCTTACGTATCTTCCATATTTCATCGTTCGGTATTCTATCTTACATAGTTTTCCACACATTCTTCTTAGTGATCTCATATTATTATTGTTTGAAAATCATTATTATATTATAAGGTTGTATAATTTGTTACTTAATTTCTTTTCATTATAAAAATATAATGTTCATATGATAATAAATTAGTCTAGATAACTACAGAAGAACGTCGTTTGTTTGTTCCGGATACCGATTTATCCGGATAATGAAAAAGGCGCTAATTATTTTGGCAAAATAAGGTGTAAATAGATTTTTTTCCTCGGCTCATTTATTGATTACGAAATTATAAATTTTACTGCAAAAACAAGTATGTATGTAGTACATCTATACACAAAAAAGGCTTACATTACTCTACAGTTCTGGAAAAATAATCAAAGATTTGTTTTTAACAAGATTTCTTTGCCTTTTTTGTGCGCTTATAATCTCGGCTTCACTGGCTGAAATGTCCAGAAAGGATACAATACAAGCTCTGCTGGACGGTCTTTAAGGCGTTGCATGGAATGGCACCAGCTATATCTGAACTCTGCATCAACGAGGACCTGAATGCTAGACACTCTACATTGCGATCAGATAAGTCTTCTGCGATCGTTAGATTGACTGCCAAAACGCTGTCCAAGCACAAACTTTGGTGACCGAGCCTTCGCGGTAGCCGGCCCTTCAGTCTGGAACAATCTTCCAGCAGACCTTAAGTGCATTGAGAATCAGTCAGAGTTTAAATCGAGACTCAAAACTCACCTTTTCAAATTATCATTTCCCGATAGGAAGGGCTGATCGACTACGTCAGGTGCAGCCCTCATACTAAATATGTTTATTATTATTATTATTTTAATCTAGTTCATAAAACGGAGCATCTTCTACAGCGCCCCTGAGATGAGTAATTCATAAAAATAGCGCTCTATAAATTATCCAATTTATTATTATTATCGGCTTGTCCGGATAATTGACGTTCCGGTTAACTGACATCTGGATAAACGACGTTCTACTATATTGTAATTAACATATGTTAATTCTACCTTTATGTTAGATTTATTAAATAAAAAGAACGAAAAATATATTTAAATATGTATAAAATTAATACGTATCGCATAACAAGACAACTAATTATGAAACATGATTTATTTATAAGCAGATAAGATAAAAAAAATACACATATTCAACCAAAATTGTCTACACTAGCACCATCTTTTGCCGAATCGTCGCACTAATGGTACGCTGGGGAAGATAAGAACAAGCGGCATCTCTTTCTCGCGAACGAATTCGCGGCGATCCAAGAAAGAGACGGACCGTTTTGACCTGCGCTACTTTCTACGTTCGAAGGAGGTCATACCCTCCTCTTATGAAGTAAAGGTAGCGAATAATGTATATAATCAGTTCAAAGATACTTAAATGAGTACCATCACGCTATAATGCTTGAAATATTATTATTACAATTGAAGAAATCAACAATTTAAATGTTTATTTTTTCAGATGACTTTGTGGTGCATAAGCGGAGACACATTATTTTATACAACACCAAACCATCATGCCATTTCACTGAATTGGTAGGCAAAAAGAATTGACTGCCACCCTATCCTCCTAATACAGCTCTCCACCATATTCATACTCGCTGTATGAATATTCCACCCTATTCATATAGCGAGTCATACACGCATGTCGATTCCTCCAATTTCTAACATGGCCAACATTTAAAATTAGATTAATTTGGTGAAACCAATGTTTTCATTGGTCTTCCTCGACTCCGTACTCCATTCACATCATTAGAATATAATTTCTTAACCATTCATTCTTCATCCGCGTGTTTCGTATGTCCAAATATTTTATTAGACATAAATATTAAATAATATTTGAATTTTGATATTAACACAATTAATGTAAATAAACAGTTTATTTGCATTTTAACACATAAATGGTTTATTTACTATAAAAATAGATGTATATTAGACATAAGGGTATCATAATATTATTAACCCAGAGAATGATCAAATGCTATGTGTGGTCTGTTTTATTGTATGGATGTGAAACGTGGATCTTGAAAGTCAACTCAATGAACAGACTGGAAGCATTTGAAATGTGGCTCTATCGCCGAATGCTCAGAATTGCCTGGACAGACATGGTTACCAATACCGAAGTCCTGAGACGAGCTAGAGTTAACAGGGAACTGTTATCAACTATCAAGGTTTGAAAGATTTCACATCTCGGTCATATACTGCGTGGGGAAAAGCACCACCTTCTCCAACTGATATTGGAGGGGAAAATTGAGGGACGCCGAGGGCCCGGTAGGAGACAAATGTCCTGGCTACGAAACATGAGGGAGTGGACCGGCATCAGAAGTGTGGAGGAGATGTTCCGAGCGGCGCCGGATACAGACATTTTGTTGAATCGCTCTTTATTAAAGCTATCATTTCCATTATTTGATGTTTCGACTTTACATAAATACTAAATAACTTGCATAAAAAAATGTTTATTTTAATGTATAAAGGTCATTTTACGTAAATATTTAAAAAAATAATATTATTTCACAAAAATAATGTACCCTTACATTAAATCACAAATTATAGATAAATAAGTTTGAATTCAAAGATCAAAATAAAAACCAAATGGATGTTTGAATGAGCAGGAATTTGTCAAAAAATAATAATAAGTTACAGTGATTTTCAGTGATTGCAAGAGTTTATCACAAAACGGCACCAGCATTCAGAATCTAATGTCACATGTAACATTATTTCATCTCTCCAAAACATGTGACCCAATTTAAAGGACTGGGAATAATATTTGACAAAGAAAAATAAACGTTATTTCCATTCTGCACACAATGTGTATTTGAAAATAATCAAGAAGCAATCGTTCATAAATAAGAACTTGTACTCGAAAATAGGTCAGTATTTGAGTTAAGTGATGTCACATGACAAGAACTAAACCTTTGTTCAGTGAACTCAATAGCTAAAAATAAATATTATTGTGTGAGAGCAGGCAGATTTGCTACCTAATAAAATCCTTATTTTATTTGAATGAGAGAGAAGATAAACATTTGTACTACTGATTTAATAAAGGGACATGCTTTTTTTTATAATTGTGTTAATACCAAATTTAAAATAAAAAAAACACTGAAATATTGCAACAAGATATTTTATGTCAATGTGATTAATCAATTCAACACCACTATCAAATATTGATAATCCTAAAGTGTAATTTCTATTTAACAGCTTGTTTCTTAGATTGCATAATAAACTGACCTGTGATAATGTCCGTATAGAGAGTAACATTCAAAAGGGAAATGCTCATTATTCTAGAATATTCTGTTTTGATGATGATGACCATTACTGTAATGCTCGTGTTCAGATATATTATAATGTATCACAGATCGATGCTTTAAGTGTAGCTATATTTGTATATTGTAATAAAAAATGTTATTACTAAAAAAAAACTTCTCCTTTATTATAAATAATGAAAACAATAAAAACTTGATACAGAATTTCTTTATTATTATGTATTTAGTGTGCTTCCACCTGTGTTTATGTTCGACCGGTTTCGACAGCTTGTAGCCATCTTCTGGACCGACCAGAAGTCAGACGAAGGACAGACCAGAAGATGGCAGCAAACTGCCGAAACCGGTGAACATAAACACAAGTGGAAGCACACTAAATACATAATAATAAAGAAATTTGTATAAATTTTTTTTGTTTTCATTATTTTCATGTTTTCATTATTTTCATTATTTTCATATTTTCATCACCAAGAAATTTCAATTAAAAACATTAATTAATTTTCCTTTATTATCAAATTCGTAAACCACACAAGATTGCCATAATAATCAAAGTTAATTAATTTATTCAAATATATCCCATACAGCACCTTAAGCTGTTCTCATTTGTTTAGAAACATAAAAATAAAGTATATATTCTTAAAATATACGATAAATTGTAAAATAAGCATCTCTAAATCTAACAATTTAGTGAGGTGTTTTTTCAGAAAGTAATTTCATTTCTCATAGATGCAACAAATCAATTTTGACGGTGAACAACAGTCGAGTGCAGAATATTAATTGTAAGGGAGTAAACCATCAAGATAATTAATAACTAAATGATTAATAAATTCAGTGAAGGACATAATGATTTGCGGTGTTAATTACACAAAAAAATTCATTATAAAAGGTTCCTTATTTATCACCACACAACAAGTAAAGATTATTCTACTATACTGCCTACAAAGATATAGAAGAAGTGATGAGAAAACAAAACAATAATATGTATTATCTGTTTTAAGATAACACTATTGAAATTAGGGTTTTCTAATTAACCATCAGGGTATTTCACTGAAGGGATACCCAGAAAGGATGGATCATCATACTTAATTCATATTCACATTCATAAGCAATTTGTTTCACATTAAATCCAATTGTCCTTCCTGCCAGTAGAAGGAAGACCAGATTTGTGCTTCACTAAAATTAGGTTGGTTCCGCATTGTGGAGTGTAGAACAATTATAATAATAAAGTTGATGATTTATAAAGCGCCATTTACACGAATTAATCATTTCAAGGGCACTAATCTTGATATTGGCACAGGTTATCTATTTGTTCCGGAATGTTCATATTTCTTGCAGGAAAGGAATTCCATTGCACTATTACAGAAACTTGAGCAAAATCAAGGTGACCGTGTACAAAGCAAGCAATTTCAAGAGGCAAATACAAAATGGAGTGGAGTAATAGATAGAGAAACATTATTGAGAGAAGTTTACATAAGTACTCAGATTTAATATTTGATATTACAGATGATATTCACAAATGTTATTTTACAGGAAATTTCCTATTTACAAATTGGAACTGAAGAATTTATGTGTCAGCTAACTAATTTATATTGATTTTTTTTTGTTAGAAAAGCATTTCAATAAAAATAAAATCTTGCCATCAATTGATTTGGCCAAAAAATATGAGAAGAAGAATTCTAAAATAAGTCAATAATTCAATTTCCTTGTAAAAATATGATATATCCCATAAGGTAAATGAATGGTAGACCGACAAATAATGAATATTTCAATTCGGAAAACATTAATATTGCAGTAATATCCATAATTCTAGATGTAACTTCAGGTATGAAATGAAATACACGATTAGCTTAGAAATCATTAAAATATAATTTGTAGGTTAAATGAGTTTATCAAGATAATCTTTGTTTAGGGATTCTCTACAAATATTCGATTATTTTATTAATTGACGTGTCTGAGATTTCACGTGTATCAAAAGTAAAAAAATATGAGATACCGTGATGATTTAAAACCAAAGACAGACAACAAATAATCAAATAAGAGACAAAGTTACTCAAATGCAATGTGAGCAAAATGTTTCATTTCAATTGTGGATAATTACTACATCGGGTGATCATCAAAATGAATTGCATTGAATATAAAAAGAAACACAAACATATGAAAGCTTCAAAAAACTTTTTAAAAAGAAAATAGTGTTAGAAAAACTTATAAAGTTAATAACAATAAAGAAATGTCAAGGACAAAAAGAAAATCGTTTAGGTTAATAACTCACCTATCAGCATGCGAGAAGAATACAGAAGGGAGCACTTTAAATATATAGTCACCAAAAAAACGGAAAACAAAAATCAACACTTTGAAATCACAAATTAATGCCACATTAATAAGAAAAAACCCGAAAATTTTAATAAAAATATTGAAAATCCGACTGCCTAAAAGTCATTTCCAATAGTGTTACTAGTTGAAAGAAAAACATAGAGAATTATGCATTTTTCTTGTCTGTAGTTATTAACTTTATCTTAGTACCTACATATCAGTTATAACACAAAAAACAATCACCAAATCACATTTCCAACAATGTTTCTAATACAGACAAAAGAGGAATAGTCATTAGAGTTAAAATAATGTATGCTAGAAGATCCGAATTTTAAAAACATCCCAAATTAATTACTTCCATCATACAATTCACGAAATTTGCTTTAGATCTCAAAGTGGACCCACAGTGAATAACATTTAACTGGATAAAGTCAAGATAATTATAAGAGGTGAATGCAAAATGCAGGAAAATGTGTTGAACCAAAATATTTAAAGGGCCGTTAAGATGTTTTGGAGGCATGGAAAGAATGGATGAAGACAGAGTGGTGAAGTGTATGTAAACGACATTAACGAAGCTAGAAATAGATGAACACGTAGCACGATCAAATCAATCAAATATTAAATGTCGGTCACGTAAGGAGTCGGAGAAATCGACTGCGTGCATGATACGAAGCATATATGCAGAGGAATCGATAAGTATATCAGGACAGAACAATGTAAGGGTTTATTATTTCTGCCTACCCCTCCAGAGAGAGAACGTAATGGTTAGTTAGACCAAAGTAAATTATAGGCATCTGAGACAGAAAATGCCAAGATGCCTCGAACAAATTGAAGAAAATACGTTTTTCGGTGGATAGAGCAGTTGCCTGAAGCTTTCGTATATTGAGAAACCGGAGAAGCTAATCTCCGGTTCATCAAAAAATTGTAAGAAACCGGATACAAATACTGCACAGCGGAAGACACTGTGATATTGTGCCGCCTTCAAAAATTAATCAGATTTAGTTAGAAATGTTTTGAATTAGTCAATAATATTACCTTCTTCTTCTCTCTGGCTATAGAGTCCTGGGTGGATTTCGGTAACCTCCGAAAAGTTTATCGGAAATGTAAGAAGATTTCAATTTCTAATTTGTCATTATAACTCAATACATTCGAGTATTACAATACTTGTAATTATAATTAATGCAAGCAGGCTTCAAGCACACCTAAACAATGTTCATATTTTCGATAGACTTTAAATTAAAAAGTCTTTACTTAACATTTTTTGTTTAAATAATATGAATTACTTTTTTCCTCGTCCAAAAATGATTTTCATTCCTTACATATGGTTATTTGTAATTTATATATTTCTACTTGTAATGGTTCGTCAATTAATACAAATTCGTATGCTGGATGATTCCCAACATAATTAACTCAGATTATTGATATTTAGTGATACTAGAAGGCGGGTAAATAACTAATTTGTAAGAGTATATAGATTCCCCTCCAAAAAATCTTCAATTGCATTCATACAAATATTAATAAAATAAAAATACGTTTTTTCAAAACTAACCATAACGCCGTTTCTCTCGAGGGGTGGTAGGCAGAGTCAATGGACCGCCATATTTAAATTAGAAAATAATTGACAAAACACTTAGTCTTGTTTAATAAGTAACCAATTATACATTCATAACTGGGCGTTAAATATGTAAATAAAAAAAAAATCTTGGAATATTATTAGGAATCAACCCCATTTTGAATTTTAAATTAATAAAATGTGTCAAAATTAGTAATCGTTTTTTTAATTTTATCAACACATGGCAATACCATGCTTTGAAAATTTGAATCTCTAGAAGCGGTTGTCAGTCGTTGAATTCGGTTGAATCGGTTACTTTTTTCAATAGTTGTGTTATATTTCACAAGAATTAAACTCTGCAATATGGATCCTTGGAATTTTATTTCGCCTTCATCGGGTGATATTTTAAAAAACGACGATATTTCAGATGCTTATTTTGATGTTAATCATGAAAACTCAAATGAACGCGACTTTTCAACCAAGGTACTTATTCTTTTGTTCGAATTTCATTTAGTGTTTATAAAATTGGTTTATTTTCTTTAGTATGTTGTGAAAATAATGTAATTATTATAACGGTATTCGATTATCATGCTCTGGTATATTCCACAACGATTTTTTTTTTGTCTATTCCGTGATCAAATCAAACATTTCACAATTTGTTTTTTGAAAACGTAGTGTAAAATCATATTGATTAATACGCCCTTTATATTCCATTCTGTTAATCGTCTTTCTGTACATATCTCTTCTGTAAACCGAAATTAAAATTTTTGTACATTAATAGTTTTTTTTTTTAAAACGACACTCCTACCTAACAGTATTCCGTTTTTCATGAATTTCTCTGACATAAACATATCTGATCCACATTCATGTATTCGATTGTGCTACCCACATTCATCCACTTGTATGGGCACCACATCCCTAAAATATTTCATGTTCTTACCTCTTTCTGGGGAAATGACTAATGAATATTAATTTAATATTATGTATTTACTTTTCAGATCCAAAAGGAAAAGTCACCGGAATTAATACAGCCAGTTGCAATTAAGCAAGAGGTGATCTCTCCCATTATCCAAGACGCATATATTGAGGAATCTTATTCAAGTTCCGAGACATGCAATATTAATTTTAAAAAGGAGAATGTAACTCCAAAGGAACCTAGAGAACAAGGTTTGAATCCGAGGCAGCTACGAAAACGCTCCATGTCCGTGCAGAACATCATGCAGACTACCCAGTACCATCAGGAGGTGCGTGTCGTCTCTGTAGAAGATACCTTGCGAAATATTACTCTCTCCAATGAAGAACACCAAATATCAAATTCAAAATGGAAAAATTTGTACGTGCCTTCTTCCAAGACTCTCTCAACTTGTTCTTCTCAAACTAACTTGAATGCCAATTCTAAGTTTGTTTCTATGGCAGAAGCCATCTACCACATGCAACGAGATACCCCTAAAAGATTTCATTCTTATTCGAGAAAACAAGACAGTCGGGCCGTGGATGCGGCGGCCAACCGCAAGAAAGCACATTTGTTGAAGTCTACTATTCCTCAGTCGCCAGCCCTAATAACCAAAACAAGAACCCGATCTGTAACAGTGCTCTCGCAGAAGGATATGGAAGATTTGGAAGTGGAAGAAATCAAGAAGTATCATATAAAAGCAAACCCCATTTCCAAAGCCGTTCTTCTTGGAACTACCCACTTCCCCCCGGTGCAGCGCCGACCGGTCACTCAGCCCGAACCCTTTAATTTGACCCAGATTAGGAAGAAGCTTCCTCCCCCTGAGAAAAAAATTGTATTTGCCGCTCGACCAATTCCAAAATGTGTTCTTGAGAAACCGGCAGAGCTGCCTAAAAAAGTAATTCCCGTAACTGTACCCAAAACACCGACGTTCATGGCGCACCGCTCACGTTCTTTAGAATGCGTTATTAAGCAAGTTGCCGAGCCTGTAGTCAAAGTAGCATCGAAACGATCGCAATTCATTCAAAAAGCCTTGGATAGGTTTGACGGCATGGTACCCGAAACATGCGTTGGTCATTCCGGTGTCCCCCTGGCACAGAAAGTTGTCTTGCATCCATGTAAACCCCAGCCGTTTTCATTTGAGCAAAGGGATAAAGAAAGACAAACCAAGAAAATGGAAAAAATACAGCAAGTATATGCGGAAGAAAAGAAGATGAGAGAATTTTATGCAAACCCGATGCCGGCAATAATTCTAAAGAAATGTAAACCTGCTTCGCCAAAAGTTAAAGGGTGTGAAAAAAAATGTGACTCGAGGAAAGAAAATAAAGAAAATGCTTCCGAAGAATATCATACATTTAAAGCGCGACCTCCTCTCGTCCTCTCCAAGAATCCATTTGTGCCGACCCGTAAAGAAAGGCCCGCTCTTGAACCCTGCCAAGTGCAGCTGACTACAGAAATCAGGGCTCGCAAGAGGGACGAGTTCAACCAAAAAATCAAGGAAAAAGAAGAACAGCATGAAGTTATGAAAAGAATCAGGGAGGAGGAGCAACGGAGGAAGGAGGAAGAAGAAGACGCAGCCAAGAGAGCTCAGCTGGTTCATAAGGCGGAGCCGGTCAAACACTATGCCCCAATCATTATACACCCCTCAGAAGTGCCATTGACGAGACCGGAAACACCCAAGTTTCACCTTCATAAGGCTTAAATTTTTTAAATTGTCAAATTGTATAAATTCTGTTGCCATTAATAAATATATATTTTAAATATGATAAATAGGGATGTATGAAAAACTAAATCTATTACTAATTTTTTTAAATAATTTCGTGAACCTGTAAACTTGGGTTTGATTTTACTTATTCAACTTAAAATAAACTTTTAGCAATCACATACCAAACATTAACAATTAATTAAGAAATAAAATAACCAAATTGTGTAGTTTCCTGCTTCCTCTTAGGGTGTTACTGTAAATGTTTAGATTACTGAAAAACAATTAATTTTATTTGTTGCAATATATCA
Organism: Lepidostoma basale; assembly: GCA_022606425.2. NCBI lineage: Eukaryota > Metazoa > Arthropoda > Insecta > Trichoptera > Lepidostomatidae > Lepidostoma > Lepidostoma basale. The sequence continues at coordinate 273,287 of JAHDVF020001575.1, forward strand.
TTGAAAACTGTCCAGGAACTGAAAATTTGGGAAAATAATGTTTGATAAAATCCATATTACAATAGTGATCATTTTTTTCTTTCTAAAATGTTCTTGTAAACCTGTTCATATATTGTTATTTTAAAATCTTTTGTTCTTGTAACATGTAAACACTTGCATGATAATTTTATTTTAACTTTTACATATATATTTCTTATAAGCAAATGTTTGACTAATTATCAGTAATACATAATTTTAGGCTGTATATAGTAGTTGTATTCTTAGAAAAGTTTGTTAGGTAAAAAAAAATATTTGATGGTTCACTAAACTCGCTTTATATTTTCTGGTTCATAGATTTTTATTTTTACTAATACAATTTCTATTGCGTGAAATACATGAATTAACTTGCAGATGGTCAGGAAGTAAAGGCCTTAATCATGGTAACCAGAGATTTTTTACTTTTCTAAAAAATTTACAGCGAGTTTCTAGATTATGTGAATTCACGTAATAAGATATCTGTAAAACACCTGACATTCAATTTGACAAGCAAAATATTTTATTCTTTATAATTTAAAGTCAACTCAATTTAAGCCTATGCTTATTGACTAGCAAGTAGAGTCCTCAAATGTCCCTTGACTAGAATCTGTCTAGGAAAATTATTATTTGTAATAAGTAAACATTTGTATTTTCTCATTTCAATATTTGCTCACTAAGATTTTATCTGTCGAACATCGAGCTATTGTAGACTTGTGGAGATACCTACATATGTACAGCACATTTTTTGTCGAAGGTGCATGTATTATTGAAGTTTAATTGAGACGATTATAATTTTTATTGTGTTATGCTTATTCCTGTAATTATTATAACATTTTTATTTTATGTAGGAAAATAAAATTTCCAAAACGAAATGTTCTTTGATTTGATTCTTCTTCTTAATCGCATTCTTCATGACCATCTTGTAAACTATCATGGCTCGCCATGTGCTTCTGTCACCAGGCTGCAGCCATTAAGAGCCCACTCAGCACCCTGATTTGATAAGGCCAGCGGTTCGGTTGCCATTCTTGTGGTCGCTTTCTCTTCACTTTGCCCGTTATTATGAGCTCTTCAAGGTTGTCCTGATTTCTCTGGGCTATATGACCAAAATATGTTAACACTCTGAGAGCACACCCACTAGTCTTGCCCTGATCCCCAGCTGGTCAAATACCGAGTGGTTCACTCTTCTTGCTGTGCAGGGCATATGCAGTGTTTGTCGTTGATTTCCTAACACATCTTCAGCATTGATTTTCAGAACAGTACACGTGGAAAGCTCACACATGCTTACTCTAGGATAGCGAAATTGTCTTTTGCCCATATTTTGCTTTAAATTATCTTAAATCCTCTTTAAAAAGGTGGTAAGAGCAAGTAATAATACTATTTATAAGCCTAATTGAATCACTATTGAAAAAAAAAAAAAAGTTAACCCTTTCAGATGTTAGCTATTGTATATGTTATTCTATCAATATTTAATTTTTAAAAAAGCACTGTATATAAATCGCTCCATTGGTAATATTCAACTGAATTAATTAGGCGCAGATTCCACACAAAATCTATAATTTGCGCCTTTCTTAAGAATAAAGAGGCAGATAATTGTAGATTGACTTAATCATCTACACCAGTTATCCATTAAAAAGCTAAACTGGTACTAAAGTTCTTCATAAAAAAGTCTGTTTTAATTTATTTCTTCTTCGCTAATATAAGGGAAAAATAATTTGGCCCTGGTGGTGAAACAGATAAATTCTATTTTTATTAATTTGAAAGGAAAAAAATCGCTTTGGTTTGTGAACTGACAATGAGTCTCAGAAAAAATACAGTTGGGGAACCGCGATGAATATACAAACATATTTTAATATTGAGAACTTAATGCACAGATCTTACACGAATAAATGTGCAAGTTCCTTGTTTTACTTCCTTAACTTACTCTTTCATTTTTTCTGCTGATATAATTCTAGATGAATCTTAATCCCAAATCAAATCAAAAGACTGATGAGCGGCAACTGGTTTATCTGGCATAATGAGGTATTCATGTGGTGGTGACTCATATCCTCTTCTTTTCAGCCAATTTTACTTCACTGCTGGATGTAGGCCTCTTCTAAACTTTTCCAACATTTTCTATCCTGGGCTCTCTGTTCTCTCCTACGACCGCAAGTTCGACAATATAATGCCTCTTTTGTTGTTCCAAGGCCTCCACTTCAGGACTTCGGGTGACCACCTGAGCTCATCCTGTCTCGCCACATGCCCCGCCCACTGCCATTTTAGCTTTGCTGTTCTTTCTGCGATATCGGTAATCTTGGTTTGACATCTTATCACCTCATTTCTAATTTTATCATAAAATAATAATTGTATGTTGTTGTATGATCTCTTTAACCCATCAGCTAAGTAAAACCAACAAAAATAATTCTGGTAAGTCAATGGGTTAATAAAACATGAGGGTTTTGTAGATCGAACGAATTGTAGATTTTATGAAATTTTGGAATTGAAGTTAAAAAAAAAAAGAATTCTTAGTTTAGATTTTGGTTATATATTTACACCTGAATATGGAGGTCGTCTCTAAAACATTGTTGTGTTTTAATATTTTTATTACATAAAGATATTAAAAAAATTAAAGTAGAAATATACTCTGTTGTTTTTGAATTCCAAAGTTTTTACAATGGAATTCCACAGTGTTAACGCCTTAACTTTCAATAAATTGTTATGAAATAAATGTAGTCTTCCTAGTACACCATTACAGGTTTAACATGATCACATTAAGAGGAGGGAGGAAGGAAGGAGAAGGAAACAGGTAAAATAAAAGTTGAAATGCTGAAAAAAATTATATTTTATGAGAAATGATAATTTACAATATTTATCAACCATCCTTCCTCAGTCTGACCTTAGCCTAGAGTTTGACAATCTCCCACAGAAAGTAAAGCAACATTAGACTATCATAGAAAGTTCAGCAATAGTTGTAATACACACTGAGCTGTGAACACCCGCGACAGATAATAATGTCGGGACGTTACCAACATATTATGTCTCTATATTAGAAAAGGTTGTAACTACAACAAAATCAATGTGCGATATTTATATATAATAAGAATAGCCCTACGAATGAGACAGTCACTAACGTCAGGTTAGGTTACATAATACATTTACATTAAGTAAAATACATTCGATTGTCTTTAGCCTCTGAGCAATTGGCTCGCTCACTCGAAGACTAAATTTACAATGAAAGAAATTAGCCATTAACGGAGACAATGTTCTCACTGAAAGTTTATAGACACACTCACTGCGGCACACGCACCACCCTAACCTGACTCGGCTCCGCGCCCCCTCAATATCTTCAGACTTAAATAGGAAATGTTCGCAGATTTACCATTCAATGAGTAGTAAAAAACTTATCCAGTTCTAAAATTTTAGATTAAAAAAATAGAACACGTATTCAATAGCAAAATGTACACTGAATAAACATTGCCAAATAATTTATTGTTAATTACAAAAAACCCTTAACTTATTTTGACTACAACTTTCAACTTATTATATTTGTGATACTGGGAAGGTCTGTAGCCACAGAAGGGTAAGACAGGTGGGCGTCCTAGTTTAAGTTGCAGTGACAGAACGGTGGGTCGGGAAGGGCTTCTAACGGGGGAAACTAGTCTCGCAACGGGACCGCGGACAGAGTGGACTAGTCTTCCTAATTATTGGATACAAGTGGAAACATCCATGGCACACGACAAGACTGGATTGTGTTTTAGATACACTGGTCACAGCACCGCACTAAACTCTTCCTGGAGCATAACACAAATATGTACTCTTAGATTAACTCAGACAGGGCCGCTAGCGGGAGGACCGCATGCTGATGAAGATTATGTGCGCTACCATCATAATAATATCAACACACGGCGCCACTCCTGCAAAGCGACAGCATCTGAACACTTTAACCTTTGGTCTGGGTCTCGTTATTTGACAAGTGGTAGTTATGCACTGGGACCTGTCCACAGAAATAAATAATATTGTACGTAATACAGTACGCAGAGGATGACATATCACAAATGATAATAACTTGGAAACAAAGGAGAAGAGTGAAGGTGAATGGCAAGTACCGGCATTCCGAAAACAAGCAGAACGTCAGCCTCGCCCGGCGAGGCCCGGCCGCGGCCACGAGGTGGCGCCGGGCCCCGAGTAACAAGTCACTGTTTATTTACCCATTAACTTTATAACACTTTCCATCCAATTATGTATCAATAGGTTAAAATGACTTAAAGCTATTTGATTTATATATATCCATACACATACAGCTATCAAGGGCGCCCTGCGAGCCAGACCATGCCGGAAATTAGCTTTAGAAATATAAAAATTACAAATGAATACGTAATTAATTTTAGCGATGGATATTAATCTCATTAAATAGTGATAGGATGAAACAGAAAGAGTAAGGGGCCGCCCGATAGCCTGTACGGTATGCGCGATGGGTGAATGGGTTATATGTATCAACGGCTCCCAAGGTATCCCCATCTATAAAACATTTCCAAAAAAACAAACCATAAAAGAATAAAACCATTAACAAATCACAGAAATTACTTGTGCTCCTTAAGATAGGAAAGATAAAACTTAAAATTACTTCTCAACGGAATGAAGTTTTGCACGAAGGAAGCGGGTTCCGGGCGGTGCTCGCGCGGTATGTACACAATCACGACGAGCGTGCGGCTCCCTCGGGGGCGGCGAGCACGCGCGCCGGGCACGAGCACGAGCCCCGCCTTCCCGCAATATTAAAACTCAAGTCGCGTAACAATAAACATAGAATTTAAAGTTGTCAAATAAAATTAAATTATTCAATAAACAAAAGCTGCGTAAAAAAATAACAAAACTATAACAATAGAATTTTGACTGAATCGTTTCCACCCAAGTCCTAGCGCTGCGCAGGATGGCCGAGGCCAGATGGCTGCGCCGCGCTTTACAGCCTAGGAGGACAGCGAGCTAAGATAACACATTCAAAATAAATAGTTTAACTTAAGAGAACACTAAACCTTACAATTATATTTGCGCGAAAATAAAAACGGACTTCACCCGACGTCCACAGAATCTCCAGAATATGAACATTTACCTAAGCTTCGCATATCGCAAGAACATAATAAGCCTTACAAATAAAAAGTTTTGCACACCATATCACTTTGTGCGAGCTTAGGAACCGTTGAATGCATATAAAGTTTATTTAATATATGTGCAAAGTCTTCGCGTATGATCTGCTCCGAGATGCTCCTCCCCGCCGCCTCTACACCAGGTTGTACTCTTTCAGGTTCGACTGCAGGATGGTGTCCTTGACGGCCGCAAACACGAATCTGATGTTCTCCGTGTCTGAAAATATTCAGGCGGTGAGGCACGGCCACATTCACATCCTCCACTCAATTACATGTATAGACTTCATTCATAATTACCAAATAGATTGTTTCTCCTCCCTCTCCCGGGTTCAAGTGTTATCACCATTATTTACAATTTTACACAAATATCTCTACACATAAGTACAACAAATTATATGGAGCTTTACTAGGATGGTTCTATTTTTCAACTTGTAAAAATTGGGCAGACACCCCGTCATATGGTTCTCTCTACCCTAAAATAATGTCTATGTATATTAAAAAAAGATTTTAAAGGTCGCTACCATAAGTAAAAAATTCAGAAAAACATCTAAATACAAGTGATTTTAATATCAAAAGTCGCGCAATCTGAACATTAATTTTGCGTGTAAATGTTTTATATCAATAAATACAAGTTAGTGATCAATGAACTGTTTAAAAATATTTTTAATAGTTTTTTTAGGGTACAAAATCAAATTATGTGTCTGGTCAAAAATTCTAAAAAAAAATTTAACACATTAAAGGACCACCCTTAGCTTTACTAGTGGTACTGATAATTGAACACCATTATATTATAATTTATTACTTCCTTCAGACATTGCACTCCAAAATCAAATCGGTAATCTATTAAAGATTAGATTAAACGTCCCCCAGACAGACAATTATGTAGATTCTATTGTTGGCACATGTAAACATTTTTAATTAGTTTACTTTCAAGTGAGATTTCGTAGAACTAATTATGAGAAATAGGTGTTAATTATAATATCACAAAAGGTTGGTATTTATGGAAATATGTATCATCACTAAAATGAAAAGAAATGAAAAAGGACAAACAAAACATAGACAAAAATTATATATTCTTTATTTATGGTCTCTAAAGCATACAGCAAAAATAAGTTATAAAGCATTACTAAATACAAAAATAAATAATAAAAAACAACAGAGATGTGAAAACAAATAGTTAACATGAAAGTGCATTACAAAGAGTATTGGGAAAAGGATTTCTGTTCATAAAATTGTAAATATTTTGTTTGAAATAATTTATTTCTTTGGCTAACGGTAAAAACTTCCAATATTTTATGGATAATCTTATTGACAGAAATCTATTCCAACTAGTGCAACATGCAATGTCCCAAACCCTCCCATATACAGAAAATACAACAATTAATTAGTGAACATTATCAACTGGAGAAACAGATGGTCGTAGAAAGCCTTTTTGAAATGGCACCAGAAAGAATGAATTTAATATTTTTTAACCGAAACCAGTTGAAAAATTTGTGTTAGTAAATAGATAATAATTTTGTTGAAGAAAAAACTAATCAAGTTAAATAAAACACTAAACCCTTTGCACTCCAGTTTGAGATTTAAGGATTAAATTATACTGCATTAACAAAATTTATTCACGTTTTTTTATGACAACGGAAGATTATCAATTTTCTACAGAGGCGCGCTCGCACCGTTTTACATATTCCGGGGTAGCTGGTAGCCTTTAGTAAGAATGTTTCAAAGTGCCTGTTAAGGCATATTATAGACATATATATTGTTCAGAGTGCAAAGGGTTAAAACCATTATTTTTGGTAATAAAATTTAAAAAATATATATATTTACATATTTTTAAAGGGAAGAAAAAAATATTTTAATGGGTTCTTGTATTTGAAAGTGAGACGGGTATCAACCAGTAGTATCTTAAAATTTATTATATAAATTTAAAAAACAAAGCTAATAATCAGTTTAAATTGAACGCTTTTAACATGAATTGAAAAATAGTATCGCTGACAGCTTTAAACACGATGTGGATGTTTTTCGTGTCTGTGTCAGTGAAGTGAACAATCCGCATGCAGATATTCCAGTCCATGAGAAGACACATAAAAAAAAAATAAACAAAAAACAATGTTGAAACAACAAACACAAACAATAAAACAACACTTAATTTTCTATTTAAATAAATTCAATAAATATACCACATCCAATGAAACAAAGATGAAAATACTAAGGGTAAATAAGATAACATGTTCACTGCCGGCAACGCGTCTTCGGCATTCTTGTGACTTTGGCGCGATATGTCGACAACGTTTCTCCCGCGTTCCGTAATCATGGCAATAAATACGGCTTGCATTCTATCGGCACTATTAGGAATTCGTGATTTGTTGGAGTGAGACTTGGAAGACTTTCGGCATATCGCTAAAGTCACAAGAATGCGGGAGCCGCGTTGCCAGCAGTGAGCGGGCTAAAAAAAAAATTCTTTGTAAGTAAAACTTATATACTAATTGTAAATAGTGTGTAAAAATGTCCACCATTTTAATATAATGAAAATTAATTGTCATAAATTATTAATTGACTCATATTTTAAATGGAATTACTTTTAATGCAGTGAAATTACATTGAATCGTAAATATTTTAATTGAAATAAAGAACACAAGTGTTAGGAATAACTGTTTGAAAACTAAAAGAAAATGGACTACAAAGATTCTATAATAATGTAAGAATCAATGGAGGCCGTCGAAAATTTTTAATAATTTGTATTACAATACAAAAAGTTTAAGCTAAATTGAACTCCTTTAAGGCAGTTTGCATTATTGTATCTTTGACGGCGCAAAACACAAGTTTGATGTTTTCAGTGTCTATTAAAATTAAGAAAATAAAAAAGGGGTTTTTGTTCCGCATGCAGAAGAAATCCGATCCCAGGAGGAGGCATAAAATAAATAAAATAAAAACATGCATATAAAATAATGTTTATTTTATTATAACAAAACTAATTCAAATTTGGATTAATAAAATTATATTTCGTATTTTCACAACATTACATATTTTGTTTTCGAAGACGTTTTCAACTGTGACACAACCTTTCGATGCACACATTTTAAAGTTAAAATTTATCCATCTAAAAAGGTTTTCACAGCCTGCGAAAAGGAAATAAAGTGTTGTGAAAATACAAGGTAATTATATTTATTCAAAATTAATCCACAACACAAAGTGAAGGCAAATATAGAAGAAAAACTAATTCAGTCAGTGGCGGTACTCCCATAGAAGCCCAGAAGCCCGGCTTGCCTAAGAAATTTTGAATCAAAACCTCTTCTGGCTTAGAGAGGTTCAGCTCTTGTGGCTATTCCTCTTGCGTCTTATGGGAACATTGTTGGAAGGTGATTTGGTGAGTTGTTAGTTTATGCGGGGGCATGATAACTTAGATTTGGGGGTTTTGATTCAAAATTTCTTACGCAAGCCAGGCTTTTGGGCTTCTATTGGAGTACCGCCACTGAATTCAGCCTTGCTACAGACAAAATAATATTCAATGATTGGATATGGATTATAATCACAAAGAAAAGAAGAGATTAAATTAAATGTTCAATCATTTTGAGATATTAAAAAAGTGAGACATGTAATATTACTGATAAAGTAATCAATCATTTCTGTTCATGAATAATATTAATATATTTCTTACCAAATATCCTTAGAATGTTAAAAAAAACATTGCAATAAAGAAAGCCCAAACATATAAACACAACAAGTAAAGCGGCAAACACATTACAACAAGGTCACACCTACAAAGCATTACTAATATGCGTACAATAAAAGAAAAGTGAAATAAAACTATTTACAAGGAATATGGGGGATGAATCGTAACAAGTATTATGTTATTCGACTGTAAGAGTTAAAACACAGATGTAAAGGAACTTCCTTCAATGTTTAAATTATTTACAACAGAATATTACCTGTTTGACACCGAGTCTCAAATGATTCAATCCTTGCTAAACATTTTATGTATACCCAATGACATTTTATCCACATAACACATAATAAATCATTAAATAAATTTAGAATAAATGAAAAGTGAGCAAAATTTACATCTATCCAAAAGATTGAAAAATAAATAAATTGCGTAAATTATTTATTTTAACAGTAAAAATAAAGTGATTGCGATGTATCAAATATTAATTGGAATAAGTCTAAGTATTTAATTGGTTAAAATCGGATGTCATGTTTCTGATAATCGATATAGATATTATTTATTGTTTCTTGAACAATGATGTAAAACTCCATATTAAATAATTATTACAAATGAAAATATCAGTTTTATAGAAGTTTTATTATATTTCATGGGAATGACATGTTTCACCCTTCTAAGGCATTATCAAATGATATACTATGTACGTAGTCATGAAATACTTTAATTATTAATTTTCACATTTGGGGAGTTTTCTCTTGACCTTATTCATTGTTAACAATGTATTAAGCCAATTCATCATCAGCCATCTGCCATCCACTGCTGAATGTAGGCCTCTCCCAAAGCCCGCCACCGCCTCCTGTCCATTGCCGCTCCCATCCATCTATGTCCAGCAATCCGCTTCAGATCGTCGGTCCATCGGGCAGGGGGACGTCCACGGACGGCCAATTCAAGTACCATATACTGCTCCACTAACTCAGTTATATGAACTGCTACAGTTTAGATTCTCGCTACATTTGATGTCTTAGGAGGTGAAATAAGACATTCCCATAAAATAAAACTTCTAGAAAAGGGAAATTTTTCATTCATATCAATTAACTAATATATATGGAGTATTACAGGCGACAGATTATAGTAGCAAATTATATGTTTCACAATCTGCAGGATGAAATACTCCCTACTTTACATAATATCCGAGTTGTCCTATAGCAGTGTTATTATTATGAGGAGTCTTCATGAATTAAAAAACCTGTAGATAACGAAAAGATATACAAAATATAGATTACCTGTTGCACAGGTGAAGTGCGAGTATATAATTTTCTCACTGTCCGGATTGAGGTCCACAAACATACGCAGGATGAACTCCCGAGCCGCGATGGCATCCCTCTGGGGACCTACGAAGCCATAAAAACGTGTGCTAATATCTACACCACACCTGTACAGAGTACACCGTGTGGGGGAATCAGCGGAATAAGCTTACTCGCTAATTGGATTGCAGCGGGAATAAAACCGGCACAACACTCGTTACACAATACTTACTCTATTGTTCTACATATCAGTTCAATGTCATTGGTGTAATACTTTTAAGAGATATAATGATCAAGATATTATTACAATCAATTCACTGACTAAATATAAACAAGCAATATTTTTATGTATATTATTATTTATACATTAATTGTTTCTTGAGCAATGATGTAAAACTCGTCACTAAATAATTTATACAAATGAAAATGCCTGTTTTCTAGAAGTTTTATTATATTTTATGGGAATGACATGTTTTGATATTCTAAGGCATTATCAAATGTCATTTGATAACAACTTATAATGGCGAAACATGTCATTCCCATAAACTATAATAAAACTTCTAGAAAACAGATGTTTTCATTAGTACATATTAATTAATATTTAGACATTAAATCTAATAAAATTTTCTTCTGCAAATAGTATAACGTAATGAACATAAAACTGTTTACAGGACATTTATTAAAATTATGTTTAAATTTGTATTTATTTCATATTTATCCATTCCATTTATTAAAGTTATGCATAAATATAAAGTGTGACAAATAGAATAAGTATTGTTATAAATTCAATTATTTAAAGTATAATAATTACAGGTAAGAATGACATAATTAATTCAGTAGAGCAAGTATACAACTGACTGGATGGTGAGATAAAACAATCAAAGTAAACTTAGCGTTGTTTAAACACAACTGGAACAAAATATTTACTTGGAGAATGATTTCATATATCATTAAGAAAATAGCAAAGGAGATGTTTCCAACAGTTTACATTAGGGAAGAGGGTAAATAGTGGTTAAATAAGATTTCTGCCAACGAAAACCGGGGGAATCTCCCAACCTGTGGCGGCAGTGAAGTGGGAGTAGCACATGCGATCTGGATCGGGGTTTTCCGCAAGATAGAGCTTTAGGATATACTCCCTCGCGGGTTTGTCATCGAACTTTGGGCCTTACATTCAAATTAAAATCATAGAGATAAACATTTGTCAAAATATATCTTATTTAAAATTTATAAAAACAAATCATATTTGCATTTAATTAAAATAAAATCATTACATGTATAAAATAGCACTTTGTATATTAATGACGGAATTGTAATGACGCCAACTAATCTTGCTTGTACCTAAGCTTCATTATTAACAGCTTTAAAAATGTTCTATTATTATTATTCTTCTTCTTGTCCTGTCACACCTCCATGGTGCATAGGGTCTCAAGGAAGCTTCTCCACCTGACTGTATCACATGCCTGATGCCTAACATCATCCCAAGTGAGGCCTGCTGCTTTGACCTCATCCTGCAGGGCTCTTCTCCATGTGGCTCTAGGTCTGCCTCGCTTCCTCTTTCCCCCATAGGGGACCAGTCTAGTGCGCCCTGAGTAATGCAGGTTGGATTCCGTCTCAAGGTGTGACAGATCCACAGCCATTTTCATTTAGAGATTTGTTCTCCGATTGACTTTTCGTCTGCCATGGTCATTTGGAGCCAATAGATCTTGAATATTGAGAGAAGGCACTTATTTATGAACACCTGGAGTTTTCCAATATCGTCCGCAGTAGATTTTTTGTCTCACATCAGTACAGCAGTACGCTTTTAACGCTACTGTTGAATATTTGCAACTTGAGCTTTCTCGAAATGATACTGGATGGCTTTCCACAGGGCGAATCATTACGAAAGCTCCCCTTGCCTTGTTAAGTCTACTGGGTACATCCTCTTCCGTACCTCCCGAGCCCGCTATCATACTACTGAGGTAGCAAAAGCTGGTCGTGACATACTTTTCCCGCTTCCTCTACATTCATAGATCGTGTCATGCACACTCGTTGATTTCTCCGACTCCTATACGTGGCCGACATTTAATGTTTTCCTCAGCCTTCCCCTATTTCTAGTTTAGTTTATGTCATTATAGTTATACTTTCTTCACCATTCTGTCTTCATTCATTCTTTTCATAGATTTTTTTATGTTGCCCTGATGAAACTTTGGTACAAGCGAAACTAGTTGAAGTAATTATAATTCCGTGGTTATGATGATGATGTTGATTTTTATAAAGCCATTTTCGTGAGAGATTACTTCAAGGGCAGTTAATATACAAAAGTGATATTTTATTTTATATACGTATTTAAAATAAAATCAGCAAAGGGAACAGTCAATTTAATTTTTGGGACACCGGGAATCATTTTAATAAAGAATAATAATGAGATCGCATACCATCGTATTCCGGGAAATAGTCCACGAGATGAGAGTACATGATCTTTTCTTCAAGCAAATCTTTTTTGTTCAGAAAAAGAATGACCGAAGAGTGCTGGAACCAGGGGTAAGTGATAATGGTCTTAAACAAGGCCTTCGACTCATCCATTCGATTCTGGAATAACACAAATACAATTGTTAATAATACAAACAAACAATAGCTGCAAATCAGGAATTATCTATGGGAAATCATTAGCTATACACCTACACTATTAAGATGGTGAGAATTTTGTAAGCTATAAAATATAACGTTAATATGTTTTTCTAAATACTAATGGCTTGGTATATAGCAATAGATGTGAGAAAAAAATATTTAGGCTTCGGGTGATCAATACCATTAAACATAATCAATGTGAAATGATCAAATAATATTAAATGATCTGGAGAACAGTATTGATATGGTATCTGTAGTTAATCAAGACTTGTATGGCCATTAGAATACGGTAGAACTCCAATTATCAAAATTGCTGATTTTCAGATAAAAAAAATTAAGAGGGAAACGTAATGCAATTCGCAAAACAATTATTCTGTCTACGCGCGCTATTCGCGAAGATAGAGGTTCTTCAAGAAAATCAATGAAGGCAGCAACAAACAAGGATTTAGAAGATGCCGTTTTCAAGTGGTTTTTCCAGCAACATTCTATGGGAAATCCAATTTCTGAAAGCTAAGCTAAGATATAAGCTCAAAAGCTTGGTTGTTCATTCTTTAATGCAAGTAATAGCTGGCTAAGAAATTTGAGGTCCAGCCACTTCCAGTTTTTTTTTCCATTTTCAACATACATACATTTATTAAAATAGACCCTTTTTCGGAAAAAATCCAATTATCCGAATGGGGTCTGGTCCCAATTGATTCGGATAATTGCAGTTCTACTTTATTCATATTTTAAAATTAGTTTTTTTTCCACATCAGAAATCTACAATGCCCTCCTTCTATGTATTAAGATTTTTAATTTGCCATTAATGTAAAATTTAATCTGTAAAATACATAATGCTACAAGGATTTTTATACATTACTATTATTAATAACAATGAATTTTCTTGAGTAAAAAAAAAAAGAGTTTAAACATTTTTTATATTTATTGTTTATTGAACAATAATGTAAACTCCATATCAAATAATTAATACAAATGAAAACCTCTGTTTTCTAAAGGGTTCATTATAGTTTATGTGAATGACATGTTTCGCTTTTGTAAAGCATATCAAAATTTTAAGACATTTGATAATGCCTTAGAAAGGCGAAACATGTCATTCCCATAAACTAAAATAAACCTTATATAAAATAGATATTTTCATTCTAATTAACAATTTGAACAAATTAGTATATTACAACACGAAATTTATTTGAAATTACCTCATTCTCCGATTCGAAAAGAATCTGATCATATTCACTTAATGCGACTAAGAATATGATGGACGTGACATTCTCGAAGCAGTGGATCCACTTCCTTCTTTCTGATCTCTGTCCCCCCACGTCCACCATCCTGCAACACACAATGGCCTTCAGTATCCAGTACCTACATGCTTTACTCCATAAGACTATGCGCGCTTATTATTTCAATCCCATGATCATAACATATATGATCAAAACTCAGTTTTGATTTGAAATGCAATCAAAATGTCTTAACTATCAAATACTCACTGCAAAAATTTGAAAATTATTAGTTTGGTTTGTTCAATATATGTACAATCAAATAATCAAAAAATAATAGCACACATTATTAATGAAAGTATATGTAAAATGCAGTGTTCGGTATCTCAAATTTTTTTTTAAATTGATTAAACTTCTAAAAAAAATTGCATTTGTTTCAAATAAATTATTGAAAGAAAAGTTCTGGGTATTGTATGACAAACTTGAATAAAAATTTAAATAGAAAAAAATATCTAAACGGTGATCAAAGACTTTGAGACCAGTGGGACTTAGCTATTGATAATTGTGAAAAAATAAATTGTTACCTTTAAGAAATGTAATTAATAATTGAAAAAAAAGTGCCTAATTAAATAAAATACAATATTTAGTTAGGTGCCCTTTTTCAGTAATTAATTGCACTTCTTATAGATGTCACAAGTATACTTTGAAGTAGATTAATAGCTAAGCTCAACCGATGCATACCACTGGAAGACATTCTATTTGAATATTGATAAAAATTTCTTTTGTATTACATAAGGTGATAAAATCATTATCTCGAAGGAGTTAAACCAGTAAAGGTACAGAGAGAAAGAACATAATTATTTACATAAAATGAAATTGAATAAAATAATGGAAAATATGATAACAGAGTGTAGCTTTGTGTGGGTAGTGTTATTACATTCCATTGTTAGATTACGCAAATAAAGCAAAGCAGAAAAAATAAGCCAATATTAGTGGAACATGTAAAAAAAATACATTTTAATTCTAGAACAAACATAAAAGGCATGCAGAGAAAAGGGATAGTATAATTTATGATTTGTTTATGAACAGTAAGAAAATAAAGAAAATATACAAATAAAATGAATACTATTCGACATTACATAAATATGAAATGGTAAATTTAAAGCTATTCAAAAAATAAATACATAATATTTTAACAGACTACTAGATGTGATATTTGTAACACAATACTGATACTTAATTTATAAACTGACATTTAAGAAAGGCATGAAGATTATCACGGTTAACAGTACATATACAATGTAATCAAAGGTGCAATAATATATACAAAATGTTTTTATGAACCAACACATTAAAATGAAACATTAGATAATACGATTTATACAAAATACCACGTAGCCATTTTGATAATGCGGTTAATACCAACACCACCAAGCAAGCATCAATCTCCATATACCGCAATCGTCCTATTAGATGGGCGCAACGGTGACTACCGGTGACCAGCTGCATGGGGCGTCTTCCGTGTCAAATCCTAAATAAAGCCTAGCGGGGGATGAGTTATAACTTTCCCGATAAGTGCGTCTCGACATTGTAAATGTAATGAAAGTTTTACAAAACTGACAAGTTGCAAAGTGAAGGGATTGATCAAATATTAAGTTTATGGATATGGGTAAAGCAAATAATGACCAAAATGATACGTATGTCCAAACGTGTGAATATTACCGTCATATTCAAATAAATATACAAAAGTGATTAAGTATGAAAATTGACAAAATGGTATGACATGCGATGAATGACATACAAAGGCTATGAATGTTTAAAAAAAAATTAGTGAAACACATTTATGGAGCGGTGGAACAACGTGATAATGCACACATGGACTACGTCTCGATATACCTCAAACACCTCGGCATTATTATTACTGATACGGTAGCGGATAAGGGGATAGTAAGGCGACCAATATCTGGGGGCGGCAGTTAGAGGGGTTCCTCGGAGGAAGGGCAGGGTTACGTACCTAAACACGATAGAGTCGAGATCAAACGGGTATTCTAGAATTCCCGTGGTGGGTGCTCGAGCACGCAAGATATCCTGCTCCGTGGGGAGGTAGTCCGCACTCTCGATTCTCTCTAGATCACTCAAATAACTGCAACAACACACGCGTCTAACACACCCATACACGGAACATGCCAGTGTTAGGTCACACCATGCGCGGAGGCCCCCTCCCGTTATATGATCTATTCACTTGCAACTTGTTTCCTGATGTTAATCAATGCATGATTTCTGGTCAACGGTTATTGTAAAAATCTTAAAATTACAGAATGTTGATAATGAATAAATCATAAGGCGGTGAGAGACCTCGTAACACTAGAGTCCTGCGGTTCACCGGTGTCTGTAAAGCATGCTGAAAAGAGGCTCTAAATTAATAATAATTATTCATTCGATTACAGTATGAGACTAAAATCCCTCTACGTAAAATAATCACACTAAAAAGAAGAAAATAAAAACATAGATCAGTGGAAGCCATGAGAAGCATTACATAAAACATTTGGAAAGCCGCACCACATCCAAGTAAGTCACAGTTATTCAACTAGTTTAACCACTTTACGTTGAGTCAACGAATGCAGCTTCATTCAGAATACTGAATTATGGATCTGAGCGAAAATAAATATTAACTAATATAAATGTACAACGGCACAGTGTCATCTGGGACTAACGGGTTGATTTGATATCTACAAAATTACACTATAACTGAAGTTATTTATTCTCGCCCAAAACAAATTGTAAATTACGGAATAGAAAAAACATTTCAATACAACAAATTTCACGTGTATTAAAATGTTTTATCATTTATATATTAAGAACATAAAAACACCTAAAAGCAATAAAATACACTGTTAAAATTTCTTGACAAAAACATTTTATAAATATTACGATTCAACAGAATACCTGAAGTACAAGAATATTAATTGGAGTGGAAAACTTTACACCGGTACCCAAATGTATTCCAAGAAATTCTAATCATGCAGTGTATTTTAACTATGCAAATTTATATGTAACACCAATACATTTATTTCTATAGTCTGCCATTTTGTAAAATTAATTACCCTAAGGGTGCACTAGTGTCTTATAAACAAAGTCATAATTTTAAATTATTTCTATTTACGATAAGAGTAAATATATAGATTTTCTCACGAGATATAGTTGTCACATCACAAATAATTAGACATGTCTACAAGGCATTATTCACACATATAGTTTGTGAATAACTTGCATAATGTCATTACTAAAGAATCTGTAAACTTTCATTTGGGAAGGTGTGATATATGTATCAATCCGAGCAAAAGATGTAAATTTTCAAAATTAATGTAAGTAAAGCTCGGTTAATCAGCAGTTGACAATATTATTATTTATTTATACATTTGAGTATGTTGTATACTGCACCGATGCTTTATATGTAGTGTACAGATATTTCATATAAATTTGCATAGTCAACTAAGAGAAATGTAAAATAATAATAATAATTAAACACATACAAGAGTTAAACAAAATAAATGCATTGGCAGGCGAACAAGATCGTGCAGTGTGGTCGTATTGTAGAATGTAGTTTCCTCTGGCGGTGTCCCGTGATATCTTTACCTAAATCGTATTTCCTCCAAGTCAAATGGGTATTCTATGATCCCCGTTGTGGGCACCCTGACACGAAGGATGTCCTGCTCCGTGGGCAAATAGTTGGTTGCCGCCACACGGTCAATCTCCATCAAGTAGCTATAACACACACAGTACACTAGCAGAGATCCATCCTCCGCGGCCGTCCATTCCTCTAGGCTGTGTAGAACGTGCCACAGAAATAGTTTACCATAAAAACAATTATGAAATTCCATATTAATGGAATCCAATGGCTTTTTGAAATGTTTCTTTTAAATCAGAAAAATAATTGGGTACGATAAAAAATCTCCAAATGCATTTTTTTGATATAATGACACTATTGTGTATTTATTCTTCGACAAATGTGACACAAAAATATATTTACTTTCACAAAAATGACTATCACCTCGATTGGGTACTAATCAGCTTGTGATTTTGCCAATAAATAAACATGATTACTTTTATGACTTTAATATTATTGAAAGAAAACTCATCACAAAAACGTTCAAAAAAAGAAAACCCACTATATTTGTAAAGACAAGCATTTAAAAAAATGCATATAGTAAGAATAAATGTTGTTTATTATTAAATTATTACCAATTAAAAGATGTCTTTTAAAATCACAAATGTTAGTTCATCATCTTACCAAAAAAACACATATTTATTTATTTATGATAATTAAATTTAACAATTAAGAATTATTAAGAAAAAAATAGAAGAAGCTAAAACCATGTTTTTATTTCTATGCCACATTCTTTAAATGTTATTTATCACATTGCGGTGTGGTAAATAAAATAATATTGTAACAGTGGAGGAAAAGAATCACCATCCAAATGTTGCAGTAGAACTCAGTAGCTAAATAATATAAATGTATCATTAACAGTATCCTAATTCAGTCAGCATTAATAAATTTGTTATATCAAGAAAAAAATGGATATAGGAATCCTTTATGCACTTTAAATAAAATCAATTAGTATATATTATTTGGGTGCTTGTTTAGTCAACAGCCTCAGCTGCTGAAGTGCTCCCAAGATGCTACTCCTAGGACCGGTGGCGACTCGTGTGAATCAAACGTTTTCGGTGAAAGTTAATAGAATGTGATATTTCAGGAGGGAAAATAGCAGTAACGTGTGAGTGAAGTTATGTTTCAATTCAAGACCGAAGAGTATGAAAGTTTATAATAATTCATACAACATTACGGGTTACTGTAATGCAGTGACTAGGGTAATAAATCATCAACAAGAAGATTTGAACAAGTATTTACAAGAGAAACATATTACGTAATGAATTTTGCCAGAGATATTATTGATTCGATATTAAATACAGATAATAATATTTTGTTGATTAACCCCTATAGTGAGCCTGACTATATTTGCAGTTTAAAAAAAAATGGTTTCGAATAGCAGTAGACTATATATGCAGCTCATATTTGAATGCATTTTACTCTAAGATCCTCACGAGTTCGTACATAATTAGTTCTTACGTACGTAATATTATGATGAACTGGGACTATTTGTCTGAGCTGTAAATGTAGTCATTTGTAGTTCCAAACCTTTTTTTATACTGCAAATGAAGCCAGTAGCACACGTTAAATGAGTATTAAAGATTATCGAGAAGCTGGGGGTAAAGTTTCTCGTGTAAATACACGTGATTAATGGGAGATTGAACTGATGAGAAATGGTGGGGAGGAAGGGGACTCACTATTTGGCCGAGTCCGTGAGCTGATACTCCCTGCGCCGGTCGTAGCACTCCTGTATGCCATTATCAGCCCACAGCCCCTTGATCGCTTCCACGAAGGGGCTCTCGAAGGTGGTGACTGTTTCGAAGTCAACGCTGCGTATCAATTCGGCTCTTTCCTGGAAACGAATTAAGATATTTTATACAATTTGAAAAATATTGTTAATGCCTCGAAAACAATGGTGATAAAAATCAACAGCACCAAGATAATAACAACATTGCAGCACACTATGAATGTTGTTAATTGAAATTTTTTGGTTTAAAATAAACATTAATTGATACAGGTGATGACGAAGGTGTAAGCCTTCGAAACATTACGAGAAAAATAAACTCAAAAGTGGAAAAAAACACTGTCTTAATTCATTAAAAAAAATTGTCAATATTTCAATGCTATCATTTTGTTAACTGCCATGGCAAAATTTGAACGTTAACTGCCATGGCAAAATTTAAACATTCATGATAAACGTTAATTTTATAAAATAATAATACACTTTTAGTAATTTGTATTAACACCACATTATTTGGAAACACCAACCGGTTTCGCTCCCGCCGGAGCTTCATCAGGGTGAGAGAAAACAGTTTACTCTCTCACCCTGACGAAGCTCCGGCGGAAGCGAAACCAGTTGGTGTTTCCAAATAAAGTGGTGTTTATATAAATCACTAAAAGTGTATTATTATTTAATTTAATAATGTCACACCACAAATTAAGTGCTTCATACGTAAGTTCATTATTTTATAGTTTATGGATGGTTTTATTCCACTTCTTATTTTAAATTCTATCAGTTTTGGCAGTTCAGCATACTAAAGGCAGAAACATACTATTAACACGCGACGTGGCGTGTTTACTCCCACCACCGGCAACACGTCGATCTAGCTCATCTGGATCAGGTGGCGTGTGCGCGCATGGCGTCGCGTCGGGTGTTCATAGTGTGATTCTGTCCATAGAAAACAATACAATTTGATTCGACTCAACACGCATCACGTGGCATCGGGTGGCGTGGCGTGTTAATAGTATGTTTCTGCCTTAATGATTCATACATCGTTAACTTAGTTGGTGACAGAATTTATAAAAAATATTGCCTCTTTGATAAATCAGAAATATTTAATAATATCCCTATCTATAGTAATATGAATATTCTGATGATAATTTATTGATGTTAGATTTTTAAACGACGTGAGAATGAAAATGTTTATTGACACATATAACCAATGTGTGATGATTTATTAGATTTTTTTATAAAGTATTTTTTACATAAATAAAATAATGTGTAAGAATATGTTAGGAAGATTAGTTTCATCCACTTAGTATTCGTGTGGTAAAAAAGAATACATACATAAACAGGCATTACATACGCCGGGACGATGTAAGAAGCCTACAGAGAATTGAAAATGGTCGGCAGGCATTAAAAACATTTAATCCACTTATGGTCTCACTGCTCCGGTGGCCCACTTCACAGCCCAGTGGGAATACTGACCATCAATATCCCCTTGTACTTACATTTGTGTACATCGAGAGATTATATACGTAGATGGTTTTCTTATACCGAACTCTATGCATGAAAATGGCAAAAGAAGGATGAAAATATAATAAATGCAATAGAAATAAGATATCTTACAACTTTTTTTAAGTTAAAATTTCAATGATTGGTTTGCAGTAAGTCCAACATCTTTGCTGGTTCTTGAGATAACACTTGAGCTGTTAATTTGGTAGTTTCCCATTGTTTTCTACGCTTTTGTATACAACGGTTTATTTGAACTCAATAACTGCATACTAATTTTTAGCTATTGATTCTTCTGACATGTTAAAGGTAGCTAGACTAAGTGACAAACACAGCGAGCTTCTTTTCACACTATCATCGCTGGGAAACAAACCCGGGGCCTTCGGTGTGGTAGTCATAGCTGTTGCAACTCTGCTACGAGGGCCGCCTAGACTAAAGTGTGTAAAATCTGTATATGATAAAGGTGTCAAATGCAAATATAAGAATAATAATAAGTAGGTTAATTTGTGTAGCACCATTTTCGCGAGTAACTCACCTCAATAGCGTTATGACAATATTATTTAGTTATGGTAACTGCATCTGACATTAGCGATCAGATATTGGTTGTTTATATTTTATGGGGTATTTATAAAAGGATGGATTTAAAATCAGTCAGATTGTCAATGCATCTGAAGTGTGCGATAAGCATATTCTAGTTGGACGGACCTGCCACCGCGAAAGCCCGATCTCAAGAAGTAGATGCAGTGCGAATGAAAGCATTATAAACGAAATAACGAAAGGTTCATTAAGATGGTTTGGACTCGTAGAAAGAATGGCAAAGGAAGTATATGGCTATAAATTTGATTAGAACTAGGGGAAGCCTGAGGAAAATGCGGTACACTCAGTCAATCAAATATTAAATGCCTACCACGTGAGGAATCTGATAAATCAACGTGTGTGCATGATACAATATATGAATGTTGAGGAAGTGAGGGTCCCATTATTTCTGCATACCCCTTCAGTAACGGCGTGATGGCTATTCAGTTAGATATGTTAAAGTTATATGAATTGATGAATTTGCATTAAAATGATGAAAATATTGAATAAAAAAATGAACCAAGGTAAGTATTAACTAATATAAAATATTTATGAATTTTTTTAAATCAACAAATTGATGTCCAGTTTGTCCAAGTATTGATTGACACCAATTTATAGAAGTAAAAATTGGCACCACGACTGAAGCCGGTGACCAAAAACCTAACAATTTAAAAAATAATCTAAATATAAGGTATTAAAAAAAAAAAAAAAAATCTTAACAAATTGCATTTCCAAAGTTTTACTTGAAATTGGCTGATAATAATCAACAAAGGGACATAAAATAAAGAATACTGTTAATAATATCACGCATATCATATTTACTTAACATAACGAGTGTTGGGGAAATTTTTTTCTTTGGCCACGCATAATACAAAATCATTACTTTGAATTGAGTTGTGTCATAATGTAATAAATGTGACTGGGATACACACAACCAGTTCCCAAGAGGGTTTGCCAACGATTGAGTAATCGCAACAGCCCTTGAGTTTACAGCTCAACCGAGAATGGACACATGTTACAACACATGATAGCATGGTTATGGAAAGCACTCTCAAACATGCAGGATATTTTTTTCTACTTTTGGCTTCTTTTAATAAGGCCAGGTGAGAAAGACGTTTACAGTCTAAGCTAATTAATAATAAAAAAATTAACACACCTCACATTAGAAAAATACATAATTTTGATAAAACACCAGTTGTTGTCTTTCTTAACTAACTAACTAACCATCACGCTGTCTCCCGGGAGGGGTAGGCAGAAAGAATGGAACGCCACATTGTTCTGTCCTGACATACTTCTCTCGTTCTTCTACATTCATACATCTTGTCATGCACGCACGTCGATTTCTCCGACTCCTCTTGTGACCGATATTTAATATTTGATTGATTTGATCCTTCCATACATAAGGGTCGGCACAAGAACACTATTATGCACTGCCATCTTAGCTTTTTTGGAGAGGCTTTTGTTTGCGATGACAACTTTAAGTGCACCATTTACTCTGTTGCCTGCCCCAACCCTTCTTTCAATATCCTTCTCCACTCTCCCATCCTATGTAAACATACTTCCTAAATAAACAAATTCAAATTATAGTTGCAGTGGAGGCGCGAGATCATTATTTAGCAAAACTAAGGACAGTTAATGTTAATTCATCAAGAAATCATAATATCACAAAAATTAATATTTATACAAATAATAATGATAATACAATTTTGCTTTAAAATTATAGAGTGAAAGATATTTTTAACACGTTGAAATGAAAATTAAAAAACACAATATTACATATGTGTGGATTTTGGGAATGTTCATATCTTACGGTATCCTGTTCAACAACTGCCCTGAAGATGAATTCCGCGGTGATCTTCAAAACGTTGGTTGAAGAGGATACAATGAAACACAGACATACCCGATATCCGAAAATATAACGATAATACATATATATACATACAATGAATTCATGTTTTAACAAGGAAACATGTGAATATAAGGCGTAAAATAAATAACTTTATGGATGAGGTTTACGGAATATGTAGGCCAAGATACGAGACATGAATTCCCTAAAAAAAGGCAAATAGAAAAATAAAAAAAAATCTAAACTGTAATTAATTCAGGACAAAATGATAAATATTTTGTGATTGGAAATCATTGTTCATAGTGAAAAAGTGAGAATTTCCATATTTAGTTTTTACAAATTCTTGACCTACCCATGTAGAGTGTGTCTCCAGATAAGGTATTATCAGCTGTGGCTTAAATTTATACAAATATACGGCCATATCACGCCCTGAATAACGTTATACATTTATTAAGGAAACTGACGTAAAGGATGGTAGAATGATTGAGACATTCATACAAATACATAAATTGCAGTTTAACTTCTAGGCTATTTTAATGGATGAATTATTCAGTTGAAAAACGAAAGATTGCAGAAATATAGTAAAGTTATTTGTAACACCCGATAATGCCAACAGTGAAACAGCTGTCGGGACATTCTCAAAATATGTATAATAAAAAATTGTGATATTATAACAGTGTTGTAAATTTAACAGTTAATAATGTTGAAGTATCATAGTGTTTCGGCTAAAACAAAGGACTATTTAATTATAATATTCGAAAAGGGACTTAAACATTGTTTATTTTGGAAAAATAATAATTGACAACTAAGGAAAATTTCCCCAGTTTATCAAGAAGTAAGGGAAAATTCAAAAGAAAATGCTGTAACAATTATACATAGCAGTTATTGTTATCATAGATACACTCATAAACTAAGAATTGCAACAAATGTTGGCAGTTGTGGAATACAGGAAACAATAAAAAATATGAATCATGCATCTGGTGTTTCATGGGAAATATCCCAATGTAAAACAGATTTAAATTGTGTGACCCTTATCACATTCTTCAATCCCGACAGCTAAGAATAATTGTTCCAGGTTCTGAGGTCACATTAATCTCAATATCGAGTTAAAACAACAATGTTTCAATTTAATAGAATGGATTAATTGAACTTTCTAATTCCTCAAATTCGATGGGCAAATCTATGGTTAGCATGGGTCAGCCTAATATTCGGAGTATGCATATAGTATAGATATTTTATATGCCTCAGCCAGGTGAAACATGTCACTTCCATAAAATAGAATAAAACTTGTAGAAAACGAAAGTTCTCATTTGTATTAAGTATATATGCAGCTAGACTGGCCCATTGTGGTGAAAAGAGGAAGCAAGGCAGACCTAGAGCCACCTAGAGAAAAACCCTGCAAGACGAGGTTAAAGCAGCTGGCCTCACTTGGGATGATGTTAGGCATCAGGCGTGCAATTGAGTCGGGTGGAGAAGGTTCATTGAGGCCCTATGCACCACACTGAGGTGTGACAGAACAAGAAGAAAAATAAGATATATGCAGTTTTAAATATACTGCCTTAAATCTTGAACTTTTAGCAGTAGATTAATTTAAATAAATGAATTTCTGACAATACTTCAATATCCAAGAATCTATAATTCCCTCACAGAAGATGTTTTTAACCCCTGGATATATTTACTTAAAAGAGATCAGGTGTGAATTTCATTTAACTAGAATATGGGACAGATAATCGAAAGCCACAATGAAAGCCGCAATTGAAATTTCTCTCCTTCTTTAAATGATTTAATGATTCAAATAATGTTATTGGTAATGTATGAGTAAATTTTGGATATGGTCCAATACCTATACATAAATAATTGTTATGGATACATGGGATGTTAAATGGATTAAGTGAATGTGCTTACAATATTGGCTGGAACTCCATATTGTATTTTGAGCAGATCCATGGCGCGTATCATACTCTGCATGGCCATGAATATATTCTGGTAGACGAGCTTGATGAATCCCCTTTTGTCGTCATCGCTGTAACCGGAGCCGTGGATGATACGCATTTGCTTGATGAATGTTGACTTGCCGGACTCTCCAGTCCCTGGAAGCACACGACAAGAGGCTTATTCGCTGCACAGCCGTACACAATGACATATTTATGAAATAACAATGTTAATACATATACCATAATCATACATCAAATCTTTAAATAAAGATGAAATAATATTTGTAATGAAATTGGGGACACTTAAAAATTCAGTTAAAATAATTTAAAAACACTTTTCTATTTGTTTTATCAAACCAAACCATTTCGCTCCTCTCAGAGCTTCGTCGGGGTTACAAAACAGTTTGTTTTATAACCCCGTGGGAATGAAACCGGTTGGCTTGATAAAAGTGGTGAAAAAACAAACAGTAAATTATTATTTAATTATATGTAATAATGCCACACCACAAATTAAGTGTTTCATATGAAAGTATAAAAATTCAGTGTTACAATTATTTTAAAACAAAATATTAATTATCACTTAATAAGGGATATATGATTAACAATAAATAATATAATATAATTATATGAATGAAGAGGAAGACATGGCTGAGAAAATCAAGAGAATGGTAAATCTACAGTTCAATATATCTGTTCCTAGATGAAGTAATAATAAATAATGGAAAACTCTGAGCGAAAGAGCAGCAGAAATTTTCATTTTGAAAATGATTAAATTAAAAGCAGTGGATTCTGCTTTTAATTTAATCAAATTATTGGACTCATGTAAAGAACCGAGTATTTTTATTTACATAAATGATGGACCGGGAACATTTCATTAGATGTTAAAACAGTTAATTTCCGAAATATTTAAGAACCAATTTAATGCGATTTATCTTTATGGAAAAATTGCATAATCCGAAAACACAATTTACGTGTACAAATACATGTTTTAATAATGTAAAATGTAAATGCACAATAATGATACCATAACTAAAACGGTTAAAAGAAATAACAAAATGTGTTAAATGAATAGTATGTAATGCTAACAGAACTAGAGGAGCAGCTCAATAGGAAACATAGATATGTGTCATAAACCTTATTGTAACTATAAACAAATAAATATAGAAAGTCCATTTTTGGCACAAAAAATTTCAATGGAAATTCTAATTTGAAATACAATAAACAACACACTACATAAAAATTTTGAAATAGTACAAAATAAATTTAATAATGGGGTTATGTATTTTAAAACAAAAATGATATATATTATTAATGGAACTGTCCTAGATAAGACAATGGTAGAGTGGATTAAATGTGTACTGAAATTAAACAAGAAATATATTCTGTTAACAATGGTAAATTTTTGTGAATGCAAAGGTATACATTTCAGTATACACATTTTAGAAAATGACAAAATAATAATAAAATGGAAAAACAAGGCAGATAAAGAAAGCGTTGGACACGGATCATTTTCTAAAAATGTTATCAATTTACGTCCTGTGTATGCGTATATGCAGGACTAAATAACAAGTAATTCACAGCGCCGTGATAAAGTTTGACTAATGTTGTGGGATATTTACAGTATTTCAGACGAAGCTACAATCAGACAATGTGTATCAACAGTGTGTACACTAAAGTTGCCAAGGTTGTTCAAATAAACGATTTCCACAATTCATGAGCAGTGCCATAAATTAAAGAACACATAGGGCTACCGACCCAGACCCCGGGCAGAAGAGCCCCACTATGATGTGGAAGCAAAAGGGAAGTAAAGAGAAACAAAAATAAGCACTCACCCAAGAGCAGAAGCTTGAGTTCCCTGCGGGCATCGCGCTTGTCCCTCCGAAGCTGCCTGTCAATCTCCTGGTTGATTCTCTTCTGTTCCTTGGCTTCCTCGGACATGCAGCACTCCATGGTTCGTCACTCCGGAGGGTCGCGACCCTTCCCTATCTGCTCGGAGCCGTTTCCGGGCCTCTCAACCAAGGCACAGCACTCCTAGAACAGACATCCCTCACTCACTAATATTTCGGTAAAACGGGACCAAAGAGTTCGACTTTTCGGCCCGCACACTATTAACACTCACTCGCGACCATAAAATAACGCGAATATACCGCCGAGAAGGAAAACCGACAACCCTCATTCACTGGGTGTGGTGACTTATGGACGAGTATATAGATATAGGTACCCTGTCAACTGTCGATTATAAACAGGCTGAAATCCCTTATATACCGGCTCAGAAAGTTGCGTCACGGTCTTTATAATCTTGTTAAAATAACCAGATTCGAGAAACCTATCGATTTGTGATGCACGTGCTTATTAATAAGATTAAATAGCGAACAAATATTCGATTGACGGGGGGCTGCCGACGACTGGAACGGCCTATGTGTAGGTTACAACTCGTTATTTCTCGTCAAATACGATCACGTCGGGCGAAACGTCGCACTGAATGATAAAATACGTACCCAAATGAACATCCATAGGGCACACCGCTTCGTTCCACGTCAGTATATTGCACAAAACTTAAACTTATACACTTTTGACTATACGGCAGCCGCCTCTTCTCAATATGGCGCTCGGAGATGTTGAATGGTCCAGCGCGCGTGCGCCGACACAGGAAGTCGCAAAAAACAACCACACGCGAGCGAGATTTTGCGCACTCTGAAAAGTTAAAAGAGCGGCGTTTCAGTTATTCGTTTGAAAATGTGTATTTTATTTTCTGACCGATTTACGGACGTTTAATTTTGATCGGTGATTTATTGCAACTTCACGTCGATGTAAACCCTAGCCCAAACTGACTCTTGTTACTGTGTTTGACAGATGTTTATATATTCGTTATGTTGGTCAATGTTATCAATTTTACTCATGTTTTTTAAAAAGTAAAGCGCCCCGAAAAAATATTATTTTACAGTAGTAGGTGAAAATGTAGCTTTGTTACATCGTGGAATTTTTTGGGAAATATTTTTAATTGACAGAATAATATTTTAACGATAATATGCCATAGGTGCACTGCGTAAAGATAATGCCGAACATATTTCCATAACTTTTCCGCACTTGCACTGATACACAGCCTCTCCCAATTGAAAATATGATGGGTGGTGGACTAGATTAACATAAAATCTGGAATATTTGGCTTATAGTGTTCAGTGTATTGAATTATATTAAAAGTGTATTTACCGATTATTTATACAATAACTTCAAAGAGAGTGTTATATAAATACGAATTTAATTTAATTGGAATTAACGTACATATCATAATCATATATTTTACTCAATTGCATTATCGAAAATTTTTATGGTATCAGATTTCACCTTACTAAATTTCGTTAAAGGAGATTTCTATTAAAAAATTGGTTACAAGAGAATGAAGCTTTTAACGAGTTTTCTATACTTTAGGAAATAATAAAACTATTGTATAATATGTTTATGAATTAATGAAACATTTTATTTACATTTCTATACAGTAATCAAATAATGGTTACTTTTAATTATATTTTGCTAGAAAATTTAAATAAATAGTTATACCAACGTACGACGTGATATATAACGTCGTAAATTGGATGGATCGTATTTGTTTTTAGTAACATTATTATCAATGTTTTTTTTAACAAGTCACATTCCATAATTCCATAAATTTATTTGGTTAAATCTGTTGTTTTTAATTGATAGCGTAGTCGAATAGAGGTATTCGCTATTTGTTTTCCGTGTACAAAAAAAGTTTTTTTTTTATGATAGGTATGTAATTTTTTGGCAGCGCGTTTTTTTAAATTGACATACAAAGTTTTTCGTACTAAACCAACCAAACAAACAAACAAAACCATCACGCCGTTTCTCCGCAGAGGTAGGCAGAGAGAATGGACCACCACACTACTCTATCCTGGCACACCTCTACTAAACCATAATATACCTATAAAAAAATCTGTTCTTAAAAATGCCTTAATATTTTGACGAGATAATTGATCCGATATTTCGTTTAAATTTATAAGTAGATACTATAAGTTTAAAAGAGTTCTTAATTTCACGTCTTACTAGAATCGAATTGGATTCGTAGAAAAGTTAGCTAGTAAAAAAATATATATCGTAAGTGAATTCTTTCGTTCCAATATTATTGGATGCTCGTAGAATATTACAATGCTAAGAAGTAGAGTATTTTCACAATGACACCATTAGTGTTACGGCTTGTCAATCGATGCCATTGATAGATCTTGAACATCGCGAGCAATGTCGAGATTTAAGTCAGCACCGAGGTAAGTATAATTCTTTAAAACCTTGCCATGTCGTTGTTAGGTATCGCTAATGAAGCCATATTAAAATTTACACATTATTTGAGTAGTAACACAATACTAATCATTCTAACAATTCAACGCAATGGCAAATCAAAAAGACGAAAAAATATCTCCTATCGTCGTCATTCAAATATCTGAATTACAAATGAAAGGTTAAGTTTTTATTAAATCTAAAAATAATGTTATTTCAGGTGAAATTGCGAATTCTTTACTGAATCAGATACGTATGATTTTATTTATTGTTTCTTGAACAAAGATGTAAAACTCCATATTAAATAATTAAAAAGAATGAAAGCTTTTCTAGAAGTTTTATTATATTTTATGTGAATGACTGTCAATGGCATTTTCACAGGCGAAACATGTCATTCACATAAAATATAATAAAACTTCTAGAAAACAGACGTTTTAATTCGTATAAATTACATATGATTTTATTTGATACATTTATTCTAAAAAATTATCACTATATACTAATATAATAAGTATTTTATCACCAAATACTTAAATAATGAATAAAATAATGTAATGAGAATCTGTGAATGAATTATAGAATGTAAAATTGCGTAATTTCTAAAATAAAGTATCTCTTTCAAATGATTAAGTTTAAGCATAGGCTACGTACATATAATTTTGAAGCAAAATAAGTGTATTATTTTCATTCATAAATATTATTTTAAAATATAAGCAAAATTTTAAAAATCAATTTTGCTGATTTCGGTACTTAATTATTATAAATATTTAATTAATACGAATGAAAACATCAGTTTTCTAGAAGTTTTATTATATTTTATGGGAATGACATGTTTCGCCCTTCTAAGGCATTACCAAATGCACATTTGATAATGCCTTAGAAGGGCGAAACATGTCATTCCCATAAAATATAATAAAACTTCTAGAAAACGGGCATTTTCATTTGTATCAATTATTTAGTAATGAGTTTTACATCATTGTTCAAGAAACAATAAATTATAAATATTATTAGATTAATTATTATTTTATGTATGGAATAAAAATTATGTATGGAAGCGAAGCATGGAACTGGCAAAGGAAGGATGAAAGTAGAATAAACGCAGTAGAAATGAGATCTCTTAGACGAATGTGTGGATATTCTGTGTATGATAGAGTGTCGAATGAAAATATAAGAAGTGAATGCGGTGCGAATGATGGTGTCATGAACAAAATAATGAAAGGATCATTAAGATGGTTTGGACATATGGAAAGAATGAATGAAGAAAGAATGGTAAAAAAATTGTATGTTAATGATGTAAATGGAACCAGAAATAGAGGAAGACCGAGGAAAACGTGGCACGATCAAATAAATCAAATATTGAATGTCGGCCATGTGAGGAGTCAGAGAAATCGACGCGCGTGCATGACACGATGTATGAATGTTGAGGAAGCGAGAGAAATATGTCAGGAAAGAATGGTGTGGCAGTCCATTCTTTCTGCCTACCCCTTCGGGGAGACGGCGTGATGGTTAGTTAGTTTTTATTATTATTTTATTATAAATATTAAGAGAATTTTTTTTTGATACTTCAGGATTTTGGAAATAGGTTTTGACACTCAATGCATATTAATGAAATGTTATGTACCCTATTTTACTCCACCTAGAGGCGGGTCTCCCGACTATAGACGAACACATTCACACACTTAATGTGTTTCTTTCAGGGGATAGTCACACACCCAAACCCTTCTATACAAGAAACCTCTAACTACATCCCTGACACTCATTACCGCCCAAAACACATTCTCTTTCAGAGAAACTCTACAGGCCACACTTGACAGTCACTTCCCCCATCATAGCCACCTTTCCCCTCCCATACCCACCTTAGGTAAACAGGACAGGAAAAAAAAGTAATAATAATAATATTTTCAACTATTTAATTTCTTCCTTTATTATGCCATTCTGTATAACATATCCTTATTCCCATCAAAGGAATGGTGGGGGAGCAATAGCCTTTGGGCTAATATTACCACATACTACCAGATGTATCTACGATGAGAGATCTCGGGATCATCTATGAGAGTAGGCTGACTTTGCGTCCGCATATCGAGAGGATTTGTGACACTTCAATAAGGATGTTGGGCTTCATCATCCGGACCGGAAGAGTTTTCAGAGATCCCAATGTGCTTCGAGTCCTATACAACGCATTGGTTCAGAGCAGACTCGAAAGTGGTTTTGTGAAATGGAGTCCTCATGAGGCGATATATTCCGGTATTCTGAAGAGGGTTCAGAAAAAAAATCTGAGGTATCTCTACATGAGAGAGTATGGTAGCTATCCGTGGCTCTATCACACATCATTTCTTTTGGGGATGCTTGGAACCAACTCTCTGCAACTTCGAAGAGATGGGCATCTCATAACCCATTTTTTTAGATTATTCAGGGGATATTTCGAGAATTTGGCCGTGCTGGAGGATGTCCCTATCCTGATAGATATCTCCGACAGTGACAGCATAGATTGTTTTACCTACTGGCCGCCAGAACCAACCTGCCTCTGGTCACACCTGTGGAAGAGCAATCAATCTGCTGAACGCGATTTCTCGGAAATCAATGTCTTTCATATTAGTGAAAGTATGTTCAGACGGCAAATACTTTTGATTTTTGAGAATATTTTGTGTCAAATGTCAAACCATCTCTCATGTGTTCCTGGTATTATATTGTATATATAACCTGTACTCAATAGATGCCTCAAACCATAATTTTGTAATGTCTATTGATAAAATAAACCGATTTGATTTGATTACGGAAAGGCAAGACCCAAAAAAGAAGTACCCTCTTTCAAGAGAGAAAATATATGTAGTTGTATGGTTAAACATGTGAAAAATTATCTCATGGCATTGCAAGAGTGATAATAGTATTGACTTTTTGAAATTAGCTCTGATCTGTCAAATTTTTATGAATTATTGTTTTTTCCACTTTTGAGTTTATTTATTTATGTTTTGAAGGCTTACACCTTCATCATCGGGAGAACGATATAAACTAAACAGTTTATATCGTTCTCCTAATGATGAAGGTGTAAGCCTTCGAAATTCATAATAAAATAGTCATTTTGAACTTCCAGAGTTAACGCCTTAAGTTTATCTAAAATTGATTGATCTGTGTATTTCCAAAATGAATTAATTTCTTGGAGAATGTATTTATTCATATTTTACTTACAATCTTTAGACTGTTCCATGGAGGATGAAGATGAGGAGATCCAAACTGCTAATAATAAATATGGAGAACTAAACAATTTAGAATGTCGACATTTTTCTTACCAATCAGGCTGATGTATCGTCCTTTTCTTCATGTTATGGTTGTATTAACCTAAAAAATATTTTCATGTTATTTTGGTATGTAAATAATAACGGTCTCTTTACACGATGAATGTAAAAAGCATTATAGTTACAACCAATAAACTAAAAATGGATGCCAAATAGGTTCCAGTATTTGAGTAGTAATTGATCTGTAATTTCATTAAGAAGTTAAATCTTTATTTTTGTACAAGCCCTCAATAAACAAAACACAATGTGCTTCTTAAAATATTTGAAATTTATAAGTGTTGCTGGTTAGTGTAAAGCAAGGACAAAATAAAAGAAAACAATGTGAATAACAATTTTTATTCATAGTAAAAACTGTACAATGCATGACAGACTTATGTAATATGGACCACTCGCAAATGGCACAATACTTATCTAATTTTGGACATGTTCAATCATTCTAAGAAATAATGTAAAATACAAGATGGCGAATATAATGCTTAAATAAAAATTTAGAGCAGAGTGCTTGGTGATTATTTTCAAAATATTTGTTGTATTACACATTTTTCTTACAATGAGAGATATTCAAAAAAAGAATTGTTTAAATTATAACCAATTCATGAACATAATTTTCTCCTTTAGGTTGGTAATTCCATAAACATTCTCAGTTAATATTTTTACAAGGTCTTATTGTCGCCCACATTCGCACAAGTTTAATATCAATATGTAAATAAATTAATAATTTGACCATTTTCATTTGTTGGGAAGTGGTCCCTAACCTACAATACTCATATAAACTTCCAGCACACTGTTGAGTGAACAAGGTTTGTGTTGAGATTCATCTCGCACATGGACAGTTCCTCTGATCTCATTAGGTTCCTTCCTAGAGTACTAACTAATTATACAGCTATTGCGGAAGGTTTGTATTCGCTATACAACCAATCTCACATAAGAAATCAAGGTATTCTTGTCAATAGGGATTAAAACAATGTAACATGATAATAATTTAATTCAAATTAGTCATTAAAACTAAAGTAAAAGGTAAAAGCAATGTATAAATAATATACAACTAACATAAAGATGCGGAAAATTCTAGAATAAATGAAAGAAAATGCAATGCTGCAAAGCACCATGGGAGAATATGTGTAAACATTACTCCAACCTCTCTTCGAGGTGCTGCAGGCTGTGAGACGATATAAGGCCACTTTCACCATTCAGACATCCTTAAATATAGAGCTGAAATGCAACAACACTTTACCTATCAATTTATTTTATTGCCGAGCAAGGCCGTTTGGGCAGCCTCACTTGGCAGATACAAAAGAGGATCTATAATGTAATGGTCTCTTAAGATGGAAGACAATTTTCAGCAGTATTTCCACAAATCTTTACACCTACCTAGGTAAAAAAGTGAATACATTGTGTGTATGAAATATTTGTAATATTATAGATTAAAAAGAAAATTTAAAATCACCTGCATATGAAGCAGAATATAAACCCAAAATTTGAATGTAGATGTGTAGATTATTTCGTGTACAATAAGAAGTAATCAATGTGGTAAAATAAAAATGATTACAAAGAGGAAACGCATCAAGATCTTTGTTACCCATAGCCATTATGTTCTTATTTTATGTACATAAATAGTATAGACAGTAAAATAGATTTTAATTCGTACAAATATAGTTTTGACACATTTCTCAGACATATCTTTCTATATAAATTAAAGATTATGTAAGTTTGAGTTAGATGTTTTAGTATAAAATACAAAGGGAAAATATTCCTTATACATGTAAATTGCTGACATTCGCAGAAAATAATTTTGGCCATTTTAAAAATGTTTCAAAGTTCGGAAAACAAATTTTTCGAGTTGAACCGTTATGGGAATCATCCGATTTAAATGTCACAATATTTTGAGTATAACGAGTGCAATATTTGATGGTGAAATATGAACAAATCACATCGGACGGGTGAAGTTGGCCGGGAACATTCCCTTCTCGCTGGTGCCCTCCTTGATTCCCATCAGCCAGCCTTCCTCCTGCAACATCACCTCGCATTAGTCAACCAAAATATTACAAAATAATGAAATTAGTTTCATAAGTTGTCTGTGCTAAAACATATTAAAAGATTCAAGCAATTTTTAAAATAATAATACACAAAATCTCTCTTCTTCTAAGCCTTATTTCCCATCTTATAAGATTGACCTTCCTCGTAGGCACATCGATGGTGTTAAGTTCCTTCCTTATACTGGCCCACTATATTTCCATCAGATCATCAGCATCCTGTGCTCCTTAATGAGATTGGAATGTTGAATGTCGGCGAATCCCATGCCCAAACCACCGAAGAAGAGAATAGATATTTTTTATAATGGTGCAAAATCAAACTGATCATATAAAATTATGCAAAATGACCATTGTGATCCCTTTTTTAGAATTGCAGTAAAAAATGGCGCAATCATCTATAACAGAAAAGACACGCTG
Source organism: Lepidostoma basale (assembly GCA_022606425.2). Classification (NCBI taxonomy): domain Eukaryota; kingdom Metazoa; phylum Arthropoda; class Insecta; order Trichoptera; family Lepidostomatidae; genus Lepidostoma; species Lepidostoma basale. The sequence goes on from JAHDVF020001575.1 coordinate 308,475, forward strand.
AAAACCTTGACAATCTTTCTTCACAGTTTGGGACAATTGTGCCTTTTATTACTGCAATTTTAAAAAAGTGAACAAGTAAGATACACCTCTGTATAAATTGACTAAAAAATATGGGATAACTGAAATTCATAAAATAATTATACAAAATGATAAAATCAAATTTATCATAATTATTGCAATTCGATAAGTAAACTGGAAAGATAGAGCCATACTGTGAAAGCTGTATAATTATCCAAGATACATACACAGGTTTTTTACAACCAAAATAGAAAATGATAAATTGGTTTCAAGTTAAACAGGTTGTAATCCGACTGATCATTTTTCTATGGTGTCATTTATAATAAATTAAATAGTTTGTCTCTATTTTCTTTAACATTAATATTCCTAATATTAGTTTTGCTTTGTTTAAATAAAAAAATTGTTACAGTAAATTAGTTAAAAATGATTTATTTTTTCATGAACAATGATGTAAAACTGTATATTAAATAGTTAAATATTATTTAACACATGAAAATACACTCTCCACAGAATTTATTTGAACTGGGGGAACAAAACAATTGATGAATCAGTCTTCCAGTAGAGCCTTTGCTATGTGCTTTAGCTTCCAATTAATAAATTGCTAAAGCAATTTGTGATAATTACTCTCAAGTTACAAAAATATTATTTATTTATGTTTCTGAAGGAGAATTAAAGTATAAGCTGATAAGTGAAATGTTTCTTTTATCAATAAAATATTGTTTACAAAAATAGTCTCCTGTTAATAGTTTGATTTTGAAATTAAATGGTTAAACGAATGCATGTCATACAGACATAATATTATTGGATGAAACCTCAGCTATTGTTGAAAGATTGTCTATTGGTTGAAACCTCAGCTATTATTGACCACGTTGCGCACACGCGTCTAGTAATACAATGTGTAGCGGGCATGAACTGCTAGAGCTATGATCATTGCAGGTAGACAACGATCGCAAATTATGGTATAATAAAGTCTAACAATCTTAAGCTGAATAGATTGTAAGTCGATGACTACCTGTAAAGACAATAATAAAGTTCTATATTACCTGCTCTTCGGGGTCCTCATACTCCACAACTCGGATGGTGTCTCCAACCTCAAAGGAGAGCTCGTCGGCATCTTCCTGAGTGTAGCGGTAAGTGGCGCGCACGCGGTACAGCACCCCGGGCGGCAGGTTCGTTAGAGTGGCTCCTGAACAAATTTTACAAAATCTCAATACCACTAAAATGGAATGCATTAAAAAATCACTTTAAAAAACAATAAGAATTTTTTTACAAATTTGAGAGTTAGCCATTAAAGCTGAACTTTCATATATCAGAAGATCCTAGAGATTTTTTTTACAGAAACATTGAATTATTACTTAAAATATTATCAAATATATTTTTTAAATGTTGTATTGTTGTTTGAATTACAATTAGTGTACTTAACAGAGATTTGTGAGTGGAATAAGTAAATGTAGAATGATTTGTATGAATCTATTTAAGTATTAAAATGAGATTAAGAGTTACATGATTCACAGACCATTGGTTAATAAAGTTTGAAAAAAAAACTTGTATTATGTAGTGAATAACTTATGTACATCTTAACCTATAAACAATCCACATAGTAACAATATATACCTACTTACGTATATTACAATTGAAAATTTATAGAAAATGGGAATTAAAAAGAGCTTAAATTTGATCACCAAAAAGGAAATAAAAGACATAAGCAAGCATAACAGAATAATAAAAATAATATTAAAGAAATGTAAGAAACCCAAAAGAAAAATGAATTAAGAAAATGATCTTACCACATGCTTTGTTCTGGTGCATATTTACATATAATATAATTATTGAAATAGTAAATTTATTACTTTAACATGGGTTTATTTTATATGAACATTATAGACCTTAATATTTATTTGAAAGTCTGTATTGAATAATAAACAAAGATATTAAATAATCATGATGTTATAAATAATATATATTTACCTGCATATTTCACATGTTTTGAGTGTTGCCAAAGCACAAAATCGAAAAGGGTAATATGGACAAGGGGGTACTCACCAACGGGTATATCATAAAGTTCCTCTACGTTTGTGTTATTGTTTTCCTGGGGTTTGTGGGTTCCATTGCCATTGACGACAGGGCTGACTGGGGCAGGAGCAGAGGCAGGGGCGGGAGCAGGGGCAGTAGGGACCTCCGCCTCCGGCTCTGCGGGTTTGGCCTCCGGGGTTTTAGGGGAATCCGGGGGGGACGATTGTTTCTCTGCGACGGGTGAAGATTTTTCTGGAGTGGTGGGTGAGTTCTCACCCCATGCTGCGGAAAGGGAACAATAAAGCCATTCCACAAACAAAAAGAAAACGACACTCATAACACGCACTATCACAGTGTTAGACTAACTGCCAAAACTAGTTGAACACCTATATAGATAGGCTTTAGAGTTCTTTCCATTGCATGAAAAGCCTGGTGATATTTTTATATTCACAAGAACTCCTGTAGTTTTCTATAACTGTTGGAATTGTTTCAACTTACTTACACTACATTTATAATGCTTTAATTTTTTATTTATGATTAAAAAATTAACTATCCGCTTCAAATAAAACAAACACGGTTCGAAACACCAAACATTTTACAATATTACTAGGAAGAAATTTCAGTTATTATTTAATTTACACCAGGTTTTCACGGAATAAACAGAACTAAAAAAAATGAACAAATAGATAAGTTTTTGTGGTGATTCAATAGACCTTTGCAAAGAAAAAATAAGAAGACTCACTTTTGTTCAAAGAGTAACAAAAAAATGTTATTAAAAAGAAAATTTTCTGCCAAAAGATGATTGCATGTTTTTCTTAATTCAAATAGTTTTGGCAGTATAAAAAATGTTAAACTTTTAATTTAAGACACAAAAGCGAGTTTTAATTTGAAGTTGGTGCTTGTTCTATGTATAAATGTACAATAATATATATATATATATATATGTATTTTAAAATAAATAGTGCAGATTTTTTCTAATCTTTACAGCATGTAAAAGGACTAGCATGTGATAGAGTCGATTTTAAAAATCAATGCGCTTCAAACTATTTATCAACAAGTGAATGATGTCTATTGAATAAAACTGAGGTAAACATTTACAAAAATAGTATGAAGTAAATAAAAATTCAATTTTTATCATTTGTGGTTATTATGCGGAGTGTAAAAAATTATAAGCGTAACATTTTTATCAGTTTTAATGGTTTTAAACTACACCATGTCTCGGCTGAGTGAATAGAAGAGCAGTATGCAAAGAGTTATGTGGTCAACAAAATAATGAACACATGTTTAATCCTTTTAAGTTGAATTTAAAAATATTTAAACAAAATACTCGTGCCACTTTCTACTAAATGAAATAATAAAAATACTAGGCTTTAAAGGGATAATTATGTAATCTTATTTGTGTCTTCGTGTGTTTTAAATGTGTATTTTTCGATATGGATTGATAGAAAAAAAGTCCCATCACAGAAAGCATTTATTTATATTTGTGAAGAAAAACAAAACAATTGAAGACTTCATATTTAAAACAAAAAACCATTAAAATACTTCTTTGGCTCACTGCACAAATAATAACTCAGCCTTGTATATTAAAATTATAATATTTTTTAAGATGTCTCGTAATCCTTTGGTTTCGGTTATTCAATTTTTGTTACAAGGCAGTAAAGTCCAAGAGAGAAGGATGACCACAGACGCTTGGTTAGACACGTAAGGGTGATCATGGTGGAATACTTACGTTGTATAGTGTTTGTCGGGGTTGCGTTTCCATTCTGCGAGTTGAGAGTGTTGGCCTTGTTTGGTGAGGAGGGCGGAGATATGTTGTTGATCTGCTTGGGGAGTGTGCCCAGGATCGGCTTCTTGATGGTGTAAGATCCTCGCTGGCTGTCGGTGGCAAGCTTGTCTACAATGGCTTCCAGCTCCGCATATACCTGGAACGGGATAATCATGAATAAGTAACAGTAAACGAGTGCAACATTACAATTTTTTATAAGACATGCATCATGATGGGTAGAATATTGAAGTAACATTTAAAAAAAAAAAAACATTGTGGATTGTTTTGTTTTTTCAATTCGTTTATCATATGAAGCGCTCACTTCGTGGTTAAACATTTTAAATTATTACGTATATAAAATAAATAACACATTATATGTATATTACCCATGGGATTGTGATTGTGCAAATAAATACATTTTTACTCGAGGTCAGAAGCGCATATAACTATTACAGCGCCATCAAGAACTTGAATGAGCTAATTCGATTTTGCTCTTTGAAACAATCGGAAAGAGTTCTTACAAATTTCTAATAAATACTCTTTTGTCGGCTGCTAAAATGTCCAATTGAATACCATACTCTATATATTCACGTATATATGTATTCAATTAAGATTTTTTATATTGTCCCGATGAAGCTTGGGTACAAGTGAAAACATAATAGTTGGCATAATTACAATTCCGTGATTAATATGTGTAAAAAGTGTTATTTTATTGTATATGTGTATAAATTTAATATAAATCAAATCAGTTTATTTTATCAATAGACATAACAAAATTTAGGATTAAGGCATCTATTGAGAACAGGTAAAATAATTAGGATACTCAGTTGGAGACCATGGGAAAATAGACGAAGTGTCGGAAGGCCACCGATGAGATGGACCGATGATATTATCAAAAGGGTTGGAAAATTTTGGATGCAAAAGGGGCAGGATAGAGACGAGTGGAAGAAATTGGAAGAGGCCTATATCCAACAGTGGAGGGAAGAAGGCTAGCAAAGAAGAAGAGAAAATAATTGTATATAGTATACTACCAGATAGCATGAGAGATGGTTCGACGTTAGGAAGACAAGATACTCTCTACAATCAAGAGAATTTGCCTTCTCAATGTACTTTCACTAATATGGAAAACATCAATCTCTGAGGAGACCGCGTTCAGCAAATTAATTATTCTTTCCACTGGTATCACCAGAGGCAGGTTGGTTCTGGCTGCCGGTTGGTAAAACAATATATTCTGTTGCTGTTGGAGATATCTATCAGGGACAAAAAGCCGAACACCCTCCAGCACGGCCGAGTTCTCGAAATATCCCCTGAGTAATCTTAAGAAATGGGTTATGAGATGCCCATCTCTTCGAAGCTGGAGAGAGTTCATCATCGTAAGGATATAGGAAACTAGAAAACTGATTATGTTTAATAATATTGTTTTCAATGAAGAGTTACAAAATAAACACCAAAAAATTATTTGTTACATACTTCTTCTGTATTATTTCATTCATTCCATCAACAAATATGTTAATTTAATTCAATAAACATTTTATGGGAAATACTAACCTGTTTCTATAAGAACATGGATCACATCAAGTGAAAGAATATTTTTCTACGGTACAATTAAGAGTTCAAAACTTTTCAATAATATGTTCAACTATTTGAGAAATAATGTCTCCTCAAATCCTTTTTACTTTCGAGATCATACTCGAAGGTCTTTGGTTTGATTCCCTGCGATGGCAGTGTGATTGTCACACTGTCTTTGGTCTGGTGCATAATTCACGTGACAATAAAAAGGCGATAGATTAGCTACCTATCATATGTCCACGGGAATCAATATGATAGCTGCACCCTTTACATTGAATTGGCTGGTGCTGTAATGATGTAAAGAGCGATTCAGCAAAATAATAATACCTTTCCAGTTTCGGAGTGGAAAAGTTGTTCGGCAGCGAAGAGCGTCTGTAGATTAGTGACCAGGAACAGGACGCGCGAGTCATACAGTGCGGGCAGCTCATCATGCAGCTCTGAGTTGAGGATCTCGTATGTCCTCTTTGCTTCCTCCAGTTGCTCTCGTCCACGGGTTATCTGGAACATTCCATCAACAGATTTTAATTCAAGGCACATAAAGGAGTACAAATAAAAATATATTGCTCCATAGTTTCTATAGAGCAATTATTATTATAGTAATATTTATATAGTTTCAAAATTTTAAATAAAATGTATGATATTTTAAATCCACTGAAGTTATTATAATACCCCAGAAGGAGTCACAAAAAAAACAAAAGTTATAATGAAAGATTAATTAAGTATTGTATTATGATAAATTTTATGCTAATATATGCAATATTGTATATTTTATTAGAGTGACATGTCTCACCTTGACAAGCCATTATCAAAGTATTGATGAAGCACAAAGTTATACAACATTATCCAATAAACAATAAATATCATCAATTAACACTTAGAATAATAAATATTAATTTTAAAATATTATACATTATCTTATATCTTATAGATATTTATTGTTATTACATAGATACTGTCATTATTTATGACATAAATGAAATATTTGCTTTATTGAAACATTAAAACTTATAAACAACTAAGTTAAATTATTATTTTTAAATAAATACACTCTATACCTTATTTTTGTGAGTAATACAAATATATTATTAAGAAAAAATTTGATAAATTTTTTTAAGTAGGCGCTATGTTGTGTGAATTCAGATGCAAGGGGTTATTTAATAAATATGAAGGCTTAAAAAAATATTATAATTATAAGGATTACCTTCACATCATCTCTCCTTTTAGCTGCGTTGGCCTGAAGCCCCTGGAAACTGTGTCTCTGGCTGTCGTAGTCTACTAATTTGCGACCGCGTTTGTCTATCTTTTTCTGGAAGTATAAAAAACACTATGAATATCACAAACTATTTTTAAAACACTTAAAAAACCAATTATGCATGTATGATTTATAAAAAGTAATATTGTATGGATTAAAATAAATTACTATCAGACAAGATTTATTTTGAAAAAATCGGAGCATCATCTTTAATAAATAGTTCTTTAATGTTTAATGTTTCGCTGCGTTGGTTCGGGCATATGGAGTGCACGGATGGAGAAAAAATGGTTAAGAAAGTATACGTTAATGATGTAAATGGAGTACGGAGTCGAGGCAGACCAAGGAAAACATGGCATGACCAAATTAATAAAATTTTAAAGGTTGGTCATGTTAGAAGTCGAAAGAATCGATGTGCGCGTATGACTCGCTGTATGAATGTGGAGGAAGCTAGAGAGGTGTGCCAGGATAGAGTAGTGTGGCAGTCCATTCTCTCTGCCTACCCCTAATAGCGAAATGGCGTGATGGTTTGTTGTTGTTAATGTTTAACTAACAAGTAACCCAATGATATTCCCATTTTCAAGAGCTAATTTTAACTAATGGCTAACTTCTCCCTTTCTACTTTTGTCCTAATACTTGCCCATTCCCTTTTAGATGCTTATAAATATATGTGTACCTTGCCAATAATTTAGTTTGTTATGTTACCCTGATGAAGCTCCACTTGGAGTGAAATCAGTAGTGATAAAAAACAAAATAAAGTGGAATTAACAAAAAATATTCAATTGTTTAATTGTTTCTAAAAATTTCACATCACAAATTAAGTGCTTCATATGAAAGTATGGAACAAAATGTGTTATTATATCAATATTTTTCTCTGAAAAAGAGTCAAAATAATATTCCAGGGAAAGGCCCCAATTATATGCAGAAAAAATATGAGTTTAATGTGTATAATGGTTCTAAATTAACATGGAAAATACTAACCCTTGTCTCGGGGAACTGTCCCTGGTAGGTGTTGAGGGGAATGAGGACCTGGTCTCCCAGCTTGTGGGAGAAGTCTTGCCACAGCATCTCCATGTTCTGTGCCTGCGCGTACAACATATCGTGGCTCGTCCAGCCACTCTCGTACACCTCCGAGATGGCTTCCATCAAGGACTTCGAAGCTGTCTGCACCGCTGCAAATATACACAAGTTTCATTACCTTACTAAAAATAATAGAAACAGCCATACAAGTGAAATACGTAAAAAAAAACTTTAATCAAGATTAATATTATGCATAATTATATTATATTAGCAGTAACTTAACTACACATTGTTTTGTTTACATATTTTATTTTTGTTGAAACCACTGACATGGATAATATGTAAATGAGGTTGGCTGAAAAAGTGATCAGTGGATTCAAATGGAGAATAATAATCAAATGATTTCACAGAAATCACTTGATGGAAGTTAATTTAAAAAAAACATTTGTCGATACCAGCGAGCCTGACGAAAAGGGCTACCGTCGAAATAAAGACAAAAGTGGAAGTAGTTCTTAAAAAAACATCATATTATTTCATTATTATTTAGAGAACAATATTTCAATTTTATAGGGAAAAATCAAATTCCTCAAATTTAGTGTTGCCAGAAAAACAAATTTGTCCTGAGGAAAATGTTATTTTACTTTAAGATTATAATATAACAATTGGGAAGAGTCATTAAATGTGGAAACGATGTTAAAATCAAAGTACATTATTTAATGTGGATATGATATAAAACAATGATTACCTCTGATACATCTTATGTAGTTATTGAACTCTTTCTGCAGTCTCGTTGCCTGGTTATGCTGCCTTGTGAAGTTCTGCAGGTGTTCATCGAAAATATCATCGGCAGTGCGATCTACTTTACCGAGGTTTTGTAAAATCTGAAAATAAAAGAAAACATAATTTAAAAAATCTGCAAAACACAAAAGTTTTGAATAAATAAAATAAAATAAAAAATGTAACTAGAAATAAAATCACAGCAGTAAATATTTTTTGTAATTTCCAAATTTGAATAATTTTCACACTCAAATACAATAAAAATGAGGTTTCAGATAGTCATATAAATTTGTTAAAAATCAAACTATAATAAAAATCAAAATTTAATTTAATACGCTCTGAAATTTGTATAATCTATTTCCATTTGGTGTTTTTTTGTTGCTAAAATAGCATCACACCATTAATTGACTGACCTAATAAGATGTTTCAACCGGTTTTGATATTCATAAAAAGTCCTAATCAAATTAATGAATCCACCGACATCCTAAAACGAGTGTTAGAACGAGGTTGTTATTTTATCGAAGCTGGAAGGTTTGAATGTGAAAATTTTGGTGGGCGGTAAGGCTTAGCTACGTCCTTATAAGGACGGTCTTCAGTACCGACCGAGTCAGGCGGTGACGCCATCTTGGATCGCGGTACCGAACCATGCGCGAGCGGTAATTTCGATTTCGCGTTCGAATTCAGATTTTGAAATATTTGTTAGTGCGTGGGCGGGTATTTTATCAGACTCGGAATACTTCGGATGATGCCGAGAATTCAATAACGGAAGCCTTTGACAAAACGAGTTTTTGGCGCCGTCGTAATAACATGTGTTAATGTTACCATTTCAAACATAGAAACAAATAACGTAAATTTAACGCGTAGCGCATAAAACGTTACGTGTTTAAGTAGGTAAGTAAATACACAATGATAATTGTTGCTCGACGAAAAGAAAAGCGTGAAAGGAACGCAAGAGTGAAAATAATAATAGAAACGAAAAAAAAATATTCGGTGAACATGGATGAAGGCACATAAAACAATTAAACGACGATCTCAAACGAAACAATTGAAAATCAACGTGTTAACGTGCAGATTTTCAGAGAAGATAAAATTTCGTAATTATAATACATTTATTTACTTGATGTGGCATGGAAATGAAAATGTTATTTGAAACAAATTAAACAAAAACATCGCGACATGGATATTGGTTTAAGAATCGTGAATATAATCACTGTAAAACAAGTCAGTACACGAGTAAGCAAATATTATAACATTCTCACTTATTCGGAAGTGGCAAACGAAATATGAATAATTCATTGCCGAGACAAGGTCGGCAAATCGTAATTGATAAGATACACATCATGTGATGAAATAATGACAAAATAATTATAAAGTGCATGTGCACCGAGCGTCGGATTGTCATGCGAGGAATCACATACAAATAATGGAACTGATCAAAGTCATCGCATGTACGAGAATGGCAAACGAAGTATTTTAGAAAATATGCAATTAACTGTGTATTTTATTTAAAAAAGAGCGAGTTAAATAAACCTTTGTCCATAATTCCACTTTTTATTATTATTTAACTAACTAACTAACCATCACGCCGTCTCTCCAAAAGGGTAAACAGAAATAATGCATTGCCACATTTTTCTTTCCTGACATACTTCTCTCGCTTCCTCAACATTCATAAATCGTGATATGCATGCACGTTGATTTCTCCAACTCCTCACGTGGCCGAGATTCAATATTTGATTTATTTGATCGTGCCACGTTGTCCTCGGCTTTCCTCTGTTTCTAGTTCCATTTACATCGTTAACATAATTTTTTTTACCATTATTTTTTCATTCATTCTTTCCGTGTGTCCATTATTTTATTATTTAATATTTAGGAATACGTTTGTTTTGACTTCATAAAAAATACTTCCATATAAACCTACGAAAGATACTCAGTTGACAATCTCTTAACAAGACGAAATCGTTCAAATGAATATTGAACTTTTTAAAAATCAAATCAGTTTATTTCACAAAGATATTACAAACAAATGTAAAAGTTTAAGGTATCTATTGAGAACAGGTAAAATATAATAATGGTAAAATAACAGATAGAACATAATTATATACATAATACAAGGAACGTATGAGAGATGGAGTTGAATATATATTGTTGACTGAACAATGTAAAACAAACGTTTTATATAAATTTCATTATTTTATAATGCCTTAGCAAGATAAAATGTCACTTCCTTATAATATTATGAACGGAGATGTTTTTAAATATTAAAAAATATATGCGAGCAATAGTTAGCCATAAGATGTAGAATGCAACAATATGCCATATGATCTAAGTAGCAGAAAATAATATAATCAATGATCAGATTGCTTATTTATCGAGAAGTAATTAACTAACTAACTAACCATCACGCCGTCTCCCCGAAGGGTAGGCAGGAAGAATGGACTGCCACAATTTAATCGATGCGGCACTCTTTCGCCCCGTGAGAGACGTGATGTGATGGGTTGCGAACCTCATCGCCATGAATAGGCATCTCCCGCGCTCACTTCGATCGTTCAACGTCTACATAATAAGTCAAAAACAAATTATATAAAATACAATGTAAAATGTTATAAAATAAAAATAATTTTACACATAATGTTCTTTAAGATGGTGCACTTGTCGTCAGCTGGACAATCCGGAATTTGTGTTTATTTAATTTTTATTCCACGCTATCCACTGTTTTTTTAATTAACCGTAATGAGGCAACAATCCAACAAAAGAAAATTAAAAAAAATATTATTGAAGAATTTATTCAAATTATCATTGGAACAAATGAAAAAAATATTTTATCGAGAAGAAATATTTGTATAATACTCGTAAGGTAGATATTTAAAAACTAAAATTATTCTTAGCACATACAAATGATTATTGCATTCGGTGTGAACAATTGCATGTAGATTTGTAAAATATACGCGAAACTTCTGGAAAACTTCGTAAAATTTACAAATAAAATAAAAATCTTAAAATCTCAATTGAGTGAACTTGGGAAAACAATTTATGACGCTAATGCGTTATTTCCGTTCTTCATTGTATTTTTTTTAAAGCAGTAATATTAGACATTTAAAAAAAAATACCGCGAAGGTTAGACAAATGAATATCTTCATTAGCGATAGGAAGTCAAAAAAAAACCACAAGTAGTTGTAGTCTGTCAATAAAACGAAAAGTAAAATAAAATAATGGACAAACGTCATTCTTTGATCATATCAAAGTGAAATACGGTGGTTAAATCGCTTGCGCATTTTTGAAATAATTGAATTTGTAACTTTACGACATTTACGATCAAAGTATTGGCAACATGCTTTAGTAATGAGAGGTAAATAAATATTGCATTCTCATCGTTATATAATATTCATAGATTGTGAATGATAAAAAATGCGTAGTTGTCTTTTACGTGTAATTTTTGTGATAATGTCCACACAGTTTAATTTTTTTTTTATTATTTTTAAATTTTGTAAAAAAATATATATAAAATAAACTTTATTAACTAAGTAACTAACCATCACACCGTCTCTCCGAAGACGTAGGCAGAAATAATGGACTGCCACACTTTTTTCCCTGACACATTTCTCTCGCTTCCTCAACATTCATACATCGTGTCATGCACCCGCGTCGATTTCTCTGACTCCTCACGTGGCCGATTTGATCGTGCCACGTTTTCCTCGGTCTTCCTCTATTTCTAGTTCCATTTACATCGTTTAAACTTTATTATAAAAAAGCAAACGTATGAAATTGTTTTAGAATGACACAAACATTTTAGCGAGCAGATTACTAGGTATATTTTTAATATGGTGTATTGAGAAAAAAAATTCAACAAATGAAATCTTGTTATCATACTTATTTCTTACTTTAGACTAATGAGACATAGCAAACGAAGAATATTTAGAGAACTCATTTGGACAAACGCATAACATATATCCTAAATATATCGACGTCGGTGAGACACTTAAATACGAGACGATTAAATTCAACGTTCAAATTGCTCTTCCTATTATTGGCATCACCAAAGGCAGGTTGGTTCTACGTGACGCAGTGTATTTATCATTTTGGTTTGGGAGGTTTTGCCGTAATCACCACGCTGGGCAGGCGGGTTGGTGATCGCAGAGTTTGCCTACTTGTTCCAGTGGCGCTGCTGCCCGTCACCGGTGTTCATTTGTACAACTAGTTATCTAGATGGTTATCCCGCCATCTCTTCGGGATCTGATTCTATCATACAATTAGGACGAAACAATTTCGAGAAAGAAGCCGACCGAAGAATTCAGTTGGGTTGGGTAGCCTTTGGGAAATTACGTCATGTTCTCACTTCCGAAATACCACAATGCTCAAGACTAAAGTCTTCAACCAGTGCGTTTTGCCAGTCATGACGTACGGAGCCGAGACGTGGACATTGACAAAAGGTCTAGTCTACAGATTCAAGGTCGCCCAGCGCGCCATGGAAAGAGATTTAGAAACGAATTTATTCGACAACAAACCAAGGTGACTGAGGTGGCTCTACGGATAGGCGGGCTGAAATGGCGGTGGGCTGGCCATATCTGTCGGAGAACCGACAGCCGATGGGGAAGACGGGTTCTGGAGTGGAGACCGCGTACAGGATTCCGTAGAGTTGGACGTCCCCCTGCCCGCTGGACCGACGATCTGAAGAGGATTGCTGGACATGGATGGATGGGAGCGGCAATGGATAGGGGGCGGTGGCGGGCTTTGGGAGAGGCCTACATTCAGCAGTGGATGACAGACGGCTGATGATGATGATGATGACGCAGTCTAGAACAATTGATGGTGGCGTTGCCACAGGTAACCATCAAATGGTGAGGCAATATAAACACATATATTCATTGCGCAGGGGACATTTTAACAAGAAATATATTTTAAGTAACACACCAGATTAATGGGACTCGATTTGTATTAAAAAAAATAAACATTCGAATACAGAAATGATATATAAAAGTTGGCAAGACAAGTTTTGTACGCTAATATTTGACGAAGGAATGCCACCTAGTTTTCGCAAATATGCAGAAAATTGTGGGGCTTCCGCGGATCGGGGAAATTGGACCAAATGCGTTGCGAAATAAGGTCGTGACACGCTTGTAATAATTATGCAGGCGCTACAGTTGACTTCCATAACATATAATGTAAAACCGATTACGAGAAATTACAAAATAAAAGTAACGCGTGAAAAACAAAAAAAAAGTGCAAAATCACGAGGTCTCTGCACTACGCAGGGATTCGCTTAACACGTTGACGGCCAATGCTTACATATATTCTTAATAGATGGCGCTAGTGTAGATTGACCTAAAAAATGTGAAGTGTGTCTCAACATAGTAGCATATATACATTAAAAAAATTGTCAGACGTGGTGGTCGTAAGAAGGGTGGAATGGGGAATGTTGTTAACATAAAGCGATCGCTTAACCCAACCAATGATAGGTCATAAGTCCTGTAAACGCCTCGACCACCACATTCTGTTTCCAAAAAACAATTTACATCTTCGTCTCTATTGAGATACTATTAATCTTTCATTTTCTTCTTCTTCTTCTTCAGCCTGTATTGACCGTCCTCTCCTGGACGTAGGCCTCCTCTCGCATTTTCCATTTTCTTCTATCCTGAGCGTTCCGCATCCAGGCACTTCCCGCACTTCTCCGGACATCGTCGCGCCAACGCAACTGTGGGCGCCCAACTCCACGCTTTGCCGTCCTTGGCCACCAGCACAGCAGTCGCCTTGTCCACTTTTCATCTGGATCGCGAGCGACGTGTCCCGCCCATCGCCACTTGAGGGTTGCGGCCATCTTGATAACATCGGAAACCTTTGTCCTGACTCTTATGTCCTCATTTCTAAGTCTGTCCCGTAAACTGACACCCAACATGGCTCTCTCCATTGCTCTCTGAGTGACTCTTAGCTTGTTGGCACTTTTTTGCATCCTTATACAATGTTTATTATTTATTTTTGATAAAAAAATTCACGTTTTCATAAACAATAGAATCTCAAATTAAAAACGCTTCTGCTTAAAATAGGCGTTGCACAATAGTGCAGGAGTTGAGAGTAATATATCGAGTTATCACACACCCGGGAATCAATTCCAGCCCGGGCGCTATCAGTGGCGCGACATGGTTAAGTCAAGTGACTTAGTTAAGGTCGCTTTGTGAGCCAATTGGGTCCCATTACAGACCATTCGGACACGGGTAGTTCTCCACGTCCAATAGATGAATGGATACAGTGATATGCAGCATGAATTGCAGGAAGAGATTGAAGGCTAAATTGAACGGTGTTTTATAATAGAACAGATTACTAACATCTAAATATATAAAGAAACTTCATCCGTTTTAAATAAACACATCAACTCAATTTTCCAATAAAACATGTTTAAATCTACAAGGAAAAAAACTGTTAAATATAGCAGTAACGGCACTTGGATTAATATTCTAACAATATTTTTAGGACAGATAGATAAAAACGTCTGTTTTCTAGAAGTTTTATTTTGTTTTATGGGAATTACATATTTCGCCTTGTAAAGCAGACTTAACATCGTTCACATTATCAAATACCTTAGCAAGGCGAAACATTACATTCCCATAAAATAAAACTTCTAGAAAACAGACTTTTTATTTGTATTAATTATTTATTATGCCATTTGTAACTTGTATTTTATTTTTAAATACATGTTTCGAAGATATTATACACAAAGTATACATGAACGATTCAAAATAATTCAAGTTTGTATATACCGTTTACAATTTTTTTATCAATAATTAAATAAAGCGATGTTCTTTTAACTACTTCCACTTTTGTCTTTATTTCGACAGCGACCGGTTTAGCCAGGCTCGATGTCGAAATAAATACAAAAGTGTAAGTAGTTAAAAAACATCGTTTTATTTAATTATTATTTAAAATGAACTTCCATCAAGAGATTTCAGTAAAATCATTTGATTATCTTAAATTTATATTTGTGAGTAAAATACAGATTTTTCTACTTTTGAGATGATTTTTAATCATCATCGGGAGAATGATATAAACTAATTAAAATATTATTTAGTCCCTGCGATGATGAAGGTTTAATACCTTCAAAACGTATAGAGGAAAATAACCATAAAAGTGGGAAAAAATCGTAAAAAAAACATGCATTTTCAGAGTGAGTTTTATGTTTAACAAAAAAATGAAAATCTTATTATCAATTGAAACCACGAGAAACGATTTAAAAGTAAATTTAAAATACAAAATACCTACATCGAAGATCCATAAAGATAAGATTATTTATGCAAAGGATTCACATTTATCGTTTAATATTATTCGATACTATAGATATGCTCCGTGTGATTTCCAAACTGTAAACCTGTGTTATGCATGTCAATGTGTTGATTCCATATAAAGCCGTATGCATTAGGGGCAATAAATTTATTATAAGTGGTTTGTGTAGTCAATCGGTCAGTGACTCTGGATTAGATGGGCGCCAACAAAAAGGAACGGGAAGAGATAATAAATGAAAGTAAATACAATAGAAACTAGATAAAATAATGTATGTACTTAAATTTAAAAAAAAATGGATTATCAGACGATAATGGTTAAGAATTAGTTATCGGGCTAAAATAATATTTATTCAGTTAAAAATAGTATTTGAATAACATTGTATTGTATGAAAGCGAAAACGGTCGTTCACAATGGAGTTCTGGTCCCAACCCTTATATATGGAAGCGAATCATGGAACTGGCAGAAGAAGGATGAGAGCTGAATAAATGCGGTAGAGGTGAGGTCCCTAAGACATATGTGTGGTAGAACGATATAGACAGAATCTCAAATGCTGATATAAGAAAGGAATGTAGAGCGGAAGAAGGTACTATGAACAAAATTATGAAAGGATTGCTGCGTTGGTTCGGACATATGGAGCACATGGATGGAGAAATAATGGTTGAGAAAGTATACGTTAATGATATAAATAGAGTACGGAGTCGAGGCAGACCGAGGAAAACTTGGCAGGACCAAATTTTAAAGATTGGTCATGTTAGAAGACGGAAGAATCAATGTGCGTGTATGACTCGCTGTATGAATGTGGAGGAAGCTAGAGAGGTGTGCCAGGATAGAGTAGTGTGGCGGTCCATTCTCTCAGCCTACTCCTACGGGAAACGACGTGATGATTTGTTTGTTTGTTGTATTTTCACAACTCTTTGTTGCATTTTTCACTAACACATTTCGGACTGTCATGTTCTTCCTCAGTGCATTTTTTTCTTCAAAAGTGATTCAAATTTAAATCCATAACCCAAAGCGGCGAATATAGAATAAATTAATAGTAAATATATAATCTAACTGTAAATTAAAATGTCATTAAAATATTTAATTAAGTTCTACAGTATTTATCGAATTCAACATATCCCACTATAATTATTATTATTATTTTTCATTAAATTTCTTGAGAAAAAATAAAAACTCGATATTGAGTTATTTTCTGTTTCTTCAAAATATTAAATATTGATGAAAACGTCTGTTTTCTTAATGTTCTATTGTATTTTATGAGAGTGGCATGTTTCGCTATGCCAAGGCATTATCTAAAGTAAAAAAAAACGAAAAAATATATCAGCACAATCACGATGGCTAAAGAGCCAATGAACTGCCCGATACTATAATTTTATAATTGTGTAAATTCATACTTCTTCTATAAGTAATCTAGCTCTAGGCAGTAGTCCATGAAAGTATTATTAATGATTTAAAATTGTCTTTTACCAAAATTTATAACAAACAAAAACTATTTAAAGGCGAGTAGAAGAATCTTTCGCCATTTAAGTTTACATGAAATAGTATAGGGTTGCTAAAAAAGGTTATTTCATACGATAAACACATTTTATTTTTATTTATAGACCACGAAATTCGAGAATATTCACATTAACATCTATTTGAATTCGTTATATTAAATTTAGTGCCACACAACGGTGAACTGACTTCACGATAATTTAATACCATCAGCATAAACGGTTTCCATAAGCTTTTTTTTCATGTATTTTTTCTGCTACTATCAACAAGTGTTTTTGTTGTTTCTTTCACAATTAAGTAAAACTCCATATCAAATATTAATGAAAAATTATATTATATATTTTCTAGATTTTGACTATTGATAATGGCTTGGCAAAGCGAAACATGTCATTTCCATAAAATATAATAAAACTTCTAGAAAACAGACGCTTTCAAATAGATTGAAATACAAAAAAGGGAGATAAAATGTAACAGAATGTTGGCTAATACTATATTACTGAATATAATTAAAAATAAAAAACTATGTACGCAAGATAATATCTATGAAGAAAATATCTGAAGGAGGATCGATTTTGGGCGCTAGTGGCGGCTGGAGGTGTTTGGGTCGTAATTTGAGAGGTCTTTTATTGTGGGGTTAGGATGTGAAGGGAGTCCTTTGTAAAAACGTTCGGCAAGTTTCAGAATGAAATCATCTTTCATCGGGACTCCCGATTCTAGGTGCAGTTGTGTGATCCTGGTCCATGAAGGCGCACCAAGCGATAAACGGATAGCCTTATTTTGCAGGATTTGGAGTTTTCGTATGTGACTCGAAGCTGCATAGCCCCAGATTGGGGCTGCGTAGGTGAAGATCGGCCTTATGACCGTTTTGTATATCAGGAGTTTATTGTCGGTGTTTAGTTTACTGATTCTAGCTAACATTGGGTAGAAGGTTGAGATTGCTCTTGACGCAGCTTTGACTTTATTTGTAATGTGTGGCCTTTCTACTGGCAGTGAGATTATTGGTTGAAAAAAAAAACTAACTAACCATCACGCCATTTTCCCGGAGGGGTAGGCAGAGAGGATGGATCGCCACACTGGCCTGTCCTGGCACACCTCTCGGGCTTCCTCCACATTCATACATCGCACCATGCACGCACGTCGATTATTCCGACTTCGAATGTGGCCGCCTTTTAGTAATTGGTTAATTTGGTCATGCCATGTTTTCCTCGGTCGTCCTCGGCTTCTTTTCCCACTCACACTGCTTGTGTACAACTTTTAACCATTCTACTCTCATCCATTCGTTCCATATGTCCGAACCATCTCAGGGATCCTTTTTAATTTTATTCATGATGCAGTCATCTGCCTTACATTTCTTTCTTATTTCATCGTTCGGTATTCTATCATACAACGTTTTCCCGCACATTCTTCTTGGTGATCTCATTTCTACGGCGTTTATCCTGCTTTCATCCTTCTTTTGCCAGCTCCAAACTTCACTTCCATACATGAGGGTTGGCACTAGAACTCCATTGTGTACTGCCATCTTTGCTTCTGTGGATATATTTCTATTTGCAGTAATGACTTTGAGTGCGCTATTTATTTTATTCCCAGCACCAACCCTCCTTTCGATGTCTTTCTCCATTTTTCCGTCTCTTGTAAACATGCTTCCCAGATACGTAAATTCAGTAATTTGCTCCAATTTCTCGCCCATCGCACTTGTATCACAAATCGTCATACATTCTTCTTTCTCGAAAATTGAATAAAATCGGTTGAATATTGGTTGAATAAAATCTAAAAATCCGTGCGTATAATAATAGATTATATGTTCTAGACACGTTCGTGGAGTAAACTAATGGGAACGAAAGCATTACAAATAAAGGCGCATTCGAAATGGAAACCACTCTAGGAGATAGCCATACATGGACGGATTGTACCACCTCCTACTCGCTTGGCCTTTTATGACTGACGATCAAGTTTGACGGCGGATACGACCTGTTAACCGATGAAAGAAAAGAAAATGATATGTTCGCGTATAATAAAACGATTATAATAATAATATTTTTTTACGTGATATTTTAAGGTAGTGACCCCAAAACTTTTGTTAAAAAACAAATAGTATAATATATTATATAATATCATCACCCTTTCTAGAGCGAATTAGCTTTCTTGTAGCAAAATTGTTAAGGTTTAAACAAAATTAACAACACCTTGAAAATAAAGAAATACAAACCTCCATTAAAAATATTAAATCAAATAAATATAGTTTCAAGTCCCATTTTTGACATGTTCCTAATTTCCTTAGAATCATAAGTAAAATAACAATAACCTTACACTTCTTTCATTTATTGTACTGTTTTCTGGTTATATATTGGGCAACGAAGAAGATTGATAAACATCCCAAACACGTTCAAGAAAAATGAAATAGTGTTGTTAAAATACAATAGTGCTTAATAATTATTTAAATGTGAATACATAGCCCAAAGTGGGGACGAGAAGAAACAAAAAGGATTTTTTTTTTTGTATACAAATACTTGTAGACAAATACTGGATTTTTACCCATTGCGGGTTAATCATTTTTTAAGGATTAATTATATCTCAATAGAGACAAAGATGTAAATTATTTAGAAACAGAATATGGTAGTCGAGGCGTTAACAGGACTTATGACCTGTCATTGGTTGGGTTAAGCGATCACTTTATGTTTAACAACATTCATCATTCCGCCCTTCGACACCACGTTCCCCTACCTTCGCTTAACCCAACCAATGACAGGTCATAAGTCCTGTAAACGCCTCGACTACCATATTCTATTTCTAAATAATTTACATCTTCGTCTCTATTGAGATATAATTAATCCTTAAAAAGGATTTTAATTTATTTACAAAATGTGTGAATAGAACATCCAAATCCATATACTTTAATTTGATTCCGCAATTACAAAAAAAATCGGGTTTCTTTTAGTACACAATAATATTATTATTTTATATTGCTACCATGGGATCAGTATAGCAGACCAGGGTGAGAAACACCACTATTAGAGCCAGAACAAGAGTGTCACAAATCACCGGAGAAGTGGTTGCACTAAAAAAAGCGCTGGGCGTGCCGTGTCGCTGGCAGCCCTGAAAATAGATAGACAAAAGGTCTCCATGCTTTCGTCCTAGGACTGGGACCCGAAACCCAGGACGTTCTCAACTTCGATGAAGGGACATTAGAGAGACCGCCAATACGACATGGATGCATGGTTGACAAGGATCGACAGACATGGAAGCAGATAGAAGAGGCGTACCATCTAGAAGTGGACGACTACAAGCTTATAATGATGATGAATGATGATGATCGACAACTTGCCAAGCCAGTAATTTTATAGTATTACATGATTTTATTATTCATCTATTGGATGATTTACGTATATATGAAAATTATAATACCACAATAGAAACAAATGAAGGTTACCGTTAATGGATGTAAGCAACATATTTCTATAAAAGCGATTGGTCTTGTAACATAATATAATAGCAAGTGGAAATGTGTAGTCTTTTCATGGTAAGTCCGAGGATACCTGTTATCTCAATTGGTAGTATACAAGGCTTTGAATGCATGTCTTACTTACCAGATGAATAGTGCTAATAAGATCGGGAAGGTAAACCTTCTAGTATTTTTAATTGTCTCAGAGCAGATGCACTTCACGTCGGTTTAGGTATATTGTGCGATGGTTTTTTATAAGAGTATTAAAAACAGGTGTACCAAATAGGGTAAGACTACAAATTTTAAGAATTCACAAACTTGCAATGAGTTAATCCGTTTTTATTGTTTCTTGAGCAGTGATGTAAAACTCAATTTTAAATGATTAATACAAATGAAAACGTCTGTTTTCTAGAAGTTTTCCTTTATTTTTATGGGAATGACATACGATAATGTCGTAGAAAGGCGAAACATGTCAAAACAGTTCGTTTGTTCGTTTAATTCGTATAAATTAGATAACCTGTACACTCATTTATGTAATCCGACATAAAATAAAGCATGACAAACAACAACAAAAAATGATAAGAAATTCTCATCTTCATGGCCATCATCATTTCTTTTTTGTCGGTAATTTCTTGTATGACATTGTCTTATTTATGTTTAATTGAAAAAAAAATGTAAATCACATAAACTAAATTAACCATCACGCCTCTTCTCTAGAGGAATAGACACGGAGAATATATCGCGATACTGTTTTTTTTTCTTTACGACATACTTCAAGAGTTCTTCTACATTCATATATCGTGACACGCAGACTCGTACTTCGAGCAAGCCAACCTTTTAATAATATCATATTGAAAAATGCATACAAGGGCAATTGAATGCATCAAAAATACGCAATAAGTAAAAAATCTAAACCTAAAAATGTCTCATTTTAAAGTAGGGACCAAAAAAACATTTGAGTAGAAACCAAATTTTTGTGTATCTGAAATTTTAAAATGTGATTGTTTCCTTGAGAATAAATTCTTCACACAAAACAATGTAACTTTAAATTACGCACGGCTATTTATAACGCCTATAAAACGTAGGTGTAGTATGTAGAAAAAATATTAAAAAAATAAACAAGTATTTTATCAAAAGGCAAACAGCTGACGAGATAAGTCGCGAGAATTGACCGTCGTGCGCAGTAGAGGTTGCTAACGGAGTGTGCTTAACTCCAGTGCGCAGGTAATGTGATTTCCAAGGTCGCAGCAGCGTGATGACAATGGCATGGTCGCCGGAGCAGCCGGTGACGTTAATTAGCGTATCGTTGGTCCACTATTATACGGTGGAAACCGGCGACAGATACGTCACAGTATCTGGGGTGAAGTTGACCACAAAAGCCGATAATAATAATAATAAAAAGTCTTATTGTATAAGAAGAAGATATACAACAACTAACCATCATAGACAAAGCATAGACAGAGAGAATGGAAAGCCACACTACTCTATCATGGAATCGAATCTTTAAACGGTTCATACCCAATCTAATACATTTCATGTATATAACGTACAATCTTAAAGTTTTCAATATTTAAAATGCGTTAAAGAAATGCAGTATCTATTTCTTCTTCTTTTACTTCAATTAGATCGGGTGATATGCAGTAGTGGTACTCCAATAGAAGCCCAGAAGCCCGGCTTGCGTAAGCAATTTTGAATCAAAACTTCTTCTAGCTTACAGAGGTTCAGCTCTTGTGGATATTCCTCGTAGATGGGAACATTGTTGGAAGGTGATTTGGTGGGTTGTTGGTTTATGCGGAGGCACGATTTCTTAGATTAGGGGGTTTTTATACAAAATTTCTTACGCAAGCCGAGCTTCTGGACTTCTATGGTAGTATCGCCACTGGTGATATGTTGTCTCGGATTTTGACCAGTTATCTCTCTATCTTTTGGGTGGTCTGCCAGGTGGACGTAGGCCTACAGGTATCCTATTTACAGCAGTGTATGCGATTCTGCGAGTGTCTATACCGTTTACATGGTCTTGCCAGAATCGTCTGTTCTGCTCCATCTCACGATGTCATCAGTATTGCAATTTTTTCTTATTTCTGTAATTCTCACTCTATCCTTAAGAATTTTTCCTGCAATACCGCGAAGATTTTTAGGGTCTAGTATTAACTTAGCATTGAAATAAAATTAATCAAGAAACAGAAGAATCAAATGAGATATAATTTTAGATAAACTTTAGGCGTTAACACTGTGGAATTCCATAAAGACGATTTTTTTATGAATTACAACACTGTTTTTCCACATTTGAGTTTATTTTTCTCGATATGTTTCGAAGGCTATACACCTTCATCATCGTGAGAACGATATGAACTTATGATAAACGTGTAAAGCCTTCGAAACATGTCGAAAATGATAAATTCAAAAGTGGAAAAAACAATGCTGTAATTCATAAAAAAAATCGTCAAATCGATTATTCTTCTTCATGGTTACAATCCTGAGGGTTGGTCTGCAACAAGCTTCAATCGTTTCCTCCACTCAGTCCTGTCTCCAGCCAGCTTCAATATAGCATATACGAGTATATATTAAAAACGTGAGTGTTTTTTGTTTTCTTCTTCTTCTTCTTTTTGTCCTGTCACACCTCCGTAGTGCATAGGGCCTTAAGGAATCTTCTCCACCCGACTCTATCGCATGCCTGATGCCTAACATCTTCCCAAGTGAGGCCTGCTGCCTTAATCTCATCCTGCAGGGTTCTTCTCCAGGTGGCTCTAGGTCTGCCTCGCTTTCTCTTTCCCCCCATAGGGGACCAGTCTAGTGTACCCTGAGCGATGCAGGCTGGGTTCCGTCTCAGAGTATGACCGATCCACTGCCATTTGCGTCTAGCGACTTGTTCTCTGATTGGCTTTTCGCCTGCCATGTTTTTTGTTTTACATTGATTAATTTATTAATAAAAAAAATAAAAAAACATTAACGTTTCAACACACAATCATATTATAATGGAGCTTTACCGAATTAAAAACACAACCATCAATAATATTTCTAAAGAGTTAACTGGCGAATTTGCAAGGTAAGCGTGTTAACAGTCAAGAACAGTAATAAAAATTATTTAAAATGTAAATTTCAATGCATCTGGATTCAAGATAAATTAAAATTTGAAATCAAATTAAGATCCTTTCACTTGATATGAATAAACATTTCGTTGTGATCTCAAGTCATTAGGTAATGAAATTAAAATGCACATGTTCTACAATTTGCCGGTTAATTTTATTACACGTACGTTATTATTAGGTCACGTATGAAATTCAGGTGACATTGAAAACCAAACACAAGCGTTGGTCCACTTAACCCCGAGTTCAGTTATTTGGATTACACAACATTCGCTGAAGGTAACGGAAGCTGATAAGTGCGGGGTAAACACGGACTCATATGGTCGTGATGGAAGATGTTTATCGAGATAATAGCACCCGAATCATAGTCAAAGGTATCAAAGTCGAATAACTATAGTACAGTGATGTATTTATGAATAAAATGGTTTATACGTATATCAGCTGATTAGTATATTTTTTGAATAATGAAAATAGCATTAAAAAAAATCTAATTTTCATATGATTCACTCACTTTGTGGTTAGACATTTATAAACTTATATACTCGTATTTCAAATCATAAAACACTTTGTATTCAACCACGGTATGGTTATTATAATTGAAACTAACTAGTTTCGCTCACTATGCCTTGCCCCTATGCCTTGCCTTTGTGGACTATGAGAAGGCCTTCGACTCTGTCGAGGCCTGGGCTGTTCTGGAGTCTGCAGCGAAACCAGATTGATTGGAATTACGCACCGGTGTTGAAATGCCTCTATAATAACGCCACAATGTCCGTGCAAATCCAAAACCAGAAGACCAAACCGATTGAGCTGCAACGGGGAGTCAGACAAGGGGATGTGATATCTCCGAAGCTGTTCACTTGTGCTTTGGAAGATATATTTAAAACTCTGGACTGGTCTGAACGTGGCCTCAACATAAATGGCGAATACATTTCTCACCTTCGTTTTGCGGATGACATTGTTATTCTGGCGGAATCTGTGGGGGAGCTAGAAGGCATGCTAGATGAACTGAACACTGCATCCAGACGAGTGGGTCTCGGGATGAATTTGGACAAGACGAAAGTCATGTATAATGAACATATTATCCCGAGATCACTTTTTTTCTGTTTTTTTGTGAGAAGCTTCAAATGACGGCCATCTATGGGCATCATTTTGAAACAACTCAGAAGGGTGGACCTTGGAATATTCTATATCTTTTGAAAAAGGAATTCGTTGGACGTTAAAAGAACACATTTTAAAATTAATTTTGTATATTCAGTCCAACAGCTACTGATAGATTACCGCCTTTTCAAGTGAGAATTACACTTGTACAGTGGTATGGCTTAACGGTTAAGTACTTCTAAATGGTTTGTAATGTGTAACGCATACCTGTCTAGTATGGACGTAATGTGTAACCGCATCGCTCTCACGAGCATGGCAGAACGCAGTTACTCTGTATATGTATGTGAAATAAAGTAAAAAGCTACTCTAGATAGAGAAAAAAAATAAAGAAAAAAGGCAATGCCGCGAAAAAACGAGTGAACCCTTTATGATGCCAGGAGAAAACTAAATAATTAACCATCACGCCGTTTTCTTGAAGAGTTAGGCAGAGAGGATGGACCGCTGCACTGTTTTATCCTGACACAATTCTCGCGCCTCTTCTACATTTACACACCGTGACACGCACGCTCGTCGATTGTTCCTACTTTGAACATGGCTGCCTTTCAGTAATTGATTAATTTGGTCATGCCGTGTCTTCTTTGGCCTTCTTCGACTTCGTTTTTCCATTCATACTACTGGTATATATCTTTATAACTATATCCAAACCTATGTCTAAAACCATCTTAATGACCCTTTTTTAATTTTATTTAGGACGCATAGATGAATGTTATACAATCCTAAATAACTTCTAGTACCAACCCTCATTTATGGAAGTGAAGCTTGGAGCTGGCAAAAGAAGGATAAACGCCGTAGAAATGAGATCACTAAGAAGAATGTGCGGGAAAACATTGTATGATAGAATAGCGAACGATGAAATAAGAAAGAAATGTAAGGCAGATGACTGCATCATGGATAAAATTAAAAAAGGATCCCTGGGATAGTTTGGACATATGGAACGAATGTTAAAAAGTTGTATGCTAGCAGCGTGAGAGGAAAAAAATCCGGGGACGACCGAGGAAAACATGGCATGACCAAATTAATCAATTATTAAAAGGCGGCCACTTTCGAAGTCGGAATAATCGACGTGCGTGCATGGTACGATGTATGAATGTAGAGGAAGCCCGAGAGGTATGCCAGGACAGAGCATTGTGGCAATCCATCCTCTCTGCCCACCCCTCTGGAGAAATGGCGTGATGGTTGGTTAGTTAGTTACTAACTTCGACATTAGGTATTCTATCAAACATTCTTTTTTGGACATTTTTTCTAGTGATCCCATTTATACGGCATTTATCCTACTTACATCCTTCTTCCAACTCCAAGCATCACAGCACATTAGGGTCAGCACTAGAACCCCACTGCGCACTGCCATCTTTGCATCAGAAAATACAAGTGTGGTAAATTAAATCAGAGGATGTTTGTTCAGTTGTATTGGCCGCAAAAGTGTTTGTATTACGGTAAATCCCTATTTCTTTCTGCTTTCTTGATTAGGCGAGTTCAATATATTATTTCAATACGAATGGAGCGCAACAAGGTTGGTACTTATTAACATCAATTATTTAATGCCGAGTTGAAAGGAGCCATCTTGGCTGGTCGCATGCCGCATTTGAATGCGTTATTGTGCACGAATTGAATAACAAAACACGGAGATTCGCTTCACTCCAGACACCTACATTGGTATACAACATAATCTTCTTCTTCTTCTTCTTCCTTATTGTAGACCTATGTGGTCTGTTATTCAGAGAGTTGCTCCTCCTGTGAGGTAGATTCCTAGCTGTCCTTCCACCTTTTAGGAGGTCTACCATGAGGACGAGTCCCATGAGGTTGATTATGCAATGCAATATAGGGGAGTCTGGTGAGTCCATTCTTTGAACATGACCGTCAGTCCCTTTTTCGCTGCCTGCTCCATCTTTTAATATCCTCAACCTCACATATCTCTCTTATTCTGGTGTTCCTCACGCGATCCCTCAGTGTCTTGCCTGCTATCGTCCTCAGTGTCTTCATTTCGGAAGTCCTCAAAACTTGTTTGGTCCTAACTGTGTCTGCCCTTGCTTCGACGCCGTATGTTATTATTGGTCTTACGCATGCTTTATAGATTCTCATCTTATTCTTAATGGCCATGTCTTTGTATTTCCATATTGTGGATTTTAGAGCCCCAGAGATTGCAGCTGCCTTGTTTACTTGGGCTTGTATTTCTTCCCGCAAATCAGCTCCCCCCACCAGGTCTATGCCCAGATACTTGAAGGTCCTGACCTGTTCTAATAATCAAATATCGTAATTTTATTTAATTTAATTTATTTAAAAAAAAAAACCAATTGGGTTATATGGATACATTTTAAGATCTTACTGGTAATTATGTAATGTTTCAGATATATTTTATATTGAGTTGTAGTGAGTTCCCTTCTGTCTTTTGGTAGTTCATTTTTAAGTTTCAGTCCATTGTTCAATGTCCTTGATTGTCCTGTCTTAGTTTGTGCATTCGGTAAGTGATGTCTGTCACAGTTCCTGGTCCAGTGTCTGTGTATGTCTGAATTTTTAGTTAATTTGTAGCTGCTGTCTGTTATCTCTTCCATGGTCACAGTGTGTAAAAATTTCAAGGTCTAAAATTTGGTCAGGTCTGATAAGTCCATTTGTTTTGTTTGTCTGTAAACTTGTATGGTTGGGGTACACAACATATGAGAATAAAATACCAACAGCATAGCAAATATTAAAAAAACTAATTAGCTTAAAGCTTATATGGTAAGTAAATTCCTAATAACTAGAATGAATCCTTATGTATTTATGTACTGTAAAATATTAATTAAACTAAATAACGAAAATGAAAGAATGGACCCCCACACCGCTCTTTCCAGACATACTTCATTAGATTCTTCAACGTTCATACATCGTGTCATGCACGTACGACGATACTTCGACTCTTCACGTGGCCGACATTAAATATTTGATTTATTTGATCGTGCCATAGTTTTCCTCGGTCTTCTTGTATTTCTAGTTCCATTTAAATTGTTAACGTTATATATTATATACCATTCTTTCTTTATTAATTATTTCCATGTGTTCAAACCATCTTAATGTTCGTTTAATTATTTTTTGTTAATTATTACGAATGAAAACATCTGTTTTCTAAAAGTATTATTACAATTTATGTGAATAACATGTTTCGCCTGTCTAAGATATTTGATAATGTCTTAGACAGGCGACACACTTTTCTTTCCTGACATACTTCTCTCGATTCCTCAACATTCATACATCGTGTCACGCACGCACGTCGATTTCTCCGACTCTTCACGTGGCCGACAATCAATTTTTGATTTACTTGATCGTGTTACGTTTTCCTTGGTCTTCCTCTATTTCTAGTTCCATTTACATCGTTTACATATATTTGAAATAATTGAAAATTAAATACATATGGTACGAATAGGATGAAAAAATAATGACTCAACAGTTTTATGAAAATAAAACATGGCATAAACAAGTCATAAAAGGCGGCCATGTTCTGGGTGGATATAATTCGCGAGTGACATAGTCAGTTTGATAAATGAAAAATGAGGAACTGTTATCGGTTTTCCCAATGGGAATGTACTGCATTGAAAATGCACGACTCGAATACATTGAGCTTTTCCGACTACAAAAATCGATAGCAATGGCAGGGCAATGATTTCAAATTTCCCAGCATTGCATGGCAATAGAAAATAGGTTGCATTATATGGAAATACTCGGTAATTATTTAAAGTGCACTCTACGTGAATTACATATTAATGAACATAAAAGCGAGTGAAAATGAAGGATCACGTAAAAAGTAATAAATATTTGAACTCATAATTCATATTTAATATACTTAGGGTTTCACATTGTAGAATCAAAGCACCGTTTTTATTCGTTTATAGGAGCTTATTTAGAAAGATTTCGAAGGCTTGTTACCTTCCAAAGTCGATGAAAAAACAATGTTTTAAAAAAACTAACTAACTAACCAAAACGAGTTGAAAACGAAGTCTCCCCGAAGGGGTAGGCAGAAATAACGGACTGTCACACTTTTCTTTCCTGACATAGTTCTCTCGCTTCCTCAACATTCATACATCGTGTCATGCACGGGCGTCGATTTCTCTGACCCTTCACTTGGCCGACATTCAATATTTGATTTATTTGATCGTGCCACGTTTTCCTCGGTCTTCCTCTATTTCTGGTTCCATTTACATCGTTAGCATATAATTTTTTTTCCCATTCTTTCTTCATTCATTCTTTCCATATGTCCAAACCATCTTAATGATCCTTTCATTATTTTGTTCATGACACCATCATTCGCACCGCATTCACTTCTTATATTTTCATACGACACTCAATCATACACAGAGTATCCACACATTCGTCTAAGAGATCTCATTTCTACTGCATTTATTCTACTTTCACCCTTCTTTTGCCAGTTATTGTTTGTTTGTTTATTGTTTGTTTTCGGAACAATATCTTAATCCATAAAAAAATCGGAAGAGTTAAATTTTTACATCCTTAAAATAACGTCTTTTTTTTTGCATTATGTATAGTTCCGGTTAATTATGTCGAACATAAAAAATAACAAAAAAAAAAATACGAGTATAAAACTACAGGCGTCTAATGTCGGCATTGCTTGAGCGTCAAAGTGGAATTTATTTTCGGCAAACTTAAGTGTTAAGATCATTTTTAACTGTTTCAAAATTTATCAATGAATATTGATATTTATATAATAAATTTGGAACCATGCCATAGAAAATACGAGTATTAAAACTGACATAATACAAATTAATAGAAACCGACTGAAGAACGAAATTAATAGACGATGCTGGGATTATCTAACGATAAATGATCAGGCTACGGTAATAGTTGA
The DNA here is from genome assembly GCA_022606425.2 of Lepidostoma basale. Lineage (NCBI taxonomy): Eukaryota > Metazoa > Arthropoda > Insecta > Trichoptera > Lepidostomatidae > Lepidostoma > Lepidostoma basale. Next base: position 338,166 of record JAHDVF020001575.1, read on the forward strand.
ATATTTTCGCAATATAAATGTAGATATATCTGAGTTAATGGAATTAAAATAAACCAGTAAGATCTAGGACAGACAGCTATAAGTATATTTTTAAACATTACGAAATAATAATAATAAAAATTCAAACAATACATGAATCACCTGGGAGTGGTCTTGTATTTTAAGGATCTTCAAATTGATAACGAAGAAATATTAAGAACATAATGTTTAAAAAATTCCGATTGTAAAAAGAAAATATAGATCAGAAATGGATAAGTTTGAACGTATAGAATATGAAGTTATAAAGTAATATGAAGCAAATGGCTTACTAACTAATAACCATCACGCCATTTATCCGGAGGTGTAGGCAGAGAGGATGGATCGCCACAATGCTCTGTCCTGGCATACCTCTCGCGCTTCCTCTACATTCATACATCGTACCATGCACGCACGTCGATTATTCTGACTTCGAATGTGGCCGCCTTTTAGTAATTGATTAATTTGGTCATGCCATGTTTTCCTCGGTCGTCCTCGGCTTCTTTTTCCACTCACGCTGCTTGTGTACAACTTTTTAACCATTCTACTCTCATCCATTCGTTCCATATGTCCAAACCATCTCAGGGATCCTTTTTTAATTTTATCCATGATGCATTCAACTGCCTTACATTTCTCTCTTATTTCATCATTCGGTATTCTATCATACAACGTTTTCCCGCACATTATTCTAAGTGATCTCATTTCTACGGGGTTTATCCTGCTTTCATCCTTCTTTTGCCAGCTCCAAGCTTCACTTCCATACATGAAGGTTGGCTCTAGAACTCCATTGTGTACTGCCATCTTTGCTTCTGTGGATATATTACTATTTGCAGTAATGACTTTGAGTGCTCCATTTATTTTATTCCCAGCACGAAAGAAAATGGCAAAAACATAAATAAATAAACTGAACAAAAATATAATTATTATATAAAAATGATATATTATTTTTTCCTACAATTTAATGTTGTACAATATCAATGTATATAATGGATACTACAAATATCTTCTGAATGTCTTTTAAAAACGGAACCAAAGAACATGGTTACCACATTAGACAAATGAACAATCTTCACGTTTCAGTTATGAGCACTAGTCTTAGAATAATAAATAACACCAATAAGAATATTATTACCATTTAATTTGCGGCAATGCAATAAAACAAATAATGCATTCTGGCCCGGTTCCAATTGTGTATTTGGGTCTTTACAATTTTCTAAAAATGTAACTCTACATTTATTAGTCTGGTCAGTATCGAATTGTTTTTTTAATATAACGAAATATTCAAATGAATTTTCTAATGTAATGTCGTCGAATGTAAATATTACCCTTAGATGGTTGGGATACCTTTAGCGAACTGAAGGAAACCGAATTTCAAAAAGATTCTCGACCCACGAACAGATGGAAGACTAATAATAATAATAATATGCTATCTTTTAAAGCGCCTTTTTTGTGATGTAATCGCCTCAAGGGCGCATTAAGACGTGTTTTAAATCTAAATATGAACGCTGTATCTGATTGATATTCGCGATCGATTAGAAAGTATAATTGAACAAAATATGTAAGTTTTAAATTGGGTATGAAATATGAAAAATATGGGTTTTCAGCTTAGATCTGAAGTCTGTCGATCTGAGGTGTGAAGGTAGATTGTTCCAAGCTGATGGACCGGCTACCGCAAACGCTCGATCCCCGAAATTTGTACTAGGGCAACGCTTTGGCTCAACTAATCTTCCTATTGCCGAGGAGTTCGCCGAGCGAAGTGTGAATTTCCTTGTATTGAGGCTGTTCGTTATACAGTTCGGATATATAATTTGGAGCTATTTCATGTAACGCTTTGATTCTTTCTGGACTCTTAAGCCAGTGAAGTTCTTTGAGATATTGTGTTATATGGGACTTTTTTGGAATGCCTTTAATGAGTCTTGCTGCTGCATTTAACGCAGATTGAAGTTTGTTTAATTGTTGTTTTGGAATGTTTGCATATATTCCATTACAATAGTCAATTTGTGACACAACGAAGGAATTTACAAGAGTTTTGAAAGTGTCATGGGGAATACTCCTTTAGACGGTGTTAGGTGGAAGAAAACTAAGTGTAGGAATACCTAATCTAAGGTGGATGGATGGCGTGGAGGGGGATCTCAGGGCGCCTGAAGTTGTAAATTGGAGAATGCTGGCGATGGACTGAGGAGAGGGGCGAAACATCTGGAAAGGCCAAGGTTCTCATGGTGGACTGTAGTGCCAGTGATGACGATGAATATCAAATTTAAACAAAATGGAAATCAACATTTGTATTGGATAATCTTAACAGTTATTAATACACACCTTAAATGTCTGCCCGAGGGTAATAAACATGTGCGATGATGTATTATTAAACAATACGATAATATTTTACGATCTCGAACGTTATTCAATACTCAATGCAGCGTTAAAGATATTATTCACTCAATGATACGGAACGATTATTAAGGCATGTTTAGGTTATGGCGAACCACGCAGTTACCAACTCGTGCAAACCTAAATTCCTGCTGGAAATAGTCAGTATTCTAAATATTTTGAATCGGAAAAGGTTTCTCGGTTCGGAAAATAAAACCGCTTGGTTTATAAATAAAACATTTCCGCTGTTTGGTTCAGATGTCTCAAAGGGCAGGTATGGGTGCGTGGCGAAATTGTGAAGCATACGAAATACTGGGTGAGTGTGTATATTTTATACGCGCGCACGGTCAAAAAGTTTGAGAGCCACTGATAGGAAATAAACGATGAATGGCTTCTGTCAATACTACACATCTATAGGTTTTAGCTCCTGAATTTTTCAATCAACGGATAATTACGAAATGAAACAAATTAACAATTTTCACAATCAAAGTAAACTTGTTTCGTTTTTATTTGTAAAAAGAACGAATGGTATAGTTTTATTTGTATATGTTAAAGAAACGATTTGTTTTATATAGGAGTACAACGCTTTCAGATATGTATAGTACGAAATATGAAAACACATAATTAAAAAAAAGGAAATATTGGGTTCAAGCATGGACACAACCAGATTCCTTATTCATAATAATCTTGACTTGGAAAAATCAAAATATACACGAAGGTAAATTTTTTTAATCTTTGAAATCGGCGACATTTTAAAAATGAATGATTTTATTCTGCAAAGTAATATTCAATCAAGGGCTCTTATCACATAAAAATTAGTATTCATGTAATTGTAAATTATATTCACATACATTATTATATATTGCATGCATCGCCATGTAGGGCTCTATTATGAATTTATGATTATATTTACTGATTTAAATTTTAAATGAGTTTAAAATTTTACTTTCTACTTAAGAGCAAGTAAGACTTTCTGTAATTTGTAATGTGATTAGCATTGCAATATGGGCTGAAAACGTTGACTTCGTGAAGGAGATAATTATATGATAAATAACATTACATCCCTCAATTATCATATAATCGATAATTGAGGAGAAGATCTAGGGAATAAGAGACGTAGGACGCAGAAATATGTCATGGCTGGGACAGTGTAGTCGATTGCTGATCATGGACAACCTCATACACGCTTAGAGAGACAGGAGTAAAATTGAACAAGTGGTCGCAAACATCCAGTAAAATATATGCAGCGAGAGAACTGATTACGCAGCACCGTTATGCGCGGATTATTTTAAATACAGTATGGGAAATGTTAATACACTATTTGACATTTGCTCCCCTTAAGGTCCATTTACACTGGACAATCATCAACCGATACCGACACGTCACGATTACGATTAAAATAGCCTTGAATCTCACCGACTCGTTATCTTAAATGCTTATAATAAAATCGCCGTCGGGGGTTGCCGAAGAAAGCACCTACCTACATAAAATTGACACTTAATAAAAATGATCAATATTTTTTAGGATGTGTTTACTGCATGCAGTATATAATAATTTTAAATAATAATTAAATAAAACTATGTTTTTTAACTACGAGTACTTCCACTTTTGTCTTCATTTCGACAGCGACCGGTTTCGCTAGACTCGCTGGTATCGACAGACTAGGCATGACCAGTCTGTCGATGCCAGCGAGCTTGGCGAAACCGGATGCTGTCGAAATTAAGACAAAGGTGGAAGTAGTTAAAAACATCGATTTATTTAATTATTATTTAAAACGAACTTAGATCAAGAGAATTCAGTAAAATCATTTGAGTATATAATTCTTTTTAACATAATACCGCTTTTGCTAACATTTAAATTCGCCGTGGAGAAGGCGTGGAGAGAAGAAGAAGATCTTGGAATTTAAATATAATATGAACGGAATCGGCATTAATTAAATGTAACAAGACACAATCAAAACAATCAACGATTATTTTCTCAAAGCAAACGCGTGACGTGTCGGTATCGGCTGATGACTGTCCAGTGTAAATGGAACTTTATTCAAATTAATGTTCCTTTCATTGAATAAGGATCTTTTGAGTTAAAAATAAAACTAATATGTTTAAACATAATGATAGCACAATAAATAGGCTTTCTTTGAAAATAATCACCGCTTCCGAGAATACAGAATATACAACATTGTCCCTTTATTGGTGCTTGAATCAATCGCTACTCGTTGATAAGTCCGCAGCTCGATGGCCATAATATTATATTATATTTACATACAGTAAATAACCTCCATAATTTAATAAACCTAAATTAATTTACTTTATCCGTAATTGTACCGAGATAAAATACAATTGTAATACCATTATTGATAGAGATATCAACAAGCAGGATTTATTTTTATATTTAATGTAGGGAAGGAAAATTTATATTTTTTTTATTACGTAAAACACAACATTGAAATAGAATTGAAGAAAATTTTACTATAATACATTTTGAATGTATACAAATACTTGTAGACGAATACTGGATTTTACCCATTGCGGGTTAACATTAATTGTAAGGATTAATTGTATCCCTATTAAACTAAGTTATTTTCAACAATTACTTATTGAATGCCTTAGCGTTCAATAAGTTGATTTATATTTATATATTTTTAGCCAATTGCATACTTTTCCCCCGTATAAATGACGGTAAACGAACACCGTTGTACATCTGAAATCACGACTACATAAAAAATAACATTTAAACATTGTATGGAATGAACGATATAATAAAATAAAAAGAGAGAATGCAAAGAAAAAACAATCGATCTTTAAACAAAGAGATAAGATTATCAACTAACTGATATTTTGGAACGTGACAGTAAATTGAAAACGAGAAGCAATTCAGATAAGTATACAAATAATGAATACTGGTAGTCGAATTATAGGTTAATGAGGAAGGAATTAGTATATTATTTATTTTAAAGGAAATAGTTGGAACTATTATTATGTAAATATAAATAGTATGTCAAGAATAACGTGGGTATTCGTATAATGACAATATATGCTTATTTAAATCTCACAGACTATGTGAAACGGGTGTGATGACATATGCAGAATACATTACTACATGTAACTACTTCCTTTAAAACATTCTTCCTGAATCAAAAATTTTTCGTTTCGAAATTAGCATAATTTATTAACACCCATGAAACACTTCACGAATTAAGGCCTTCGGCCATATTTGAAAGACAATTAAAGATGGTATTTCATGAATGGTGTGAGTTGATATATCTATATTGGTTTATCATGTGACCTACAAAGCATTGCATCGCTAATACAAGTTTGTGTTACCCTGGACAACCAAATTAAGCAGATTTATCATGAATTAAAAATAAAATAAGGCCCGATCGCGGTATCTGACTTAAACGCACTCAAACAAGTCAATTTAGGATTGAAACACGAAACAACAATTCTATAATATAATTATCGGTAAATAGAGTTATGACCATATCCTTCGGCTGAAAATCATAGACAAAATAGAGGGACGTCCGGGAGTTGGTCGAAGACTGGCTGGGTCCTGGCTCCGAAATTTAAGGAATGGACAGGAATGAGCAGAGTTGAGAACCTGTTCCAAGTGGCGCAGGACAGGGATGCCTTCGCTGCAGTGATCGCCAACGTTGGGGGGACCTGACACGGCACCAGAAGAAGAATAAAATCATTAATTCTTATTTTGTCCCGATTGAAACGAAACTATTATAGTTGGCTTCACTTATTAGAAATGCACTTTGTATTTTTTCCAAGGCGACTATAGAAGGCCTCAAATAAAATTAGCATTCCATGGTCTTCTTCTTTTTCATATCAATGCCAAGATAGTCTTACATATCTTCAGAATCGTCCTAAATTTGTATTTTATCTAACATTTCACATGCCTTTCCGTGGTTAATACAAAGAGTATAATTATTTATTTTATTATATTTATTAATTTTAAATATCTAACCTCAAAATAAGCTCTCCGTAAAAAAGTTTAAAAAAGTAACTCGATCAAGAAACCTATGAACAAGTCTGAAGCTAAGAAGGTAGAATATTACAATCCATGCATTATAATTATAATGTATACAGTGAAAGGATCGTGGCACGATCAAATCATTGTAATATTAAATGTCGGCCAAGTAAGGAATCGGAGAAATCGACGTGCGTATATGAGATGATATATGATATAGAAGCGAGAGAAGTATGTCAGAACAAAACAATGTGGCGGCCCATTCTTTCTGCCTACCCCTCCGGAGTGACGGCGTGATGTTTAGTGAGTTATGTATGTACTTATTTCTTGAATAACTGGCAGGTTGTTTTTGCACGTTGGGTTATAAAACAATCGAATAGGAAGTGACATCTAGATTCATTTTTCTTAGTTAAACTAATGATGCCTTGAATATAAGGTAAGAATTTTGTCTTATGTAAAACTACCAAGATATTCAGTAAAAATATTTTAATACGATACAATTATTAAATAAACAGATTTTTTAAAACTTTTTCAACTTTTGTCTTTATTTCGACAGCGACTGGTTTCGCCAGGCTCGCTGGCATCGACAGATTGCTCAAAGGTAGACCAGTAGACCAGTCTGTCGATGCCAGCGATTCTGATAAAACCGGTCGCTTTCGAAATAAAGACATAAGTGGGAGTAGTTAAAAAACATTGTTTTATTTAATTATTATTTAATGCCGTTCTCTGGACCATGGCAGGCGAAAAGCCAATTAGAGAACAAGTGTTAGACGCAAATGGCAGTGGATCGGTCACACTCTGAGACGGAACCCAGCCTGCATCGCTCAGGGCGCACTAGCGCACTAGACTGGTCCCCAATGGGGGGAAAGAGAAAGCGAGGCAGACCTAGAGCTACCTGGAGAAGAACCCTGCAGGACGAGGTTAAGGCAGCAGGCCTCACTTGGGATGATGTTAGGCATCAGGCATGCGATAGAGTCGGGTGGAGAAGATTCCTTGAGGCCCTATGCATCACGAAGGTGTGGCAGGACAAAAAGAAGAAGAAGAAGATGATTTAAAATGAACTTCCATCAAGAGATTTCAGTAAAATCATTTGATTATCTTTAATACGATATGTTTCATAAATAAAACATTGAGTTAAGCAAACAGCTTATAACACAACCTGGAAGAGCCTACTCAACACGGTGAAGTAGTGGGTAACAGTAAAAACGCACCTGAATGCATTATATCCTACAGCGTATAAATTATTTTAATAATAATTGCGTTGGTTCGGAAGTTACGCAAGTGTTGTATAATAATATAAACGACACCCGCGTAGGTGCAATAACCTTCCATCTAGTTAAGTCGGCTAAATGATTGTTTTGTAACTAATTTCCCAATTACAGATCCGAAGGTGGGGCATAATGGGAAAATCACGATACCCGATCAGTCACCTTCGGGTGGCATCTCCGTTAGGACACGCGGCGAGAGGCACTTTCGCGCCCGGGCCGTTGGCTTATTGCAATTGGGCAAACACGCGAAATAGAGATGATAATAAACAAAGGTTGCGGCTGAGGCAAGAGCGGATCGCCCACGGCCGCCGTGGGCCCGCTGTTTGTGAAATATGGACTTGTGTGAAGGACGGGTGACTGGTGAATCATTCGGGAGAGTTCGACACGAAAGGGGTATCCTGCAAAACAATTTATTATGTTACAAGACGTACAAACTATTTTGAAACACTATGATAATTTTATAAGATGATGATACACTGCGGACGATAGCAGGCAAGACACTTTTTTCATTTCATTTCATTTATTTTGATAAAAATCATAAACATTACAGACACACAATTCCAGATCGTTTGCAATTACATTATAAAAAGAGAAGCATTAAAAAAAATTAAGCTTAAGAATAAGAAAAGATCATAACATTGATATTGCATCCCTGAGGCAACTCACACTATCACGAAATATGTCGACCTCCGAGAGACCTGTCGACTGAGAGATCGCACTGGAAAACCAGAATTAGAAAGATATGTGAGGTTGAGAATATTATAATTTGGAGCAGACAGCGAAAAAGGGACTGGTACGGTCATGTTCAAATAATGGACACCACCAGACTCCCCTATATTGCATTACATAATCATCCTCAGGGGACTCGTCCTCGTGGAAGACCTCTTAAAAGATGGAAGGACAGCTTGGAGTCTACCTCACAGGAGGAGCAACACTCTGGAGAACAGACAACAAGGAAGAAGAAGATAAGTTAATAATATTGCGAAAGGGAGTTCTATTGTCCACGAAATAAAGCAAAAACAATATAAATAAACAAGGACGTGCATGCATATCACGATTTATGAATGTTGAGGAAGCGAGAGAAGTATGTCAGGATAGAAAAGTGTGGCAGTGCATTCTTTCTGTCTACCCCTTCGGAGAGACGGTATGATGGTTAGTTAGTTATATTCTAAAATGAAAAATTGTCTAGGTATTCGTATCTTCAAATTATTTAACAATCAAAAGATTCACAAATTTAAATATTTGAAATAAAATACAATCATGATTACAAAAACGAAACTTTCGCTTGCATGCAAATTACTACTAGCCGAATAGCGGAATTTAAACAGCCATCAAATTAGAAAACAAATTTTCTTGAAGTAATTGTGATTTTTCATATATAAAATATTACTCTCGCGGCGAGAAAACATATCGTACAATTTACGTAGGAATAGCTCAACGTTAGCGATTTGAGGATGGTTTCGTTTTGGTTTTAGAAATCAGAACGTATAATGATAAAATTTTATTATCAAACACATAATGTCCACATAAACAGAACACAACAAAGTGATTTAAGTTCCAGTTTAACCGTAAAAGCGTTCCATTAGAGGCGAAACTACTAAATGAATGATTCACAGTCCGGCAGTAAACGTGAACCAAGTATCGAATATCCAGCACATCTAAAGCATTCTGTAATGTAAAAAAAGTAAATTAAGATTGCAGATTAACCAAACAGACGGCGCGTGAAACGAGAAAAATAACGATTCCAGTCAGAATATTTAAAACCTATAAATAAACGATAAATCATCTTTTATTGCATTGACAGACGCTAAAATGTTTCAATCGCGTTCATTTTTTTTACTACCAAAGCATAACTATTATATCAAAGAATGATTAAGTGATTGGATCTTCTGGCATAAAGGTTCAGCTCGGATAAGACATCATCATCATCATCAAATTATTTCACCTGCCACTGTGTAGAACCAAAGGTTATGCCCGTGGGCAGGGCATCCTTCTAAACCGCATCTCTTCGGATGTGGAGATCTTCCACGACAGTGAGGCTACCCTCAGAAAACATCTATCTCTTAAATAATGTGATGTTTTTCTTATTGTTTCTAATTACTTATTTGGTCTTTATTTTTTTAATTATCTCGTGTTTTTTTGTGTTTTTGTCTATTTTTAAATTTCATAATTGTATTTACTGTTTAAAATAGTTTTTTTACCTACCTGTATAGTCATAAGCGCTTTGGTTATATACTGTAATGTTTATGATTTAAAAAATAAATTGAATTGAATAAATTGAATTGAATCAGCCTATATCCGTCCACTCCTGGACGTAGACCTCCTCCATATGCTTCCATGTCTGTCTATCCTTTAATGTCGTTCCTCCATCGAATTTGGGAACGTTCTGGGTTTCGGGTCGCAGTTCTAGGACGCCAGCAAAGGAGGCGTTTTATCCATCTATCGTCAGAGCTTTGAGCGACATGACCTGCCTAGCGCCATTTTAATACTGCCACTCTTCCGATGATGTCCAGCACTCCTGTTTTGGCTCTAATAATGGTGTTTCTCACCCTGTCCGCTATACTGATTCCCAAAATTACTCATTCCATAGCTCTTTGGACAATTCTCAATTTATATGCGATTCTCTGAGATAATGTTACATACTTAGGAAATTGAAAATAACTTTCTTTAATCCCCGAATTATTAAAAAACACGACATGTTTCGGAGGATACTTCTATCTTCAGGTGTAAAAATATAATAAAAACTAAACAAAGAAAGACTAACATAAAAACGCATTTAAAATTCGATACAATAATTCAAATTTAAAAATTAACCTGGGCTATTTGTTATAAATAATATTAAATAATAATGAAACACATGAAAATTACATGAAAAAGTAAATAAAACTGTGGTTCTCGTGTAAAAATAAAGTTGTTATAAAAAGTTTATTTGTTTTTTTATTAAATATCAAAACGGTATTTACTTAAAAAAAAAACACGCATCGTAAAATAAAACTACTAGAAAACAGACGTTTTCATTCGTACTTGTTTACTTTCGAAAGGAATTTAGTTAATCTTTCGTGTCGATGCGTTGAGCATTACCTTATCTGTTCAATCCTTGTTGCGTGCATTCGTAGAATTGTTTCCCAGTCCTCGCTGTGTTGTGATGCACGAATAACATATCATACAATATAACAATGCTCTAGTTTTTAGAGCGAAGTTACGGTCAACCATGAAAACAACGGAAGGCCAAGCGGACACTCGTATCGGAGGAAAACGGAAAACGGAGTAACCGGAATATGATGGATAATAAATGAGCGCTTGAGACAAGGCAGACAGTTACGCCTGGCAGACTGCGGCCTTCGGTTTGGGAGATCTGGATTGCATAACAAAAGGTCATACTATTGAAAGCGAAACGCCTCAAGACGGTACAGATCGCTGTGCATCGTTTCTCTTTTTGGCATAAATCACGTTTAGTAAGTTCCGCTTTATCGCGTTTCTGGGCTACAGATGAATATTATACAAAATAACAATAATAAATAATAAAAACTCGCGATGTTTTGCATTCGTTTCAGATGTTATTCATAATCCAAACACTGGGAACGTGGCTATTAAAAATAGACACGATATGGATACTATAATAGAAACTTGGTATTGAGAGCTAGAATACATTTGGATATGAGATGTTAAAATATTTTTCGATTTATAATGGGGTTCGCGTGTGTAATATTTGAAATTTATTGATAACGACGGGGTATCTGATGTAACACTACGAGTATGTTAACCGTTTTATTGGCTTCGTGGATTAAGAGAAAAATACAGATGTTAGTATTAAATATTATAGTAGAATCAAAATCGAGAAGTGAAAGCGTTTTGTATAAGGGTACCAATTAAATGGTTATATGCATCAATCTGCAATGTAAACGATGAGAAATACAACTTTATAGAGTCACATTGACCATAAAATATCGAAAGTCTTGTAGGAAGCGTTTTAGTAGAAATTTAATATCAAAGGTTACTAAAGTTATTTTTCAGTCGATTTTATAATTCGTTCAACACAAGATAGATCAATTTAATATATATAGAATGAAATACTTTGATTATATACAGAAGATATTGATAAAAGGTTCCAAAGCTTCTCAAAATGATTTACACATGTGTATTCGATTCAATTAATCAAAGAGATAATTTAAACTATTTTTCTCCCGATAAATATTATATTATTTTGTCGTCTAATCCAGCTGTCGACAAACTAATAAGTCAAGATTCAAATAATAACAGTACATTAAAACCTCGATATAACAGTTTCGGTTACAAGTAACCTTCATCAATGTATACAATTTTAACAATCAAATAAAACAGAGCGGTCACTTATATACTAAATGGAGATCGAGTTACGTATAAAGTGGAAGGGGTATAATAAGGATTGTGGAGAGGGGAGATGTAACGGGAACATATCGAGCATGGGAATTGAATTTAAATTTAATTGGTTATTTATTATACTTCATTATTTCTGATGGCTTTTTTAATTTCTAAAAATTCTAAATTGTTTAAAGCTAGGTTTTTATTATTAATATGCAAAATTTCAATACCGTTTTCTTTAATAAATGTATGATTATTTTCAATTAAATAGTTAGCGAACTCCGAAAAATTATTATTAGAAAGACATCTTAAATGTTATTTAATTATTAAGTTAAACTACGCGCTGATTTTCCTATGTAGAATGACGTGCAATCGTTACATTTTAATTTGTAGACTCCCGACTGAATCAATTTATTTCCTTTATCTTAGAAAGTAAATTTTTAGAAACTTTATTTGATAGGTTATTATAAAATTCTGCGCCATTTACTGTTATTATTATTATTATTAAAGGGAAGTGGGGAATACAATATGTTCTTTTTTTAAATTTATTTAAAAAAAAAATTATTTAAAATATTATAACTAAGCTCATTGGTGTACCCGTTATTATAAGCAATATAGAAGAAATATATATAATTTATTAAACGTGATTAGATATAAAAATTACTAATAAAAATTACGAGTCGTAATATAAACAATGGTGCTTTGATGCAAACGCAGCGGGCAAATACACACTGATAAGACACGACAAACATTACACGAACGCAAAAACCACATATTACAAATATTTCCGTTAGATCCATACATTTGTGGCGTGCTCGAGTGGGTCTCGCATACGGGTTAATTGTATCGGGACTAAGACGGCAGGGATCGAGGCGCGCCGAGTTCGGCCTTTCGCAACAAATTCGCTCCGTGGGAAATGTCATACTGTAATGGCAAAGGTCCAGCAGGTACCGGCCGGCGGAGGCTGCACCGCAGGAATGTAGAGGCATACCTCTTCGTGCCGCATTTGACGGCCAAATAAAACGTTACTGCAATAAGATAATTGCGGATGTTTTATTGGATATGATGTCAATAAATTGCACATTATTTGAAAGCGAAACCATTTCTAAAATTTGACTCTTTTGGTACAATAGGCCGATATATAGGCTGGGCCATAAAAAACTACTCGTGCCATTATTATTGTAAAGTGTGAAGCCAAATCAATGTAAAGGGTGAAAAAAAAAGAATATCAAAGGAAATATACATAGAACCTTATGAATAGGAATATGCCAGTTATTTCCTTGCTGCCTTTATCGTAAGGGTATTTACGAATTCGCCATAATTGCATCCAAAGAGGTCTATCTCTTTTGCAATCTCACTTAAAAGACGAATCGCTTTCAATACAGGTCAAATTTCAATCATAATATATTTTTTACAAATTTTGCGGATGTTCAAATAGTTTATTTATATTTCTATTTCCGATTATAGTATATGTCTACAACATGATACTTAAACAAAAATAAATATTTATCAAATATTTTTTAAATAGAAGAAAAGTTTTAATACTTTTCCTCCAATAATATTATTAGCATATTTTTTTCTTCTTCTTTTAATTAAAAAACACGGCATGATCAAGTTCACCAATAACTAAAAAGCGACCACATTCGAAGTAGGAAAAATCGACGAGAGTACATGTTACAATGTATGAATATAGAAGAAGCTCGAGAGGAATGTCAGATAGAGCAGAGTGGTGAACCATTCTCCCTGTTATCCCTTCAGGAAAACGGTCCATTCTTTCCGCCTACCACTTGGGGAGGCGGCATGATAGTTAGTTAGTTTTCTTTGTATAACTATGATATCTAAGGGTACGGCCACACCGGAGTACCAGAGTAGGATTTAAGACATAGGTGGCTTTTGTTTACGCACTGTGGTGCGAAGCGTATGGTGTGTGGCGGGTAGTACGCCATACGTTGATTTGTTAGGTGTTTATCTTGACTCCTACTCTGTCACTCCGGTGTGGCCGTACCCTAGATGTATTTTTTACCTGTTATCGTAATGCTCTAGTATAGAAAATATATGTTATGCTGTACCACAAGTGAATGTTGAAATTTTGTAATGATTTTGAAAAAAAAAACAAGGTACGAACATGCCCAAGATCAAGGAATTATTTAACGAACCATAATAATTTACGAAAATATTTCTTGTACCTTCCAACATTTATTGTTCGTGACCCACCTAATTGTAGTTAATTTACTGGCATTTGTAAGAACGTCAATTATATTGGTAGCATAAATATTTCGTTGTTTTTGAAAATAATTAGAGTACCTTCAATAAAAATATAAGACTCTCACGTGTTTTGGCGATATAGTGAACACATCCAAAATAAACGGTGCGCTCAAAATCATCACTGCAAACAGATATACGAGTATATAGACTGAAGAATATGCAGTGAAACAATATACGATAGAATATCTAATGAAGAAGTTAGAAAGGAATATAAGGCGGATGAATGCGTCCTGAATAAAATTAAGAAAGGGTTACTAAGATGGTTTGGACATATACGTAACGGATTTATAAGGAAAAAAATATACTGTATATACTCGTAAAAGTAGTGTGAATGGATTAAAAAATTTGTGGAAGGACATGGCAAGACAAAATTAATCAATTACTGAAAGGCGGCCATGTTCGAAGTAGGAACAATCGACGAGCGTGCATGTCACGATGTGTGAATGTGGTGGAGGCGAAAGTTGTCAGGATAGAACAGTGTGGCGGTCCATTCGCTCTGCCTACTCCTCCGGAGAAACGGCGTGGTGGTTAGTTAGTTAGTGAACATATCTACCCGACGGCAGATGTTTGTTAGCATTAAAAAGAAAAGAAAAACTGATTAACAAACTCTCAGTCTCTCCGAAGGGGTAGGCAGAAATAATGGACCGCTACACTATTCTTTCCCGACATATTTCAATCGCTTACTCAAGATTTATACATCATGTCATGCACGCAAGTCGATTTATCCGATTAAAAATAATGTTCCATTATATTGTTAACCATACATTTCTGTTTAAATGAAATATTATATATTGAAATAAGAAAAACTTTATGGAAGATATAATTTGAAAGAAACAGATACTGCTTTGTATAATTGTTACAAAGTTTTAATATGATAACAATTCTTGTACATAATAAATATGTTTTTTTCTCTCGGTGTATCGCAGAGTTTTTAAGTCAGCGTTTTGACGATAACATTATGCAGTTTTCTGATAATTGCGTTATTTGCATATCCTATCTCAGCATAAAAAAACAGAGTGTATTTAAGTTATACATAATTCTTAGAAAAATGTTCCGTCGTTATGTGATCATTGGTGCTGAGTAAGTAAAAAAAAATACGAAACGAAGCTGTTATAAAGAAATGTGTTGTTGTGCGTTTTATTTTTTACAGTATTCTACGTAACAAACGAACTAACTAAAAATCACACCGCTTCCCCGAAAGAGTAGGCGAAAATAAAGGGACCGCCACAATGTTCTTTCCTCACATATTTCTCTCGATTCCCCAACATTCGTACATCGTGTCATGCACGCATTTCGATTTCTTCGACTTCTCACGTTGCCGACATTTAATATTTGATATATTTGATCGTGCCCCGGTTTCTTCTATTTTTTGTTCCGTTTAGCTCGGTTACATATAATTTATTCTTTCCATGTGTCCAAACAATTTTAACGACCCTTTCATTACTGTGTACATAAAACTTACATTCCCACTGCATATACGTCTTATGTTTGCATTTGAAACTCTATCATTTAGAGAATAATCACACATTCGTCTAAGAGATCTCATTTCTACTGCATTAATTCTACTTAAGTTCTGAGACAGTTGCATGCTTTACTTGTTCGATAAATTTAAATACAAAATCAAAAATGGCGTCTTTAAATCAATTTCGTCTTAAAATTTATCACAAAATTACTAAGGGAGGGCACGACATAGAAAATTGACATCGGGGTGGGATTGCAGCATTGTAGTTCATTTTGAGAGTCGTCGGTAGTCAAAAGCGCAAAAGCCAGTATTTTCTAGAAAAAAGTCTTCCAAAGTTTACATAGATTGTAACTGTCAATTTACACTGGACAGTGAGCGTAACGGCACCGTAACGTCACCGACGTAGCCTTGAATCTCAAATGCCATAATAAAATTTTCATAGGGAGAGTTGATAAGAGACGCGCAGACGTAAAACTGATTCTTATTAACTCTCCCGACGGCGATTTTGTTATTAACTAACTATCTAACCATCACGCCGTCTCCCCGAAGGGGTAGGCAGAATAAATGGACTGCCACACTTTTATTTCCTGACATATTTCTCTCGCTTCCTCAACATTCACACATCGTGTCATGCACGCGCGTCGATTTCTCTGACTCCTCACATGGCCGACATTCAATATTTGATTTATTTGATCGTGCCACGTTTTCCTCGGTCTTCCTCTATTTCTGGTTCCATTTACATCGTTAACACAATATTTTACCATTCATTCTTTCCAAATGTCCAAACCATCTTAATGATCCTTTCATTATTTTGTTCATAACACCATCATTCGCACCGCATTCACTTCTTATATTTTCATTCGATACTCTGTCATACACAGAGTATCCACACATTCGTCTAAGAGATCTCATTTCTACTGCATTTATTCTTCTTTCATCATTCTTTTGCCAGTTCAATGCTTCGCTTCCATATAAGGGTCGGTAGAAGAACACTATTGTGCACTGCCATTCTAGCTTTTTTGGATTATTATTATATTTTATTATAGCATTTGAGATAACGAATCGGGGAGATTCAAGGCACGTCGGCGACGTTACGGTCACTCTCCAGTGTAAGTAGACGTTCAAAGATCTCATTTCTACTAGAATAACAAAATTGTTAAGTTGATAACTGTAATATGAGAACCCTACCGGGCGTCAGTCGGGGGAAGATAACCGTGAAATACCATCATTCTCCATCCGGAAGAATCCAGTTCGCTGTGGAGATTTTGTAATTTTTACCTGTAACAAAAAAGAAAAAACAAACATAAGCTGCTGGTCACACAATATGCTTTTAATAATAAAACGTACGGAATACAGCCATAATGAATATTGATGCACTTGAACAGGCCTCGTCAAAAAAATGCCCCGCGGGCCGCATTCACGCCAAAAAAATCCAATAAGCATAATTGCAATACGATAACGCTAATGGTATTACGACATTTAAATTACTGGGGCGCAATATGAGATTGAATCCTAGGCTACTCCAAGTTATAATCAAATGATTTTACTAAAATCTCTTGATGGAAGTGAATTTTAAATAATAATTAAATAAAACAATGTTTTTTTAAATTATTATTTATTTCGACAGCGATCGGTTTCGCCAGGCTCGTGTATATTAATGTATAGTGGAAAATAGATATCTTGTGGTAATAGTGACAAATGCAGATATAAAAAAGTGAAGTGAAATGAAAGTGTTACGAACAACATAAGGTAAATAAAGATGGATGGGCATTGGAAATAATAAATATATATATATAATGGTACAGAAAGTATGGATACTTTAGCCCCGTCATAAAACAAATACCAAATCACACTCCAACAATGCTTCCTACAGACGTAAGAGAAATAGCCATTAGATCTGAACCTCTGTAAGCCAGAAGATCCAAGTCCATGACGAGGACGGAGCAAGAAATAGAGGAAGTTCGAGGAAAACTTAACACAATTAAATTAATGTCGGCCACGAAAGAGTCGGAGTAATCGATATGCGTGCATGACACGGTGTATGAATGTCGAGAAATCGAGAATGTCAGGAAAGAACAATGTGGCGGTTCATTCTTTCTGCCTATGCCTTTGGGGTAACGGCGTGATGATTAGTTAGATAAGTTAAAAATAATAACAGAAGAGAAGAATGATACAAGTAGTAAATTATGTATCCATTTTAACAAAGCATAATAAATATTTTAAAGAGATCAGCATGGTGACCCAGCAGCCCTTTAAAACGAGCACCGTGGTTTGGATTGGGTGTCAAGGCCCCTAAGAACGTCTGGAGAGCGTTTAATAAATAAAAATATATTTTACTTTCGTATAAATAAGTTTATTTGTGGTGTGACATTATTAAATATAATAATAAGAGTAATGGAATATACTACAGAATATTCTGTTACCCTGACGAAGTTCCGACGGGAGAAACCGGTTGGTGTTTTTAAAAAATGAATTGATTTATTACAAATACAAATTGGTTGAGGAAAAAGAGTTTCTGGAAGCAAAAGAAATATAATCTAAAAACTTGGAAAAGCAGCATCAAGGAGGCTAAATCACTTCAGGAGTTGTATGTTCATGTACTCGTATAGTAAGCAGATGTTTTTTTACAAAACACATTTAATAATGTTACTTTTTTTTATATACTTTGTAACATTTATTAAAAAAACTAAAATATCAAACATGTTTCGGACCAGAATGCCCTTCATCAGTGATATTATATAAATATTTAAAATATTATAAAATTTTGAATGTATACAAATACTGGATTTTACCCATTGCGGGTAAATTTTTATTATTTTTATAAGGATTAATTGTATCTCAATAGAGACGAAGATGTAAATAGCGCCTCGTCGGAAAACAATTTACATCTTCGTCTCTATTGAGATACAATTAATATTATAAAATAGTTTACAAATACGGTCAGTTTTGACAGAAGTTATAATATTTATTTTTATAGATATTATAACATTACATATATTTAATTTTAATTTTTTTTTTTTAATAAATGTGAGTGTTGTATAAAAAGTATATAAAAAAAGGAACATTAAACATCTACAACACAGAGTTATGGCGAACATAGAAGAAAATTTAATAATTTCATTTAAATACGTTTAAGCGTTTAAAAAAAACTCACATACAATTTAAAATATACAATAAAATACCAAGTATTAAAAACGCTTATTTTTTTCCAGATATTATCGGGGTCCACGTGTGGCCCGCGGGTCGGGGGTTAAACAGTCCTTCACTAGACGTATGTGTGAGTAAAATCCGTGTAGAGGCTTAGGCACGAGTCCGTCCACCTTTACCGATTACTTAAATAAAAATAATTACTTACAAGAAACAAATTGTAATTTTTTTTGTTTGTTTGGCGTGTCCAATATTTTGTATGTAGGGCAATCGCACGCAGCAGCACGTGAACGTACAGCGGTGAGTAATCAAGGCTTACGGCCAAGAAGTTTGCGCCAAGTTCACGGATCTCTGACGGATATCGGACTCGACTGTAATTCGTGATGCATTACCAATATAATAACATATCATAAGCGATCAATACACGTGAACGACCCGTTTCCGCAAGCGCACTATATCGCCAAAGCCAACCGCGAATGATCTCCCCATGCGAATTAATATAGCGAAAAAAATCCTCGGGTGAACGTTCTTCCTGGCTGTAATTATGATTACGCATACCGAAGCGGTAAACCGGGCATTTGCAAAGGGAATAAAAACAATTCGCATACAATTTAACAATGCGCGAATTAAAAATGATTGATGCCGAGTTAATCCGACTCCGTTACCTTGGATCTCGCCAGTTTCAATCGAATGTAGTAGAATTTAGAATGTACACAGGCAACCTCTGATCGGGAGGCGATTAGTTAATTTGAATAATAACTTACGCGTCGGTTCTCAAGAGTTGTCAAAAAATCACGGGACCTTAAGGTTAAAGTTGTCACAAGGGTCATGGGACAATTTGAAATAAGATTAATTCAAATCAATGAAGATTGGACACGAATCATTTGGCATTCAGAGGTCCAGCTATTGTGGCTATTCCTTTTATGTCTGATGGGAAATTGTTGGAATACTAATTTCATTAATTGTTACTTTATGAAGGGGCTTGATCTGTGTGGCGTTTATTTGCAGATTGTACGGCGAGACACCGAGGGAGAGTAGCGTAGCTTAAATGTGGTCTGGGTCCCCCTTGGTTGCAAATATACATATTTTATTATTATTATTTTTTAACGTAAGTCCCGCATGGACGGAGGACGGGCCTAGGAAGTGCACGAGTGAAGCTGACGAAAGGCGCCGCTGCGTCTATAATAGCTTCGGGTAAGCGGAGGGAGCCCAAAAAAAAAACAACAACCCACCAAATCACCTTCCAACAATGTTCTCATCGGACGTAAGAGGAATAGCCACAAGAGCTGAACCTCTGTTAGCCGGAAGAGGTTTTGATTCAAAATTTCTTACGCAAGCCGGGCTTCTGGGCTTCTATGGGAGTACCGTTATTGCTAGATGGACAGCTAAAATATACAATGTAGGTCTTGAAAAAATAAAAGGAGTGTCGGGAGGCCACCTAAAAGATGAATTGACATTGCCCGAATAGCTGGAACGACCTGAATGCGGAAGGTAGAATACAGGAACGAGTGGAAATAACCAGAAAGGCCAATATCCAGCAGTAGAGCAAGAAAGCTAAAGAAGAAGATATAGGTAGAAATCAATTTAAATGCCAACTAATGAAAAGAAAACCCAAAAGAGAAATTGTCAAATAGTTGAATGGTACATATTCATTGTAATATGAGATAAGCAATTTGAAAAACTGTGAATCGTTAAACATCTGTGAAAAGAGATTTTTACGACGACATAAGCATTAACACGGATGGATGGAGAACAAGCCGGCGGGCGACCTTTGCATTCAGGCAAACACCCGGCGAAGTACGGAAATGTATGAAGGTACATCCACAAATACCTGTTTTCTCTTCACTTTCTCCGGCGTCCTACAATTTAAGCCCTTTAGTGGCAGTGCCGATGAGCGGATAAAAAGGAGAGAATATCCGCTGCGAATAATTGCCAATGAGAAAATAATTCATAATATAATAAAGAAATTTCAATATCCATAATATATCACAGAAGAACACATATGGGCGGTGAAAATTGCTCTTACACTTAAAGTATTAAAAAATAATTCTTATAAGAATTAAGATGGCGCTAGTGTACAACAATGTGAAGTTATTAAAAAATAGTAGCATATATACAAGTTCCATATATACAAGTTCACACTTGGGTTCGAGCCTGGACACGACCAGATCCCTTCTTCATAATAATGAGCTATTTTCTGCTCACATTGAAGATCGTAAAATAAATTCTAATATCATTGATTTAAATCTTTGGTGTTAGTCTCTTTAACCGTCGCGTTGCCATGTGGTCAATTGAGTTTCCACTGCCAATTTAAAGTTGATTTTCTTAAAACCTATGGACCCTAATATTATTAAAAAAATTGTAATCTTCCATTGAAGTGTTCTCAATATTTCGTAATAAAAAAAAGCAAAAAATTACTTCCTTCATCCCAAAAAAAAAAAAATTCTAAGACTGCCCTCACCTTCATTCGTGTTAAGGTAGAATTTGTTTTGCTAATATTTACAACTTTATCAAAAGTGACAAATACTTACTCGCTATTTTGAACGTATTATAAATTATATGTTTGACCTTTTCATAGGTACGTAATAATACCGACTGTGGACAGAAACGCAGCACGCAACTTAATAATATCAGAACTGTGAAAATATTAACACTTTACCAAAAGGGACAAATATTAATACGTACTCGTTGTCTTGAACGTACTATACATTTTGCCTAGGTGCCTTTATCATACGTAAAATCTCGTAATGTCTCGCCATACAAGTTTATACTTGGTGTCAGTCGCTCGTATGCTGTGACGCATTCCATATCAGAAATCGCATGGTTCCAGAAAAAAATTAATAATGATATGTTTTTCAAATAATCCATGTATGTTATAGATATCGATCTATTCCTAATGAAATTCCCTACAAGATGACATAAATTAAATTTGATTCATCGAGTCATATGCTTGATATTTAGATAAAGTTAGCGGTAAACTGAATTGACCACATGGGAGCGAGCGTTTTGTTTTGAACACGGTACGTTAAGGGTTAAAAAAAAAATGTCGGTCAAGTAAGGAGTCCGAGAAATCGACGTGCGTGCATGACGCGATGAATGTTGAGGAATCGAGAAAAATACGTCAGGAAAAAACAGTAGCGGAGTTATTACGAGGTGTAAATTATAATATTACGAGGTGTAAACGAGGTGTAATGATTAATTGGCAAAATTAAGTGTATATTGTCATATAAATAGTTCAAATTATATTCATGTAAATAAAAAATAAAGAGAAATTATAAAACACCTGTTTTTTGTTTGTTTTAAAAATTTGTAAAATATTTGTGTTTTTTTTCTAGATATGACTCAAAACATGATTTTTTGTGATTGAACAGTTATTGACGGTACATATTAGATTGATTAGCACCTCAGTAACACACTTGACTCCATCGGCGGTGTTTATCGTAACAATTTTCATAACAATTGATATCAATCTTGTAAAAGTTCTGAAAAAAAAGAATGAATTATATAATTCTTGGCCACCAACTGAGTAAAAAAAATATAATAAACGATGATCATTACAATGATACCAAAATAATACTATCGCATTACTCAGTATATTAAAGACACCATTAAAGTTTGAAAATATAATCACGTGATTTAACAACAGTGGCGGTCGGCGATTTTTTTACGAGTGATTTTTTTTACCAATTAATCAATCTCAATGGCACCGAAAGTGGTGACAGCGGGGTATCAGATTCACGAAGTCCGCAATTCGATTTCTGGCCAAGATATCTCTCGCTTTTTGTTCATCTCATCTGGTAGGGAGAGTTCAGCGTTCACGTGAAAAAAAAAACAAGTACCTATCTGTAATGACTTCGAGAATCATATAATCAAATTTGACTGCGTGAAATTGACACTGATGTGAACATCGTACAAACATCATCAATATTACACCTCTGAGATGAGAGTCGGATAAAAATAACGATGACTGTATCATTAATATCGTAAGCATTATTTTGTGATTGTACAATACATTATGATATTCAATGCACTCTGGTATAATATATATCTTATTTCAAACAAAAACAACTTTTTACTTATGCAGTTTTGAGTCATGTGTGAAAACTTCAACTCGTAAAAAAAAGCTTTTCTATTATGGCTCGATGTGCTTTCATGAAACGGGATCATATCTGTGCGGTAATTTGGGCATAAAATAAAATATGCCTCCTTGCTATATATATCTTTTCGTGCATATATCGAGAGGATTTGTGATATTGGGCTTCATCGTCCGGACCGGAAGAGTTTTCAGAGATCCCAATGTGCTCAGAGTCCTATACAACGCGTTGGTAAGGAGCAGACTCGAAAGTGGTTCTGTAATATGAAGTCATCACGAGGCGAGATATTCCGTTGTGCTGGAGAGGGTTCAGAAAAAAATTCTGGAGAATGGTAGTTATTTCCCACGGCATTTCTTTTGGGAATGCTCGGAGCCAATTTTCTACAGCTTCGAAGAGATGGGCATCTTATAACCCATTTCTTTGATTTATTAGGGGGTACTTCGAGAACTCGGCCGTGCTGGAGGATGTTGGCCTTTTTGTCCCCGATAGATATCTCCAACAGCACAGCACAGATTGTTTTTTACCTATCGGCAACCAGAACCAATCTGCCTTTGGTGACACCGGTGGGAAGAGCAGAGGCAAGAGTAGTATGTTGAACGCAGTCTCCTCGGAGATCGACGTCTTTCATATTAGTGAAAGTACATTCAGGGGACAAATACTCTTGACTTTAGAAAGTATCTTGTCTTCCTAATGTCGAACCATCAGTAATGCGTTCCTGGTATTATGTTGATGTCTAAATTGAAAACCCATATTTTTCATATTTCATACCCAATTTAAACTTTTATACTTTGTTCTATCATACTTTTTAACCGATCGCTTTTTAAGCGGTCACATTTAGATTTTTAGATTTAAAACACGTCTTAATGCGCCCTTTAGGTGATTACACCACAAAAACGGCGCTTTAAAAGTTAGTATATTATTATTATATAATATTTTACCTGTCCTCAATAGATTCCTTAATTATTTATGCTGTTTGTAATGTCTTTTGAATAAGTAAATTGATTTGATTTATTGATCTTTACATGAATACATATTTTAAATTTGTGCAAGCCCTGGTACGGATAGTTATAATTGTTTACATTTGCAATTAAAACAAAAAGCGTAGTAATTTTTTTACTGTTGTATAACTTCTAAGATGACTTCACAAGTCGTAATTTCAATTACAAAGGAACATACAATTAATGGTCGGTTTTGAATTCTCACGCTAAATATCACCGGCGTACTATTCCTTCGAGGCGGAAGACTTGGGTTTAAAGGTACGGCAGAGTTAATGCATGGATTCACATAACCACATAACGGACAACGGAGTCGCCTAACGAAATGAATACACGGAAGAAAATGTATCATACAAAATTAACATTACACAAAGCACCGTTGTGTGCATAGTACAGACAGCACAATGCCAGATAAACGTTGATCACCTGTTGAATTTACGGCAGATTTATAATATGTAAATGTATTTACTTACGTACGTAACACATTAGCTTGAATAATACAACGATACTGGTGAGAAATTTAGTTTCAAATAACACATTGAAATTTTTTGATAAAATTAAAGGCGTTCTTCTCGATCGCTTGGTGCGCCTTCATGGACCAGGATCACACAACTGCACCTAGAATCGGGAATCCCGATGATAGATGAATTCATTCTGAAACTTGCCGAACGTTTTTACAAAGGACTCCATTCACATTCTAACCCCACAATAAAATACCTCGCAAATTACGACCCAAACACCTCCAGCCGCCACAAGCGCCCAAATCGATCCTCCTTCAGAGGAACACTCCGGGTCACACAAATCATGCCCCCGCATAAACTAACAACCCACCAAATCACCTTCCAACAATGTTCCCATCAGACGTAAGAGGAATAGCCGCATGAGCTGAACCTCTGTAAGCCAGATGATCCAAGTCGTAAGAGGAATAGCCGCATGAACTGAACCTCTGTAAGCCAGAAGATCCAAGTCCAAGTCTCCACTAGTTTCAGTACAAGGGAATGGTTTGCAGAAAAGTGTAACATTTGTTGCTGGTTCTTAGGATGCCACTTTGGCCTTTTAATGTAAGTTTCTCGTTGCTTTCCACATTTGTGTATAACAAGTTATTTGAACCCAATTACTGTATACAACTTTAAAGCCATTGATTCGCATGAAATATGGAAGATTTTATTTAAACTGTTCAATTAAATAACTTTGTTTTATGTATTAAAATTGTATTTTATTTTACGCGACAGCTGTTTCGTCAACCTATGTTGACATCATCAGGTGTTACAATAATATATCAAATGTCAAATTTTCGTGATTTTTCGAACCTTTACGTCTATTTGTTCCTATGTAAATTTGAATAATTTCTTTTATATAATTTTGAAGTTTCTTGCTGGAGTTGAGTTAGGTACCTAATTATTTTAATTAAAATAACGGTTGGTTACTATTTACAAGAGAAAATATTAAAGGTGGAAAAAGAAAAAAAAAAAATAATCATAATAATAAAAACAATAATTAGAAGGAACAATTACACATAATATAGAGCCAAAAACGATGAAACATAATAAATTAGAGATTTTACTGTCACGTGAATTCTACACCAGACCAAAGACAGTGTGACAAACACACTGCCATCATCACATTTATTATTATGGAATTTCACAATATTAATGGATAAATTAGAGATTTTACTGTCACGTGAATTCTAAACCAGAACAAAGACAGTGTGACAATCACACTGCCATGATCACATTTATTATTATGGAATTTCACAATATTAATGGATAAATTAGAGATTTTACTGTCACGTGAATTCTACACCAGACCGAAGACAGTGTGACAAACACACTGCCATCATCACATTTATTATTATGGAATTTCACAATATTATTGGATACGTTTTATCGAGATTTTTTTTATCATAAGGGTGGGGGAACAAAATATCGATTATTCGTATTTTATACATCGATATTAATGTACGAAAAATCCAAAACATGTCGAATTTGCAGATGTTTGCACAAGCTCTTGTCTGTGCTTGTTGAATAGTCTTTGACATTCAATATGAGACCAGGCTACGCATATTAAAAAAAAGATGCAAGATTCAAACAGAGTAATTTTATAAAAAGAGGTTCTAAGAGGTGAAGAGCTCATAAAAACACGTTTCAATATTATAGCGATGGAACTAAATGCGTTAATCTTCTTATAAACATACATGTAATAGTCTGTCTTAATGGTTACTTCTTACCATAATACGTAATATGTGCATAACTCATTTCGCCCAAATATTCACTTAAGACATTATAGCTCTCAGGTACGGATGAAATTTAAGAAAATATGTAATTAAAAATGGGTGGACACATGCAATGTTTCCGTATAAGAGTATTGTTTTCTCTGGGTTCTAATTTTATGTTTTAAACTTTGACTACTGACCACATACTCGATAGAAATTTTTAGTAAATAATTTACTTAAGACATTATGGTTCTCAGGTACAGATCGACGACCTTCGTGGCCGAGTGGTTAGTGCTACGACTGCCACACCGAAGGTCCCAGGTTCGATTCCCGGCGATCGCAATGTGATTGTCACACTTTTATTGGTCTAGTGAAGAATTCACGTGACAATAAAATGGCGATAGATTAGCTACCTTTCACATGTTATGAGAATCAATATGACATTAGGTGTACAACTTTGCTTCCGCCGCTTTATTTTCAAAATTCAAGGTTTTATTGTGAAGAACTGGTTACTTATATTTACGATTCAATGTATTGTCCATCGTTGGTCACTACCTTCTTCCATCTTTCGGGCAGCATACGAATCCCGTGTCGAAAAATCTCGTAATCTTTTGAAACGATCCACGAATCGATCCAAGTTTTCACTTCTCCAAAATATCGGAAGTAATGGCCAGCCAGGCCGTGAGACATTGATCGAAACAAGTGATAGTCAGAGGGAGCAATGCCTGGAGAATACGGCGGGTGGGGTAGGACTTCCCATTTTAACGTTTCCAAGTATGTTTTGATGGGCTTTGCGACATGGGGTCGAGCATAGCTATTTCATTTAAATCGATTTGTCTCGGGCTGTAATGATGTAAAGAGCGTTTCAACAAAATAATAATGATAATATTTAACCAAACAACATGAAAAAGTACTTAAAAAATGGGTGGGAACATGTATTTTTTTCCGTATATTGTTTTCTCTCATCGTGCGCCGGTTCTTTATTGATATTCTAAAACAAATTTGACTCTTTAATATTCGATAGAAATTTGGAGTTTAGAATTCACTTAAGACATTATGGCTTTCAAAGAACATCTAAGTACCTAAAAAATGGGTGGGAACATGTAAATTTTCCGTATATTGTTTTCTCTCATCATACGCCGGGCTCTTATTGATATTCTAAAACAAGTTTGACTTCTTAATATTCGATAGAAATTTCGAGTTTAGACACACGGATTTAATTATATATGCGGCATTCTTGTGGCAGGGGGGACGGGGGGGGGGGGGTGGGCGCAGGGAGTAGGCCGCGCGGAGTTGTCAGCTGCATTTTAACCATTCTGGGAAGTAGGCTCCTGGTGTTTTGGTCATGGCACCAGCGCCGCAGTCAAATCGCTTATACGGCATACGCAATATTTGGGTTAAACAAATTTAAATAAATGCACACCATTGTGGTATTCCGATAAAAATAAAATGGCTGTGACACGGTTATCATGTATTTGAAATATAATTAATTGTTTATTTTCATTAAAACTTTGTTTAAATATTTATTTCGTATATACAAAAACGAACACTGATGAAGGGCTTCTGTGTTCGAAACATGTTTGTATTTTAATTAAAAAATTTAATAATGTTAATTTTAGATAAACTTAAGGCTAACACTGGAATTCCGCAATGACGATTTTTTTATGAATTAAAACAGTTTTTTCCCATTTTGAGTTTATTTTTCTAGACATGTTTCGAAGGCTTACACCTTCAAACCTTTCAAAATTTAACCCATTGATATGTCTATTGTTATCTCCCTAGTAACTAGCCAAGTTAACTTACATATGTTATATATGTTTCTCGGTTCTTGCACTCAGTTTGTAATGATTTTGGTTAGTTTATATCTTTCTCGCGATGATGAAGGTGTAACCCTTCGAAATATGTCGAGAAAAATAAACTCAAAAGTGGAAAAAAGTTTTTTAATTCATAAAAAATGGTAATAATGTTAATGTTGTTTACAAAGTAATAAAAATTGTTCAATTAACCAGTAAGTACAAATATAGAAAAAGTTATGTAAAACTTCATATTGAATAATTAATACGAAACCTTTTGAGAGTGCCAACCCTCATGTATGGAAGTGAAGCTTGGAGCTGGCAAAAGAAGGATGAAAGAAGGAAAAACGCCGTATAAATGAGATCACTAAGAAGAATGTGCGGGGAAACGTTGTATGATAAAATACCGAACGATGAAATAAGAACAAAATGTAACGCAGATGATTGCATCATGGATAAAATTAAAAAAAGGATCCCGGAGACGGTTTGGACATACGGAAAGAATGGATGAGAGTAGAATGGTTAAAAAGTTGTACACAAGCAGCGTGAGCGGAAAAAGAAGCCGAGGAAGACCGAGGAAAACATGGCATGACCAAATTAATCAATTACTAAAAGGCGGTCGCATTCGAAGTCGGAATAATCGACGTGCGTGCATGGTTCGATGTATGAATGTAGAGGAAGCCCGAGAGGTATGCCAGGACAGAGCATTGTGGCGATCCATCCTCTCAGCCTACCCCTCTGGGGAAATGGCGTGATGGTTAGTTAGTTATTTTTTATATATAAAAAAAAACACCTTCTAACGCCTGAAACTAATATTTATTTAAAAAGCGTGCGACGTTTCAAACGCAGAGAATATATCGTACCACGAACTCAACTGTACAGGCGCGCGTGAGAAACTGCAAAATACCTTCGTTCACTAATGCGAACCAATCATAACATCGCTGCAGAGGAATTAGTCAATTCGCGCAGAACACATTTATTAAAGTGTAGCAGGGCACAGCATCGATTGGTTTAATACTAAATAACCGAGATGGCGGCGTGACCCACCGAGGTCGTGTGTTGCTATAATACCTTCCTCATACCGGGCGTTTCACTTGTTTCCCGGCGAAACTTTCATTCACTGACCAACTTAGCGCCATTCCAACACAGCGCGCTCCATTGACGCTGCGATGTAATCTTTCTTCAAACCGTTCGACTGCGTATGCTTATGTGTATTTATCTTATTTTTTTTACGCGAGTCATATTGAGTTTTGGTTGTCTTTAGTTTGCAGCGGTGGTGAAACAAGTTTGTGTTGGCTCCCAGGCCGCAGGTGGAGAGAAATGTCTTGCGACGTGTTTATACGTTGTTCTGGATTCAGCGGCGAGAGCTGGAAGACGTGAATAGAACAGTTAAGGGATATGAATCATTTAAATAATACAATTTAATAAAAAATATCTCGGCTTCGAATCTACATTTGATGGCCATATAAGAATATAACTTGTGCACAAACTTAATATACAATAGTTCTTCTTCTTCGTGTTAATGATAGTAGTAGGGTCTATATAACGTTGGCTCAGATGTCTGCCAGCTGGGCCGCGCTTCTGGATGCTGGAGCCAGGTCCTCTTCGATGCAGGTGACTAGGCAGCGCGGGAACTGTGTTATATGCAGTAAGGATTGCTGCATATAAGTGCGTCCCTTCGCTACGAAGAATCCTTCATCTCACCAAGTTGTCCCTGGTTTTACCAACGCGTGTAGATAGTAGGTTCAGAGTTTTCCAGGTTCTCTATGGCAGCTTTTGTCCGACGGGTGGGTTCCGACCCAATGACAGCGAAATCCGCAGAGCGACTGGATACTTTTGAGAGAAGAGTGCTGCGCAGAATTCTAGGACCTGTGAATGACGGTGAAGGCTGGAGAGTGCGGTATAATGACTAGCTGTACCATATTTACAAAGCTCCCAGTTTCTCCACACAGGTTAGACAGAATAGACTGAGATGGGCCGGTCACGTGTAGAAGATGCCGTCATCGCGAACCCCAAAAAGATTGCTGGAGTGGCACCCAGGTGGAGGATGAAATTGGGAGAGATGGAAATAAATTGTTACGAGTGTCACATTGGAGGATCGAAGCGGAGGACACTCATAGCTTTTCTTCCGTTCGTCCAGTCTTTCAACTTCGGATGCACGCTGCAGAGGTGGAGTGGAATTTAGTTTATCTTCTTGATAATGTACAACACTTCGCCCAGCTTATCCAGATCAGCCAGCACACTGTCTCGACATTTCTATCAGTCGGACGGCCTAGACGCGTGTAGGATTTGAATGACTCTTAATTTTCTGGATCGGGAAACGTGATCGATCTCAGGCGATTAGCTCAAAAATCGTTAATAATATATATTCATATAATTTACTTATCTACAGAATATGTATGCCCTATATGTCCCCACTATTACATCGGGTAATGATCGCTTGGTACCCCGGTATATTAACCAGTAGATTATTTTTTGCCACTAATTTTATAGTCGAGAATACTGAGGTCAGATTAGGTTAAAATTAAATTTCGTGACCGATTAACTCAACAACAAATAGTTGTTGCGTGTATAGATTGTATAGATATCTATTAATGTAACGATAATTAATTTGTAAATAAAATTGTTTAAATTATATCTTTAGTTCAATTTCGCGCAAAAAAATCTTATAGTGTAGACTTGCAGAGCTTTTCCAAGTAGATTCTAGAGATTTACAATATGTATTAAATATGTAAGCGGATCAGATGAGAGTAGTGATGTCAGGAGTTCCACTTAAGAACACCAAGGAGTTTGTCTACCTCGGGAGCAAAATAACATGGGATGGAAGACCTCTTGCACACCATAATGGAGGGTATGACCGATGGGACAAACTCTAGGGGACGCCCACGCCGAGAGTACCTGGATGACTTGTTGGTGGACTTGCGCTGCTCATCATATGCAGGTTTCAAAAGAGCCGCACAAGACAGGGAAGAATGGAAGAGAAGAATATAAGAAATTGCTGCAAACCAATCCCAGGATTGAAACCATAGAGAGAGAGAGATGTACGCGGATACGTCCAAGTGTGTCAAACAAACGATTAAAAAAAAGTTAGCAAAAAGGTGATAAAAGCAAGACGCGCGGCGTGCAGAAAGAATTCTACAAAACAAACAATACAAAAATCCAATTTACACATTCTAAATAGGACACACAATACTTAGGTATTCAATTGATCCGATAAGACGAAGCTATCTATGATGAGTAAAAAATATTCAAGTTATGTGTAGCCTTAGAAGAATATGAACATGAAAGCGGTAGAAATGAGATAAGGAAAAGGGTTAGTGGCACGTTAGAAGTGTCAACATATTATAAATATAGTCGAAAGTTATGTAAATCTGAAATTGACTCTAACGGGTGAGTCGAACGATGAATTTTAATTTGACAACGATATTAACCTACAAAATATGAATGACAATGAATAAGACTTCAAGTTCATTACGAATAACGAATGAATAGGATAAAAAACCTATCCGGGTTTCGTAAGCAGACTACAGAGGTTTTTTCCCCATATAATAATACCCAACTCAACGATAAATTGATGAAACGTGTTCAATATTTACGTACTTGAGATTGAATTTTTTTATTTTTAGAATAGGTCATGGTTAAGTACCGTAGTTAACAGAGGCAGAATAAAAAAATCATTTTAGCATGAAATGTTTTGTAGGCGCACCTGTGTAAAATACTTTGGCAAGAATTTCACAACAGCCTTGAAAGAGGATGATAAATAATGCATCAGATAAGAATGTGAAAAGATAGATGAAGAAATGACATATCAAATAAATTAAGAAGATGAAATTGAGGCCTTGTTTACACGACGAATAAAAGAGCTCGTGATACAGTAGTAAATGACGTAAACGGGACTAGAAATAAAGGAAGGCCGAAGAAAATGGGGCACGATCAAATCAGTTATCCGTGGCTCTATCCCAAGGCATTTCTTTTGAGAATGCTCGGGACCAATTCTCTACAGCTTCGAAGTTATGGACATCTAATAACCCATTTCTTTAGATTAATTAGGAGGTTACTTCGAGAACTCGGCCGTACTGGAGGATGTTGGCCTTTTTATCCCCGATAGATATCTCCGACAGCGACAGCACAGATTGTTTTACCTACCGGCGGCCAGAACCAATCTGCCTCTGGTGACACCGGTGGGAAGAGCAATTAGTCTGCTGAACGCGGTCTCCTCGGAGATCTGCGTCTTTCATATTAGTGAAAGTAAGTTCAGAGGACAAATACTATTGACTTTAGAAAGTATCTTGTCTTCCTAATGTCGAACCATCACTAATGCGTTCCTGGTATTATGATATATGTGTATAATATTTTACTTGTACTCAATAGACGCCTTAAACAATTGTGCTGTTTGTAATGTCTTTTGAGTAAATAAACTGATTTGATTTGATCAAATATTAAATGTCGGCCACGCAAGGAGTCGGAGAAATCGACGTGCGTGCATGACACTATATATAAATGTTGAGGAATCGAGAGAAGTACGTCAGGGCAGAACAAAGTGAGGATACATTTTTTCTGCCTTTCCCCTCCGGGCAGATGGTGTGATGGTTAGTTAGTTAAAAAAAACACTTTAGCATGAAATGTATAGTAGACGCACTTGGGTAAAATACTTTTGAAATTATTTCACAATAGCATTGAAAGAGGATGATAAATAATGCATCAGATAAGAATGTGAAAAGACGAGGAACTGACATATTAAATGAATAAAGAATATGAAATTGAGAAAAGAACATATAAATTAGAGTGACATTTCCAGGCGTTATCTAGCAGTGCGTTAATGGCGGTAGCCTTTCACATTGCGTTATAAAGATCTTCTGCTTAATGCTTAAATCTAATCTTCATAGATGGTACTGGTCTGCAAATTGAAACTGAAATGTGAATTGTGGTGTTGGATATTAACATATATACAACTTCCAAAAATTTGTCAGACATGGTGGTCATAAGAAAGGTGGAATGGGGAATGTTGTAATTACATAAAGCGTGCGCTTAAACCAACCAATGACAGGTCATAAGTCCTGTAAACACCTCGATCACCATATTCAGTTTCCAGTTTGCATCTTCGTCTCTATTGAGATAAAATTAATCCATGAAATTGAGGTCTTGTTTACACGACGAATAAAAGAGCTTGTGCTACAGTAGTACTAATTCGATAATTTTCGATCACCTGGTTTGTTTTTTGTTTTTATTTTTTACGCGGTCGGATTACGATGCGACCTGGCGGTGTTTTTTTTGGTTTCCAGCCATTGAATAACAAGAGATTGTACGGCCAATTTGCTCGCGACTTTCCGATCGGCTCCGTGCTATTGGCGACCGCCGATGAATGCCACTAAGTAGGTCGCTGGAGACAAGTACCGAGGTGAGGAATGCGGCTCGCTGCCTCTACGGGTCCAGCGGCCAGAGGCGGCAGGCTTCGGAGTCCGTCGCTGCCTAGGGGAATCTGAATGGGCGAAATACAAGCCGAATCTTTAACGTCTGAGAAACTGCGTAAATTATTTCCACTACTACGCATAAGGAAGTCGGCTGCTGCGAACGGATAAAGGAATGTGTCATTCGCATTTAAGGATTAAATATCGATGACCTAATTGTACATAAGCACCTATCCCATAATATCGAATACAATTATAACACGATATAATTATGTTTTAGATCAGGCATGGGCAACCTTTCCTAGGTCTGGGGCCAAATTATCATTCTGTCTCCCTGTCAAGGGCCGGACCAAATTATTAATCATAATAAGGTAATATTAAATTGAATAAAACACGTTGCTACTTCTTATATATATTTTTTTATTTATATAATGAACGAAATAATATTATATACTGATTACAAAATTTAGTGTGAATATTGGACTTATACTTAAATTCTCATCCTTAAAGTTTCATCCTTGAAAAAAACTGTTCACATGTATATATGCTGCCAAAAAGACGAATGATTTTTCTATATCACTGCAAGCGCCCGTGTCATCTGCATTATTTAAACTATAATTTTTTTCTCTATTACTTCGCCGAGATGAATCAGGGCCGGACAAAATAGCTCCGCGGGCCGGATCCCCCCGCAGGCCGGCGGTTGCCCATCTATGTTTTAGATTATCGTATATTGCATACAATGTAAAATTAATTAATAAAATATGTAGGTGTACGTATGTTTCTTTTTCGTCTTGATTTTGGCCTTGGAATCATAATAATACAGTAGGAAATATCACAGAAATTACGCGCGTATCAACAGAGAAAATAGATATGCTAAATTTCTTATCAGTATTAAATTTCATTGTTATTACGCGTTGTTACAATATTTATTGTAATGTATAATATAAATAAATAAATGCTATACATAGTAATTTTAAATTGATTTATGGTATATACAGTTGTTTTACTAAACAGTTTTGGTACCCGCAATAGAACAATGAGTGAACTGAGACTTGAATTATATTTTTCAAAACATATAAAAGACAAATCTTACTCTATTAAATAAACAAAAGAAAATGTTTTATTTTTAGGGTACTTATGGTTTAAGCTAACTTATTTTTATTTTTATTAGACGATGGCAGCGAGCTGTCTAAAAAGTATTCAAAAATACAAAAAAAAATACACATACTTCGTAATAAAAGTCAACTCAATGAACAGACTGGAAGCATTTGAAATGTGGCTCTATCGCCAAATGCTCAGAATTCCCTGGACAGACATGGTTACTATAGTCCTGAGCCGAGCTAGAGTCGACAGGGAGTTGTTGTCAACTATCAAGGTTCGGAAGATTTCACATCTGGGTCATGTACTGCGTGGGGAAAAATATCACTTTCTTCAACTGATATTGGGGGGGAAATTGAGGGACGCCGAGGGCCCGGTAGGAGACAAATGTCCTGGCTGCGAAACGTGAGGGAGTGGACCGGCATTCGAAGTGTGGAGGAGCTGTTCCGAGTGGCGCAGGACAGGGACAGGTTTGCCGAGGTGATCGCTAAAGGGGGACCCGATAGGGCACTCGAAGAAGAAGAATTAGTAACGAAATATGAATAAGGAGGTCAAGAGACGGATAGTTGGAAATCCACCTCACAGGAGGAGCAACCCTCTGGAGATAGGATCACATAGATCTACAGCAAGGGAGAAGAAGATATTTAAAAAATCTCAATTAGTTGAAACATAATATAACAATACCAAAACAAACGTTGTATGATAGAATACCGAACGATGAAATTAGAAAGAAATGTAAGGCAGATGACTGCATCATGAATAAAATTTAAAATGATCCCTGAGATGGTTTGGACATATGGAACGAATGGATGAGAGTTGAATGGTTAAAAAGTTGTACACAAGCAGCGTGAGTGGGAAAAGAAGCCGAGGACGACCGAGGAAAACATGGCATGACCAAATTAATTAATTACTAAAAGGCGGCCACATTCGAAGTCGGAATAATCGACGTGCGTGCATTGTAAGATGTATGAATGTAGAGGAAGCCCGAGAGGTATGCCAGGACAGGCCAGTGTGGCGATCCATCCTCTCTGCCTGCCCCTCCGGGGAAATGGCGTGATGGTTAGTTAGTTAGTTTTAGTTAATATAACAATGTTAACGATACAATAGCGGAATATAAAAGTATTCATTTTGATTAATGATTCATGTGCGTGCGCACAGTTTTAGAGAATAAATTAATAAAATGCATAAAAATAACTTTATAACAGGTCTTTTGTATTCCGTTGTTCCGAGCAAAGCCAGTAATAAAACAATAATATAATACTGTTATCAGACAGTGCGATGTAGATGTCAATACCGCAGTTTTTACTATTGCATTATAGTTTGTGGTTTGAAAGGCCGGCGCGGCGATGGAACGATGCACGATCAGGGCGCCCGAGCGCGAATCCGAGAGGAAAACTGATCAAATTAGCACGTCAAATATGATGGAAGATTTTTTACTCACGTACATAGCATTAGTGAATTGATTAAGCGTGCCCGCTGGATTGAAAATTTAATTTCAGCATTACGTCTAAAGTGGAAATAAAGTAAACAAATACAAAACGATGAACTGAAAAAAAAAATATGCGTGAGACTCGCGCGGTAGAAGTGAAACTTCTTAGCTCCAAGAAAAAATTGATTTCATGCATTGCTTTCATTTTGTAAACGATTATAGTATATTGTTTTAGGATAAGAAAATATATTGACTGTTTCTTGAACAATGAAAAAAAATCTACATTAAATTTAAATTTCTTTAAATTATATTTCGAGAACTCGGCCGTGCTAGAGGGTGTTGGTCTTTTTGTCCCTGATAGATTTCTCCGACAGCGACAGCCCAGATTGTGTTACCTACCGGCCACCAGAACCAATCTGCGTCTGGTGCCACCGGTAGGAAGAGCAATTAGTCTGATGAACGCGGTCTCCTCCGAGATCGACGTCTTTCATATTAGTAAAGGTACGTTCAGGAGACAAAAATCTCTTGACTTTAGAAAGTATCTTGTCTTCCTAGTGTCGAACCATCTCTAATGTGTTCCTGGTACTATGTTGTATATTTATAATATTTTACCTGTACTAAATAGATGCCTTAAACATTTTCCTGTTTGTAATGTCTTTTGAGTTAATAAACTGATTTGATTTGATTTGACTACCTAAATAATTAATACGAATAAAAACGTCTGTTTTCTAGATGTGTGTTATTACGTTGTTTTATGGGAATGACATGTTTCGTCTTGCTAAAGAGTTACCTACATAATCATCATCGTCAGCCTGTATCCGTCCACTCCTGGACGTAGGCCTCCTATATCTGTTTCCATGTCTGTAGAGCTGGGCAATACGCATCAGTCTCTTTAATGTCGTCACTCTATCTACTAATGTCGTAGTTGGTGACGTCCTGGATTTTAGGTGACAGTTCTAGGACACTAGCAAAGGAGGTATTTTGTACATTAAACATTAGAGCTGTAGGTGACATGGCCTACTCAGCGCCATATTAACGCTGCCACCCTTCCTATGATGTGCGACACTTTTGTTCTGGCTCTAACAGTGCTTTAGCAAGGCAAAACATGTTATTTCCATAAAATAAAACTTCTAGAAAACAGACATTTTCATTCGTATTATACTCGTATATTAGGAAAATTTTGAACAATGGTGTAAAACTCCATATGAAATATTGATTTTAATTCAGAGCACAAAGGGAATGAGTGGGATATCCTAAATACCATATCTAATGCGTTCCTGGTATTATGTTGAATGTGTATAATATTTTACCTGAACTCAATAGATCCCTTCTAAAATTTATGCTGTTTGTAATGTCTTTGGAGTAAATAAACTGATTTAATTTGATTTGATATGTCAGAAAAATCAGTGTGACGGCGTTATGGTTAATGATTTTTATTATTATAGGAATATATTATGAAAGTTATAATTTAGTTGACGCAAGCCAAATCAATGTAAAAATCGAAAAAATATATAACAAGTGTAAATTATTTATTTATTATTTTTGATGTTAGTACAATAAAGGAGAAATCCTACATGCCGTCTGACCAATTTCATTAATTACAAACGGTTAAATACGTAAAACGTTTGTTTCAAATGGAAGTAAATTGAGTCCATGCAATCAAATTTAATGTAATTGTTGGTTACATGAAATCTTGGATTGTTTACACACAACATTAGCGCAATTATCTTCATCACGGAGAGAAATTGTATTTTATTCTAGGTCATAGGTTTTCTATACAGACAATGTCTAATGGAAATTTAACAAGGTAAGCTATATTAAAAACAAGTAAATACGTGCACACTTTTAATTGATACATCCCGACAAGCTTGCTTACGACTTGTTGATAGACTTCATGTTCGATCAGTTACAGCTTGCATGTTTTTATTTAATTCCCCCCGATTGAATCTCAGAAAGCTAAGGCCTTAAGGTAGCTTAAAGGTAACTTAAGGTAACTTAAACCGATTTTCATGTCTTTTTTGGAGGGCGTTTTTTG
Source organism: Lepidostoma basale (assembly GCA_022606425.2). Classification (NCBI taxonomy): domain Eukaryota; kingdom Metazoa; phylum Arthropoda; class Insecta; order Trichoptera; family Lepidostomatidae; genus Lepidostoma; species Lepidostoma basale. Next base: position 376,067 of record JAHDVF020001575.1, read on the forward strand.
TAGGAAAATAAGAATGAATCGTTTTGGAAATTTAGGATGTTTTTATTTACATATTAAAGATACAATTTATTTTTTTGAAAAAAATTGTCTATGTAGTTCCGACGAGAATGACATGTCTTTAGATTAAGAATTTTCAAGAATTTTTGATTTCAGATAACATCAAGGGCCAAAATCACCCGGGCCACCCACGCGCTTTTTTTTCGATGTGCCAACTTCGATTAATAATAATAATAAACCATAAAATTTTTCAAAAAGTTTTTTTTTGTATCTTTAATATGTAAATAAAAACATCCTAAATTTCCAAAACGATTCATTTTTATTTTCCTACAAAAAAAACGCCCTCCAAAAATGACATGAAAATCGGCTTAAGTTATCAGACTAACCTTAAACTTCTCTCACGAATTCTGTGTAGCAGTAGTACACGTTGCTTATAATAATTGCATATCTTCTCTTTCCCTTTGCCATTTCCTTTTATCTGGGGTCGGCCCTCCTCGTACGAAAACGCCAAACTTTTCTATTTTGACTTATCTCCACTGTCAAGTTCTCGCGTTGGAGCTTCTTTTCCATGTTGGCCCACCATGTTGCCATTGGGCGACCTCTTCTTCTTGGTTTTGTGGGAATGCTGAGGGCTTTTTGGATAATGTGTTCACTGTTTCTTCGCATCACAGAAACGTCGAGATTCTCTAATTGCTTAAAAATTTTATAAATATAATAAATATTGGGTCCAGAATTTCTGTGTTATACGAGTACATTAACGATAGAAATAATTATATTAGCACATTGAAGAATGAATAGTAGAATATACGACTCTCTCATACACTCTTTGAGCCTCCACTCTAGCTACTTCCATTTTCGCAAGTGCTAGAGAGACAAGTAATCAGTTATGTACTTAGAAATCGAAAATCGCGTCCATCGCTTTCGGCCCGTTTCCGCAAGTGATTGCTTTGATCGATTACCGATGGTTTTTCATATTTCTAGCAACTCGAATTAAAATTTGACTTCAACTAAAGAACTAACTAATCATCACACCGTTTCCGCGAAGGGGTAGGCCGAAAGAATGGACTGCAACACTGTTATTTCTTGACATACTTTTCTCGCTTCCTCAACGAGTCATGCATGCACGTCGATTTCTCCCACTCCTCACTCAAATAATAAAAGCAATGTCCTGTGAAAAAATATTGTTTCGATTTTAAAATCTCATTTTGAAGTGTGTAGTGATCACACAGCACAGTAACGCGCGGAATTTTTTGGAGAGTGAGAGAAAAGGTTAACTCTTGCAGTTGGCAGTAACGCCACATTAGGAATCTATGTTCCAGATTTGAAATAAGCAGCGTTTTTTGGCAGTTCCTTTAGCGATTAGGGGCAATATACCCACGATTATATAAGTTTTTTCGTTTATATAAAGAATTTTGACAGGTGTAAAAATGAAATTGGCATTTGTTACAATGACAAATTTAATAATTTCTGCAATATTATTTTAAAGTTCTTGTTGGTGCTAGATTACTTTAAGTGTCTTATTACATGTAATTAAAAAAAACGGTGGATGCGTGTAACATAAATGAAATAAACACAAAAGTCCGCATCGTCCAAGTCAACAAGTGCATCATCTAAAATGAACATTATGTATGTTTGATGTGTTTTTGGGTAACACCGTGTGGTGTTACACACGGTGTTACCCAAATACACATCAAACATATTGCTGCCAACCGTGAAAATCTACGCAATTATTTGAACATTATGTGTTAACATGTTTTTATTTTGTTATTTTATTTTATTTTATATGGTTTGTTTTAGATTTATTTTGTGGATGTTGGACGATCGAAGTGTGCGTGGGAGATACCTATTGGTGGCGATGGTGTTCGCAACTCATCACACCGCGTCTCCCGCGGGACGAAAAGAGAAGGATGGAGTGCCGCATCGGTTAAAGTGTGCCAGTTAATCCTTTCTGCCTACCCTTTCGGGGAGACGGCATGATGGTTAATTAGTTACCCACGATTGGAATCACCGGTGAGTCCTAAGCAGGTTACGCGTGTCCGCGTCGGAGTTCGGGTCAAATAATATCGTGAGCCGGTTCACAGATCACGGCGAACGTTACCGGCCAGGCGTCCCGTGCATTTCCCGTTCCGGAGAGCGCATGGACCTCGCACCTTTGCGTAATGTTTTGAATAAGCCGTGCGGACGAGAATAGCACGGGTGCCGGGCGGGCGGCGGGATGGAAGCGCGCTGACGGTCCCAGTGACGCAGCCCTGCATATACAAGCAGCTGCATTTAATGAAACGCGCCATGCGACGCCCTCTGTATGCGAGTTGGAAGCCATTAAAATGCTAAGTCGAAAACTGTACTAGAAAGCGAAAATTACAAATGATAATAATATTATAAAATAGCTCGGTACCTATTTGGCAAAAGGTCCCAACTGTTTATTTATGAATTTTACAGGAGAACAAAAATTTGATTTTTACGTTATTTTGATAAACTAACTAACTAACTAACCATCACCCCGTCTCCCCGAAGGGGTAGGCAGAAAGAATGGACTGCCACAGTTTTCTTTCCTGACATATTTCTCTCGCTTCCTCAACATTCATACATCGTGTCATGCACGCGCGTCGATTTCTCTGACTCCTCACATGGCCGACATTCAATATTTGATTTATTTGATCGTGACACGTTTTCCTCGGTCTACCTCTATTTCTGGTTCCATTTACATCATTCACATATAATATTTTTACCATTCTTTCTTTATTAATTCTTTCCATATGTCCAAACCATCTTAATGATCCTTTCATTATTTTGTTCATGACACCATCATTCGCACCGCATTCACTTCTTATATTTTCATTATCCACACATTTGTCTAAGAGATCTCATTTCTAAGTAGAATAAATGCAGTAGTAGTAGAATTATTTTGATTATTTATAAAAATGTTATTTGTGTTCCAAATTGTTTATTTCAAATGTAAATTTACGTAGTTTAACGTTATCCACAAGATATACGTATCAGTAACTAAATCGAAAAAAATATATATATACATATTTAAAAAAAAAAAGGGGTTGAATGCAATTGTACATAAAAAATCATACATAAAAAAAAGTACAGCTCTAACGTTTTGTCAACACATAAAGTGTGCAAAAAAATTGCTGATGGTATATTTAACTCAATTTCACAAAAAAACGCATCTGGAACCTTTTGCCAAATAAGTAGGTACCGAGCTAATGATTTACTGAAATCTCTTGATGGAAGTTCATTTAAAATAATAATAAAATAAAACGATGTTTTTAAATAACTTCTTCCATTTTTGTCTTTGCGCGGTTTTGTCAGGCTGGCTAGCGTAGACGTACAAGTGCAGGACATCGACAGATTTTTTATCAGTCTGTCGATGTCAGCCAGCCTGGCGAAAGCGGTCGCTGTGGAAATAAAGACAATAGTGGAAGTAGTTATAAAAAAACAGCGTTTTTAACTACTACAATCTAACTTCGTAACCATCACACCGTCTTCCCGAAGAGGTAGGCAGAAATAATGGACCGCCACACTGTTAATTCCCGACATACTTCTATCGCTTATTCATGCATCGCGTCATGCACGTCCGTTGATTCTTCGGACTGCTCACGTGACCTACATTTAATATTAGCGTGGAGAGAATCTGAAACAAATGGATGAATCTGTATATATATGAAGTTTGGGGAGTGGAGAGGGATATTGGAAGAAGGGTTGGAGCAGGCAACAATATTGCACTTAAAGTTGTCATCGCCATCAAAGCCTATAAAAAAAGCTAAGATGGCAGTGTTCAGGGCACAATGGTGTTCTTGTACCGCCCTTATGTATGAAAGTGAATCATGAAAAATTAGGATGGATTTTGAATAAATACAGTAGAAATGAGATCTTTTAGTCGAAAGTTCGGAAAATCTGTATATGATAGTGTTATTAAATGTCAAATGATAATATACAAAGTAAAAATTCGTAAAAGGTAACAAGGAATGCGAAATTCAACATATGCGCAATATAACGTATGGAAACATAAATCACTAGATTAGGCTTGATAAACATGTGACACGTATTTTGCATCTGACTGTACGTAGATATTAACATGCATGGATTTTCAAATCAGCTCATTTCCTTATGTAATAACTGTACATATCATTGGAAAATGGATATTCGTAGACTGTGTAGACCTAATGGTACCACTCATAATAATATTACAATATATTAAACTTTTGTGAGAGTTTTGAGTCTTTTTTGAGTCTATTTTCTTTTAAAATTTCGTGGAAGGATTACATTTTAATAAAATAACGATGAAATTTCAGTGTACTTGATCATATATTCAATCGGTTCGGCAACAATACTGCTATCGTCTGGTAAAGTCTAAAAGATAATGAACGAAATTACGAATTTATATGAATTAAAACACTGTTTTTTCTACATTTGAGTTTATTTTTCTCGACACGTTTCGAAGCCTTACACCTTCATCACAGGGAGAACGATATAAACTAATAGTTTATATCGTTTTCCCGATGATGAAGGTGTAAGCCTTCGAAACATGTAGAGAAACATAACTCCAAAAGTGGAAAACACAGTGTTTTAATCCATACAAATTCGTCATTATGGAATTCCACAGTGTTAACGCCTTAAGTTTATCTAAAATGAACAAAATTAGTTAAATAAATATATATACAAACTGTTAAATTTTTAATGTTTACATTAAGCATCCCTTGATAGATCGATTTATCACGCTTTCGTTAAGTGACCTAATTTCTATTGCATTTAATTCTATTCTATTTGACGACCTCCGTGGTCGAGTGGTAAATGCATTAACTGCCACCCCGAAGGTTCCGGGTTCGATTCCCGGCGAGGGCAGTGTGATTGTCACACTGTCTTAAGTCTGGTGTAGAATTCACGTGACAAAAAAATTGCGATAGATTAGCTACCTTTCACATGTCACGAGAATCAATATACCTTTTACATCGATTTGGCTCATGCTGTCATTATGTAAAGAGCGATTTAATAAAATAATAATAATAATTGTATAATTCCGCTGCCAATTATTTCGAGCAATAAAATTTGAAAAAGGAACTAAGAATAAACACACGCTGTAGAGGAGTGTAGGTGAATTTTGAACGTGGCTAAAACTAGCAACTATTTGTTTTCGAACAAATAGTTGTAGACAAGAGCGAACTATTCACGAGGAGAGGTAACCCGTCCTATCTAGGAGGAAAGGCGGTAGAATACCGAAAGTTATCCAAGGTTAAATATTTAAGTAAATGTATAGGATTAGCACAAGGCGATAGTTCTAATGTGGAATTGGTGTGGTTCTAACCTTGTTCAGAAAATCCCACTAGATAAGGAATATTCCACAAGGTTTGCATAACTACATAAATATATTAATAGCTTCTTGATAGGCCTATATCAAAGCGGAAAAATAATGATATTTTTAGTAGTCCATATTTAAAAAGTAGAGAATTTGTGATGACGCCTTTCAAGCGTATTAATAACATACAGTATCTAACTAACTAATTAACCATCACGCCGTCTTCCCGGAGGGGTAGGCAGAAATAATGGAACGCCAAACTGTTCTGTCCTGACATACTTCTCACGATTCCTCTACATTCATACATCTTGTCATGCACGCACGTCGATTTCTCCGACTCCTCACGTGACCGACATTTAATATTTGATTGATTTGATCGTGCCACGTTTTCCTCGGCCTTCCTCTATTTCTATTTCCGTTCACGCCGTTTACATATACCTTATTTACCATTCTGTCTTCACTCATTCTTTCTATGTGTCTAAAACATCATAATGACCCTTTCATTATTTTGTTCATAACACTTTCATTCGCACCACATTCACTTCTTATATTTGCATTTGATACACATTCGTCTTGGAGATCTCATTTCTAATGCATTTATTCTACTTTCATCATTCTTTTGCCAGTTCCACGCTTCACTTCCTACATAAGGGTCGTATTAACTTGAATATCTATTATTCGTGTGAAAATCCAGGCATCAGAATTAAATGTTTTTAACGCATAGATGTGGGTTCGACTCTCGAAGTTAGAGAATTATTTCTACTGTTAAAATTTAAAACACTGTTATAATATCACAATTTCTTTTTATTCACTGAGAATGTCGCGACAGCTGTTTCGCCAACCGATGTTAATTAGTGAATAAATAAAAATTGTGATATTATAACAGAGTTTTAAATTTTAACGGTAATAATGTTGAAGTATCATAGTGTGTCGGCCAAAACAATGGACTATAGAATTATTTCTCCTAACGTTAGAGATAAGCTATGAATTAAGAGATTTTAAATATAAAACATAAAACTTCCAGACTTGTTTTTTTTGTGTGTAAATCCACGTGTGGTGTTACTGAAATTATAAAAATCGGCGCCCCTGGAAACGGAGAAAGAGAGGCAAGGAAGAAAGAGGAGAGATAAGGGCAATCCCAACGATATATTATATAGCTAGCTTGCAATTGACACGAAGAATAAGAAGTGGGTGCTTCGAATTGGAAAAGATTAAGAGTCTGATAAAGCATTAGTCTGCTTGAATTCCTCGGTCATTCGAAATGGAATTGAAATTTTAAATTTCTTTATTTTTCTAAATAGATATTACAATTATAAATACATTCCAGCTCCCGATATGGAAGAATGCATCGGCATAGTAACACATGAAAAAGTTTGACGCTAATGAGGCTGAATATTTTACAGAATTCGGAGTATTTTCCCTTTGAACATTAATAGTGTTTTTTTAGAGGTATACTCGTACAATACATATTCAATATGAAAAAAAAAAAACATTAAAATAATGTTAAAGTCTATGATATTGGCTTTATTTAATAGATAATTTTATGCCATTATTGTTTAAATATGATTTCGGGCATATGAGCGCCAGGGCTAGCTCGAATGAAGCGCAATCGTGAAGTCCAATTTTCGACAATTGTCGTCTTTGTGGATGCGTATTATCCACTAGAGTGTACGTGGTGCGAAAACGATCTTCCGAATAACTTACTCGGATGGACGACTATGTCGACCGTAAAATGGACGTAGTGCACGATAAGTTTGGTGAACCGAACCATGATTTTCAAAATAAATTTGCATAATTTGCAAGCGCTGTTCTGACGTCAGTCTATTCATGGTGAAACGTACTGACAACAAATCAACTGTCAAATTGACAGTCTGTAGAAACAATGTTGCCAGTTTAAAAACCAAACCTCTAAAAAACACCCTATATGAACAATGTTGACCTCCAAAGCAGTTTGATTGCCTTTCTAAGCTGCATCACCAGAGATAAGGTTGGTTCTGTATGTTGTGAGTCTGTGCTGACGCTGTCGAAGATAACAATCCGGAAAACTTCTATGGAATTTTAGGGACATTTACACCTGTTGCTAGAAAGAAGACTAAATCATTATTAAACGTTCTTGGATATATTTATTTCGTGATGTTTTCTATCGTGATGACGAATAGCGTGCCTGGCAAAAGATCCATGACGAAGGGAAAGCGTTTTCTGGTTGTAAAAATACTTCCACTTGCGGCATTGCGTACAAAAAGTTTACCTGTTGTAATTTGTGCGTAGGACAATTTCTCGGGTCATTATAGCTCGGGGACTGTTAAAGCGCAAACCGAATCAAGAACAAAGATCGTGGCTTAATCAAATAATTGAACGCATGCGGCAGACACAGTTTCAAGTGAAAATGGCCAGAGAGATTAAGATACAAGATATGCGTACATGTGCCGCCGACCGTGGCCGATTGCACCACTTTAATGTTTTAAGACGGTCTTAACAAGATTATTGTCTCATATAAGATTTAAAAATCGAATATTTTAAATTTACAATGACGTCAATGTTGGTTTTATGATCAGCTGTATTTAATTTAGACTTGTCGGGAGAGATTTTTTGTTGTTGATAAACTTAAACGTAAAACACTGTGGAATTCAATAAAGATGATTATTTTATTAATTAAAACACTGTTTTATCGATTTTTTTTAGATAAAACTTACAATAAAATTCTAAATATGAAAAAAATAATAATAAAAAAGAAAAAAATTAGAATGATATTTATTTAAGATAACAAGTTTTATGATCAGCTGTATTTGATTTAGATTTGTCAGGAGAGATTTTTATTGTTGATTAACTTAAGTGATTAACATTGTGAAATTCAAAATATGAGGAAAAAAAAAAAAAAGTTAATAAAAAAATAAAAAGTAAAATAAGTTTAATGATTTTAAATTATGATGTTACTAAAATCTACGACAAAATGTTATATAAACCTAATAATCTAACCATCACGCGGGTCTCTGCAATTGTGTAAAATAAAAACGCGTTTTTTATTAAGTTTTATAATTTTAAGTGGAAGTGACATGTTTCGCTTTGTTAGGGCTTTCTAGGGTTTCTGTGGCCGCTTCTCGGTCGCATCTCTAGGGCACGTCTGGTCCACCGATCAGCCTCACTAAATGGTCCGCCGAATTCCATTTCAAAGAAGTTATTTTGCACGTTACATCGGCAACTTTGGCATGTTTTCCCGTCGATACGTTATATGTCAAAAATTAAGTATAAAAAATACAACATCTGATTTATTCATAATATATAAATACAAAGCATGGATTGGGCACGTACGACCAGAGCAATCAAGACCCTTTACGCGTCTAGACCGACTGGAGTAAGACCTCTAGGAAGGCCTAGACAGCGCCTAATGGACAATGTTCTGGCTGACCTGGCTAGATTGGGCGAATCGGACTGCTGGGAGCAAAAGGCGCAGGATCGAGGAGCTTGGCGAAAAATCATCAAGGAGGCTAAAACTCTTCAAGAGTTTTATGGCCATAGGAAGTAAGTAAGTATAAAAATACAAAAATAAATGGTACAGTTCGAAAAAAAATGCAGTTTAAATCAGATTTATAACTTAGGTTTGAGAAGATATAAACACGCCGGCTGCGAGCACACGGGCGGCCTCTGGGCGGAATGAGAAAACTGCCCGAGGGGAAATAAAACAGCGCATTGCAGTTTCCCCGAGAAAGTTATCTTCCGCGGGGCCTCAGACTCAAGGCTCGTGAGTGTCGCCTAATTCCCACGATAATAATCTATTAATAAAGTGTGTTACGTGATATTTGGTGTGCAAGTTCAGAGGCGCGAGTCAAGGCAATGCGATGCGCCAAACGAGATATAATGCCTGATTAAAAAAATATATAAATAATTAAGTAAACAAAACGTTATGTTTTTGGGATCTTGGGGAAATTCGCGTAACGCGTCTTTCTGGACCGACGTTTCGGAGATCGTTGCAGTCTCCATTTTTAGGGTGGTTACAAATGTGTGGTGGGACCGGAACTTTTCTGCCAATTATAAAATTATGACAACTTACCAGGTTCCAATTATCCAGGTTCTACTGTAATATTTTTTTAATGTTTCGCCTTGCTGGGATATTATTAAATTAAGGACATTTAGTAGAAAGCAAAACATATAACTCGTACTTATCGATCAATAGTAGGGGAGAGGGGGGGGGGGGTGCAAAGTTAAAAAAATAAGTTGAATAAAAAACGCATGGAAAACACAACAACAAACCATCACGCCGTTTTCCCGCAGGGGTAGGCAGAGAGAATGGACCGCCACACTACTCTATCCTGACATACCTCTCTAGCTTCCTCCATATTCATACTGCGAGTCATACACGCACGTCGATTCTTCCGGCTTCTAACATGACCAACCTTTAAAAATTGATTAATTTGGCCATGTTTTCCTCGGTCTACCTCGACTCCGTACTCCATTTACATCGTTAACGTATACTTTTTCAACCATTCGTTCTTCACCCATGCGCTCTATATGTCCGAACCAACCCAGCGATCCTTTCATAATTTTGTTCATAATACCTGCTTTCGCTCTACATTCATTTCTAATATCAGCATCGAGATTCTGTCGTACGTACGTCTTATTCTGCTCTCATCTTTCTTCTGCCAGTTCCATGCTTCACTTCTATACATAAAGGTTGGGACCAGAACTCCATTGTTAACGGCCATTTGGAGAACACAAAGAAAATAATTACATATTTAGCATAGAAGTTTAAAAGGGTTAATTTAATTAGTATAAAACATAATTTATTACTAAAAAATAAAAAGATATCGATATGAAGAGAGCCTTAGAAACAATATTTTACAATGGATAGCTATGGGAAGACTTGCTGCCCATTAATCTAATTCACACGAAACTAAACCAAATTAAAGTGAAAATCAGTGTCAAAGTTATGAATGGAGCAGGTTCAAAATCTTCTGAGTCATTAGCCGATGAATTTCATTTTAGTAAATGAAACTAAGATGTTATGGCTTATGACTATGTAAATTAGAGTCTTAAGTAATTAAGCTTGTGTTTTGGTCGTTTTCATTACTGTTGGCAAATCATTAGCGTAATTTGGACATAAATTTGTGATAAAAATTAAAATATATTCTGTAATTTATAAGCCATCTCTTTGGGTTGTGGATACACATTTGAATAACTTTGGAAAAACATTGTATTTTCACAAACACTTTGCACTTTTTACTACCATGCTTCAGACCGCAGATGCTTTTAAAAATTTCTACAGTGAGGAATGATATTTGCGGTTCGAAATTTATTTGTGAAAACTTATTATTATTATTTGGATATCTACTAACTGTTAGTAAATAGCCAAATTTATATTGGTATAAAATGGAACATGATAATTAGATTGAATCGCCGGAATCGTGGTGTTCTTCTACCGACCCTTGTGTATGGAAGCGAAGCATGGAACTGGCAAAATAAGGATGAAAGTAGAATAAATGCAGTAGAAATGAGATCTCTTAGACGAATGCTAAGACGATGCTACTAACATCATATTTTATGTAGTGGTCACGATACAGGCCATGCCTAGTGTGACAACTACAGTCCATAAACTTTTTTGGCAAATTATTGTTATAACATGTAAAATAAATAAATAAATAAATGTGCGGATACTCTGTGTATGATAGTCTCGAATGAAAATATAAGAAGTGAATACGGTGCGAATGATGGTGTTATGAACAAAATAATGAAAGGATCATTAAGATGGTTTGGACATGCGGAAAGAATGAATGAAGAAAGAATGGTAAGAAAAATATATTTTAACGATGTAAATGGAACCAGAAAGACCAAGCAAAACGTGGCACGATCAAATAAATCAAATATTGAATGTCGGTCATATGAGGAGTCAGAGAAATCGACGCACGTGCATGACACGATGTATGAATGTTGAGGAAGCAAGAAAAATATGTCAGGAAAGAAAAGTGTGGCAGTCCATTTTTTCTGCCTACCCCTTCGGGGAGACGGCGTGATGGTTAGTTAGTTAGTTAGTTATGTTCTGTGACAAGTCATTGCCGGCTGTTGACGCGAGGTTTGTGTCTGTGATTATGAAAGCGGCTATGATATTTTAAAACTAAATATGCAAACGGAGGCTGGCTGTTCAGAAATAACGCTGAATAGTCAGTCAGTCGGGCGACGGGAAAGTGGAAGCCGTGGAATCTCACGAAAAGATCGTGGGATCATCTTTGTAACACCCGAATACCAAACAATCCATACCTTGCAAGAAAGTGACTGGAGACCAGCGTTAGACAAAATGTACAGCCGTTAAATGATAAGTTAACTAACTAACTAACTAACCATCACGCCGTCTCCCCGAAAGAGTAAGCAGAATGAATGGACTGCCACACTTTAAGCGATGCGGCACTCCATTCTTCTCTTTTCGCCCCCGCGAGAGACGCGGTGTGATGGGTTACGAACCTCATCGCCAATAAATCTATTCAACATTCACAGAATAAATCTAAAACAAATAATATAAAATAAAATAACAAAATAAAAATAATTTAACACATACCTAATGTTCTTTTAGATGGTGCGCATGTTTTTTTTCATATTTATTTATTTGACACATTCACCATGGAGTGTTGTGGTGCGCATGTTGTCAGACTTTTGTGTTTATTTCATTTATATTCCACGGATCCACTGTTTTTTTTTTAAATTAACTGTAATTAGGCACTTAAAACAATCCAACACCAACAAGAATTTAAAAATAATATTGAACAAATTATTCAAATTGTCATTGGAACAAATGAAAAAAAATATTTTTATACCTGTCAAAATTATTTATATACACGAAAAAATGTATATACGAGTATTATAATTTTAACATTTAAACAGAAAAAACGTATTACGTGTCACAACTAAGCTAATTAATGATATTACTCCCAAAAAGCGCACTAAAATTGTGATTTTGAGTGAACACACATCAATTACTCAAAGAGATATTGCCAAGGGGTGTGGTGTAAGTTTAGGAGCTGTCAACAAGATTTTGCAGCAGAAAAGGGACACGGGGATGATTGAAGTGAACAGAAAAGGAAAAGAAAGACAACAGCAAGGGACGAAGCCTTTTTAATTAGAGAAAGTAATGTGTTCACATTAATTCGAACAATACTTTAGGTTGAATCATGCTAATAAAAAGAAATCGCGATAAAGCATTTGAAGACACAATCAAACAATGACAAATGACAAAAGAAAATCGTGTTCGTAAAACAAATTCACTTGGCATTACATCTTAATATTTCATTTCGTTTTGATTTGAAACGACTTGCTTAAAATGTGTCAAAATGTGAAAGTATTTGTAGAGAAGTAGTAATTAACACAGGCGATTTTCGATACATATCGGAAAAATAAACAATGAAAGATGATTACACACCGACATACTTTATATGTTGAATGGAGAAGATTTCTATGCCATTGTTTGAAATTTCCTACAGTATTTAGGGAGATATATTTTGTTCACATTGCTGTCAAATGCGCGTATGATTCCAGTACTGATAAATCATTGAAAATGTGTCCCCTTCATACACCACCAAACACACAGTATCGGTTTATCATGTAGGAAATTGGCACATTGGCATTTGATAATCATATTTAAATTTACCACACACTCGTGCAAGAGATTTAATTTCTACTATAATAACAAAATTATTCAGCTGATAACGGTAATATGAGAACCCTACCGGGTGCTGGTCGAGGGAAGATTACCGTGAAATACCACCATTCTCCATCCGGAAAAATCTAGTTCGCCGCCGAGATTTTGTAATTCTTACCTGTAACAAAAAAGAAAAAAACATTAGTTATTTAATTCACAGAAACCAGAAGCTATTCTATGACTGCTATTACCAAAGCATCTGCTGGTCAAACAATATGCTTCTAACAATAAAACGTACGAAATACAGTCAGAATGATCTCAATTCTACTCCACTTTTACCCGTCTTTTGCCAGATACATGCTTCACTTCTATACATTAGTGTCTATAGGTGTACGGCCCGTAGCACTCGCTACTTCTGCTATAAAGCTAATCCGGCACTCGCTACTTCTGCTATAAAGCTAATCCGGCACTGTATACCGTCGAACCTGGATATAAAAGACCTGTATAAAAGAAACCTCTATAAAATAGAGCTGGCTAAAGGTCCCGTCATTTTAATTCCGAAAACCTCATTAAAAGAGAGCGGGAAAAATTCTATAAGAGTCATTCTATCTGAAATGACCTCTATATAAGAGAGAGCCCGAAACCGTGATCTCTATGAACTACTGTTTGGTTTGCAAATGTAGCCACAGCGTCACTGCTTGTGGACGTGGATGCATGGATATAAAAGATATCTCTTTATAAGAGAAAAAATACCAGGCCCATTGGCCTTTTTTATGTATATCGTTTGTACCTTATTACCGTATGCATTTTTTTACAGTTATTATATTAAATAGTCCATTGTTTTGGCCGAAACACTATGATACTTCAACATTATTACTGTTAAAATTTAAAACACTTATTAATATCACAATTTATTTTTATTCACCGAGTGTCGCGACAGCTCTTTCGCCAACCGATGTTGGCATCATCAGGTGTTACAATAAACTCCTAGTTTATAATCAACTACTATAACACCAATAAACTCCTAGTTTACAATAAACTACTAGTTTATTGTAACACCTGATGATGCCAACATCGGTTGACGAAACAGCTGTCGCGACACTCTCAGTGAATATAAAGAAATTGTGATATTAAAACAGTGTTTTAAATTTTATTATGTTGTTATATTTAATATATAAATAGTTATTATATTGATTCTCATGGCATGGGATGAGTTATCGTCATTTTTATTGTAACGTGAATTCTACACCAGACCATAGATGACCATCGGTGTGGCAGTCGTAGCTCTTGCCACTCTGCCACGAAGGTCGTCTTCCGTATATCCAGGTTCTACTGTATACGAGTACATAATATTTACCAAAATGTGTCACAACAGAATCAGAGAGAGGGGGTATAAGTGCGGAGGTTGCTATCTAAGATCGCTTTAAATTGCTTTCTGTTTCTGCCACGAACATAATGATGTATGCAAACCGCCGAACAGTCGCCACTCTCGCCCGATAGATCGGAAATCACCACGTAGAGATCAGACAATAGGTCCGGTCTATTTTCAACCGGACTATTGGTCCGGACCGCCAACTAACTGTCACTGCGGTCGGATTCCGAGTATTATCGTCCATACATTATTGAGCTGGGCGGGATAGGAGCGCGGGAACACTATTTAATATTTTAGTAAAGGTCACAATGAATAGATATAAAAATTATTTATAGCTTCTTGAACAATGATATAAATCTCCTGTTACTTTTCAAACTAAACTAACTAACCATCACGCCGTCTCCCCGAAAGGGTAGGCAGAAAGAACGGACCGCCACACTTTAACCGATGCGGCACTCCATCCTTCTCTTTTCGCCCCGCGGGAGACGCGGTGTGATGGGTTGCGAACTTCATCGCCGCCAATAATATCACCTTACAAGGTTTCAACAATAAATGATTTCATCAATATTAAAAATCTATGAAAACGTCTGTTTTCTAGAATTCTTATTATATTTGAATAACTAATTAATATTTTTTAAATCTATACACTGAGGAACGACTTCTGTGTCCCGAAATATTTTTGTGAAAAGTGGAAAAGAGTGTTGTGAAAATAAAATGTTTTCAAAATGTGAATAACACAAAGTGATGGCGAATATAGAAGACTTATATTTTACGAGAGTGGCATACTCGTATATCGCCTCGGTAGGGCAGTATAAATAATATCACCTTACAAGGTTTCAACAATAAATGATTTCATCAATATTAAACATCTAAGATTAAGATGATTTGGATAGAATAATTAATATTGTTTTTTGAAATTTCATGTTAGAAGTTCATTGTAAATGAAGAAAAAAAAAATTATTGTTAAAAATCTTTTTAAGATGTACCTATATTTAGTTAAATTGTTTGTGTCTTCGGCAGGTTTCGGCAGCTCGCTGCCATCGCTCCAGAAGATGGCAGCGAGCTATCTATCTTAAAAAGATTTTTCACAAATTTGTTTTATTTTCATTATTTATGATTGGTATACTACATGGAAAGAATGATAAAAGTATATATTAACGATGTAAATGGAATATGAACAGTGTGGCGATCCGTTTTTTATGCTACCCCTAAGGGGAGATGGCGTGATGCTTAGTTAGTTATAAATAATATACATAAAAAAACTATGATGACATATTATTTCATTGTTTAAAGACATATTTCGGGTGGTTCTCATCCTTCTTCGGTGTTAAAAATAATTTAGCTGTGATTTGAAACTACCAGATTTTTTTAAACGGCAGTAAGATTATTTTTATAAAACGAAAACTCTTAACTAAATGTATATATTTTACTATCTATCATTTTAATACATTATATATGTAGTAAAAGGTGAAACCAAACATTGAAATGTCGCGAAATCGACGTGAAATGTGATAAGCGAGTCATAATGATTAGCGGCTTCACTTAATACAATTAGTGAAAACGGGATGTCAAAGATTGTATTAATTTAGTGTGCTATCGCCAGGGTTTGGAGTTGATTTCAAGCCTAGAGGTGAAATGATCCGGATATTCATAACCAAATAATATTTTCCTACTCTGCTCTGTAGGCGTGTGAATGGTCTCTGCTAACATCAAAGGCCGAGCGATGGAGCAGTATAAACGGGCGTCGTAAAAGTATTTGTAAACCAAAAAGACATCGATAAAGAAACAAAATTTTGTTTTAAATAATAACCAGCTACCCGCGGTGTGGGGAAGTATAATAACGAGAATCATTAGACATATGTTAAATGTAAGCAAGTGAGAAACAGGAATTAAAATTAGCAAGTCGTGATACAGTCAGTCTAAATCAGCACTAAATGTGACAAGTATAAAATAACAACAAAACAAAAACAATTAATATGATTAATGTTCTATTGTTTTTCAATGTTCTAATCATCAAGGTTTAAGTTGTGATAGGTCCTAGCACAATCGTAAAATATCATTGTTAAAGTCTATTGTTTTATAGGGAAATGATACGTCACCAATGTCACACTAATGCTGACGTCATTATGCATTCAAAATGCTAAAATTGGCTACCTATCACATGTCACGAGAATCAATATAATAGCTAAAAAATTTAAACGACCTGTTGTATACATAAAAAAAAAAAAAACTTAACTAACTAAACTCCTCGTCTCCTCGAAGGGGTAGACTGAAATAATCATCTCTCGATTCATCTACATTCATACATCGTCATGCACGCACGTCGATTTCTTAGACTCCTTACGTGACCGACATTTAATATTTGATTGATTTGATCGTGCCAAGTTTTCCTCGGCCTTCCTCTATTTCTAGCTCCGTTCACGTCGTTTACATATACCTTCTTCACCATTCTGTCTTCACTCATTATTTCCATGTGTCCAAACCATCTTAACGATCCTTTCATTATTGTGTTCATAACACTTTCATTAGCACCGCATTCACTTCTTATTTTTATATTTTACACTCTATCATATACAGATTTATCACACATTCGTCTTAGAGATCTCATTTCTACCGCATTTATTCTACTTTCATCCTTCTTTTGCCAGTTCCATGCTTCACTTCCATACATAAGGGTTGGTTACTTAATACATTGATTAAAATTAAAACGTTGCAGGGAAAATGCATATACTTTTAAAAACTTTTTTGGTGTGAAATCAATTGAGGGCTGGATGCCAGATATCATAAAGTCAAAAAAGAGTTTTGTTTATTATCCTAATTGGTGATAAAAATAAAGGCCAAAAACTGTATAAAGGTGCAAAGGTATTCTATATTATGCCATCCGTAGTACATGACATGTGGAACAATAAGCTATTTTTGTTATTTTTATTTGTTTTATGTTTAAACCACTTAGTGCCTTTGTAATAACCTGCCTTCAATTGCTCTCGAGTGCAGTACTCAAAGACAACTGAATTGGGTTCAAATAGCCCACTCCACGACTCTAGTGTTGAATAGTGGCAAAAATCGATCGCAATACGAACAAAAAGAGAACCACGTTGTTGAATTCCAGAGTGTGCAAGGCTGCTTCAAGTCAAGTTGATAATAATGCGGAGTATGTATCATTAGAGTGGCCCAAACACGGGCGATGGCGGTGTATACATGCAAATTATTGTATCAGCCGAGTGACAACGGAATAGGACCCGGCGTTGTGATTCCGCGAGCAGAAATGTGGGTGGAACAGAGCAACGGAGGTTAGCAGTCGCGAAGGTTATCCTATAGCAGAGGTAGCTAACTGCGGCCCGTGATCCAAAAGCGGCTCTTCCACGGAGGGCATTAAAAAAAAATACATTAATTACTGTTCAAAATTTTATTATTCACTTTTTGAGTGTCGCGACAGCTGTTTCACCAACCGATGTTGGCATCATCAGGGGTGACAAAAAATCATAATTAATTTTTCTTTCATTTATTTATTTTAAACATATCAAAAGCATTACAGAATTTTTTTCCAATACACTAAAGATACAAGTTAGAGATACACAATAATAAGTAATACATAATAGATTAATGAAAAGAGCGAGAAACATAAGATGCATGATAAATTAATAAAATAAATATACCGAACAATTATAATAAAGATAGTACTTCCCTCAGATGAGCCAAACTATCACAAAATATGTCAAACTCCGAGGTGATAGATCATCAGTTGTTTGTAACACCTGATGATGCCAACATCGGCTGGCGAAACATCTGTAGCGATACTCAAAAAATGAATAGTAAGAATTGTGAAAACATAACAGTGTTGTAAATTTTAGCAGTTTAAAATGTTGAAGGATCGTGTTTCGAACAAAACAATGGGCTTATAAAATCCTTTTTTAAAAAATGATTGTTTCTTGAAAAATGATGTAAAACTCCATATAAAATTATTGACATGCATGAAATTTTAATATATTTTATGAGAATGACATATATATATATATATATATATATATATATATATATATATATATATATATATATATATATATATATATATATATATATATATATATATATATATATATATATATATATATATATATATATATATATATATATATATATATATATATATATATATATATATATATATATATATATATATATATATATATATATATATATATATATATATATATATATATATATATATATATATATATATATATATATATATATATATATATACAGGAGATGCCGGTGGCGATGAGGTTCGCAACCCATCACACCGCGTCTCGCGTTGGCGAAAAGAAAGGATGGAGTGCATCGATTAAAGTGTTGCAGCCCATTCTTTCTGTCTACCCTTTCGGGGAAACGACGTGATGGTTAGTTAGTTAGTTATATATATATATATATATATATATATATATACATATACATATATATACATATACATATACATATACATATACATATACATATACATATACATATACATATACATATACATATACATATACATATACATATACATATACATATACATATACATATACATATACATATACATATACATATACATATACATATACATATACATATACATATACATATACATATACATATACATATACATATACATATACATATACATATACATATACATATACATATACATATACATATATATATATATATATATATATATACCTTATATATATATATATATATATATATACTCTATAAACTGATGTAATTTGACGACATTTGATAATGCCTTAGTAAGACGAAACATGTAAATCCCATAACGTTATAATAAAAGTTCTAGAAAACAGACGTTATCATTTATATAATTTTTTTTAAATTCAATAGCATTTGGGCACAAAAATCAATCAGCCTTATTTACGAGAGCCTAAAATAAAAACACAACAATTTTAAATAATAATGAAATAAAACAATGTTTTTTAACTACTTCCACTTTTGTCTTTATTTCGACAGCGACCGGCCAGCGAGCCTGGCGAAACCGTTTTATTTCATTATTATTTAAAATGAACTTCCATTAAGAGATTTCACTAAAATCATTTGATTATCTTAACAACAATTTTACTTATTTTTCCGAATTTTTCTATGGAAACGATTTTTCAAAAAGGCCACAAGATAAAACAGGATTAAATTTTAATAATAAAAAATATATGTTTAATATAATTACAAAGTACAAAATCTAGTTTAATTCAGCGATCCTAGTTTTTGTATTGAATTTTTAATCATTGTACAGCCGATATTTGTCTCTTTTAAGAAATGAGATTGCCGACCACTGTCCTATAGAATAGAGTCAAGAGAGATGTGGGCGACAGATTTTTCTACCAGCCTAGACGAGGCCGCGCGGCCTGTCCTGAAGACTCTGAGCACTAATTATATTTCGTTTTTACACCTGTCATGTCCGCGTAGGAATATCTCAAATATCAATATACTGACTTATTTTAAATACGAAAGATAACTCGAATGGATATTTCTTTACTCTGGGCCTGAGTGTTGAACGATCAAAGTGTTACTTAAGTAAACATTATAAACTGAAGTATCGAGATCCAATACATATATTTCAGAATGGGCCAAGTAAAATAATACTGATTTCTATTCAACTGTTAATGAATAAACTTTGTTTTTTGTATCACAATTGTATTTTATTTAACGCGACAGCTGTTTCATCAACCTATGGTGACATCACCAGGTGTTACAATAATATATCAAATGTCAAATTTTCGTGATTTTTCGAATCTTTATGTGTATTTGTTCCTATGTCAATTTGAATAATTTCTTTGATATAATTTTGAAGTTCTTGCTGAAGTTCTTGTTTCGGCCAAAACAATGGACTATTTGATTTCTATTATATTAATAATCCACTATTATATAACAATATTCAAATAATCCATAAATAGAGGGAGATCCCCGACAAGATGGTCCGATGATATTCGAAAATTTGCTGGTGATTGGATGCGAAAAACACAAGACAGAAATACGTGGAGAAGGCCTATGTCCAGCAGTGGAAGACAACGGCTGTTTAAGTAAGTAATCCATAAATATAAATGTTCCCCAGAGAGCCAGAGCTAATAGGGAAGTGAATTGATTTCAATATTGAAGCTCAAAGGTGGGATATTTAGATGAGGTGATTACGGGAGAAAAATGTGAATTGTTGCACCTGATCATAGAGGGCTAAATAGAGGTGTTTGCAGGAGACGAATCATCTCGTTCTACAACATAAAGGACAAGACTGGCTTGAGGAGGGTTGTGAGTATGCCTACTATCAAGTGATAGTTAACGTCGAGGGAACCTGACATTACACCGAAAGAAGAAGATTCCATAAACCTCACAGTATTCCTACAAGCCTGGAGTTACAGTTTAGGTTAATAAATATTCCAACGCCAACGCAAAATTTCAACGCCATTATTTCAACACAAATATGTACCTTTATAATACCACAGACGAAGGACTGGTTGTCCGAAACATGTCTGATATTTAATTAAAAAATAATTTGTGTTGTGTATACAAAGTAAAAAAAATACAATTTTCTTTTAATTAATAAAGTAGTAAAACACGAATGAATGAGTCTGATGCGTCTTCGGGCGGTTATGCAAATAAAATGCAGTTAGAAAATCTCAAGTATGACGTTTCGAATATTCTCGGATGCGATGATAGCGCGACGCGCGCGCCGCCACCGCCCGCCGACTGACCCTGGCCACAAGCCAAAAGCTCTAATACAGCGATTACGATGCGAATGCGAACGAAAAGTGTAACGCGTGAAGTGAGCGAGTCTCAAATACTTTCCAACAGGCATGCGGGTTCGTGGAGGCATCGATGAACTTTTTAAATCAATGTGCTCTTTCCATAACCTAAATAATATACGTCGATAGCTTCGCGTACTACATGGATAGCTGTGATATGCTTGTATAGAAGATTTTCAAAATTATATAGAAAAGTAAAGAAAACACTAGATTCTGTGGGATCAGACATATTATACATATAGGGTTAAAAATATATTAATTAAAGTGTAAAATTATTATTTTTCAATGAAAGAGGGTCATTTAATGTGCATTTGATAATACTTTAGCAAGATGAAAATATAAAATTTAAAAAAACGAACGTTTCCTCGAAATAAAATACTTTTAATATAGTGATGTACATCACTGATTAAGCAACTCTAAATAAAACATTTAATATGAATGGAAGAGTTTGTTATCTAGAAGCTTAACTATATTTTATGGGAATGACATGTTTCGCCTAGCTAAGGCATTAGCAAATGTCTTAAAGAGAATTTAACGTAATTGCTCAAGGAACAATAAATGCAATATAAAGGATAAAAATTCATACATAATTTGACGATATTATATACGAACATTAACGAAAGGGAAATTTATTTTTTCTGTCTGACTTATAACATCTGTCAAAACTGACCATATTTGTAAACAATTTTATAATATTTTAAATATTTATATAATATTAGGTCCTTACATATGAAATTGGCGTTTTGCCGTACTGGCAACTTTGATCTCAAATATCTTATCTTTGGTTAGGAATTCCAAATTCAAATTTATACCGCTATTTACTCAAGTATTTGTGTTTCGAAAATTATAATTCATTTGTTTTTTCCTTAATTGTTTTTTTTCTTTGCGTCACTCAGTTTACAAAATGGAAAACTTGAAATATCGCGTTATTTACGAGTACGAGTTCCACCGTGGCACCAGTGCTGCAGAAACGGCTCGAAGGATTAATGATGTGTATGGCGACGGTGCCGCAAAAGAAAACACAGTGCGTTTTTGGTTCCAACGTTTTCGTTCTGGAAATTTCGACCTGCAGAACAAGCCCCGTGGACGGCCGGAGACCAAAGTTGATAATGAAGAATTGAAGGCTATTGTGGAAGCGGATCCATCGCAAACCACGTTCGAGTTAGCTGCAGGCTGCGGTGTTAGTGATAAAACTGTTTTAATCCACTTGAAGCAAATTGGGAAGGTGAAAAAGCTTGAAAAGTGGGTACCTCACGAATTGAGTGAAGCAAATCAACAAACGCGCGTTGACTGCTGCGTTGCATTACTCAACCGGCACAATAATGAAGGGATTTTGAATCGAATCATTACCTGTGATGAAAAGTGGATCCTGTATGATAATCGGAAGCGCTCATCGCAATGGCTGAACCCTGCCGAACCAGCCAAACCATGCCCCAAGCGAAAATTGACTCCAAAAAAGTTACTTGTGAGCGTTTGGTGGACTAGTACTGGTGTCGTTCACTACAGCTTTCTTAAATCTGGCCAGACGATTACGGCAGATGTCTATTGTCAGCAACTGCAAACCATGATGGAAAAGCTAGCTGCTAAACAACCGAGGCTGGTTAATCGCTCTAGGCCACTGCTGCTTCATGATAACGCTAGACAACACACTGCACAACAGACGGCTACCAAATTAGAAGAGCTTCAATTGGAATGTCTAAGACATCCACCGTACTCTCCGGACCTTGCCCCAACAGATTGCTATTTTTTTCGAAATTTGGATAACTTCTTGCAAGGGAAAAAATTCAACTCCGATGGGGCAGTCCAAACCGACTTCAAATATATTATTGATTCCCGTCCGAATGGTTTTTTTTATTAAAGGGATCGATGAACTACATATGAGATGGCAAAAGTGCAAAGACAGCAATGGTACATACTTTGATTAAATTAATATATTATATTTAAAAAAAATCAACTTTTTGTTCCTCCCATACAAAACGCCAATTTCATATGTAAGGACCTAATATCACTGATGAAGGGCTGGTTAGTCCGAAACATGTTGGATATTTAATTTTTATTTTATTGTTTTAATAAATGTGAGTTTATGTACAAAGTATATAAAAATGAAACAGGAAAAATTCTTTCTGCTTGAAAAATACTATAATATTTTTTACTATTATGAAGATATTGAACATATCAAATCTTTTATATACTACAACATAAATACACAATACGAATATTTAAAAGTCAAACATTTTGATTACTCAACTCAAGATATAATAATTTCGTTAATTAGAAAAACGATTCTATTATAAACGATTTGGGTGAACACTTTTCAAACATACGTGCGTTGACGAGTTTGGCCATATGATGTATTTTGATTCTTTGTATGTCATAACAAGTAGGTACCTACTCGTATACAAAAAAAAATCAAATACAATTCATCTATGGAAAGCGTAGTAAATGTTCCCGGAAGTATCACATTACAGCATCGAAAATTTGTTATTTTCTAGTTGTGTATTTAGCAGACTACCAGAAAATTCAATGCGTTAAACACTTTCAACCCAATCGGTAACGATGCGAACAATAACGAGTCAGACTCGTAGTGTGTAACCAGATCCATAAGTGAAAACTAGCAGTCATTAAAAAATATACGAGTAAGATATTTCAAAGTTTTCGGTAAGCCGAGTACATCAGAAATATCAAGGCGAGTCAATCCAAATAATATGGGCATTTTAACAAAAATTGCACACTGCAAAGTTCTGTGAAGTGTGCACCTTATAACATGGAAGTTCGAATCGTGATGTTTAAAATTATATCACACTATAATAGATTGTTAAATTTCGATTTTTCATCCCTTGGAGCAAAGGGGTAGAAATGAGTGATTGCACTTTTATATCAAACCCTTATTCATGATGTAAGAGATTTATTTTTCATATAAATGTTAAAGAATAAATACTGCTACAAAAGAAAAATTTTAAAAACAAAAAATACTGTCTGAATGGGTCTCTGACACAAACTCTTTAAGTTTGATTGTGTTGCTACATTAGTTCGAAATACAATAGGAAAAAACTAATATTGATTTTGTGGCAAAAAATACTCGCAATTTGTACACTTGTTGAATAGATTGAAATGATTCTCAAACAAAACGCGTTTTACGCAGAACATGATAAAAATAGCTTAATGTAACCAAACAGTACAAAAGAAGTATTAAAAACATACCCATAATTTTTTTTTTAAACTCTTATCCGGAGGTATTTACAATCCAGGAATACTGAGAGAACTAAATATACACGTTCCCCATAGTTATAGCAGAGCAAGGGGCATACATTATTTTATGCCCCAAATTGCCGCACAGAGGCCCTTCTAAGTTCTCCTGTATTGAAAGCGATTTGTCTTTTAAATGAGGTTGCAAAAGAGATAGGCCTCTTTGGATGAAATTATGGCGAATTCGTGAATACCCTTTCGATAAAGGCAGCAATGAAATAACTGGCATATTCTTATTTATAAGGTTCTGTGTATATTTCCTTTGATATTCTTTTTTTTTTCACCCTTTACATCGATTTGGCTCGCGCTGTAATGATGTAAGGAGTTTTTACAACAAAATAATAATAAACATAAAACAATTTAAATGTTTACAACACACAGGAAACAAATGCGTTTAAATTTGAGTGAAATAAATCCATTCAAGTCAGCAGTTTTATCCACGTGTGGTGTTAATAATTATAAATATAACACCCGCAGTGTCACCCGGACACGACACAAAGTCGGCGAAACCTTTCCACCACAATGATAATGCAATTTTCAAGGCCATCCCCATTAATTAATTATTTAATATGGAAACTCACACCACTGTTCAAGATACAATAAACTAAGCATGTAACTTGATTGGCATGGAACAGACCATGGTGAATGTGTCAAATATACCTATGTAAAAAATAAAAACAACTTTATATAATATACACGAAGTGTATAAAACATTTCGAATGCGATTATTTTAAATATCTATAATGATAATGTAATGCGCTGGCCAATTTACCGACACAATAAAATGACTTTCTCTTCATTTACAAGTTAATAGAGAGATATTATGTAAATGGTAAACATCTGAATTTGTACATGGAATCAGCGGTGGGTAAATAAATACACCAGGGAAGGTTCGTAAAATTATATAAAAAACTTACAACTTAATGTTAAGGCAGTGTAAAAAATATACAATCAAATTTTAATATACAGAGATAAAGGGCGGTAATGGTAGAAAGAAACTGTTTACATACGGGAAGTAAACCTCAAGGACGACCTCCTAAAATATGGAAGGATAGCTGACAATCCACCTCTCAAGAAGGGACTTGACGCAGAGAGGCAAAAGGCCTAAACCAAGAAGAATATATTTACATAATTTTAATTATTCAATTATAAACATATTCTTAACTAACTAACAAACTAACGAAGGGGTAGGCAGAAAGAATGGACTGCCACACTTTTCTTTCCTGACACACTTCTCTCGCTTCCTCAACATTCATACATCGTGTCATGCACGCGCGTCGATTTCCCTCACATGGCCGACATTCAATATTTGATTTATTTGATCGTGCCACGTTTTCCTCGGTCTTCCTCTATTTCTGGTTCCATTTACATCCTTAACATATAATTTTTTTAAGGATTGTCAAAACAACAAATAAAAAAAATAAAAGGGAGTGAACAATTTGTAAATAAAATCAATGAAATAGTATAGTTTCTAGAAGTTTTATTTTATTTTATTGGAAAAGCATATTTCGCCTTGCTAAGGCATCAAATTTGATAATGCCTTAGCAAGGTGAAACATGTCATTCCTATAAAATATAATAAAATTACTGAAAAACAGACGTTATCATTCGTATTAATTATTTGTTTGAGTTATGAAATGTTTGGTATCACGAAACTCCCACGCACCGCCAGTGGCAAGAGGGAAGTACGAATAATGAAAGTGCATTCATGACATTGAACAAGCGAGCATTGATCTGAATAATTTCTGATATCAATTAGAGTAATGCGGCGAGAGACGAGCCGGGAGCAGATGTCCGCCTGTTGCCCCGGTCCGGCACTGCGTGGAGTAACACTGTTTGCCAAACAATCTGCGTGATATCATAACGAGCATTATGTGTGACGTATTGTACAAACATAAATAACACTAATACGCGTTATTATTGTTCATAAAACTGGTTTAACACAATGTTGTCGGGAAACGTAAAACTACGTTTTTTTCAGTTTGGTGCTCAAATGCGGGAAACGTAAAAATACGTTTTTTACTCTCTGGTGGTTGTCGTCGGGTAACGTAATAAAACGTGTTGTGTAATAAATGGATTTTGTTGCTAAATCGTATATCTGACTTCACAATATAATTTCACTCACAAATTTATATTTATTAGGCTTTACTTTTGATTTATTATTCAATTATAAAATGAAAAAAAAATGTCTAAAAATATACATTTTTTGTGTGCTCGAAGAAACCTTGACGCAGATCCCGCTGGCTTGTTTTTTTTGACCTTCAATGCGCAATAATTCTTTTCAACTTGTACGGAGAATTTTTAGGGTTCTTTCTACTTGAAGAAGGGATGAATGGTAGGAATGTTTTGTTCATATTTCTACAAAACATTAGTGTTTATGTAAACGTATACATGTTCGGTCGTTCGGTCGTTGTCATTGAGTTCATATAATTATTTTTATACCTAAAACCCACAATGTTTTTTCCGGATGAGAATAAATCAGACGATGAATTGTGTGTAGACAATTTATCTAATTGTTCCTGTGCTAGTGATACAGAAAGACTATTGATGGCAGACAGTGAAACAAGTGATTTATAAAGCAAAATATCCAGACTCAGTAAGGTACAAATTTTTTTTATTGGAGACAGCACGTCATTGGATAACTAGCAGTATTGAAAGCGAACTAAGTGAGGCTATTAAGTGGCCTACTTTGAAGCTCAATTTTTTTTGTATTTGTTTTCCATCATTTCATCATTGAGACACAATAAGGTAAGATGCATTTAAAGTTTCAGTCAATTATCACGGATATTTCAAAAGTTATAGACTTTTAAAATAATGTTGAAAAAACTCGCGCGCGAACCCAAATATCGCCCGCGCCAGGCTGCAATCAGCATAAAACAATACCCGAAAACAATGTGTTAACATTCTTATGCAGATTTTTATGACGCTATAAAATTTCTCAGTGAAGAAATGACAATTTACACATAAAACTTCTCGGTGTATTTTTAAGAAATCCTTGTATTTAAAACATCCTTCAAATTAATTGGTAACATTGTAGAATTGTGGTAATTCAATAAGATAGTTATTTCGACACATTGTAAAAGTAGAAAGGTCACAATAATAATAAAATATATTCAGAGACATTTTTGCTAATGGAGATTCGTTTGAATATTAAAAAAAATATTTAATATTTAGTTTTATGTCAAACTTCTTCTCCGGTCTCAATCTAATGATTGGTCTGCAGCAAGGCGACGCATCTAGTCATCCACTCCGCTCGGTCCTCGGTAACTCTCTTCAACTCCGCATAAGAGGTGCAGCCCATATATCGGCAAATCTGGTCTAGGTACTCCTGGCGAGGTCGTCCTCTACCAATCGATCCCTCAACCATTTCCTCCAATACATCATGCAGGAAACATGTCAAACTATTCTTGTCTATAATAGTTTCGACCGGTTTCGCCAACTGCAACCATCGCGTTACAAGCTGTCAAAACTGGACGAAGAACTTATTATTAAGAAATAAGTATAATTAAAGAAATGGAATCAAACTTAACTAAACAAAACTAACTAACTAACCATCATGCCGTCTCCCCGAAGGGGTAGGCAGAAATAATGGACTGCCATACTTTAACCGATGCGACATTCCATCCTTCTATATTCGCTCCCGCGGGAGACGTGGTGATGGGTTGCGGACCTCATCACAACCAATAGGCATCTCCCGCGCACATTTAGTAACTAAAGTGTCAACAAAATAAATCTATTGTAAAATAAAATTCAATGATATAAAATAAAGTAACAAAATGAAAATAACGTAACACATAATATAGTTCCTTTCGATGGTGCACATGTTGTCAGCTGGACGATCCGGACTCTTGTGTTTAATTTAATTTAATTTATTATTCCAGGTATCAACCGTTCATTTAAATAACTGTAATTAGGCAATACAACTCTAACAAGAACTTCAAAATGTTACAAAAGAAATTCTTCAAATTGACATTGGAACAAATGCACTTATCTGGTTCGAAATTATTATGGTTCGAAATTATTATGGTTCGAAAAAAACACGAAAATTAATTTTAACAGCTGTCAAAACTCTCCACATAAACGAAAAACTTATATAATTTCAACAACAAAACAGCACGTATAACACAATTTTTTTTTTTCACGGTTAGCAATGATCTTTTACGGAGAAATTTTTATATGCAACATTGAGATTTTTACATGCTTTAAAATGAAATTTCCTTTGTGAAAACGTGGATTGACAATAGTATAGACTCGTTATTTTAACAATTATTTCTAGAAATACAAGTCATAATATTTGAAATATATAAACTACATTACACTATATGTTTTAACGGCAATGTTCGTAGAAACTAAGCTATTAAACAGAACGGTACAATCATAAATAAACCTGACCTACGATTATGTTGTGACAAATGGTCGACATTGTTCATTGCACTGGAGTTAGATAAAAAGCAGACCAAATTAGGTTAACTACCGGCGACAAGTTAATGGGTAAAGTTTGCCGTTCAAAATCCAATATAAACTTAAGTTTAAGGTTAACCTGATACCGAATACAATACGTTTGATGAATGGATTTTTTCTTTTGAAACGTGGAAATAATGAATCAAACGGCTTTTTGCTATAAGTCTTAAAACGTCACTATAAAAAACGATCGTAAAAAATGTTACTAAATAGAGAATGAAAGACTACGGTTTATTTTATTTGTTTACTCTGGTTAAAATATTACGTGTTAGATATTTTTAACACATCACATAAATTATCTAAATGTCCGGTTAGAAGAACGGTGGTCGATATGTGGCATCGTAAAATATATCTTGGTTTTGACTAATAAGTTATGTGAAATCAATACATCAAATAACTAAGTATATTATTTATAAGCTTTGGTCAGGAACACTTATATTTTATGTGTGTGTTATTATAAGCAATTATATTATAGTATGGCATATATATTAAACCATTGTTCATATAATTTTCTCTAATAATAAGTACACAGAAATGAAAAGACTGGCTGGAGACAGGACTGAGCGGAGGAAACGAGTGAAGCCTGTTGCAGACGACGAATGTTGCTATGAAAAAGAATATAATTTTCCCGTTAATGAAGGTAAGACCGAATGAAATAATAAATTTCTGATTGGTTGTGTGATCTAACGTCTAGTATTTATAAAATACTGCTTTCTTGGTGTTTTACTAGTTTTTATTTACTTTAAAATATGAATATGTTAATAATTAATACGAAAGAAAAAACTTATGTTTTTCTAGAAGTTTTATTATATTTTTTGGGAGATGTCATGTTTCGCCCTTCTAAGGCATTATCAAATGTGGCTATACTTGGGCGTGTTACTCTTTATATACTCTATTGAGAGGAGCATAGTATGGCAAATTAACAATGATGTGGCTTTATACAATGGAAAAAATAATTATTGGGGGGAGTCCATGAATATTTTAAATTTAAATATCTTGGTTTATTGTAAAGAATGCAAAAAAATCTTTATAATACGTATTTAGTTTTATTCCACTTGATTTTTATTTCCTATAGGAAATAGTTCTATCACCATCCATCCGGTTGCAAATTCAAGATGATAAGATCCAAGTTTAAGTATGATTTAATTTGACAGTTGTTATACTGCTCTGATGAAGCTTGGGTCCAAGCGAAACTAGTCGGCATTAACTATAATAACCATGCAGTAGTTAAATACAAAGTTCTTTTTATTTTTTTATATTTTTTGAAGTATTTGTTTTTAAAACATCTGGAAAAAAGACATTTTCATAGGTATTAATTATTCTTCAATATTACAAATATATCCTAATTTGAACGTTAAAGAATCAAGCATTGTTTATTTCACTGTTAAATAGATTATTACAACAACAACAAACCATTACGCCGTTGTCCCGTAGGGGTAGGCAGAGAGAATGGACCGCCACACTACTCTATCCTGGCACACCTCTCAAGATTTCTCCACATTCATACAGCGAGTCATACACGCACGTCGATTCTTTCGACTTCTAACATGACCAACCTTTAAAATTTGATAATTTTGGTAATGCCATGTTTTCCTCGGTCTGCCTCGACTCCGTACTCCAACATCATTAACGTACACTTTCTTAACCATTCTTTGTCCATCCATGCGCTCCATATATTCGAACCAACGTAGCGATTCTTTCATAATTTTGTTCATAATACCGTATTCCGCTCTACATTCCTTTCTTATATCGGCATTTGATTCTGTCGTATATCGTTCTACCACACATACATCTTAGGGATCCCGTCTCTACCGCATTTATTCTGCTCTCATCCTTCTTTTGCCAGCTCCATGTTTCGCTTCCATACATCCATACGAAAATACTCCAAATTCTGTAAAGTATTTGTAGATAGCATTTGAGATTTTGTCGTATATCGTTCTATCACACATACTCGTACGTCTCTTGGACCGCATCTATACCGCATTTATTCTGCTCTCACCCCTC
This sequence comes from Lepidostoma basale, assembly GCA_022606425.2. NCBI lineage: Eukaryota > Metazoa > Arthropoda > Insecta > Trichoptera > Lepidostomatidae > Lepidostoma > Lepidostoma basale. Next base: position 406,863 of record JAHDVF020001575.1, read on the forward strand.
TTCTGGCAGTTCCATGCTTCGCTTCCATACATTATTTTGAAAAATTATTTGAAATGTCTAGTTTTAAGTATATTTTAATAGCTCGTATTACCTGTTACAATATACATTCTACGACCTAAATACAAACGACGCCATGCACCATGACATTATTTATTGCGTAGTCTCACCGAGCAACTCATCAAAAACGAGTGTTTAGAGTTATGAAATGATGGCATGTTCTGGTGCATGGTGAGTGCTGCGGCCATCGCTCACTCCTTCAACGAGGTAATTTTAAAATGGCGATGGAACGGATAGATTGCTCGCCCGAACAATGGATGTGGTCGCGTGCAGTATTAGCGGAGCGGCGAGCAGCAGTTGAACCGATATTATCACGCGCAGTTAGCGGGCTTCAGGAGGATTTACTCGAGCAAGCCATCGTACACACGTGTCATGTCTGAAGACACGCCGTGGAATATATATACAAACATTGCGTTATTTGCGTGTTCTTATAATTACTTGTGATAAATAAAGAACTGTGTTCTAACGACTCAAGCCAGAAACTGGCAGAAACAAAGACGAGAGTGGCCTCAGAGTAATTACACGAAGACTCAATCACAATTAATGAGAATGAGAAATGAGAGAAGAAAAATTGTACATAAAATTAAATTATTATAAGACACGTTATAACAGGGACTTTAATGAATGCTTAAAAAAACATATTTTACAATATTACGAGGGAAGTGGTCGACCTTCGTGGCAGAGTGGTAAGAGCTCTGACTTCCATAACGAAGGTCCCGGGTTCGATTCCCGGCGATGTCAGTGTGATTGTCACACTGTCTTTGGTCTGGCGTAGAATTCACGTGACAATAAAATGGCGATAGATTGGCTACCTATTACATGTCACGAGAATCAATATAATAGCTAAAATATATTGTATACAGTAATTGGGTGCAAACAACCTGTTGTATACAAGGAAAAAAATGATCACTATATAACGTAAATTAAAATTTCATTCGTATTTCAATTAGAATTTTCTTTAAATTGCCTATCAAAGCATTTAACTGAAGTATTAGATTATAATAAAAATGTATTTTCTGTGACGAAACTATTACATTTATATACAATAATTTATAACTAATTAACCATCATGCCGCCTCTACGAAGAGGTAGGCAGAAAGATTCGATCACTACACTGTCATTTTCTGACACAATTCTCTTGTTCAAGATTTATACATCGTGCCATGCATTCATGTAGTTTTCTCTGATTCCTCACATTAATTAAAATCACAGTTAAAATTTGATTGATTTGATAGTGCCACGTTATCCTCAGTCTTACTCTATATTTTGTTTCGTTTACATCGATAGCATATACTTTCTGTACCATTATTTTTTCATTCATTCTATCCAAGTCCCCAATCCGTCATAATGACCAAGTATGGGCCAAGTTTTACATAAAATACATCAATTGCTAATTATTGAAATAAATAATAATGGTAAACGGGCGGATTTAAAGTGATGTTGAAAAGATACAATGGTCGTTAAAGACATCCAAATATTACTATATTCTAGGTGGAAAAACAATTGACTTGCGAAAATTTTAATAGAAATAAGTACAGCAAAACAATAAACAAACAAAAGTCAAAAGTGGAATAAACAGTGTTTTAATTCATAAAAATTCGTCATTATGGAATTCCACAGTGTTAAGTGCCTTAAGTTTATCTAAAAAAATCTTTTTCATCTTATTAATTTTAGTAACAGTGAACTTTTACTACGAGATTTCATAATTACAGATTTTTATTATTATTATATTATTTGTATAAATAAAGTTTGGTCAAGAAGATGAAATAAGAATACACCGAAAGATGTTGAATACAAATATAAAATCCTTCTAACAATATTACCTAGAAGTCAAAATAAGCAAAAGGCCGAAGATATTTCATTATGCATATTACAGAGCTGACTTGTAGAAACGAAAATAAACAGATCGTTTGCAAATAGTTCAACAGGAAGGCGTTGAGTGTATTCTCATTTCGTATCTCGAACAGTAATGCAGCATCATGACGCCGTGGTTTCACGTGCAGAATGGGATCACAAGAAACATTACTTCACATAACCCAAGTACGATGGAAGCGGTGCAAATGGAAAGTGATTCTAAGAACTGTCTTGGGTATAAAAGTAAAGTAGGAATTTTTCTACATCTAGATGTTGAGATGAATAACCTGAAAAGAAATCTGCGCAGGTTTAGTTGGTGACTTGTCTTGATAAGACGTTCAATGAGTACATAAATCAAGCCATAACAAGTCACTTATATTATTTATCGTTTCTTGAACAATGACGTAAAACTCCATATCAAATCATTAATACGAATGAAAACGTCTTTTTTGTACAAAATTTTATTATATTTTATGCGAAAGACATGTTTCGTCTGTCTAAGGCATTATCAAACGTTTGATAATGCCTTAGACAGGCGAAACTTGCAATAACATAAAAATATAATAAAACTTCTAGAATACAGACCTTTTCATTCTTATAAATAACTCATATTATAGTATAATAATACAAATATAACTAACTAGCGTTCACGTCGTTTCTCCAAGAGGATTGGCAGAAAAAAATTCTCTCGATTCACACATCGTTTCGTGTGCGCACGTCGAATTCTCTGACTCCTCACATGGCCGACCATAACCATGTTATCGATTTGATCGTGCCACGTTTTCCTCGGTCCTCTATTTCATATTTCGTTTATATCGTTAACATACACTTTTTTTGTCATTCTTCCTTCATAGATTTTTTTCTATGTGTCCAAACCATCTTAGTTTTGTTTTATATATAATTTAATATATAAAACAAAACTGAATTAATGTCATTTATTATTTACGTAGTTATATTAATAATAATGCACAACATGAAAAAATATATATAACATAACCTCAAAGGATAAAAAAAAAACACACTGGAGGAATTTATATCTATTAGAGTACAGTCGTATGGAATAAAAAAAAATCCATGCAACTGATCGTCAATAAAATTAAAGAATTTATAGATACAAATTAACACTCCATTTCCGAGTGCTCACTATAAATGATTAAGCTATTTCAAAGGTTAACTAATTGTTTAACAGTTGCGTCAACGTGTCTACGTAATCAATGAGCTAAAATAAGTGGAACTCTTAAATGCTCAAATACCGGTGACTTAGTCACGGAAAAATCTCAGACAGGACAAACAGACGAGGGGATTTGAGATGCGAACCGAGAGGCGAGAATAGCGAGGGAAAATAGAGCGCGCTGCGCCTGCGCTTGGCGGGTACAGAAATACGGAAATGATTCACGGCGTCCCTCCCGCCCGGTGGCGTCCCGGCGCGGTTGGCATCCCGAAGCCGGCATAGAATCAAGAAAACGAGAGAAAGTGACCGATATCAACACTCGCTTTACGGTAATTCGTCCTTTACTCGCGATACTGAACTTAGTTTAAAATTGCGTTCTATAAATTGATATTATTATTATTATTTTGTTGAAAAAACTCCTTTGATCATTTCAGCGCGAGCCAAATCGATGGAAAGGGTGAAAAAAAAGAATATCAAAGGAAATATACGAGTACATAGAACCTTATGAATAGGAATATGCCAGTTATTTCCTTGCTGTCTTTATCGTAAGGGTATTATTATCGCCATAATTGTATCCAAAGAGGTCTATCTCTTTTACAACATAATTTAAAAGACGAATCGCTTTCAATACAGGAGAACTTCGAAGGGCCTCTGTGCGGCAATTTGGGGCATAAAATAATACATGCTCTGCTATAACTATGGGGAACGTATAGATTTAGTTCTCTAAGTATTCCTGGATTGTAAATACCTCCGGATAATAGTTGAAAAAAATGCTTCCCTAGAAAGATCATTCGACGAGATTCAAGAGTGTTGAAATCCAACATTCCTGAGAGAAATGGTGAGGGGTACAAAAAAGGATAATAGTTATACTCCCTGAGGTATAAATATATAAGGCAAAATCTACAAGGTTAATTATTATAATTAGCTGTACAAAATATTTTATCATGATTCACACGATAAATAATATAAACAAGTGTAAGAAATGTACACACGCAAATATGCGTGCGCGGTAGTTGCGTCAGGAATAAACTTATGCGTCCAGTCACTCGGAATCCTCCATCAATGAGCTGCGAATGCTACCCCATTGTGCGGTTGGCTTCATTTGCAGTAAAAAAATGTCTTGGACTGCGACTGACTACATTTGCAGCTCGGACAGATATTCCATTTTTTTTTATATAATATAACGTACAATTTACTAGTAAGAAACCTAAAGGTTAATAAAAAAAACAGTCAAATGAGCTGCAAATATAGTCTGCCGCAGATCTATTTTTTTATGGTCTGCAAATGAAGCCAGCCATATAGAGATTAAGCAATAATATATTCTAACAAGATATTGGTTGACCTTAGTCAATAAGTTTTCTAATAATAATATATTATAAATAATATATTATAACAAATATAAATAATATAATAAGTTGAGGTTGAGGATATTTTAAAATGGAGCAGACAGCGAAAAAGGAACTGGTACGGTCATGTTCAAAGAATGGACTCCCCTATATTGCATTGCATAATCAACCTCATGGGACTCGTCATCGTGGAAGACCTCCTAAAAGATGGAAGGACAGCTGGGAATCTACCTCACAGGAGGAGTAACTCTCTGAAGAACAGACCACATAGGTCTACAATAAAGAAGAAGAAGATATAAATAATATATATAAGTAAAAAATATAGTATAAATTACTAATATTTGAAAATAACAATTTCTTTAAATCACTTTAAACTATTATTATATTTCAACATTGATTGCTTCTCACAAAAACTAAAATGACATACATTAGATAAAGATTCCTTCTATGGATTATGTTTAACAATATGTAAAAAAATTGTATCATATCAAAACGATAGTTTTCTAGAACTTCATAAAATTTTATAACACAAGGCGAAACATGTCTATGTTTCGCCTTGTTAGAATATTGCTAAATTATAACGAGAAAAAGGTAATACTCTAGCAATGCGAAACAAATCTCTCCCGTAAAAAAATAATAAAAAACTTCTAGAAAATTGAAGTTTTTATCGACAAAAAAGACTCAATATAGAATTTTACACTATTGTTCAATAAAAAAAAAGTTTTGAAAATATGTCAAAGTACTCATCTGTTCACACAGAAAATAAACGGACAGATTAAAAGTAACAATTCTATTCTTGTCGTTGGCGAAATACACCAAAATTAATAAAAACTCAAGCGAGGAAAAAGTAAGACATTTCCGTTATTGTATTTATTCCTTTAGCGCTGACGACCGAAACCACCGTGCAACTGACCTATATATAAAGCCAGGAAGATTTATTGTGGACTCAAGGATGCTGTACTTAGATGAATGCGCCACAGACAAGGCAGAATCTCTTGGCTATCTTCATCTATGCGGGTTAATTGAAGTGATGCAGTTCCACTTTAACAGAATATTAAATCATCCATTTTAAAAATGATTTGAATTATTATAATAATTGAATATGTAAGCATATACGGCGAATAAATAATTACATTTCTGTTAATGATAATTTAAAAACTAATAAAACGTATGCAATTTTTCAGGAATTTCATTTAACTAAAAAAAAATATTTGGCGCATTAGATGTAAAGAAGTTTCAAATCAAATCAGTTTATTTACTCAAAATATTTTTATTTATTTCATCAATAGACATTACAAAGTTAAGGTTTAAGGCATTTATTGAGAACAGGTAAAAAATATATATTAAATAAAAAATATATAAATGCATGAGAGATGGTTCGACATTAGGAAAACAAGATACTCTAAAAATACAAGAGTATTTGCATTCTAAACGTACTTTCATTAATATGATAGATGTCAATCTGCGAGGAGATTGCGTTCAGTAGATTAATTGCTCTACCCACTGGTGTGACCAGAGGCAGGTTGGTTCTAGTTCTGTTATTGAAGAAATGCTATCTTCGCCAGCTTGTCTCCATCCACTGCTGTATGTAAGCCTCTCCACCCCCACGTCACCCCTCTCGGTCTCTCGCCAGTGTTCTTCAGGCCCTTCCCGCCGTTCGTACAATATCATCGCTCCACCTGGTAGGCTGTCTCCTGGCACTCTCCGGCCCAATAATGGCCTCCATTCAGTAACCCTCGAAACCTAATTTGATGTAAAAAATAACTACAGTACAGCTTACTAGAATTTAGAAAATAATTACTCAGTTGAAAACGATAGAAATCTAGTTCTGATCTTAATATAATGATATGATATTTCCAGTTACTGGAATAGTTCGGACACGATTTGAGAAACGATTAATACAAAAGAGATGCAACTGATTTCCAAGGTAAATTTTATGGAAAACGAAGTGTAGTGAGAAGAAAAAAATCTGTCTAGAAAACCTTTGAGAATGGTTCAGTTGCAGCACAACATCCCTGTGTAGAGTTGTTGTATCAAATGTAAATATAGTCATGATATTGTAGATCCTTCAATAGAAGAAGAAAAAGGATAAACAAAAATTCAAGTTGCTCTACCATTCTTTAGTAGAAGAAACTGCTAACTCTCAGTGCTATTGCAGAAAAAAACTCTCTCAGAGATAGAGTAAGAAATTAGGAAATATCGATGACACCGTAAGATGGAGCAGAACATGGATATGATTCTAACGAGGCCATGTAAACCGTATGAACACTCACGGAATCGAATATACTGCTGCAAATGGGATATCCGTAGGCCAACGTTCACCTAGCAGGTCATCCAAAGGATGGCGAGATTCGAACGTCCCCATCGCAAGAGGAGGCAAATTTCGAGACAACAGATCATCCGATCTTATTGAAGAAGATTATTTAGTCAATTTCAAAAATCTATTCCTCGGAGTATAGGTGTAACATATATAATTTGGGTGGACTCAACATTTGTAAGAACATATGATCGACAAAAAGTGCAAGACGCATAATACGTATGTTTATAAGAGCAGATAATTTAAGGTGCAAGTATAACTCGTTGTAGAGTACGGTAGATTAGCTGGAGATTGATTTATTCTGGCGGATGCAAGGTGAAAAAATATATCAAGCAATAAACAGCTTCGCCGTATTTTTTGTTCATTTCCTAGGAGCTAACTGTATAAAACTATTCTTATTACTTCTGACACATCAAAGCGTCTCGCAGAGTGAATACAAAATGAAGCGGAGATCTTATTTTAAATTGCAAATTTTGCAATGCTTTTGTTGAATCGGTGACTCTGAACAACATGGCGGTCAATGTTGGTCGTGGATGATTTGTTGCTGATATTAATACTATACTTAATACTAATGAAAACGTCAGTTTTTAGGTTGTCTAGATAAATTGTATTTTATTTTCTATACAAATGACATTCGATAATGACGCAAAGGTCGGTACAAAAACACTGCTGTGCACTTATAGGTTGAAAAACGTGTTTTTAAAGAGACATTTAAAGGAGTCAATCTATAATGTTTATATTATTATATTTTTAAGGATTAATTGTATCTCAATAGAGACGAAGATGTTAATTGTTTTCTGGAAACAAAATCTGGTGGACGAGGCGCTTACATGACTTATGACCTGTCATTGGTTGGGTTAAGCGAACGCTTAATGTTAACAACATTCCCCATTCCACCCTTCTTATAACCATCGTATTCTGTAAGCGCTACGACCACCATATTCTGTTTCCAGAAAACAATTTACATCTTCGTCTCTATTGAGATACAATTAATCTTTAAAAATGATTAGCCCGTAATGGGTAAAATCCAGTATTTGTCTACAAGTATTTGTATACATTCAAAATGTTATAATTATATTAGCTTAATTCCACTTGTTCTTCTGGCTTCGGACGGTATTGGCAGTTCGCTGCCATCTTTTGTTGGTCACCAAAATAATGAAAATATGGAATTTTACATCATTGCTCAAGCAACAATAAATGTCTTTATATTTATACGCGTCTAAATCATCTAATGTTTTGTGATTCTTTTATTATTCTGACATAATTTTACTGTTCCGCCATCATTTATATTTTATATTTCCATTGGACAAACAAAATGCTGATTTGCTCTCTTGATTGTGTTCAATAAAAGTTACGGTACCACACCAGGTTGTAAATTCAAAAATGCGAGTTCCACGAGCTGACAACGCATGAATGCGAAAGAAGTAGAGCTTACCGGAGTGGAACGCCACCGTTACAAGAACGGCGGACGCCCAGTGCCCAGGGGTTATGCAGAGTGGCCGATTTAATTAGCGATATAAAATGGCGTCAGCCGGCGGTCTGTGATTGGGCCATTGTGCTGCGGTTCACAAGGTCAATGTCGGCCTGTCAGGTGCGCCGGCCGCCCAACCGTTAACCGGCGACGCTTTCTCTCTCGCGCAGATGTGCCGGCCGCGGCGATAAACGGGACGGAAGCACATTTGCTTTACGCAAGATACAGGTATGTCAACCCCGGTGTGACCGACTTTTCACTTCGCTTTGTTTATTTATACATTTGTTAATATTTTTCTAACCGTACCCAAGTAGGAAGTATTCGATTTGTGCTAGAAATATAGAAACTAGCACAATTTGAAATAGATGTTTGAGATCTCATATCTATAAAGATGTAAAATTTACGTATGACATAATTGAAATGCAAACAAATAGTTTGTGAGTAAACCACGACCGGTTTCGTAAAATATACGTTCCCATTAATAGATAAAGTATACACGTTTTAACTTATAAACTAGGATAGGCAGGGGGATGGACCGCCCCACTGCTCTTTTCTAACATAACTCTCGTGAATCTTCTACATTCACACACCGTAACACGCACACTCTTCGATTGTTCCGATTTCAAACATGACCGCCCTTTAGTAATTGAATAATTTGCTCATGTCATGTCTTCGTTGACCATCCTGAACTTCTTTTTTCATTTAAATCTTTTTAACTATTCTTCCTTATATCTAAACTATCTTAGTTACAGGCCCAAGTCCAAGTACTTTAACCATACATTTGTTTAATGTTTCTGTTTTATATACTTAGTATACAACACTCACTTTATTAAAAATTAAATACCAAACATGTTTCGAACAAACCAGCCCTTCATCAGTGATTCTATATACCTAAATATAAATATTTAAAATATATTATAATTTTTTTTTAAATTTTTTTTTATTTAAACATCTGTCAAAACTGACCATATTTGTAAAAAAAAAATTATAATATATTTTAAATATTTATATTTATATAATATCACTGATGAAGGGCTGGTTAGTCCGAAACATGTTTGGTATTTAATTTTTATTTTTTAATAAAGTGAGTGTTGTATACTAAGTATATTAAAAAAAATTAAACATTTGCAACACAAAGTTATGGCGAACATAGAAGAAATTCATTTGTTTGTTTATAAAAAAAACATATATTGCAGTTGCCTGATAAATCAGTAAAAATAAGATGGAAATATTGTGGTTGATCGATACGGTAAGGTGGGAATATAATTTGGTGGAGTGTAATAATTTTCGACAAATGGTATTCCATACCTTCTTGCAATAATCTCCGATGTAATAAGCATGTATTATTGTACACACATGGAGCGATGATAATAAAAACAAACGGCTCGAAACCGCACAAGACACTCTAACGGTACACACACATAATATTAGAATTTTGGTATATTCAAAACGCAATAATGATTTACCGTACGACTGTCAATAGCAGACGAGACATGTAGGCATGTGTTTATTTGGACAAAAAATATTAATAAAAAAAAATCACTAAGCCGCAAAGATAAAAAAGCAGAAATTAACCAATTGAATGAAGTAAATATTTAAGATTCATAATTAGTTAAAAAATCAATTAACAAGTAAATAACCAATAAATCATTCTTCATTAGTTAACACTTTGGGTACCGGAAAGATTAACAACCATTCAGTTGATGATGTGTTACCAGTTATTACGCTACGCAACAAATTGAATAAAAGCAAATATTTAAGGTATGAATTTGTAATGTATTGTATAAATTAACAAGTAAATAATTAGTAGATCGTAAGTGATGTGTTAACACTTTAAATACCGGCTCGCAAAAAGTGACGTGTAAATTGAAATATATATCTCATAGATCAAACTTTAACACTTAAAGGACCGGGTGGAATATCCACTGATTTAAGTATGATATATTGTAAAGTACCAGTGTTTAATTCCCCGCTGGGTCGAATTACAAAAAAAACATATTCTAGGTAGCTGAAATAAAATTAATTGTAATCAACGATTGATGAAAAAATAAAAATGAAAACTAAAACGAAAACTACATAAAACATAGTATATGACGAGCTTTAGTGATTTAAAACAGATTTTTATACGAGTGTGATACTTGTTTGTGTGTGAAATTATTGAAACTACACTAGGAAAATATAATTAATAATAAAAATATAAAAAACAGTCTTAAAATGTGAGAAATTTTCAATGCTTCAGTGTGGCTATTATATACATAAATAATTAATCAATTACTAAAAGGCGGTCACATTCGAAGCCGGAATAATCGACGTGCGTGCATGGTACGATGTATGAATGTAGAGGAAGTTCGAGAGGTATGCCAGGACAGAGCATTGTGGCGATCCATCCTCTCTGCCTACGCCTCCGGGGAAATGACGTGATGGTTAGTTAGTTCGTTAATACATTATTTACATAATTCACAAACAAAAAATACGAAAAAACTGTATAAATTTATTATTAATATTTGTTCAAGTTTATTTATTTCAGGCAAAATAATTTATAAAGCAAAAAGTAAAAGTTTAATATACATTTCATTTTTATTGTGCTATTATGGCATTTTACTGTTGCTCCACTAATTCATACATAATCGAATATTTCGACAGAAGCTCTAGTTATAAAATTGGTATCTGCCTTGTATAATATATGGAAGATATAAATATGAAATTTTAATATAGTTGATTTGTTATCATTCAGTATTACGCAATCGTGGCTATAAGTACGATCAAATATATACAGTTTGTTTAATTTTAAAAGTATGCAAAAATGAAAGAAGGGAAATGCTACATAAATACAAACACATTTAAAAAAAAACATCGATTAAAATGGTTTACTGTTTTTTCTTAATGTATTGTGGAAGCTCTGTTTAACACATTTATTAAAATAAAACTACACGCGAATATTATTATGTTTTCTTATTTATTATGATCTATGTTTATCTAAGTTTTATTAAGAAAAATAGAGAAAAATTCGTATATTTAAGAAATTAAAGGAGTGCAGGGTAAGGTAAGGTAATTTGGCAGTATTTGTTTTAACACATCAATGTTTTGTACCAGAGGAGGCGCGTGTGATAACTGTGTTTTGAAGTTTATTCGTCTAATTCTAGATATTTTTTTAAACTATTATCCGGAGGTATTTTCAATCCAGGAATACTGAGAGAGCTAAATCTGTACGTTCCCCATAGTTATAGCAGAGCAAGGGGGCATATATTATTTTATGCTCCAAATTGCCTGAAGTTGAAGTTCTCCTGTATTGAAAGCGATTCGTCTCTTAAATGAGGTTGCAAAAGAGATAGACCTCTTTGGATGCAATTATGGCGAATTCGTAAATACCCTTACGATAAAGGCAGCAAGCAAATAACTGGCTTTTCCTATTTATAAGGTTCTATGTATATTTCCTTTGATATTCTTTTTTTTTCACCCTTTACATCGATTTGGCTCGCGCTGTAATGATGTAAGGAGTTTTTTCAACAAAATAATAATAATAATAATAATTTGTCATCTATTGGTGAGTTTCCGAAGCTAACATAGCGATAGGTTATTCAGTACGATTGTGTTTCAGAAAGTACTGCCAAATTACCTATACTGACAAAATACCTTACCTTATCCTACAAGTCTATGTATGGGGAGTAAAGACGTGAAACTGTCCACAGCAGGTGTAAACGAGTGTATCCAGAAGGCATTAATGGGTTAAAATAAACATATTATTAAACGATAAATAAATTAATATTCGAACGACGGCCTAGATGGCAGAGTGGCAAGAGCTACGACTGCCACACGGAAGGTCTCGGGTTTGATTCCCGGCGATGGCAGTGTGATTGTTACACCGTCTTTGGTCTCGTGTAGAATTCACGTTACAATTAAATGGCGATAAATTAGCTACCTATCAAATGACATAAGAATCAATATAATAACTAAAACAATCGTAATTGGTTTCGAACGACCTGATGTGTACAATTTTTTGTTGTTGTTGATGTAAATACGAAATATCAAAATAAAAAAATCGAGATTGGTCTCAGAAGATGGTAGCGAGCCCCGGATTATTGATGAAACCGTTCATTTTCTAGAAGCTTTATTACATTTAATGGGAGTGACATGATTCGTCTTGTAGATGCATTAACATGCTTGTTTTTTTACTTACATTTGACAATGGCTAAGGTGAAATATGTCACTCCTATTAAATATAATAAAACTTCCTGAAAACACACGTTTTTCATCAATATTATACGAGTACCATTGCAGCAGTTGCCTAACCTAAACGTTTTTATATTTTAATGTATTTTCAAGACTAAAATTAAAAAAAAATGAGTTAAGTTTAAGTTGTTCAGACACCTCTTTTACGCTTTTACACGTAGTAAGGAATATATAACCTTGTATTATTTTCCGTATAGAAACCACAGAGAAAATCTCTCGTTCAGGGGACGAGGTAAATTGATTTACAAAAATAACTGCGGTATAATGATGTTAAATTATGCTAATCCGACATCGTAAATCAGTTTCAAAATCTCACTTTTATAACTCCATCTAAAAACACGGAGATATTTAGCAAAGTAAGTACCCACGTCTGACGGATAGATCGATAGCAACAGAAATAAAGTTTCTCGTTCTAAAATGCAGAGGTATAATATAGTAGGAACTTTCTATACGAGATATTATTCGAAACCGCAACTATGAAAATATTATTCGAAATTTAAACAGATTCAAAGAACGAACATAGTAATACCTATTCGTATGTTATTTTTTTTTTAAATGAAAATATATCGACGTTTTAACGAAGATCGTTGTGGAATTCCAAAAAAAAAAATTTTTTATTAATTAAAACACTTATTTTTCCACCTTTGAATTATTTTTTCTGAACACGTAACAAATGTTTTGCACCCTCATAATTGAGAGTATTTATCGTACACCCTATGATGAAGGTGTTAAAACCTTCGAAACATCTCGACAAAATAATTAATACGAATGAAAACGTTAGTTTTCTAGAAGAACTGATTTGAGGCATTTGATAATGCCTTAGAAGGGCGAAACATGTCATTCCCATAAAATATAATAAAACTTCTAGAAAACTAACGTTTTCATTCGTATTAATTATTTAATATGGAGTTTTACATCATTTTTCAAGAAACAATAATTATCTCGACAAAAATATACTCAAAATACGAAAAAAAGAGTTTTAATTAAATAGTCATTGTTTTGGCCGAAACACTATGATACTTTAACTTTATAAACTGTTAAATTAAAAACCCTTAGTTTTATGTATCGTAACTGTATTTTTATTTTTCGCGACGGCTGTTTCGTCAACATAGGTTGACGAAACAACTGTCGCGAAAAATAAAAATAAGTTTATATAGAGTTTTAATTCATAAAAAATGTAATTAAAAAATTAACCGAATTTCTGGCTTAATCAAAAGCAGAGACCTAACAAATAATAGTTTTTCCATTTTAGTTGAAATAAAAAAAGAATGTTAAGACGGTTGAGAATTACTTTCGAGTAACTATTCTGGTTTCAACTTACTCGATTACTGCACCTTATAACTTTAGTTATTATAGAAACCCGACATTGAAACCAACAGAGAGAAGTGGCGCGCTATCGAGCATGAACGATTATCACATTTCTATGATAATGGGAAAGTACCACAGACACCGCAAGCTTTATACGCCAAATTATCACATCTTATAATATTTTACAGCGCACGCTGTGTGCTTATCAATTACTATCGTGACGTCAGAGAAAACATTTGAATCGTGCACTTTCAAAATGAGTTATGTCTACTCAAAACTGAAACACTTATATACCTTGGTCGAAAAGATGAACTGAATATGTAGTTTTTAGCGGTTATTTTGCTATGTAATTCTGGATTATACCGGTAAAGGCTGTACATATTTAATATAGGCAATAAGATCGCCGATTGCCGCGTCTCACTTCTTTAATTCTATCATTTTACATACTTCTGTATTTATCTTTAAAACGCTGACTGCTGAATAAAGCCTCTTCTAAACTCTTCCAACATTTTCTAACTAGCTAACTAACTAACTAACCATCACGCTGTCTCCCCGAAAGAGTAGGTAGAAAGAATGGACTGTCACACTTTACCGATGGGGCACTCCATTCATCTCTTTTCGTCCTGCGGGAGACGCGGTGTGATGGGTTGCGAACCTCATCGCCATTAATAGGCATCTCCCGAGCATACCTCGATCGTCCAACATCCATAAAATAAATCTAAAACAAATCATATAAAATACAATGATATAAAATAAAATAACATAATAAAAATGTTATTTTTAGATGGTGCACATTTAATTTGTTACATGTATCTACCGTTTTATTTTATTTTTATTTTCTATCTTGGGTTATTTGTTGCCACCTACGATTCGTAAGACGGATAACATCATCCGTCCATCTTTTTGTGGTCTTCCTATGCCTCTTCTGTTTTTCCACTTCAGGCTTCTAGGTGACCACCTGAACTCAACCTGACTCGCCACAGAAAAATGCCACAGTAAGGCGAAACCCGTCATTCCCATAAAATACAATAAAACTTCTAGAAAACAAACGTTTTCATTAGAATTAATAACCTAATTTGGAGTTTTACACCATTGTCCAAGAAACAATAAACACGTTATATAACTTTTTCATCATTAATTTGCAGTTTTTTAATTGTTTATTTCTAATGCGACGCCATTGACTGCTTTTCATATGTGATTTGTTAATATTCCTAAACGTAATACATTGCCGTAGCTTTTACAATGCTGTTCTTACACAAGCGCGTAATGGTAAAAATATTACTTTAGGCGGTTACGTGAAAAATCGGCCAATTTCATAAAGTATTACAAGTAAACTGTTATAGACAGGCGCGGCTACTCTGATTATTTAAAATTACGAAATGAAACACGCGTGTATAAATTTCTCGCCTACATCCATACATTTCTTTGACTATGCCCCGCATCGAACGCGTTTCACTCAATACGAAAAGCCAGCTGAATATAAATATCGTATGAATAGGTCATTAAAGATTTTTAAATCGTAACTATTATAGATTTGCGATACCCAAATACATACACACTTTAAACGAAATCTTTGAGTGCAACATCAAAATTATATAAACCGAGCGAAAACAGTCACTATCGAAATAAAGACAAAAGTGAAAGTAGTTACTAAAAAACGTAATTGTATTTAACTACTATATTATTTATATACAATAAGGTTAGGAACCTGAATGCTAGACAGTCTACATTGCGATCAGCTAAGTCTTCTGCGATCGGTAGATTGACTGTGCCAAAACGCTGTCCAAGCACAAACTTTGGCGACCGAGCCTTCGCGGTAGCCGGCCCTTCAGCCTGGAACAGTCTTCCAGCAGACCTTAAGTGCATTGAGAATCAATCAGAGTTTAGATCGAGACTCAAAACGCACCTTTTCAAATTATCATTTCCTGACAGGAAGGGCTGATCGATTTCGTCGGGTACAGCCCTCATACTAAATATGTTTATATATATTTTTTATCATTATTATTATTATCTAGTTGATAAAACGGAGCATCTTCTACAGCGCCCCTGAGATGAGCAATTCATAAAAATGGCGCTTTATAAATTATCCAATTTATTATTATTATTATATATTTAAAAGATAATCAAATGATTTTACTGAAATCTCTTGATGGATATACATTTTAAATATCAATAAAACGATGTTTTTTAACTACCTCCACTTTTGCCTTTATTTCTATAGCGACCGGTTTCGCTAGGCTCGCAGGCATCGACAGACTGGTGTCATCAGTCTGTCGATGCCAGCGAGCCTGGCAAAACCGGTCGCTGTCGAAATAAAGACAATAATCGAAGTAGTTAAACATCGTTATATTGAATTATTATTAGGTTTAAAACACTGGAAATCGAAATAAATAATTCATCATATGAATCAAAATGTAGTTTCTTACACTAATATGTATAAGAAAATATTTATTTAAGTTCGGTGGTGGTCTAGGGAATATAACGCTTGGCTCCTGATCCAGGGGACTTGGGTTCGAGTCTGGAGACGACCAGATTCCTTCTTCAAAATAATGAGCTATTTTCTGCTCATATCGAAGTGTGCAAAATAAATTCTAATAATTTTTTTATTTCATTCATTTTGTGGTTAGACAATTTAAACTTATAGTTATTATACTGTCCTGGTGAAGCTTGGATCCTGGTGAAGCTTGGATCCAAGCGAAACTAGTTGGCGTCCATTATAATAACCATACCGTGATTAAATACAAAGTGTTTTATTATTATATATCTGTAACTTTAATAATCATGTAATTTATGTATTGTATAAACAAATTCGTACGTGTAAATACTTATCCGTATAGTCAGGCCCACATGTCGGACTCGACCTACATCTTCAACCACCCTCCCCTCACTATTCAACAGTATCCTATTTCAAGATTCAACAATGAATTTTTCAAGATGTGGGGAGCGAAGTGTTAAGAAGACACTTGCTAATACAAAATATACTCAAGTCAGCGACGGTAGTGTCGCACAAAGTGTACGTAATTTTGCAATATACACATGTGTGTGTTGCCAAGGAAGCTATGTGGTGGACACACGCGGAACACAAGCGGTACTGCGTGTGTTGGCAGTGAAATAAATATCTCTCGCACTAAGGGCAACGAACAGGGCGCGCTAACGGAAATACACAGCGACCGAGGCGGTGAAGTGTGCCAATGGAATATCTTTCATTCGCTGGACACGGACCGCCGGGATGTATGAGCCGCGGTCACTGTACGTCTAAACGATTATTTATTAATAAAAATAACCCCATTTGCCATACTATGTTCTCATATATATAACATATATTCTTCTTTTTCTTCCTCAGCCTATTGCCGTGCACTCCTGGACAAAGGCCTCCGCCATTCGCTTCCATGTCACTCTGTCTTGTGCAGACTGCATCGAGGTTATTCCGACGTGTCTGTTCAGATCATCCTTCCACCGTAGTTGCGGTCGTCCTGCACTTCTCTTTGCCGTCCACGATCTCCAAGTCAGCAGTCTTCTTGTCCATTTTTCATCTATGCTTCTGGCTACGTGAACTGCCCATTGCCATTTTAAAGTCACCACCCGGTGGATGATGTCAATGACCTTTGTTTTTTCTCTCACCGTATCGTTTCTGACTCTGTCTCTTAGAGTTATTCGTCACTCGTAGTTTCTCGGCACTTTGTTTGGACAATGTGACAGTTTCAAGATCATAAGTACCTGTGAGCCTGGCCAATCCAGCAGCTTCAACGTCCTGATCTCTGCAACATGCAGACTCTGTTCCTTTTGATGTCTTACAGGGGTTTAACTTCTGGTTTATATTGTACTGAAACTTATGTTTGCATCGACGAACAAGGTTGTAAAATAAACGAAGTTCCTATTTATTTGATTTTATGAAACGTGAACTTTAAAATATGTCAAATGTATTTTTTGTGTAAATAGAGAAATATGAAAAATAGCAGCTTCCAAAGTAGAGGATAATTTATTGTTAAGTAAATTGAACATAAAAATAAGCAATTTTTAATGAAGTTTAGAATATACTGATAATTATTATCAGTGGGGAATTCCCAATATAAAAATATTGAACTATTTTTAATTTATCTTGCACAATAAATTTAAGAACATGAACATAGTAATCTGAAATAAAGTTATCAATAATTTTAAAATATTATGTACAGACGATAGATAAGACCATACAATTACTCACAAAATTATTGGCGGGAGACACAAGGTCGGAATTTCTAGATTGAACTTTGGAATATTTAAAATTGATAAAATTGCTCTTTGATAAAAAGACGAGAAAAAATATTACGATGGAACGAAAATGACGGTTGTATTTGAGTTTTGTAGGCCAATGAAACAATACACTATTAGTCGCGCATCTCGGGTAGGTACTGTACTAAATTATTGTGCTTTAAAACATTAAAAAAATAAAGATTTCATGTTTCAAAACACAATGATAAATGATATATCTTATTTTTTAGGAGACCGAAGGCGAGTTTCAACCCACATACAAACAAAAACGTGGGCTACATATAAATAAGTAAATGAATAGTACAATAACCACACACAGGCAGACATGTACTAAAAAGGTTCATAGGAAACTTTTGTGCAAGAAAATAAATTCCTTGAAGAAAAAAATTCAGACCGCGAAATTCCAAAGTGTTGCACATGAACACAAGTTTGATTAATCTGGCCGAACCACGTGCGTCAATGATGCTCGAATCAAGTGCTTTTTATACCGCATGAACCGGTGGCCATTTGCCGGTTGGTTTAGGCGAGCACGCAAATAAACCACAAGTACTCCGATACTCGGGTAAAGGTCGGCATTTAGATCTCATTTAGCGATATCAGCCCCGTCAGATCGACGACTCGGGAGCCAAAGACTACATCACCTGGGAGGGATTAGGAGGCTGCTAAAAGATCAGTGTATCATAAACACAACATATACGAACACAAGAAGTATTCAGACATAACCAACATTATGGTCTAGGGAATGGAATGCTTGGCATCTGATACAGGGAACTTGGTTTTAAGCCTGGATACGACCGGATTCTTCTTCATAATAATGAGCTTTTTTCTGCTCATCTTCTCCTTCACTCCTGGACAAAGGCCCCCTCCATTCGCTTCCATGTCACTCTGTCTTGTGCTGACTGCATCCAGGTTATTCCGACGTGTCTGTTCAGATCATCCTTCCACCCTAGTTGCGGTCGCCCTGCACTTCTCTTTGCCGTCCACGGTCTCGGACCAAGTCAGCAGTCTTCTCCACTTTTCATCTGAGCTTCTGGCTACTTGACCTGCCCATTGCCATTTTAGAGTCGCCACAGAGACCTATGTTTTTTCTCTCACCGTATCGTTTCTGACTCTGTATCTTAGGCTTATTCCTAACATAGCTCTTTCTATGGCTGTTTGGGTCACTCGTAGTTTCTCTGCACTTTGTTGGGACAATGTTACAGTTTCAAGACCATAAGTACCAACTGGCAGAACACAGGCTTCATAGACTCTTCGTTTCAGGTTGATCGCTATTTTCCGGTTTTTAAGGATGTAACCCAGATGCCTATACCCAGCAGTGGAGTAAAATTGACTGAAAAGTACAAGAAGAAGAATAATGCCTTAGCCAGGTGAAACACGCCACTCTTATAAAATAAAACAAAACTTCTAAAAAAACTGATGTTTTCATCAATATTTAAAAATGAGTTTATATCAATGTTTAAAAGAGACGACAATTAAAACACAATTTCGTCAGTTGTATAGATTAATCCAGGATAATATGAGTTTCTCCCTTGATGTCCCGAGTACAGGCCTTGAAATTTCATCATCGTGCGGGACAGGTTTGAAGACGTGAAAGTGTATGGAGTGGAGAAATTCTAGAACTGGAACTTAGAATTAATGTGGTGGTGACCAACTCTGCATGATAAAACACTGTATCAACTTGATTGAAATAGATAATTACAGCGAGTCGCTATATGTCTTGTATGCAAACATTTAGTTATCTGGTATACGTATAATTACCACCTTAAGCCAGATGTGACTATAGCAAAGATGCTGATAAACTAGTTATAGCAAATGAATATAAAAAAGTAAACGGAATATAAATTTATGCTTAGAGAGAATATAAAATAACTAATCATCACGCTGTTTTACCAGATGGATGAAAAATTCTATGTGTACTACGATCTTAACATACACGGTTATTTACTATATTTCACGATTCTTCCGCTACATTTCTGTACCAAAGAACCATAAAGTCTTCGGTGATTTTTTGTCCAAAATGAGTTATGATGGTCATGTCTAATTTTCTTTGTTATGATTCCGTCCAAGGCAATTGTCTGTCCAAATGGTTACTTCTTACTATATTTTAAACTGTGTACTAGATATATCAAATACTGGATACTGGGTCAATGGTAAAATCCAAATATATAACTTATTTAGGACAAAAACTCACTTAAGACTTTATGTCTCTCAGTACAGATTTTTAAAAGTAATTTAAATTTTTGGTTCATTTTTAAATGCTTACTTTTTATACATATAAAACATAGTGGCGACTCTACAATAGTTAAAAGAAATAAATAAACAAAAAGTAAGCGTTATTTATTTTAACTGGTTAAATATATAACTACTATAAGTGCTGTGATTTAAAAAAAAATATGTTCTGAATTACGGAATTACTAAGTGTTAATGCTCAGGACCTATCCGAAAGAGATAAACGGAGACTAGAGGCTTTTGAGATGTGGTCCTATAGAAGACTATTAGGAATTTCCTGGAGAGACTACATTACAAATGAGGGGGTTCTTCAAAGAATCGAAGGAAGAAGGCACCAGCTCAGGACCTTGTCCGAATGGCGTGCAAGATGGATCGGCCATGTAATACGACAAGAAGGCCTCTTGTATGCCATAATGGAGGGTATGACCGAGGGAACAAACTCTAGGGGACGCCCACGCCGAGAGTACCTGGAGGACCTATTGGTGGACGTGCGCTGCTCATCATAATGCAGATTTCAAAAGAGCCGCACAAGACAGGGAAGAATGGAAGAGAATAATAGAGGAAATTGCTGCAAACCAATCCCAGGATTGAAACCAGAGAGAGGGAATGCCTTACGTTACTAAATAATACTAATTAAAAAATACATTAAATTAATTGATTAAAACAAAAATTGGAAGGTCATTGACCGATGCCTCGTGTAAGCAACCGCCCTTGATAAATAACAAACACTATAATTATGGACAAACTTGTAGAATAATATGTAGGTTCCACATTTGAAATATTAAGTAGTTATCTAGTTAACAATATTTGATGGATTTTGAGACTATTTAACAATTTAGGCACACTGTCCACACACAATGATCGGTGGACATGTCAGAAAGATGATGAATCTTTTCTGACAGTGTAGAGAAGATTACTTGGAAGCACGTGCCATCCACATACCAGCGTTCCGCTCTAGCTGTACCGGCGCCATTTCTACTAGTCTCGATCTCCGTTGTTAAACTGGGATTATATCACACGAATAGTATCGGCGAACGAAGAAGCCGCTATGAAATGTCACGGGCAATAAACCCACTAATGATACAATTCAATTTTCGCAATCGGAGACGAAAGTGAAAAGCAAAACAAGCGAGGAATTCCGAACCGTAACAACATCAGGCCGAGACTCGACAACAATCGCCTTTATCGTGAAATCCGGAATGTGGATTATTGTCGAAAAGGAAATAATGTGGATTCGGCCGAAAAAGTGATGAAAGCATTAATTCCGACATATTCAGCGTTTCCCGAGTTACACAGTGTTATATCATACAAGCGAATACGGAACACAAGATTTAGATTTGATGGGCGATACTGTAAACTAAGACAGGACTTGCTTATAAAGCGAATTCGTGCATATAGCTACAATAAAAAAAAAAATCGTTTTGATTAAGTGTTTTCTCTACGCAATTAACATATATTGCAGAAAATTTTAACTACAAAAAGCTTTACTAAAAAATTAATCATTGCCTACTTATAATGTACGAAGTATTTAAATTTACTGACTGATTTTAACCGCCCTACCTTTGGGTTATTTTCCGAGAAACGTGCAAAAAAAGCGTGTTTTTTATTAATGAAATTTAATTATGCATTACTTTTATTTTTTAAATTACGAAACGTCAAATACTCGGCCGCACACTTCGCCTGCCCCTTGTAAAACTATCATATTTGTGAAGACTTGTACTCGAGTGTTATTGGCACACGCGCGTATCCCTAACAGTTTGTACATTTCAGGTACATTACTTTTTCTCAATCACGTACGTGATAAGGGATAGCGCAGAATGGTACAGTCACAGTTGACGTATCACGTACGTTCAAATACGTAGGGTGGTTAAATCTAAAAAAAAAACATATTTAAAAAATATCGCATAAAATATTAACGATTGATTGATGATTGCTGGTGTCAGATGCAGCTCTCATGACTAAAAACATTTGAGTTGAGCTATTCACGAAAACGGCGCTATACAAATTATTATTATTATTATTATTGAATAAGGGGGTAATTAGAAAATGTTTTTTTTTTCAAGCGCTCTCCAATGTGAACACATGTGAAGATTTAAGAAAAACTGTAAAATTATAATACTTTACCACTCGAAATCAATACAACTACTTTTTATTTTCATTCAGTAAAATACCATTTTTTCCTACTAATTTTTTTTTATTCAAAAAAGAAAAAAAAGACTAATTACCAAGGATTTACATCAATGATATTAGAATTTATTTTACAATCCTCAATGTGAGCAGAAAATAGCTCATTATTATGCAGAAGGAATCTGGTCGTGTCCAGGCTTGAACCCATGTCCCTTGGATCAGGAGCCAAGCGTTCTATCCCCTAGACCACCACCAGGTTTTAAATTATAATGAAACACTATTGCCCCCGCTCCCGCTGCTATAGGTTTGTAGTTTTTATCTTGTAAATCTCCATTATAAATTACAATATCTGTCTATAATATCAAAATACTTTTCAATAAGTGGATCAGAAATTTCCAATTTTTCGCATGGATTTGAGGAAAATCAAGTAATTTAAACATCCTATGTTGTGAACTCGTGATAGATCGATTGTAGAATATGGATATTAACTTGCTTTGGACTAGAGCAAAACAAATCAAACGTTACACGTAGAATGCTTTAAACTCCAATTAACATATTTAAATTGTTAGCAATTTGCCTGTTTACTGTTCTGAAAGGCAACACGGCAACGATTGTAGGAAAAGAGCAGTTAAAAACACGGTGTTTCGAAATACTTGACATTAAATACATTTTTGAGTTGAAATTGTAATACACCAATGCAATTAGAATTATTGAAATTAGCGATCGCATGTCGACATGTTTTGCTAACAATTTTTTTTTATATAAGGATTAATTGAATCTCAATACGAATGTGTTAATTGTTTTCTGGGAACAGAATATGGTGGTCGAGGCGCTTACAGGACTTATGACCTGTCATTGGTTGGGTTAAGCGATCGCATTATGTTTATTTATTTATTTATTTATTTAGGGTAACATACAGCGATATCAATAACATATATATAAAAGAAACATTCAGAATAATTAAAATAAGGCCAATTACATGCTACCACAGATTAAAAATAATAGTTAACAATCAACAAATGATAGTGAGAAACATTGAAGTTAAACTAAGACAAAATAAGGTAAACATAATATTTAAGAGTTAAAATACTTATAGTACTGGAAATAAAAATTAAATTAAGATAAAATAAAATAAAAAGTAATATACAAGTATTATAATATCATGTTACATCGTGGTCACATCCGCGCCGAAATGTTGCTCCGATCACTTTTTTAAAATTTCGCTCGCTCAAATGAAAGACGTCAATGTCTCCAAAATGTTAACAACATTCCTCATTTCGCCCTTCTTACGACCACCACGTCTGAAAAATATGGCGCTAGTGTAGATTGAACTAAAAAATGTGAAGTGTTTCTCAACATGTAGCATATATACATCTTTCAAAAATTTGTCAGATGTGGTGGTCGTAAGAAGGGGGCAATGGGGAATGTTGTTAACATAAAGCGATCGCTTAACCCAACCAATGACAGGTCATAAGTCCTGTAAACGCCTCGACCACCATATTCTGTTTCCAAAAAAACAATTTACATCTTCGTCTCTATTGAGATACAATTAATCCTTAAAAATGATTAACCCGCAATGGGTTAAATCCAGTATTTGTCTACATTCAAAATGTTATATTTATTTAAGTATTTAGGAGTGGGGGAACAACTTTATTTATGTGATTGTCTGCTTAGTCGTTAGGTTAATATTGAAAGAAGTTTCAACAGCGCGTTATTGGCTAGCTTTAATCGATAAAACCTACGTTTTATTAAAATATATCTTTATAGATTAGAAAATTGATATCCTTCGGGATGAAAAAAAATCACGGTTTAAATATTACTTAAAATTATTTCAGAGAGTGTCATTATTTTGAAATGTTTATACAGGTATATCTACAAGTTAGTTTATTGATTTAGGAACACCTTGTATAATTGGGTGTTATGTGAGAGAATACACATTATATTCGTGTTGCGCTGGCAGGCTCATAGAAGCGTGATAGGACATTGCCTATCCTACACATTAACGCGAATACAAGAACTTTGAACGTACGCTGCTTGTCCGTTATGCTGTATTCCATAATTATATTACTCGCAAACATTTATCATGAAAAAGGATTGATTGTATCTCAATAGAGACGAAGATGTAAATTGTTTTTTGGAAACAGAATATGGTGGTTGAGGACTTACAGGACTTATAACCTGTCATTGGTTGGGTTAAGCGATCGCTTTAACAACATTCCTCATTACGCCCTTATTACGAACACACCACGTCTGTCAAATTTTTGGAAGTTGTATATATGCTACTATGTTGCACCACACTTCACATGTTATTAGTTCAAGCTACACTAGCGCCATCTATTAAGAATAGGTGTAAGCATTAAGCAGAAAATCCATATTGATGCAATGTGAAAGGCTACATTTGCTAGACTTTATCATTAATGTTTGTTAAACATTCGTTTAAACGTTCACATTCGTTTAAACGTTCACATTCGTTTAAACGTTAAATATTCGTTTAAACGTTCACGTTCGCTACATTTGCTAGACTTTATCATGAATGTTTGTTAAACATTCGTTTAAACGTTCGGTCGTATTTGCGAGGAAGACGCGATGCTAACAATAGCCGAATGCAGTTGGAACAGGCCAGCTACGTCACGTTGCGAAAGAAGAGCGAAAAGCACACTCCTGGGCTGAAAGGCACCAGACATCAAATAGCAGATGCCGACCAGATCATTTCACTTTCCCGCCACTGCGGCCACCACACCGTGTCGTGAGATGTGATACGGTGGTGAAAATGAGGCGAGTCGCTCGTTCGGGAAACACGGAAAATTCACGCGATAATCGTCAAACGAGCCATTACGTAGCACATGGACGCAAATACGCGATATGTATCGCGACCGTCTTCACGTTCCGAGAAATTATTTCGGGTGCGCCATTATAAAAATTGGGCACATTCTGAACTAAATTTAGCACAATTTCATTTGCACCGGGGTCATGCAATTTCACAAAAAAATGATACGCCTAATTCTTAGAAGAAAATTTAAACTAAATAACCGTGACGCCGTCTCTTAGAAGGGGTAGGCAGAAATAATGGACTGCCACACTATTCTTTCCTGACATACTTTTCTCGAACCTCAACATTCACAAATCGTGTCATGCACGCACGTCGATTTATCCAACTCCTCACGTGGTCGACTTTAATTTTTTAATTTATTATCGTGCCGCATTTTCCACGGTAAGCAATTTTTTTTAATGCGGAGTATCGAAGAATTCTTCTTCTTCAAGTACCCTGTCGGGTCCCCCCAACGTTGGCGATCACCTCGGCGAACCTATCCCTATCCTGCGCAGCTCGGAACAGCTCCTCCACACTCCGGATGCCGGTCCACTCCCTCGCGTTTCGGCATTTCCCCAGCCAGGACATTTGTCTCCTTCCGGGCCCTCGGCGTCCCTCAATTTTTCCCTCCAATATCAGTTGGAGAAGGTGGTACTTTTCCACACGCAGTATATGACCCAGCTGTGCGATCTTTCGAACCTTGATAGTTGATAACAATTCCCGGTCAACTCTAGCTCGCCTCAGGACTTCGGTATTGGTAACCATGTCTGTCAAGGGAACTCTGAGCATTCGGCGATGGAGCCACATTTCAAATGCTTCCAGTCTGTTCATTGAGTTAACTTTCAAGCTCCAAGTTCCAAGTACCGAAGTATAATAATATTAATTAAACGAATGAAAACGTCTGTTTTCTAGAAGATTTAATATTTTATGGGAATATCACTTTCGCCTTGCTAAAGCATTATAAAACGTGTCATTCTCATAAAATAAAAAAAAAATTAAGACTAGAAAACATGTGTTATCATTCGAATTAAATATTTAATATGGAGTTTTACATCATTCTTCAAGAAATAATAAATAGAAAATGATACGTGGACGTGCACGTGGATTCATGGCTGGTAAAAAAAACATAGAAAGTAATGAAAGTTGGCATTAATAATAAAGCGCATCGACGATTCTGCTTGTCTAACACAGATCCATTATGATGTATTTATGTACATAATTCATTTTATTTTATACGTATTGCGGTGACGTTCTTTCATTGACTAGAACATCTATTTGCGTACTAAAACACCTACTCACTGGCTGTTCCATCCGCTACTCTGTGTGGAGACAAGTGTTACCATGATATTTGTATAGTAAAACACAGCTTCTTAAAGTTAGAGTCCTCGTTGGCGCTGGTGATCCAAGAAGGCACTGATTTCAACAGTCGCATCGCAGTATAAACTCTGCTGGACAGTCTTCAAAGCGCTACATGGAATGGCACCAAGTTATATATCTGAACTCTGTATAACGGACAGCCTAAATACGAGGAAATCCACACTTCGCTCCTCAGCAATAGGAAGATTAGTTGAGCCGAAGCGTTGCCCCAGTACAAATTTCGGGGATCGAGCGTTCGCGGCAGCCGGTCCATCAGCTTGAAACAATCTCCCTTCACACCTTAGATGCATAAATGATCCGACAGATTTCAGATCTAAATTGAAAACCCATCTTTTTCATATTTCATACCCAATTTATACTTTGTTCTACTATACTTTTTGACTGATCGCGAAAATTTAGATTTTTAGATTTGAAACACGCCTTAATGCGCCCTTGAGGTGATTACATCACAAAAAACGGCGTTATAAAAGTTAGCATATTATTATTATTATCGCAGCATCGCTAGGACGTTATCAAGAATTTACAGAAAAGCTCGTATATTACATAATAACTACAGAGTGTATAACATAAGCTGTCATCTTAAACCAAAGTATATAACAAAAAAGCCAAAATGGCAGAGCACAATGGTGTTCTTGTACCGACCCTTATGTATGGAAGTGAAGCATGGAACTGGCAAAAGAAGGAGAAAATAACTGCAGTAGTAAAGAAATCTTTTAGATGAATGTGTGGAAAATCTGTGTATGATAGAGTGTCGAATGAAAATATAAGAAGTGAATGCAGTACGAACGAAAGTGTTATGAACAAAATAATAAAAGGATCATTAAGATGATTTGGACACATGGAAAGAATACATTAATGACGTACACAGATTCGGATTTAGAAATTTAGGAAGACCGAGGAAAACGTGGCACCATCAAATAAATCAAATATTAAATATCGGAATAATTGACAGTCGGAATAATTGACGTGCGTGCATGATACGATGTATGAATGTTGAGGAAGCGAGAAGTATGTCAGGAAAGAATAATAATTAGTAATAATTAGATTATATTATTTTGTAACAGTTATGTATTAATCAAAGTATCCAAACACTATTTTTTGTAAAAAATAAATACATTGAATAATCGTTTTCATAGCGAAAAATACAAAAGCACGATGATTTAAGAATGCCACTAAAAATAGAATAAAAAAATTATAAAAAAATGGCATTAATTTTTACATTTTAAAACATAATTAGGAACGAATTTTTTTTTATCAAAATATTTAAACTCGTTGAAAAAGATTAAAATAAAATTGATTTAAACAATAAAAATAAAAGTTTAATGCGATTCGTTGAGCGGATGCCGATATGACAGATGAGTTTGAAAAGGGTCTGAGAGTTAAGTAAAATTAGGAAACTCTGGCATAATACGGGGCTGTATTCATAAAGGCAAGTCGAACTGAGGCCAATCGGTGGATTTCACCATCGCGGCAAACAGATTTGTTTACATTTTTCCCGTTCAAGTTAATTTAACCGGAATAGTTAATGGTTTCAATCTCGGATCCATTCGATCATGAACGGAGCGATCAATGTCCAATCAATGGTGTCAATCACGTTTGTAAAATAAATATGGGATGTCACGGATGGAACGCCAGGAAAAACATGGCCTTATGACCTTGAATAATACACCGATTGGTATTTTATTTTTGTGGAACAGCTATTTTGGTAATGCCAGTAAAAAGAGCAATCAGTCTGCTGAAAATAATCACCTCGGAAATCGACGTCTTTTATATTAGTGAAAGTACGTTTAGATGACAAATACTATTGACTTTTAGAGATAATCTTTTAGAGATAATAATTCTTAAAGTTGAACCATCTCTCATGCGTTCCTGGTATTATATTAATAATAATAATATGCTAACTTTTAAAGCGCCGTTTTTGTGATGTAATCACTTCAAGGGCGCATTAAGACGTGTTTTAAATCTAAAAATCTAAATGTGACCGCTTAAAAAACGATTGGTTTAAAAGTATAGTAGAACAAAGTATAAATGTTTAATGGGTTTTCAATTTAGATCTGAAATCATATATAACATTTTACCTGTTCTCAATAGGTGCCTTAAACCTTAATTTTGTTTGTAATAATAATATAATAACCCGTGGCTCTTTCCGACTGATTTCTTGCTAGGGATGCTGGGCTACCAGTCACTCGAGAGGAGACGAGACATTCACTTGGGTGTTCACTTCTTTCGACTGATAGGCGGTTGTATACACAACTCAGAAATCCTGAGTGATGAAGGTCTGTTCGTCCCTGATAATTATCTTCTACAAAGGGGCCATAGATTGTTTTATCTCCCACGATGCAGAACCAACCTGCCAATGCTGTGGTTATGCCGGTAGGTAGAGCAATATCTTTGCTAAATCGTATCACCTCGGAATTTGACGTATTTTGTGATAGTCTGGCTCACCTGAGGGAAGCACTGTCTTTATTATAATTGTATATCCATTTTATTAATTTGTCATGTATCTTATGTTTCTCGCTCTTTTTATTATTTTATTATATTTGACTTATTATTGTGTATCTCTAACTTGTATACTTAGTGTATTGGAAAATATTTCTGTAATGCTTAGGATATATTTAAATAAATAAATGAAATGAAATATCTTTTGAGAAAATAAATTGATTTGATTGATTGGTTGATTTACATAATTACAGCGCGAGCCAAATCGATATAAAGAGTATAACTAACTAACTAACTAACCATCACGCCGTCTCCCCGAAGGGGAGGCAGAAAGAATGGACTGCCACACTTTTCTTTCCTGACATATTTCTCTCGCTTCCTCAACATTCATACACCGTGCCATGCACGCGCGTCGATTTCTCTGACTACTCACATATCCTCCTTAAAGGGTACATGTTAGCTATTATATTGATTCTCATTACACGTGATAAGTAGCTAATATATAGCCATTTTATTGTCACGTGAATTCTACACCAGACCAAAGACAGTGTGAGAATCACATCCAAATCAATCCTGGGACGTTTGGTGTGGAATTCATAGCTGTTGCCATTCTGCCACAAAGGTCGCCGTATTAGCCAAGACTACATCCGCCAGTAAAAACACGAATATAACTTTTGGACAGAATCAGTGTTTGGAGTGAGCCGCACTCGATCAAAGCATTCCGAATGGAGATGTACGAAGGTACTAGATTTTAGGTTTATTTATTCTGATCGCAGTCGGTGGATTTGCGGCTTGTTTGTCGATTTATGAGCGCTCTGCAATACTGTATAAATATTTGGAACAAACGCGCGGTGTATCGTGAATAAACAATATTATCTCCGGAGTCTAGCGCGAGGAGAGCGAGCCGACTGGAAAAAAATCGAGTCAACGTAATTTTAAATTCGAAATCTATATTCATAATAATGGGCACCATCCGACATGTTAAAGCACACAACAGTTATTCTACAAACATCTGATAATGATAATCACCCACGATTTACTGAGCAAGCCGATAAAATAATTTCTCCAACAAGTCACTGGCACCGTTCACTATCAACAAAATATGAATACACATTGTTAAACATTTAGGGCAGACATCTTATCGGTCAGACTATTATCAGAGTCGATAAATGAAGTAAATAATACATAACAAACAACAACAAAACGATGATAATTTTATGTGTTGTGTTAAGTTATCGAAAACCTTTTTTAAGTATATTCCAGTTCCTGAACAGCAGAACAACAAAGAATCTACTGGTTTGAGAATAGAATACTTAGAATTATCCTGGGACCCAGACCCGGACCCGTGTTGCAGCGGGAACTTGGAGGCATAGGACCAACCAAGAGATCCGTACAATGACCCAGCAGCCCCTTATAACGAGCACCGTGAGAGCCGGTTGCCTAGCATGGATTGGGCACGTATGCCGAGCCGAAGAGACCAGAGCAATCAAGACCCTGTACGCGTCTAGACCACAGACAGGCCTAGACAGCGCCTAATGGACAATGTTCTGGCTGACCTGGCTAGGTTGGGTGAATCGGACTGCTGGGAGCAAAAGGCGCAGGATCGAGGAGCTTGGCGAAAAATCATTAAGGAGGTTAAGACTCTTCAAGATTTGTAGGGCCATAGGATGTAAGTAGTATTCCAGTTTCTATGCTGACAATAAATTTAAGTTGGAAATGGAGCTAATTTATGCGTCATAAAAGCAGCTAATCATATAGTTAAGTCTCAATATTTTTTCTACCTACTAGTTACTCTAGTTATCTCTCTCTTAAATTTTATTAACTCTATTTAAAATAATTATAAAAATAAAAACTTTAATTATTAGAAAATTTATTGTTACCGCACCTGTACACTCATTAGAAGAACCAAAAGAACTATGATAACACACTATTGCCTAACAGATATTGAAGAATAATCGTCATTGTTTAGGTAAGATATATGGCGATATTTCCTACGTTGTATCAACGAGTTCGTACAAAAGTTACATACATTATTCATATTACATAACATCATGTGGGTACCTACATTTAGGCTATTACAAATTACTATTATACCTAGAATAAGTAAAACAGGTTACACACGTTTAGAATAATGAAGAACACGTATTTGTTACAAGTAATTTTATGCAAATGTAAATATTTCATATAAACTAAGCCATTGTCCCTTGAATATCATAATTCTGAATATTTTTACGAAACATAATATTGTTTTTCGTATTTTAAGAGTTTATTTATCTCGATTTGAAGATGTTCTTCTAATGCAATGAA
The DNA here is from genome assembly GCA_022606425.2 of Lepidostoma basale. Lineage (NCBI taxonomy): Eukaryota > Metazoa > Arthropoda > Insecta > Trichoptera > Lepidostomatidae > Lepidostoma > Lepidostoma basale. The sequence goes on from JAHDVF020001575.1 coordinate 438,156, forward strand.
GGTGTTTCCACGTGTGTTACTAATAGCATAATAGCCCGCGCTCTTAGAAGCGACACCAAGTCGGTTAAACCTTCTACCACAATGGCAAGAGAAAGAGTAGAAATAATAGCTATCGACACGACGAAGAAGAAATGAACATATAATTTTTTTACCATTCTTTCTTCATTCATTCTTTCCATATGTCCAAACCATCTTAATGATTCTTTCATTATTTTGTTCATGACACCATCACCATCATTCATTATGTTTGTCTATTTGGGAAATAGAAGAATTTGTATTTAGATCAACAGTCAGCAAATTTGAAAGTGTCATATTTTTGTCAATTTAAATAGTTTGTATTTTTCATTTGTTTATATCGTTCTTCCGATGACAAATGTATCAACCATAGATAAATAAATAAAAAAAAGAGACTATTTCCGTTTAAAAATCAAATTACAAATAACAGTCGTACACTTTTTTCGGTACTTAATTAATTCTCTACTGGCTGAGTAGTAAAATAATATGCTTCGCATCCGTTGCAATTTGAGGAGCCATTACCATCCGATGTTTGATAGAATAGGCGTTGAATGACCATTGTACCATTGTGTTCCCGAATATATTAAGCATACAAAAACAAAGATCAAATATCTATTTCCGGGTGCCGAGACTTAGCGATAATGTTTTTAATAATACTAGTGTACATAGATTCTCTACTATAAAATCTTGTCACCGAGTTCATATCAAACAAAAACACATCTCTAGAAATCTGTGCCGGCGCGCGGTGGAGGCGTATGGCGTATTCCACTTGTGTGAACCGGTCTTTATGGCCGTCATTTAGAAAGGTAAGTATCGAGGCAACATGATAAAAAGGTGTATTCCATCGATGTCCATCGATTACCACATTCTATGCATTTTTTTACAAAAGGGCACAAATTAAAATTCATTCGTAGATCTTTTATAGACACGTATTGAAAGGTGATTGAAAGTATGCAAGACCTTGTTGTTTATAAGGCGAATGAATCAATTTCAAAAGGGCGTATGTAAATCAATCGATAGAGGTTACCAATGAACGCGGCATAAGGCACATATTGCATTGTGAGCGTGTTTATTGATGATGGGTTTCAACCCTAAAACCGGTTTCAGTAAGGAAGTATCGTTTATACCTGGAACGGGTGCGCATGCGTAGGGTTTAATTATTGTAAACAGATTTACTTCATTCGATGGAGAGCCACATACTTCTATCCTGACACACTTCTCCAATTTCCTTAACATTCACAAGGCGTATCACCACACACGTTGATTTTTCCGCTTCCTCACATGACCGACATAAAAATTAATTAATGTCGTAGTGTCAGATTTCTTTTGGTCTCCCACTATTTCGCGTTCTATTCACATGATTAGTGCATACTTTGTTTATTCATTCTTGCGTGTCCAAATCATAAACCTTCAAACGTTTTAATATTGTTTCTTAAAAAATAATGTAAAACTCCACGTTAAAAAAATATTTATGAATACTTCTGTTTAATAGAAATTTTATTATTACATGGACTTGGATCTTCTGGCTTACAGAGGTTCAGCTCATGTGGCTATTCCTCTTCCGTCTGATAGGAACACTGTTGGAAGTTGATTTGGTGGGTTGTTAGTTTATTTAACTTCCATAATATATGTATTATAGAAGCAACTGGATAGACTGCAATCCATTATGAATGCTGCAGCAAGATTAATTTTTGGTGCATCGAAATTCACCCATATAACCTCAATGCTTTATCGACTTCACTGGCTAAGGTTACCTGAGCGAATCGACTATAAACTGTGTCTACTTGTTCACAAGGCCTTACATGGACGAGCGCCCCACTACCTCACAGAACTTTGCCAGCTGACAAATTTGAACCCTCGGCAGTCAACTTTACGATCCTCGAAGGAATAAGCAATACACAAACTTCTCGTCCCGCGGCGCCAAGGAGCTTCAAACTTCGCAGATCGCGCTTTTGGCATCGCGGGACCGACGGCGTGGAACAGGCTGCCCTACAATATCCGCAATCAAGACGACGAAGGAGTGTTCAGAAGCTCTCTTAAAACTTTTCTTTTTAAGAGAAGCTTTCTGGACGTTGAGCGCCCTTGAAGTGAATCTTTCACAAAAATGGCGCTATATAAATCATCATCTTCATCATCATCAAAACTTTTAGAAAGCATATGTATTAATTAATTTATTGCTTAATACAAATGAAAACGTCTCTTTTCTAGAAGTATTTTTATATTTTATGAGATGTCATGTTCCGTCTTACTAAGCCATTATTATACGACCGTTATAATAATTAATACGAACGTGTGGTTTCTAGAAGTTGTATTTTATTGGAATTACATTTTTCCACCTTGTTAAGTAGGTACATTTACTAACAACGTTATGCCTTAGCGACTTTCTTGAAAACGTTTTGATTAATGTTTGCATTAACTCCTTGCATTAGCTTTTAACATTCTATTACAAAGGTCTTTCGATATATTAATCCTTATCGGACGCCAACTTTAGAATATTTTTTATAAGTTATTCTATCAATATTTAATTTTAAAAAATACACTGTGAATGTTATTCGCTCTATTGGTAATATTCAACTGACAAAGTAATTACGTGCAGATTCCACAGACAACAAGATTCAGCATGATTCATCATGTCACCTCACATGTGCCATACGACCACAGCTACAAAGTCCTGTTGTCACGTCAGAGGTGACTTACGTCCGTTAAGGGTTAAAATACACATACACACATGTTTAGAAAACAATTACGAGATTACTTTAGTTGAGTGTACAATATGTAAAAAAACAATCAGTACGAATGTTCAGATAATTACTATATTAGGTGACCTCATAGTATGACAGCATGTTAGGTATATATTTAGAATCATAATGTTTACAACCGATAAACAATTTATGATTTATTTATAGTCATAAGACAAAATAAAGAAGCAAGTTTATGTACGTAAATAACGACCAATAAATCATGATAAAATATACGTAAGCTATGTGAATGGAGCTCGAAATCGAGTAAAGATGGCACGATCAAAACCTTATATTTTCTAAATGTCGGCCATGCGAGTCGTCGTGAAAATCGACGCTCGTGCATGACACGCTTTATAGATGTAGAGGATTCTAGAGAAATGTGTCAGAATGGAAGAGTGTTGTGGTGAATCTCCTCGGGAAAATGGTGTGATTGTTATTTAAATGAATAAATAAAAATAAATACTATTATATATTAATAAAAAAAAGATAATAAATATATTCAGGAGTAGATAATATGTAAATCAGCATTGTATTAATTAATACGAATGAAAACTATGTTTTGTAGAAATTTTATTATAATTTATGTGAATGAGATGTTTCGCCTTTCTAAGGCATTATCATACATTATGATAATGGCTTAGACATGCGAAACATGTCATCCCCATAAATTGTAATGAAACTTCTAGAAAATGGACGTTTTCATTCGTATTATTTTTTTAATATAGAGTTTAACATCAATGTTCAAAAAACAATAAATGATAGTATCGAATTGTTTATATGAATTGAAGTGGACTCTCTTTTGTAATTTTTGGGTCGTATACATATTGTAATGTGATTTTTAAAACAAGTAGCAGAAAAAAGTTATACATCAAATTCTATTTGTTGTCGTGTACAGTAGAAATATTAAATTAAATACTTGATTATATGATATATTATTGTTAAACAAATTAACGAGAAAAAAAAAACGTTTGATGTATCAAAAGACTACCCGTATAAAAAAATATCAGTGCTGGTTTACGTAAAATCAACAGCTAAAAGTACCTACACGAGAAGTTTTTAAAAAGTCGAAGAAAGTAAACAGCGCGCGATGGATGGCAGATAAATTTGAGATAAACCGAGTATAATTTTAATATGTTTTATAGTCTGACAGCTGAACGTTGCGATAAACATTTCCCGTCTTTTCAATCATTGGAACATTTGATAATATCAGTGATCGAGTACTCTTCAGAAATGTTTAAAAATAAAAGTTCACGAAATCAAATGCGAGTGATTTTGAATGAGACAGATGCACAAATATACAGCCAGTGTAATATTGCACCCTGAATACAGCTAAATAATATAGTAACGAGGTAATTATGCGGGAAAGTGCAACCAAAAGAGCGCGCATCGGAGATGCGGTCTCTAATTACGTAATGACGGAATGCAATATTCGTAAATCGGTAATTTATAATAAGCAACGCAGCAGCAGATGCGGAGCATTACAATATATTATTTAGTCGAACGGATTTAGAGCAAAGGAGCGGAGAAATTTGTCAGTCCTCCGTCCGAATATTGAGTTTATTCCGGGACGAGATTACAGCATGGCTCTCGGCGACACTAATTTTAGATTGGAGTATTGCCCTGGAGAATACGAATATATATGATGCCCACTGCTCAATTAGGCGCCGGGGTTCAGCGGATGAAGTATTCTAAATTAAATCTCCCCATTTCTCGCGGGGGATGGATCCCCGTGCGTGCCTATCAGCTGTTGCGTTTTGTAAACAAGAAACCGATAACTTTTGTGCATTTTCGCCGAAACACGAAACTTCTCAGAGATAGCAACAGGTGGAATTACACTTCGTGAGAGAGACTATTTTAAAATGTCATCCTGAAATGTAGCCACGAAACAAAATAAACAATTCCGAAAACATTCTAACCCACTTTTTTAACGCACAAGTTAGATGTAAATAAAGACACTAAAACAACACAAATAACTTTGCAAAAATGTCAATGAGTATCGTTGTTAAATATCACATTAATGACATTGAAAAGATTGAGATTACCTTTTCTTTCGCCCTTCCTGCGTGTTTTTGCACTGTTTTCGCGATTAAGGCACCTTTACTTTCTGCCATTTTTGCCACTTTTCATTGCCGACTGTCCGACTTTCACGAGCCCCGTGCGATCCGCAAGTTGACTGACATGTAGCGCCTCTATCGGGATTTCTACAAGCTACCAGTTGTCAAAAAGCCGATCTGGCACCGCCTGGTGGTAGAATAATGCTACTAATGGTACTAATACTGCCGCTGTATGTGGCAGCACCGTACGGCCCTCATTTTCGAACAGTGGCTTTTGTGGATTTGTAAACAATTTATTAGATCATCTATTTTTATATTTAAATGGAAAATCTTTTTTAAAACCACTATAGACTTTTGTACTAATGCGTATCAACTGCCGTTGACTTATAAGGGAGAAGCCCGATTCTTCACACAATAAATAAAATAGTTTTTTCATTATCCTTAGGGAAATTTTTAACATCCAAAATATCTTATGCAATATCTTAATGCAAAAGCTAAGATAAAATAAAAATATCTTATGCAATTTATCTTAGCTGAAATAAACTTCTTAGGCTTCCACTATAATGGTTTTGTTCTCTTATTCTTACTTGCACGAGTTGTAATAGGAGTGGATGAATTAGTGACAATACAATGTAACTATTTTAGAATTTTACAGTGAAGCACAAGCTTCTAAATTTTCAGTAGTGAGCCCAACAGTTATTGTTACTATGGCAATAAACTTGCTGATAAAATAATTCTAAAAGAACAAAATAAATTAGATATGAAAATAACAACAAGGTTTTATTTACACATTTGGTTTAATTTAGTTAATTTTCCTACAGGAAGTGCGTATCCAATATAAAATTATGAAATTAACAATAGAATAAGTAATAAAAATACAAATGAACATTTATAAAGCATTGAAACATTCAAAATAATATTCTGTATCAACTAAAGTGAATGAAAGACAGCTCATATTTTTAACACCAGACATGATTTTGGTATGTGCTTTAAATATATACTTATGGAATCATTCAAATTCTGGAAAGATATTCATTATTCTGTAATTGTGTTCTTCTAACAGACGTTCCTTTTGCTCTTCTAATTGTCGTGCTCTGGAAAAAAATATTATTAATTGAATATTAATAAAAAAACATCAATTCATGGCTGACTAAATTCGACATGAACAAGTATGACCCTAATGAGGCTGAATACTTTCCAATATTTGGAGTATTTTCCTTTTGAACATTATTTATACAATATGAAAAATGTTGATCTCTGAAGAGATCATTTTCAGCAGTTAAATTGCTCTTCCCATGGCATCACCAGAGGCAGGTTGATTCTGGAGAACGGGAGATAAAACAGCTGTGCAGATGCTGTCGACGATAATTATACAGAACATAAAGAAGAATATATGTAATTACAAGTCTTATGTTAGTTTAAAAGACATGAAACTTTTAATATAATATTGGGTACAAATTAATTTTTATGTGCTACTAGTTAATGCCCGGCATGCATTGCAATGTCTCTTTCAATTATTTTTGTTATTTGTTTGAAGTAGATACACAATTTCAGATTTATTTTGTGGATGTTGGATGATCGAAGTATGCGCGGGAGATGCCTGGGGTGGCGATGAAGTTCACACCGCGTCTCTCGCGGGGGCGAAAAGAGAAGGATGGAGTGCTGCACCGGATAAAGTGTGGCAGTCCATTCTTTCTGCCTGCCCTTTCGGAGAGACGGCGTGATGGTTAGTTAGTTTAGTTAGTTAAAGATGAATGTTTTGAGAATATTTTAAGGCGCTTGCTAGGCGACTGACAGCACGAAACAGCAACAAATTTTTGTTGTACAAGTCCAGTCCATTATTACACTGCGAAGCCAGGAGAATGTCTACAGATTGAACTGTATACAGTGTCATAAATATTTGAAGCAGAATATGGTAGTTGGACTGGAATAATTTTTAGACCTCCATTGTCTAAATTCAGATGTACATCATCCTCAATAAGTGAAGCGCCAAATTTATTTATTGGAAATGATTATCTATAATTTTTTGTGGAAGAATAAAATACCACAAAAATTTACGTAATATAAAATAGTAATAAAAATCTGTGTGTAAACTGAATGTTTGAGTAACTCTACATTTATTATCATCGTAGATGTCTGAAGTTTTATTAGACAAGATTGTGCAGGGAAGAGATATGTTCTTTTTTGTATGTCTATATTTGAGTTAATAGATAAGAAGAAAGAAAAACTATTATGTGCACGATTTGAGCTGTATCGCACAATGACACAAAGGAACAGTGGTTTTTAAATTTAACAAACTATATAAGTGTGATATAAAATATTTACTCGTATGTATTAATTTACAAATAACTGTGTATGTATCAAATGACTCATCTTACATGTGCCACCAGGAATAGTGAATACATAGAAACATTCATCAGAAAATATTAAATACTTTAAAAGATATCACTATTTAAAACAAAGTCATCATTTTTGAAAAATACATAAAAAAATACACACTAATGGCACCAATTAGCTTGGAAATTCTTCACACAAAAATGTGCTGACGCTCGAGGCTAATAATTAAAGCATGAAATTATAAAATGAATTATATAATTGAATGGATATACTTACATTTCATCATTGAATTTTTTCATATATTTATTTGTCATCTCAATAATGTGTTTTTTAGTTTTCTCTTCTTCAATATTGTCCTTTATTTGTTGCTTAATATCCGTAGAATATTGTTTTTTACGGAGAGCAATGATTTTTTGTTCATTGTCATGTAGTTCTTTCTGCTTTTGAATTTCAAGTTTGAGCTAGAAAAAAAATAAATTATTTTGACTCTTCTAAGGCTAACTCCAATGATGCATAATACAACTTCCAGCCTCAAGGTTTAATTTATAAAATTAAGATGAAAAAATCCACTTCAATACTGCAGCTGTCTATTGAAATCATGGGACTGGACAAATGTAGAGAAAGTTGTAGACGTCTAATCTAGAAGTTACTCAAGGAGACCATACCACCAGGACACAAGTTATTACGGAGAACCTGGAGGACCCTGAACCTAATATGCATACCTGATGGTAGATCTAGAGACAACATGGCAAGATAGGGTATCCTTCAGGGCAGTACGATGCTGTGTATCTGTGGCAAGGAGTAATCGTTGCTGCATATAACGAAGTGCCCTTGTTGCCCTGTTATATGCAGGTAGAAGGATCTGGTTCAGGAGTGTAGCAATGCGGTCCAGCTCGCAAACTTCTGGGCTAATGATATATGACAGGATTCCATCGACTCGATGAAGAAGAATTAAAATAAAATGGTACTTACCTGTTTTGAATATTCATCTCCCTGATCTTGCAAAATGCGGGTTCTAGCAATATTGGCGTGTATCTGGCCTTTTAGTAATTCTCCATGTTTGATGGCTTGTTTTTTTTCGTACTCACTTTCAAATTGATCAAAATATTTGTCATCTCTTTTTAACATATATTCATACTCCTCAAGTTGTTCGATAAGATTATCTCGTTCTTCCTTTTCAATCTAAAATGATAATTAGATTATTTATAAAAAATCTATCTGACAAATTACTATGACGAAAATAATTCATCTTTGAAAAAGTGTGAACATTCAATTAATATTTCATATCTACAACAAATAGGCTTTTAAAGTGATCGTATTTAAAAAATTCAATATTTAACAATATTTTTTAAAAATAAATATGGTGTTTTTATTTTATTAATATTAATAAGTAATAAATTCTTTATCCATGATTCATATAATAAAACATAACATATTGCCATAATACATAATTGTTTTGAAGATAAACTTTCCCAAGTCACCCTTGAATATGTATAGTTAGCTGGAATTGATCTTTTTTCCATTTGTCCTTCCTATGATATAGTAAGACTTATCATAATTATGATTAAATTAAAAATATATTTATAAGTAAGAGACGTATTAAAAACTAAGCAATACCTTTTGAGCTGATAAATTTTCTGATATTTGATTCTTCAATGCCTCTTTCGCTTCAATTTTCTTTTTCTTTTCTTCAGCACTGAAAAAAAAAATTAAGTAGATTTAGTATTTTAAGGTTAGTTGGTAATCTAACAATTGTGTAGAATACCATTATACAACAGGTTTATATAATAACACTATCTATTCCACAGTTATAAGAAGTGAAAGAAAGAGTTATGAAAAAAATTATGAAAGGATCATTCAAATGGTTTGGACACATGGAAAGAATGAATGAAGAAAAAAATGGTAAAACAAAGTATATGTTAACGATGTAAACATAACTAGAAATAGAGGAAGACTGAGGAAAACGTGGCACGATCAAATAAATTAAATATTGAATTTCAACCAGATAATGAGTCCGATAAATCGACGTGCGTGCATGACACAATGTATAAAAGTTGAAGTAGCGAAAGAAGTATGTCAGGAAAGAACAGTGTGGCGATTTATTCTATCTGCCTACCTTTACGGTAATGGCATGATGGTTAGTTAATTAGTTAGTTTTATAAGTATATTTATCCCCACAAATTTTGAAGGTATCGTATCTACAAGAACAGTAGAATGATATACATAAACACAATTTTATAAGGGGTATCATTATCTTCATATTGAAGGTATAATAACATCAAAATATGTTTAGATTACAAACTCATCAGTGGACCAGACAGTAATTGACTAATAAATAGTAAACAAATTCAATACATGGGTTATAGTATAAGAATAATACACATGTTATTTGAACCGACACAACTAAAAATATTATTCCATGGTATCTTCATAGAAAGACAGCGCGGCGTTTGTGGAAGCTAAAAATAAGGTTACTAGCTTAAAACCAGTTAATGACACAGTTGAAAAAACTGTTTATCTAATGACAAACTTTCGTGGTTTTATTACCGCAGATGAAGAACATAAGCAGTTCATATTATGTTGTGTGCAAGAACATAGAAAAATGTACCCAGACTGTAAAAAAAGAGACTTTGAATACGAAATCTCCAAATAACTAAATATAAATTTGTATTGTTTTTGATAATTACGAGAAAAGCATTATATAAATATATGTTTTTATCAATATTTATCTAACATAATGGTTTTAAGTGATCATCTACAACTGCATTTTAGAGACACTCAAAACAGTTATTTTCTAAAACTTTGAGGCCAAGTCGGCACGGGTTAGAATCAACATAGGAAGTTGAAATTTTGTATTTGGGTAACTAGTAGACTATTAAACACAATTAGGGGGTATGCGTTTCAATAATCCAAAAAAAATGTTTTTGGCCATATAAGGGACACCCTAGTGTGCATGGAAAGAAGAGTCACAGGTTAGTACATGTGATAAACTGGTAGGTGCCATGTGCGTGTGGGTGGAGAGAAAGAGAGAGAGTGCGCGGTCACAGATCTCTCGACAGGACGACGGGTTCCGAGGCAAGAGAGCAAGTAATGATGGGGCTACTATCCCTGGTTGTAGTGTCAATAACAGTCTATTGAAGATTCGCCCAGGTGCAAATAGTAAGACCATGCATGATGAATCTTTTTGCTACATAAGCAATGTTTTTTTAAAGCGCTTTCATCAGTATTACAGACATTAAAAAAACAAGTACATAACTAGGTTAATGATTATATACATTGGTTTAAATTATAATTATCATTATTATTGTTTATCATTATCATCGGTTGTCCATCGTATCCGAAGAAGACTGTCCATCGCGGTTGTGGGTTCTCATGTGGCTAAAGACCCACACACTCTGGGTTCTAGAGTATGAGAAGACGTTGGCAGTGTAACTGCCACCGTCTCTTGATGGTTTCTCCTTTCGTCTCCTCTTCCTTTCTGCAGCGTTGTCTATGCGTTGTGCTTCAAAGTCCTGCATGCCTTCAAGTTCTTTTATTCTCCATCCAAGTCTGTCATCTGCAGCCATTTCCAATGTTAGTGCTTTGGTGGTTAACTTTTAGGGAGTCTTTGAAGCGCTTATTTATTATTGTTTATTATGTATAAACGTATATATTTTTTGATACTAAAAATTCACTTGTACCAAATTATCGTCTTTGAATTATTTTCACAGCACAGGCTCCGCCTAATGTGATAATCATGGATGGATCAAAATGTGAAAAAGTAAATCATATATACAAAAAATGAATGTTTGTGTGTTCGTTCCCTGTGCGTTCACGTATTGTTCATCAAATTAAGTTGAAACTTTGTACAGTTGTTGTTGGCAATGTAGGCGTATCAACTGATTTCCTTTGGAGCCTATAAAGTATTCCAGGACGAATATAGGTCAACATTAAAAATTCGGGGGCACATATATCATCGCATAGGAACATATTACCATCAACATACAATAGATGAAATAAACATTTTGAAAATTTGTCAATTAGCGACAGCGGCACTCGAGTAGAAATTTTGACAGTTTGTCAATTAATGAGAGTGTCATTAAAGTAAATAGCCAAATAACACAAACATAATTGAAAAAGTCATTGCAATGCGTGCCAACCATTAGCAAGTAAAATAATAAAAAAACAAAAAACTTTTAAAAATTATACTATCATTGTCAATCCAAAAAAGCTAAAATGGCAGTGCACAATGGTGTTCTTGTACCGACCCTTATGTATGTAAGCGAAGCATGCAACTAGCAAAATGAGGATGAAAGTAGAATAAATGCAGTAGAAATGAGATCTTTTAGACAAATGTTTGGAAAATCTGTGTATGATAGAGTGACAAATGAAAATATAAGAAGAACATATATGCAGAGAGAATAAAAGTTTTGTGAACAAATTAATGAAAGTAACATTAAGATGGTTATCATGGAAAGAAAGAATGATAAAAAAAGTACATATTATTGATATAAATGGAATAAGAAATAGAGGAAGACTGGGGAAAACGTGCCATGATCAAATAAATCAAATATGTAATGTCGGCCACGTGAGGAGTCGGAGACACAATGTATAAGTGTAGAGGCAGCGAGAGAAGTATGTCAGGAAGGAAAAGTGTAGCAGTCTACTCTTTGGAGAGACGGCGTGATAGTTAGTTAGTTAGTTTTTAAAAATGATATTATTTTGTTGAATCGCTCTTTACATCATGACAACATGAGCCAAATCAATGTAAAGGGTGGGTATTATAGCTGTCATGGTGATTTTCGTGACATGTGATAGGTAGCTAATCTATCGCAATTTTATTGTCACGTGAATTCTACACTAGACTAAAGACAGTGTGACAATCACATTGCCCTCGCCGGGAATCGAGCCAGGAACCTTCGGGGTGGCAGTCAATGCACTTACCACTCGGCCACGAAGGTGGTCATTTATTGTATAATTCTAGATGGATTTTAACCAAAAAATTTACAGCAAAAACATACTAGCTAACTAACTTACCATCACGCCGTCTCCCCAGAGGGGTGGGTAGAAAGAATGGAACGCCACACTGTTCTGTCCTGACATACTTCTCTCGATTCCTTTACATTAATACATCTTGTCATGCACGCACGTCGATTTCTCCAACTCCTCACGTGTCCGACATTCAATATTTGATTGATTTGATCGTGCCACGTTTTCCTCGGCCTTCCTCTATTTCTAGCTCCATTCATGCCGTTTACATATACCATCTTTACCATTCTGTCTTCACTCATTCTTTCCATGTGTCCAAACCATCTTAATGACCCTTTCCTTATTTTGTTCATAACACTTTCATTCGCACCTCATTCACTTCTTATCTTTGCATTTGTCACTCTATATACAGATTTGCCACACATTCGTCTTAGAGATCTCATTTCAACTGCATTTATTCTACTTTCATCCTTCTTTTGCCAGTTCCATGCTTCACTTATGCCATAAACATAAGCAAAAACATAGAGATTGATAAATATGTATACTAACATTTTTTGTAAACTTTCATCGAGTTCTTTGTTTCTTTGCTCAATTTTTTTGTCCTCTTCAGTCAACTTGAGCTTCTGCATAGATTTATCAACTTCCTTCGCTCGAAGAAATAGTTTCATTTCTTGCTGTGTAGATTCAGCCATGTACCGTTTTTGATGTAATTTTCTATAAAATAACAAATTCATAAAGTTAAAATTTACAGCTTTGATATGCAGATGACATAGCATATTCGTAATCCAACAGACAGAAAAAACATACTCAGCATTTTCTTCTTTTAATTTAGCGACGCTTTTATCCATTTCCAGTTTTTCTTGTATTTGATTTCTTTCTCTTTCAGTTGCTGCATTTTTGTTGTGATCTTCCATCTGAGTTAACAGATCTTTACCGTATTTATTATTTTTAATAATTCTTTTTTCTTTTTCCTGTGCGTGTATTTTTAGATCACTGATTTCCTGCTCCAACATAAGCTGCCTTTCTCTCTTTTTATCGATCTGAAAATAATTTTTAATAAACATTATCATTAGGTATTGAAAATTTATTATACTGAATCACAATCATTGAAATTACTTAAGTGAAATAATGAGGATGGGCTCATAAAAATGTAAAATCTGCAAATAAAATGTATACTAGGAAGAAAAGAAATGGCGCTGTGCAAGTCATTGCAAATAGAAATATATCCACTGAAGCAAAGATGGCAGTACATAATGGAGTTTTAGAAATAATCCTTACACATGGAAGTGAAGCTTGCAGCTGGCAAAAGTAGTAAAAATGCTGTAGAAATTTGATGACTGAGAAGAATGTGCTGGAAAACGAAATCTTGGACTTACATTATGAGTACATTACATGTTACATCATAAGTAAAATTGAAAGATGGTTTGTATATATAGAACGAATGGATGATAGAAGGGTTAAAAAAAATTATACAAGCAGTGCGAGCGGAAAGAGAAGCCGTGGAAGACCAAGGAAAGCATGGCATGACCAAATTTATCAAATACTAAAAGGCGGCCACATTCAAAGTCGGAAAAATCAGATGTATGAATGTAGAGGATGCTCGAGAGGTTTGTCAGGACAGAGCAGTGTGATTGTTAGTCAGTTATAATTTAGAGGTGAATGCATCAATATCAAAAACGTTTTTAAATATAAAAAGGTAATCGTACAATACAAAACACAAACAAGTAACAAAAATATAAGCCAGCCACACTAAAGTGTTAAGTTACGTGATAAGTTTTTTCACTATAGCCACGTAGCGCGAAGCTGGCAGTGTGGCCACCACGGTTGTACACTGTATGTTGGTTCACTAGGTTGTTTGCACCATAATCATTAACAAGGCTTCTTTGGGTGTGGCCATAATTATAAAATTTTTGCGGCAAATAAAAAATTGATAACCATGCATAATTTAAATAATGTATTCAAAAGAGTGCGAAAGAAGTGAGTTAGATGGGATACATTTACAGTACAGTAAAAAAAAAATATATATATATTTATACATATATATAATACCAATGTATCCAAATTGTGCGTATATATATTCATCTTATATTACCTGTTCTCGTAATGCCCTATATTCCTTTTCTTTGATTTGACAAGCTTGGTTTTTTCTTACAAAATCGTTTTCTAATTTCAGTTTTAAATCTCTCAGTTCAGGTTCATTTAATCTTAAAGCTGTTCGTTCCATTTCTTTGATAAAATATTGCCGATCTTTTTCATTACTCATTGTACAATATATGTTTAAATGTTTATAATATAAACGCGAATTTGGTAAAAAATTCCTATGAATAGTAATAAAATAATAAATACTAGTAAACCACTGACAGATAAGTTATGTTTTCATATTTGAAACAGTAAGCTGCCATTTAATTTTGTTTGAACACATAAATAGATAAAATGAACATCGATTTTTGAATTTAGAAAAAAAACTACTTACAAAGCAATGGAACTGTCCAATATGTTTGTCGTGAATGTTTGTAATGAATTATAGGGATTATATTTTTTCACTACGGGCAATACGAAACGAGTGTTTCTATGAATTCATATTTAAAACAGGGGCAGGTTGATAGATGATTTTAACATTTGTGTTTTATATAAAGCTTTGGCATATATAGCTTGGAAAGCAAGCACGGAAATATATTAAAAAAAAATACAATAACTCGTTTATTAATTTATATATTGTTTAATTCTATTTATCAACACGAAAAAATTGTCTAGCCATTTTGTATGATTTTGGGCATTTTAAATTATGAAAGGAGAGAAGCAGTATTTATAAGTATATTAGTACTATTGCATTAGAAAGTAGTACACACAACGGGCCATGGAAAGATATATGTTGGGTATCGCGCTTAGAGACCATATATTTAACGTGGAGATTAGACGACGCATCAGGGTCACCGACATAGGGATACGCATTGCAAGGATGAAGTGGCAATAGGCTGGGCACGTGTGCCGACGGGATGATGGAAGATGGAGCCAGAAGGTTACTGAATGGGGGCCAAGGTTGGACCGAAGAAATGTCGGGAGACAGCCTACCAGGTGGAGCAAAGATATTGTGCGGACAGCGGGAAATGCTTGGAGAACACTGGCAAGAGACCGAGAGGGATGGGGTGGGGGTGGAGAGACTTACGTCCAGCAGTGGATGGAGACAAACTGATGAAGGAAATTGAATTGACAACACAATACACCAATGTATTTTAAAATGCCATTTAACTGAATTAACTGAAATTCTAAATGCCTCAATGTCGCTGTAGAAACATTATGGTTTCTATTCCAGATTATTCTTATGTTATTAAAAGAGAAAAGAAGATAAACCTATCAGTATTTCCGTCGTGATTAAAGAAACTTTAAATTTAGAATAATCTAATTGCATAAGTTCTAAAGTCCCGATTTGTTGTCTGAAGTCTAGTTATGATAATATAAAATGATTCTTTATTGTACAAAAAAAAAAAGTTTCATTTTCACAAATGGATTGATGATTTGCAAGAATTTTTTTGTGAACGTTTTACAGCGATTACATTTTCGAATTGATCGATTTGTGTTTTCACACAAAATTTAATGTACCTACTCTTCTCTCGTTAGAAATTATCTACTTAATAGGTTATTCATCCGTGATTAAAAACTTTCTGGTGCATCATTAAATTGTCGGGTAGTTTGGAAACATATACGAATAAACTCCTAAAGTCAAGAGGTCGAGGTGTAGAAGAGCATAGATGAAAACATTAGGTGACAGTTGAATGGCGCGAGAGGGGTGCCGCCTGTCGGCCGCCTCGTAAGAAGATGGTCTTATGGAGTCTGTTACTTTATCGCACGCATTAGCATATTTACAGCGCGATCCGCGAACGTTTATTGCTGTCGGTGGGGGTTTCTCCCGCCCCCGTAGGCAGGGGGCGGAGGGCGGGGGCGGCACGGGACCGCCGAAACACAATGAATTACATTAATGGGCGGCAATAACGCCCCGCTAGCTGCGCCCTAGCTGAGGGGCGACAAAGTGGCGTATTTTGAAATTTTCATTTAATGTCATATTAAAAAATAGAGCTTAAAATTTTGAGAAAATAAAAAAATTAATAAACAAGAGTATGCTTACCGTAACGGTGAATTATAATGTTAATACTTATATTAAGTTAATTCGTACATAAATTTTATTAATAGGTTAAGAACAAGCTCAGTGGAAAAGACAAATTTAATATTATTTAATAATCGTAAATAAGGCATCCATAGAAAAGAAATAATAAACAATCGGTATGTTTTATGTATATAACAATATTCTTAAGCATTAGTTAACCCTTATTTATGTATATAAACTGAATTAAATATCAAATGTATCGAATCTACAACAAACATTTTGGAGACATTGACGTCTTTCATTTGAGCGAGCGAAATTTTAAGAAAACGATCGGAGCAACATTTCGGCGCGGATGTGACCACGATGTTACGTGATATTATAATACTCATATTATACTTTTTTTTATTTATCTTAATTTAATTTTTTATTTCCAGTACAATAAGTATTTTAATTCTTAAATATTATGTATACTTTATTTTGTCTTAGTTTAACTTCAATCTTGTTTCACACTATCATTTGTTAATTGTTAACTATTATTTTATTTTTGTGGTAGCATGCAATTGGCCTTATTTTAATTATTCTAAATGTTTCTTTTATATATTTGTTATTGATATCGCTGCATGTTACCCTTAATAAATAAATAAATAAATGTGAATAATGCATAGAATGACACCTACCCTAAAATATAAATACTTTTTTCAACTCAATTTGAAAGTTGTACTAGCTTATAAAATCACTGAGACCGATTTATGAATTAAACAAAATAAATTCTTACTCTTTTACATTGTTTAATTCCATTGCGTCATGTAATTAAATAAAAATATAAATAAACGTATAACACTCTTCGGTTGTTACCAGTATACCAGTCATTGATCGAATAAAGATATATTTAAACAGTAGTCATTTAAAAAATAAAACATTGGGAAGGAGAATATAAATACACAATAATTCTTTATTAATAAATCATTATTAGAAAATAAAAATATTATCCACAATATGTTTCGGAGGTGATCGCTTCCATCCTTTGGTGTAAATATTTTTATTTTGTAAAAATATATAATAAATAAAGTGGATTATAGAGTGTGTACACAGATGTAAAGATAAGATGCAGAATTGAGGCAGCAAGAGCTACGTTTAATAAAATGAAATCACTCTTCTGCAATGATAACATAAACTTGAAACTCCGCCAGATAATGATCAAATGCTATGTGTGGTCTGTTTTATTATATGAATGTGAAACGTGGACCTTAAAAGTCAACTCAATGAACAGACTGGAAGCATTTGAAATGTGGCTCTATCGCCGAATGCTTAGAATTCCCTGGACATACATGGTTAGCAATACCGATGTCCTGAGGCGAGCTAGAGTTGACGGGGAACTGTTAACAACTATCAAGGTTCGAAAGATCTCACATCTGGGTGGGGAAAAGTACCACATTCTCCAACTGATGTTGGAGGGGAAAATTGAGGGACGTCGAGGGCCCGGTAGGAGACAGATGTCCTGACTGCGAAACGTGAGGGGGTGGACCGGCATCCGAAGTGTGGAGGAGCTGTTCCGAGCGGACAGGTTCGCCGAGATGATCGCCAACGTTGGGGGGACCCGACAGGGCACTTGAAGAAGAAGAAGAAGAAGATAGAGTGTTTAATATTTTGCATCCAAATTAACATTGGAATTTCACAGTTTTAACGCCTGAATCTTCAAAAAAATATTCACATATTCAAAATTATAAAACAACTAATTTAAATGTATAGTTATATTCAGTTTGAGAATTAGCTATATACCTACTCGTATGTACTATATATCAAATATGTTATTTCCAGTTGTTTATAATTTTTAATAAGTTATAAAGTAAACAGCTTATCGATGGGAGATCAAATGGAAACGATTTTTATACGTCGTGAACTTATATAATTAAGCTTTGTCTTAAGTAATAAACTTAATTTTCGGAAATAAAAATCGTAAATTTCGCCACATTGGAAACAAAGCGCGAGGAAATGAATACACCCCTGGGCATATATATCTCCTCTCCTGAAAGAGGCATTAAGAACAAGAAATGAGACAAGATACCTAATATATGAGCCAGTTAAGAGAATTTAAAGAAAAGCCCCAGCAAAATATATTTATGACTCACTTTATTTTATGCTGTGTAAAACTTTGTACTCGACTTAATTTTGAATGCTCCTCCTTTATGTGTAAAATGAGTTATGATCTCTACTTTCTGCGGCGCGGCGAATAATTCTCTCGGCACTTTTGGCGGGAATAAAACTTGAAAAATGGACGCCGCCATGATGTATTGATATTATTTAGCATGCTCGAGAACTTAGCGTAACCTAAAACTCAATACGTGACGTTGTTTGGAGGTTAAACTGAAAATAATAGATTTTTGGCGATGGATAGTTATTTCAATGTAGATAGTTATTTCAATGAATTAGCGTGAATGGTGAAAATTTGGAGCAAGTAGTTGAGTTCGTGTATTTAGGTAGTATGTTTACAAGAGATGGGCGGTGGAGAGGGATATTGAAAGAAGAAAGAAGGGTTGGGGCAGGCAACAAAGTGAATGGTGCACTTAAAGTTGTCATCCCAAACAAAAACCTATCCAAAAAAGCTAGAATGGCAATGCACAATGGTGCTCTTCTACCGACCCTTATGTATGGAAGCGAAGCATGGAACTGGCAAAAGAAGGATGAAAGTAGAATAAATGCAGTAGAAATGAGATCTCTTAGACGAATGTGTGGATACTCTGTGTATGATAGAGTGTCGAATGAAAATATAAGAAGTGAATGCGGTGCGAATGATGGTGTCATGAACAAAATAATGAAAGGATCGTTAAGATGGTTTGGACATATGGAAAGAATGAATGAAGAAAGAATGGTAAAAAAATTATATGTTAACACTGTAAATGGAACTAGAAATAGAGGAAGACCGAGGAAAACGTGGCATAATCAAATACACCAAATATTGAATGTCAGCCATGTGAGGAGTCAGAGAAATCGAGGCGCGTGCATGACACGATGTATGAATGTTGAGGAAGCAAGAGAAATATGTCAGGAAAGAAAAGTGTGGCAGTCCATTCTTTCTGCCTACCCCTTCGAGGAGACGGCGTGATGGTTAGTTAGTTAGTTAGAAGTGGGCTCAGACTGCTGTACCAGCATATTGCAATTGTGAAATACTTTGTATGCACAATCAAAACTCCTGACACGATAGATTTTCAGCCTAACAAAGCCGATGATCAGTGACGAAAAGTGATGGATCAGCGCGCGCGTTCATACACAAAGGTTACTAGAGGTTGTCCGGCAGAGCATTGTGTGCAAAGGAAGCGAAACATATATAGAAGCCGTACATCCGACCGGCCGATATGTCATTCATTATTCCGACTTCTTACCGACACGAGTCTACGTTATAAAGTCCACGTTACGAGGAACCTCCGACTCTCTCCCGCCGACCTACGCTACTATCTACTCTGCTACGTCACGCAACTTCTGGCCAGTCTTCGCTTCAGCTGACATCGTAACATCATCCTCAGCTGCTCGTCACCCTGACTCCGCCCCGTTGTTATCTACACCCTGCGCAGTTACGCCGTCATCCATCCACTCCATCACGAGTTACCATTACTGTCTAATTACTTGTGATCGACAATAAACGTTGGAACTTTCATCGTCTTTCAACCCCTCTCACCTCACACCCCAAACCTGTATATAATGATATTGCGTTATTTATTGTTTTGCGATCAATGACGTAAATCGCCAAATTAAGTATGAGGATTCAATATTGATGAAAACGTTCGTTTCCTAAAGATTCTATTATATTTTATGCGAGTGACATATTCGCCTTGCTATGGTGTTATTATGCCATTTACACATTTGATAATTCCCTAGCATAGTATAAAATGCCACTGTTTATAATATATATTAAATATGAAATATTATAAAAATAAATATTAAATACTTAATATACCTATTTTCGATGTATCTCGCGTTACAAGTTTAAACCATGTAAAGATTAATTCTCCAAAAAGTTTTAAACCATGTGTAGATTAATTCTCCAACAAGTTTTAAACCACGTGAAGATTAATTCTCCAACCATGTGAAGATTAAAGACTCCAGAGGGCCGTCGACCACCAGGACGTCGTCTACATCACAGGAAAAAAGTTGATATCCTGCTTAAAAAGATCGCAAGATCTACAAACAGAAGAATGAGAAGAAGAATATTAATTGTATTGGTAGCTCTCCGTGGATTTATCGCACGCATGCTGAGGAACAATAATCTACAGAAGAGAAGAAATGGATTCACAAACATCTTTGTATTTTGTTATGAAGTTGTAAATACTCGTATTACCATGAAACATTCTTCCACGTAAAACCAAGTTGCCGTTCGCGATGACTGCTATTACGCGATGCTTTAATATCAGAGAATGATGAATTTTTAATCCTACTGATGTTGCAACAACCAAAAAACCTCAAACCATCACGCCGTTTCCTCGAAGGAATAGACAGAGAGAATGGACCGCTACACTACTCGATCCTGACACACGTCTCTACTTTCCTTCACATTCATATACGGAGTCATACACGCACGTCGATTCTTCCGACTTCTAACATGGCCGACTTTTAACATTTGATTAATCTGTTCATGCCAAGTTTTCCTCGGTTTCCCACGACTCCTATCTACAGATAGGGAATTTTCTTTTGTTTTTCTAATAAACAAAAATTCTGTTCTGTGTAATTTTTTTTCCCTTTTCATATCGTATTAATATGTTATTCCATTTTTGATACAGGTATGTTAGAATAGAGCAGTGTGGCGGTCCATCACCTCTTCCTACCTTTATGGGAAAACGGCGCGGGAAAGTGGTTTCTGCATGGTTATGCCGGTACGTAGAGCCAATGGTTATGCCGGTAGGTAGAGCAATATCTTTGTTAAATCGTATCACCTCCGAGTTTGACGTATTTTGTGATAGTTGGGCTCACTTGAGGGAAGTACTATCTTTATTATATTATATAATAATTGTATATTCGTTTTATTAATTTATCATGCATCTTATGTTTCTCGCTTATCGTTTATTACTAATAATTGTGTGTCTCTAGTGAGTGTATTGGAAAATAATTCTGTAATGCTTTATATATATATTTAAATAAATAAATAAAATGTTTACAAAAGACGGAAAAAAGGAGAAAGACATCGAAAGAAGGGTTGGTGCTGGGAATAAAATAAATGGTGCACTCAAAGTCATTACTGCAAATAGAAATATATCCACAGAAGCAAAGATGGCAGTACACAATGGAGTTCTAGTGCCAACCCTCATGTGTTATGGAAGTGAAGCTTGGAGCTGGTAAAAGAAGGATGAAAGCAGGATAAACGCCGAAGAAATGAGATCACTAAGAAGAGTGTGCGGGAAAACGTTGTACGATAGAATACCGAACGATGAAATAAAAAAGAAATGTAAGGCAGATGACTGCATCATGGATAAAATAAAAAAAGGTTTCCGGAGATGGTTTGGACATCTCCTTGGAACGAATGGATGAGAGTAGAATGGTTAAAAAGTTGTACACAAGCCGCATGAGTAGAAAAAGAAGCCGAGGACGACCGAGGAAAACATGGCATGACCAAATTAATCAATTACTAAAAGGCGGCCACATTCGAAGTCGGAATAATCGACGTGCGTGCATGGTACGATGTATGAATGCTCTCTGCCTCCGGGGAAATGGCGTGATGGTTAGTTAGTTAGTTAATTAAATAAATGAAATGCATGGACATGTAAACATGGTCATGATGTATTTAAAGGAGTAGCTTAAATATTGTATGTACGAGTATATCATATCTCGTTTGTGAATTATTTTATATTATATTTAAATATTTATTATGTACATATTACAAAATAATAAAATTCCAACGTGAGAAAAAATGGTGAGTCAAAAATAAGCAATCTGAAAGTGTTTTAAAATTAAAACAAATAGTGCAACAAATTCTGGTTGCAATATCATTTGGTATATTTGTATATACCATTGGCCATTTCGCAAATTAAAAATACCCCAGAAGAGTTACGTTCCGTGCATTAAAAAGAAAATCCTAAAAGCCGTTACGACCGGCGTTAATTACGTTAATTTAAATTCATCCCCGACACTTTCCGTGCAGTGCGCTCACTTGAACATAGAACGCAAGTGGCTGAGATTTTTCCTCCATAATTGAAACAACAAGGGAGAAATGATAAAACACGTTCCAGTCTCATAATAAATAATAAGTTATGTTTTGTTTAAATATTGGGTGTTTCGGAAAGTTCGGTCTGTTTTTTTGCATGACAATTGCATTTATTTGAAAGGTAAAATAAAAAAACATATCAATCAAAATATCGTTCATCGTTAGCCACTGATTTCCCATAGCAATAGATGAATCCATCGTCGAAAAAACGCCTCGTCTTTTGAAGTAATCTAGGCATCGACCCAATTCTTGACATCTGCATATGAATGGAAGTGCTGCTCTTCTAAGGCATGCGTCATGGATCTGAACAAGTGGTAGTCCGATGGTGTCACGTTTGGTGAATAAGGCGGGTGCGGTATAATCTCCCAACCCACATTTTGTTTGTAGTTTTTGACCGCGAATCATCTTGTTGTGCCTGTTGCCCCATTCCAGTCGTTTTACAGGCAGTGCCTTCTTTAATCGCATTAGTTGTTGTCGGTAGACTTCCCCCGAGACCGTTTCATCGGGTTCAAGGAGTTAATTTTTCTGTCAAACATTTTCGGTCTTCTAGGGCGATTTTTGCCGTTAACAAAATCATCCGCTTTGAAACGTCTATACCATTCTCTGCATGAATTATCCGATGAGGCATGCTCGCCATAAACTTCCACAAGGATTTAATGCACCTCAGCTGCACTCTTCTTCCAATTAAAAAAGAACAGCAGAACTTCCCGCAAATGATATTTACCACGATAGTCGGCATTTTAAGGAGCGATAAAACAAATGTTGTTCTGAAAATGACAAACATATGCGAAATGAACATAATTGACAAATGCTCAGACTTACAAAAAAAAAATGCCCGCCAGATTTGAAGGCTTGACGCAGCTCCCTCTGATGTAAAACGGATCGAACTTTCGGAAAAACTCCTGGTGATATAAAAGAACTATTTTCCGAAAGGAGTAAGTTTATCAGTATACGGTTTAAAACTTAATCGAGATTTATGTCTTCATTCATTATATATTTTACATTACGGATACCGATGAGAAAGAATACATTAATAATTAATATAATATGATGAAAACGTCTGTTTATTAGAAGTGTTCTTCTTATTTAGCCGTCTCTCCACTGCTGGATGTAGGCCTCTTCAAACGTTTTCCATTTTTCTTTATCCTGTGCGACTCTCATCCATCTTCTTCCCCCTACTGGAATTAGTCCGTCAACTCTTCTTTTTTGTGGTAAACCGATACTCATTTTTCCTCCCATGGTCTCTGCGTCAAGACTCTGGGTGCCCAACTCTCTGTTCCCTGTCTGGCGACATGTCCTGCCAATTTCCACGTTAGTTTGGCAACACGGTCCATTATGTCGACAACCTTTGTTCGGCGTCTGATTTCGGTGTTGGGCTTTAGATCCTTCAGACTTATGCCAAGCATTTGTCTTCGCTTTATATTGATTCTCATGGCGTGTGATAGGTACCTAATTTATCGCCATTTTATTGTCACGTGAATTCTACACCAGACCAAAGACAGTGTGAGAATCACACTGTCATTGCCGGGATTAAGTTTTAAAGTATTAAGTATTGGAGGGGATGATTGAGGGGACGAAATCCAGAGGACGCCTTCGACGAGAATGTCTACAACAAATTTTTAAGGACATGTACTGTACCTTAAATGCGGAGCTGAACAGGGCTGAGGAGGATCGAAAGTAGTGGAGAAAGAGATCCAGATATTTGCTGCAAACCAATCCCCAGGATTGAAACCAACAATAAAGAAAAAGCGTGGTGATATTTGACTCAAATTTGTCAACTTTAAAAAATAACGACTGCCGAACAACGTTAATAAAATAGTATACGAGTACTTTACTTCATACGTAAAATAGCTATTATGAGGATGTACGTATCAAGTCTTACAAAACAAAATGGAGGCATGGAGTAAAGATCACAATTTTCTCGCTTGTGCGAGATCGCCGAATTAGCTCAGTGCTGCAAATTTTTCCACTTTGGTTGTTTGCAGAATCCCGCCGATATGAAACTTTGCCCAGCATCGGTCCCAAGTGAAAGAGCAGGGAGTGTCCGCCATTATACATTAAAAAAAATGTGCTTTAAAATTTTTAAGTAAAATTGGTAAAAAAGCGATTAATGACTTAATTGAGTATTTATAAAAAGTCTAGTATTTATGAAATCGTGTATTATATTATGTATAAAACCAAAAAAATAAAAAGTATTTTTCAAGTTTTTTTTATATTAACCATTCACTTTGTGGTTAGACATTTTAAACTTCTCTCTTTCCCTTTGCCATTTCCCATCATCTGGGGTCGGCCCTCCTCGTACGAAAACGCCAAACATTTCTATCCTGAAACATCTCCACTGTCCGGTTCTCGCATTGGAGCTCCTTTTCCATGTTGGCCCACCATGTTGCCATTGGGCGACCTCTTTTTCTTGGTTTTGTGGGAAAGACATTTTAAATTTATAGATATAAAATAAAAAAAAACTTATATATATTTCATAAAATTCAGAAAAAAAAATATAAAATGTAAAAATTGTTTCTATTACTAACCGACTTGTTAGAGAACGTTAATAATTTAAATTTATATGTCTGTCTATATTACCATACGTCATCTTATTAACGACTCTACTATTGCTGAGGATCAAACCATGTTGAAGGATTCGAATAATAATGTTCTTGGAGATATTTTTCCAATTTTTCAGGTAGTCAACAGTTCGGAAGATCATTATAATTAATCTTTGATCTGGCCAGCTCTTTTCTTCTCTGGCGACCCTCCAAACAAGATCACTACACTACCTGAAATATAGTTAATTCAGCCAGAAATAGCCAGCCAAATAAAACTAATTAAAATATGAAGTATTCCTTCTCGGGTATTGAAAGTACCTACCTTATTCGGGTTCTCATTTCAAATCAAATTCTACATTTTCAAAGTGGGCGCGCGGGTTGCATTCGGCAACGTCAGGTACCTACTTTAGGTTTTGCAGCGCTCCCGTGGACTTGTGTTTGTCTATGCTAAACAGTTTACACCGGCCGCGAGGGAGAGCATTAGGAACCTCTGCGGTGGCAAGTTTTATTTCTTTATTGCGAAAAAATGTAAAGTCCTCCCATACCACGGCCGCCCGCGAGCGCGGGTGGCTCTACTTAAAATTCAAAACCGTATTTGGAATCCATTTGGCGGCTTAAATACTTTTTATATTAACTCATGCACGCCCGGAGTGGCGGAGCTGTGTAAATATTGGCGGGAAACAGAGCGGGGCGGCCATTTTGGAGGACCACAGACAACCAGACTGACCTAGAAGAGAAGGGTGATGGTGGACGTCATCGCTTTTGCAAATGGGCCTGTTAACTGTTATTTGAATGTAAAGCGGTTAAAAAGTAATGAAATAAAATCTGCATAATTAAATTGGGAACGCGGAACTGTGTACTGTGTACTAACACGACATTACTGATTCTGTACAAATTTTAGGGTGTTCGATTTTTAAATCAAAATTTTTTCGTAGTCTGATTACATTTATAGACAATAATTTGAAAATTTCTTTTGAATCGAAAAGACAACGAGGATTCGGTTTGTCTTATAAAACTTAAAAAAAGGTTTTGTAAAGAAAATAAGACAAGACAATAATAAAAGAATAATATGATTAAAAAAAATCAGAATTTAAACATTTAAATATTGAAAGGGTTTGGAGGTAATGAGAGGAAACATAGGAAGAAAAAAACGGTAAAATGATAGTTTTATTACGATTGGTATTCGATTTTTTAAAATATGGTTAATTTTAATAAATTAACCATATTTTAAAAAATCGAATAATTTAATTGTAGAATTTTTTTTTCAAACAACCACCTGAGCTTCACACTGATGTATTAAAGATTTTCAGTTTTCTATATGAATAAGTAATTTCTTCTCTTTTCTCCTTCAAGTTCTTCAATGTTTAAATTATGATAAAAAATGCTCATTACAAAAAAAAAGAAATAAAACTGTAGAAGAGTGAAAATATGAAGGCTTTATCTGTAACGTTTTTCACAGCATTAAGATAAAATACGGCCTATATTAGCAGTGCTAACTGTAGTAATTCTCTGCATATTATCTGTAATCGAGTTTTGAAAAAAGGTTGAAGCCACATTATGAGTTTACCGAGTGGCGTCTAACTGCCCGAGATAAAATAAAAAGTACCGTAACTCTTAGCTGAGGCTGCATGTGGGGTATTTTAAACAACCGTTTTCCTTTATTGCTAATTTTGTGGGTGCTGCGGGCCTTTGCAACTGCTCGCGAGAACGTGTAGAAGCCGGGCATCAATTCTTCGAATATCACATGAAAATATTTCTTAAGATCTTGTACAAGTCCTTGGGGTACATATCTCCATCAATCAATGTTACTGAGATCAATGGAATCAATGTGAACTCCATTTCGTCACCTCAGAGTAAGAACGTTCCAACTGTCAAAATTAAAAAGCTGAGAAAAATGAAGTCAAAGTTTTGTTGGTTTCGGGTGTGTATCTTGGAATAAAAGGGTTCCATCTGAAGCAGATGAAATTCTTTTACCGAGAAGCGTGTAAATTTTCTCTGGCGACATTTGGAATAATAAAGTTGTAAGTGTAAATGAATCCTTCTTCAGTGAATTGTGTGTTTTCCATGATCAGATAGAACTTGATTCTTTTCGTAACATCAAAATGACGATACTATTACATGTTTTGTTTTAATTGTACTCGTACGTATATATAAGGTTAGTAAGAACCATTTTCACGAAAAAAGCCAAATGTGAAATTTTGTTAGTTGGAACCCTCTTACTCTCAGGTGACGATTTTTAGGGTAGTGTTATATTATATGTTGTGATCGAAGAGGATTCCATGAGACACTGACATACCCAATTCACGTGACAATAAAATGGCGATAGATTAGCTACCTATCAAATGTCACGAGAATCAATATCATAGCTATACCCTTTATATAGATTTGGCTCGCGCTGTAATGTAAAGAGCGATTCAACAAAATAATAAGAATAATACTTATATCACAAGAAACATACAAGGTGTCCAGCGGCAGATTTCCAATATTGAAAATTTATTTAAAAAAACCAAAGACATATAAATCAAAACTATTGATTACGATGAATAGTAGACAAAAGCGATTTTTATTTTTTAAAGATCACATTTTCTAAATGTCGACCATTGTTTTGTACGCACTCCTCCAATCTATTCCGCATATTTTCAAAAACACGCCTACACAGTGCAGTTTCTAATAGGTACATTTGTTTTTGTGAAAATCGGATCACGTTACATAAATATCACATAAAATCATGTCACAATTTTTATTATTATATAATAGACCCCTGATCTTGTTCAGGGACCCCCAAATCAATTTTAATTTTCCACGGACCCCCTGAATGATTCCAGGGACACCTGGGGGTACGGACCACTTTGGGAACCACTGTTCTAGATGAACGAGTTCCTTCTGGACGAGTGGGATAAAATAAAATATAAGTTTCATTTTTATATTATATGCTTTTATATTTTCTTTATTTACAAATACACAAATCAATAAAAAAATATTTTGACGTGTTTTGTCTTGCAAAGGTATAATAAAATCTCTCGCATCCAAGTTAAAAATATCATATAAATTGGAGTGACATCTCCAGGCGTTATCTAGCAATACGTTAATGGCGGTAGCCTTTCACAATGCGTTAATAAAAAGATCTTCTGTGTAATGCTTAAATCCAATCTTCATAGATAGCGCTAGTGTGTAAATTGAACCTAACATGTGAAGTTTGGTGTTATATATTAGCATATATACAACTTCCAAAAATTTGATTGACTTGGTGGTCTTAAGAAGGGTGGAATGGGGAATGTTGTATTACATAAAGCGTGCGCTTTACTCAACCAATGACAGGTCATAAGTCCTGTTAACACCTCGATCACCATATTCTGTTTCCAATTTGCATCTTCGTCTCTATTGAGATACAATTAATCCTTGAAAAAATATGCCTTTATATTTTTTTCAACGTGAAAAGATTTTCATGACTAGGTATATTTATTTTAGTATAAGATACTTATTCGAAGGTTTCCTCTGTTGTCTCACCGCGAGCCAACTAATACACCCCGTCCCAGGAGCGACTGATAAGCTTTAATGTAATAGTATTTTTTGGCTTATCCGTCCGGCCGCAGGAGGGCGCCCCTATTTACGGTTATTAGCGCCTGGCGACAAGTAGATTTTAATACAAAACGACTTTAAAAAACATACTTATGCCCAACAAATTCGCACAGAATATCTCCCCCGCTTTCCCCTTTCGCCCTAAATAAACTCAACTTTGATTTCACCCCTTATGTTATTACGTGTGTATACCCACCATTTAAAATTTATATTCGGCGAAAAATATTTTAAATTGGAGCGAAAAATAACAGAATATATTCATTTTTTGCTTACAGTACCTACGCATGATTAAACATTGGGGTATTTTGGGTGATTACTTTGGTACTTTAGCAATCTATGTATTTTTATGGTCGACACAGAAAAAAACATTTATTATTATGTTTACAATTAATTCACAAGCAAAATTAATTCTTAAAATAAAATCATATATTTGTTATAAATAAGTAAAATTAATCATTTAATGACATCTCGATATTATTCCCAAATATTCACTTTCCCCAATTATTCGATCTTTCACCTACCAGGTGAAAGACGTGATCTGCTGCTGGTGTAACATTAGATGGAATATTTGAATATTATCGAAATTTATGTATCCGCCTCACACCCAAAACTTTTATATGACGCAGCGGCGCTATTTCGTCAGTTTCGCTTTTACATTCGTAGCCCCGCCCCCGTCCACGCGGGATTTATGTTAACTTGGTCATAGTATATGTAATAATATAAGACAAAATTGCAATGTGTATCTTTGTTGTTGTTTTTATTATTATTATTTTTTATTACTTATTATTTTTTATTTTTTATAGAGGGAAATAAGATAGAAAGTGTGAAAGAGTATGTGTATCTTGGTCATAAAATCAGACTCGGAAAAGATAATCAAACTGCAGAGCTACCTCGAAGAGTTGGACTGGGTTGGGCCGCCTTTGGTAAACTGAGATATGTCTTTGAAAATGATGAAATACCGGTTTGTCTCAAAAGAAAGGTCGACGACATGTGTATACTGCCCATGATGACATACGGACTAGAGACGACAACTCTTACAGCAAAAGTGTCCACAGGCTCAAGTGTACACAGAGGTCCATGGAAAGACAGATACTTGGTGTGAGCTTGCGTGACCGCATAAGGAATGAAGAAATCAGACGCCGCACCAGGGTTGGTGACGTCATGGACCGAGTGGCAAAATTGAAATGTCTATGGGCTGGACACTTGACTAGACAGGGTGGCAACATTTGGATAAATAAAAGGATGCTCTGAATTTTTGGTACCTCCTCGCCACTTCATTTTCAACCTCTCAGTAAATACTGATACCTTTCCCGATTTGTGGAAAATCTCCAAGATCAGTCCCATCTTCAAAAGCGGCCCGAGAGAATCAGTTGAAAACTACAGACCTGTAGCAATACTGTCTGCTCCGGCCAAACTCTTCGAATCTATTATTTATAAAATGATTCTCCCTAGAGTTGAACCCTTCATAATTCCAGAACAACACGGATTCAGGAAGGGGCGCTCTACTGAGACCAATCTTATGATTTTCACAGAATATGTGACAAGGGCTTTGGACAATGGTCACCAGGTTGACTGCTCTTATAATGACTTTTCTAAAGCCTTTGATACCGTCAACCATGATGTACTTCTGCGAAAGCTGTCGGAAATTGGTTTCTCTTCTAAGTTGGTTTTATTTTTTATTAGCTACCTGAGGGAAAGGAAACAGTTTGCCTCATACGGTATATTTCAATCTGCACTTTTTCCCGTATATTCCGGAGTGCCACAGGGCTCAAACCTTGGTCCACTCCTCTTCACCATCTTCATTAATGATGTCGCGAGGGTTATACAATTTTCGCGATTTCTTTTATTTGCAGATGATCTTAAATTATTCCTTGAGATAAAAAGCCCCGAAGATTGCCTCCATCTCCAGTCAGATATAAATAATATCGTCCGCTGGAGTAAACCAATCAAATTTATTTCAATATCTCTAAATGCGTAATTTTATCTTTTACGAGAGCATTGCGTACTGTTTATTACAGATACACAATGGATAACCAGCAACTTAAGCGTGTTTCAACGATAAAGGATCTTGGTATCGTTTATGAAAGTAGGCTGACTTTCCATGCTCACATCGAGAGAATATGTGGAGTTGCACTGAAAATGTTGGGATTTATTCTCCGAACTGGTAGAGTTTTCAAGAATCCCTATGTTTTGCGAATTTTGTACAACTCATTGGTCCGGAGCCGGCTCGAGTGTGGCTCGGTGATATGGAGTCCCCACGAGGCGAGATACTCGCTCATGTTAGAGAGGGTTCAGAAAAGATTTCTGAGATATCTCTACATGAGGGAGTTTGGTAGCTATCCGTGGCTTTATCCCACTGCATTCCTCTTGGGCATGCTGGGGACCAATAGTTTACAGATAAGAAGGGATGGGTGCACACTTACCCATTTCTTCAGACTTATCAGGGGATTCTTTGAGAACTCCGTCATCTTGGAGGCTATCCATCTTTATGTTCCGGATGGCTATCTTCGACAGCGTCAGCACAGACTGTTTTATCTCCCAGCATGCAGAACCAACCTGCCTCTGGTGATGCCGGTGGGGAGAGCAATCAAACTGCTGAACATGATCGCTTCGGAGATCGATGTCTTTCATATTCGTGAAAGTACATTCAGAAGACAAATACTCTTGACTTTGGAGAGTATCTTGTATTCCTAATGTCGAACCATCTCTCATGCGTTCCTGGTATTATATATTCCTTATGTTTTACCTGTTCTCAATAGATGCCTTAAACTATAAAAAATGTTTTTAATGTCTTTTGAGAAAATAAACTGATTTAATTTGATTTGATTTGAAAAACAGATGGGTACCCAGGATACTCAGTTGGAGACCATGGGCAAATAGGCGAAGTGTCGGAAGGCCACCGATGAGATGGACCGATGATATTGTCAAAAGGGTTGGAAAATCTTGGATGCAAAGGGGGCAGGATAGACACGAGTGGAGGAAATTGGAAGAGGCCTATATCCAGCAGTGGAGGGAAGAAGGCTAGCAAAGAAGAAGAAGAAGACAAAATTAACGAAACGAAAGCATTTCGCATTTGGCCTTTATAATATATTTTATTACGACGTTAAAAAAGTGCGGTTATATATAGCCCATTTAAATAACTAACACAAATCACAGCTATATATACAAACACGTTCCATAGTTTTCGAATTATAGTACTCTTTTTGTTTAGGAACACTTTTTATAAAATAGGTACGTTTTAAAACAGAAAAATAAGAAATGGCATTAAATAAATAAATCGCTCCGCGAGTGTTCATGAATAATGCTCTCGAGCTTTCCAATTCCGCCGCCAGGGGGGAGTTCTGCGCGGGCGGGGCTTTCTTTTTTGATCAACAAATTAAAGGCTTTGATCACGGCGCCTGTCAACTACACGTCCCGTGCACGGCTCCGCGAGTCGGGAGAACGTCCGAGGGGACTTTTTACCGACATAATGAGCGTTAAAGATGGTGTTTGTGTATTAGTTTTTTTTTTAAAGTGTACTTGTAGGTAGGCACTCAGACTTCTTTACATCCCACACAAAAACTTGTGATTTTCGATAATTAAAAAAAAAAAATCGTTTCCTATTTTTGTTTTCATAGCTTCTAAACAAGTTTTATGATGATATGTATAATATACACAAAATTTATATTTTTCTTTTCATACAATACAACGACGAAATATGTTAAAAATTTGAAATCACTTTTAAAGGTTTAGCTTTTAAATAATAATTAAACAAAACGATGTTTTTAACTACTTCCACTTTTGTCTTTATTTCGACAGCGACCGGTTTCGCCAGTCTCGCTGGCATCGACAGACTGGTCGTAGTAGTTAAAAAAACATCGTTTTATTTAAATATAATTTAAAATGAACTTCCCTCAAGAGATTTCAATAAAATCATTTGGTTAAGCTTTTATTTAATCTAGACTACTGGCCGAAATACTTTGCGCTGTTTATATTTCAGAAGCCGTAAAGTATCATTTCTGTAGCTATGTCAGCTACCTTTAACATATGTATATATTTAGTTTCATGAACAATGATTTAAAACTCCAAATTAAATAATTTATACGAATGAAAACATCTGTTTTCTAGAAGTTTTAGTTAATTAATGGGAATGACATGTTTCACATTGCTAATTCGTGATCAAATGCCCGAATTAAGACATTTTATGTATTTGAATAGTTAACATTATAAGCTTTAGAAACAAGTGTATTTTACACTTTCTTATAGACCGCGTGGAGAATACAAGAATTGCAAAAAATGTTGAAGATGAAAACCCAAACAGCAAGAGACTACTAGGAAGTCCGCCAAAAAGATGGAGAGATGGCTGGACATCATCATTCCAGGATAACTCACCGTCGCAAACAGGTCATTTTACCTAAACTAAGAGAAAGATGAAGTAGTTAAGATAATTTTTTATTCTATTAAGATTAATTTCATTACTGAAATGTTTTCTCGAAACTTCTGCAGTCATCGGAATGTAAGAACTATGTTTTTCACATTTACCTCGGCTTTTGATATATTTGTTTCGACGTTATTTAACAAAAGCCTTTGAACTGTGTTCCCGGATCAAACTGTCAATTTTTCAGAAAACGCGGGAAATCTCTTATTTTGCGCATGGCGTGCGGTGAGGTGGAATATCAAAGGGGACGGTTCATATTTAGCATTTTCCATCAAAGAATTCTCTCCCGCTGTGAAAATCAAAGGCTTTCCCACCTCTGCGATGTGGTCGTAATAAAAAAAGCAGCTGCGATGTCATTTCAAATGAGATTGCCAATTTGGATACCAAAAGGTGTTTATGTTGTTTGCTCATAGATGGGGTTTGTTTAGGGCGGAGATTTGTGCTGCCGATAAGCGCAGCCCGGTTTGTGATCAGCTAGGAAAATAGAAAGGAGTTCCGAGGCGAGGCAAGCTTTTCGATTTGTCTGTGAACAACTTAGGAATTGACATGGCACGAGAAAAAATACTGACGGATGAAATGAGACAGAAGTTCTGAACATCGTCAGGCGTCATATTTCTGGAATTCAAACCAAAAACTGATAATCAGGTTTATTAATATACGCTTTGTATTTTGTTAATATTTGTACAATACGTATTTTGTAAGTTTAGAAAAGTTATAAAATTAATATCCATATTATAATTTTACAAAGTTTAAGCACTGATAACAAATTAAATTTAAATTTAAAATTAAAAAAAAAAATTTCGCCATCAAATATATGAATAGATTTATTTCACTTTTTCTTTTTCATACACTTTGTACATAAAAGAAACAGAGAAATAATTGTATATGTTATAACATCTGTCAAAATTGATCATACCTATTTGTAAACAATTTTATAATATTTTGAAAAATGTATCTTTCCTGAAGAAGGACTGTTTGTCCGAAACATGTCTATATAATTAAAAATAATAATATGAGTGTTGTATATACAAAGTGTATAAAAAAGAAAAAGAGAAATAAACCATCATAATAACACAAAGTATGGCGTATATAGAAGAAAATATATGAAGAGATTTCGAAGATTGAGTTTAATTTTAGTTTTTAAAAATTTTAAAACTTGATAACAATTATTTGTTTAAAATAAATGTAATAAATAATTTCGTACAAACCTAATTCTGAAGATTAAATTCGTAAGGCATCATTATGGTATAACACAAAAGACTAGCAGCTATAGTTTGACGTTAAGTAGGCAGAAAATTCAATTGAAATAAAAATAAATCAGTTTTTATGTTATTTAATGTTCTTTTGTAACTGTAATATATTATAATAC
This sequence comes from Lepidostoma basale, assembly GCA_022606425.2. Taxonomy (NCBI): domain Eukaryota; kingdom Metazoa; phylum Arthropoda; class Insecta; order Trichoptera; family Lepidostomatidae; genus Lepidostoma; species Lepidostoma basale. The sequence goes on from JAHDVF020001575.1 coordinate 472,471, forward strand.
AAAAGTGGTTTAGTGTTGAAATAAAAAAATAATAATTAATACGAATGAAAACTTCTGCTTTCTAGATTTTTTATAAAATTTTATCTGAATGACATGTTTCGCCAATCTAAAGCATTATCATATGTTAATAAACGACATTTCACAATGCCTTAGGCAGGTGAACATGTCATTCACATGAAATATAAAAAAAACTTCTAGAAAACAGATGTTTTCATTCGTATTAATAATTTAATATGGAGTTTAACAGCATTGTTCCAGAAACAATAAAAAATGGCTTTAAAAAAAATCGCATTTGAATAGCGGGATCTGCGCCGAAAACCATAGATGGCGCCCCAATGCAGATTTTCTGTTTTGTATTTATTAGTAATTTTATTTTAAATATATTCCATATAGTAATCTAATCCATATAGTAATCTAGTCCGTATAGTAATCTAGTCCATTGTATTGGCCGAAACACTATGATTCCTTAACATTTTTAACTGTTAATGAATAAACTTTGTTTTTTGTATCACAATTGTATTTTATTTAGGTACCTAACTTAATTTCAGCAAGAACTTCAAAATTATATCAAAGAAATTATTCAAATTGACATAGGGACAAATACACACAAAGATAAAAAAATCACTTGATATATTATATTATTGTAACACCTGATGATGTCAACATAGGTTGATGAAACAGCTGTCGTTTAAAATAAAATACAATGGTGATACAAAAAACATAGTTTATTCATTAACAGTTTATAATTTTTCTATTAACCTGCACACTATACGGAGTGTCTACGTCATTTATATGTGTTTGTATCTCATTGAAATTGATTATTTAAATAGCATTTGACACATGTTTTTCTTCCTTTAAAAAGGAAATAATGAAGCTATTTGAAAGCGAAAATATCCAGCTGAATGTATTATAACGCACCCTTATCCAAAACCGCAGCAGTCGATGTTCCCGAACATACGTGGCGATGTCAATTTAAAACACATTGGAACTGCATAGCAGAAACCGTTTTCTCCTTTGAAGTGTTGCAAAATGAATAAAAACACGTAGAAAATTGGAATCATCTTGGGGCGTCTGATATGGCGGCGAGATGAGGGGATAACCGAGCGGGGATTGGGGAAAAATTGAAAAATCTCTTGCGAGGTTCTGAGATGCTTATTGGAGATTTGCTTGGCTTGTCTCGGCTCTGGCGGCACAATGGAGCGGGGACTTTCTCAGCTATCAGAGAATCTGAGACGATTCAGGCGGTAGTTTTCAAATATCGAATAACCACTAGATTTTTTTTCTATGGCGTAGTTTGCCTCGGCGGGAAAATGGTGGATTTTCTCGTAATCTTACCTTAACACAGTGTTACCAACATCAGGAATATGATAAAAATTATCTTAGAATATGTTTTAATGGTCTACAACTATGCACTATTTTATTTTAAACTAAATTGCAAATAATTTGTTTTGGTATTATATCGTATAATTGTTGAAAATTCTCAAAATGAGTTAAGTATTCCAATGTATTTTAAAAACATTCCTTTATCTGGAGGAACCAAGTCGCTCATTATGTTCAGTCTCATTGAGCCAGAGGGCGATAGTGTATGATCAATATAGCCAGAATAAAACGATTATTATTATTTATTTAATATTAATAGTCTCTAATGAAAAATTACAAAACGTGCAATCGTAATGCAAAGTAAAACCCATACCAAAGGTACGATATGTATATATTCATATTATTCCATATAGCTGATTATACTCGTATATTTTTTTAAATTCAAAACCAAGTATATGATATTTTTTATTACAAAAATAATGAAAATAAAAAAAATATGAAAAATGTTTTTAAAATGTATATTTAGTTAAAATCTACTAACGTTTGTGTTTTCGACCGGTTTCGGCAGCTCGCTGCTATCTATCTTCTAGGCCTTTTCTAGACCAGAAGATGGCAGCGAGCCTCCGAAACCGACCAAAGACACCAACATTATTGAATATTAACTAAATATACATTTAAAAAAAAAATTGTAATATTTTTTTTAATTTTCATTATTAACACTTTGAGATTATGAACTTCTGCAATACAATTTCAAACAACAGCACCAAATTCTCGTTACAATGATTTTTTTTAGCTGTACGTTATAGATCATTTTTATACATTATTTTAATATCATAAATTTTACGTTATCATTTTTTTTACAAAGTTTTATTAAAATTTAATTGTTTTAACTGTATTAGAAAAGTTAACGTATTAGAAAATATCAAAGATGTTTTTAAAAACTGTAAAAATATTATATATAAACTTTATAAAAAGTATTATATTGATAAAAGTGACAGTTTTCTAGAAGTTTTATTGTATTTAATGGCAGTGACATGTTTTGCTGTAGTAAACCATGACCAAAAGTAGTTTTATATATTATAATCATTGGAATTATTTTAAGGCCCAATATGAGTTAATTATAACTCATGGGGAATACATACTTTGTTATGTATAATATTTTTTTATATAAAAAAAAATACCTAAGCGTGGAGGTAGTTGGCGGGCGCGCGCTTGTTTGTGTGTGTGTGTGTGTGTGTGTGTGTGTGTGTGTGTGTGTGTGTGTGTGCTTTTCGAGATTTCGAATATTTGCTCTTTTTTTTCTTCTGAGCAATAAATGGGTTAGATAATGAAAATAATTTAGTATTACCGCAAAACCGTTTTCTTTTTTCATTTCTAAAATATGACTTATTTACTCCCTATAGTTGGTATTGGATTTTGCAATATAAGCTTTTTTAATTCATCAAACTAATACTTTTTTTCAAACAAACCAACTAACCATTACGTCGTCTCCGGAATGGGTAGGCAGAAAGTATGGACCGCCACACTGATCTTTCCTAACATACTTCTTTCGATTCCTCAACATTCATACACCCAATATTTGATTTATTTGATCGTGCGTCGTTTTCTTCGGTCTTCCTCTATTTCTAGTCCCGTTTAAATCGTTAAAATATTCATAATATAATTTTTATGTAATCAAATTTTCGTGTAAGATAAATGTAACGGATACACTATGTATGAAGAGAAAATTCAATACGATCGAATATTTCTGATATTACCTGGAATCCTGTGATTCATGGAAGGATGGACGTTATGATAGATTCATTTTATTTGTCATAGGATTGTAAACATTGTTATAGCAAGGATTGACAGTGCTGCGTATAAGAGATCCGTGCTGCAAACAAGGGTATTAAGGGGTTAGGGGCAGTCAGAGGTATGAAAAAACAAGTATTTTCAATATTTTTTGTTTGTTCGTAATTTAATTTATTTAATAAAACCAACAATACCAAATTGTTAAATTATATTTAAAACTGATTTGACCCAAATTTGAAAAAAATATATAAATGAAGTTATCGCTATATTTGATGGACCCTGTTCCACAAGTGTTGCTTTGCGGTGACTATTATAACTTCTTACAGGCTCATTTAAAATATATATAAATTATTTTAATAGTAAATCTAGTGCCTGATCGAAGCTTTTTTTAAATTTGGGCAAATCAAGTTATAACATAATATTTTATAATGTTGGTTTTATAAAATAAATTACATAACTGTCATTAAAAAAAAAAAATAAAATACCTTTTTTTTCATACCTCTGACTACCCCTAATCCCTTAAAGGATAATGTTTGATACTGAAAATATGTCTACAGAAATTCTACAATCTGAAGAATCAATATTATCTTATACGAAGTGCTTTTTCGATTGCAAGATTATTTATATACGTACATATGTTTACATATCACTGAACCAAAAGTCCATTAATTGATTAGTAAGATGATAGCTATCTAACTAAATAACCATCACACCGTGTCACCATATGGATAGGCACAGAGGATGGACCGCCATATTGCTCTGTCATGATATACCTCTCAAAATTGCTCTACGATACTAAGCTCGTCGATTTTTCCGACTTCGAATGGGGCCGCCTTTTAGTATTTGTTTAATTTTGTAATGCCGTGCTTTCCTTGATCTTCTTCTTTTTACACTCACATTATTTGCATAGAACATTTAAACCATTCTTCCCTCATTCGTTCGTTCCATATGTCCATACCATTCCAGATATTTCTTTTTAATTTTACTTATGATGAAATAATCTGCCTTACATTTCCTCCTTAATTAGTCGTTCGGTATTCTATCAAATATTTCTTTCCCGCACATTCTTTTCAGTGATTTAATTTTTAAAGTATATATCTTACTTTCACTTCTTTTTTGCTACAAGCACCTCTTCCAAACATGATTGTTGTCACTAGTACTCCAAGATGATAATTAAATTGAACTAACTAATAACTAACCATCACGCCGTTTCCCCGGAGGGGTAGGCAGAAAGAATGGAACGCCACACTGTTCTGTCCTGACATACTTCTCTCGCTTCCTCTACATTCATACATCTTGTCATGCACGCACTTCGATTTATCCGACTCCTCACGTGACCGACATTCAATATTTGATTGATTTGATCGTGCCACGTTTTCCTCGGCTTTCTTTTATTTCTAGCTCCGTTCACGCCGTTAACATATACCTTCTTTACCATTCTGTCTTCACTCATTCTTTCCATGTGTCCAAACCATCTTAATGACCCTTTCCTTATTTTGTTCATAAGATTTTTATTCGCACCACATTCACTTCTTATACTTGCATCTGTCACTCTATCATATACAAATTTTTCCACACATTCGTCTTAGAGATCTCATTTCTACTGCATTTATTCTACTTTCATCCTTTTTTTGCCATTCCATGCTTCACTTTCATACATAAGGGTCGGCACAAGAACACTAGACACTAAGAATAATTAAATTGAATACTATTTAATTAAAAATATAATAGCCTCTTGATCACTGTTACATGAAATATTGAAATATAATATTTTACGTAGAGACAGCAACGATTTGGAAACCTATTATTAAAAAAACACTTGAATCATCTTCACTTTAAAATTTACGCAATTAATGAAATTCTTTTAACAGCTAAACCATTTGAAATCGGAGCTCGATTTAATTAAGTTTAAAAAATGCCCTACAAATTGATTCAAATCCCCGATCTTCAGCGGCACTTATCGGCTCCAGTTAAATTCAGTTTCCAGGGGGTGGCGGGTGGGGGTAGTTTCTCAGTGTCAAATTACGCCCCCGCGCCGTAATGGATGGCCCAAAAAGTTTACGCGCGACACTAAGGGAGGAATCAGACGGTTAAATATATTGAGCAATTTGTACCGAGAAGCGATTGCTTCTACGAATTGATTGGACATTATGTCTTTTTAGATTGATTTTTCTAATTTCGCAGCAAGGTTCTGGATTTTAAGAAAATAACGATTTTTCAAAACGTATAATACAAATTTAAATTAAATTGGATTTATTATCTAAGAACGATACAAAAGTTTTTCTTCTTTCTTTCGCATCACGTTAATTTCCCTTGACGTTGACTATCTTATAATTTGAGAGAAAGCTTATTTATCCCTTAGTATTAATAAATAATATAAAAATAAATAGGCTAATTTGTATTGCACCGTTTTTGCTACTTACTCACCTCAAGGGTGCATATTATTTTGCATATTAAAGCATTCAATCATTCCTAATTTACTGAACTTATGACATTCTTCTTTAGCCGAATCTAACACTTCACTAGGATCAATCCAAGATCTCTTATATATATTAATTTCACAAATTTCATCGGTTTTTAGATTTAGTAAATATAAATCCGTTTTTCAATAAACAGAATTACACTTTGTATTTTCATAATATTTTACACTTTGCAGACATGTTTCGGTTGTGTCACAACTGAGACATGTCTGAAAAAAGAAACATGAAGTGTTGCTAAAATCTTCTTTTTTCGGTGCCGTGTCAGGTCCCCCCAACGTTGGCGATCACTACAGCAAAGGCATCTCTATCCTGCGCCACTTGCAACAGGTTCTGAACTCTTGTTATTCCTGTCCACTCTTTGATGTTCTGCAGCCAGGACAGCTGCCTTCTACCAACTCTCCGACGTCCCTCCACTTTACCCATTAATATCATTCGAAGGAGGTGGTATTGACCCAAATATGAGATCTTTCTTATTTTCACACTCGACAACAGCTCTCTATTGGCTCTGGCTCTCTGCAGTACGTCTGCATTACTGACCCTATCGGTCTTCGGTATACAGAGCATTTTGCGGTATATCCACATCTTGAACGCTTCCAACCGGTTCATTAAATTCACTCATATACATTAACTTATATACGAGCACATTCACATTTACGATAATCTTAATTTGAAACTCGGAAAAATAATGATTAAATGTTATATATGGTTTGTTCTACTATATGGCTGTGAAACCTGGACTCTGAAAGTGAATATAATGAACAGGTTGTTGAAATACAAAATGTTATTCTATATATTCAAAAATGATGACGAATATAAGGGAATTTACAAATACTTTCAAATTTTACTATTGATAGAACAAGTCCTTTTTAAAATATTTTAAGTTTTGTGACACAATTTTATTATTTTTATCAGAGTCGTTATTCGTTACTACCAACAATAATTGAATGTGCTGTGTAATATAAATATTTAAGGCAATTTAATAGGACTACTTAAAGTACTCCAGTTGCCAGGGGACCGCGGGCCCATGTTTTACCACTCTTACGATAAATTGAGTTACTTATGCAAATGAAACATTTTACAACCGATAATTTACGGCATGAGAGAGTAGACCCAACACGTGAATTGCTTGTTTATTATAAATGTATGATCTAATAAAATCTATAAAAATAAAATGCACGGTTCGTGGCTATTGGACCGCTAGACTACTGAACGAATTGCGATGAAGCTTGCAGTTTCGAAGAGATGGGCATCGCATAATCCATTTCTTTAGATTAATCAGGGGGTATTTTGAGAACTCGACTGTGCTGGAGGGTGTTGGTATTTTTGTCCCTGATAGATATATCCGATAGCGACAGCACAGATTGTTTTACCTACCGGCCGCCAGAACCAATCTGCCTCTGGTGACACCGGTGGGAAGAGCAATTAGTTTGCTGAACGCGGTCTTTTTGGAGATCGACGTCGTTCATATTAGTGAAGGTACGTTCAGGGGACAAATACTCTTGACTTTAGAAAGTATCTTGTCTTCCTAATGTCGAACCATCTCCAATGCGTTCCTGGTATAATGTTGTATGTGTATAATATTTTCCATGTACTCAATATATGCCTTAAAATTTAATGCTGTTTGTAATGTCTTTTGAGTAAATAAACTGATTTGATTTGATGAATTTTTCACTGTTTATCAATATCACTTCGGCGAAGGAGTGACAAAATTTAATCTTTGTTGTCATCTGCTTTTTAAATGGATAATATAAGGCAATGGCAAATATTGTAGTTCGTTTATTGCTAGGGGCAATACAGTCTATATTGATGTGAACTTATTTTCTTTAATATGAGTATTTAATTGTGCGTAATCTTGGTCACCGAGAGATGTCGCTCGAATTCGTTTAAATGTCAGGTATCGATTGTCAGTAAATCGTCATGATATGACTGAACGCGTATTTAAGCAAAAATTCTAATCATTAATGGATTTCATTGTTAAACATTTGCATTTGGAGAACCATGTTGTTGGTTGTATTCTATTGAATATTAATAATGAATTGATATGGAACATTCATTGTATTTATTTCATATTCTGTATGCATATACTCGAATATAGCAATAACGATGCGTTATCCGGATATGCTAGTATATTTTATTTACTAAACATCTCTGAACAAATGTAAAACATTAAAATGAATTCATACATCATAATCATTAACTAATCACACATTTAAAATAAATAGCAGTATAAACACGTTTTCTATGTAATTATTATAGTATTTTATTTATTTAACAAACATGAAAACTTTTAATTTATATATTATAAAATATATTTTTAATTGAAATTTCTTGGTAGAAGTTCATTTTAAATAATGAAAACAAAAAAAAAAATCATACAAATTTTCTTTATTTTTATATATTTAGTGTGCTTCCACTTGTATTTATCGTCAACCGGTTTCGGCAGTTTGCTGCCATATTCTGGTAGCCAGAGAAGACCAGAAAATGGCAGCAAGCTGCCGAAACCGGTTAACGATAAATATAAATGGAAGCACACTAAATATATAATAATAAAGAAAATTTGTATGAATTTTTTTTGTTTCCATTATTTTAATTTATAATTGTAAACATGATTGTTTAGTGGTTATACATGGATTTAATTTGTATAAATAGTGATAAATTGTTTCGCCTTGCGAGGGCATTCTCAAACTGAACCAGTTTAGAATGAAGAGAACATCTTCAAGTGTAAGTATACAACATTATACGTATATACTTACTTGCACCTGAAGATGGAGGTCACCTCCGAAACATTGTAGTGTATTAATATTTATATTATTATACTGTTAAATTAAATAACTTTGTTTTATGTGTCACAAATGTATTTTTATTTTACGCGACAGCTGTTTCGTCAACCTAGGTTGACATCATCAGGTGTTATAATAATAAATTTTCATTTATCCGCAAATATTTTTATTCTCCAATAGTTTCGACTATACCAATGGAGGCGATTTTTATTTTTGGATGGAGTTTCCAATAATACCAGAAATCTTCTGCCCAAAGATATAAAACCTGCATTCTACACCCAAAACAATTTAGGACAAATTCACGGAGATTCTAAAGAGAAACATAATATTTTCAACTAAAGTGGAATCTACCAGTTTATATTATTATTTTTAATTTTATTTTGTTGAATCGCTCTTTACATCATGACAGCATGAGCCAAATCGATGTAAAGGGTATTATAGCTATCAAAGTGATTCTCGTGAGATGTGATAGGTAGCTAATCTATCGCCATTTTCTTGTCACGTGAATTCTACACCAGACCAAGGACAGTGTGACAATCAAAATGCCCTCGCTGGGAATCGAACCCGGAACCTTCGGGGTGGCAGTCAATACACTTACCACTCGGCCACGAAGGTCGTCTTGATTAATTGTGAGGATTGTAAAATTTTTTTTTTTTATTGATTTTTACTATTTAATTTTTATTTTTATTTTATACAGATATTCTTCTTCTTCTTCTTCATTTTTTCTTTTTTTAATTGATCTGACGATCCGTGACACAGAAATAATGTCTCGACGGATGATGAGATCCAGCTGTCCCTCCATCTCTTAGGCGGTTTAGGCAGGTGGGCGGTGTCCGGAGGGGATAATCTTCCAGACCAGATACTTCAGGCATCCTGACACGGCAGAGGCTTTGCTGACTTGTTCAAGTACTTCGGTATAAAGGTCATTTTGGCTGCAGATCTCTACTCCCAAATATCTGAAACTCATTACTTGCTCATACAGATATTAAATTAACTAAAATGGAAAATGTACAATGCTGTATTTCAAAATGCCAAATAAATATTTGATCAAAAGTTTAAGGACGTTTTTTTATGATTCAAGTAAGTGGTGCATTTCTGTAAAGCGCAGGGAAGCAAGCACTTAGGTAATTTTAAAGTTACGGCCATAACAGGTCTCTCGCGTGCCTTCACTCCGCTGCGGATTTGTTTCTCGCTTTTTGAGAAAACCTTTCAGATATTTGATTCGAAATATCGAAGTTTATTAAGCCCCAGGGACTTGTATACAAGCCGCCGGGGTCTCGGCGCGCCTCTACCGAAGTGGAGTGAACAGTGGTAGATATTTCAGGGCAAAAACTTGAAAACACCATCAGAAGTTGTGTAAGTTTGCCATCACTTACGGAGCGTATGGCTCCCTTATCACGAGCAGTTTCCGTGATGTAACACGACAGTGTAAGAGCGCGCTGACTTTGAAAGGTTTTCGATAAACTTGCATTACGCATTTACCAGCGAAACGACTGTGGAGTGCGCGGTAGAGAATACAACGGGCTTAACGAAAATTCCAAATGGATATTCTAAATCTTTTCCGATAAGCCGAAGCGTAATAGTGTACTATTGTGGCATCCGCCCGTTCGGGTTCATGGTGTAATTTCTTTTATAACTTATCATTCTCATTAAAGTTAATGGGTACCCAATATTTCAAATCTTCAACAATGAGGTTTTATGCGTATTTTTCAAAGGATCAAAAATCATTATGCGACAAAAATGGAGCCAGGTCACAGAAAGCTAAATGGAAACCGAACAAAACGCTGGAGAATGAGGATCATTCCTGAAAGAACAGGAAATAATGTTCAACTGAAAAGCACTACATTGTGTAATAGCTTTAAAAAAATAAATATTTCGTTAATGTAGAAAACGATTTAATTAAAAAATAAACACTAATATTCAATCCGAAAAACCTATTGATACAAGACATTTCATCAACTTTGTTAGGGTATCCAACACCAAGAATAATCTTTATATAATAGAATAAAGAGTGTTTTAGTCTTCTTCTTCTTCTTTAAATAGATCTGACGATCTGTGAGACAGAAATCATGTCTTGTCGGATGATGAGGTCCAGCAGTCCTTCCATTTCTTAGGCGGTTTTCCAGGTGGGCGGTGTCCGGAGGGGACATCATAAGCGGCTGAAGACCGATGAAAACGTGGCACGATCAAACAAATCAAATATTGAATGTCGGCCACGTGAGTAGTCAGAGAAATCTACGCGCGTGCATGACACGATGTACGAATGTTGAGGAAACGAATTGATAAATATGCCAGGAAAGAAAAGTGTGGCAGTCCATTCTTTCTGCCTACCCCCACGGGGAGACGGCGTGATGGTTAGTTAGTTAGTAAGTTAGTTTGATTATTTAATATGGAGTTTTGTATCATTGTTTAAGAATAAATAAGTATCGTAGTGTTTCGGTCAAAACCATGAATTGTAAAATATGTGAATATACGAAACCGTAAAACAAGTGTTAACTTTTACACATATCTGAAGTTTTATAACAGAATTTACAGGATACAGACTATCGCGAAAGTGATATTTAAAGACGTATCAGTCTGTAGCCCCAGGATACTAGGACCGAGCACAACCTTTAATGGTATTCCGATCCTCCGGCGACCGGGGGCATAAAACACAATATCGCTGCACCATTTTGATCAGTAAACTCGCTGTAAAGGATGACAAAGAAACTAATACACAGCCATTGTCGGTGGCTCAGGACACATAAAGTTTTAAAGACTCCTGAGGGGAGACACGCCCCCCCGATCGTATAATACGATACTGTCTGTAACGGTAACGGTAACGGGGATATCTCGATGGAAATTGAGTGTCAAGTTACCCCCGGCCGACATAAAAAACGCACTTTCAAATGTCCAATTTTATTAGGGATATTTCTCTAGCGAGCCCTACAGTGTAAGCGTGAGGAGCGAAATTGTTCACAGCGGTCGGCGCACAAACCAAAAAAAGGTGCTCAACTATTATTATATACATTTGGATTTATTAATCAATCAAATCAAATCAGCTTATTTACTCAGAAAACATTACAAACAGCATAAATGTTTAAGGCATCTATTGAGTCTCTTCTTCTTCTTCTTTTTATCCTGTCACACCTCCGTGGTGCATAGGGCCTCAAGGAACTTTCTCCACCCGATTCTTATCGCATGCCTGATGCCTAACATCATCCCAAGTGAGGCCTGCCGCCTTAACCTCGTCCTGCAGGGTTCTCCTTCAGGTGGCTCTAGGTCTGCCTCGCTTTCTCTTTCCCCCCATAGGGGACCAGTCTAGTGCGCCCTGAGCGATGCAGGCTGGGTTCCGTCTCAGAGTGTGACCGATCCACTGCCATTTGCGTCTAGCGACCTGTTGAGGGGCAAGGCATCTATTGAGTACAGGTAAGATATTATACACATATAACATAATACCAGGAACGCATTAGTGATGGTTCGAAATTAGGAAGACAAGATACTTTCTAAAGTCAAAAGTATTTGTCCCCTGAACGTTTCTTCATTAACATGAAAGACGTCGATCTCCGAGGAGGCCGCGTTCAGCAGACTAATTGCTCTTCCCACCGGTGTCACCAGAGGCAGATTGGTTCTGGCGGCCGGTAGGTAAAACAATCTTTGCTGTCGCTGTCGGAGATATCTATCGGGGACACAAGGACCAACATCCTCCAGTACGCATTTATAAAACATGCATCAGGCCTATAATGACATATGGAATCGAAGCAAGAGCAGACACTGTCAGAACCAAACATGTCATAAGAGTAGCAGAAATTAGAACATTGCGACCTATTGTGGGGAGAGCCCTTAGAGATAGGATACCCAATGAAGAGATTCGAAAATCCTGCAAAATTGACATAGTGAGATGGAGTAGGCAGAGAAGACGATTCTGGAGGGACCACATCGAGAGAATGGATCCAGCAAGAATTCCTAATATCGTGATCACGAGACTCCAGAGGGCTGTCGAGCACCAGGACGATCACTTTATCGTCACGACGATCACCACTTTAGATGGAGAGAAGGCTGGTCGTCTTCATCATAGGTAAGTAGTTGATATCCTACATAAACAGATCGTAATATACAATCAGAAGAAAGCAGAATTACTTTTCTTTCAAAATAAGCTAAAAGCATCTTTTTTCTTCTATGTTCGCCATACTTTGGGTTGTAGATGTTTTATTTGTCTTTTTCTTTTTTATATACTTTGCATATACAACACTAACTTTAAAAAAAAAATACATATCAGACATGTTTCGGACAGTCATTCAGTCATTCTTCAGTGATACATATTATAAAGATAAATATTACAAAATATTATAAAATTGTTTACAAATATGATCAGTTTTGACAGATGATATAAAGATTTTTATAACATCTGTCAAAACTGTTAATATTTGTAAACAATTTTATAATATTTTAAATATGCATCACTGAAGAAGGACCGGTTGTCCGAAACATGTGTGTATGTAATTTTTATTTAGTTAGTGTTGTTTATACAAAGTATACAAAAAAGAAAAAGACAAATAAAAGCATATTCTTTATGCTGGCGCTTTCGGAGATACGAGTATATTACCCATCTCTTCGAAGCTGCAGAGAGTTGGTCCTCAATCGCGCCAAAAGAAACGACGTAAGATAGATCCATGGATAGCTCCCATACTTCCTCGTGTCGATATACCGATATTTCTTCTTCTTGTTCCTCTCCTATCGCAGGTTGGACATCATGACTATTTCTACCCTTGATACAGCAGCTCTGAACAGAGACGGTGTGTTGAAACTAAACCATTATCGAAGATTTTCTAGACAGGATTTTCTTCTTCTCCCGACAGTTCCTTTTTTGTTAATTTTATTTTTCTTCTTCTTCTTCTTCTTCTTCAGCCTGTATTGACCGTCCACTCCTGGACGTAGGCCTCCTCTCGCACTTCCATTCTCTTCTATTCTGAGCGATCCGCATCCAGGCACTTCCCGCACTTCGCCGGATATCGTCGCGCCAACGCAACTGTGGGCGCCCAACTCCACGCTTTGCCGTCCTTGGCCACCAGCACAGCAGTCGCCTTGTCCACTTTTCATCTGGATCGCGAGCGACATGTCCCGCCCATTGCCACTTGAGGGTTGCGGCCATCTTGATAACATCGGAAATCTTTGTCCTGACTCTTATGTCCTCATTTCTGAGTCTGTCGCGTAAACTGATACCCAACATGGCTCTCTCCATTGCTCTCTGAGTGACTCTTAGCTTGTTGGCACTTTTTTGTGACATTGTGACTGTCTCAATACCATAAGTGAACACTGGCAGGACACAGGCATTGAACACTCTCCTTTCGTTAATTTTACCTTGGATAATCAGATATCGACGATATTAGGAAATTATATTAGAAAAGTAATTAATTTTAGCAAAAATCTATACGAGTACAATGCTTATATTTTTTGGGAAAAAATAAATTCAGAAGTGAAGCCCCTTTACGTATTACTTGAAATATAGTTGTGCCATCCGATAGGCGATAGGCTATAAGATAAGTCCTTTTATGTCGGAATATGATACCCAAATTTCTTTTAGAGTCTGGCACAATAACAGTTCACTGTATTACGCTTACATTATAAACAAAATACGTTTTGTCACTTTTATTATCGGCTATTCTTCACAATTTTTAATGATCATAAAAAGCATTTTCGCTTCCCGCGTTCTTATAATTCAAATCCTAAATATTTATGGTTTTCGACTGATATTAATGGGTAAAGTGGGGGGAATTGGTAAAAGGCAGCTGTCCTGGCTGCGGAACATCAGAGAGCGGACAGGAATTACAAGAGTTCAGAACATGTTTGTGTAACGCAGGACAGAGATGCTTTTTCTGCAGTGATCGCCAACGTTGGGGGGACCTGACACGGCACTGAAAGAAGGAGAAGAATATAATTGAATTCTAATACTATATTTGGTACAGAATTATTATTATTTAATATCTAATAATAATCAAAATGTCAATTTTCTAGAAGTATTATTAAGATTTATGGTTGTGGAATGTTTTGTAAACGTGTAAACAAACCAATATATCAAAATACAATAATGTTATATGATATAAGAAAACTTCTAGAATATTGATATTTTCATCGATATCGAAAGAATAAATCATTATTTCATTGTTTTGGATCAAAAGGATTTGTAAACACCTGGAGTTTTCCAATAACGTCCGCGGCAGATTTCCAAGTCTCGCATCCGTATAGGAGTACGCTTTAACGTTATTATTAAATATTTGGAGTTTTTGAGTTTCCTTGAAAGAATACTAGGATAATATGATAATAGGACTATGCGAACATCGGACAGGTCGAAAATTGATGCTTTCGAAATATGGTGCTGGTGGCAAATGCTGCGTATACCCTGGACGCCAAAAAGAACAAACCAGTCAATCATTGACCAGCTTGGTTTCAGAGCAAGACGCTCGAGGATGTGCTCTCAGAGAGTGTTAAAATATTTTTTGACACTTAGCCCGGAGAGATCAGGACAATCTTGAAAAGCTCGTCATCATGGGCAAAGTGGCGAGAAGGCGACCACAATGACGACCACCGAGCTTTTGGTCCGATCAAATTGGGGAGCTGACTGGTCTCCTTTTAGCTGCAGCCTGGAGACTGACGGGTGACAGGAGCGCATGGTGTGCCATGGTCAATGGTTTACAGCAGTGGTCCCCAACATTTTTGTCGCCGCGGACCGGTCAACGTTTCATAATTTTACCGCGGCCCACTGGAAAGGGAGGGGAGACACATTGAATGTAGTTTTTAAATAATAGTATTTGTACAATATATAATAATAAAATTTACAACTCTCGTAAAAAAGTTATAGTGAAAAATAATAATAGAGAAAACACAAGGTTTGTGGGAAAAATGAAGAATGCATATGGTAGTGTGGTGATGTTTTACTTCGAAGGTATTGTCGGAAGGACGGTGGTAACTTAGCGTGAAGGGGTTTTCAACGGAATAACAATTTTAAGCTATAATTAAGTTTTATTGGGTATGTTCGATTTTTCCAAAGTAATTTTGATTTTTAAGCAGGCCCTTGCGCGGCCCAGTACCATTTGGTCCACGGCCCGGTACCGGGCCACGGTCCGGGGGTTGGGGACCACTGGTTTACAAGATGAACATGACCCTCAACCATAAAGAATACGACTAACAAGAAGAATAAAGAATACTGAAACGCCATATAGGACAAAGCTTGGAATATTTTAGGAAGTATGTTTACAAAGGATGGGAGGGTGGAGAAGGATATTGAAAGAAGGGTTGGGGCAGGCAACAGAGTAAATGGTGCTCTTAAAGTTGTCATCGCAAACAAAAGCCTATCCAAAAAAGCTAAGATGGCAGTGCATAATGGTGTTCTTGTGCCGACCCTTATGTATGGAAGTGAAGCATGGAACTGGCAAAAGAAGGATGAAAGTAGAATAAATGCAGTAGAATTGAGATCTCTAAGACGAATGTGGTTCAAATGATAGAGTGATAAATGCAAGTATAAGAAGTGAATGTGGTGCGAATGTGTTATGAAGTGTTATGAACAAAATAAGGAAAGGGTCACAAAGATGGTTTGGACACATGGAAAGAATGAGTGAATACAAAATGGTAAAGAAGGTATATGTAAACGGCGTGAACGGAGCTAGAAATAGAGGAAGACCGCGAGGAGTCGGAGAAATCGACGTGCGTGCATGACAAGATGTATGAATGTAGAGGAATCGAGAGAAGTATGTCAGGACAGAACAGTGTGGCATTCCATTCTTTCTGCCTACCCCGCCGGAGAGACGGCGTGATGGTTAGTTAGTTTTACTATAATACATTACGTAAAAATATTTCTTTCCATTTCCTGTTTTCCTACGCCATTTAGAACAGTTACAAAGAACGTCATATTTTTCCTATTTAAAAGCATCATTAAATAATAATTCCTGGATACATAGTCGCTTCATATTTCTCATGGTCGGGATACGATATCATAAATTAACGCCATTAAAAAATTCCCTGAATGTATTATGTAGAGCGTGTTTCTAAGTGCTGTAAAGAGATATTCATTATATTTTGTGATTAATTGACTCATAAATTGTTGGCTGACTTTTTCATTTTTCACAATTAATGTGGCGTAAAGAATTGACCAGAGGAAATTTTAGAATAATACTGCGTTTACTTTGTTTTATGACTTATATAATGGCGTTTTTTATTTACTATAAATTACTTTACTTATAATTTTTTTGTCGAAAGGTTGTTTGAAGATAATGATTTATTTATGCATTTGATAAGAACCTTACTAACGAAAACACCAATAAATTCATATTCACATTTCATCTAATATATTGTTATGATGTTTTAAGCATGACCTAGAGGTTTTATATGATATTTAATGAACTTGATTATTATTCATCATCCCGTGAGACGCCTTAAAAGTATATTATTGAAATACTTTATAAACTCTTAAAAAACAATAATATGTTCAAATGAGAATGTTACTATTGAGCTAATCGACACATTGAAAAAGATCGTTCGTTTAACCACCCTACGTATTTGAACGTACGTGATACATTCACTTTGACTGTACCATTCTGCGCTATCCCGTATCACGTACGCGCTTAAGAAAAAGTATTGTATCTAAAATGTACAAACTGTTAGGGATACGCGCGTGTGCCAACAACACTTGAGTACAAGTCTTCATAAATATGATAGTTTTACAAGAGGCAGGCGAAGTGTGCCGCCGAGTATTTGACGTTTCGAAATTTAAAAAAAAAAAAATATATATATAATATAATTTCTTTAATAAAAAAACTGTTTTTTTTGCACGTTTCTCGGAAAATTACCTGAAGGTAGGGCGGTTAATAAAGATAACGGTATTGAAATTTGTATATTAATAATAGAAACACACTATTAAATAACTCAGGAATTTTAGAAATAAATGAAATGCAGAGCGGAAGAAGGTATTATGAATAAAATTATGAAAGGATCGCTGCGTTAGTTCAGACATATGAAGCGCATGAATGGAGAAAGAATGATTAAGAAAGTATACGTTAAAGATGTAAACGGAGTACGGAGTCGAGGTAGTGGGAGGAAAACTTGCATGACCAAATCAATTAAATTTTACAGTTGGTCATGTAAGAAGTCGGAAGAATCGACGTGCGTGTATGACTCGTTGTATGAATGTGAAGAAAGCTAGAGTAGTATGTCAGGATAGAGTAGTGTGGCGGTTCATTATCTCTGCCTACCCCTGCGGAGAAACGGCGTGATGGTTTGTTGTTGTTGTTTTATGCTTAATTAGTTTCTTTATTGCTAAATAATAGCACAGAGTTTAGACCGAAAGTAAAGTTAGGATATACAAGGCATACGTTCGCCCCATCATGACGTACGGAATACAGGTCAGAGCCGATACCAATAGAACTAAGAACCTTCTTAGAGTAGCAGAAATGCGAACCCTGCGCTCCATCGCAGGCAAAACCCTTAGAGATCGGATCCGAAATGAAACACTAAGGTCTGTCTGTAGTGTTGAAGACATAGTGAGATGGGGAAGAAGCAAAAGGCGCTTTTGGAGAGACCACGTGGACCGCATGGAGAATACAAGAAATGCATTTATTGTTTAAGATGAAAACCCAAGCAGCAAGAGATTACCAGGAAGGCCGCCGAAGAGATGGAGAGATGGCTGGACGTCATCATCCCAGGACAGCCCACCGTCACAAACAGGTCATACGACCTAAACTAAGAGGAAGAAGAAGAAGGAGAAGAAGAAGAAGTTTACATAAAGTGAATGGCTAGTTCAAATTCGGTAGCGAGAAAATTTTTATGTTGCTTCCAAACAAATAATGTACGAGATAATAGATTGATATTTCTCAATATTATGAGTGAAAAAGTATTTAAACACATTCGTTATAAATACTCGTATTGTCATTGGTAGAATATTTGCTAAGACAGGTGGCAAACATACATTGGTGACTGGCGTTACTAATACAAAGGGCGTGAATAATGGATGAGCCCTTTTGGCGGGAACTTGTGTACACCACGCTGTAATTTCCGCAATTTTTTATCAAAGGGAAGCCATTCTTGTTTCACGTGAAAGCCAGTAAGCGCCGCGTCACTTCCGGTTCCGAACATGTCGGAGCTTATTCGCTAAATAATGCCGTCAGTTTTTCCCGCCTAAACCCTTTTCCCGTCCAATCGTCGTGTCTTCCAGGAAGCGGGTTGAATTTGGAACGCTACTTGTCATTCGGAATGCAGATGATCAAATTCAAATGATTTGAAATCTAAAATCGACGCCTCTCCAAGTTGAATAATAAAAAACAGTATTTAAAAAATCACTCTTTATCCAAAGTTGGGTTTACAAATGAATTTTTACGCAAGTAGCCAATATATTTTGTATAATTTTTCTGTCACTATAGGTTAACTTCTGAGCGCCCGCCCGGATTGTGGAAAGTTGAGAGCTTAAACCAGAGGTTCAAAAAACTTTTTTGTCCCGTAGACCCCTAGCCGATATTTTATATTTTGTGTAGACCGCTAATTTCCTAAAATAGATTTTTTTCACGCCCAAAAAAATCTGAAACAAAAAAGCCGAAATTCGTTGTCACCTATTTTTTTTATTTTTATTTTTAGCTTATTTGGGAAATTGAACGATCGAAATCTTCGGCGACCTTTGTGTTTTTTTTAGCTCATTGGGGAAAATTTGTCGGTCGAAATCGTCGGCGATCTTTTTTTTGTGGCTAATTTGGGGAAATCGCAAATCCGATCTTTGCCGAATGAGCTAAAAAAAGGTCGCCGAAGATTTGGATAGTCCGATTTTCCCAAATGAGCAAAAAAAAAAAGTTAACCAACGATTTCATATTCTTTCTGCGTTTCAATATTCGGCTTCAATTTAGTTGAACCATCTCGTGGACCCCTATTTACATCTCATGAACATAATAATAACTTAATTAGGTTTGACAATTTTTATTGATTAGATTATAAAAATATAAACAGTATTTGAATAAAATATTTTAATATTTGAATAAAATATTTTAATATTTGAATAAAATATTTTAATACGGATTGAAACAATCGGGAATGTTTATTGTCGGGCTCCGTTTTAGCTGCCGTAATCTGTATTTGCCATAGTTGTGGAGACGTCCGTATTGGCTGTAAGTAAGACGTTAGCAGTTAACAGCTTGCGGAAGCCATTTACGATTTCCGCCTGAAGATGGCCGCCCCTTGGCGGTGGCGGTGGCGGGAAAGCGGAAACCCTAAAGACCAGCAGGCAGCGATAGCGGCAACAGAGCGCTATCCGATCTGGCGGGAACTGGGAACTGGGAACGGGCCGACAGGGTTGCCAGACTGCGGAGGCTGGATCCAGGAAATGTTGCCATTCCGAGCGCATCCGCCCCCCGTGATTGAGGGCTGCAATCAGATGAACGAAATGTAAATGGGGGCAAAACGTAGTTCAAGAGACGTTATTACACGATTTTTAATGCGATTTCAAATATACGCACAACTCACATATATATATTTTTGTAAAATATTATCCAGATTTAGCAGTTAATACTTCTTACAGAAATATCTTGGTGCAATCTCTTTAACGCTATTTAAATTTAAAGAAATGTACATTTAGAGGTACATATACAATACATATTCAGAATGAAAAAAAAAACACATTAAAATAATATTCATGTCTATGATATTGGCTTTATTTAATAGATAATTTAACGGCATTATTGATTAAATATGATTTTGGGCATATGAGCGCCACGGCTAGCTCGAATGAAGCGCAACCGTGAAGTCCAATTTTTCGACAATTGTCGTCTTTGTGGATGCGTATTATCCATTAGAGTGTACGTGGTGCGAAAACGATCCATGATCTTCCGAATAACTTGTTCGGATGGACGATTATGTCGACCGTAAAATTTGGCGAACCGAACCATGATTTTCAAATTAAATTTGTACAATTTGCAAGCGCTGTTCTGACGTCAGTCTATTCATGTTAAAATGGCAAAACGTACTAACTACAAGTCAATTGTCAACTGTCAAATTGACAGTCTGTAGAAACAATGTTGCCAGTTTAAAAACAAAATCTCTAAAAAAACGCCTTATATATAAAACAATTGGCAGATATTTTATTGAACAGAAGCGGCGATGACAGGAATTTCACTGAAACTTATGGAAATTAGGTTAAAAAAAATAGGTGAATCCTGTGATTTAAAATAAAAAAATAAAGTGTTTTGAAAATACGAAGTGCAATTCTACAGAACAAAGTGAAGGCGAAGATTGAAGGAATGAATAACTTTAGTTTTCGTATTTAAAAATCAATCAGATAAGTGGATGGAATGGAATTTCATGACCTGCATATTAAAATTATTCTACAGGCAGACAAACTTCTGATTATTACATATTTCCATATTACCACAAAAATTGAAAATGGCAAAAAGCACACAAAGAAGAAAACAAAAGTCTTTTACGGAGTTTTAGCGTGCAGTAATTTCACATTAGGTTCGTTATTCCAACTAAAAGGTGGTTGTGTTTTTTAACCCATTAAGGTACGGGGCTCTGGAAGTGACGCGCGGTAAGGGATATTTATGGCGGGCCGTGAAGGGGTTAAGGGGGATAATTAACACCCGGCCCGGGGGTGGGAGTGAAATAGAGTTGTTAACCCCCTAACCCCTCGCACTAATACTCTCCCTTTTTGTTAATCCCGCCAACTTTATTGCGGAATAAATCTGGGAATGCCTGAGATAGTTACGCACCATATTTTAGAAATATGAGTTGTATTTAATTGTAGAAGAGGAGAACGGATTTCCAACAAAATGAGCGGATATAATTTTTTCATTAGACTTTATACAATTTGTGTGTCTACAATATTGCACACCGAGTGAAGTGAAGTTATTATAATACAATTATTATTCATTGTTTTTTGTGTTGTTTTACAATATTTACAATTTTTTTTTAGGATACATTAGGACGATCTTCGTGGCCGAGTGGTAAGTGCATTGACTGCCACCCCGAAGGTTCCGGGTTCGATTCCCGGCGAGTGCAGTGTTATTGTCACACTGTGTTTGGTCTGGTGTAGAATTCACGTGACAATAAAATGGTAATAGATTAGCTACCTATCACATGTCACGAGAATCACTATGATAGCTATAATACCCTTTACATCGATTTGGCTCATGCTGTCATGATGTAAAGAGCGATTCAACAAAATAATAATAAGAATAAAACATAATGAATTATTATTTTTTACCCCTTTAGAGCCTCCTATATTTATATAGAAGTTTTTTTTATAATATTCTCGCTGTGCAAATGTTATTATTTTATTTTAATTTAACTGTTCAACGATTTTTTAATTTGTCGATTTTAAGAAATAAAAAATATTTATGGTCGATAGTCTTGATTAACAAATTAATAGCATTACCATAAAATCAAAAAGATTTTTTCCCATAATATTAAATTTGGTTAATCAAATTAATTGAACGATGTTTCCTATGAACTTCTTGATGAATTAATCAATTATCATATTTTTACATGTTCTCGTTTTGAACAATGTAATTACGGTTTTATAAAAGAGGTAGGAATTATGTGATTGGCTACTGGTACCTACATAAATACTTGATATAAATAAGCAAAATGAAGTACGAGTAGGTACCTATCTGAACAACATTACAGTTCTTTATGGAACATTATTTAAACTAGCGCGCGTTCCCCTCGCGGTCACTTTCCGAAGCTCTCGCAAAAAGCGCGGGAAGCGGACGGCGCGAAACACTTTATTGCCGCATAAATTCTGTTTATCTTTATGAATATTCCGAAATATGGCGACTTGTGTCAAAGTACACGGCAGCCGGTGAGTTATGTTCCGGGGTGCCTACCCGCTTGGCTTTGCGTGTGAACGCGGCTCAAGGATTTCAAAATTTCCGCTTAAATCTCAGCGAACAAGGCGACTAGTAGAAAATTGTATTGTGTCAAAATAAAATATTTTTTAACATTGAAATAGTTTTCTTACATAAGTGCGTAATATTTTTGCTTATCTATTTTCATTGATTAATAATGTTTGGTAATGTTATTCTATGTTATCTATTTTGTAATAAAATAAAATTGGCGTTATAAGAATTTTTTATGAATACACCTTTCTTCGTATTGCCTTCGCTTTCAGCTCAGCACATTTTTGTTGGCCTAGTGTGGATGTATTAAATGATTGCCAACTGCACCCATAGATGGCAGTAACTGTCAGAATTTTCTTGTAAGCTTTCTCCGAGAAATAATTTAGTGGTTTTGCGGTATTTCGCGATGGAGTAGCCGATAATGGAAATGCTAGGTGTTTACTTTGATTTTGAGGAATGCTGTGAAACTCTGTTACGCCATGACGAATCGGGCAGAGTTTTAATTACTTGAAACATGTATAAAATAATAATTAAGTAAAACGATGTTTTTTATAACTACTTTCACATTTGTCTTTATTTCGACAGCGAACGGTTTCGCCAGGCTCGCTGGCATCGACAGACTGGTGATACTGCCATTCACTCTCTTCCTTATATACACATAGATTGTTTAATTTAATTTTTATATAAGTTGTCTAATTACCCTTCTTTATGATATTATAAGCATGCATTTTTTAAATTAGAACAAAACAAAATAGATGTTTCGAAGGCAGTAATCCCTCAGCATTAGAATATTGATATGAATCATTCCAACGGTAGGTACCGCCCCCCCCCCCGGTGGGCGCTGGAACTTTCCACCGGGCAGTAGCAGATTCAGAGGTAAATGGGGGCGTTAGGGTAGTCAAAGGGGGCGCCCGTGAAGTATATACTTATATATATAAAAATTAAATTCTATGAAAACTCTGTGTTCAAAGAATAGTTTAAGAATCTACCTATATATAAATAATTCTGATACGTTAGGTAAACTTCTTAATTTTTTTGCTTGTGATTAATTGAGCTTGAGCTTTCTCGAAATGATACTGGAACGCCATACAGGGCGAAGCATAGCGAAAGCTCCCTTGCTTGTTAAGTCTGCTGGCTACATCTTCCTCCGTACCTCCCGATCCTACTATCATACTACCGAGGTAGCAAAAGGTGGTCACAAGGGGGACACCATGAAGCAAGATTGGGGTGGAGTCATTTGTGGACACTCGTAGGTCTACTGTGTAGAATTAACTTGACAATAAAATGGCGATAGATTAGCTGCCTATCACATGTCACGAGAATCAATATGATAGCTATACTCTTTATATCGATAAAAAAAATCTATCGCCATTTAATTGTCGGGAATCGAATCCAGAACTTTCGGTGTGGCAGTCGTAGTACTTGCCATTCAGCCACGAATGTAATCTTTATTCTTATGATTTGTGTAAAAAAGCTTTAGCAGTTACCTTATTACAAATGCCTCCGGACAATTAATATGCATTTAAATATTATTAAGTGAATCGACTTGCTGGTGGTCTGTGTAAGTAAATATCCTTCGTTATAACCGGGGCACATGAAATTCGGATCAATTACAGACTCATGACATGTAGTAAACGGCATGTTAAGAAATACCCAGCGCCCCGATATGAAACACGCACGTCGAATATTAACAGAACCAACTAAATTATATCCCACCAATTCTGGCAACATTAGGCAAATTATGATATTCCCCTGGAAAGTATTTCATCAAGTTCCACCCTTACCCCCGCAGTTCAGAGGTGTCCCACCAAAAATATTTTAAAGGGTTGGTTAAAATAATTAAAATAACTGGGGCGAGTTATTTAATATCATCCCTAAAATTCTCTTAAAATATACATTACAATTTAGAAAATGTTCAAATATTTTAAAGGGGGATATATTTTTGGAATACTTTTTTTAAGAACAATGTATTTTCGCAACCCTTTATTGCACATTTTCACTGAAATGTTTCGGGCTGCAGACGCCTTTTTATCAGTGTAAACATAAAAGTTTTCAAATGTCTACACCCGAGGGTGTCGGTAGTCTAAAACATGTTTGTGAAAATACAATGTTTTATTTTTTTGTCAAATCTGAATCCATAACATAATGTATTTGCCAAATAGAAAGGAGATTTTATTTTAATATGTATGAAAATATCTTCTTTATAAAAGTTGTAATATTTTATAGAAATAACACGTTTCGGCTTTGTTATTGAAGATTTAAAATTGAGTTTTACATTATTGTTCAAATATCAAAAATACGATTATTATTTAGTTTGAATCGTAATGAGTTACGTAAAATAATAACTACTTTAATTATCAAACACAAATGTAAACTCTTATTTAAAAATAAAAGAATAACTAAATTTTCAATTTACATTCTTTTTTTCTTCGTAATACGAAGTTAAGCTATAATAATATGAATTAATTGTATTCTCCCGATCATGAAGGTGTAAAGCAGTGAATAAATGAATATTTAAAACATTTTGTTTTACACCATTTCAATAGGTAGGTACGTAATTTTAAAACTATCACTGTCTTGGCCTCCAATCAAAGCTTTATCAGATAAAAAAAATGATTTTAGAATGTCAGATCACAAATAAAGTATTTCATATCAGTGTGTCAACTCTTAATTAGTTTTCTAATTACCTCACGCAAGCATCAACGGTTAATGCACTTGAAAAATAAATTGATTCGTTTTTTTTTTATAATGTACGAGTAGGGTCGAAGCACCAGTATTTGACCGCCCCCCCAGTAAATGACAGTTGGTCAATAAAACAAAATATAATAAGAATTGCTCTATGTGTCCAGTCAAAAAACTTTAATCCCAAGAAACTATGCCAAAAGAGGTAGGCAGAGACAACTGTTGGTAAGAAACAAAGCTATCAGTTTTGAACTGTGCCTTGTCAAACGGTAAAAGTGCGTCTTCCCGTCGTTGTTCTGAGATTGTTAGTAATTTTTTATAAGGAAAAGTGTGGTAAGTGTTTTTTTTAATGTTATTTCTTATGCAATTCTTTGAATATTTACATATTTTTATATGTTAGGGTGTTTCATAATGTGACAATGTAACAAAATCTATGTATTGTATCAATATAACCTGAAGTGGTTATTTACTGGTGATTGTGCTATTTTTTTAGAGAAATATTAATTTTAATAGTAATACTTATATTTCAATAAAAAAGTTAGAGAATTTAGAAAAGTCAATGTGTTTTTTAATGTTTTATTTTATTTTGTACACTGAAATAATGAAATTAATGCCTTTAATGTGGATTTCAGTACAAGCTGAACCTTAAACGGTCATTCATTGGTGCTTTGACCCTATATACAATAAAATATAGTTTTAGTAGATTTTTTAATTTTTTTTTATGATCTGCGCGATTCAGCGCCAGTCATGTGTGATAACGAGCAAAAATAACGCTTTATTTTCATATTATTTAAGCATCAACATTTCAAAATATTTCACATGCATATATCATTAAGCGAAATGCCATTTTTTATCTTTTAACTTGTGTGACTTTTGACGTTGACGTTAATTATCTTTTCACAGAACTTAACGATACGATGATTAGACATCGGCGGGAATTCAACTTCTCACATTATACGAGTATGGTATATTGTTAACGCAATTTATGTACGAAGAAATAACCAGTTTTGTAGAAAATATATCTCCAACTAATTAATACCCGATACTTGACAGATATCTTTCATACATTTTTTCAAAGAGTTAAATTTATTTTTGATACATACGTTCATACTGAGGAATACCATAATTAATATTTTTTTTATGAATTAAAATACATAGTTTTGTACGCTATTAAGTTTATTTTGGTGGATATGTTTTCTAGAAAACGGACGTTTCCATCAACATCAATGATTACATAAGAATACTAATGAAATAAAACAATGTTTTTTTAAGAACAACGTCCACTTTGTCTTTATTTTGACAGCAACCAGGCTTGCTCGCAAAATAAAGAACACAGTGAATGGGATTAAAAAAACATATTATTATTTAATTTGTATTTAAAAATGAACTTCCATCAACAGATTTTAGTGAAATCAACAGATTTGATATGAAGTTTTACGTAATTGTTCAAGAAATTATAAATATTATCCTAAGAATATATTTAATGCTCATATTAAGAGTAGTAATAAAGCTAGCGAGGATTAGGAGAAATCGACGAGCGTGCATGACCCAAAATATGAATGTAGAGGAATTGCAGGAAGTACATCAGGAAAGAACAGTGTGGCGGTCCATTATTTTATTCTACCCCTCCGAGTTGGTTAGTTAGTATTTTGATACCTGTACCATATATACAATTTAGATAAATTTAAGGCGTTAATGTGGAGTTACATAATGATGAATTTTTATGAATTAAAACACCTTTTTTTTCAGCTTTTGACATAATGAAAAAAAACAGTGTTTTTTCACGGTGAAAAAAAAAACAGTGTTTTAATTAAATAAATTTGAAAATAATTAGTTATTTCAATCGAAGAGGAGGAAATGCGTAAGGACCTCCACTGACCTCGGTGGAAAAATAACGAGTTAATTATTGCGGCCAATAAATTTTACCCTGCTTAACTGCCGACTTTTGATAAGGCAAGGCCAAGAGTTATGCGTCGCGTGGGAAATTCACAATTGTGTTATTTATGGGAAAAAAACTGACGATTTTATACGTTTGTTTGCATGTTCCCCTTGTTATTGTTTCAGCTCTTTGTGTTTTATGGACCCCTCCGTAGAACAAAGGCAAGGTGCACTTACCTTTACTCGTGTCGCCTTAATCATAGTCATTACGTCGGCCATTAAGTCCTTTTTAATTTTGGTACAAAATAGTTAATTGTACGTCTGCGTTCAAGGACAAAGCTTGGTAAAGTAATTTTTGACAATTACTCCATATTTAATGCATAAAAATACTTTCCTCCCTTACAGAAATAGCCTCATTTTTAAAAATACATTATATTAAATAACAACAAGCCATCACGCCGTTTCTCCGGAGGGGTAAGCAAACAAAATGTACCGCCACACTACTCGTTCCTGACACACTTTTCCAGCTTCTTCCACATTTATAGAGCGAGTCAAACACGTTATTCGATTCGTGGGACTTACATGGCCGACATAAAAAATTTATTAATTAAAAAAAAAAATTACATAGACATGTTTCGGACAACCAGTCCTTTTTCAGTGATACATATTATGAAGATATATTTTAAAAATATTATACATGATCTGACTTTTATTAATTTGATCATGCCAAGTTTTCCTCGGTCAACGACGACTTCGTACTCCTTTCACATCGTTCACGTTATCTTTATTAACCATTTTTTCTCCATCCAAGCGTTTCATGTCCGAACCAACGGAGCTTAGTCAGGATTACAAAAACAAACGAAGCGGAAGCGAAACCGGTTAGTTCGATTAAACAAAATACAGTGGTGTAAAAATGAAACAAAATTAAGTGTTTCATTCAACGAAAGTAAATAATTTTAAGAATGTACGAAATACTGCAATTATGTTTATTGCCTAAACAGCCATTATACTCGTATGTAGAGTAAGAAGTTCAGATAGAGGTAAGACTTGAGTCTAATAGAATTGCTGGTCTGTATAAATATGATTTTTTATGTGTCTTACATATTCATCGCTGAAATAAAAATAAAGATAACCTTTTTAAATATGTTTTTCTTGTATTTAAATGGTACAAAATTGTTGCTCTTAAGTTACATTTCAAAATATGAATATATATTTAAACATTTATTTATTCATTTGTATTTCTCTTACTCTCCTTACATAGAAAATGTCTTGTGTTAAGATAGCCAATCAATACGAATGAAAATGTCTATATTCTAGAAGTTTTATTATAATTTTGGAATTATTTATAATGTTTGATTGTATCAAATGTTTGATACCACATTTTTAATGGCTTAGAAAAAACGTAACGTGTCATTTCCATTAATTAAAATAAAACTTTTTGAAACAGACGTTACCATTCGTATTAATGATTTAATATGGAGTTTTAAATCATAAATCAAGAAACAATAAATAGATAAGAGATCCCTTGCTACAGATAGAAAATAACCAAAATCTATGACCCAACCCGGAAGTAAGCAAAATAGTTTAAAATTACGAATTCAAATCGAAAAGGAACACTCGGAGAACAATGAGATTCGCAGCTCGGCGTGCTCCAGACTCCGGTACAAAGATGGTGATCTGGAATTGTTTTCCAATTTGTTTTATTCATGCTCTCCTCCTTAACCCTGCTTACGATGCGCGCCGGGCGCGTCTCCCCTTATAGAGATCTGCAGTGATTTCGAAAAACAATATGAAAACGTGATGTTATGAAAAATTTAAGCAGATTTTGGCGTGAGACTAAAGTGAACACTGCGCGATAGGGATGGGGGT
Source organism: Lepidostoma basale (assembly GCA_022606425.2). NCBI lineage: Eukaryota > Metazoa > Arthropoda > Insecta > Trichoptera > Lepidostomatidae > Lepidostoma > Lepidostoma basale. The sequence goes on from JAHDVF020001575.1 coordinate 501,115, forward strand.
GATAAAGAAACGAAATCGGAAATCACATATTTTAAATGAAATTAATAAATAATTTACATTCTTCTCTTCTCCGGTCTCATTCTAATGATTGGTCTGCTGCAAGGCGACGCGTCTCCTCTTCCACTCCGCTCGATCCTCGGCAATTCTCTTCAACTCCGCATAAGAGGTGCAGCCCATATCTCGGCAAATCTGGTCTAGGTACTCCTGGCGAGGTCGTCCTCTGCCAATCGATCCCTCGACCATTCCCTCCAATACATCATGCAGGAAACATTCGTGTCGCAACACATGTCCATCTCGCACGCCTCTCCGATGTGGTGTTTAACATGTGCCTATTCTCTTCAAATTTACATTAATTTTTTTTAACAATATTGTAATAGCGACAATCTTGTAAAAAATGTTTAATGATTTATTTATGAACACTGTTTTTTTTTCACTTTTAAGTATATTTTTCTAAACATGTTTCGAAAGCTTACACCTTCATCATCGGGAGAACGATATTAATAAGAGTTTATATTACATTGAGTTTATATCGTTATCGTATGATGAAGGCGTAAGCCTTCGAAACATGTCCAGAAAAATAAACTCAAAAGTAGAAAAAGCAGTGTTATAATTCATAAAAAAATCTTTATTATGGAATTCCACAATCTTAAGTTTATCTAAAATTAAAAAAAATGTTTATACATTATGGAGGTTTTAATAATTACATAGTTAGGTATAGATACATTATTACCAAATTTATACTTTTCAATATAATTGAATGTTAATACGAATGAAAACGTTTGTTTTCTAGATGTTTTATTATAATTTATGTGAATGACATGTTTCGCCTACCTAGAGTTTTATCAAATTATTTAAACACCATTGTTCAGGTAACAATAAACAATTTAGTTTGATTCATAATTATTGGTTTATTCAATCTTAATTAAGTATTACATAAAGAACTTCCAATAATAAAAAATACAGGGTAGTTAAATTATGTTTTTGAAAATCGAATATCGTATTTTTTTAAAATCAAATAAGACACATAGCACTGAGACCAGAGACGATATCACAAGAACGAAGGCTAAAGTGCGGGTGTTAGAGATGCGGACGCTGAGGATGATAGCAGGAAAGACTCTTCGAGATAGGGTGAGAAACACGGCTATCCGCGAAATCTGCAAAGTGCAAGATGTCGTGAGATGGGGCAGACAACGCAGAAAATACTGGATTGCGCACGAGCAAAGGATGGACCCCACCAGAATCTCACACGCTGTGGCGCATCAGATTCTTACCGGCTACCGTCCTCCCGGAAGACCACCAAAGAGATAGAGGGATAGCTGGGATTCGACCTCCCAAGAGAGGCCAGCCTGATTACAGGAACAGATCAAAGGTAAAAAGAAGAATTAGAAGAAAAAATCAAATAAATCGATTGTGTTAAGGGCCATCATTATCGAGCAATAAGTAGACGGGTAGGTACTGACTATGAGAAGTTATATTATTTTGTTGATTGGATTCAAATAATACAGATTGTGGCAAATAAAATTAAGGCAGAAACATAATATAACACGCCACGCCACCTGATGCCAAGTGATGCGTGTTGAGTCGAATCAAATTGTATTGTTTTCTATGGACAGAATCACACTACGAACACCGACGGACGACAGACGAGCTAGATCGACGTGTTGCCGATGGTGGGAGTAAACACGCCACGTCGCGTGTTAATAGTATGTTTCTGCCTTTACTTTCGGCATTTAATTATATTTCAGAAATAAATACACAAGCTAATGAAATTATGTCTTCGAAAATCGAAAATTTTTTTTACTATATTTTTTTAAAATTCGAATAAATCGATAATGTTAAGGGCCACCACTAGCGAGCAATGGGTAGACGGGTATGTACTGACGAAGAGATGCGATATTATTTTGTTCGCACGTTTATCCATGTCGAACAAGACTGAATTGAAAATAAACATTTATAATGTATGGCGGAGACGTGTCTTGTTTTTTGTCACACGTTCGCTAAGAGGCTTCTGACATTTTTATGTAATAAAGAAGACGTTCATTTTATACAAATAGATTCGCTTCGAAAATATCTTCGACAGAAAATTGAATTGCTCTATAAATTTAAAGGTAGCGCGGTGTAGGTGCTTACCGATTTTACTATGTCTACTAGGATCGACCGGGAGCAGAAAATATGGGAATAGAACGAAAAAAAAAAACGATTTTTCGGCAAGAGAAACTGATATCAAAAAATACTTAACAGAATTTATGCATTTATAAAAATATTGAAAACGGAACTAGACTGTATAGTAGAAAAAATAGCAAAAAATAATAAGTAGACCTTCAAGAAACTGTCGATTTAACCTTTTTGGGTAGCAGTCAAGTTTTCAGCGTAATTTGAAAAGTGATTTTAAGGATTGAACTCAGGTCCTCTGGATTAGAAGTTAAGTGATCTCTTCTCTAGGTCACACAATATTAATTTTCATTTATAAATAATATATATAGGTTTCACTTCTTCTTATTAGTTCTTATAACGAGCACTGTGAGAGCCGGTCGCCTAGCATGGATTGTGCACGTATGCTGAGCTGAAGATACCAGAGCAATAAAGACCCTGTACGCGTCTAGACCGACGGGAGGAAGACCTCTAGGAAGGCCTAGACAGTGCGTAATGGACAATGTTTTGGCTGATCTGGCTAGGTTGGGCGAATCGGACTGCTGAGAGCAAAAGGTGCAGGATCGAGGAGCTTGGCGGAAAATCATCAAGGAGGCTAAAACTCTTCAAGAGTTGTATGGCCATAGGAAGTAAGTAGTAGTCATTAGTTTTGATTTTCCATTACAATTGAATTAATTAAATGCCTCAGCAATTTCTTCAAACCGAATTTAAGTTTGTATGGAATAAATTATTTATAAAGCCATCAACCATGTATTAAAAAAATAGAAATATATATTTTTCTCTTTTTTCTTTCTCTTAGTTTAGGTCGTATGCCCTGTTTATAACGGTGAGCTGTCCTGGAACGATGATGTCCAGCCATCTCTCCATCTTCCTGGTAATCTCTTGCTGTTTGGATTTTCATCTATAATAATTTTTTGCAATTCTTGTATTCTCCATGCGGTCCATGTGGTCTTCTTCCCCATCGTACTATGTTGACAACATTTATCCTCCTTAAAGTTTCAATTCCGATCCGATCTCAGAGGGTATTGCTTGCGACGGAGCGCAGGGTTTGCATTTATGTTACTCTAAGAAGGTTCTTAGCCCTATTAGTATAGGCTCTGACTCCTATTCTATACGTCATGATGGGGCGGACGCATGCCTTGTATAATATTATATATTGTAACGTTAATAAATCAAGCGCCTTTATTAACGCATATTAACTAATATTCTAACTAACCATCAATCCGTTTCTCTAAAAGAGCCACGTAAAAGAGTAACTTATATACAAAATGGAGATCGAGTTATGTATAAAAGTGTATTGCCCTCTCCTCATTCCTAAAATTACCCTTTCCACTTTTATACATAACTCGATCTCCATTTATTACAAATACATTTTATTTGATTTTTAAAATTGAATACATTGATAAAATGTTGTAATACAAAGCATAATTATTCAAACTTCTTGAAAATGAATAAACGTATTTCATAAAGTAAGTAATGTGGATGGAAAGGTTTATGGGCTATGCAATAAAGTAAGAGAATCTCTGATGACATCAGTAAATGCATCTGAAATGCGCATTTGAGAGGTCTGTTCCTTATCTAACTGGCTGCGCCACGAGCCGCCGCCTTGCGAGAGCACTATTGCACTTGATGATGCACTCGAGATCACATTTGAATGCACTCTGCGAGCAAATGGACCGCGTCGAACAAGTCTATGAACTTTGAGTGTATTCGTTTTGTCGACAGTAATAACCGACCTATTTATTTCCTTTACCGCGGACCGTATATTCAATACAGATGATCCTACGTTTTATATTTATAAGCGAAGATTATATATTTAATATTTTAAATAAATAGATAAGGTACGTTAGCAGTAAAAAAACGAATCGATTCATAATTACCTTAGGTTAGGTTTAGAAGTAAAAAAATAATAAATTCATGATTGGGTTAGAAATAAAAAAAACGGAATGTATAAATAATTAGGTTAGGATAGGTTTTACTTAGGAAATTGAAAAACTTTGTTTGATCTACTATTTGACTACTAAACGACATGTTTCGGAGGATACATCCATCTTCATGTGTAAAAATATATAATAATATAATAAAAAGCAAACAAAGAAAGACTAATAAAAACCCAATAAAATCTCGATACAATAATTCAAATTTAAAATTTAACCTGGGCTATTTGTTATAAGTAGGTACTAACAATCATTTTTTAACAGTAAGAACTAATATATAATATTAAATAATAATAATGCATGATGATAATACAAATAAATTAAAAATAAAATAATTGTAATTTAGAAAAAACATATTTTATGTAGAAATTAATAAATAATTAATTTGCATTCGATTGGGAATGGGAGCTTGGGAGATTAAATGTAGACAAAGTATTTAAGGAGAAAGGAGTAAAAGGAGGAATCTGATTATTAATTATGTTTTCACCCAATTTCACCGACTTGAAAATTTCCAAATATTTAAGTTTGTTGAATTTATTGCTATTGAAACTATAGTCAAATTAAATAAAATGGTTAGCTATCTCAGAAAAAACAGTATGTTTGGTGAAAGCTTGTTTGTGTTCGTTGATACGTGTTTTAAAAGTTCGTCCTGTTTTGCGTATGTAAAAAGCATCCCAATCTTTACATTTAATTTTATATACACCACTTTTTTGACAAATATCTGTTTTTGTTTAGAATTTAAAATGAGTTGGGCAAGGTTGTTTTGTGTATAAAATACTGGTTTGATGTGACGAGGAAGTGATATTTTGATTTTGTTGGATAAGCTTAGTTAGTTCATAAAAAGGTAAGGTTAGGTTAGTATGGAAGTAAAAAAACTAATAGATCAGGTTAGGCTTTGCTAGGTTAGAAGTAAAAATAAACGAGTAGATTCACAATTGGGTTATAAGGCAGTTTGAAAACTCGGTGCATAACTCCGGGCGGTATATCGACAATACGATAAATAATAAATGCAACACCACGCGGCGAGTGGCCGCCGCGTAAGATATTCATAAGCCGCATGTAAGTCATTGAATACTCCGAGAGACGAATTAGTCTCCGCGTCACGTATTCGCGAAAAAATGTCGCGAGCTGCAAGGCGGGCTTTCGGAAAAAATTAAATAGTCGTCAGTGTGCCGAGGCGTTGCATTTGCACACAATGGAGGATAAAAATGCACGGAGCTAGCTGGTACAGAAACGGAGTATGGGCCCGGCATTCAGATGGCCTTTGGCCGAAGATAAATTCTTTACACACAATGGAATAGCAACGGTTTATACGCGCAAACCCTTTGCTTAAGTTATCCGAGATATGCGTTAGGTGTTTAATAACAGATCGAAGTCTCATTATGAGGCAACCGTGACTCGACCAATGAAGCTATAATAAATAACAAGATCATATTCGTACTTTATTGCAAGAAGATTGTTGACAAATTCCATTTTTTATTTATACTATGGATAGGCGTTGCTTGCCCCAACCTTTCTTTCAATATCCCAATCCACTCGCCCATCCTTTGTAAATCTTCTTCTTCCCGTGCCATATCAGGTCTCCCTGACGTTGGCAATCACTCCGGCGAAGGCTTCTCTATGTTGCCCAGCCCGGAACAGCAACCACATGTCTCATCCCGGTCCAGTCAAGACGTTTGCTTCTACCAGGACCACGTTGCCCCTCAATTTTTCCCATCAGTATTTGTTGGAGCGAACTGTATTTATCTCCCCGCAGAATGTGATCCAGATATGAAATCTTACAGAACTTAATGTCCTTTGGCAGTTGTCTACTACAATTGGCTCTCCTTTGTAAATATACTACCTAAATGAACAAACTCATGTCAATAAGTATTTTGGGATCTTGGGAAAATCCGGGTAGCTCGTCTTTCTGGACCGACATAGAAGGAGTTAAACATACATTATTCACCACACATTGATACACAACCTGAAGATGGAGACTGCAACGGTCTCCGAAACGTCGGTCCAGAAAAACGAGCTACACGGATTTTCCCAAGATTCCAAAATACATACTGCAACCAACCGTGAAAATCTACGCATTATTTCATCTAAATAATTATAAAGTGAAATTTTTTCTTCTTCTGCTCTAAGACCCTTGATGTGTTCCTATTATTAGGCTGACCTCTCTGGGAAGTTATATTAATACTTAATTTCCTTTTTACATTTATTTTCTAGAAGTTTTATTATAGTTTGTGGGAATGACAAGTTTCGCCTTTCTAAAACATTATTAAGTATACAAGTGTTTTAATTTATTAATTTTTCTGATTTATCTATAATATTTATTCTACATTTGATATAACGTCTGAAAGGTGATACATGTCATTCCCAAAAACAAAAATTAAACTTTTATAAAACAGACGTTTTAAATAATTTAAATTGGCGTTTTCCTTCGTATTAATCAATTTACATTCTTTGCATACTTATTCTTATCGAATATAAATTTGTTTGTATAAACGATCTATTTTATTAGCTTTTATGGTGGTTTATAATAAAATTTATCCTGCGGTAATGAAGATATCTGCTACTAAGGATCTATTAATAGGCATGACGTTAACAGATGTCACTAAACATTAAAATACTCGCCTACTTGTATATGCAGGTGGTTGCATCATAACACCTCAGCACAGGTAGTGCAAGGATATGTATGATTTGATCAAAGATTATAGAAACCAGTGGCAGTCAGTTATAGATTTATGCACACACAAAATATTTAAATCATTAAGAACCAAAAATACAAAATTATTAACTAACTAACTCACTAACCATCAAGCCGTATCCTCGAAGAGGTAGGCAGAAATAATGGACTGCCACACTTTTCTTTCCTGACATACTTCTCTCGATTCAACGTGTCATGCACGCACGTAAATTTTTCCGACTCCTCATGTGGCCGACATAACATAGTTAATTTATTGGACAGTGCCATGTTTTCCTCGGTCTTCCTTTATTTCTATTTACATCCTTAACTCATTCTTTCTATGTGTTCAATCCATCTTAATGTTCCTTTATTATTTTGTTCATAACACTTTCAGTCGCCCCACATTCAACTCTTATATTTTTAAGATAATCAAATGATTTTACTGAAATCTCTTGATGGAAGTTCATTTTAAATAATAATGAAATAAAACGATGTTTTTTAACTAATTAAACCAGTCTGTCGAAGTAGTTAAAAAACATCGTTTTATTTAATTATTATCTTATATTTTTATTTGACACTCTATCATATAAACATTTTCACACATTCTTCTAAGAGATCTCATTACTACTGCATTTATTCTACTTTCATCTTTCTTCCATACATAAAGATCGGTACATGAACACCAAAGTGCACTGCCGGTTTAGAATTTTGGATAACTTTCAGTGCACCATTTAAATTGTTGCCTGCCTCAACCCTTCTTTCAATATCCCTCTCCACTCGCCCATCCTTTTAAAATATACTAAATTAATGTACAAACTCATTTTAATAATTAATAATTGAAATTTATTCTTCGTCTGCTTTCAGATCCTTGATCTGCACCTATTATTAGGCTGGCCTCTCTTGGGAAAACCATGTTAATGAATTCTTATTTCATTTCCGATTTCTATTTCTTTTCTGTATGTAATTGTTCTTTTTAGGTATGATTTTGATTCTCATGACATGTGATAGGTAGCTTATTTATCGCACTTGTACTGTCCCGCAGTTTTCACACCAGGTAAAAGACAGTGTGACAATCACTCTGCTATTGCCGGTGTGGCAGTCGAAGGTTTTGCCACTCTAGCACTATAAAAAATATCACTATGAAATCCTTAATCCGGGTGCCAACACAAATAAATGAATAAATAAATAGATAGCAAATAATCATAAGTTCATTCCATTTAGTTTTTAAAATACAGTATAATAAAAATAATAGATTGACATCGAAAGAAGGGTTGGTGCTGGAAATAAAATAAATGGCGCACTCAAAGTCATTACTGCAAATGGAAATATATCCACAGAAGCAAAGATGGCAGTACACAATGGAGTTCTAGTGCCAACCCTCATGTATAGAAGTGAAGCTTGGAGCTGGCATAAGAAGGATGAAAACAGGATAAACGCCGTAGAAATGAGATCACTAAGAAGAATGTGCGGGAAAACGATGTATGATAGAATACCGAACGATGAAATAAGTAAGAAATGTAAGGCAGATGACTGCATCATAAATAAAATTAAAAAAGGATTCCTGAGATGGTTTGGACATATGGAACGAATGGATGAGAGTAAAATGGTTAAAAAGTTGTAAAAAAGAAGCCGAGGAAAACATGGCATGACCAAATTAATCAATTACTTAAAGGCGGTCACATTAGAAGTCGGAATAATCGACGTGCGTGCATGGTACGATGTATGAATGTAGAGGAAGCCCGAGAGGTATGCCAGGACAGAGCATTGTGCCAATCCATCCTCTCTACCTACCCCTCCGGGGAAATGGCGTGATGGTTAGTAAAAAGATTTTTTGCATATTTTCGGTAATTGACTTTCATTGTAAGATGCATCGTACTCCTTAGTGGCTAATACATGTGATAGTTCGATGTTTAAACGAAAGAAAATCATTTTGATGTATAAATATCATATGTTTACCGACAGCCAGTGATAGGTAGGTACGAGTACTATGTGTAGGTACCTATCTCGCGCTATTCTTAGGAAGGAATATAAATTCTGCAAGTTGAACGTTTTGAAAATACGAATGCACAACGAATTTCCATTCATAAATTCTTCACCATAGATGCAACAATGTAGTACTGAAATTTTATCGCTAATATGTTATTTATGGTTATTAGAATAATATTGATGCTTGTTTAATAGAATACTGCAGTTGTTTTTCCAGTTATGTATTGAATTTATACATTAATATCCAATTTATAATAATACGATTAAATTAATACGTATAATATTTCAAGGATTTGGAAATAATTCCCAACACATTTAATGTTATAATTAATACTAATGAAAATGTCAGTCATTACTAAGGAATTATCAAAAAAACATAGCAAGACGATATCAAATGTCAAGTTAACAAGTAACAACTAGCAAGTAGCAACAAGGTAACAAGTTAGCCATTTGATAATGTTTTAAAACATCTTTCAACGTTTTTTTCGTATTAAGGATTTAATATGCAGTTGTACGCAATTTTGTTTAAAATAGAGAAATAAAGATACGTTTTTATTTATATTTTTTTCTTCTTATTTTCATAAAATTTAAAAAATACATAACATTTATTTATTTATTGTTTCAAGACCTTAAAGCGCAGGAAACAGGAATTTATGATAAACGATAAAAAAAGTGCTGCATCTGATTATCCGAAGAAAAATTGACAGAAAACGGGTGTGGGGATACGAAGAAAATTTTGGCTAGAAAACCTTCGAGAGTGGTGAACTGACGATGTTTTATTTTTAGCTTGCTTTGATACCCTGATGAGACTTCAGTGGGAGCGAAACCGGTCGGTTTAAAAAACAAATGAAGTAGAGATAGAACAAATTATATAATATTATACGTATCAAATATATAAATTAATTTTTGTAAGATTGTTGTCAACCTATGTTGGCATCACCAAGTTTTACGAACAACTAAAGATTCAACAAAATCAATTAATTATTACAGGCAACCAATGTGATTTTATTGTCACGTGACTTCTACACCAGACCAATGACAGTGTGACAACTACACTGCCATCGCCGGGAATCGGACCTTCGAAATGGCAGCCAGAGTTCCTACCACTCTGCCACGAATGTCGTTAATTAATATGAAGTAAGTTATAATGTGTCGTTAATATGAAACAAGTTACAATGTATTTTGTAACATTCAAAAGCGTATATGGCGTGTGTAAAATAAATTATGAAATTTAACAACGTATTACAATTCAAAAGAAATTTAGCACCTGTAATTTTCACTTGTATAAGCAGTATTTTTATTATAGAAGAAAAGAATCAACAACCATGTTATAGCAGTCGCAAAGGAAGCAATTCCCATGGTAATTCAATTCTCGTTACAGGTAGCCATAACAATAAACATTTTTGATCGGATGTACGAGGAATGCATCGATTTAAATTAAGAACCAATTTGTCTCCCCTTACCAAAGTAACTGCTTCAAATTAACAATGTGCTTGTGAATTAATGATATTTTACAAAGTAAGTCATATTTACGTAGTACGGTGGAAGCTAACAAAACATAATGATGCCCTTATAAGGCGAAGCAATTAAATTAAATATAAAAAAAAAGTTATATAAAAACTTAAAGTTGTCATCGCAAATAAAAGCCTATCCAAAAAAGCTAAGATGGCAGTGCATAATGGTGTTCTTGTGCCGACCATTGTGTATGGAAGTGAATCATGGAACTGGCAAAAGAAGGATGAAAGTAGAATAAATGCAGTACAAATGAGATCTCTAAGACGAATGTGTGGCAAATCTGTATATGATAAAGTGAATGCGGTGCGAATGATGGTGTTATGAACAAAATAATGAAAGGATCATTAAGATGGTTTGGACATATGGAAAGAATGAAAGAAGAAAGAATGGTAAAAAAATTATATAATATGTTAACGATGTAAATGGAACCATAAATAGAGAAAGACCGAGGAAAACGTGGCACGATCAAATAAATCAAATATTGAATGTCGGCCATGTGAGGAGTCAGAGAAATCGACGCGCGTGCATGACACGATGTATGAATGTTGAGGAAGCGAGAGAAATATGTCAGGAAAGAAAAGTGTGGCAGTCCATTCTTTCTGCTTACCCCTTCGGGGAGACGGCGTGATGGTTAGTTAGTTAGTTTTTTTAAGTCATATTTACGTAGTATGGTTGAAACTAACAAAATTTAATGATGCCCTTATAAGGCGAAGCAATTAACTTAAATAAAAAAAAGAAAACATATGTTTTTCTTGATATCAAATATTTGAAAAATGCTTATCGTAATGTTTCTGTTCTAGCCGATTATTAAAATAAATGGGTTAATTAATGTACTGGAAAACAAAATAATAACCCATTAATGCCAGGAGTAAAATTTATTGAACAAACCGACAATGAGGTTAGGTACACTCTTCTATACTTACTTAATATTTAAAGATTGATCAACACTCACAAAACGTGATACGCACGCACGTCGAGAGTTCTACATTTTAGTTGATTTATTCCAACATAAAATGTTTCCCTCGATTTTTCCACTACTATTTAAACTATTAACTCTTTCCCCTTTTTCGTAAAGCCGATATAAACAAAATAAAAATTTAAATAAAAAAGCTCCACAGTGTTCAGATCTGAATATTATTTATTGAAAAATTTGACTATTTCATTCAAAATATTTATGGAAGATATACTGATTTTGCGATTTTCTTGGGTTTAATTATCTCCAAATGTCTCGAATGTACCATACACCCTTTGATCAGGAAACAGTCAATAATAATATTATGTTATGATACAAAGTAAAGTTCTTGGACTAAAAGGCGGGCCACACTGTGATAAACATCGGTTTCCACCAACGAGCCAGACTAGAACAAACATAAAATTTGTCTTGTATAGGGCTTCTATCTCATTCTACGCCGGGTAAAATAATGCGAGGAAGAGAGATAAACGTACCATGTTTGTTGAATAGTTTGAATTTTACTTGAAAGGATAACCGTATGCAGAAACATCCGCAGTTTAACTCATGGTTTACTAAAATCGACGTTTTTACTACGTCTAGAACATGGTTTAAGTTTGAGTAATAACATTCAGTATACAAATTTTGGTTTCAAACTAGCTTGTTTATCACAGTGTGGCCCGCCTATAAATAAGTTTTTGGTCCCACGAGGATGGGACATTCACGAATAGAGAGAGGTGGCCAAGGATAGAAGCCAGTGGAGGACTGTCGTGGAAGAGGCCAAGTAGTAGTAATAAGTTATGATACTATATAATTTTAATGTCATGAGGAGTATTTTAGTTTTCCTAATGGGAACAGAGTGAAACGTTGAACCAATTTGAAACAATATAAAACATTACATACGAGTACATTACATTTTATAATGCCCCATATGTTTTAAAATGCTTTGGTAAAGTGTTATATGCCATTCTCATGAAGTAAAATAAAATTTCAAGAATAAGAATGCGGTGGATATGTGGAATATAAATCAAATACTCCCAAAAGTCTGGATCGTCCAGCTGACAACATTTGCACCGTCTAAAAGAACATTATGTGTTATATTATTATTATTTTATATCATTGTATTTTATATTATTTGTTTTAGATTTATTTTGTGGACTTTAGACGATCAAAGTGTGCGCGGGATATGCCTATTGGTGGCTATGAAGTTCGCAGCCCATCACACCGCGTCTCTCGCGGGGGCGAAAAGAGAATAATTGAGTGCCGCATCGGTAAAAGGGTGGCAGTCTATTCTTTCTGCCTACCCCTTCGGGGAGACGGCGTGATGGTTGGTTAGTTAGTTAGTCTGATGTTTTTATTCGTAATTAACACGAACACACATTCTATAAGTTGTGAAAATGATATGTTTTATCTTCCTAAGGCATTATCAAATATGACTAACTAACTAACTGACTAACTAACCAACACGCCGTCTCTCTGGAGGGGAAGGCAGAAAGAATGGAACGCCATACTGTTCAGTCCTGATATACTTCTCTCGTTCCTCAACATTCATACATCTTGGCATGCAAGCACGTCGATTTCTCCGACTCCTCACGTGACCGACATTTAATATTTGATTGATTTGATCATGCCACGTTTTCCTCGGTCTTCCCCTATTTCTAGCTTCGTTCATGTCATTTAAATATACCTTCTTCGCCATTCTGTCTTTACTCATTCTTTCCATGTGTCCGAAACATCTCTACGACCCTTTCATTATTTTGTTCGTAGCTCTTTCATTCGCACGATGACACATCAAATATGACACGTTTGATAATGCACTAGAAATGCGAAACATGTCATTTCCATGCAATGTAATACAATTTCAACAGACGTTTTCAATCGTATAAATAATAATTTAATATGAAGTTTTACATCATTGTTCAAGAAATAATAAAAAAGTTTTTTATTCGTATTAATTATGTAAACGTTTGACATTACAAGATTTCATGGTGCAACTGCTACCGCGCTGATATCTGTGGATTATCATTAAGTATTTACGAACGCATCTCTTATAACTGGACATGCAGAAAATACGAAACGAATGTCGTGCATTTTTAAAAGCGTTTTATATGCGAGAACTAGTGTCAAAGACGTTGACGAAGACAGCTCCTTATATGCGTAAAAGTATAAGAGTAAACAGTAAATTCCGCATCGGAATGAATGTGACCAATTAAATGCGCCGAGTCGCCTTAATAGGGAACGGACGCTCAGTTATGTAGGTAAGTGATGGGGGAAAAAACGGTGAGAAGCTTCGAGATGTCTGATCAATAAATATGTATTCTAATAGCTGACTTAACCACGCAAGAAGGCCGCAGTGAGGGACTACTTTTTTGTGTGTTTAGTGCTAAACAAAACATAATTAACAAACCTCCCATAAATAACGAATAGATAATTATTATTATTATTTATTTATTTATTTATACATGATACACAAATGAGACATTACAAACGATAGTTTTATCGTTAATTAAGGCGTTTTATTAATATCGTTTTATTAAGGCGACTCATTTGGACACAAAACTGTGTTACAAAGATAATATAAAACAACACGAGATCAAAAAATCATACATATCAGAAGGAATCCAAATATGTCGACGTCAGTGAGACAGTACTCTTTCCAGATTTTGCATTTTTTTTATGAATACTGCCTCACTGACACTGAAAATTTCCAAATTTCTAAAAGGGTGAAAATGTCATTCCCATAAAATATAATAAAAATTCTAGAAAACTGACATTTTCATTCGTATTAATTATTTAATATGGAGCTTTACATCATTGTTTATGAAACAATAATTAATCAATTGTGATATTTATAATATAACAATTTTTTTATATTTACACAGTTAATAATGTTGAAATATCAAAGTGTTTTCGCCAAAACAATGGATTATAATCCATTGTTTTGGCGAAAAACTATACTTCATTTTTTGCATAATCGGTTTCAGCAGTACATTGCCATCTTCTTCTGAAGCTGTAGAAACAGGACACATCTAAAAATCAAGTATAATAAAACTAAATATATATTACAAAAGCATTTTTTAATAAAATAAAAATATGTTCATTATTCACAATGAACTTCCGCTAATAAATATTATTAACGCCCCAACATTCAACTTACAGAGAAAGTCAATCAAATTTTTAAAAAGAAAATTATCAAAACGTTAAAAAAGAACAACATTCGTTGCCTCCTGAGAAATGATGTCAAACTTAATATTTAATAATTAATGTCTGTTATCTGGAATTTTTAAAACGTTTTATGGGGGTGACATGTTTTACCTTGCCATGGCACTATCAAATATTTTATATTTGATAATGCCAAAGTAAGTTAAAACATGACATTACTATGTTTTTATTCATTTCATGATTTTGATTCTAAATCAAATTAAATAAAATCAGATTATTAACTCAAAAGACATTACAAACCACACAGATGTTTAGGGCATCTATTGAGTACAAGTAAAATATTACAAATATACAGCATAATACCAGAAACGCATGGGAGATGGTTCGACATTAGGAAGACAACATACTCTTTAAAGTCAAGAGTATTTGTATTATGAACATACTTTACTAATATGAAAGACGTCGATCTCCGAGAAGACCGCGTTCAGCAGACTAATTGCTCTTGCCATCGGAGTCAACAGAGGCAGGTTGGTTCTGGAGGCCGGTAGGTAAAACAATCTGTGCTACAAAAAAAAACCGATTAATCTAAAGAAATTGGTTATGAGGTTCCAATTTCTTTGAAGCTGCAGAGACTTGGTCTCGAGCATTGCCAAAAGAAATGCCGTGAGACAGAGCACGGATAACTTCCATACTCCCTCATGTAGAGATACCTCAGAATTTTTTCGAAACACTCTCTAGGAAAACGGAATATCTCGCTTCGTGAGGACTACATATAACAGAACCACTTTCAAGTCTGCTCCGAACCAATGTGTTGTATAGGACTCTGAGTACATTGGGATTTTTGAAAACTCTTCCGTTCCGAATGACGAAGCCCAACAATAACTCTAGCAATACAGACTAAAATTATTTGAAAATACCTGATTTAAGTCCATTATAAGTATGTTCATAATTCCACTGAAATTTACACAATCATGACTCTGTTAATGTTTTACACATTTTCTAATTCTTCAGCAAGGCGAAACCTGTCCGGTAAAATTTAACAAAATTTCGAGAATACAGGTATTTTCATATTTTTTTTGTAGTATTAATTGCAGATAAAATATTTAGATTGAACAATATTTCAAAACAATATTGAATTTGAGTCGGAGAAATAGACGTGACTGCAAGACACGATGTATAAATATTGAGGAAGCGAGAGAAGTATGTCAGTAAACAAAAGTTTGTGAGTCCATTCATTCTGCCTACCCCTTCGGAGAGAGGGCGTGATAGTTAGTTAGTTAGTTAAACATATATTCGGTTTTGAGATATGAATCAATTCGATTAATTTCTTTTTATATAGCAATTGTAATAAACCTGTGTAGAAAGAAAAATAATGTACAAATATATTAATTTTAGAAACGAAACGGTGGAGAGAATGCTGGATTTCAGCATCTCAAGAGGACCCGCCTGAAATAACAGACTCCTGTGAAATTCTATTGTAAAAAGACTGTTTTAATTATTTAAAAAATCGTATTAATATAACTTAATAATGTTACTTATTCAATTGAAAAACATGTTTATTGTTTTGGCCGAAACACTATACCTTAACATTTTAAACTGTTAAATTAAATTACTTTGATATTTTGATCACTCATTTTAGGGTCATGCTTTATAACTTAAATGCACAAGTCTATACTATAAATTGTAGCGTTCGTGACAACCATAAGGTTTAAAAAAAAAAAACGAAATAACCAAAAATTCACGAAAATTTGACATTTGGTATATTATTGTAACACCTGATGATGTCAACATAGGTTGACGAAACTGTCGTCGCGTAAAATAAAATAAATTGTGGTACATAAAACAAAGTTATTTAATTTAACAGTTTAAGTTGAAAAATATGTATTTTTCGTTTTAATTTTTTTTATCAAAAAAAAAGCTTTATGGTTATCACGAAAGCTACAATTTATAATATAGGCGTGTGCATTTAAGCTGTAAAGCATGACCCTAAAATGAGTGGTCAATATATCAAGAAAATTCTGTTTTTCTTCTTGTATACAGCCTATTTACAATGTAGCGGCGCATTTTGTTGGATATGGTCGCGCATATTAGATACTGCAATGCACTTTACCGAGCCATTAATAAAGTTACAAAGAAGTTATTACGGAATCATTAAGTACTCAACTCGTGAGCAGTAAATTACCGCCTGTTTCTCTGCACATGACAGAGTGCAGAGAAACAGGTCGGCTTGGTTCTGTTAGTCTCCTCCTGCGCGGTCGGCTTCTCCAGATATGTCGACTATCAATAATTTTATATCAGATTACTTAATTTATGGCGCTTTCGTGAGGTGTCGCTTACTTGCAACAAACAATTGTAATGAAATCATAAATAGCACTGGCAAAACTATATTATTGACGGATGTGGTTTTTAATTTGTTAAACTACGTTAAAATAAAATGAAATATTAATATAGTTGTGAAATTGTATTTAAACCACTTAATTATTGACACTGTGTCAGTGTCTTTTGTAACCCCGACGAAGCTCCTGCATGAGCGAAACCGGTCGGTTGTTTTAAGTAATAAAGTGGTTGAAATACAACTTTAAAAATATATACTAACTAACTAACTAACCATCACGCCGTTTCCCCGAAAGGGTAGACAGAAAGAATGGACTGCAACACTTTAATCGATGCTGCACTCCATTCTTCTCTTTTCGCCAACGCGAGAGACGCGGTGTGATGGGTTGCGAACCTCATCGCCACCAATAGGCATCTCTCGCGCACACTTCAATCATTCAACGTCTACAGAATAAATCTAAAACAAATTATACAAAATACAATGATATAAAATAAAATAACACAAAAATAATTTAACACATAATGTTCTTTTAGATGGTGCACTTGTCGTCAGCTGGACGATCCGGATATTTGTGTTTATTTAATTTTTTATTCCACTGTTTTAATTTTAATTAGGCACTTAAAACAATCCAACACCAGCAAAAACTTGAAAATTTGATTGAAGAATTTATTCAAATTGTCTTTGGAACAAATGAAAAATTTATTTTTACACCTGTCAAAATTATTTTTATAAACGAAAAAACTTGTATTATTTTAACATCAGAAGAGTGAAAACGTATTTCGTGTCACAAATAACTATCACAAAGTGCGGCAACAATCAAATTGACCAAAACAATTCACTTATACAAGAAATATCTCCAAATTGACAGGAGCACCACATGAATCAAACCATTTTTTTAAAATCAGAACCAGTAAATTAAAAATATATTAATAATATATTTAATAATGTCACACCACATTTATAATAATGTCACACCACAATAGAATTACATTCATATCAATGTAATCCAAATGCTTTCCATTTTGATTTTTGCACATTTATTGAACTTAATTCATCTTGAGTAGATTTTAACTTAATAAATAACTGATTTTAATTCAACTAATAAGTTAACACATAATATATTGATTCTGAGGGGGTACGAAGTTTGCCGGGTCAGTTAGTAGTTTATTAATAATGAATTAAATAAATTATTGTTAATACAAATGAAAACGTCTGCGAAAACGAAAAAAAGACTTTTTCATTCATATTACTTATTTAATGTGGAGTTTTACATCATTGCTCAAGAAACAATAAATAAATAAATCGTAGTTGAGCAACCTATTTTTTTCTAGAATTTGATAATTTTAGAAGGGAGTATAAATATAATATTCTATGTGATGATTATGTTCAGATATTAATAATAAATTTAAATAAAATAGGTCAATATTATTTTTATATCCATGTATGATAGAATAATATAATAACGCTGGGTAATATATCGTGATTTCACCGTTTGATATATCGTCCGCCATTTACGGCCAGCACGGGTAACAAGCTATTCATTTCTGAAATGGTCCAATAAAAATGTCTCATTTTGAAAAAGTGAACTTCCACTTTTGGTGAAGCCATTCTATTACCCACATTATGACTCAATACACGGAGCACGCAACTTGGCAAAAACTGGAGTTATGGCTCGGTTATTAGCGGGCTTAGTGGCGTACTCCTAAAATAATCTGTCAATTTTTTTTCCTATTACGCCACGTTTAATTTAAAACAAATAAATCTTCTTCTCCGGTCTCAATCTAACGATTGGTCTCCTCTTCCACTCCGCTCGGTTCTCGGTAACTCTCTTCAACTCTGCATAAGAGGTGCAACCCATATCTCGGTAAATCTTGTCTAGGTACTCTTGACGAGGTCGTCTTCTGCCAACCGATCCCTCGACCATTCCCTCCAACACATTATGCAGGAAACATTCGTGTCGCAACACATGACCAATCCATCTTGCGCGCCTCTCCGCTATGGTGTTCAACACGTGCCTACTCTCTTCAACTCTACTGAGAACTTCTTCATTTGTAATGTGGTCTCTCCATGAAACATGGCAACTCGTCGGTAGGTCCACATCTCAAATGCCTTCAGCCTTTTGCGCTCTCTTTCGCTCAGGCACCAATTCTCGCTGCCGTACAGTAAAACACTCCAACCCAATGTTTTTAAAAGTTGTTTTCGGAGGTTCAGGTCTATGTTGTTGGACTCGAATATTTTAGACTTTTTGTTGAAGGTAAGTTTAGCCTGGTGGATACGACTATCGACGTCTTTCTTGGATCGACCATCCCATTTAATACTGCTCCCCAGGTAAACAAAAAAAAGTCTTTACGTTCTTGATCGCAGTTCCAGCCATCTCTACATAAACAAATAAATAGATATTTTAAATTAAGATAAATTATGAAAAATGGTGGACTGCAGAAAAATCCATAAGTATTGGCCTGGATTCAGCAGCATTTGGAAAACTATATCATGTACTAAAGGCCAATGACATTCCCATGAGTCTCAAAAGACTTTCCGGTGATTATATATGGAATGGAAACTGTGGTATTCACAGCCGATACCATTTACAAGCTCAAATGTGTACAGCGGGCAATGGAGAAACAAATGATTGGCATAAGTCTGACCGCCACACTACTCTATCCTGACACACCTCTCTAGCATCCGCCACATTCATACAGCGTCATACACGCACCTCGATTCTTCCGACTTCTAATATGGCCGACCTTAAAAATTTGATTGATTTGGTTATGCCATGATTTCCTTGGTCTTCCTCGACACCGTACTCCATTTACATCGTTGACGTATACTTTCTAAACCATTCTTCCTTCATCCATGTGACCGGTGCAGTGAACCTTTCATAATTTTGTTCGGAATACTTTCTTCCAATCTACATTCCTTCCACCATTTGAAACTCACCATTTGAAACTCTAGTTAACCTATGTAACTCGGATGACGTATGAACTGCTCTTGCTCCAAAATCCTCAATATGGAAAAACAAAGACATGGCCATTAAGAGTAAGATGATAATCTATAAAGCATGCGTAAGATCCATAAAGATATATTGTCGAAGCGAGGGCAGACGCAGTAAAGACCAAGCAAATTTTGCAGACTTCCGAGATGAAGACACTGAGGACGATAGCAGGCAAGACACTTAGAGATCGCGTGAAGAATACCAGAATAAGAGAGATATGTGAGGTTTGAGGATATTATAAGATGGAGCAGACAGCGAAAAAGGGAGTGGTACGGTCATATTAAAAAAATGGACACTACCAGACTCCCCTATATTATACTACATATTCAGCCCCATGGAAGGACAGATGGGAGTCTACCTCACAGGAGGAGCAACACTCTGGAGAACAGATCACATAGGTCTACAACAAGGAAGAAGAAGAAGAAGAAGATATTAATTGTATGCAAAAACCAAAAGTATATTTTGTACAATAAAAAAAATACATATTGTTGTGAAATGATGGTTGCGCCAGTCGAACCAACAAACTGGAGTAATTCGCCGAAGAAATTTTTTACCTAAATAATTTTATAGTTTAATATCGTGTTAAAATGACATTCAAGGTATGTTTATTCCTGGAGGCCGGCTTCGGAAGAAACGTTAATTTGTAACTCTGGTGAAAGAAGTATTTTTCGAGTTTTTTTTTAACATTTACGGTCGTGTAACGAGCGCGATAAATCTTTTTTAGACACTGTAATTTATGAATTATTAGTCTCCAACATTATTACGTAATCGTAGGATAAACGGTTCAAAAACATTATTTTTTAACAAAATAAAATGAGGTTTTATGACGTGTGTGCATGACACAATATATGAATTAAGAGGAATCGAGACGAGTATGTCAGGAAAGAATAGTGTGGGTTCCATTTTTTCGACCTACCCCTTCGAGAAGACGGTGTGTTGTTTAGTTAGTTAGTTTTAATATCAACATTTTCTTTAGTGTATATGAACAAATATATATAGGTATACGTATTTCACAATCATACATATTTTTGTATTGTATTATATATTATTATTATTATTCAATTTTGTTTTCGTTAAATCTTTGATATCCACAGTATTGAGTTTAAAAATATATCTTCACTTTTAACGTTTACGAGATCTATAAATTGAATCAAATTTTTGTTTACAATGTATTAAACTAACTAACCATCACGCCGTCTCCCCGAAGGGGGAGGCAGAAAGAATGGACTCCACACTTTTCTTTCCTGACATATTTCTGTTGCTTCCTCAACATTCATACATCGTGCCATGTACTCGCGTCGATTTCTTTGACTCCTCACATGGCCGACATTCAACATTTGATTTATTTGATCGTGCCACGTTTTTCTCCGTCTTCCTATATCTTTTGTTCCATTTACATCATTAACATATACTTTTTAACCATTTTTTCTTCATTAATTCTTTCCATGTGTCCAAAACATCTTAATGATATAATACATCATTTTCAAAAAATGCTTTCATTAAATGGTTCACATAAATCAATAAGACATATAACACGAGTATATTTCCCTCTACCTTTCACTGCTTTTATCCATCGACCCTGATTGTCAACAAAATTTTAAATTTGAATAAATACAGCTACACTTCGTATTTTAAAAACACATTATTACACTTTTTACAGACATGTATCGGTTATGACCTTATCTTTTTCGATGTATACAATTTAAATTTGTACATCGAAAAATATTGGGTTTTAACCGAAACATGTCTGTAAAAAGTGTAATAAAATGTTGTTAAAATACGAAGTATAGTTATATTTATTCAAATATGAATCTACAATACAAACTAATGGCGAATTTAGAAGAATTTTTTTTATATTGTTAATATAATATATGTGTGGTGTATTAAAACCATATTATTAGGCGCTCCTTAAAACGAAACAATGTCCAAGGACCATTCATACGATATATGTACAGGCGACAGTTCAATAGCTTCTCTCACTCTCTTAGTCTAAGTGTGGAACCAGTTCCTTCTAATGTACGCACCCAAGTCAGTGAGGGACGGTATCACGACGCCCAAGATTGAAGTGCAGCTGAAAGACCCGCTGGGTTGCGATGACAAAACGGCCATTTTCAAGAAACGTGTGAACGGCAAAGCCCCGATGTTGTCTGGACCAAACCATGGCAACGCCTGAAAACGGCAAGATCCTCCCGATACAATGAGACCAGTCCCAGGTTCCTACCCCCACCACACGGGATATACCGGCCTTTCAAAACTGCATTGTCTGTTTTGCCGCACACTGTATAAGAATAGTTTATTAATAAAACGAAAAAGTAGAAACAATTTAATTTTTGGTGAATTAAAATATATAGATGGCATTTGGATCTGATTGGAACGTTGACAGGTATCAGGCAGCTTGGAGCGCCATAACTCATCAATCGGAGACCATTATTCTATTTTACGGTCGCATCTTTCAATTACAGGCTTCGTAATCGGCACTATTTTTCCATTAATGGCTTCCTGCCCCCGATGTCTCGGGCCACCGTTTAATCTGCCCTGCGCCTCTACACGCGATACAATTTATTGCACCGCCCTTCGGGTGTGTGCGGCGTCGCGTCGGCCGAGCAGTGCGGGCGCGAGGCCACGGGAAATGGCGCAGCGATGCAAAATGCGACGCGTTGGATGAGACACCCTGTATTTATTGCCGACGCCACAAAAAAAGACGGAGGATTGAATGTTCAATATTTCGTGTCATGGCATTTTCGTTTTCCAGCTTAAAATAACTTGGAGTGACGGAGTTTGCAGTGAGATTGTTCTCCAACGGATGAAAAAGCATCTGGAGTTGCTTGAGAGTGTAAAAACAAGGAAACCATAATAGTTTGGTCACGTAATGAGAGTAGAAAAATACCTACCCATTCTTCTTCTTCTTCTGATGATAGATCTTGTGATCTGTTTATGTAGGATATCAACTTTCTTACTGTGATGAAGACGATCATCCTTCTCTCCATCTATTTTGTGGTCGTCCTGGTGGTCGACGTCTCGTGCATCACGATATTAGGAATTCTTGCTGGATCCATTCTCTCGATGTGGTCCCTCCGGAATCGCCTTCTCTGCCTACGCCATCTCACTATGTCTTAAATTTTGCAGGATTTGTGAATTTTTTCATTGGGTATCCTATCTCGAAGGGTTCTCCCCACAATAGGTCGCAATGTTTTCATTTCTGCTACTCTTAAGAGATGTTTTGTTCTGACAGTGTCTGATTTTGCTTCGATTCCGTATGTTATTTTGGACATACTCCTACAACTGATAATTCAGCGAAAAATATCCGGAAGAAGAAGACCAGGTCGGAGAAGAATCTCTTGGCTGCACAATTAAAGACAATGGTTCAGAAGTTGCAACACATCGCTCATCACCAACCTTCGCAGGGAGACGGCACTTAGAGAAGGAGAAGAAGTTAAATTCACGCATTTTCATACATTTTTAACCTTTAATTGGACCGAAGCAAAATATTTCTCACTTCATACTAATTATTATCTACGCTCCTTTTGATACAGGTTAGCAATGTACACGAAATGTTGTATATAATAAATGAACACGTTTGTTGATGGAATGAACACATTTGAGAAGATGTACATTACCAGATTATATTTTGATGTATATTTTTGTACCTTTCCACTGAAAACAATAATTAATCATATCTGGAACTAATGCAAATGAAAAGGTCGATTTTCTAGAATTTTCATTTTATTACATGGAAATTACATGTTTCATCTTATGAAGGTATATGAATTGGTCATTTGAATTAAAATTGTTTTACATTTAAAAGCTCTTTGCGTTCAATTAAAGGTTAAATCTGAATTTTATTAAAGCGTTAAAATTGTGAAATACGAATTTAGAAGTCAATTAACTTGTTAATCAAATAATATCATTTTTAGTTTGAATAAATAGAGTTGCACTTCGTATTTTCACAACACTTTATGTTTTTGTTATGACCCGAAATTTTTTGGTTTATAAATTTTAACTTAAATGTGGTATCCCAAGACCCAGCAAAGATATTAGACTTTTCTGTAAAACGTAACTGTGGTGATTGTGAGGTAATTGGCACCAAAGCTATTTTTTTGTTTAAAAAGAAATATGGATATTTGGTATATTTTAAAAACATATCATTCATTTGTGGTCACCCTACAAACCCGACTGCGATCTATTATGGAAAGTTATAAGTAATTTCTTATGAAAATCATAATTATAAACATTTCCAAGTACATCGTTTCACTCGTGTTTTATTTTTAAAAAACATCGTTTTATTTAATTATTATTTAAAATGATTAAATTATCAAGAGATTTCAGTAAAATCATTTGATTATCTTTTTATTTAAACTAGTTTATAATGGACATTTTTTAATTTGCATTATATTATTTTTTAAATAATTTTTTTATCATCATCATTTAAGAAACAATGGACAATTGTTTAAATTAATGTTTTAAAAGACAATTTAAAAGCCAACAACAATCCCTTAAAAAAGAAAAGCATTTTGTTACGAGTGGAATAATATACGTCTTTTTCTGCGGCATATAAATATGTAGAGGGGCCATAATTTTTCAGTTGTAATCGATTACACCCAATTCCTACGGGTGAAGTGTGAATAGGTTTCTGGGGGAGAAGAAATAAGGTTTTACATTCTCTCCACACTTGCTATCGAGTTTGCCAATGGATAAATTCATTCCTGTCTTATACTCGCAAGAGTAAGCGCCAGAGACAATTCCATTGTTCTTGTGTTGTCGGGAATTATTGCTATGTTTATTCTTTTTCCATTTATCTGTCAAATAAATCGAG
This sequence comes from Lepidostoma basale, assembly GCA_022606425.2. NCBI lineage: Eukaryota > Metazoa > Arthropoda > Insecta > Trichoptera > Lepidostomatidae > Lepidostoma > Lepidostoma basale. Next base: position 525,629 of record JAHDVF020001575.1, read on the forward strand.
CTTTGGGCTATATTACTCGAGGGTCGAACAGGGTGGGAACTGAGTAACCGTTATCTATTCAACATACCGTAATTAAACACGAAATGTCTTAATATCATATGTACAAAACACAGATTTAAAAATTGATATAATAATGTATATTTGTCTTTTTCATTTTATTACGAGTATAATTTGTATATACAACACTAACTTAAATTAAAAAAAAAATTAAATATCAGACATGTTTCGGACAACCGGTCCTTCCTCTGTGATATTATAAAGATACATATTTAAAATATTATAAAATTGTTTACAAATATGATCAGTTTTGACAGATGTTATAAAGATTTATTTTGGAATGTTTATGCTTTTGTTAACAAATATTATGAATCAATCTAAAATTTAAAAAAATAATTTAAAGTTCTTATTGATTTTCAGGTAATTACTTACAACAAAGGAAATAAATCAAAAATTGGACATGACGTTAAATTTATTTGATTATTTATAATATTTTCTTTATTTTATAAATAATCAAATAAATTTAACGTCAAGTCCAATTTTTGATTTATTTCCATTGTTGTAAAGTAATTACCTGAACTCCAATAAGATCTTTAAATTATGATTTTAAATTGATTAATAATATTTGTTATAACAAAAGTATAAATGTTCTAAAATAAATCTTTATAACATCTATCAAAACTGATCATATTTGTAAACAATTTTATAATATTTTAAATATCTTTATAATATCACTGAGGAAGGACCGGTTGTCCGAAACATGTCTGATATTTTTAATTTTTTTTTAAAGTTTGTTAGCTAATACAAAGTATATAAAAAAATAAAAAGACAAATAAAACATCTACAACACAGCTTATGGTGAACATAGAAGAAATAATAATATACATTTTCCAAATTAAAATCATTTTAATTAAATAAATTATATTTTAACCACTGGCATTATTTATTCTGAATTCACCATCACTTTGTGTTGTAGATTCACATTTGAAAAACATTGTTTGCACGCTTCGTGATCAACATATAAACAACACTTAGTATATTTCGAGAACAGATTATAAACATTTTACTCAGTAGAAAGACTTCAGCGGTTACGAAGCTCCGATGGAGGCGAATCTACGAGTAGTAGGCACCTAAAATGAATCAAGTGGTGTTAAAACAAATACACGAGGGTTTTAATTTATTTTAAATATTTTTATACTGCAAATTAAGTCCTTTATACGAAAAATATAATTCTTATTTATTCGCCATTGTTTGTGCTGCGGATTCATAAGTGAATAATACTTTTTTGATATGTAACACAAGTTATTTTTAAACACAAATAAAATTTAAAATAAAATATTAATTAAAATGTTTCGGGACACAGAAGCCCATCATCAGTGTAGTAAAAATATTGAATGTACTAAATAAAAATTCAAACAAATTTTATCATGAATGTGGTCAGTTAAATTTTAACATCAGTCAAAATCGACCACATGATAATTTTTTAAAAATATTTATTTTTTATGTATTGTATTATATTTTAACTACACTAATTCTGTGTCACGAAACATGTTTGTGTTAATGTTTGATTTTTGATTTTTTTTGTATTTAAAAATAAAGTATTGTATGACAAAGAAAAAAATATTATTGAAAATTCATTTCGTTTATTTTAGATGTTTTTTCTTTTCTAGATTATTTAGTTGATTTGATTTGTTGTTGGTACATAAATTTTAAATAAAATATTTGAAAATGCATTAAAACATCAAAACATAAATAGTTCATTTTCAATTCAGTGCAGCAAGAAACAATTTATATAAAATGTTGTAGAAATAGCTACAAGACGAAAAAATAACATTTGTTTTCCGTTTCGAAATATCCACTTTATTCTATAATTCTTCACCGTCAGCCCGCAAATCTATCATAATCGGAAACTGTATACTCCGACAATATGCAGAAAATTTATCAGACGTCTTGCAGGGGTAGCTCGAAGGGGGAGTGATTGGGAGGGGGTGATTTATGGGCCTGCCCCGGGGGTCGTGCCCCCGCAACCCCCGACCCGCCCCCCATATTTTACCATGGACAGATTTAAAGAAATTCACACAGTGGCAGCAGATTTATGGCTAGTTGAGATACTGCCCCCCCGTTTTTTCGCTACGCCGTTTTGTAGGGCCATCGCCGGCTGTAGGAGGATCGCTCGGAGATTTATTAAAACGGAGTATGGTCAATGTAAGAGTATGATTCATTGGAAAGTTACATGTTGCGAGAGATTTATTGAATATTATGCTTAACTCGTTCTGATTTTAGAAGACATGGCCCTTTCATCCAACATTTTAATAAATGGGGTAGTTAAATTCATTATTTTTTGTTTCTTGAACAATGATGTAAATTTCCTTATAAAATAATGAATACAATGAAAATTTCTGTTTTCTATAATAGAAGTTTTAATACAGTTTATGTACTTTTAAGCTATTATCAAATGCCACGATCATCATTATAATATGACATTTAATAATAGTTTTCTAGAAGCTTTATTGTGTACTATGGGAATGACATGTTTCACTATGCTAAGATATTTGATAATGCCTAAGCAAGGAGAATACTATCATCCCCATGAAATCAAATATAAATTCTAGAAAACAGAAGTTTCTTCGGTGAATTGTTCTGCTGCAGCACAAAATGAACAGCTGTATAGAACAGCTGGTTCAAGGGTAGAAATAGCCAAAATATTGTCTAACCTCTGATAGAAGAGGAACAAGAAGAAAAATAAGAATTTTCATTGATAAATATTTGTCTTAAATAAATCATTGCTGTATCCTTTTTGAAATGCCCTTAAAACGCGATAAGCCAACTTTTTTTTACAATGTGGCCAAATAAGTAAGTTGAAAGTAGCATTACAATCACTGATAGTGCATTTTATTTTGTTTTCTGTTTTTAAGCACCCATTCACACTCACACGTTATTTTAATACATCTGGTATGGATAAAGTCGTGTTATGCTGGTTGCGGATGACAGGAGTGAGACCGAAAATGACTCAAAATTTACAAATCGCTGTTAGTACGGAAACTGGTAAAGTTTAAAATGTACATTAAACCATTTGTATAAATAAATATTATGTAATCTTAACATACAAACTTTTATTATAAATTTTTATTTGAATGAATGAACCTTTCTTATATATTATTATACATATTTTCATTTATATTGGGTTCTAAATAAAATAGATGAATAATATTTAATTACACGTTGGCTTGACACATTTTAAAAAACAAATCGATTATACATTCACAATTTTTTTTTCACGTGTAAAAAAACAATTAAAATGAAAATGCAAATTGTGTAATTTTTTTTAACTCTCTTCATCATGGAACATTTAAACGACATTAAATCAAATCAATTAATGATTGGGTGGTAGACTAAAGAAAACAATACTCAACTCTTAATTAAGTGAAAGTAAGTAGAAGAAACTTAAATGAAATCTCTTAGACGAATGGGTGATACATTAGAATGTGTTAAAGTACTAAATGCTAATATTATATAAAAAAATGAAGTTGAGAGCGTTTTGAACGAATTAATGAAAGGTTCATTATGATCTTCAAATATTTTACAAATATTTTACTCTTTCACAACAAAAGGTTGCCGACAAATGATCTTGGGGATAGAACGCTTAGCTCCTGATTCAGAGGACATGGGTTCAAGCCTGGACATGATCGATTATCATCAGCCGTCTGTCATCTACTGCTGAATGTAGGCCTCTTCCAAAGCACGCCACCGCCCCCTATCCATTGCCGCTTCCATCCATCCATATCCGGCAATCCTCTTCAGATCATCGGTCCAGAGGGCAGGGGGACGTGCAACTCTGCGGAATCCTGTGCGTGGTCTCCACTCCAGAACCTGTTTCACCCATAGGCCGTTGGTTCTCCGACAGACATGGCCAGCCCATCGCCACTTCAGCGCGCCCATCCTCAGAGCCACCTCAGTCACCTTGGTTTGTTGTCGAATAAATTCGTTTCTAAATCTGTCTCTCAAGGTTATTCCGTTGAACGACCTGATTACTTCTTGATAATAAAGAGCTATTTTCTGCTCATATTGAAGATTGTAAAATTTATTCTAATGTCATTGATTTAAATCCTTGTGTTAGTCTATTAAAATGTAAGGAAAGAACATTGAGGTGGTCTATTCTGTTTGGTTAGTCTCGTTTTGTAGATAGTTATATAAAACATTGCATGTGGTTGGCATGTATCAGTTGAGAGATACTACCATTCCAATAGTAAAGTAATCGTGATGGAAAATAACGCCAAATTTTTTGCTTATTATTTCTAACACGCTTAGGTAGTCATCGATAGAACAAGTCACTACTTGTGTAATTTTCTTGTTATCTTTCATCTTTAGAAAAGCATCGCGTGATGACGTGGGCATAAAACATGGCATTACGTTTAATAGACATGTGTGTACAGCATAATGTGTTTAGGAAGTAAAGATAAACAGTGTTTTTATGGCATCTGAAAAAAAAGTATCGAATTTTTTTACATAATAAAAATTTTACTCACCACCTCATAATCTATACGCTCGATCTGCCATAATTTCGTTATATATTTCATTACCCTTTTATGACAAATTTATGGCTATACATTATAGGACGTAAAAGCCAAAAGTCATTAACAACCTCTTCAATTAACGAGGAGCGTCATAAAAGTACAAAAATATTGCTGTTGTTCCTCGCATGAAAATTATGGAATGAGGGTCACTTGGAAAGACGTGTAATGATTATATTGTGTTTTCGAATAAGTCGTTAAAATGTATTACATCTGATGAAGTACCAATAGCGCATGCGTATTTATTTATTCGTGCGTGTACACAACATTACACAGTATTATGAGAATATTTGTATGCAGACTGCGATATTATCATACTATGCAAGTGGCACTGCAAAGTTTTCTTTACTTAGAAACAATCAATCATTTTACAGTCTAAACATCAACATAAAATTTTATTATGAAAGATGCTTTTTTTTATAAAATTAAGTATACTTTCATATGAAGCTCTTAATAGTGTAGCACTATTAAAAATAAAATTGAAATACTTTTATACTATTTTACAGCACTTGGCAACTGCTACTGTCCACTTGAACACTTTTTTTTACTTTCAATGTAAAAGTTTCTGTAAATTGATGAAGCCAGTTGTTTTGTTAAAATAAATATAGTAACGTAAAACAAAACATAAAAATGTTTTTGAAACAAAAAACGAATAGTTTCAGCCAAAACAATGGACTATTTAAATAGTCCATTGTTTTGGCTGAAACACTATGATACTTTAACATTATAAACTGTTAAATTACAAAACTTTGTTTTTTGTATCTCAATTGTATTTTTATTTTACGCGACAGCTGTTTCGTCAACCTATGTTGACATCATCAGGTGTTACATTAATATATAAATTTTTTTTTTATATATTAACATATGTAATAAGAATGTAATATCAATGGTGTTCTGGTACCAACCCTTATGTATGAAAGCGAAGCATGTAACTTGCAAAAGAAGGATTAACGTAGAATAAATACAGTAATAATGATATCTCTAAGACGATTGTGTTGAAAATCTGTGTATGATAGAGTGTCGAATGAAAATATAATAAGTGAATGCGGTACGAATGAATTTGGACACACGAATGAGGGAAAAAATGAACAACGAAATAAAAAAGTGTATATTGACGATGCAAATGGAACTAGATATAAAGGAAGGCCGAGGAAATTTTGGCACAATCAAATAAATCAAATATTGAATGTCGGGCACTTGAGGAGTCGGATAAATCGATGTGCGTGCATGATAATGTGAATGGATGTTGAGGAAGCGAATGAAGTATGTCAGGAAAGAAAAGTGTGGCAGTCTATTATTTCTGTCTACTCCTTTGGTGAGACGGCATAATGGTTATTTAGCTAGTTATGTAATATAATTATATTTTATTAATGAACCCTTTACTAAATCAATAACTCTCTTCCGTGTCTAAGTAAATTGTCGGCTTCTATAATTACATATTTATCAATCATGTGACATGGAGTAAGAATCAACAAGAGTGTAATTATTCGCTAGACTCGAGCTGCAGGTTAGCATTGACCGGTCGTTGACATTTGGCGTGTTACGAGCGTGTGTCGGAGAGTTCTTTCGCTCATAGATCCTCGCTGTCATCAGGTGGACGCCAGTATCCGCTGACATCACTCTTTGACAGCCAACTGACATCTGTCAGCGGACCTACTGTGCATCAAACGCATCCACAACAACATCGCACTCAGACGCTAGACTTGGCTGGCTCAAACATACATATATATTGTAGTATATCAGCTATTTATTTTAACATAACATATAATACTGTGACAAAATTTCACAATAGTTCATTGACCCTTAAAAGCATAATTTTAAACAGTTTTAACATTACTTCAACGATTTTGTTTTAATTTTAAATAGGATGTATCTTATGGAAACGACTTATACGAATGAAAACGTCAGTTTTCTAGAAGTTTTATTATATTTTATGGGAATGACATATTTTGCCCTTCTAAGGCATAATCAAAAAACTATTAGGATGTCATTCCCATTAAATATTAAATAAACTTCTAGAAAACTGACGTTTTCATTCGTATTAATTTTTTAATATGAAGTTTTGCATCTTTGTTCAAGTAAACAATACATTATGGAAACTTTTTATAATAGTACTCGTCGTACATGTTTTGAACTGATTTTTTTTTTGTAAATCGTTGAAAAATATAACTACTTATTTCGTATTCGCTCCTCAAAGTTTTATTTTGAAGTATTATATCGGTTGTATTTTTCTTCGATGGCTCTACAGCCCCTAACGAGTCACAGCCTCCATATTCTTCGCTTCTAACTCCACCTGTCCTCCGCCTCGATACCCCAATCTGACACTCGGAAAATTATATATACCTACTATAATTAAGTAATTTCAGTTTATTGTTTTTCGAACAATGATGTATAATAAAACTTCTAGAAAACTGACGTTTTCATTCTTATTAATTAAGTAATTTTAGACTTAATCTAAGAATAATTTATTTCTCATTATACAAAGCAAAAATATTAAATTGTATTTCTTTAAAACGAATTTTTAGATTCTCTAAAGTATTTTTATGTGCTATATTGACTTCAAATAATTAAGTTTTTAAGTGATCTACATATTATTTTTCATTTATATAAAATAAATTTATGTAACGAAGTCTAAAAATGATAAACAGAGTAAATTATGCCATATGTTTTTAAATTTTGATTTTAAATACATCTTGAAAGTCTCTCATTATTGATACCCTAATATTTCTTTATCAATAATAATATACTCTCACAATACTCCTATATTGAATCGAATATAACAATGAATATTATATATTCAATTTTAATTTGATTTTAGAAGACGCCAGCTGGTTTTATTTATGGCAAATATTCAGTGGACAAATGTTTGGTTAACTATGCCTTAGTAAGGGGAAACATATAATTCCCATAAAATTTAATAAAATATTTATAATAGAAAACAATTGTTTAAATTCTTGTTAGTTATTTATGGAGTTTTACAATATTGGAGGGACTATGTAGCCAGAACTTGGAGCTTGAGCTTTCTCGAAATGATACCGGAGCGCCATACAGGGCGAAGCATAGCGAAAGCTCCCCTTGCCTTGTCAAGTCTGCTGGCTACATCCTCCTCCGTACCTCCCGAGCCTGCTATCGTACTACCGAGGTAGCAGAAGCTCGTCGTGGTCACAAGGGGGACACCGTGGAGCAAGATTGGGGTGGAGTCATTTGTGGACACTCGTAGGTCTACTGTCTTGGACATGTTAATCTTGAGACCTACTTTTGCCGCTTCCTCGTGAAGTCTACAAAGTTTCCGCTCCGCATCCACCCGGTTTACCGAAAGCAAACAGAGGTCATTAGCATAATCCAGATCCTCCAACTGGGTATCACGCATCCATGGAATGCCACGAGGACCGTCGAAAGAACGGCGCAACACATCCTCCAGAACCACTATGAAGAGCAGGGGTGATAGTAGACATCCCTGTCGCACTCCCGCACTCAGTTTGATGGCCTCGGAGAGTTTGCCCTGGTGCACTACACGACAAGAACAACCGTCATACATTGCCCAAAAGCGTACTGCTGTACGGATGTGAGACTTGGAAGTCTACCGCAGACGTTATTGGTAAACTCCAGGTGTTTATAAATAGGTGCCTTCGCTCAATATTCAAAATCTATTGGCCCCAAACAGTGTCAAATGCCGTTCTCTGGACCATGGCAGGCGAAAAGCCAATTAGAGAACAAGTCGCTAGGCGCAAGTGGCAGTGGATCGGTCACACTCTGAGACGGAACCCAGCCTGCATCGCTCAGGGCGCACTAGACTGGTCCCCTATGGGGGGAAAGAGAAAGCGAGGCAGACCTAGAGCCACCTGGAGAAGAACCCTGCAGGGCGAGGTTAAGGCAGCAGGTCTCACTTGGGACGATGTTAAGCATCAGGCATGCGATAGAGTCGGGTGGAGAAGATTCCTTGAGGCCCTATGCACCACGGAGGTGTGACAGGACAAAAAGAAGAAGAAGAATGTAGCCAGAACGATTACGAAATCCCCTACGGATACCGTCCACCTGGAAGACCACCTAAGAGATGGAGGGAGAGCTGGACCTCATCATCCCAGAAGTGTGATATCTTCTCTCACAGATCGTCAGATATATTAAAAGAAGTAGAAGGGTTTTACATCATTGTTCAAGAAGCAATAAATTGGTAAAAATATTGTTATCCTAAAATTAATAAAATAAAATTATATTGACATGTTTCGGGCAACTAGTCCTTCTTCAGTAATACATTTTATAAATATACATATTTCAAAATAATATAAAATTGTTTATACGTATGATCTGACAGATGTTATTATATAAAGATTGTTATCCATTTATTTAGAATATATTTTGCCAATAAACTCAAAGTCTGACTTCCATCCTTCTTATTCTTCTTCTTCCTCTGCCTATTTCCGTCCACTCCTGGACAAAGGCCTCCTCCATTCGCTTTCATGTCTTATGCAGACTGCACACAGGTTATTTCGACATGCCTGTTCAGGTCATCCTTCCATCGTAGTTGCGGTCACCCTGCACTTCTCTTTGCCATCCACGGTCTCTAAGTCAGCAGTCTTCTTGTCCATTTTTCGTCTGAACTTCTGGCTACGTGACCTGCCCATTGCCATTTTAGAGTCGCTACTCGGATTATCGCTTAGATTTCAGTATAAAAATCAAAATTTAAATCATAAAAATATTTACGATTTAAATTTTGAACTCGACTTCATTGTTTTTTTAACGGCTTTTTAATATTAAATTACCGTTTGAAATACTTTGTTTTGACTTGTCGCGACAAATACTCGTACTACACAATGGCATGGAGCGACTGAGTGACCGGCGGACACAAGTTATGACCATAATTAGTAAGCAGACTTCTGCAATACACGGCTTACCCGAGTAGTAATGCCTTCATACTGCATGCGGTGAATATTTTAATATTAATTATTTAATTAAATCAAATTAATACCAATTCACGCGATTTCGTGATTATAAAACAAGAGCGCTACATTTAGAAACACGATAACAATGTCGTGATTGTGTAAATTTCAGTATACGTACTTGGATTTATGTATATTCTTATGATGGAATGATATCGAACTCTTGAAAATTATTTTAAATTAAACCATCTCTTCTTTTTCTTTTTGTACTGTCCTATCGGAGGTTGGACGCCATAATGACTAATTTTACTTTTGATTCAACACCAACAACAACAACATAAACAACAATAAAATAACTACAAAATCAACAACAACAACAAAATCAACAATAACAACAACAACAACAACAACAACCACAACAACAACAACAACAACAACAATAACAACAACCACAACAACAACAACAACAACAAAAACAACAATAACAAACAGAGAGAAAGGACCGGCACACTACTCGATCCTGACAAACCTCTCTAGTTTTTTTCCACATTCATACAGCGAGTCATATAGGTACGCACGTCGATTCTTCCGATTTCTAACATGGCCCACCTTTTTTTCCATCCTTTCGATTCAGCAGCTCGAAACGGTGTTTTGAACAAATAATGAAAGAATTTTTAAAACAGTTTGACACATGGAAGTAATGAATGGAGAAAGATTTGTAAAGTAAGTGTATGGTAACGATATAAACACGAAATGAAAGAAAGGAAGATCGGGAAAAATGGGGCATGATCAAATCTATCAAATACTATAATAAATGTGGGCCACATGAAGAATCCGAGTAATCGATGCATAAGACGATGTATGAATCAAGAAGTATATCATGAACGAACAGTGTGACAGTTAATTTATTCTGCATACCTCTTCGGAGAGACGGCATGGTGGTTAGTTTGGTGGCTCTAAATAGAGATATTGTGCTGAAACTGAATTATTCCCGAAGTTTGTCTAGTAAAGTTTTTATTCGTCTCCCGACACTTTGTTTTCTATTAATTTTACTTTGGATGATCCATTGCAGAATTTTGTATTTATACTTTATTTTTCTTTCTTCGTTCGCTGCAGTACTTTCTTGTTTGTGACTCTTTCTGTCCATTATATAATTATTCCATTATATTAAATTAACATTCTACGATGTATCAACAAATATGGCAAAGAAAATATTCGTTAATGATGTGAATCTATCAAGAATAAGCAGAAGACCGAGGAAAAAGGCATGATCGAATTAATTAAAATTTAAATGCCGACCACGTGAGAGGCCGGAGAAATCCACTCGATGTGTTATATGAATGTTGAAAATTTGTATGCCGTTGAAGAACAGTATGGCGATTCATTCTTTCTACCTATCCCTACGGAGAAACTGCGTGATGCTTTTAATTAAAAAAAAATATATATTAAAAAGTGATTTGTTTTTTGAGTAAACTATAAAGCGTTAAAAATGGAACATTACTTTGTGGTTTGACATATTTAAAAATTAAATTATACACAAACTGTTTGTGTATAGCCCCGAGGAAGCTCGCTACAGAGTGAAACCGGTTGGGGCTACTAACTAAAAAAAGTGGTTTATACTAAGTGAAAAAGTGTTTAATTTTATGTTTGGAATATTAATTTTGTCGTTTTGTAATTCGCCTTGATACGTTTGGTGGTGTCCCAAGTGGGGGATATTCCCTGTGTTATTTAACCTCAACTGTGAGTAGGTACCTAATTGGTTCTTAGAACCGACGTGGGCGCAGTAGTGTCGCGAGAAACATGTTTGGAATCGCATGACGTGTAATTATGTGCTGCATGTCTTCTATAATAAATATCTCCCTTCCAGCGATTCTCAAACACATGCCAAATAGGTTTTTAATTATAATTGTAATTATTAAAATCAAATCGTCTCTTGATTGTTGGATCCAACAAAATCTTATGTGATATATTAATCTAGAATGACTTCTTTAGATCCGAAAAGTATAATCTTTCTTCTTCTTCCTAGCCTTCCCTCCAATGCTGGATGTAGGCCTCTGCAATCTGTCTCCATTTTTCTCTATCTTGTGTCGCTTCAATCCATATTTTTCCGGCGACCACAACAATATCGTCGGCCTATCTCTTCTGTGGCCGACCGACACCCCTTTCGTTTTCCTATGGCCTCCACTTTAAGACTTTGGGAGTCCATCTTGAACTTGGCTGTCTGTCTACGTGTCCTGCCCATTGCCATTTCAATTTTGCGATCCGATCCATGATATCGGCGACTTTTGTTCGGGGTCTGATTTCTGTATTTGTAATTCTATCACTCAGACTTATGCCCAACATTTGCCGCTCCATGAATCGTTGCGCGTATTTCAATTTGTGGACAGTATTTTTAAATATATAATATATAAATACTGTCCACAAATAATCTTTATTCAGTTTTAATTCAATATGATTAAAGAAATTACTTTTTTCACTTCATTATATTAGCAAATTGTATTTTATGTTACCTCAGTCAGGTGTACACATTTTTTCTATATATTTTCTAACGAAAGTTTGCTATTATACAAATATTTCAGAGAAAGCAGGAAAAAATATTTCAGGAATTTTCATGCAAATTTTATATACAATATAATATACACGAATAAATACAAATTTGAAACAGTCCATTGTTTTGGCCGAAACACTATGATACATCAACATTCTTACTGTTAAAATTTAAAACACTGTTATATTATCACAATTTCTTTCTATTCACTGAGAGTGTCGCGACAGCTGTTTCGCCAATAAACTTATTGGAACACGTGATGTTAAAATCGGTTGGCGAAACAGCTGCCATGACACTCTCTGTGTATAAAAAGAAATTGTGATATTATAACAGTGTTTTAAATTTTAAGAGTAACAAGTTTGAAATAAAATTATATTTTAATTTCACATTTAATGACTGACACCAGTGATGTATTTTTTATATATTTTTAAAAGTACAATCTTAAATGTAAGGAGAAATAGAACTCGTTGTTTTAAAGAGAGAAGATTATAACATTTTATGTGTAAGAATATATTTACACAACTGGCAAAATAAATTGGGAAACTCTGATTTTATTGACGCATATCGGAAGAGACAACATGCAATTTTAAGCCTTATTGTGTGCTATCTAATTAGACATTGGATGTGTTTTAATTGCTCATAATTGCAGTGCGCGTATATGGGCTATAATTGCATGTCGGGTCCCAGCACTTATTAAAACATTAACATTTCATCGCGCAGGTTGCGTTTCATGTCGTTTTACTGTTTAATGGAAAATTGTAAGTATCATGAGTCACTTAGCAAGGCCATGGAGAAAATAGACATAATACAAAACACAAAATATTTATGAAAATTATTGTTCTAAATTCAAAATTTTATCATGACTTGGCACGATCTTCGTGGCCGAGTGGCAAGTACTACGACTGCCAAACCGAAGGTCCCGAGTTCGATTGCCGGCGATGGCAGTAAGATTATCACGCTGTTTTTGGTCTATAAAATTCACGTGACTATAAAATAGCGATAGATTAGCTATCTATTACATGTCATGAGAACCAAAATCATAGCTATACCCTTTACATCGATTTGATTCGCTACAACAACATAATAATAATAATAATAAAAATAATAATAATAAATAATAGTAATAATAATAATAATAATAATAATCATAATAATAATAATACAAAAAAATAAATCACAATAATAATAATAATAATTATAGTAATAGAAACCGACGTGTTTGTATACATGCTTCCCAGATAAACGAATTCGGTAACTTGCTCCGATTTCTTGACGTTCGGTCTTATATCATGTCGAAAAAAAAAGAAAAATGGAGTAAGACATCGATATAATAGTTGGCGCTGGGAACAAAATAATTGGCGCTCTCAAAGTTATCCCTACAAATAGAAATATATCTATTGAAGCAAAAATTGCAGTACATAATGGAGTTCTAGTATCAACTCTAGTATAGTAGTTAAGTTTGGAGCTGGCAAACAGAAGGATAAAGGTAGGATAAATGCCATAGAAAAGAGATCACTATTTATATACATATGATAGAAGAGGTAGACAATAATAATGGACCCCACACTGTTCTTTCCTGACATAATTCTCTCGATTCCTCAACATTCATACATGTCATGCAGGCATTTCGATTTCTCCAACTCCTAACGTGGCCAACATTAAATATTAGATTTATTTTATCGCACCATGTTTTTCTAGGTCTTCCTCTATTTCTAGTTCCGATTACATCGTTACCATTCTTTCTTCGTTCATTGTTCATTAATTTGTTCATCAGTTACAATTATTTTATTGTTATTTTGTAGAATCACTCTTTACATTATTATAGTAAGAGCCAAATCGATGTAAAGGGTATTATAGCTATCATAGTGATTCTCGTGGCATGTGATATATCGCTATTTTATTGTCACGTGATTTCTACACCAGATCCAAAGGCCCACTGCCTTTGGCAGTCAGTTTTAATTTTACTTATGATGCAATCATCTGCTTTACATTTTTACCTCATTTCTTAGTTTGGTATTCTATTAAAAATGTACATGAAATAATTAATTTATTGCTGTTGTAGCAGCCATTTATCGAAAAACTGTGTATTAATAATTAAAGCACACAATTTTGGAGTTTATTTATTAACAATAATATCGTCCAAATGTAAACCCCCGCGTTCGCGGCACTCATTTAGTCGAACAGTAAAATTTCTTATGAAGGCTCGGCAGGTAGACTCCGTAATGGCTGCCATTTCATGAGGAATATTTTCTTTCACTTGTGCTGGGGAAGTCGGTATATTGGCGCAAACTTTAGATTTGAGATAACCCCACAGGAAAAAGTCAGGGGTTTAATCAGGATTGCGTGGAGGCTAATTTATGTCACCTCTCCTGGAGATCAATTTGCCGGGGAAAATTTCATGAACTCGTGGAAGAGACGTATTGGACTTGTGTGACGTTGCTCCGTCCTACTGGAACCATATTCTTTGACAATTAAGTAATTCTTGACTGTGGACATGCACTTGTAAGGCCTTGTGGTCAAGTCATTATTCCTCTCGCTCTCATGGCCTTACCATCTATAATCCAGCATATTGAATAGTTTATCTAGCACACGACGTATAGTATAAAAGCAAGAAGTAATTGTTTAAACGTGGTACGATCAAATAAATCAAATATTGAATGTCGGTTATGTGAGGAGTCAGAGAAATCGACGCGCGTGCATGACACGATGTATGAATGTTGAGGAAGCGAGAGAAATATGTCAGGAAAGAAAAGTGTGGCAGACCATTCTTTCTGCCTACCTCTCCGGGGAGACGGCGTGATGGTTATTTTATTTTATTTTAGATTATTTGGAACTAGAAATCTACAATAGGAACCGAGGAAAACGTGGCACGTGATGGTTAGTTAGTTAGTTTTTAATTGTTTGGATAGACCATAAATTCCCAAATATTTTTGATCCATCGCCGGGAATCGAACTCGGGACCTTCGGGATGACAGTTAAAGCACTTACCACTCGGCCACGAAGGTCGCCTTTTTTGTTCTAAACACTTTCATTCGTACTGCGCTCACTTCTTATATTAGTTAGTAAAAAATATTGTAATAATTCTGGTCAATTTTTTGGCATAAAGATAGGAGTGACATCTCCAGGCGGCTTCTAACAATGCGCTAATGGCGATAGCCTTCACATTGTGTTAATAAAGTAGTTCTGCTAAATGCTAAAAATTAATCTCCATAGATGGCGTTAGTGTGTGGATTATATAGATTAATTTTAAAAAGATTAACGTATGTTATCAAAATCTACATAGATGGCATATTGAAACTGACATGCGAAGTTAAGCATAGATTTGTAACATATACTCGTATACAACCTCCAAAAATTTGTCAGACATGGTCATAAGAAAGGTGGAATGGGGAATGTTGTAATTACATAAAGTGTGCACTTAACCCAACCAATGACAGGTCATAAGTCCTGTAAACACCTTGATCAACCATATTCAGTTTCCAATTTGCATCTTCGTCTCTATTGAGATACAATTAAATCATGAAGAAGTAATTGTTTGGATAGACCATAAATTCCAGAACTGTTTTGACCCATCGCCGGGAATCGAACTCGGTCACCTTAATTGTTTATTCGTACTGCGTTCACTTCTTATATAAGTAAGTTAGTTATTTTTAATATTCGTGGTGAAGCATCCGTTCGTAAAGAGGCTGTAGCGGTTGAGATTGTGTCTTGTGTAATAAAATGTAAATAATAAATTATCGGGATTCGGGACAAATCCGCATTAACTTATGCAGTGGCGCGCGGGGCCGGAGTGAGTAATGTGCGGCCCGCGCGCGCGAGGTGGCAATTCACTTGTTACTAAAAAGTTGCCAAGGTGCCGACTCGGTTGTGTTTCAAAGTTAAAGAAGATAAATAACAGGCGGGCCCGCGCGCGGGTCGCCATCTTGCGATAAATCACGCGGGCATTTTTCACGGGAGTAATATACGTGTCTTGGAAAAGTTTATCTTCATACGTAAGCGGGGCGATTTATGGGCCCGCGCGGAGAAATGCCACTTTGGGCGGGAAACTCGCCACCTAGAGGAATGCACGCCGCTGTAGGCCCGCCGAGCTATTTCACAATCTTTCCACAATTTTCCACTCTTTAGGCGTACCTGCCCCAAAAATTTGGTCTGTAAAGTTACTCGGCGTGTGATTCATCCACTCCCCGCATTCCTGAATGTCCAATGAAAATCCAACATTATAATATATATTGTAACTAACTAACTAACTAACTATCACGCCGTCTCCCCGGAGGGGTAGGCAGAAAGAATGGAACGCCACACTGTTCTATCCTGACATACTTCTCTCGATTCCTCTACATTCATACATCTTGTCATGCACGCACGTCGATTTCTCCGACTCCTCACGTGTCCGACATACAATATTTGATTGATTTGATCGTGCCACGTTTTCCTCGGGCTTCCTCTATTTCTAGCTCCGTTCACGCCGTTTACATATACCTTCTTTACCATTCTGTCTTCACTCATTCTTTCCATGTGTCCAAACCATCTTTATGACCCTTTCCTTATTTTGTTCATAACACTTTCATTCGCACCACATTTACTTCTTATACTTGCATTTGTCACTCTATCATATACAGATTTGGCACACATTCGTCTTAGAGATCTCATTTCTACTGCATTTATTCTACTTTCATCCTTCTTTTGCCAGTTCCATGCTTCACTTCCATACATAAGGGTCGGCACAAGAACACCATTGTGCCCTGCCATCTTGGCTTTTTTGGATAGGCTTTTGTTTGCGATGACAACTTTAAGTGCACCATTTGTACAATACTTAAATTTGCAATTCGATATTTTGAATTTCTTCTATATACGCCATACTTTGTGGTGTTATGATGCTTTATTTCTCTTTTTCTTTTTTATATACTTTGTATATACAACAGTCATATTAAAAAAAATAAAATTATATTGACATATTTCGGACAACCAGTCCTTCTTCAGTGATACATATTATAAAGATAACTAACTATCTAACTAACTAACTAACCATCACGCCGTCTCCCCGAAAGGGTAGGCAGAAAGAATGGACCGATGCGGCACTCCATCCTTCTCTTTTCGCCCCGCGGCAGATGCGGTGTGATAGGTTGCGAACCTCATCGCCACCAATAGGCATCTCCCACGCACACTTCTATCGTCCAACATCCACAAAATAAATCTAAAACAAATAATATAAATTACATTGATATAAAATAAAATAACAAAATAAAAATAATTTAATACAAAATGTTTTTATATGGTACACACATTATCTATTTAATTTATGTTCCACGTATTCACCGTTTTTACTATATAGATACATTTTTATAATATTATAAAATTGTTTACATAATCTGACAGATGTTATAAAGATTTATTTTGGATCGTTTATGCTTTTGTTACAACAAATATTATGATTCAATTTAAATTTTTAAAATAATAATTTAAAGTTCTTATTGGGGTTCGGGTTATTACTGGCAACAAAGGAAATAAATTAAAGATTGGACATGATTTTAAATAATGGTATCGTAATGCATTTAGTCTTAAAATTTATTCATTTACTTGCTGGACGGTTTTTAAAGCGCTTCACGGAATGGCACCAGCCTATATATCTGAACTTTGTGTTGCTGATAAACCTAACTTGCGGCAATCTAGGCTTCGATCAGCAAACTCCTCGGAAATAGGCAGATTAGTTGAGCCAAAGCGCAACCCCCACAGAGCTTTTGCAGTGGCAAGTTCGTCCGCCTGGAATATGCTTCCTGCACGACTCAGTTGCATTGGCAATCCGACAGATTTCAAATCTCACCACCCACCTTGTCAAAATATCGCAAAAAACGTAAACAACGGTTATCTGATTGCTGGTGTCACATGCAGCTCTCATGATTAAAAACATTGTCAAAGCGCCCTTGAGGTGAACTATTCACGAAAACGGTGCTGTACAAATTAGCCTAATTATTATTATAATTACTTGATCTAAAGCATAAAGCACGAAGGTATAAAAAATTATAGATCTTGCGATCTGTTTTTATAGGATATCAATTTTTTTCCTATGATGAAGACGTTCAGCTTTTTCTCTATCTCTTTGGTGGTCGTTCTGTCCCTCTGTCCTCTGGAGATCTTAAGATTCCTTGCTGGATCCATCCTTTCGATATAGTCTTTCCAGAATTGTCATCTCTACCAACTCCCCACTATGTCATCAATTTTGCAGGATCTGCGAATCTCTTCGTTGGGTATCCTATCTCTAAGGGTTCTACCCACGATAGGTCGCAATTTTGAGATGTTTGGTTCGACAGTGTCTGCTCTTGCTTCGATTCCGTAAGTCATAATGGGCCAGATGCATTTTTCATAAATCGTAATATTGCTTTCCACGACCACATACTTATTGTCCCAAATACTGCCCATCAGGCATCCGGATATAACTGATGCTTTATTAGTCTGTTTTTTAACTTCATTATACAAATCACTGCAACTAGATATCTCCATACCCAAATATGTCATAAAAACTTCTAGACATGTCTTAAAAATAAATTAATAATGATGTATACTAAGCGAGAGAAGTACTCGTATGTCAGGACAGAACAGTGTGGCGTTCCATTCCTTCTGCCTACCCCTCCAGTGAGACGGCGTGATAGTTGGTTAGTTTAGTTTTTTTTAAACCATTATTTATTCTTCTATGCATGTAAAGTATATGTCCAAACCATACCAGTAATCTTTTCATAATTGTGTTAATAAAACATTTCTTTCGTTCTACATTCATTCCTTTATTTTATATATTATATAAAGAAATCTTTATTTACACTTCTAAATGATTATTTTTGGTCTTCATAGCCGAGACCATCGGTTTTAGCTATGTAGAGTATCTATCGTTCACGCGATGCCACTGGTTGATTTTCGTGTCAAAAGGAGAAATGATTGACTACAAAAAATATGACCATATTTGATTATAGGTAATTTTTATTGTTAAATAATACACGTACTTGTATGTGTATCCGCGCCAACATACGTGTTGTTTATTTTTGGTCCAATGAGCACTAAATTAGCCGATATCCAAACAAAACCCACAATTCAGTCTTATCGCTCACCTTTGCTTCAAATACTTCCGAAAGTATTTCCCGAAAGTCAGGGCCGGCCGCGGCGCCCGCGCTCGGGGCAGGGCAGGACCGGCGTGATTTATTCTTCCAGCGCCACACACAATGGGCGCCACTTTTTCAGCTAATTTGTGAAGTAGAGTTTAAAAGCCGCAGTAAAAGTCAGCTCTGGGAAGATTAACATCGCCGTTAGTACCAAGGTATGTTTTTTGGAGGTTTGCCAAAACGAATTTTTTGTTTATTGATAATAAAGACGATTATAGTTAATTAAAATTAGTTTATTACACAAGTAGGACGTTTTTAAATATTAAAATTTATTGAAAAATATACGAGGTGAGTAAAAATAAACTGTTTGGTATTTTCGATATCATAATTGGATTACCTCAATAAAAAGTTTCCCGAAATATATTTTTTCAGCTTTTTTGTACAAGTAAATTCGAAATTTTATTTTCGTATGTTCATTGTAAAAAGGGCATAATTTATAATTATACCAAATTAGTTGTGGAGGTGAGAGACCCAGAGGATGAAAAGGCTTATGTTCAGCAAAGTATGGAGAGAGGCTGACGATGAATACCAAATGTACAAGTCTAACAGTATTTTTGTTGGCTAAGAAATATTATTTAATTATAAGAAGGTAGATTTGAAATAATCTAGTTTCGCAACGAAACGGATCAATTTTGTTCTTTTTCTTTTAATTTCTCTGAAGATCTGTGACACAGGAATCACGTGTCCATCCCTCCATCTCTTAGATGGTCTTCCAGGCAGACAGCTGTAGGTATATCCGAGTTTGTCATTATCCATTCTGACCCTGCAGTATCTTTTTCTGAATCTACTCTACCGAACCATTTTATTGGTATATAAAATATTATAACAACACTATATTTGGCTTAATACAATTAATTATTTTGGGATATATAAAATTCAACATTAATCAAGAAGCGTTTAGTAAGTATATAATAGAAATAGTATAATTTTGTTTATATGACGTCATGTGTAATAGAAATATGTAGCTCATTCTGCCACATGGTAAACCTTTCCGCATTACGTCCTGCCTTTCAGACAGGGTTGGCAGAGGGAACTGCAAACAGCTCGGCCCACAATTAGCGTCCAAGATTGATGGGGCAATCTGCTCCCCCCTCCCCGCTTCGCCCCTGGCCCGCCATTACACTACCCCCGCCCGCCCTGACGCCCTAATAGTTATTTATGCTGGCGCAAAAAAGCTAAGAGTCGGGAGCTACTTGTGGTGTAACTTACACCCTTCTGTAAATGCGAAGTTAATGGTTACGTTATTTGTTACACAGCAGATTTTTCGTTCTGTTTTTCCACTAACGAAATTGCGGAGTCATAATTTGATTAGATCTGAAGAAAAATATCGAATTTTTAAACAATTTCGTCCATCATAACATTTCCACACGTGCATGCAATATTTCGTGAATATTCTTCTTATTCTATTCTTCGAAAATCATGTCAATAGCATGGGGGTTTTGTAGCAGTGGCACTAAAAATACTATAGTTCTCTTTTCTTGTCATTTCCAGGGATGCCGGGTGTTGCAGTAACACCACACGTGGAAGACTTTCCTTAAAAATGTTTATTTTTTATTATTTTTTTATTTTATGGTAAACAACAGGTCGTTTGAACCCAATTACTGTATATAATATATTTTAGCTATTATATTGATTCTTATGACATGTGATAGGTAGCCAATCAATCGCCATTTTATTGTCACGAGAATTCTACACCAGATCAAAGACAGTGACAATCACACTGCCATCGCCGAGAATCGAACCCGGGACCTTCGGTGTGGAAGTTAGAGCTCTTACCGCTCTGCCACGAAGGTCGACAGTAGAATTAAAAATATGTATTTTTGTATTTAATCAATGTCTGTTTGAGAAATTATATTTACAAAGGATGAGACAGTGGAGAGAGATATTGAAAGAAGAGTTGGGGGTAAGTAATAAAGTAAATAGTGCAGTTGAAGTTGTCATCAGAAACAAAAGCATATCATTAAAAGTTAAGATGGCAGTGCACAATGATGTTTACGGGCCGACCCTTATGTATGGGAATGAAGCATGGAACTGCCAAAAGAAGGATGAAAGTAGAATAAATGTAGTAGAAATGAGATCTTTTCAACGAATATGTGGTAAATCTGAATATGACAGAGAATCTTAGGAAATTGAAAATAATTTTGCTTAATCCACTTATGCTTCGGAGGATACCTCCATCTTCAGGTGTAAAAATATAATAAAAACTAAACAAAGAAAGACTAAACAGAGAAAAACCCATTTAAAATTCGATACAATTGTTCAAATTTAAATTTTTTTTATTTAATTTTCAATTAATTAATTTTAAAATTTGAATTATTGTATCGAATTTTAAATGCGTTTTTATATTAGTCTTTCTTTGTTTAGTTTTTATTATATTTCTATTCCTAATGATGGAGGTATCCTCCGAAACATGTCGTGTTTTTTAAAATATTTTTAAAATAATTAGTTGATTAAACAAAGTTATTTTCAATTTCCAAAGTATATTACTATGGAATTCCACAGTGTTAATGCCTTAGCGTTCAATAAGTTGATAGAGAATCAGTTAGTTAGTAATCAATTGATTCACCATTTATGTTTAAGTCTTGACACATATATTCATGACACATTTTTTGAGAGATCTAATTTCTACTACAAAATGTTATTTACTATTTTGTTTTGTGACACTGATGAAGCATCGGATGGAGCGAAATCGTCAAGTATTTTAACCCATATTGTGTGGCTAGCTACATTTACAGTCTGAAGATTGGTTTCGAACCGTATCATATATGCATGTGTCTTATAAGCTCTTTACTACTTAATTAAGTGTAATATTATAGTGAACTAAGACAATCTCTCTGAGCTGCAAATACAGTCAGCTATTGCAAACCGATTATTTTTATTTTACTGAAAATAAAGCCAGACGCACGATGAGGGTTAAAAACATACTAACATAGTGGTAAAAATAGATATACAAGTGTTATAATCAACTTATTGAACGCTAAGGTTATGAAATTATGGAATTCCATATTAACACTATGGAATTCCATAGTAATATACTTAGGAAATTGAAAATAACTTTGTTTAATCCACTAATTAGTAAAAAAATATAAAAATATACAAAATATTGTATTGTGTATGATAGAGTGTCGAATGAAAATATAAGATGAGTATGCGGTGCCAATGATGGTGTTATGAACAAAATAATGAAAGGATCATTAAGATGGTTTGGACACATGGAAAGAATGAACGAAGAAATAATAGAAAAAAAATATATGTTAACGATGTAAATGGAACTAGAAATAGAGGAAGACCGAGGAAAACCTGGCACGATCAAATAAATCAAATTTTGAATGTCGGCCACGTGCATTATAATGTATTTAAATATATTTCGTTTTCATCCTCGTTCCCTCACTACCCAAATTTTGTCTATGGCGCCGTATGTTATGTTACTCTATGGCAGCCTCTAATTGCGTTCTAATATTTCAAATGTACACGCACTAATAGAAAACAATCATATATAGATTGTAGATATCTTACCCCGTGTACAAACATATTGTAGCTATGAAATTATAATGAACGATTAGCTAAAAAAAAGTCATTCATACGCTATTCAAATTTCAATAACAATAAAATAATTGGATTAATATGCAAATCTCTCTTTGTATTGTGCGAAGTATCTGATTAAACACTGACTATTTAGCGTGTGTACAGCTGGCATAGAAGAAAATAACCTTTGTTTTGAACAAATTTGCAGAGCTAATATATCATACTCCAAACGCTCCGAGAGATTAATGGTTTCCGCAGACTGGGGATCTTTGTACAAATTAGCATGTCAGCAAATTGTTCAAAGAAGAAAACATGATTCAAGCCAAATAAAGCATGCAGCTGCTGGGTACCATAATACCGCACAAATAACGTCAGAACTATTTGGACAGGTACCGAATGTGATGAATTTATATGACATACAATTATTTAACATTCGGAGTTGCGGTAATATTAAAGTTTTATGCAAATAATCATTATGTCTGACATTCATCTGACTATGGGTTTTAATTCTTCTTCTTCTTCTTTGCTAGCCTTCTTCCCTGCACTGCTGGATATAGGCCTCTTCCAATTTCTTCCACTCGTCACTATCCTGCCCCCTTTGTATCCAAGATTTTCCAACCCTTTTGATAATATCATCGGTCCATCTCATCGGTGGCCTTCCGACACTTCGCCTATTTTCCCATGGTCTCCAACTGAGTATCCTGGATGCCCATCTGTTGCCACCCTGTCTAGCCAAGTGTCTAGCCCATTGCCATTTCAATTTCGCCACTCGGTCCATGACGTCAGCAACCCTGGTGCGGCGTCTGATTTCTCAATTTCTTATGCGGTCACGCAAGCTCACACCAAGTATCTGTCTTTCCATGGACCTCTGTGTACACTTGAGCCCGTGGGCACTTTTTGCTGTAAGAGTTGTCGTCTCTAGTCTGTATGTCATCATGGGCAGTATACACATGTCGTAGACCTTTTAATTATTTAACATTATTTGGATTATAATGGTGTTCTTAGTATACCGATCCTTATGTATGGAAGCGAAGCATGGAACTGGCAAAGGAAGGGTGAATGTAGAATAAATGCAGTAGAAATGAGATCTCTTAGACGATTGTGTAGATACTTTGTGTATGATAGAGTGTCGAATGAAAGTATAAGAAGTTAATGCGATACGAATGATGGTGTCATGAACAAAAAAATTAAAGGATCATTAAGATGTTTGGGACACATTAAAAGAATGAATGAAGAAAGAATGGTAAAAAAAATACATGTTAACGTGGCACGATCAAATAAATCAAATATTGAATGTAGGCCACATGAGGAGTGAGAGAAATCTACGCGCGTGCAAGACACGATGTATGAATGTTGAGGACTCGAGAAAAATATGTCAGGAAAAAAGGTATGTAAGTCCATTATTTCTGCTTACCCCTTCGGGGAGACGGCGTGGTGATTATTTTATAATATTTTATTGTATATTATTTGGAACTAGAAATGTACAATAGGAACCGAGGAAAAAAGTTGCACGATCAAAGAAATTTGCAACAATTGTTTAATTTTCTTCCAC
The DNA here is from genome assembly GCA_022606425.2 of Lepidostoma basale. Classification (NCBI taxonomy): domain Eukaryota; kingdom Metazoa; phylum Arthropoda; class Insecta; order Trichoptera; family Lepidostomatidae; genus Lepidostoma; species Lepidostoma basale. The sequence continues at coordinate 549,847 of JAHDVF020001575.1, forward strand.
TTCTTATTTTCTACTATTTACACAGCTCCCCACTCTATCTGTCATTTTGATAAATATTTTATTTTAAAATTGTTGCGTAAGTTTTTACGCTGGGAGCAATATGTCTTTTGAGATTTTGGGAAAATCTTAGTAACTCGTTTTTCTCGATTGACGTTTCGGAGATCTTAACTGCCTTAGAGCCACTGCACCGATCTCCAAAACGTCGGTCGAGAAAGATGAGTTACATGGATTTTCCCAGTATCTAAAAAAATATACTGTATTTTCAAAAAAAAAATTTGGCGTGTTTTATTTCTTGTTCCTTTTTTATCATTATTTCTTCATTCATTCATTCCAAGTGTATTTGACTACTCATAAAAACCACAGTGAGTGTTCTCACACAAATGATTCACAGTAATACTCGTATCTGCGTTGTGGATAATTGTATGATTTGCTTCAAATCAATAATGATTCGTATTATTACACACAATAAAACCGAAGGACGTTCCATTGAAACATTTTTCCTGAATGATTGTACTAAATAAATTAACATATACAAACATTCAATGAAGTTTTTACTCTGCATTTACTCAAAATGACTGGAATATTTTACAGATAAAAAATGATATCAAGTGAAATCGTTGAAATGAGGATTTAAATTGTGTAATTATTAAACATTGAAAAAAGCAAGATTTTTCTTCTGTTGAATTGATTATGTAAATGAAAAATAAAATTTATAGTGTAAATATTATCATTTTTATTATTTTGTAAAATAATAATAATAAACATATTAACCTGCTCCTGTCTCTTTACTGATTCTCTTTACTTTAGTGTTTTTAGCTTGTACATAGTTCTGGTGTCGAGAATGTACGAAGTATGCAATTAGCATGACCTTGTGATGAACGTGTCAAAGTCTAAAGTTATGGTATTTGAAAAGGAAGAATGTATGACGGATTGTGACATAAGTGCGAACGGTGAGAAATTAGAGCAAGTTACCGAATTTGTTTACCTGGGAAGCATGTTTACAAGAGATGGAAGAATGGAGAAAGATATCGAAAGAAGCGTTGGAGCTGGAAACAAAATAAATGGTGCACTCAAAAAAATTACCGCAAATAGAAATATATCCACTGAAGCAAAGATGGTAGTGCACAATGAAGTTCTATTGCCGACCCTTATGTATGGAAGTGAAACTTGGAGTTGGCAGAAAAAAGACGAAAGTAGGATGTATGCCAAACCTATAAAATGACAGTGCACAATGGTGTTCTTGTACCGACCCTTATGTATGGGAGCGAAGCATGGAACTGGCAAAAGAAAGATGAAAGTAGAATAAATGTCGTAGAAATCGTGACACGATCAAATAAATCAAATATTGAATGTCGGCCAGGTGAGGAGTCAGAAAAATCGACGCGCGTGCTTGACACGATGTATGAATGTTGAGGAATCGAGAGAAATATGTAAGGAAAGAAAAGTGTGGCAGTTCATTCTTTTTTCCTGTCTCTTTTAAATCTTCTTCTTCTTTTAATAGATCTCACAATCTGTTACACAGTCTCGTCGGATGATGAGGTCCAGATGTCCCTCCATCTCTTAGGCGGTCTTCCAGGTGGGTGGTGTCCGGAGAGGATTTCATAAGCGGCTGTAGATGATGTAGGTAGTCTGTCATCATCTATTCGGGCTACATGGTCCCTCCAGTATCTTCTTCTGGATTTATACCACTGAACGATATCCTCTATTTCGCAAGTTTTTCTTATGTCTGCGTTGCGGACACGATCTTGGAGAGTTTTTCCAATAATTGATCTTAGGACCTTCATATTCGATGTTCTTAGTAGACCCTTGGTTCGCATAGTGTCGGCTCGCGTCTCTACAGCGTACATCATGATAGGTCGCATGCATATCTTATAAATTATGATCTTGCTGTCGATACGCATGTGTTTGTTCTTCCAGACCAGATTCTTCAGATATCCAGGCATTTTTAAATGATTTATTTTATTTAATGGAAATACATATTTTTCATTTGTTTCAATGACAATTTGAATAATTTCTTCAATATTCTTTTAAAGTTCTTGCTGGTGTTGGTTGGTTTTAAGTGCCTAATTACTGCTAATTAAAAAAAAGGTGGATGCGTGGAACATTAATTAAATCATATAATAGACAATATGTGCACCATCTAAAAAGAACATTTTGTGTTAAATTATTTTTATTTTGTTATTTTATTTTATATCATTGTATTTTATATTATTTGTTTTAGATTTATTTTGTGGATGTTGCAAGATCGAAGTGTGCGCGGGAGATGCCTATTGGTGGCGATGAGGTTCGCAACCCATCACACCGCGTCTCCCGCGGGGCGAAAAGAGAAGGATGGAGTGCCGCATCGGTTAAAGTGTGACAGTCCATTCTTTCTGCCTACCCTTTCGGGGAGACGGCGTGATGGTTAGTTAGTTAGTTAGTTAGCTGAACATATTTCATCTCGCATTATTTTATAACTATTATATATAATAGTTAATAATTAATAATAATTCATTAGCGGGGCGAAATGTTTTCAAAGCTTTAAATTTCTTAAAAGCAAATATTCATTTTACTAATTATTTATAATGGAATAAAAGTAATCTTTTAAGAAACAAGCCATATTTTATTGGTATGATACATGCTTCGCTTTATTAATGCATTGCATTTGATATCAGATAATACCCTATCAAGGCGAAACATGTTATTCCATTAAAATATTATGTAGTAAAACTTATAGAAAACGTATGTTTTCGTTAATATAACATACATGTTTCGCTTTACTAAGGCATTAATTTATATATTTTTTTAAAAGACTTAATTTTTCTTTTTAATATTTTTAATATCAAGGATTTACATCAATGTTATTAGAATTTCTTTTACAATCTTCAATGTGAGCAGAAAATAGCTCATTATTATGAAGAAGGAATCTGTTCGTGTCCAGGCTTGAACCCATGTCCCCTGGATCAGGAGCCAAGCATTCTATCCCCTAGACCACCATCCGGTTTGATATCAGATAATACCCTATCAAGGTGAACGATGTTATTCCAATAAAATATTATGTAGTAACACTATATAATATAACATTTTAAATAATTAGTTTCATATTATTGTAAAAGAAACAACAAATAAATTGAAAATATTGTCTGTGGTTATATTTTTTATACCATTTTTTAAAGGTCCCATAAGCTCCCATCTTTCCGGCCACCAGCTTACGCGGGGTAATATTTCACACAATCTCCGATGTCACCGCCTTCAATAACCTACTTCGCGTATAATGGCGTAATCCGACGTCACGTCACCGGTAGGGATAAAATAACACAAAGAATGCCCCCCCCCCCCGCGGCTGTTTATCGCTCTTTCAATGCGGAATCTTGATACATCTGATGCGATAATTGAAACCGTATTTGCGTCAACGTCAGTCCAAGTATACCGCAAAACATTTGAGGCGTGCGTGAGTACTCCCCTTGGGAAGAGTGGGGTACGTTACTACAAAAAAATATATATAAGTTTAATTTTTATTCCACAAAATGAAAGAAAAATAGAACAAGTGCACTACTAAACACGAAATATATATATATATTTTTAAACTTTCGTATGAAGCACTTAATTTGTGGTGTCACACTATTAAATAAAATAATAATATAATACGTTTTTAGTAATATTTATTGACACCACTTTATTTGGTAACACCAACCGGTTTCGCTCCCTCTGGAGCTTCGTCAAGGCGAGAGATCCATTTTTTTTTCCTTAATGAGCATGACTCAAAGTCTTAACAGTCTATCCGTCCTCGCGCCCATTTTCTCCTACCGCCACACTTTCTCCCCTCCACATTATACTTATTTCTTCATATGTTGTTATCTATTTTTATATTTAGTTTACTCCCTTACCTTGACGATGTTTCGGCGAGAGCGATACCGGTTGGTGTTACCAAATAAAGTGGTGTTAATACAAATTAGTAAAAGTGAATTATTATTTTATTTTATTTTATTTTTTACAAATATTTTTAAATTTTATTATTCAATCGTTTTAGAATTGTCTTGTTAATAATAATGTTAATATTAAAATAAAATATTGATGGAAATATCGGTAATTTATAAGTTGCTCATTTGTATTAATTAATAAATATTAAGTTTTACACCATTGCTCGAGAAACAATAAATACAATACATTTATAAAAAAAAATGAAAAAAAAAATGTGGCGGTTGTTAAAACAATAATGTATTGGTTCAACCTATCAGCTTACACCCCTTCGCGGAACGGGTGGGATGGTTAGTTAGTAAATTTGGCATTACATGTCTCAATAGAAAAAACACCGAATAAACGGTAGGCAGAGAGAATCGATCACTACACTACTCTATCCTGACACACATCTCTTTTCTAGCTTTCTCCAAAATCATACAGGTCATGGTCATGCCAAGTTTTAATCAGCCTCCCATGACTCCATGGGGTAGACAACGAAGAAGATTCTGGAATGCGCGCGTGCAGAGATTTGCAGCCTGATTTCAGGAACAGCCCAAAGGTCTATAAGGAGAAGAAGAAGAAGAGCATAGATTTTCGTGTATGCATTTATTAGTCAAAATATTCTTCCCCAGCTTCCCCTATTTATGTTACAAAAAACATCCGTTTACCCTATACACTGTTGAACAGTGGCGGTAAACTGATACCCGATCTACAATTCCCTTTCTCATGTTATGCGCTAATAAAAGCACTCAAATTTCTTGAATGCAATCCTGTTTGGGGGACGGTCCTTCGAGTTGATGAAAGCAAATAATGCCCGGCGAGAAATTCTAAAGAATCGCATTGACGTAAATAAAATCCCCCTGATGTGGGTACCGGATCTAAAACTGGTTTTTAAATAAATAACTATAATTATTGTTATTTAAGTGCGAAAATAAAGTACAATACAATAAAGGTACATAAAAGAAATAAATTAAAACGTTTAACTGTGCAATACTAATTATTTTAAGCACCTTCTTAATACACAACACAATTAATTTTATCTAACAGCGTGTGAAATATATTTATTAAGCTTATACTGGAAATGGAAATGTTTATATATACCTATTTATATATTGTATAAACAAATAAAAATAAAATGAGAATAACAGTGCATAAAGTTTCATACATGTTGTAATTTATATATACGAATCATATCAAGAGAAATGTTTATAGAGTCATGCGAAAGGAAACATGTTAATTACCTCTTTGTTTCCTTAATGTTTCATATAAAGTATTTAATATTGATGAGATCACCATTAACAAATTTGATTTCAGATAACAAATTAAATTAAAATTAAAACAACTAGTTCACTGTTTTGGCCGAAACACTATGATACTTCAACATTATAAACTGTTAAATTTATCTTTGTTTTTATGTATCACAATTTTATTTTTATTTTTCGCGACAGCAGGAACAAACATACATAAAGTGTTGAAAAATCACGAAAATTTGTTACAAATTAAAACAGTTGATATATTATTGTAACACTGATGATGTCAACATAGGTTGACGAAACAGCTGTCGCGAAAAATAAAATAAAATTGTGATACATAAAAGAAAAGTCTCATAATTTATCAATTAATAAGATTAAAACAGTCTAGAAGAGATACAATAACAAATATAATAATAATAATTATTCTTTTTCTTCTTCCTTATCGTAGACCTATGTGGTCTGTTCTCCAGAGTGTTGCTCCTCCTGTGAGGTAGATTAGCAGCTGTCCTTCCATCTTTTAGGAGGTCTTCCATGAGAACGAGTCTCATGAGGCTGATTATGCAATGCAATGTAGGGGAGTCTGGTGGTGTCCATTCTTTGAACATGACCGTACCAGTCCCCTTTTCTCTGTCTGCTCCATCTTATAATAATAAATCCAAAATAATAATTAATAGTGTTTAATTTTTATATTAAAATATCATAAAACCTCCCAAATAATAACCAAATGTATAAAGTATGAAATTTTAAAAATGTGTAAAAAGTTTGAAATTTAATAAACGTAGAACTAATTAATAAAACAGTCCACTTTGGTACAAGGTTATTTAAAGACAAATGAATTATAGATTCCTTATATCCTTTAATATAAGGTTATCAAATAAAATGAAATCAAATCAGTTTATTAACTCAAAAGATATTACAATCAGGAAAATGTTTAAGGCATCTATTAAGTACAGGTAAAATATTATAAAAATACAACCAAGTACCAGGAACGCATCAGAGATGGTTCGACATTAGGAAGACAAGATATTTTCTAAAGTCAAGAGTATTTGTTCCCTGAACGTACCTTCACTAATATAAAAGACGTCGATCTCCGAGGAGACCGCGTTCAGCAAACTAATTGCTCTTCCCATCGGTGTCACCGGTGTCACCAGTAATGTTTGAAACGCGCTTACGAAATTCAACTAACTAACTAACTAACCATCACGCCGTCTCCCCGAAAGGGTAGGCAGAAAGAATGGACTGTCACACTTTTACTGATGCGGCACTCCATCCTTCTCTTTTCGCCCCGCGGGAGACGCGGTGTGATGGGTTGCGAACCTCATCGCCACCAATAGGCATCTCCCGCGTACACTTCGATCTTCCAACATCCACAAAATAAATCTAAAACAAATAATATAAAATACAATGATATAAAATAAAATAACAAAATAAAAATAATTTAATACAAAATGTTATTTTTAGATGGTGTACATTTGTCTATTTAATTTATGTTCCACGAATCCACCGTTTTTTAAATTTAGCACATAATATAATAACACATAATGTTTTTCCGATGTTGCACATGTTGACATGGACGATCCGGACTTTTGTGTTTATTTAATTTATGTTACACGTATCCACCGTACGAAATTCAAATTTTCTAAAAATTTTGTTCTCTTTATGGTCAAAAAAGACGCACATTATATCTTGAGAGTTCGCCTCAATACAGACCTCACAATAATGAATAAAAGTGTCGAGGGCTCTCGGCCCGCCCTGTCGCCGCGGAGCGGGCGTGTTGACGCGGGCACAAAAGCCGCAAACAACACGCAGCCGTAACATTAATTTCATGTTGATGTGTCATTTCTGTGGGCTGGACCGGGAAACTGGACGGGGGCGCCGGCCAGCGCAGGATCAAGGGAGGCAGATTTTTAACACTACACCATACAAAATATATACTAATTAATAATAATGAAAACAAGTAAGATTTTGATACTTATTGCGAATGTAAACAAATTAAACATTATTTGTCTTTTTTATATAACTAACTAACTAACTAACCATCACGCCGTCTCCCCGAAGGGGTAGGCAGAAAGAATGGACTGCCACACCTTTCTTTCCTGACATATTTCTCTCGGTTCCTCAACATTCATACATCGTGTCATGCACGCGCGTCGATTTCTCTGACTCCTCACATTGCCAAATTCAATATTTGATTTATTTGATCGTGCCACGTTTTCCTCGGTCTTCCTCTATTTCTGGTATCTTTAACATATATTTTTTTTACCATTCTTTCTTCATTCATTCTTTCCATATGTCCAAACCATCTTAATGATCCTTGACGAAACATTTCGTCTTTTTTATATACTTTGTATAATTGTACAAGAATATCTGAAATTTAAAAAAAATTAAATATCAGACAACCCGGTTCTTCCTCAGTGATATTATAAAGATATTTAAAATATTATAAAATTGTTTACAAATATGATCAGTTTCGACAGATGTTATAAAAAAATATTTTGGAACGTTTATGCTTTTGTTATAACAAATATTATGAATCAATTTAAAATTTAAAATAATAATTTAAAGCTCTTATTGGGGTTCTGGTAATTACATACAACAAAGGAAATAAATCAAAGATGTTAAATTTATTTGATTATTTATAATCTTTTCTTTATTTTTAATTGCTTTCACATTACATGTTTGGCCTTTCTAAGGCATTATCAAATGTGATAATAACATTTGATAATGCCTTAGAAATGCGAACATATCATTCCCATAAAATATAATAAAACTTGTAGAAAACTGAGGTTTTAATTTGTATTAATTATTTAATATGGAGTTTTACATCATAATTCAAGACTTTATTTACAAAAGTTATATATATTTACACCTGTACAATAAATAAATGATCTTTGCCTGTAAATCGCTTCCAACTTCTATAAACCAGTTACCTGTCAAAATCAATAAAATTTCTTTCTTTTTTTCTTTTTTATACATATACTTTGTATATAAAACACTTACATTAAAAAAATTAAAATTACACAGACATGTTTCGGACAACCAGTCCTTCTTCAGTGATATATATTATAAAGATACATATTTATTTTAATAAAATATTATAAAATTGTTAAATGATCTGACAGATGTGATAAAGATTAATTTTGGAACCTTTTGACAGCTAACTGGTTAACATAAGTTGGAAGCGATTTACAGGCAAAGATGTTAAAATCAAATATTTTTTTTATTGTTCAGGTGTAAATATATATAAATTTTGTAAATACAATCATATCATTTTGGAATCAATAGGATTGAATTTTTTTTTAGATTTATTCCACAACAACAACAGACCAACATGAAGTTTCCTCGAAGAGGAAGTCGAGAAAAATGCACCACCACACTACTTAATGCTGACAAACTTTATTGACTCACTCCAAATTCATACAGTAAATCATACATGTTCATTTTTCGGATTTGAAAATCACCAACCTTTTACATTTGATTAATTTGGTCATTCCATGTTTTCCTTTTTTATCTTCCTCAACTCTGTACTCCATTCACATTGTTAACGTATATTTGCTTACGAACTACTTTCGACTTGAATTAATATACAATTTTATAATATAAAATCAAGGAACACGTTCGTAACAACACATACTTATTAAGGAAAATTATGATGTAAACAAAAACTAGATTCGGCCCTGCTATGGGGTGGAAGTACCCAGAGTCGCATCCGGTTCGGTTCACGGGAGATTAATCTTCTGAAATTGCGCGTATCAAGTTTCCTGTTTTGACAACAGGGGCGCATTCAAGTGGCTAATTGTGATGCGTCGACCGGTCCTGAATGGATTATTAGGATCTTGTGTGATAGTTTTTGAAATCGACGAACGAGTTTCATTTTCGAGGAACGAAAGACGATCAAAAGAATACGTTAACCCATTTGTGTTCTTCCCAGTTAAATGGTGGTATGTATTTGTGTAATTCCTATTAGAAAAGGGTTGAAAAGATTGCAAAGTAAAAGTATTTAAGTGAATAAATTATATTTTGTTTATGGTGTTACAAGTGAATGAAAAGATAGAAAATAAAAATAATAATTCGTACATTTTTTTTAAATGTTGAAGCTTCTTTGATTTTTATCATTTATATTTATATATCTTCTTCTTCTCTTTTGACCATTTCTAATTTATTTGGGGTAGGCTCTCCTAAATAAACATCGCCAGGCTTATAGGTCTTGGGCTATTCCAATGTTTTGCATTTTTACTATTTATATAATATATAAATAGTAAAAATGCAAAACATATTTATTAAATATACCGCCATCGATTTCTCACGCATTCAATGTTTTTCTAACAAAATATAAAACTACCTATTTTTCAAATAAATACTCAATTTAACTAACTAACTAACTAACCATCACGCCGTCTCCCCGAATGGGTGGGCAGAAAGAATGGACTACCACACTTTTCTTTCCTGACATATTTCTCTCACTTCCTCAACATTCATACATCGTGCCATGCGAGCGCGTTGATTTCTCTCACTTCTCACGTGGCCGACATTCAATGTTTGATTTATTTGATCGTGACACGTTTCCCTCAGTCTTCCTCTATTTATAGTTACACTTACATCGTTAACCTAATTTTTTTTACCATTCTTCCTTCATTCATTCTTTCCATAAGTCCAAACCATCTTAATGATCCTTTCATTATTTTGTTTATAACACCATCATCCGCACCTGTACAATAACACCAATACAATACTCAATTTAACAATTATAATATTATTTGATATATTTAAGACATTTTGGATTTCTGTAATAATATATTTTATTATGAATTAAAACATTGTTTTTTTCCAATTATGAGTTTATTTTATACGACATTTTTCCAAGGTTTGACACCTTCATCATCGGGAAAACGATTCACACGCCTCCCATTCTCACACTCCTGATCTGTATGTATATAAATGAGAAAGTTTATAACAGCGTCACCAGTCTCTCGATGCCATCTAGTTTTTAGCGAAACCGATCGCTGTCTAAATAAAGACAATAAGTGGAAATAGTTAATTATTAACTATTTAATTGAAACACTTTAAGAATAAAGTAGTTAATAAATAACATCGTTTTGTTTAACTAACTAACCATTACGCCGCCTCTCCGGAGGAGTAAGCAGAAAGAATGGATCACCACACTGTTTTGTGCTGACATACTTCTCTCGCTTAATCTACATTCATACATCTTGTCATGCACGCACGTCGATTTCTCCGACTCCTCAAGTGACCGACATTTAATATTTGATCGATTTGAAAGTGCCACGTTTTCCTCGGCCTTCCTCTATTTCTAGATCCGTTCACTTCGTTTACATATACCTTTTTCACCATTCTGTCTTCACTCATTCTTTCCATGTGTCCAAACTATCTTAACGACCCTTTCATTATTTTGTTCATAGCACTTTCATTCGCACCGCATTCATTTCTTATACTTGCATTTGACACTCTATCATTTACAGATTTACCACAAATCCGTCTTAAAAAATTAAGTAGTTAATAAATAACATCGTATTATTTAATTATTATTTAAAATTTACTTCCATAAAAAGATTTCAGTAATATCATTAGATTACCATTCACACAGTATATATCGTTCTCCCGTTGACGAAGACGTAAAACCTTCAAAATATTTCGAAAAAAATAACTCTAAAGTGGCAAAAACATTGTTTTATTTCATAATAAGAATAATTTCTCAATAACAATAATATTTTGGCCCAAGAAATTCATTTCAAGGGTGTTAACGAATCTCTATTGAATTTCAAATAATAATACTCAATTTAACGATAGACGTTCATCCGGGTTGTGTTATAGGAGATATCATCAACAGACATTACAAAATTTATTTTTAAGGCATCTATTGAGAACAGGTAAAATAATATATTATGTATAGTATACTACCAGAAACGCATAAGAGATGGTTCAACATTAGGAAGACAGGATACTCTCCAGAATTAAGAGTAGTTGCCTTCTGAACGTACTTTCACTAACATGAAAGACGTCAATCTCCGAGGAGACCGCGTTCAGCAGACTAATTGCTCTTCCCACCGGTGTCACCAGGGAAAATGGGTTGTTAATTATCTTGTTCATTCTTCATGATGATGACATATTATTTCAGTTTAATAGATTATCATTCGGTAGATTGAAATCCTTGAGTCTTTTCTTTTCAAATCAATTTTTTGTAACAAAATGGCGGAGTCTATAAAACCTTATCGTATTTTGTTATTTTTATGGAGGAATCGTATTTGGAAGAAATATTGGAGTACATTTAAATATGGCATTATTATTTCTGAATCATATTTAGAACTTAAAAAAAAGAAGACAGAGAGTCTGGATGGATCCTGAGAATGGATCCATCCAGACTCCCCTTCATTGAGTTGCACGGCCAGCCTCAAGGTAGAACGACGCTGGGAGTCGACTTCGCAGGAGGCCAATTCCTCTTAAGAAACAGGCCACTAGCCCTACACTAAGAATAAGAAGAAGAAGATTATTTTACCTGAATTATTGTCAAAAAAAATGTATTCATTGTTTCTGGAACAACGTCTATTTTCTAGAAGTTTTATTATATTTGAAGGATTGACATGTTTTATCTTGCTATGGCATTATTAAATGTCAGTTGTATCAAGTGAAATTAATAATTCCTTAGCAAGGCGAAAACGAAGTTCCCCTAAAAATAAAATAAAAATTCTAGAAAACAGACATTTCATTCGTACGAATTCAAAACGAGGTACCTGTTAAACCAATGCTGCATGGTTATCTCTTTTGTATAAACTATTCGTGGTAGATCATCATCAAAGATACTTTAAACTTCGATCAAAAATACGGCGTAGCATAAACTTGTATTAGATGCACATTCTCTATATGTAAATTTTGAAAAACTAATTTTAAATTAGGCAAAAATTATTCCAATCATAATATAAATAGGCAAAACCCCGAATGTCATCAAAAGAATAAAGAAAGAGTACGAGAATATTTTGAATACATGAGAGCGAGAGAAGAATATTTCGATTCTCTCCCAAAGCAATTCAAAATGCACACGACGCGCATGCCCGCGAACGAATCTGCATTATTTTGAAATTTGTTCTGGTTATTGTTGTATGACAGTAGTTTATAAAACAATAGAAGAACAATTTGGTGTTGTTAGTTGTGAATTTTTTTACGAGTGTGAAAAAAAATCAAAATAAAAGTTAAAACTTATTATTGATTACGATTGTAGAACGATTCTACAGAGAACCAAGTTTTTAAAGGGTAGAAAATATTTGCTTCCGAGAATATTTCACGGGTTGCAACTCGTTTTAAATATTACTCCACATTTTTTTAGAAATTTGAATACTTTCGTTTACTTTTTTACTAAGTACATAAGGCAATATTTTTTACTCGACTTACAACAACAAGAAAAATAATATTTTTGTATTATATATGTCGAAATAATTAGATCCTCCCCTGCCACATCGCTCCAGGTGGATTCGCCCCGCGTGTCCCCTGTCCCTCACCTCCCCGAATTGTGACGAGCTCCATTATTCTGTCATGTCGTGTTATTATTTGTTGATGGGGATAGAGGGCGCGATGGGGAATGGGGCAAGAGATTACCCTGTGAAGTCATTGTGTACAAATATACGAAGAGTGATAATTAGCTGAAGATTTAAACTTCGAACGAAACATCAACTGACACAGAATACGTATGTAACATGAGTTAGGTACTACTAATAATATTTTTCAAAAATCTTCTTTATAATTCACATGAGCATTATTATGCTTTAGGGGGACGTTCTTTTTGTAATGTGAAACATTGGTTCAATTCTAGACATAACCAAATATTTTTTTTTATATTAAAAAGTTTAAAATTAGTTTCAAAAACCCATTTAAAAATATGCTTTTTTTTAATAAAAGTAATATGACGAATTTTTATGAATTAAATCACTGTTTTTTTTTTCCACTTTTGAGTTTATTTTACTCGACTTGTTTTGAAGGCTTACACCTTCATCATAAACGTATTATATCGTTCTCCCGAAAAATAAACTCAAAAGTGGAAAAATAGTGTTTTAATTCATAAAAATTCGTCATATGGAATTCCATAGTTTAAGATTACCTAAAAAAAATGTTTTAAATTTCTTTGCGAGGTAATATGTTATTTTAATCAATACAACAAATCTCTTTTTTTATTTTCTTAATATATTAAAAGAATAAACATATTCCGGTTTGTGTATAAAATGTATATTGTTTATTGTTTGTATAAAAATATGTGTAAATTCAAAGTTTCCAATAATTATCTTCAGTGCTTAACGAGAAACATATATACGAGTACATTTATTTAATAAAATTATTTAAAACTCTTTAAAAATTAACATACATTAAATTAAAAATTTCTTGTATAACAAATAAATTTGTCGACCTTTGTGACAAATTGGTAAGAGCTCTGATTGTCATACCGAAGGTCCCGTGGTCATTTTCGTCCTCATCCAGTGTTCAGTGTCCAGTGCTGAACATAGACCTCCCTTCCCGACTTCCACATCTTTCTATCTCTCGTCACTCTGTGGCATTTGTTATTATAACGTTAATATCCAGAAACCACAATGTCTTGACGTGGTACAGGTAGTTCGATAAGTAATTTATGTTTTTTCTCACTTTAAAATTACGAAGCCTTTTAAGTATCATATATTCAGACGCTTAATAAATGTATTTATTACTGGTTTTGACACATGGCATGAAATTATGAGTAAAATGATTGTAGTTTGCTTATTGCACAGCCGGAGACATGAAATTAATTATGAAATAAGTAATAAACACTTATTGTTGATAGGCACAATACGTCATGTTGCGCACTTGGCTTTATGGACGGCAAACAGCTAATTACACCGCAGTACTCTGCACCTCTGAAGTAACTTGGCGTGAAGCAATATTTAAAAATATATTTATTTCAAAGCTGATTTCTGTGGAGATAATTCGATCCAGTTCAAGATTAGACTTAAATAGATTAATATGACGAAAACCATTTTATTCAACCAATGGAGTGCTGCATTTACACATCGTAAATTGCTTCGATGAGGTTCCCAACCCATCACACCGCGTCTCCCGCGGAGCGAAAAGAGAAGGATGGATTGCCGCATCAGTAAGTGTGACAGTCCATTATTTCTGCCTACCCTTTCGGGGAGACGGCGTGATGGTTAGTTAGTTAAATTGCTTCTACGAGATTACTTTCATAATTCTAAAAACGTTACGAGTATAACATAATAAGTACTGAGACCAGAAGATGGCAGCAAGCTGCCGAAACCGGTCGAACATAAACACAAGTGGAAGCACACTAAATACATAATAATAAAGAAATTTTCTATAATTTTTTTTGTTTTCGTTATTTATAAGTAGTGTGTTTATATGTTTAGCATTTTTTATTGTTTCTTAAACAATGATGTAAAACTCCATATTAAATAATTAATACGAATGAAAACGTCTGTTTTCTAGAATTTTTATTATATTTTATGGGAATGACATGTTTCAGTCTTCTAAGGCAATTATCGCTCTTCTATGGCTTATCAAATGTTTATGTTTATAGCATTTGATAATGCCTTAGAAGGGCGAAACATGTCATTCCCATTAAATATAATAAAACTTCTAGAAAACCGACTTTTTCATTCGTATTAATTATGTTTAGCATTATTTTGTTACATACGAGTATTATGTAACATTTAGTTTAACTTATTCAACGCTAAGGCATTAACACTGTGGAATTCCAAAGTTATATACTTAGGAAATTGAAAATAACTTTGTGTAATCCACTAATTATTAAAAAAAAATTAAAACACGACATGTTTCGGATTTTTATATCTATATATTTTTATTTGTTATATTTTTACACCTGAAGATGGAGAGGTATCCTCCGAAACATGTCGTGTTTTTAAATATTTTTTTAATAATTAGTGATTTTAGTACGGATTAATAATTTTTGTCTTTTTTCATCGATTTACGGTAAAACCATGCCACCTGTGGTACTATACATATGGATTAATAATTTTTGCCTTTTTTCATTGCTTTGTATTAATCAACCTTTTATTATTTATTACATTATTTTTCTTGGTCTTACGCTAATTCTATATTCGCGAGCGCGAGAGAGACAAATTATAACTCATGTTCCGTCAATTCAATTACGCTAGTCTGTTATCAAGAGTCGACCCCTCACTCAATGGCTTATCAAAGGTTTTGAGAGTCCACCAATTACAAAAATATATATAATTACGCCGAACCGATACACAAAAGGTTTTGGTGGGAGAAGACCAAGGAAAGCATGACATGATCAAATTAATCAAATACTAAAAGGCGTCCACATTCGACGTCGGAAAAATAGACGAGGCATGTTAGGACAGAGCAGCAAGGCGGTCTTTTCTATCTGCCTACTCATCCAGAGAAATGGCGTGATGGTAAGTTAGTTCGATATAACATTGTAAATATTACATAATAAATATTAAGAGTTTTACCGTTTTAATTTGGTATAATATCAGTAATACCAAAAAAACATCACTTCTAAATATTGTCACTTTAAAAAAGGATATTTATTTTCATATTTTAAATTTTATGTTAATAAAAACATTTTTTTAAATGTATTTTAAAGCTTCCTAAAAACATCTGTTTTATAAATATTTTATAATATATTCAGAACAGATATTGACAATAATAAAATTTATGACTTTACATATAGTATTAAAATTTTGAATAAATTTTGCGTGTATTAACAATTGTATTTATAAAATATTCGTGAATTGTTTTTTTCATTAACTCAAATAATAAAATATGGTCAGTCATCATTTTTTTAACATTTGTTAATGTTCACAGTTTGACGGCATACAAATGGAAACCATAAGGGTAAAACAAAAGTAAAATGGCATGACCAATAAAATTTAAATTACATTTGACATTTTGGTACTTATTTTTACAATGCAATGTCAGAACATTAATTTATACAGTGTGTGCTCAGTTGTCATCTGTTTTGAATAGCGACTCGAGCAACGTGTTTCATGTACAGGAGGTCGGAAGTCACGTCAATGGTTAAATAAATTTAATTACAATTTATTGAACAAAGTATTTTTCGATATTCATCTCTTCTCACGTCAAATCAGTTCTGTTACCACATACTGACTAAGATAGATAAAAAATATCATATTCTTAAAAAATATGAGGTATTTGTATATTAACGATAGAAGTGTAAGTTCATTCCTGTCGCGACTGTCTCTGGGGCAAGACGCTTGTACATTTCTAGCACTTTTATATTATTCACGAAAACATGTTGACAGGTATACGACAAGGAGACAGCCTAAGCCCTTTTCTGTTTAATTTGATAATGGACAAACTTATAGAGGAGACCCAATCGCTACAACTGGGATATAGGATGGGAGAGCAAATTGTCAATGTGGTCTGTTATGCAGACGATGCTATAATCATAGCTGAAAACAATAATGACCTACAAAAAATACTATACAGACTACATCACGCCTGTAAGAAATACAACATGACGATCTCTATCGAAAAAACATAATGTATGACCTTTTCCAAAATACCCAAAACATGTAACCTGGTTATAGAAAATCAACCCATAGAACAGGTCGGGACCTTCAAGTATCTAGGCATAGACTTGGTGGGAGGAGCTGATCTGCGGGAAGTATTACAAGCCCAAGTAAACAAGGCAGCTGCAATCTCTGGGGCTCTAAAATCCATAATATGGAAAAAACAAAGACATGGCCATTAAGAGTAAGATGAAAATCTATAAAGCATGAGACCAATTAAAACATATGGCGTCGAAGCAAGGGCAGGCACAGTAAGGACCAAACAAGTTTTAAGGACTTCCGAAATGAAGACACTGAGGACGATAGCAGACAAGACACTGAGAGATCGCGTGAGAAACACCAGAATAAGAGAGATATGTGAGGTTGAGGATATTATAAGATGGAGCAGACAGCGAAAAAGAGACTGGTACGGTCATGTTCAAAGACTGGACACCACTAAATTCCCCTATATTACATTGCATAATCAGCCTCGTGGGACTCTTCCTAGTGAAAGACCTCCTAAAAATTGAAGGACAGCTGGGATTCTACCTTACAGGAGGAGAAACACTCTGGAGAACAGACCACATAGGTCTACAAGAAGGAAGAAGAAAAATAAGCAGAAAAAGAAAACATAAAATAATTAATGTCGCAGCATTTGCCTTATATCACTTTAAACCCTTCTTCTTCTTTAAGTGCCCGTTCGGGTCCCCCTAACGTTGACGATCACCTCGGCATTTGAACACAAGTGGAAGCACACTAAATACGTAGGTATATATAATATAATAATAAAGAAATTTTGTAATAATATTTTTTTGTTTTCATTTTTTAAAATGAATTTCTACCAAGAAATTTCAATTAAAAATATTAAGTACACCTGATGATATCAACATTTTTAAAAATTATGATATTATTATATAACAGTGCTTTAAATTTAACAGCGAATAGTCGAATTTTGTTTGCTACTGTATTATTACTAGTTGCAACCCGTGAAATATTTACAGAAGTAAAGATTTTCTACCTTTAAAAACTTGGCTCACTGTACAATCGTAATCAGTAATAAGTATTAATTTGTAATGTAAACGTTTTTTACTTATTAACGACACGTTCTCCTTTAATAAAAATAAAATTCAAAATAATCCAGAAACCTTTTCGGGCATGCGCATCGTGTGCATTTCGACTTCTTCGAATTACTTTCGGAGAGAATCGAAGTATTCCTCCCTTGATCTCTTGTATTTCAAATATTCTCCTACTCTTTCCTGATTGCATCTTGGTTTTTGCCTATTTATATTATGATAGAAGGGTTGGTGTGGGTAACAAAGTGATGGAGCTTTATACATAGTTATTGGAAACAAGAATTTATCAATGAAAGCGAAAACGGCCGTTCACAATAGAATTCTGGTCCCAACTCTAATTTATGGAAGCGAAGCATAGAACTGGCAGAAGAAGGATGAGAGCAGAATAAATGCGGTAGAGATGAGGTCGATATACGACAGAATCTCAAATGCTGATATAAGAAAGAAATGTAGATCGGAAGAAGGTATTATGAACAAAATTATGAAAGGATCGCTGCGTTGGTTTGGACATATGGAGCGCATGGATGGAGAAAGAATGGTTAATAAAGTATACGTTAATGATGTAAATGGAGTACGGAGTCGAGGCAGACCGAGGAAAACAGGGCATGACCAAATTAATCAAATTTTAAAGGTTGGTCATGTTAGAAGTCGGAAATATCAACGTGCGTTATGACTCGCTGTATGAATGTGGAGGAACTAGAGAGGTGTGCCAAGATAGAGTAGTGTGGCGGTCCATTATCTCTGCCTACCGCTACGGGGACACGGCGTGATGGTTTGTTTGTTTTGTATATTATGATATGATAAAACACACAGAATTATTTTAACAGAACATAACAACCCACCAAATCACCTTCCAACAATGTTCCCATCAGACATAAGAGGAATAGCCACATGAGCTGAACCTCTGTAAGCCAGAAGATCCAAGTCTAAGTCCAAGTCCAATAAATGTGAGTTAATTAACTTTCAGTCCCCTGTATAAGCTGTACGCATAGTTATGATTAATTTAATTCTAATATTTGTTGACTGAATTATTCTTAAACCATTATTAAAAACAATCGAGTGGAGTGATTTGCATATAAAAATGTTTGCATTGTGTGAGCACACAGCAGAAAATACGTCTCTTCTCAATAACAAAGGGGCTCAACACGTCTTGCACAATAGAATATTTCATTAGTATGTATTTTTTAAAAGTAATATACCGCTTGAGCGTCTCTAAATTAAACATTAGCTGACAGTCAATTGATCAGGAGACGCAAATTTTTATTTGAATTGCTGGTATATATCAAGAGCTAAATCAATAAAAAACACGTAAGAGATAGTTATTACGGCTTTTATTTTTTTTTCATACATATTTCATCACCTTGTATTATTGAATAATTAGCTATAATACATTTGCAAACACTCATCTTCTCAACAGTTTTGTTAATTAGAATTAATTAATTACTCTTGGAATTTGCGACTTAAGCATATTACGTTGTATAAAAATATGTGCGAAGAGATTACTTACTTACTTCCTATGGCCATACAACTCGTGAAGAGTTTTAGCTTCCTTGATGATTTTTCGCCAAGATCGATTCTGCGCCTTTTGCTCCCAGCAGTCCGAACATTGTCCATTAGGCGCTGTCTAGGCCTTCCTAGAGGTCTTACTCCAGTCAGTACAGACGCGTACAGGGTCTTGATTGCTATGGTCTCTTTGGCTCGGCATACGTGCCCAATCCATGCTAGGCGACCGGCTCTCACAGTGCTCGTTATATGGGGCTGCTGGATCATCGTATGGATTTCTTGGTTGGTCCTATGCCTCCAAGTTCCCGCTACAACACCGGGTCTGGGTTCCAGGATCATTCTAAGTATTCTATTCTCAAACCAGTAGATTCTTTGTTGTTCTTTTAGATTTTAGAGTAATTGTCCACGACTCAGAATCATATGTAACCACTGGCTTGATGATGGTGTTATAAATACGCAGCTTGGTGTTTCTGGATAGATTGGATGAGATAATAGTTACTTGTCCACGTTTATTTTATTATGCGCCATGCGCAAAGAAATGCGCGGTCGTTCAACGGGTGTGAAGGATGGTTGTCAACCTCATTGTATCGCCTATATGCTGATTGTGGCGTCCATACGTTCAAAGTCAGCGCAGGCGAAACGCGACGCCAGATTGTTGAAACGCAACGCCAGATTGTTGTAACGCAATGCCAGATTGTTGAAACGTGGCAGAGTGGTAAGAGCTCTGACTTCCATTTGGAAGGTCCTGGGTTCGATTCCCGGTGATGGCAGTGTGATTGTCACGCTTTCTTTGGTCTGGTGTAGAATTCACGTGACAATAAAATGGCATAGATTGGCTACCTATCACATGTTATACGAATCAATATAATAGCTAAAAATTAAATTGTATATAGTAATTGGGTTCAAACGACCTGTTGTATACAAGGAAAAAAAATGTCACAGCTATCGTCTTGATACGATGTAATCAAAACATACATCTTTTTTAAATTTGACTTGTAAACACGACTTTTAATATTTAAATTTCTACTTACGAACACGTTTTCAAATACAGATTATTAAGCAAAATTTCTTAGAAAAAATTTAAAAATAATAGCAAACCGACATCAACTTATTAAGTTAGAATAACTAACAAACTACCAAACCATGATGCCATCCTCGAAAGGGTAGGCAGAAATAATAGACTGCAACATTGTTCCGTCCTGACATACTTATCTCGCTTACTCTACATTTATACATCGTGTCGTGCACGTGCGTCGATTTTTCCGACTCCTCACGTGACCGAGATTTAATATTTGACAAATTTGATTATGCAACCTATTCCTCTTCCTATACTTTCTTCACCATTCTTTCCATGTGTCCAAACCATTTTAATTACCCATTAATTATATCCTTCACAACACTTTCATTCGCACCGCATTAATTTCTTATATTTACATTTGACACTCTATTATATATTAATTTACTACCCATTCGTCTCAGAGATTTCTACTGCATGTATTCTACTTTTATTTTTCAAAAAGTTCTAATGGTTAATATGCTATGGAATTACATTCTGTATATTAAATTAGTGCTTCCATCTTTATGTTTACGAAAAATAATTTTGTATGCCTCAAAGTGTTGAAGAAATTCAGGAAGCCTTACTTTAAGTTTGTCTTGTTGCTTGGCGCGGTAAAACCATCTGATATTAATTCTTTTTTGCCACTTCCCGTCTTGTTTAGGGATTATGTACTTAGTATGAATATTTTCTAGATACTTTTCTGGAAGTCTGAAATGTTAATCTCAAAAACAAAGTCGGCATCGCCCCTTAGGTGTCCCTATTAGCCCCGGTTAACCCCGCCCGTCAGATTTCCTTGAACCGCTAATCGCGATGACGGCCGAACAAAGGCGGCGAAACGTGCGGTGTCAAGACGGAGAGCGCTAATTCGGCGGACTCTCGGGGGAAGGTGGGGCACATGGAGACATTAAAAAAATAAATTTGTATTTTTATTTTGCAAATATGTACGGTAGATCAAGTTTTCACAATCGCGCTGACAACGTTGGGGTCCGTCGGCGTGGAATAATCTGCCAGTTAGTATTAAGCATAAAAATAGAGAGGTTAACATTTAAGACAAAACTGTTAACTGCACTGTTTATTTAGTCTTTTCCTTGGGGTAATTAATTTTACGAAAAAAAATAGTTAAATAAGAAATGACCCATTCATGGTTATTGTGTATTGTATACTGCCTATTTTTTAATCAGATAGCATCCTTCTTCTTTTTCTTGTCTTGTCACACCTCCGTGGTGCATAGGGCCTCAAAGAGTCTTCTCCATCCAACTCTGTCGCATAATTGATGTCTAACATCATCGCTAGTGAGGCCTGCTGCTTTGACCTCGACCTGTAGGGCTTTTTTCCTGGTGGCTCTAGGTCCAGGTGGGACCAGTCTAGTGCGTCCCTGAGCGATGCAGGCTGGGTTCCGTCTCAGAATGTGACCGGTCCACAGCCATTTGCGTCTAGCGACTTGTTCTCTAATTGGCTTTTCGCCTGCCATGGTCCAGATAACGGCATTTGACACTGTTTGGGGCCAATAGATCTTGAATACTGAGCGAAGACACCTGTTTATAAACACCTTGAGTTTTCAAAGTCTCACATCCGTACAGCAGTACGCTTATAATTCTACTGCTGAATATTTGGAGCCTGAGCTTTTTCGAAATGATATTGGAACGCCATATAGGACGAAGCATTGCAAAAGCTCCCCTTGCCATGTTGAGTCTGCTGGCTTCATCTTCCTCCGTACCTCCCGAGCCTGCTATCATACTACCGAGGTGGCAAAAGCTGTTCGTGGTCACAAAGGGGACACCGTGGAGTAAGATTGGGGTAGATTCATTTGTGGACATTAAAATTTGTAGTGGAAATACATATGAATTTCATTAAAATTAAAAAAAAAATCAGAGTTTTAAATTATTACTCAAGCAACAATCAACTACCTATATATGACAAAGTTTCCATTATTGTAAATATAACCTTCACAACATCGAAACAATTATTTTAATTAAATAATTTTACATACACAGATTTGTAATCACATTTGAATAATGCTTTTATTTTGATTATTTGATATTGATAGAAACGCCCATTTATTAAAATATAGTTTATAGATGTGACATGTTTTACCTTGGTTGGGCATTTGCAAATAATTTGTGTTGCGCTGTTCTCGTGAGTAATTCATCAATGGTTCTTTGACAATGTAACTACGTGAAACATTTAGTAAGTTCTAGTAAGGTTAAACATGTCACTCTCATAAAACATCTAGAAAACAGACGCTTTCGTCAATTTTCAATACTTTTTAAAATTAATAGCGTAAAACCAAATTCAAGTAAATGTGATAACAAGAACAAACGCGATTGCATTTAAGAAATTTGAATATTGATAAACGGATACAAAAATGTCAACATTTTGCATAATATAGAGTGTTTTTTTAGCGGTTTGGTTTTTAAACTAGTAACATTGTTTCTACAGACTGTCAATTTGACGGTTGACAGTTGATTTGCAATCAAAACATTTTGCCATTTAATCATAAATAGATTGCAGTCAGAACAACACTTGCGAATTGTGCAAATTTATTTTGAAAATCATGGTTCGGTTCGCCAAACTTATCGTGCAATACGCCCATTTTATGGTTGACATAATCGTCCGTCCGAGCAAGTTATTTGGAAGACCCTGGATCGTTTTCGCACCACGCATACTTTAGTGGATAATACGCATCCACAAAGACGCCAATTGTCGAAAATCGGACTTCACGATTGCGCTTCATTCGAGCTAGCCGTGGCCTTCAAATGCCCGAAATCATATTTAAACAATAATGGCATAAAATTATCTATTAAATAAAGCCAATATCATAGACATTAACATTATTTTAATGTGTTTTTTTTTTCATTTTAAATATGTATTGTATACCTCTTAAATATGAATTGTATACCTCTTAAATATGTATTGTAGACGCCGAGGGCCTGGAAGGAGACAAATGTCCTGGCTGCGAAACGTGAGGGAGTGGACCGGCATCCCAAGTGTAGAGGAGCTGTTCCGAGCGGCGCAGGACAGGGACAGGTTCGCCGAGGTGATCGCCAACGTTGGGGGGACCCGACAGGGCATTTGAAGAAGAAGAAGAAGAAGTATATCTCTTAAAAAAACACCCTATACGAGTGATAGTGAAATATATGATAACTTTTAAATAAATAACTGTACACTACGTGTTAATATACGGATTTATGTATAAAGTTTGCTAAATAATCTTACTTTTCATCGTTTAGTAGCGCAGATTAATTCAAATTAATGGTAACAACAAATTGATTTTAAACGTTTTCACAATCAGCACGTATTCAATGCGATTTTGAAAATGGCAGGTTATCATTTATTATTACAAGTAAGCCCCCAAGATCGCGAGCGTTCATTAAAGTCGCCATCTTGTTGAGGTGCTGAAACGGAGTCCGTAATTACTGGCAATAATCCGACACTAATAAATGTTAACTCGGCCACTTCTAGCGATAAAATTAACAGTTTCAATAGAGGTGGGAATGCTCGATTATAATAATCGAATACACATATTTACAATATTATTGTTATTATTTGAAATTTCTTGATAAGTGAGCTGCTGAATCCAGTCGAATCCATAAAATCAAGTGGAATTACTAACTATATAACTAACTAACCATCACTTCGTCTCCCCAAAGGGGTAGACAAAAATATTGGACTGTCACACTTTAACTGATGCGGCACTTCGTCCTTCTCTTTTTACCCTCGCGGGAGACACGGTGTGTTGGGTTGCGAACCTCATCGCCACCAATAGGCATCTCCCACGCATATTTCGATTGTCTATCATCCACAAATTAAACAGTTAATAATGTTGAAAGATCAAAGTATTTATGGAAGTGGTATTGTACACGTATATATCTTTCTTTTATTGTGTTATAATTATTTCAAAATACGAACCTTTCTTGAATCATATTCATATTATAACACCAAAAACCCTGTTTCCCTGGAAAGATAGGATGAGAAAATATATATCGTTACACCTCTCTAGCTTCTTCTACATTTTTTACAGCGAGTTATACGCCGATTCTTTCGACTTCTAACATGATAAAACAAGTATATTAATATTAAATGGGAATAACGTGTTTCGTCTTGCCAAGGCATTATATCTTCATAAGTTTTTAATTACCACTTTTTCTAATGAAATGATAGAAGTTCTGATCGATTAAAGATAAACGGTTAAATTTTTTTTATCGATTACGAATGTTTTGATTATCCCCATCGCTAAAAATAAATCTGATTCCGGGGAGATTATGGAACAGTTTCGACATCTTAATGCGCGCCATGAAAGTATGATAAACGCCGGGGAACGATCGAGAATTACGCCGCTCGAGTTAATTAATTGAAAAGGCAACTGTATAATGATGTCTTTACATAATTTTGTTGTAACATTCAACGGAATGATTATACGTTTCGAAGATTTTAGGAGAGATAATGGCTTGTTAGGTGAGCGTAAATATTTATTAACTAATGGCAGTAATACATACTAAATATCACGAAATTTTCTTGGCAGGTCATTATAATTTTTAGATTCTCATGTATTGTTATCTGAATTGTTTTGAAAAATAAATTGCACACAAAAGTATTGCTTATGTTTGAAAAAAATCTAAAAAACCATATAATTGAAAGCACATTATAATTTGAGTTAAATGTTACTGTTTTAAAATAAATTATTTTAAATGTTTAAAAAAACGTGATAGTAATTTTATGATCAAAAAATTATTGAAAAACTTTGTATTTTCGCAATCACTTTTCGAACGGTAGACGTCCTTCCTCAGTGTAGCTTGTATACTTGTTAATACATATTTATTTAAATAGTCCATTGTTTTGGCCGAAGCACTATAATACTTCAACATTATTACTGTTAAAATTTAAAACACTGTTATTACATCACAATTTCTTTTTATTCACTGAGAGTGTCGCGACAGCTGTTTTGCCAACCTATGTTGGCATCATCAGGTGTAACTAAATATAATAGCATCTGATGATGCCAACATCGGTTGGCGAAACAGCTGTCGCGACACTCTCAGTGAATAAAAATAAATTGTGATATTATAACAGTGTTTTACAGTGTTTTTTTTTTTTTTTTTTTTTTTTATGAAACTTATTCTTCTTCTTCTTATTCTTAGTGTCGACCTAGTGGCCTGTTTCTTAAGAAGATTTGGCCTCCCGCAAAGCCGATTCCCAGCTGTCGATCCATCTTTTTGGTGGTCTGCCCGGGGGTCGTCTACCACGGGGCTAGCCGTGCAGCACAATGAACGGGAGTCTGGATGGATCCATTCTCCTCACGTGTGCATACCAGTATCTCCTTCTTTGCCTTCCTTACCTAACGACATCCTCGACCTCGCATTTCTACATTATCCATATATTCCTTATCCTGTCTTGCCAATGTCTTGCCAGAAATTACACGATTTTAAATTAATTTTAAAAACGTCTAGAGTGCGTAACAAGTTTGTGAAAAGTTCAAAAGGGTGCAATTATGTAAAATACAAATGCCTGTAGGAACGCTTCATGAAATATGTCATTTACATACTATATAATAAAACTTATTTATAACATTTTTTTATAATAAAACGAAGCACGAAACTGGCAAAAGAACGATGAAAGTAGAATAAATGCAGTAGAAATGAGATCTCTTAGACGAATATGTAGAGACTCTGTGTATGATAGAGTATCGAATGAAAATTTAGTGAAGAGTAGAACTCGAATGAAGTGAATGCGGTGCGAATGATGGTGTTACGAACAAAATAATGAAAGGATCATTAAGATAGTTTGGACTCATGGAAAGAATAAATGAAGAAAGAATGGTAAAAAAAATTATATGTTAACGATGTAAATGGAACTAGAAATAGAGGAAGACCGAGGAAAACGTGGCACGATCAAATAAAACAAATATTGAATGTCGGCCACTGAAATTCGACACGCGTGCATGACACGATGTATGAATGTTGAGGAAGCGAGAGAAATATGTTAGGAAATAAAAGTGTGGCACTCCATTCTTTCTGCTTACCTCTGATGGTAAGATAGTTGGTCAATAAAACTTCTAGAAAACTGACGTTTTCATTCGTGTTAATTAGAAAATTAAACACTTAAAGTATTTCCTATACATGCGCAAATTTTTTGCGTAGCGTCCATCGCCGCGCATAACTAACCATTGTTTTCCATGCTCGGAGTTTTCAGCTCACATGTTTCGTTAGCACTCGGATTTTTCCGCCGGCAGAATTAATACCACAAATATATTAACAGCTCAGAATGCCTTGACACAGTATCACGACAGCATAGACCGGAGCCATAAATCGGTTTAATGGACGTTATAAATGGCCACCGAGATAAAATTAATAAATAAAATGTTACGCTGCCGCTTGCAGCAGAGATTCCGAATTGTGTCTGACCGCGGGACCGTTGTAATTAATTTTATTTATTTATTTGCGGACATATTGGTTTAGAACACTTATATAACGTACTGCGTGTCTTGTGTGGGTACTTTCTTATATTAGACGTAATTTATTCCAAGCACTATATATAATATTATCCTACAGCCGATAGGTGACTTGAGTAAAAGTTTTACCTCCGAATTATTCTTAAGTGTTTAAAAATATATTGAATGTCAAAGGTAAAAAGATACAGGGTGGCTATTTAAAAAACATTTTTTTTTTTTTTAATGAAAACAAAAAAAAATTATACAAAATTTCTTTATTATTATGTATTTAGTGTGTTTCCACTTGTGCTTATGTTCGACCGGTTTCGCCAGCTAGCTGCCATCTTATGGTCTATGGCAGCAAGCTGCCGAAACCGGTCGAACATAAATACAAGTGGAAGCACACTAACTACATAATAATTAAATAATTTTGTTGCAATTTTTTTTTTGTTTTCAGTATTTAAAATGAACTAAGAAATTTCAATTAAAAACATTAATTGTTTAATTTTTTATGTTTTCATTTATCATCGTATAAATGTAGTCAAAAACTTGTATGTCGTCAAGAAAGAGTACGAATATATTTTTAATACTACGATTCTA
The DNA here is from genome assembly GCA_022606425.2 of Lepidostoma basale. Classification (NCBI taxonomy): domain Eukaryota; kingdom Metazoa; phylum Arthropoda; class Insecta; order Trichoptera; family Lepidostomatidae; genus Lepidostoma; species Lepidostoma basale. The sequence continues at coordinate 577,248 of JAHDVF020001575.1, forward strand.
ACCGAAAATAATTTAAAATGAACACGATGCGTATGTTTGAGAACATTTCTGGATTATTTTGAAATTGCTTCTGATTATTGTTGTATGACCGTAATGTAGAGAGAAAAACAAAAGGATAAAAACATATTGTTGTCAACTGTAATACTACGATTCTAACCGAAAATAATTTAAAATGAACACGATGCACATGTTTGAGAACATTTCTGGATTATTTTGAAATTGCTTCTGATTATTGTTGTATGACCGTAATGTAGAGAGAAAAACAAAAGGATAAAAAAATATTGTTGTCAACTGTGAATTTTTTGTACATGTGGAATTAATAGATATTGATTAAAGACATATACTCGTACAAGTAGTGTGAATAGAAAAAGAAGTCAAGGGAGGCCAAAAAAAGACATGCCGTGATCAAATTCGGGTGGTGGTCTAGGGTATAGAACGCTTGGCTCCTGATCCAGGGGACTTAGGTTCGAGCCTGGACACGACCAGATTCCTCCTTCATAATAATGAGCTATTTTCTGCTCAGATTGAAGACTGTAAAATAAATTCTAATATCATTGATTTCAATCATTTGGTGTTAGTCTTTTAAAAAAAAAAATCAATTACTAAAAGGCGGCCATGTTGGAATGGCGGAAGTAGGAACCATCGACACAGAGGCGCGAGAGTTGTCAGACAGTGTGTCGGTCCATCCTCTCTGCCTACATCTCCGGGGGAAACGGCGTGTTAGTTAGTTAGTTTGTTTTTTTTACCCACTGAATTTACATTTTTATTTTAAATCACGAGCCATATGTTGAGAACTCCAGAACGCACAGTGAAATGTTCCCACTCTAATCCTCCTTGTATTCCGCGGACCATTATGGCTTGTTTCAATATTTGGAATGTTTTTATAAGCCAAACGGTTAATTTTTTGTGTGTAAGTCACCTGTACCTACCTATATTAAATTTAATTATTCCCATAGTGAAATGTGGTACGATACAGACTGTTAATTCGCACGTATTGTCTGCCCGAAGGCCTGCCTTGTGCGCCTATCACACCTGTCCACAGTCGTATTATTTATACCAACATTAATATTTATTTTTATGACTTTAATAGTCGCGAATTTCATTTGAATTAAATTATAAATATTCATTTTATTATACGAATATTCGTATACCAATTTATATTAATTACGCACAATAATCATTATTACGTAATACATTGAAAAATATGTGAAAGAATAATTAACAAAATATTGACGACTACATTCTGTTGCATTCATACGACGTGCTGTGCATTTAAGTCCATTTTTCCGATTCCAAAATGAATGTTTTCTCAAACTTTATTGATTTGTGGTGGCGTATTTTGCTCGATCTTCCTGTATTTCGTGTTCCATGCACATCATTAATATACAATTGAATATCTGAGAATATTGAATTTATCAATGAAAGCGAAAACGGCCGTTCACAATGGAGTTCTGGTCCCAACCCTAATGTATGGAAGCGAAGCATGGAACTGGCAGAAGAAGGATGAGAGCAGAATAAATGCGGTAGAGATGAGGTCCCTAAGACGTATGTGTGGTAGAACGATATACGACAGAATCTCAAATGCTGATATAAGAAAGGAATGTAGAGCGGAAGAAGGTATTATGAACAAAATTATGAAAGGATCGCTGCGTTGGTTCGGACATATGGAACGCATGGATGGAGAAAGAATGGTTAAGAAAGTATACGTTAATAATGTAAATGGGGTACGAAGTCGAGGCAGACCGAGGAAAACATGGCATGACCAAATTAATCAAATTTTAAAGGTTGGTCATGTTAGAAGTCGGAGGAATCGACGTGCGTATATGACTCGTTGTATGAATGTGGAGGAAGCTAGAGAGGTTTGCCAGGAAAGAGTAGTGTGGCGGTCCATTCTTTCTGCTTACCCCTGCGGGGAAACGGCGTGATGGTTTGTTGTTGTTGTTGTTGTTGTTGTTGAATATCTGAGAATTTAAAAAACATACAAAATACTTATAATGTTATATGGCGATGTAGCAAGGGCAGACAAAGTCAGAAGCAAACAACTATTGAGTACTTTCGAGATGAAGTCACTGAGAAAGATATCAACATATGTATCTAAACCATATTTATGATCTTCTTTTTGAACCTTGTTCTGTTCCAATTATTAGGTTGGCCTTCCTATACAAGTGACTCTTCATCTTTTTTATGGTCTTCCTGGGAGGACGTCAGGAATCCGATGCCTCACAACGTTAAATATTCTGGAGGGATTCATTCTCTGCACGTGCCCATATTAGTGTCTTCTACGTTGTCTGCCCCAACTGACAATATTTCCCACCTTGAGGATTTCAAGGTGATAGTCATGCTACGCTGGAGGATTGATCCGATCCCAAGTACCTATCCACACATCCTCGACTTTGGTCTCCCCTGGAAACTATGCGACATGTTAGAGATTGAGTAATTAACCTCGGTGGATAATATTGATGCATAGGCTAACGTGGAAGGACACCTCGCCAACCCGTCTGGTAAGCGTGGCGTTGTAATGCCAACCACCCCCCGTATGACATGTCATACATGGAGAAGTGTGGGGGAGGCCTATGTCCAGCAGTGGACGACAACGGCTGTAAAAGAAAAGAAGAAGATTTCACGGATACCCGCGTTCCTTACCCTATCTTAGAGTCTTGCCCTCTATTATCCTCAGCGTCCGCATCTCTGCCACCCTTACCTTGGCCTTCGTTCTTGTAGTATCCGCTTTGATCTCAATGCCCATATGTCAATCTCGGCGTTACGCAGCTTTTATACATCTTGACCCTACTGTCAGTTCTAATATGTATTAATTAATACGAATGAAAACGTCAGTTTTCTAGAAGTTTTATTATATTTTATGGGAATGACATGTTTCGCCCTTCTAAGGCATTATCAAATGTTGAATGTTCATTCGTATTGATTATTTAATATGGAGTTTTACATCAGTGTTCAAGACACAATGAACTAATATTTAATATTTATTTGTCCAAATTATCTTTTTGAGACCACCTGATACCACCGAAGCTTTGTTGACTTGTCCCATTCTTTCACTGACAAGGTCATTTTGATTAAGCAGATCCACCCCAGACACCTAAATTTAGTAAACCTGTTCCAGCATTCTGTTATATATGGAAAACCAGCATCATTACACCTGGGTTTTCTTATAATCATTAGATAATTAGACGTTTTTATCGAAATCTCGTGGTGTATATATGTATATTACCGATAATATAATTTTAAGAATGTTGAATTTATTTTACTATATTTGTTTTATTATATCTGTTTTATAGATATCTCCGACAGCAACAGCACAGATTGTTTTACCTACCGGCTGCCAGAACCAATCTGCCTCTGGTGACACCGGTGGGAAGAGCAATTAGTCTGCTGAACGCGGTCTCCTCGGAGATCGACGTCTTTCATGTTAGTGAAAGTACGTTCAGGGGACAAATATTCTTGACTTTGGAAAGTATCTTGTCTTCCTAATGTCGAACCATCACTAATGCGTTCCTGGTGTTATGTTGTATGTGTATAATATCATACCTGTACTCAATAGATGCCTTAAACATTTATGCTGTTTGTAATGTCTTTTGAGTAAATAAACTGATTTGATTTGATTATTTAACGTCTTTGTTATCGAAAGATCTGTATACGTTTTACTAATTATTATGTTTTAAATAATGTATCATTACTAGGTAGCTACTCGCATAATTAAAAAAAAAATGCGTTTATTTCCGGCAGAGTTTCCCCTCACGTGTAGCCGGGTAGGTACCTCCGCTGACTTACGGCTCCTGTGAGGTACCTGCCAGCTTATGACTAACAACTGGCTGCAAACAGAAATGATAGCCATAAACATATCGCCACACACTTTATGGCGCCAATAAATCTCGCCGGCCCAGACTCCCCGAAGCGCGGAGAACACATTTCGCAATTATATCGCTATATTTTAGTGCGTCGTTTGTTTGATCTTGTATTTAATTAACAACTTCGATACATAAACTTAACACCGGCGATTTCTTTTTATTATCTGGCCATAAATACTTCTCTTGATGTGGATTTCTACTAGTTAGCAGTTTCACCCATTGACGCGGATATCTGCCGTTTCATTACAGATTTACTAATTCTACTGAATTAATCACTACATGTGTACGAGAGTAGATATATAAACATATTTTATTGCTCAAACGATTTATTTTCATTTTTTAAAGCCTAACACATAAGATTGGTACACAAATCAATGGCATTAGAAATTCGTATACAATTATACATATGTAAGCTGAGATAATAGCTCATTTTTACGAATTTTAATTAATTTTAAATTTGCAATTTATAATAAATAATCATAATCATTATTGATATAGAAATCCATTGGTTGTAACACCCGATGATGCCATCATCCGGATGCGAAACTGTTATCACGACAATGGAATAAAAATGACCATAAACTAGTTTAAATCGTTCTCGAATGATAAACGTGTAAAAGCTTCGAAACATGTCGAGAAAAATAAACCTATAAGTGGGAAAAACAGTGTTTTGATTTATAATAAATAAGTGATAATTTATAACAATACAATAAAAAAAAAAATTAAAAGTCCAATTAGTTGAGACTAGAGAATAAAAATAAAAATATTAGAGTACAGAATAGGTAGGCAGACTGTTCATTTCTGATATACATTTCTCGATTCCTTAATATTTATACATCATCTCAGACAGGCACGTCAATTTCTCCAACATTTAATATTTGATTTTTTTATTTTTATTTTTATTTATTTTCTTTTTTTATGTATACAACGGGTTGTTTGAACCCAATTACTGTATACAATTAATTTTTTAGCTATTATATTGATTCTCGTGACATGTGATAGGAAGCCAATCTATCGCCATTTTATTGTCACGTGAATTCTACACCAGACCAAAGACAGTGTGACAATCACACTGCCATCGCAGGGAATCGAACACGAGACCTTCGGTTTGGAAGTCAGAGCTCTTACCACTCTGCCACTCTGTTTTCCTCTGTCTTCCTCTAATACTTGTTCCGTTAAGATCGTTAACATCCTTAAGCATCCTCGATTCATTCATTCCATGTGTCCAAAATATATTTATGAACCTTTAATAATTTTGTTCATAACGCAATACGCACTGCATTCACTTTCATTTGCAATTGAAACTCTATCATATATAGATTTATCACACTTTCGTCTCAGAAATCTCATTTTAACTGTATTTATTATATTTCAACGTTCTTTTGCCGGTTTCATGCTCCACTTTCTTTAATAAGGGTCGGTACAAGAACACCATATTGCCCTGCTCTCTTAGCTTCATCCTTAGCCCCTATATAGCAATTGATTAATTATGTCATGTCATGTTTTTTTGGCCTTCATCATCATCATCATCAGTCTTAAGTCGTAAAGTGCTGAACATACGAGTAGGCCTCCTTTTTTGGCCTTGCTTTTTATTTATTTATTAATTAATTAATTTATTAATTTTCAGTGCCTTATTACTACTAATTAAAAAAAACTGTGGATATGTGGAACTTAAATTAAATAGACAAAATGTGCACCATCTAAAAATAACATTTTGTGTTAAATTATTTTTATTTTGTTATTTTATTTAATATCATTGTATTTTATATTTTGTTTTAATATTTTGTGGATGTTTAACGATCTAAGTGTGCGCGGGAGATGCTAGAGCCTACCCTTTCGGAGAGATGGCGTGATGGTTAGTTAGTTTTTAGTTAGTTTAATTGTAGAAATAATATAGTTTGTATGTTTAGAATTTGTTGAAATTCATTGAAGTTCTTCTATTACAGATTAAAGTTTTTTTTTCGTTTATATTGAGGTACTTATAAATTACAAGCAAAAAAATAAGCTTGTTTGCAAATTTATTATAAGTTTATCTTATACATACTGATTTATTTTCTACAAATTAGGCCCATAAACATGCAAACAAAATCTTGAATTTATGGGTATAGTATAATATATATTAATACACCATCTTGAAACAGGTAGGTACTTGGATTTAAGCCTTGAAGGCCGTTAGCAGATAGCTTTATATTGAAAAATGTATTATTTAAATATCGGAAAATACTAAAAAAAAGATTCAAAACATAGTTGTAATTCAAATTTTAATTGTATCTCAATAGAGACGAAGACGTAAACTGGAAACTGAACATGGATGATCAAGGTGTTTACAGGACTTATGACCTGTCATTGGTTGGGTTAAGCGCACGCTTTATGTAATTACAACATTCCCCATTCCACCTTTGTTATTGTGATCATGCATGACAAATTTTTTGGAAGATGTATATATACTTCAAAATCCATATTTATCTTCACGTGTCAGTTTCAGTCAGCCATCTATGTAGATTTGGTTGCACTTGTGAATTTTTTCAAGAATTAACCTATACAACCGACCCACTAACGCCATCTATGGAGAATGATTTTCGGCATTTAGCAAACTACCTTATTAACACAATGTGAAGGCTGTCGACCAACACATTGTTAGAAGCCGCTAGGAGTATTATTCCATTCTATATGCCAAAGAATTTTTGACCAGAATATTTGAAGACCAAATATTTGTGAATGTATACTTATACCTGTATACAAATTCTGGATTTACACCAAAGGGTGGTTAATTCAAATTTTAATTGTATCTCAATAAAGACGAAGACGTAAACTGGAAACTGAACATGGATGATCAAGGTGTTTACAGGACTTATGACCTGTCATTGGTTGGGTTAAGCGCACGCTTTATGTAATTACAACATTCCCCATTCCACCTTTGTTATTTGTGTAATTACAACATTCCCCATTTACCTTTGTTATAGTTGTAATTTTTTTTCTGTAAAAGATTTAGAAAAACTATTTTATTTTCACAACACGATATTACGTTCTTATATGATACATATTTCAGATGGTTCACATATTTCGGTGTTTATTTTAACATGTCTGTGAACTGTTGCGTTGTGAATACACAACTTCTTTAAAGTTATTCAATTGTGAATCTATAACACAAAGTAAACGCTAATATGATACAAATGATACATAGATTATAGTATTTTAAATTTATTTCGTATTTTATATAGAGTTTATGTCATTGATCAAGGTATATAAAATAATAAAATCCGTTATTATTGTTTGATTGCTTGCTTAGAAGCTAGACATCTAGCAAAAGGCAGAGTGGTGAATTAGAAATTGCTTATAGAGAGGTGTAGATAGCCGAATGTTTTGTTTGATTTATAATTAAACATAATAAATTTTGGAAATATCACTATATGAAGGACAGCTATCCACATGGCATGCTTGGGACCAATAGTTTCCAGATAAGTAGGGATGGGTCCACTCTGAGAAATTCTTTAGATTTATCAGGGGGTTCTTTTAAAATTCCGCCATCTTGGAGGGTACGCATCTTTATGTTCCGGATGGTTATTTTCGAAAGCGTCAGCACAGACGTGTTTTATCTCACAATATGCAGAACCAACCTGCCTCTGGTGATGCCGGTGGGGAGAGCATTCAAACTGCTGAACTTGATCCCTTCGGAGGTCGACGGTTTTCATATTCGTGAAAGTACGTTTAGAAGACAAATACTCTTGAGTTTAGAGAGTATCTTGTATTACTAAAAACGAATCATCTCTCATGCGTTCCTGGTATTATATATTATATTTTACCTGTTCTCGATAGATGCCTTAAAGATTTATTCTTGCTTGTTACATCTTTAAGAAATAAACTGATTTGATGTGATTGGATCTTTTAAGATTTATTGGAATTTTTAGAGTAACAAACAGCGATTGTAATACACATATAAAACATAGAGAAACAATTAAATTACATGCCACCAAAAACATAAATTATTAGATGTGTTAACAGTAGAGACTAATGAATTTAAATAAGTTTTGTTTTTTAACAATTCTTTTTGCTCTTTAAATTTGTTAATACGGAGTAAGGACGTCTACGGTCCGAAACATGTTTGTGTAAAATGCACAAAGTGTTACGAAAACACAATGTTTTTTATAAGTTATTAATATGTGAATCCACGACACAAAGTGATTGCGAATATATAAGATATTTTGAGACGTTTAAAAGTTATTCGTCGCCGCCATTGTTCGATGTTTTACACAATTTATTTTATCATACAAAATTGGCTCTGTGGTATTAAGTTTCATAAAAAAGATGTTGCACAACTTGTGCAGTGAGCACTTCTTGAATTATTGCCTTTATGACATGCGATGCTGCAATAAGGCAGATTTATTATGACAGCTAACGACAAATTTTGCACTTTGTACCACGATTGATTGCCTCGAGTCTCGTGTTTTAGAGATATTAATAATGTCTAGAAGCAATTTTGGGTTATAAAATTAGTTACGCAAAGAATTACGAATAGATTTTATAAAATTTTGGTAAGCAAATAGTTTTTTAATGTTATTTATTCTCTATTTCTTCTATGTTCGCCATCACCATCACAGAATTTATATTTCAATAACATTTGAAAATCTTGGTAGGTTTCATTGTAAATATATTTTTTTCAAAGTACATATTAAGTTTTTTCCATTTTTTATTTAGTCAACCGGTTGCGGCTCTCTGCAATCTTTTGGTACGAAGCAATCTTTTGGTACTTTAGCATCGGCCGAAACCGGCCGATGCTAAAGAACAGGTGGAGTAAAATTAATCGTATATTATACAATATTTTTAAATTTATTTTCATTATTCATTATTAATTTTATTTTTTTATAATCTTATAAGCCTGCCTTAAAAAGCAGGGCACAATAATGTTCTTGGGCATGGAATTTAATCATGGAACTGGCAAAAGAAGAATGATGGTAGAATTAATGCTGTAGAAAGGAGAGATCTCTAAGACGAATGTGTAGTAAATCTGTATATGATAGTGTTAAATGCAAATAAAGGAAGTGAATGCGGTGTGAATGAAAGTGTTCTGAACAAAATAATGAAAGGGTGGTTAGGATGGTTTGGACACATGGAAAGAATGAATAAACAAAGAATTGTGAAGAAAGTATATGTATGTGACGTGAACGGAGCTAGAAAATTGAGGAAGGGCGTAGAAAACATGGCACGATCAAATTAATCAAATATTAAATATCAGCCACACAAGGAGACAGAAAATCGATGTGCGTGCATGACGCGATGTATAATGGAGGGGAATCCATGGAAGTATGTCAGGATAGAATAGTGTGGCGGTTTATTCTTTCTGCCTACTGTTAGTAAGTATATAATCATAATAATAATGAAACAAAACGATGTTTTTTTAACTACTTCAACTTTTGTCTTTATTTCGACAGCGACCGGTTTCGCCAGGCTCGCTGACATCGACAGACTGGTGTCAGGACCAGTCTGGGTCGACAGACCAGTCTGTCGATGCCAGCGAGCCAGGCGAAACCGGTCGCTGTTGAAGTAAAGACAAAAGTGGAAGTAGTTAAGAACATCGTTTTATTGAATTATTATGTTAAATGAACTTCCATCAAGAGATTTCAGTAAAATCATTTGAGTATTTGATCATATTACAGTTATCAGAAACAATGTTCGTTAGTTGTTAGGGATGTCTAACTTTGTATTATAGATATGCAGTTTCTATTACACATTAAGACCGGATAAAGTAAAGTATAGTGAAGATTTATGACACGAATAGAATAAAAGTGCTACGCAGAACAAGACGCGAGTATTCGCTCCACATTGTTTTCATATTGCTAAGTGACCAATTACCGGGAACACGTGGTTATTACCTAAAGAAATAACGTGTAATTTCCCCATATTACGGAACGATTTAACGTATAATCCAGCGTTTGATGTATTCGAGAGACTGTAATTACGGGGGAAGTCGGGGCGAAACGGGGCATGTGGGTGACAGTACCGACATTATGTATTTACTCCTAAGTGTACGGTGCTAGGAAAAAATTAGAGACCACGGCGTCAGGTCAGGCCGGGCGGCTTTGTGGCGAGGAGTACATTGTTTATTGATTGTATCGCATTGATGAAACGCCGGGCTGTGAAAACCATCGTTGCGTGTACAGAGCACAAAATAATACACATGTGTCTAATAGATTTGAAATAAAAAGAATTGAAACCGTTGCTGGTTTTTTCTATTTTATTTAACCCTTTGTAAAGTCGTGCAAGGAAGATCCTCCGCAGAATCTTCGGACCCATTAAGGATGGTCAGGCGTGGAGAAGGAGATACAACACTCTACGATCTATACCAGGACGTCAGCGTGGTCAAGTTTATAAAGATTAACAGACTAGGGCACGTGCATGACATGGGAGATCTGGAGCTCCCCAAAAGAGTGTTGTATGACAATCCAGCAAGGCGAAGAAGCATCGGTATGCCGAGACTGCGATGGCTGGATGGTGCCGTGGCAGATTGTCGGGTCCTGGAGCAGCAAGACTGGGAGGTGGCAGCCAGAGACAGGACGGGATGGAGACGTTTCTTGGAGGAGGTCAAGACCCACGAAGGGTTGTAGCGCCGAAGAAGAAGAAAGCCGTGCATAGCAAGACCTTCGTCTGCTTCCTCTTAGTTTAGGTCGTATAACCTGTTTGTGACGGTGGGCTGTCCTGGGATGATGATGTCCAGCCATCTCTCCATCACTTCGGCTGCCTTTCTGGTAATCTGTTACTGCTTGAGTTTTCAACTTTAACAATTTTTGAAATTCTTGTATTCTCAATGCGGTCCACGTGGTCTCTCCAAAAGCATTCCATTTCTTCCCCATCTCACTATGTCCTCAACACCACATACAGACCTTATCGTTTCATTTCTGATCCGATCTCTGAGGGTTTTGCTTGCGATGGAGCATAGCGTTCGCATTTCTGCTACTCTAAGAAAGTTCTTAGTTCTATTGGTATTGGCTCTGACCTTTATTCCATACGTTATGATGGGCAAACGCATGCCTTGTATATCTTGACTTTACTTTCGGTAACATATATTTGTTCCTCCATATGGTGTCGCGCAAGCAGCCAGCCACGGCTGTCGCTTTGTTGGTTTGTGCTCGCACCTCGTCATATAGGTCACTGTAGCTACCGATGCCTAGGTAGGTGAATCGTATGACTTGCTCACTAGGTGTGTTATCGATGACATGACCAATTTAATCAAATACTAAAAGGTGAACGCATTCGATGTCGGAAAAATCGGCGAGCGTGCATGGTACGATGTATAAATTTACAGGAATCTCGAAAGGTGTGTCAGAACAGAGCAGTATGGAGGTACATCCTCTCTGCTTATCCCTTTGGTGAAACGATGTGATGGTAAATTAGTTGTTTCCACTTTTTTTTATCTAAAATCAAATATCATACTCTAAAACGTGGAGAGTAGGTACTGGTAAAATGACATGACGATGTAGGTACGTTTATTATTCATTGCTGTCATCTCGTGTTGTAACATGTTGTTATAGATGTCATCTTTACAGGCCCATCTGTGGCCCGAAGAGGCTGGAAAAAGTCCGGAAAGGTCCGAAAAGGGCCGGAGTAGGATACAGAGGGGCGCAAAAAGGCGACGAAAGTGGGGCCCATTTGACAATGCCCGTGATCCCACTTAAATTATAAAGCTTCCCGCCCTTGTCGCTTGACAACCGATAAAAGCAAACATAAATTCCCTGAAATACAAAATGCCGTTCAGTTTTAGACGAAGGTATGTCATATTTTGCAAAAGTATTCAACTTGTGATTGAAGTATTTACATAATACGAAAAAAATTATGTCACTTCCAAAAGTCGACGAAAAGTCCAAAGCAAGTAAGAATATGTTAAAAATAACGCATATTTTCTAAAAACTGTATTTTAATTATATTGACGACCTTCGTGGCCGAATGGTAAGTGCTTTGAAGTGTAGGTCCCGGGCTCGATTCCAGGTGATGGCAGTATGATTGTCACACAATCTTTGGTCCGGTGAAGAATTCACGTGACAATACAATGGCCATAGATAAGCTTCCTTTCACATGTCACGAGAATCATTATGATAGCTATACCCTTTACATAGATTTGGCTCGCGATGTAATGATGTACTCGTAAATAGCGATTCAGCAAAATAATAATAATAATAGTAATATTTTTAACAATGACATGTTTTGCCTTATTAGAGCACTATCGTTCTAAAAAAATATTTATATATAAGCATTTCATAAATAAAACAACGTTACATGTCGAAAAGAGTTGTCTTTTTGTCATTTGGCGTATTTTTTACATCATTCGAATGATTTTTTTAAAAAATTGTACTGAGAATGCATTCATCCTGCTGTTGGATGAATATTTGTTGGTTGCATCACCGTGCTCTTTAGTTATGGACTGACAAATATCTGCCATATTTTCGGTGGTCTGTTATGTAGTCCGGAACGGTCTAAAACATGTCAGTTGATTATTATAACATAAATAATTGAACTTTTGTTTTATATGGTAAATAATTTTTTTTTTTAAGAACTACTTCCACTTTTGTCTTTATTTCAATAGCGACGGCTTTCAACAAGCCCCTCGACATCGACAGACTGCGGACATTGTTATTAATTTTATATTTTAATTTAATTTAATTTTTAATACCAATGAAAACGTTTGTTTTATTATAATTTAAGAGGATGACAGGTTTCGCCTTTCTAAGGTATTATCAATGCTATGCCTTAGAAAGGCGAAACGTGTCATTCCTATAAACTTGATGGTTGTGGTTATTATTTTGTTAAACTCCACTATGAATTGTAATGTAAACGCGATTGTTTTAACGCTTTTACAGAGATCTCTCTGTAAAATACGTTTTAATTATTTTTATTAATTATTTTTTTTATTATTTTTATTTAATTAGTTTTAATTATTTTTATTTATTATTTATTTTACGTTTACATGTTATACACCAAATTGGCCAAAAAAAGTTTATGAACTGTAGTTGTCACACTAGGCATAGCCTGTATCGTGACAACTACATAAAATAGCATGTTAATGGAATTGTTAGTAACATGGCGGTTTGTTAGTATTTGTTAGTAATCTTATATGCTAACATTGGTAAGAGACTTATGGCAACATAATGATATAATTAAAATTAAATGCTAGGAAAATTGTGATAATAAATTTGCATACTAGAGTAGATAGGAAAACTCTTCTAAATCTAAAAGTAAAAAAACATTTTCTACGTCTAATATGGAGTTATTCATCGTTGTTCAAGAAACAATAAGGAACTTTTATTTTACATGTTTTTACTTATTATTACTGGTGTAAATATTGATATGTACATCCATAAAACCCTAGAAAAGCTGTATGAAAATCTCATTACAATATTCCACAGATAAATCAAGATCTTTTCTTCTCGTAAGTTCCAATAAAAAGCTTACAACGGCAATACCATATAAATAATGCAATAAAAACGTTGAGCGTATTTCTAGTTTACTTTAAAAATGTCAGATTGCCGCCATTACGAGGTAGATAGGTATCGGTTTTTCGATTTAAAAAGATCATGTAAGTTTACGGATTTACTAGGGGCGATCTCCTCTATCCCCACGTGGGACGTAACCCGAGTCGCCGTTCAATCGTTATGTATCGGTCACTTTAGGGATGTCGGGTGTACGCAGACATTCCGAGGTTCATTTATCACCCCCATACTATTGTGCCCGCGATCCCCAATTTGTATCCCAATGTGAAAACTCCGAAGAAATGTAACCAACGAAGATGGAGTACTTTATATTAAGGGGAAATAGATAAATGGGTTAGGTTCAAACGTAAGAAAAGTGGCTTTTCCAAAGTATTTTTGTTTTGTTTTTGGTGGTTATTTATGCGAAAACGTCGCAGTGGTTTATCTTCCGACATGTCTCAAATTTCATTGAATTTATGATGGCAATATACTATATACGTAGCGCTTGCTTTTGCAAAAAGTGTTCTTATTTTTTTTAAAATAAATAAAATTGTGGGGCACCGAGGGTGGTGAATTAAACAAAGTGGATATGTCGTATAAATAATGCGGGTATTTCTTTTTTTATGTAAAAACAATCTATGGTTTTTAAATCTTTAGCTAACCAAAAGTATTTTCAAATAGTTGAAAAAGAACGTTTCGTTCCTGATACAGGGGACTTAGGTTCAAACCTAGACACAACCCGATTCCTGTTTCATAATAATGATCTATTGGCTTCCCATATTGGAGATTGTAAAATAAAGTATTATTAAAGTCCATGAGGCTTAAAAATATATTTTTCAAATAAACATTAAAACAAATACAATTTAAAACAAAAGATACAAGAGTTAAATAGGTAAATATTATAATTTTTCAAATTACGAATAATTTGAAATGATTCCAATAAATAAACAATTGCCATTACAATTTTTTTGACGAAATAAAGACCCGTTTCTTAACGGTAGAATAACTGGGATCATATAATAAAAATATTAGAAATAAATTAATAATTAATCTAGAAGTTTTATTTTATTTTATGGGAATGACATGTTGAACATCAAATTTGATAATGCCTTAGAAGAGCAAAAGAGAGGGAAAGGAAGACATAAACCACCTGGCAAACAAATGTGCACGGGGACATGAAGGCCCTAGTCCTTAAGAAGGAAATTGATTACCAAAGAAGTTCCTGGTGCCAAATGATAAAAATGCCGGACCCTAGTAAAGGGAAGAGGCAAGGGAAAAGAAATAAAGGTCACGCGAGAAGTCAGAGAAATCGACGTGTGTGCATGTTGAGGAAAAGAGAGAAGTAGGTATAATATAAAAAAGTGCTGTGGTTCATCCTGTATAGTTATCTTACACTCGTTAGTCAGGTAACATGACGATTTCTATTAGCAAAACGAAGTGCTTAACAATATCAAAAGAGTCTCTCAGATGTAAGCTGATCATCAATAACACACCTATTTAGCAAGTCATGTGATTCACTTACCTAGGCATAGAGATCGGTAGCTACAGTAACCTATATGACGAGGTGCGAGCAAAAACCAACAAAGCGACAGCCGTGGTTGGCTGCTTGCGTGACACCATATGGAGGAACAAACACATGCTAACCGAAAGTAAAGTCAGGATATACAAGGCATGCATTCGCCCTATCATGACGTATGGAATAGAGGTCAGAACCGATACCAAAAGAACTAAGAACCTTCTTAGAGTAGCAGAAATGCGAACCCTACGCTCCTTCGCAGGCAAAACCCTCAGAGATCGGATCAGAAATGAAACGATAAAGTCTGTCTGTGGTGTTGAAGATGTAGAAGAAGCGGAAGGCTTTTGGAGAGACCACGTGGACCGCATGGAGAATACAAGAATTGCAAAAAATGTTAAAGATGAAAACCCAAGCAGCAAGAGATTACCAGGAAGGCCGCCGAAGAGATGGAGGGATGGCTGGACATCATCATCATCAACAGGTCTTCTTCTTTTTCTTCAGCCTGTATTGACCGTCCACTCCTGGACGTAGGCCTCCTCTCGCATTTTCCATTCTCTTCTATTCTGAGCGATCCGCATCCAGGTACTTCCCGTACTTCTCCGGACATCGCCGCGTCAACGCAACTTGGCCATCTTGGCCACCAGCACAGCAGTGGCCTTGTCCACTTTTCATCTGGATCGCGAGCGACATGTCCCGCCCATCGCCACTTGAGGTTTGCGGCCATCTTGATAACATCGGAAACCTTTGTCCTGACTCTTATGTCCTCATTTCTGAGTCTGTCCCGTAAACTGATACCCAACATGGCTCTCTCCATTGCTCTCTGAGTGACTCTTAGCTTGTTGGCACTTTTTTGTGACATTGTGACCTAAACTAAGAGGAAGAAGAAGAAGAAGTTAGTCAGGTGGGGAAAAAAATAATCTGTAGTTGAAAAATGAACACTTATTTCATCTTTTATTCAGAAGCTTAATAGGTGAAGACATATTCGATCCGTCCCACCAGATCGCAAGTTTGAATGCACCTCGCTCCGCCCAGCGGACCCCAGCTGTCCCTATAAACAATAACGATCCGCAGGCCCTTGTCGGGAGACCTACAAAGCTTACAGGTCGCAAATTGTGTTTACATAATATTGCACAAACACTGTAGGCCGATTTGGGACCGATAATAATACGGAGTCTTCAATAATACCCCGGCCATGCCTTTGTGATTTTTCACCGGGGCGTCACTGCCACGTCTTCTTAAATACCCTTTCAATTTTTTTCCACTCATGCGAAAGTTCCACTTCAATGGGATTTGACCGGCGTCTTTGTAGGGGTCTCGGGATTGCAGTTACCATTGTAATTGGACTTGACAATGGCTCCGCGTAATAATACAAACTCCCATAAATTTATCAGTAAGTAATAATTTACGGCATATGACTGACAAGTAAATAATAAATTTGTAGGAAATAATAAGTAGTTCTGTAGGAATTGTGCAAGGTATATGTATTTTTTTTAACATTTGTAATAATTTATATTTATATTTCCATAACATAACATTAACATATTATTTTTTATTGTGAAAATGAGCTCAAAAATATTATAAATGTCAGATTGGGGTTATTACTTTAATTGGTAACAAATAATCTATGCACAGTGAAATATAGCAATACAGTGGGTGATTCAAATGCAATTTATTTATATTTTATCTACGTAGAATAAGGATATAATCAGTCAGTAATGTGGATATGTATATTTGCTATACAGCTCATATTTGGTATTGTATTTTTTTTATGGATATCTATGATATAAAAGATCTGTTGTAATATTATTAAATCGGCACTCAGAAAAAAAATCTTATTATTAGGTACGTCAAATAAGCAAAGTTACTTGAGATAGTCTTACAACTTCTCGACCTTCGTGACAGAGTGGTAAGAGCTCTGACTTCCATGCCGAAGGTCCCGGGTTCGATTCCCGGTGAGGGCTGTGTGAGTTTTACACTGTATTTGGTCTGGTGTATAATATAAATAGGTATTGTCTACTAAGTTAAAAAAAAATCATTGTTCACTGAATTTCTAACACAAAGTTATGGCGAATATAGAAATAAAAGAATGAGAAATGCTCAAATCTAGAACGAAAAATGCCGTGGAATCCGTAGAAGACATATATCTAGAATTTGAAACATCTCAAACTTAAGCCTTAAGAACTGTGGTAAAACTAATGGCATAGCCGAGGAGAAAAAAAGTGAATTAATTGAATAGTAATATAGGCACTAAGTACAAAACAACTTTGCGTACAGTTTCGTATTGTATAATGAAATAGCATGTTTTTTTGGTACTTAGAGCCTATTTTACTTCAACCATTCAATTGATCGTGTTGAAACTAAAAAAAATACCATATATGATACAAAATGTACTTATGAGCTGGCTATTAAGTTTTTCAACTAGCTTTGCAGTCAAAATTAAAATTATTCAATATCTAAATTATCGAGCCGACAAACAATGGTTCTGACACAAACAAAAAAATCCCTTTTCAATTCCGCTCGGTCTGACATGTATGCATAAATATAATCAATTCCAACGGTGATTGTATGCAAAATATAATATAGACCGCGGGTTTGATTTATGCTTAGTTAAATGTGGGTATAATAACATCTTAATGTGTTTGTAATGGCCGCCACCGGCGGAATGCTGCTCATTGAGCCGCGTTTGATTAGATCATCAAAAGGTGCAGTAAACCGGCGAATCTTTTATTATTTATTATAAATCCTTCTCGGATCAATTGAGCTATTGCATTTCCTCGTCGCGGGTTATCTCGCCTCAGTGGCCCCTGCACAACAAACGGAAGGCGACCGCAGAATAACGCTTTGTTATTTAAATTATTTGTTTAATAACAGAGGTCTTGTGGATCGCACCTCAAGTGGAAGTGAAAATAATCTGGTTGAAGGGTTGTGAGATGATTTTTAACGGATTTTTATTATCTTGTGACTGAGTTTTGTAAGTTGTATTATCTTACTTCACTGCGCTCTTATATATTTTTAGTCTTAACCGTCAATTCAATAATTAACGGTGGTTAAAATTTCATATTATAAGCACTGCGGCAAGGTTTATAATGTATGACATATTTTCTACTATGTTAGCCATATTTTGTGTTGTAGTTGTTTCAATTGTCTTTTTAATTTTTTTTATTTATATAAACTTTGTATATATAACACTATTAAAATTACATATCAGACACGTTTCGGACGACCTGTCCTTCAGTGATACATATTATAAAGATGCATATTTAAAATATTATAAAATAAAATAAGAAATCAGTATTATTGGAATGAATGCCGTAGAATATGAATGCCGTAGAAATGAGATCTCTAAGAAGAATGTGCAGGGAAAACGTTGTATGATAGAATACCGAACGATGAAATAAGAAAGATATGTAAGGCAGATGACTGCATCATGGATAAAATTAAAAAAGGATCCCTTAGATGGTTTGGACATATGGAACGAACAGATAAGATTAGAATGGTTAAAAAGTTGTACACAAGCAGCGTGAGTAGAAAAAGAAGCCGAGGACGACCGAGGAAAACATGGCATGACCAAATTAATCAATTACTAAAAGGCGGTCATATTGGAAGTCGGAATAATCGTCGTGCGTATATGGTACGATGTATGAATGTAGAGGAAGCCCGAGAGGTATGCCAGGACAGAGCATTGTGGCGATCCATCATCTCTGTCTATCTCTCCGGGGAAATGGCTTGATGGTTAGTATGTTAGTTAGTTAGTATTATTGGATAATGAATAAAATCACATAAGTTTTAAATATAATATTAATACACTTTAAATTGGATTTTACACCACTTTATTTTGTAACAACCAACCGGTTTCGCTCCAGCTTCGTTTCAATGTATAATAAATACACACAAAATAAAGTGGTGTAAAAAGAAATTGAAAGTGTTAAAACTAGTGAACCCGACAGACGTTGTCCGAACAAAAATATTTTTTCCCCCTAGAACCAGAATTGTGAATCTATCCAATTGTGAATCTAAACCATCCAGAAACCCACTCAAACACACACAAAAAATTTCATCAAAATCGGTTTAGCCGTTTTAGAGTTTCTAGAGTTCAACTACATAGCCCGCCCAGAAGAATTATATACAATATATAAAGATAGTGTCACGCCAAATATTAAATGCTTTTATACGAAAGTAAAAAAAAAACAACATAATTTTACATTGTGATTATTTGTGATTATTTTGGTACGGAAATATTTTGAAATGTTTGCATACTATACTACTTATTAAGAAATAAGTACTCTTATCATACATATGCCTAGCTAAAATTGGTCGTACATACACAGGTATATGTTGACACAAAATACACGAATCATGTTCACAGTACATTGTAATTTAAACAAAACCAACAATAAGGAATTACAATAATGACCCACCTCGTGAAGAAACCACACTTGTGTCGTGTTATTAAATTGTTTGGTACATTATCCGGAGATATCATCAAGTAATTATCAGCCTACCTACCTACATCGTAAGTATCGTAATTGCATATCTGTTTCCACTAAATACACGTATTACGTACGTACTCCATAGGTCAATAATTAGTGTTGGTAAAACATTTCGAGGGACGTACCTACCAATTTTTCATAAGAAGTTTACAACAATAGCAGAAGTAATGGTATATTATTATTTTTGAACGGACAGGGCCGTCTATACCATACGAGTATATTACATAAATAAATGTTATTATACTAAAATATTTTTGATGTTGATTTATAGCGATTTCACGTGTTGCCTAGCACTTTTAAGCGACGTTTTCATAAATAAATAAAAATACTAAAAATTGAAAAATACCCATATATAAAAATACAGGGAGTAATGTTAAATGACGAAACAAAATAAGTTCACTTGACGAAAATAAGTCTTTCATATTGATATTGATTATTTATTTATTTATTTTTATTTATTTTGTTTATTTTATTAACTTTATTTATTTTATTTACTTTATTTATTTGATTTATTTTATTACTTTTATTTATTATATTTAATTAATTAATTAATTTATTTTATTTATTTATTTCGTTTTACCCAATTGAAAAGTACCGAATTAACAGATATCAATATCGTCTGGCGAAAAAAGCTGTCAGTATTTTATAAATATTAAATAAATGAATTGTATATTGCAACACCGTTTAAATTTAAAGTTTTTAAATTGCCCTCATGAAGCTTGGATACAAGCGAAATTAAGTGGCGTCGGAATTTCTTGGTTATTAATAATTTTATATATTTATTAATTTAAAATGTCTAACCACAAATAGAGTGCTTCATTTAAAAAAAATAATTAAATTAAATAGTTCTTCTTCTTCTTCTTCTTTTAATAGATCTGATGAACTGTGATACAGAAATCATGTCTCGTCGGATAATGACGTCCAGCTGTCCCTCCATATTTTAGGCGGTCTTCCAGCTGGGCGGTGTCCGGAGGGTAATAGTTAATTAGAAATATTTATTTTAATTACACGTGTTATTTAAGGAATTACCGGTTTCGACAGCTCGCTGCAATTCCGATGAGCAAAATATAGCAGCAAATGATAGAAACTCGTTGAAACTATTACAATAATATAATTAACAAACTTATCGTTAATTATTAACATTTCTATATTATGTTAAAAAAAATCTTTTTCTGGATATATTAACGTGTATATAAAATAGACAGAAAATTTCGAAACTATTAATTTAGTATAATCATCACTATAAAAAAGCATTATGGTCAAAAAAGTAGTCGAGGCGGCTCTGTGTAGGAACTGTCAGTTTCATGTCAGAAAGTGAAGGGGTTCTTATTATTATGTTTATCTTTTGTCTTTTGACAATACATGTAATATGCACAAATAAGTCGTTTAGCTTTTCGAGGACGAGGCTCATTGCTAAGTATATATCAGAATGTTCCCGTGGGATGTATTCGAAAGGCGAAAAGAGCTACATACTTACAGGGTCGTTTTCCGATTTTTTCGATCCACTTAAATATGAAATAATGAAACTGAATAAAAAAAAATACGATTCAAATAATTTTAACCAATAAAAAGCAGTTTTATTACATATGTTTATACTACCTACATATGTTTTTAAGTAAATGAAATAATATATATATATATATATATATATATATATATATATATATATATATATATATATATATATACTCTATATATATATATATATATATATATATATATATATATATATATATATATATATATATATATATATATATATATATATATATATATATATATATATATATATATATATATATATATATATATATATATATATATATATATATATATATATATATCTCTTTATTAATACGATAATAATACCAATATTAATTTATTTCCACAGGGGGGACCTTGGTGGAGAGCTGTGGAGCCCACGGTTGGTGTAGCGTCCACATACTGTTGTAAACAAGCTCTCCACATGTGGAATGCGTGTTTAAACGGTGGATCCACACGCATACTATGCGCGTCCGTCCACAAAGTTTGTTGAAGGTCCAGATAGACCTTCAACAAACTATATCACGAAAATGATAGACTTATATCACGAAAATGTAGTGAAAATAATGGAATATAAATAAATAAAAAAATAACTTTAAAGTATTCTACGAAAAATGTTTAGATGAAATCAATATTTCTATTGTTATTTTAATATCAAATGTTATGCTAAACATTTGCTAAGGCGATATCAAATGTGATACTAAACATTTGGAAAGGCGATATCAAATGTGATACTAGACATTTGCTAAGGCGATATCAAATGTGATACTAAACATTTGCTAAGGCGATATCAAATGTGATACTAAACATTTGCTTAGGCGATATCAAATGTGATACTAAACATTTGGAAAGGTGATATCAAATGTGATACTAGACATTTACTAAGGTGATATCAAATGTGATACTAAACATTTGCTAAGGCGATACCAATTGTGATACTAAACATTTGCTTAGGCGATTCCAAATGTGATACTAAACATTTGCTAAGGCGATATCAAATGTAATACTAAACATTTGGAAAGGCGATATCAAATGTGATACTTAACATTTGGAAAGGCGATATCAAATGTGATACTAGACATTTGCTAAGGCGATATCAAATGTGATACTAAACATTTGCTAAGGCGAGAGAGAGAGAGAGAGAGAGATTAATGAAAACGGCTGTGTTCTAAAAGTTTTATAATATTTCATGTTTCGCGTAAATGTGATAGTAAACACTTGACAATGCCATAGCAAGGGGAAATATGTCATCTTCATAAAATACAACAAAACTTCTAGAAAACGGACGTTTTCATTCGTATTAATTATTTAATATGGAACATTACATCATTGTTCTAGAAACAAAAAAAAACTTTGGCCTATGGTATGCATTTTGCATAACAACAGGCGTTTCAATAAAAGCTTCTTTTGTGGAATAAATTTCATTAAACGTTCGTATTAAATTATTGTGTTGAATACCAATCATTACGGCAGAGACAATCGCTGCTTTGTGCTGCAAAATACGATGGAATGGACAGTATTGCGGAAAAATCATAGTCTTTAGTCTCGCGACGAAATGTACAAGTAAGCAATTTGCTCTGAGCGAAGGAATATAATTTAGTATTTAACCATATCTACAATTCAAAAGTTTCTCTTTCCACTGCAGAATACAATTGTCAAAGTGATTCTTGTAATTTCTATCATTTCGTCATTCAGCGTTCATGATAGACAGTTTACAGCGGAGCGAGGATTTTGCGACTATTACGCACTGATGAATACTCGTATAACAATACGTAAATATGCAATATCTAAAAACGATTGAAATAAATAAAATGAATTAGAGACCAATCATTTCCTTCTTCAGCCTTCTTCCCTTCACTGCTGGATATAAGCCTCTTCTATTTCCCCCCACTATTCTCTGTCTTGTCACTTCCGCATCCAGGTCATTCCTGCTATTCGGGCAATGTCGTGAGTCCATCTTTTAGGTGGCCAATGGCACTTTTGTCCAAAGTCTCCATTTATGCAGAGTCCTATCGCTATTGAATATTTTAAAGATCATAAATATTTGTACTATTATGATTAATAACTTATTACACATTGCGTTAAAAAGATCTTCTGCTTAATGCTTAAAATACAATTAGTGTAGATTGAATATACTACCATGTAAAGGGTGGTGTTGGAGATTAACATATCGTCGGTTCAAAGGTAAAACTCATTAAGTGACATTTTGGTCAAAATTTTAATTTTTGCATTATTTGTATCTGATTTGCGAATTTTGCGACATAATCACCAGGTGTATTTATTAAAGAATAACTGTTATTCTTTAATAAATACACTAGGTGATTATTTCCTGGCGTAGAATTCACAAATCTGATACAGAAAATGCAATTTTTTTACCAAAATGTCACTTAATGAGTTTTACCTTTGAACCAACGATATATACAACTTTCAAAAAATTGTCAGACATGGTGGTCATGAGAAAAAATAAGGTGAAATGGGGAATGTTGTATTACATAAAGCTTGCGCTTAACCCAACCAATGACAGGTCATAAGTCCTGTAAACACCTTGATCAACCATATTCTGTTTCCAATTTGCATCTTCGTCTCTATTGAGATACAATTTATTCTATGATTAATAACTAATGAACCAACTTACCATCACGCAGTTTTCCTACATGGATAGGCAAAAATGTCGTAGCATTAAAAAATAAATTCAAAACACTTTTATATTTTCTTTTTATTCCACTTCATTTGCTATAACGAACCAACCGGTTTCGCTCCCGCTGAAGCTGCGTCAGGTTTACAGCAACTTTGAAATTGATAGATAATCCATTGTTTTTGGTTGAAACATTTAGATATTTCAATATTATTAACTCTTTAATTAATGCTTACATCAGTTAGCGAAACAGCTGTCGCGATAACTTCAAAAGAAATATAATCAATTGTGATGTCCTATAACAGTGTTTTAATTAAACTGTTAAAATTGATTGACAAAAATTGTTTTCAAGTGAACGTTTTGGAAGTTGTCAAACGACACATGTCCACTTAAACATATTTTTGACTATCAATTTGAAAGTTTCTGTAACTCTGACGAAGCTCCGACGGGAGCTAAACCAACTGGTTCGTTAAAACAAGTGAAGTGGTGTAAAATATACATTTTTTAAAGCTAACTAACTATCTAACCATCACGCCGTTTCCCCGGCGGAAGGTAGAGAGGATGAACCGCCATAATGCTTTGTTCTGACATACCTGTCTAGGTCCTCTTAATTCATATATCGACACATACACGCTCATTGATTTTTCCGACTTCGAATGTGGCTGCCTTTTAGTATTTGATTAATTTGGTCATGTCATGCTTTCCTTAGTCTTCTACGGCCTCCCCTTTCCACCCACACTGCTTGTACTCGTATACAACATTTTAACCACTATTCTCTCGCCTATTCGTTCCATATGTTCAAACCATTTCAGCGATCCTTTTTTTAATTTTACTTTAGATCAACCACCCTCCTTATTTCGTCGTTCGGTATTCTATCATATGTCGTTTTCCGCACATTCTCCGCAATAATCTAATTTCTATGGCATTTATCCTATTTTCATCCTTCTTTTGCAAGCTGCAAGTTTAAATTATATACATAAGGGTTGGCACCAGTACTCCATTATGTAGTGCCATCTTTGCTTGATGACTAAATGATAACTATGATGATTAAATGGTCATTTTTTAATTATTTTTAAACACTTTTTTCTCTACATATTATAAAGATGGAAAGTTTCTTCTATTAGTGTAATATGTCATTCGAAAATTGATGCAGTAATTGAGATATTTTATGTATTACGCACCATCTACGTGGGAGCATCGGAAGATGCAATAAATACAAGAACATAAGTGTCAGCATGTTCCCGGAGAGACGACAAAATGAATGCCGATCTGAGGATAAGATAAACAAAATAGGCTCGTGGGCGGGAGACCGCCGTTGCTGAATACTCTTTACGCATTGACACGTCAATAAAGCATCTCTTTATGCTTATTTCTGAACACCCGTTGAACATTTATAGAGTTGGCGTTAATTTTGCGAAATTCTTCTTCTTCTTCTTCTTCCTCCTCTTCTTTTTTTCTTCTTCTTCTTCCTCTTCTTCTTCTTCATCTTCATCTTCTTCTTCTTCTTCTTCTTCTTCCTCCTTTTCTTCTTCATCTTCATCATCTTTTCTTCTTCTTCTTCTTCTTCTTCTTCTTCATCTTCTTCTTCTTTTAGAACTTTGGTCTGTTCCTGTAATCAGGCTGGCTTCTCTTGAGAGATCGACTCCCAGCTATTCCTTCATCTCTTTGACGGTCTTCCGAGGACGGTAGCCGGCAGGAATCTGATGCGCCACAGCGTGTGGGATTCTGGTGGAATCCATCCTCGGCACGTGTACATTCCAGTATCTTCTGCGTTATCTGCCCCATCTCACGACATCTTTCACCTTGCAGACTTCGCAGATAGCTGTGCTCCTCACCCTATCTCGGAGAGTCTTTCCTGCTATCATCCTCAGCGTCCGCATCTCTGCCACCCGCACATTAACCTTCGTTCTTGTTGTATCCGCTCTAGTCTCAATGCGAAATTCAATTTATTAAATTCCCATTTTCTCATTGTCTACGGAAAGGGTATTAAATTAATACTCGTTTAATAGTATGGAAGTGAAGCATGGAGCTACCAAAATATGGATGAAAGTTGGATAAATGCCATAGAAATGAGATGAATGAGTAGAATGTGCGGGAAAATGATTTATGATACAAAACCTATCGACGAAATAAGGAAGAAATATAAGGCAGATGATTGCATAAAAAAAAAAGAAACCCTGAGATGGTTTGGACATGTAGAACGAATGGACAAGAGAAAAACGGTTAAATGTTGTAAACATGTTGTAATAAAAAAATGGTGTGAGTGGAAAGCGTATTATGAAGGTGGAAAAAATAGTAAATTTTTTTTTTCATCAATATTAAATTGAGTTTTACATAATTGCACATGAAACAAAAAAAAAATGTATTGATTTTAATTTATTAAAATATTTGTGAAAATCACCTGAGTAGGTCCTTTATTGAGAGTTCTAATGCCTTCATTCCTTTCAACATTTTCTTCCATGATTAGTCTTAATTTTTTTATTCTTCTTCGCCTCGATGACTTAAGAGCTTTATTTATCGCAGGAGTGGCGCTAAAATGGGCATATTTTTTCCTTTCTCTTGCCATTGTGGTGGAAGGTTTGACCGACTTTGTGTCGTTTCCAGGGGCGCCGGTGTAATAGTTATACTCACACCAAGAAGGCACCAACCTTGTCCTTTTTTATTAAGATGGTTTTACAGTGTCTTCTGTTAGGGTACTTTTTTACGTATTTATGTACCATATACTTTCTATCGTGTGAAAGTCACTTCAGTCGAGGCAAGTGTTGGCACTAAGTCCCCGTTATGAATGGCGGCCGTTCATAGCAAAGTATTTCATATTTTGCGAAATCTTTTCTAGTTCGCCGGAGCGGAGGAACCTATAAAGTACCGCCGCCGTAATATGGGAGTAAAATGATATTTATGAAACCAGGGAAGTAAACGGTAACTCGCAAAAAGGCATATAAAAGTGTTGCCGCAATATGACAGAGATCGTATATTATTTTTATGAGTTAGCAACACGAGGAAGTTACCAGCGAGGGTGAAATATTCCGCAAATTAACTTCACGAGCTACAATAAATACGAAAGCGTTCATTCCTATTTATGAGAAATTTCTGAAATTGCCCTCTTAATTAAAGGCATTTTAATGAACGAGTTTTAAATTTACAGCTCTATAATTTTTGGTTGCTAAGAGATTGGGTTTTGATTCATGAAATCAATATATATTATATACATTCGTATGGAACACTTAATTTGTGGTGTGGCATTAAATGAAAACAAGCTTGTTTTTGTATTCATGATAATACATTTTGCCATTTTTTATTTAACATTATTATGGATAAAATAATAGAAGAGGTGTCTTCACTGGACTTAAGTTACAGAATGCGAAAAAAATGTTATCAATATAGTATGCTATTCTGACGACGCTGCAATACTAGCAGAGAATGAAGATGATCTTCAGAGAATGCTCTACAAATTCCACCTCACATACAAAAATATAACATGACGATTTCTATTAGTAAAACAAAGAGCTTAACAATATCAAAAGAGCCTCTCAGATGTAAACTGATCATCGATAACACACCTATTGAGCAAGTCATGCGATTCACTTACCTAGGTATAGAGATCGGTAGCTACAGTGACCTATATAACGAGGTGCGAGCACAAACCAACAAAGCGACAGCCGTGGCTGGCTGCTTGCGTGACACCATATGGAGGAACAAACACATGCTAACCGAAAGTAAGATATACAAGGCATGCATTCGCCCTATCATGACGTACGGAATAGAGGTCAGAGCCGATACCAATAGAACTAAGAACCTTCTTAGAGTAGCAGAAATGCGAATCCTACGCTCCATCGCAGGCAAAACGATGAAATGAAACAATTAGGTCTGTCTGTGGTGTTGAAGACATAGTGAGGAATGCAACTAAAGAAGAATACTTAAATTTTTAAATTTCCTAAGAATGTTGCACAGTGTAAATATGTGGGCCATACTTTACCCAAAATTGAAACATTGACAATCATCCATCTATCAGGATAAACTTAAATGTTTGTTTTGTTGTTTATATAGGCACAGGTTAGTTATGTAAATAAAATTAATATATTTGTCTATGGAATGAAAATGATAATAATTCGGAAGAAATATGTTAACATTTATTGGTGTTTTTTTTAAACTTCTTCATTGAAAACAATGTTATTTAACGTCGGTTTTCTAGCGCTGAATTAAAGGTAAAAAATGGTATTATGTTAAAATTTTCATATGAAACACCCTCTTTGTGGTTTGACATTTGAAATTTATACATATAAAGTAATAAAACACTTTGTATTTAACCGCGGTATGGATATTATAATTGATGTCGCCTAGTTTCGCTTTTTCGGAAGGCCACCGATGAGATGGACCGATGATATTATCAAAATGGTTGGAAAATTTTGGATGCAAAAGGGGCAGGATAGAGACGAGTGGAAGAAATTGGAAGAGGCCTATATCCAGCAGTGGAGGGAAGAAGGCTAGCAAAGAAGAATAAAAAGTTTCGCATGGACCCAAGCTTCATCAGGGTAGTATAATTTCTATTATTATACTGCCCTGATGAAGCTTGGGTCCAAGCAAAATTAGTTCGTATCAGTTGAAGGCTGGTTATTACAAAGGTGCCAAGTGGTTTAAACAAAAAGCAGAGAAAATAATCAACAACTGTTTTTGCTCCATATGTCATGTACCACGGGTGGCATCTTTAGGGTGACGTTTGAACTACACTATATTATTCAATCATTACACACTTTTGCACAGTTATTGGCCATTCATTTTAAGACCAATTGGCATCAACAACTATTTTTTGTCTTTTTGTATACTTGGCACCTTTGTTATGTCCAACATTCAGTTATAGTAAGTTACAAAGTGTTTCAAAACTAACTAACTAACTAACTAACCATCATGCCGTCTCTCCGAAGGGGTAGGCAGAAAGAACGGATAGCCATACTTTTCTTTCCTGACATATTTCTCTCGCTTTCTCAACATTCATACATCGTGTCATGCACGCGCGTAGATTTCTCTGACTCCTCACATGGCCGACATTCAATATTTGATTTATTTATCTCTATTTCTACTTCCATTTACATCGTTAACATATACTTTTTTTTATCATTCTTTCATCATTCATTCTCTCCATATGTCCAAATCACCTTAATGATCCTTTCATTATTTTGTTCATAACACCATCATTTGCATCGCATTCACTTATTATATATTCATTCGACACTCTATCATACACAGAGTATCCACACGTTCGTCTAAGAGATCTCATTTCTACTGTATTTATTCTACTTTGTTTTATTATTTTATAACTATATGTTGAATATTAAGTTGTGTCCGGAATAAAGCATTGATTAAAAATACAAAATTATTGTACTGGAAATAAAAAATATAATCCAGAATTGAGCATTAAGGAAATTCGTTTACTCCTAAACTTTAATGGGAGTCCTAATGACGCGAGTGGGAGAGCGAGCGGTGAGTTGGTATTCCTGATCAACCCCATCAGTTAACTGTCATCATCAATCAGCCGCGATGATCAGCAAAGTGTCTGAAATCTCATCTCATCTTTCTTCCACTTCCAGGGCTATCCGCGGGACAGGTTGGGTGATCAATCACTCAACTAGTATAAAAATAAGCGCGATGTGCTAACCTCACCATGCTACTAATACAGGCAGATACACGGAACCTGACCTTTTGTTGGAGCGCTGAAATTTCGCTGAATTACATCATGTTATCTTGCGCGTTACACAATATTTTCATCGATTTTCAAATGTTAAATGAAAGAAAAATTGATCGTTTTATGCTGATTTGTGTAGCGCTGTTTTCGTGAGTAACTAAAACAAGTAATATAAGGGCTAAAAGCTCTTAATATAACTTACGTATAATGCAATTTTCTATTTATTTATTCAATATTGTTAATTGAAATTTTTTGATAGAAGATCATTGTAAATTAAGAAAATAATAATTAAATTATCCAATGTTTTGGTGGAAACACTTTGATATTTCAACATTATCAAATGTTTAAATAAATAAAAAAACTTTGTTATGAATATCAAAATTGAATATACGTAATTAGTCGCGACAGCTGTTTTGCTATCAACTGATGTAGAATGAAAGTTGATTGTAAGACCTGACGATGCCAGCATCGGTTCGCGAAACAGCTGTCTTGACTAATTATATTCAATTTTAAAATTCATTAGAATTTTTTATTTATTTAAACATTTAATAATTATAATACGAATAATAAAATCCTTTATAATAGAATTAACTTACCTAGGCAGAGAGGATAGATCGCCACACTATTCTATCCTAACATAACTCTCGCACATCTTCTACATTCACACATCGTGTTATGCACGCTCGTCGATTGTTCCTACTTCGAACATGGCCACCTTTCAGTAATTGATTAATTTGGTCACACCATGTCTTCCTTGGCCTTCTTCGATTTATTTTTCCATTCACACTACTTGTACCATATATTTATATATATTTTTAACCATTCTTCCATCATCAATTCGTTCTTGTCCAAGGCATCATAGTGACCATTTCTTAATTTTATTTATGACACATTCGTCCGCCTTACATTTCATTCTTACTTCATCATTAGATATTCTATCATACATTGTTTTTCCGCACATTCTCGTTAGTGACCTCATTACTAGGGCATTTATCCTTCTTTTAAGGATAAAAGCTCATAATGTAAACTAACTAACTAACTAACCATCACGCCGTCTCGCCGAATAGGCAGGAATAATAGACTGCCACACTTTTCTTTTCTGACATACTTCTCTCCTTTCCTCAACATTCGTACATCGAGTCATGGACGTACGTCGATTTTTCACGTGGCTGACATTCAATATTTGATTTATTTGATCGTGCCATATTTTCCTTGGTCTTCCTCTATTTCTAGTTCCATTTACATCGTTAATATATCCTTTTTTATCATTCTTTCTTCATTCATTCTTGCCATGTGTCCAAACTATCTTAATGTTCCTTTCATTATTTTGTTTATAAAACTTTCATTTGCATTCACTTCTTATATTTCCATTCGACACTCCAATTTTTCCACACATTCGTCTATGAGATCTCTCTTCTACTGCACTTATTTAACTTTCATCCTTCTTTCGCCCGGTCCATGCTTCGCTTCCATACATAAGGGTCGGTATAAGAAAACTATTGTGCACTGCTATTATAGCCTTTTTGGAAAGCTTTTGTTCGTTATGACAACTTTTAGATCACCATTCACTTATAATGCACTTTTATATTTATTTATTAAATGCTGTTGATTGACTTTTCTAGGGAGAATTCATTTTAAGTAATTATTATATAATATAAAAAAATCCTTTATAATACAGATTCAGTTTAATACCACTTGATTTTATGGCTTCGACCGGTTTCGGCAGCTCGTCGAAGTGGTCGAAGACACAGACGTCGGCGAATTTAAACTAAACATGCACTTAAAAAGGTTTTTTACATTTTATTTTATTATTTCATTATTTACAATTAACTTCTACCATGAAATTTCAAATAACTACATTATAGTTTAAATAATTTTTTAAAATTACTTTTAAATATTTTTTTCGAATTTTTATTACATTTTATTAAAATTGCGTGTTTCACCTTGCTAAGGCATTATCAATTTGATAATAGACTTTACTTGAAAACAGACGTTTTAATTCGAAATAATTGATACCATGTTTTCTAAAACAAAAATAATGTTTTTGTTTTATTTCAACAATCTCCAAGTATTTCGCTTAATATTGGCCTTGGGTAAGGATGAGAGAAGGAAGTCTGTAAACACACGTGTATCGTGTTTCGTGTGGAGATGCGAGTTGTGGGGTGTACGGGTATTTAGCCCGGGTAATGTGCTGAAGATGCCCCGCCGCGAGAAGCAGGTCCCACGGGACAGCGGCGGCGAATGTTGCCATGGAAATGATCCACTTGAGAAGGTAAAACTGATATTTTCCTCGCGGCTGGGCCGGCAGCGGCGCCCCATCTGCGCTTCTACAAGTAGGGGTTGTTGGTCGTTTAATTAATTCATTCCGAAGTCAGTTAAAGCAGCGATTACGAAACATTATTCTCTTGATTTAATAATTTACAAAACTTTGTTTAACACTTTGTTATAATTTAAACACAAAAAAGTTTCGGGACACAAAATCCTTCATCTGTTAATAATGAAAAAAAAATATGAAAAATTACTTTATTATTATATTGTACATTTAGTGGGCTTCCACGTGTGTTTAACGTCCTCCGGTTTTGGTAGCTTGCTGCCATCTTCTGGTACCTAAATCAAAATTTATTTAGTTTATATAATAATTATTATTGGTGGGAGTTCATTTTTTTACGGATTCTAAATAATCCATTACTGTTATTAAGTGTTATTGTTTTTTGTATTATTAAAGAGCACTTAAAAATGTGACTATTTAAAAAAAACTCATTTAATGTAAGTTTATTGCGTTTTGGGTTAGCTTGTTTACTATAAATACAAAAAAGATGTATTTTATATGTTAACGATGTAAATTGAACCAGAAATAGAGGGAGACCGAGGAAAACGTGGCACGATCAAATAAATCAAATATTGAATGTCGACCATGTGAGGAGTCAGAGAAATCGACGCGCGTGCATGACACGATGTATGAATGTTGAGGAGTCGAGAGAAATATGTCAGGAAAGGAAAGTGTGGCAGTCCATTCTTTCTGCCTACCCCTTCGGGGAGACGGCGTGATGGTTAGTGAGCTTTAGTTAGTTTGTTTACTATATAATTAAAAAGCAATTACAAGGGTGGCTAATTCTCGTAATGATTCTATATAATGCAATTAGTTGAAATATTTCAAATATCTTGTCGCCCAGTTACTGGTGTTTGGGTATTTCCCCCTGGAGTTCTGAAACGGCAGATTACATATTCTTTAGAAGGTAAATACTTATTAGTTAAATAATGATTGGAATTAAATCTATTGTTTGCAATGGATATGAGAGTGATGAGTGTACATGCATCAGTTGATCATTCAATATTGTTGTACGCGTTTTATTATTTTGCCCTTCATCTGTGTAAATTTTGACAAAATATTTACATGTATACTAAATAAATATTAAAAAAATAATAATAAACATGGTCAGTTTTGACAGATGTTAAAATTTGTTTTCGAACGTTTTATGAATTTGCTGTAATTTTTTTGAAATAAATCTAGAATAACATTTTGAAGCTTTTGTTGGGATCCAGCATTAATCACTTAGCCCATAGAAACGGGAACTCAATGATTGTTCTCGGGTAGGTTAATTCTTATTTAATTTTGCGACAAAGGAAACAAATCAATAATTGGACTTAGGTTAAATTTAATTCTTCATATAAAGCACTCCCTTTGTGGTTAGACATTTAAAAAAATTATATAAATAAAACAACTTTGTGGTTAAATACACATTTTTTCAACAATTTCATATGTGTTTTTAATTTTAAGCCCTTTTGTTTTTATTGGTACCGTGAAAGTCTACGCAATTATGATACTGTTATTCGTGAAATGTGTTTAGAACAACAACAACAAATCATTATGCCGTTTATCTGTAAGGGAAGGCGGAGATATTGAACCGCCTCTATCCTGACACACCTCTCTAGCTCCCTCCACATTCATACAGCGAATCATACACGCACGTCGATTCTTCCGACTTCTAACATGACCAACCTTTATGATAAATTTTTTCATGCCATGTTTTTCTCGGTCTGCCTCGACTCTTTACTCCATTTACATCATTAACGTATACTTTCTTAACCATTCTTTCTCCATCCATGCGCTCCATATGTCCGAACCAACGTAGCGATCCTTTCATAATTTTGTTCATAATACCTTTATTATAGTATCAGCATTTGAGATTCTGTCGTATATCGTTCTACGACACATACGTCTTAGGGACCTCATTTCTGCCGCATTTATTATGCTCTCATCCTTCTTCTGCCAGTTCCATGCTTCGCTTCCATACATTAGGGTTGGGACCAGAACTCCACTGTGAACGGCCGTTTTCGCTTTCTTTAGAATACAATTTAAAATAATAATATATTACATATTAACATATATGCAACTTCCAAAAATTTGTCAGACATGGTGGTCGTAAGAAGGGTGGAATGGGGAATGTTGAATTACTTAAGGCGTGCGCTTAACCCAACCAATGACAGGTCATAAGTCCTGTAAACACCTCGATCACCATATTCTGTTTCCAATTTGCATCTTCGTCTCTATTGAGATACAATTAATCCTTGAATTGATAACCCGCAATGGGTAAAATCCAGTATTCGTCTACAAGTATTTGTATACATTCAAAATGTTGTAATAATATATTTAAAAACTGGTGCTTGAAGACATTTGAGAAGCACTGGATTTTTTTGCTCGGAACCACTTTGGAGAGGCGACGAGTGGTGCCGCGGTAGTAAACTAAATGGAATAATTAACATCAAAGTTCGCTCCGCCGGGGTATATTTCAGCCCCCACTCGGGGCTGCTGCCCCCACCCCGCCACCCCGGGGCGCAGAACCAACCAAACTGATCACCTCTTGCCCCTGTTTTCGTTATTTATGATCACCGTATGCAAAAGCGCGGTTTGAAAAATGTTAAGTCGTAAAAGTCTCATCTGCGTTGATATTAGGCGATTTCTCATTGTCTAAGGGCCGGGATTGTTATTAAAGTGAAGAGAATTAATGAATTACGGCTGCGGCTGTTCGGAGCAGCGCCGAAAATATTGCGATTCTAATAAATTTTATTTTCCGAAAAATTTAAGTATCAATTTAATTTTGAAAGCGTCATTTGTTTTGCTGGCGTGTTTCTCTATGAATAATGTTTTTTCTCCTTTTCTTGTTTTAATCTAAGTATTTACATTGTGTACAATATCTACATTTTTTTGTAATATGTGTAGGTTTATACCTTCTAACGTGTTATTTTTTTCATATATAGTTATGCCAGAACAGACTTCTCGCTAGGCAAGTGATATATTAATCATTGGGGAAAATAAGAGTGATTCATTTGGAAGTAGAATTTCAAATACTGTATTATCCACTTTTTATATTAAATCATCTCATTAGTCTGCTGAAGGCGGTCTCCTCGGAGATCGACGTCTTTCATATTAGTGAAGGTACGTTCAGGAGACAAATACTATTGACTTTAAAAATAATCTTGTCTTCCTAATGTCGAACCATCTCTAATGCGTTCCTGGTACTATGTTGTATTTTTATAATATTTTATTTGTACTCAATAGATACCTTCAACATTTTCCTGTTTGTAATGTCTTTGATTTCTCTGACTCCTCACGTGGTCGACATTCAATATTTGATTTATTTGACCGTGCCACGTTTTCCTAGGTCTTCCTCTATTTCTAGTTCCATTTACATCGTTAACATATAATTTTTTAAATGAAATGATTAATAAATATTTTTGCTTAACAAATAATTATCTTTGTTATATGGTACCTATATATTAAAACAATATATTATAATTGTCATCTTTGTACACGATTCTTTGTTTGAAGGTCGTCATTTGATACTCTACTATATATTTTTCTAAGATATCTCATATCTGCTGAAATTATTATATTCTCATCATTATTTTGCTAATTGAATGCTTCTCTTCCATAAGGGTCGGTACAAGAACAACATTGTACACTGCTGTCTAAGATCTAACTATAATTATAAAATTTAATAGATGAAGTGTAGTAAGTGCTAGGGAAATAAATTGAATTATTCATCATTTTGAATGTATACAAATAGTTGTAGACGAATACTTGATTTTTCCCATTGCGGGTTTCCTACGACCACCACGTCTGCCAAATTTTTGGAAGATGTATATATGCTACAATGTAGGAGAACACTTCCCATTTTTTAGTTTAATCTACACTAGCGCCATCTATTAAGATTTGATTAAGCATTAAGTAGAGATCTTTATTAACGCAATGTGAAAGGCTACCGCCATTAACATACATTGCTAGATAACGCCTGGAGATGTCTTTCCAATTTTCATACATTTTTTTTAACTTGGACCAGTTTTTGAAAGAATTATTCATTTTAAAATCTAAGAACTGATGTTGAAATATGCACGTGACATTATTAGATAGCAGTTTGTGTGTACAATTTTTATTGTATTATTGATTATAAATGTTGCTTCCTTTGTATTAGAAGAAAAACACGTAGTTTATACATAAGCATTTACCTTTGCTGTCTGTCGACGTTTATACAGGGTGATGCTTCCAAAACACATTACCATATTCGTTGCCTGAAATGAGAAAGTGCACAGGGTGTGTTATTTTTTATCCTCGTTTATACAGCGTCCCGTGTTTCCCGCGGGATCACCTGTGAAAGCGCTGACGACGAATATACCGGGTGGAAACATTCCGTCCCTTTCCGCTAGCCCGGCAGCCAATTTAAATGAAGAGGAAAGGTATATTTTTACGAGTTTCGTTACGTTTTTAAAGTATACAGGGTGTAACATAAAACCCCTCTCTGAATGTTCTTATTACTTCACTTTTGGTTTGAATTTCATTTTATTCTGCTCTCTCTCTTCTTTATTCGTCACCACTTTAAATTTTCATTTGAAGGAGGTAGTTCAGGTTTAGGGTTCGATACGTCGGGATGCACTCTATTCTTCTTATCTAGTTAACTTGTTTGTGAGAGGAAGTGGAGGAAACTAGCGAGGGGTGTATGCAGCTTGAGTTATTTATTGCGACCCCTTTCTTCCCCATTGGAAACAATACTTATAAATAAAGTTGCAGAGAAAATAATCGGTTATGCTGAAATATGACAATGTATACAGATGTTGAGTTGTGCTTTTAAAATAACACCAAATTTGTCTTAGAACAATGTTTTTTAAATAAAACACCGTACACTCATGGTATTTTGTCTTAAGTTCAAAATGTACATTTTTAAATTTGTGATATTATATTTCATAATGTCATTTGATATTTGATAATGCTTAAGACCGGCGAAAGGTATCATTCACATAAAATAAAATTAAACTTCTGGAAAACAAACGTATTCATTCTTATAAATGAACAAGTGTTAAAAGAGATGCACGATTAAAAGGTTTTCCTTTAAATTATAATTGTATTTTTTTTTCAAAATAATTTATTGAGTTGAATTAATTATAACTTGCGTTAAACACAGTATTATATGGCAGTGCATATATCGCCATAGAATGGAATTATAACATGTTTGTAATATAATATTATATATACTTGTACAATATCAGATATCGCGCACATAAAATATGTTAAAAGTTACAGAAAACGTTTTTTTTTTTAGTTTTACGTCATTATTCAAGCAATAATACATTCACGATTTTACTATATATATATTTTTTAATATAAAAAAGATTGATTAGATAAAACATGTAAAAGCAAGTTGTGGTAAAAGGAAATATTGAAGCAAACAAGTATTACATTTATTTTTGTGAATGTATACTTATACTTGTATACGAATCCTGGACCATAGATGGCGTTAGTGGGTGGATTATATAGGTTAATCTTAAAAAGATTGACACGTGTAATCAAATCTACATAGATGGCAAATTGAAACTGACACGTGAAGATAAGTATAGATTTGGAGCATATATACAACTTCCAAAAATTTATCATGCATGATCATAAAAACAAAGGTGGAATGGGGAATGTTGTAATTACATAAAGCGTGCGCTTAACCCAACCAATGACAGGTCATAAGTCCTGTAAACACCTTGATCATCCATATTCAGTTTCCAGTTTGCGACTTCGTCTCTATTGAGAAACAATTAAAAAAAAAGTATTACATTGTTATTTAACTTTTTTAGTTGTTGGAAATCTGAGCACCAAACCTTTTCTTTCGAAAAGAGTGTGAAAGATTTGTCATTGACATCTGTAATATTTTATTTATAAACTTACTTTTGATTCTTAGATACTTTATGGATATAAAAAAACTGTTTTATTAGATGGGTACCTACTTTGTTAAAGGGTTATGCAATGATGTGCTACCTAAACATGTACTTTATTTTACTGGCAATTTCAAAAGTAGGGAAGCCTAATTTAATGTAACGTCTGACGGAAAAAAAATGGCAGGGAAACAAAATTTATAACGATAATAAAATAAAACTCACAACTGAATGACTTCTGTACGTAAATTTGTTGCGACGTTTTAATGTTATATTGAGAGAGGACGTCTTAAAAATGAGGATCTCGTTTCACAGCCTCCCTCCCCGAAGTCGCCATTTTGCACTCGAGAAATTGTTTTTTAGATTGTTTTAACTGAATATCGAATGTCGATCACTGTTTCGGGGTGGCTGTTGAAACATAATTCAAAATGAGAACAGCGATGCGCAATATTCAGTTTTTGTTTAACAGCGATTTTGAATTCCGTGTGAAAGAATATGAATTAAAAATTAACGGTTTTTACTTTAAGACGTGTTAACTATTTCTATGAAAAATATTATAATAGTTATATAGACATTTTTGCACTTAAAGTTGTCATCGCAAACAAAAACCTATCAAAAAAAGCTAGAATGGCAGTGCACAATGGTGTTCTTCTACCGACCCTTATGTATGGAAGCGAAGCATGGAACTGGCAAAAGAAGGATGAAAGTAGAATAAATGCAGTTGAAATGAGATCTCTTAGAAGAATGTGTAGATACTCTGTGCATGATAGAGTGCCGAATGAAAATATAAGAAGTGAATGCGGTGCGAATGATGGTGTCATGAACAAAATAATGAAAGGATCATTAAGATGGTTTGGACGTATGGAAAGAATGAATGAAGAAAGAATAGTTAAAAAAAATATATGTTAACGATGTAAATGGAACCAGAAATAGAGGACGGCCGAGGAAAACGTGGCACGATCAAATAAATCAAATATTGAATGTCGGCCACGTGAGGAGTCGGAGAAATCGACGTGCGTGCATGACACGATGTATGAATTTTGAGGAAGCGAGAGAAGTATGCTTGGAAAAAAATGTGGCAGTCCATTCTTTCTGCCTACCCTTTCGAGGAGATGGCGTGCTGGTTAGTTAGTTAGTTACGATATATAAATAGTATATCATCTTGATAACTAAAAATAGATGTATTTAAAAAAATTTTTTTTGCATGGCATAATTTGCACTACTATATTCGACGTAAAAAATAATATTGGGTGTTATTGGATTATTTTTCTTCTTCACAGTCGTATTATTCATGATTGAGGGTCGTGTCCATCTTGTAAACGATTGACAATGGCACGCCAAGCGCTCCTGTTCCCCGTCAGTCTCCAGGCAGCCGCTAATGAGAGACTAGTGAGATTCCTGATAAGATTGGACCAGCGTCTATTGATCAGCGTCTAAAATCAATTCCTGAATTCTTTTTCGATTTTTCTTGCTTTCAAACTAATATATGTATGTTTTAGTATTTGATTGATTTGGGAGTGTTTTAATGTTTTCGTTATATGCTACATTCGCTTCATTTACACATACCATCATTTAATTAAAAACATATATTTTCACTTGTCCACAACAACATTTCAATTATTGATATTATTCCGACAACATATTTAGTATATTTTCCACTCATATATTTGATTCTTTTCCAAGGCAGGTCCTCGATGGAAACACAAAAGAAATATGTCTTAAATACAAAACAATATTTAATATCCTATAACCAATAGCTTCCCATACATTGTAATATGAATTCGTTCAGTCACCCCGGAAGAAAACAAGTATATAATATATCAAATTCTACAAAGTAGAATTCTTTTGTATTCTTATCAGAATAATCGTATTTTGTATTAAGTGTCATCTAATTGGATAAATCTAAAAGCAGACAATATATTTTCCAAAATTTTTTAATGAAATGTTTGAAGTAATCATAAATATTTCCTCTGGTTGAATCAGACATACACTCTTTTTGATAATCTTGAATATTTTGTATTTAATTTCACCAGCTTAAATTAATTACCTGCAGTGACTAGGGAACAGAAATCTTTGCTTTTGATCTAGTGGATTTGGAATTAATTCTGGACATGACTCGGTTCCTTCCTTATAATTATCGAATCAAATCGGTTTCTTCTTCTTCTTCAAGTGCCCTGTCGGGTCCCCCCAACGTTGGCGATCACCTCGGCGAACCTGTCCCTGTCCTGCGCCGCTTGGAACAGCTCCTCAACACTTCGGATGCCGGTCCACTCCCTCACGTTTCGCAGCCAGGACATTTGTCTCCTTCCGGGCCCTCGGCGTCCCTCAATTTTTCCCTCCAATATCAGTTGGAGAAGGTGGTACTTTTCCCCACGCAGTATATGACCCAGATATGAGATCTTTCGAACCTTGATAGTTGATAACAATTCCCTGTCAACTCTAGCTCGCCTCAGGACTTCGGTATTGGTAACCATGTCTGTCCAGGGAATTCTGAGCATTCGGCGATGGACCCACATTTCAAATGCTTCCAGTCTGTTCATTGAGTTAACTTTCAGGGTTCAAGTTTCACACTCGTACAATAAAACAGACCACACATAGCATTTGATCATTCTCTGGCGGAGTTTCAAGTTTACGTTATCATTGCAGAATAGTGATTTCATTTTATTAAACGTAGCTCTTGCTGCCTCGATTCTACATTTTATCTCTACATCTGGGTCAAGAGATTGTGTTAGTATGCTGCCGAGGTATTTAAAATTTTCCACCCTTTCAACGTTACGGCCGTTCAAATGCAATACTGATCCACTGTAGTCAAGCCGTCCGAATGTCATCCATTTGGTTTTGCTGATATTTATTGTTAGCCCCAATCTTTCACCGGACTCGTCAACAAGATTAAGGAGGTTCTGAAGATCGCTGACACTTTCAGCTAATAAAACAGTGTCGTCGGCATATCTTATATTGTTTATCACAACGCCAATTTTCAGTCCTTTCTCGGTGTTGATGAGGGCTCGTTTAAAAACATAGTCGGAGTATAATCGGTTTATTCTTTCTAAAGACGTATTTATAGTTTAAGGCATCTGTGTGAGAACAGGTAAATATTATACTAGGAATGCATGAGAGATGATTTGACTTTGGGAAGACCAAATACTCTCTGAAGTCAAAAATATTTTCGTTCGGCATCGATTTTAGAGGCGATCATTTTCAGCAGACTGATTGCTCTTCTCACCGGCATTATCAGAAGCAGGTTGATTCTGGCTGCCGGTAGTAAGAAACATCTATGCTGGCACTGTTGCGGAAATCCGTCGCATACAAAAATACCCATACCCTTCAATAATTTACTAACATGTGACATTTAACAATGCCTTAGACAGGCGAAACATGTCAATCACATATAACACCAATGAACACCAATAGGTGTCGCTGGTAGTTCAAATTTTGACAGAATCCGGGAATATTATAAATGAACCCTAAGCAATAGGCTATCTAACCATGTATTCAATGGCCCCACGGTTGGGGCAGTATGCATGAAGAGGTCGATATGTCGCACGCTTAATAGAACACTGGTTTAACTCAAGCAAGTTTTGCTTAATCTGACATGAGACGGTGTTTTCACAAAAACAGTCGAAAAACACGTACGAATGGATAGCGTTAAATTGTGAACGATTATCGTACGTACGAATGGATAGCATTAATATTGTGAAAAATAGATGGATAGCGTTAACACAAGCCTCTGTCTAATGTTAACTCAATTATGACCTAAACCATAATCGGTCAGTTTACTATTAAGCGTGCGATGTGTGTAATATTAATCTCGAAAAGCGGCCATGATCGAAATAGAAACAATAAAACAAAGCAATCGTGACAAAATATACGAATTTTGAGGAAATTCGTAGGAAATTAAAGATGGATTCTGATGGTCCTTCCTGATGGATAAACCCTCTAAGAAATACAGCGTCATGGTTATTTATTTAGTTAGTAATTAAGGTATTTGTATTTTTATAATCTGGTATATACAATAGATTATATAGAATGTTATAGATTGTTCATTATTTTGTTTCCTGGTGGAGTTTTGTTGTTTGAGCGGGAATTTGTGGGATTCAAAATGAATCGAATTGACTCCGAACAATGAATATGTCAACAGTTGAGTGTAATCTGAAAAACCGACGACCGCGCCACCGCCGCAGCTGCCGCGGGACGTCACGAATGGATTAATGAAAACAAAGCTTTACAGTTTTATGACAGTGACATTTTAATAATGACGGTTCGTTCTAAACGGATGCTGACAAAATGGAGATGCCAAAATATTTGGAATAAATTATTTTTCTTCGTAAAATAAACAGGTGATCTCGTTCCGGATATTATTTCAAGAAATAAGCATAGAAATGGCAAAAGAAAGATTAAAGTAATATGAATAAATGAAAATCTTATTTTTCTTCTTTTAATAGATCTGACGATATGTGACAGAAATTATGTCTTCTAAGCTAATCTAGGTGGGTGGTGTCCGGAACATAACTCTAGCGTCTCTTCTACATTCACACACCGTGACACGCACTAGATAAAACTTCTAGAAAACAAAAATCGTTTCATCATCATCCTAAGCTCGACAGCCCTGGGTGGGCCTTGGCTGAATCCAGGAGCTTCCTCCATTCTTGTCTGTTTGATGCCCTTATTCTCCAATTTCTCACTTGCAGCACCGATGCATCCGTGTTGACACTGTCCATCCATCGCATTTTGGGCCTTCCTGGTCTTCTACGTCCCTGTGGTACTGAGAGCGTGAGGCGTTTTGTAGGGTTGTCGTCGTCCATTCTGATTATGTGACCAGCCCATCTCAAGCGCCCTACTTTGATGGATCTGATCACATCGGGCTCTTTATAGATATCATATAGCTCTCGGTTATATCGACGACGCCAACCATTGTGGTCTCTCACTGGGCCATATATCGCCCATTATTTTAGTGATTTTAGTTCAACTTATTGAACGCTAAGGCATTAACACTGAAATTCGTAATATACTTAGGAAATTAAAAATACCTTTGTTTAATCCACAAAATATTAAAAAAATATAAAAAAAACACGACATGTTTCAGAGGATACCTCCATCTTCAGGTGTAAAAATAAAATAAAAAACTAAACGAATTAAGACACATTAAATTCATTTCTACGGCATGTATCCTACATTCATTCTCATTTTGCCAACTCCAAGCTTCACTTCCATACATATGGGTCAGCACTATATAATACGATGTAAATACGAGTATAAGCAATATTTTAGTATACAAATAAAAACCCCTTTAATCTATGAACAGTGTTAAGCATTACAAAATTGAGAGTTTTTTTTTTATTTTTATTTTTTTTTATTTATTTTTTTTTTTTATGTACACAACAGGTCGTTTGGACCCAATTACTGTATACAATTTTTATTATTTTAGCTATTATATTGATTCTCATGACATGTGATAGGTAGCCAATCTATCGCCATTTTATTGTCACGTGAATTCTACACCAGACCAAAGACAGTGTGACAATCACACTGCCATCGCCGGGAATCGAACCCAGGACCTTCGGCATAGAAGTCAGAGCTCGTAACCACTCTGCCACGAAGGTCGTCTTTTAATAGATCTGACGATATGTGACAGAAATTATGTCTTCTAAGCTAATCTAGGTTGGCGGTGTCCGGAACATAACTCTAGCGTCTCTTCTACATTCACAAAAATCGTTTTCTCGCCCATTCTTTATAGTGATTTCAGTTCAACTTATTGAACGCTAAGGCATTAACACTGTGGAATTCGTAATATACTTAGGAAATTGAAAATACCTTTGTTTAATCCAGAAAATATTAAAAAACACGACATGTTTCGGAGGATACCTTCATCTTCAGGTGTAAAAATAAAATAAAACTAAACAAATTAAGACGCATTTAAAATTCATTTCTACGGCTTGTATCCTACATTCATTCTTATTTTGCCAACTCCAAGCTTCACTTCCATACATAAGGGTCGGCACTATATAATAAAATTGAGAGTTATGTAATCCTTTAATGAATTTAGAATTGAATGAGCCGTGTCGGGTTCAGAAATAAAAATATGTCCCAATAATCTCTCAAAAGACAGACACGGGACCTTGTCAACCCGTCTGAACTGACAATTTTGAAAACACACACATGTCACAATAAATTGAGTAAAAAAGAGTCTTCCAAAAAACACGTCGCTCCTTCTAACAAAAAAATTGCGGTTTCGATGCGCTGCATAGTATATTCGACGAAATCACACAATGCGATATTGTATTTATTATTTAAAACATGTTTTTGCTGTTCGTTAAAAAATATTTTTGCGTGAGCCAATTCTGTCGCTTAGGCAAATCGCGTTTGCGTGTGAATTTAAGCTGTCACCACACATTTTTGTGAATTATTCGGCGTGCCGTCAAAATGGTCGACAGACAGACAGACGTTAGGGGAGGAAAGGAGCGGGTGTAGGTAAATTGTGAATCTGATGACAAATTTTCGTACTAAGTGCTCAGAGGGGGATTAGTATTCATTGTCTTTTTTTTCTATTGGTGATTGATGGTAAAGTTAAGCTGATAGGGATGTACCGGAGGGGCGATATTATATAATTTTCTTAATTAACATGTTATTTTCACATTATTTATTGTTTCCTGAACAATGATGTAAAACTCCATATTCAACAATTAAAATGAATGAAAACGTCCGTATCTTGGAGTTTTATTATATTTTAGATGGAATGACATGTTTCGCCCTTCTAAAGCATTATTAAATATATACCCGAGTTAATGTAACATAATATGGTACATTTGACAGTTGAAATAGTTTATTGTTTTGGCCGAAACACTACGCTACTTCAACATTAAGTGTTACATTATAAAATTATGTATTT
Source organism: Lepidostoma basale (assembly GCA_022606425.2). Classification (NCBI taxonomy): domain Eukaryota; kingdom Metazoa; phylum Arthropoda; class Insecta; order Trichoptera; family Lepidostomatidae; genus Lepidostoma; species Lepidostoma basale. Next base: position 621,514 of record JAHDVF020001575.1, read on the forward strand.
ATGTATTACAATTTTAATTTTTATTATTCACGGCAGCTGTATCGTCAATCTACATATGTTGACATTATCGGGAGTTACAATAATTTATCAATTGTTAAATGGTATTTATGTGTATTAGTTCCTATGTCAATTTGAATAATTTCTTTGATATAATTTTGAATTTCTTGCGGGAGTAGAGTTAGGTACCTAATTAAAATGAATTAAAATAACGGTTAGTAACTTTTTATAGTAGAACATATAAAATTGTGATACATAAAAATAGTGTTTTATTAATGTATAACAGAACAATTGAAATAGTTAACAATAGCGTGAATGGTGAAAATTTGGAGCAAGTAGTTGAGTTCGTGTATTTAGGTAGTATGTTTACAAGAGATGGGCGAGTGGAGAGGAATATTGAAAGAAGGGTTGGGGCAGGCAACAAAGTGAATGGTGCACTTAAAGTTGTCATCGCAAACAAAAACCTATCAAAAAAAGCTAGAATGGCAGTGCACAATGGTGTTCTTCTACCGACCCTTATGTATGGAAGCGAAGCATGGAACTGGCAAAAGAAGGATGAAAGTAGAATAAATGCAGTTGAAATGAGATCTCTTAGAATAATGTGTGGATACTCTGTGTATGATAGAGTGCCGAATGAAAATATAAGAAGTGAATGCGGTGCGAATGATGGTGTCATGAACAAAATAATGAAAGGATCATTAAGATGGTTTGGACATATTGAAAGAATGAATGAAGAAATAATGGTAAAAAAATTGTATGTTAATGATGTAAATGGAACCAGAAATTGAGGAAGACTGAGGAAAACGTGGCATGATCAAATAAATCAAATATTGAATGCCAGCCATGTGAGGAGTCAGAGAAATCGACGCGCGTGCATGACACGATGTATGAATGTTGAGGAATCGAGAGAAATATGTCAGGAAAGAAAAGTGTGGCAGTCCATTCTTTCTGCCTACCCCTTCGGGGAGACGGCGTGATGGTTAGTTAGTTAGTTAGTTAGTTAGGAGGTGAAAGTTGCAAAATACTGTAGAGCATTTCTTGGAATCAATTAACGAATTTAATGACAATTTAAAATGCTTATACATTTAAATAATACTAATTGACGTTATACACAATATTATTATCATGAAAGTGCCTAAAATAGATTAAAATAAAATGTTTTCTTACAAAAACATCTCTACACATTTCGTCTTCTTTTGTCTAGCCACTTCCCGTTATTCAGGGTCGGCTCTCCTAATACGGCTGCGCCAAGTCTCACGATCCAGGGTCATCTGGCAGTCTAGTCACAGTGGTTTCAGTTCGTTCCCAACCGTGGACATCCACGTTGCAGGAGGTCGACTTGGTCCCCTCCTTCCGTCTTCCAGTTGTAGGGTTTTGTGAATGATATACTCATTGTCTCTCCTGCTCACATGACCGTACCACCGCAGACGACGTTCCCTAGTTTTTTTCCGCTATGGGAGCGACTTTTAGGCTACGTGTTATGGTGTGTTCATTAATAGCTTTATCCAGCATCGTAACCCAACGGCCCACCTCAGCATCTTATATTTATATTCTCATCCTCTCGTATATATTATATTTTTGGACAGCTAGATCTCCTGGTTCCAGAACATACGTGATTGGACGGGGATTAGAACAGTCGATACGTGATTGGATGGGGATTAGAACAGTCGAGGCCCTATATAAAAAAAAAACTGCACAAAACAGGGACATGTACCCTCAAGTGATTTTTGACGTCAGGGGGACCCGGCATGATACATGAAGAAGAATAATAATTATTTATTAGGACATTTTTATTACCCTATCGAAAGTGTTAACATAATGGCCACGAGATCAAGATACGTCAAAATTGATTTAAAGCATGTATTAAAGTATTTTCGGAAGAGTTATAATTCATGACTGGACAGCCGAATGGCCCAGGATCACGAAGCCTGGCTCAGCTATATTAGGAGAGCTTAACCTAATTAACGGGAAATGGCTAGGCGAGAGAAGAAAAATATAAGCTGTCATAATCTTGTATTACACTTTCACATATGGCAATATTTTCAGGGTATATATTATACTTAAAACTAAAAAGGTTTATTTTATAAGTTTTGAGATTGAGACATAAAAGTACTATTATGAATTATTGTATCCTGTTGCAAATGTCGATTGACATCGTTATGCGCAGTCTTAATGCTTAATACGTATAGTTTATAACTAGGTTACAACATCGACCAGTTTCTGCAGCGCTCTTGATTGACTTGTATAAATTGCACATTTAAATTAGCTAAAACGAAAACAAAATCGAATAATGTACAATATATATTTAAAAAATAATAATTTTGAGGAAAATAGGAATATACCAAAAAGGAGTCTTGAAAATGAGTATAAGACGTATATTTGGTAGAATGATATACGCCAGAATCTCAAATGCTGATATAAGAAAGGAATGTAGAGCGGAAGAAGTTATTATGAACAAAATTATGAAAGGATCGCTGCGTTGGTTCAGACATGTGGAGCGCATGGATGGAGAAAGAATGGTTAAGAAAGTATACGTTAATGATGTAAATGGAGAACGGAGTCGAGGCAGACCGAGGAAAACATGGCATGACGATGATGTTGGTCATGTTAAAAGTCGGAAGAATCGATGTGCGTGTATAATTCGCGGTATGAATGTAGAGGAAGTTTTAGAGGTGTGCCAGGATAGAGTAGTGTGGCGGTCAATTATCTTTGCCTACCCCTACGGGGAAACGGCGTGATGGTTTGTTGTTGTTGTTGTTGAGTCTTGAAATTAAATTTAGTTGGTTATCAATACAGTTCAATTTATTCTGAATTGGATTTTTGTGCAAAAATATTTATAAATATTAAATCTCTATTAAAAATGCATAATAATTATATTTCAATACCTTTTAATTTGTTAAAAAAAAAATTGTAATATTATTTATGAATATTAAAAGGTTATTTTTGGAGAAATACTTAACGTACTAATAACTACTTTAAGTAAAAAATCTCAGATTTCCATTTCGTATTTCTAAAATAAGTTAATTTCACAAAGAGATTTTCTTCTTCTTAGAATAAAACAAATAAACCGTGGGTACTGTTGACTATCTTGTTGTTATGTGCCCCATCCTGCGTATCATCTCTACCCTTCCATCATGGCGTGTTAGCTGTTCGCTCCTAATTACCAGCTAGACAAATCTGTCTCCTGCCAGATCGCATTTTGCCTTCAACGTGACGGTTTAGGGAAAGGTCCCACAGATACACATGTATATACACGAAACCCAAATAAAACATAAATAAATCGTACATACCACTTCATAAGAAAATATGAATTATTTTTTGATGATACATTTAAGATAAATTTTGTTTTTCATAAATTAATAAAATAAATATGTTATTATTAATTACTGGCATTTGATTGAGTAATATAAGTTGGTAAAAAAAAACGATGAATCTAATTTTAAAAATCAAAGATAGGTATCATTTTATATCATGACAAATAATATGAAAACCCAAAAAATTATTTTACAACGTGTATTCAGTTTTTTTCTAATTTTATTTTATTTCAATGTTATGATTAACAATGCAATCCATATACCATAAGCTAAGGAAATGTTCATGAAGGTATCAGAATTCGGAGTTGCAGATACCGGCCGGAACTGAAGAATATCAAGTAGTACATAACAAAATACATATAATGTACTCGTATACCTTGTATTCTATTTTAATAATATGATTTTCATTATTCAGGCAATTCAGGCAAACGGATCCACCGTGGGATGTGATGGGTCAGGAAACGGATCTAACGTATGAAGTAATGGATCAAGTAAATAAGGCTGTGGTCATCTCAGGATGTTTGAATAATTCAATATGGACAAACCCTGACATGAAGATCAGAGGAAAATAATATATAAGGCTTATGTGTTACCCATCGATCGAATGCAAGGCGAACAGCACAATCCCAAAAAGCGCTCTCAGAGTGTCAGAAATAAAGACGCTCAGAAACTGACCTGCCAAGGCACTAAGTGACAGAATTAGGAACTCAAGGATAAGGTAGATATACGAGTATACGAGGTTGAGGAAGTATTTAGGTGTGGAAGGCAAAGGAGAAGTTATTGGTGTACACACGTGAAAAGAATGAAATCATCCAGACTCCCACTCATTGTATTTCACGGCCAAGTTAGACGACCCCCAGGCAGACCACCAAAGAGATGGATCGACAGGAAGTCGACCTCGCAGGTAACCAATTACAGTAGATAGCGAAAGGGCTGATACGGTCATATCCAAATGATGGACACCACCAGACTCCCCCATATTGCAGTTCATAATCAGCCTCACGGGAATCGTCCTCGTGGAAGGCCTCCTAAAAGATGGAAGGACAGCTGGAAAACATTGCTCTTTCCATAACTCTTTGATTTATATATGGTATATACGAGTATATAAAAGATACTTCGTATACCGTAGACAGATTTGATCAAAATTCAGAAGTCCTGAGGAGAGCTTATTGCAACAGCGAATTATTTGAACCCTCTATTTCCTATTTGGGTCACATATTCTTCGTTAGCTTGTCTCCATCCACTGCTAGACGCAAGCCTCTCTACCTTCAAGCTATCTCTCTCGGCCTCTCGCCAGTGTTCTTCAGGTCCTTTTCTCCGGCCCAACCTTGGCCTCCCTCTGGTTCCATCTTCCATCATCCCGTCGACACACATGACCAGCCCCTCTTAAGAAACAGTCCACAAGATCTACACTAAGAAGAAGAAGATTTTGATTATAGAATGTTAAATTGGATTGAACCTTGAAAGATATTGTACAAAGAAGATAACAAACATATTTAAAATTCGATTTGGTCACTGACAACTTCAATTATCATGTTTCAATGTAATTTAGTATAAAACAGATTTTAGGACAAATATTATACTTATTTTGTGGATACGTAATTTGATAATTGGATAATGTTTTGGCTTGAATGATATGAAGAATACAGGTTTTTATGGAGAAAACATATTTATAAAAAACAGAGAAATATTGAAAAAAAAAAGGTTAAATAAAAAGACGTTTAATTATGAAATAATTTCGCTTAAGGTATGGAGAGTTATTATTAGTAAATAGGTGGCAACCACATTAATAATTATTCAGAATTTTTATTTCTTTTGTGCGGTGCGACCGCGCCGGAAGTGTAACTCTGACAGTAGAAATGGCGCGAAAACGTCAAAAAGAATGGCGCGGAAATTGGATTTTTTCCTTTGACTTCGAGACCGGCTCACTCGCTTCCCCTTCCCCCTCGTCTCCCTATGCCCCTCTCCCTCTGGCAAATTGTGTGGGACGATTGTTATTCACCGCTAAATATGCGTTTGAAATTTTAAATGGAATGAAATCGATTTTGAAAAAAGAATGGGAGAAAGCGATTGATCTATGGTTTCCAAATTTGAAATATAAATGACAATATAAATTGCTATCATTTCCTTACATGATGTTTGAGTGGCGTATAGCGAAATCAGTAAAGAAATATTGCAATTTATTTGATTTTCTGATAAATAAAATCGAAATTCGTGTGAATAAATAGTATAATAAATTTAGTATAATAAATGAGATACGTTGCTCATATAAGGCCACATAGTGTCATGCGCGAATGTCGAATTTTCGGGCGTACGAAGTAGTCGAATTTTTTTTTTGGTCCCCTATCCCTCCTTCTTTTTAGTGTTCTGCGTCATGCTCGTCGATTTCTCCGATTCCTCAAGTGAAACGTGGCACGATCAAATCAATAAATTAAAAAATTGACCAATGTGATCGTGATACGTTTTCTTCGGCCTTCCTTTTTTTTCTAGCTCCGTTCACGTCCTGTTCATTCTTCCCATACGTCCAAATCATCTTAATGACCATTTTATTATTTTAAATAGTCCATTGTTTTCGCCGAAACACTATGATACCTTAAAATTGTAAACTGTTAAATTAAATAACTTTGTTTTATGTATAATATCACAATTGTATTTTATTTTACGCGACTGTTGTTTCGTCAACCTATGTTGACATCATCAGGTGTTACAATAATATATCCTGATGATGTCAACATAGGTTGACGAAAAAGCTTTCGCATAAAATAAAATACAATTGTGATACATAAAACAAAGTTACTTAATTTAACAGTTTTTTATTATTTCATTAGCATCGCATTTAATTTTTATGTTTGCATTTGACACTATCAGACACAGATTTAGCACACATTCGTCTAAGAGATCACATTTCTAAAGAGTTTATTCTACTTTCTGTCTTTAATAAAAATTCTGCAAATATACAGTTTAAAAATGATTGTGTTTTAAGGTTTCTGGAGAAGACCCCGTGAACTTTTTTCTCACTTTCACCGCGGTAATTAACCACCCCGCCGTTAACATTTCATTATTAACGCCCGACTAATTTGTGTCGAGAGTGGAATTATTTTTGTTCCCGTGACACCTCCGTGAAATATGGGAGGGAAGACGACGAGGGCTGGTGGGGAGTGGGGGAGGGGGGGGGGAGGGGCCAAGAGAAAAGAAAGTCTGCAGATGAAAGAATAAAATATCGCGCCGTGTTTTATGCCCGTGAAGCGAGATGCAAAATTGAGTCTGCCTACAGCGTGGCTTATTATGTCTACTCTATGTAAAATTCCATAATAATGATGAAGTCGAAGTCGGAAAAATCGACGAGCGTGCATGTTGCGAAGTATAAATGTAGAGGAAACTTAAGAGGTCTAGGGGACTACTTAAGAGGTCTAATCGGGTGGTGGTCTAGGGGATATAACGCTTGGCTCCTGATCCAGGGGACATGGGTTCAAGCCTGGACACGACCAGATTCCTTCTTCATAATAATGAGCTTTTTTCTGCTCACATTGAAGATTGTAAAATAAATTCTAATATCATGGATTTAAATCCTTGGTATTAGTCTTTTTAAAAAAAAAAAAAAAAAGAGTATGCCAGGACAGAGCAAGATAGCGGTACATTCTTCGTGTCAACCCGTTCGGGGAAACGACATGATGGTTAGTAAGATAGATAATATTTATAGGAATAACATTTACATGTTATTTCTTTAAACTATATATCCTTTAAACTATTATATTAAATAAAACTTCTATGTATAAACTAAAAAAAAACAACTAACTAATCATTACGCCGTCGGTAGGCAGAAAGAATGGACTGCCACACTTTTATTTCCTGACATATTTCTCTCGATTCCTCAAAATTCATACATCGTGTCATGCACGCGCGTCGATTTCTCCGACTCCTCACATGGCCGACATTCAATATATGATTTATTGGATCGTGCCGCGTTTTCCTCGGTCTACCTCTATTTCTGGTTCCATTTAAATCGTTAATATATAATTTTTTTACCATTCTTTCTTCATTCATTCATTCTATATGTCCAAACAATCTTAATGATCCTTTCATAATTGTGTTCATAACACCATCATTCACACCGCATTCACTTTTTATATTTTCATTCGACACTCTATCATACACAGAGTATCTACACATTCGCCTAAGAGATCTCATTTTTACTGCATTTATTCTACTTTCATCCTTCTTTAGCCAGTTCCATGCTTCGCTTCCATACATAAGGGTCGGTAGAATAACACCATTGTGCACTGCCATTCTAGCTTTTTTGGATAGGTTTTGGATACAGTTTGTTGCCTGCCCCAACCCTTCTTTCAATATCAATGTATAAACTATAACTAAGAAAATTTCTAAAACTTTCTTATTCGTATTAATTATGTAATATGGAGATTTAATCATAGATCAAGCAACAATAAATTCATAATACATCTTGTTCTTAAAGTAACGTTATTCTATTTATGGAAAATAAAATATTTGTCGGTTAACAATGAATTGTTGATTGATATAGCCATATGGCTATATTAGTCAACAAAACAAAAAAGTCACTATATCTAGGCAACCTACAAGATGTAAGCTGACAGTTGATGATATACCTGTGGAGCAAGTAATGAGTTTAAGATATTTAGGAGTAGAGATCTGCAGCACCCATTATGTCGAAGTACGAGAACAAGTCAGTATAGCCTCTGCCGTGTCAGGATGTCTGAAGAATCTGGTCTGGAAGAACAAGCACACGCATATCGACAAGCAAGATCAGAATTTATAAAACATGCGTGCGACCTATCATGACGTACGTTGTAGAGACGCGGGCCGACACTGTGCGAATCAAGGGACTACTAAGAACATCAGAGATAAAGGTCCTAAGATCAATGACTGGATAAACTCTCCGAGATCGTGTCCGCGACGTAGACATAAGAAATACTTGCGAAATAGAGGATATGGTTCAGTGGAGTAGATCCAAAAGAAGATACTGGAGGGACCATGTAGCCCGAATGGATGGTGACAGACTTGCATATACAGCCGCTTATGAAATGACTTCCGGATACCGCCCACCTGGAAGACCGCTTAAGAGATGGAAGGACAGCTGGACCTCATCATCCGACGAGTGACGCAGAAGTTGAGCCTTTCAAAGGCATTAACAAATTCTTAGAAAGGCGAAACTCGTCATTCCCACAAATTAAAAGAAAACTTCTAAAAAACAGACGTTTTCATTCGTATTACTATTATTATAATAATTGAGTTAAACAACAACATCAAACCATCACGCTGATTCCCCGAAGGGATAGGCAGAAAAAATGGACTGACACACTACTCGATCCTGACACACGTCTCTAGCTTCCTCCACATTCATACAGCGAGTCATACACGCAGTTGATTCTTCCGCATTCTAACATGGCCGACATTCAAAATTTAATCCATCTGGTTATGCCAAGTTTTCCTCGGTCTCCCACAATTCCGCACTTCATTCACACCGTTTAGGTTTACTTTTTTAACCATTCTTATTTCATTTATGCGTTCCATATGTCCAAACCAACGAAGTGATCCATTTATCATATTTACATTATAAAGGAAAAACTTTAAGCAATAATAAAGCAATATTATTTAAAAGAACCAAAATTCCTATCACGTAAAAAAACGTATCCGCTTTATCGTATTTTCCTTTTACGTCAAATTTATTCATTTCTGTAGGTATCTCAATTATATAGCTGAAATTAGGGTGACAAAAATCCACAACCCCGCAAAGAATAAAATTCTGAATAATAATTTAGGGACCTATTTGTCGTTTACTTTACCAGAGATGAAAAAATCTTCATAATAGATTAATTTTTCACTTCCAACACCCCCGCATTCTGCCAGGGTGTTGTGGAATACACGGGGATGAAAAATCTGAGATATTAATTTTAAAATATAAAGGAGCCCCTAAGAGGCTTGATCAAAGGATGTATGCCTGTGATTAAGCTGCTATAGAGTGGAGAGCTTATTTAATTTTGAATTATTATCTCCCTTGCGGATATTTTTTTTTTGGTTCGTAAATTCTAAATATTATTCGTTCTAACAATTTTTGCACGAGATTGATTACTTGTTTTTTATACTTTTACCATTAATCATTACACAATAGGAAAAATAGTTCTAAATTAGTTCTTGGTTCTATTATTTTTATGTTTAAAAAATAACATAGAACTGAATAGACCGCCACACTGTTCTGTCCTGACATACATCTCTCGATTCCTCTACATTTATACATCGACTCATGCTCTACGCACGTCGATTTCTCCGACTCATCACGTGACCGACATTTAATATTTGATTCATTTGGTCTTGTCAAGTCTCCTAGGCCTTCCTCTATTATAGCTCCGTTCACGTCGTTTACAAATACCTTCTTCACTCATTTTTTCCATGTGCAAACCTTTGCATTATTTTGTTCATAACGCTTTCATTCGCACAACATTCATTTCTTATATTTGCATTTGATACTCTATCATACACAGATTTAGCACGCATTCGTCTAAGAGATCTCATTTTCACTGCATTTATAGTAAAGTAATTTGATCGAGAGAACGGGCAACGTTAATTTGTGTGAAATCTTTGAGAAACATGAATGTTATGTTTTTAAATACTAAATGGAAATTGCTATGAAAATTAATTATATTTATGGATTGATGTTCCCATTTAATTAATATTAAATTGTTTTTGAAGCATCGCTTAAATATTATAGCAAATTAAACATAAATATTTTTACTGCACTTACATATAAGATTATTAATTTATCAAAACATTGTTTTTACTCTTATATATAGAAACGAAGCATAGAAACTTCGAGAAGAAGGATGAGAGTAAAATAAATGGGGTAGAGATTCCTTAGACGTATGTGTGTAAAACATTGCACGACATAATTTCAAATGGTGATATAATATGGACGAAATGAAGAGCGGAAGAAAGTATTAAGGAGCAAAATTGTGAGAGGATCGCTGCGTTGGTTTGGACATATGGAATACGTGGAGGGAGAAAATGGTTAAAATTATACGTTTACGATGTGAAAGGAGTATGTATTTGAGTTAGACCGAGGAAAGCATGGAATGACAAAATTAAACAAGTAAGAATGATCGGCCATGTGATGAAGGCAGAGAGTGTGTCAGGATTGGATAGTGTTGCGGTCCATTTTCTCTGTCTACTGTGTTTTTGTTTTTAGGATTACAAGTTTCTTTTAATACACTAAGTATACAACACTGACTTTATTAAAAAAAAAATCAAACATGTTTCGGACACACAAGCCCTTCATCAGTGATATTACAATATATAAATATGTATATATATGTAGTAAAATTTTTTTTTTTCACAAATGTGGTCAATTTAAACGGATATTTAAAATATTAAAGTGAGTGTTGTACACGAAGTATATAAAAAAGAAACATTAAACATCTACAACACAAAGTTATGGCGAATATAGAAGAAAAATGAGGATTATTTTTTTATTCACGACATTATAGAAAGACTCATGGTTTTAGTTAAACTATGGCTAAAGTTAAAAGGTAAATATTGTTTTTGTGTAAAAAAAAATAACAAAAGTTATTCCTGCGAAAAAAAAACTTAAAAAAGTATTCAAACAATAAAGCTTAATTTGTTGATACCACCGGAATTGAAACACTTGTACAAACCTAAAAATTATAAAATTCATTATCAACACCAGATAACGACCTGAGCAATAAATTTGTTTACTGTGGGCCTATCCGTTAGACAGTTATTAATTTTAAAACTCCTAGTCATTGTGAATAAAAACAGAGATGAACACCAATTAAATTTTAAGTAGCAATATTCTCACAATCAATTTAACGACCGGAATACTCTGTGGCGTAAATTAATTTTTATGAGAAAAACAAGAACATTCATCAAATTAGGCAAAATAATGTAATCCCACCGAGATAGTGACGCGACTTTCATCACTGGATAATTGAAAATAAATCAGTTAAACGATTGCATTATCTGCACAATTGAATCATGCAACGGGAAACGATTGTATTTAAAAAATAATATAAGCAGTATTGAATCTCATTATACACAAAAGCTATTATAAGATCAATTAATATTTAATTGTACTGGTTCTGATTTTGAAAATTTGGTTTGGTTCATGTGGTTCTCCCGTAAATTTGAAGATATTTCATGTATAAGTGAATTGTTTTGGTCAATTTGATTGTTAACGCCTTTTATAATAGTTAGTTGTGACACGAAATAAGTTTTTACAGTTTAACTGTTAAAATTATACAATTTTTTTCGTTTATGAAAAGAACTTTGACAGGTGTAAAAATAATTTTTTCACTTGTTCCAATGACAATTTGAATAAATTCTTCATAAATATTTTAAAGTTCTTGCTGGTGTTGGATTGTTTTAAGTGCCTAATAACATGAAAAAAACGTTTGTTACGTGGAATATAAATTAAATAAACACAAATGTTCGAATCGTCCAGCTGACAACAAGTGCACAATCTAAAAGAACATTATGTGTAAAATTATTTTTATTTTGTTATTTTATTTTATATCATTGTATTTTATATAATTTGTCTTAGATTCATTTTGTGGATGTTGTACGATCGCTTTCATGTATAAGGTTAAAACATTACAAACGTCGCATCAAATCGATTGAAAACAATTGAATTATACATTATTATATAACAATTGAATTATACATTATTATATAACAATTGAAATGTTTGTGAAAATTCATGAAAGTATCAGATGCCGAAACTCCAGTATTTAACGTTTTCAACACTGAATCTCTTACTTGCAGCTCGCCCCGGAAGATGGTGAAATGTCCCGAGGATAATTGACGACACCGAGGCCAGGGCGGGCTATAAATCAGGGTGGGAGGTGCGGGGGCGCGACCCACGGGCCAGGGTGAGGCCTCTTCACCCCGAGGGTGCCAACTGAATATAATGTTCCCATATCGGACAAGAGTGGACATCTTATAATACGGTCTTATTCAAATGTATCTTCTGAAAGAGTAATATTTATTATCACTCGCAAGCAATAGAATAATAACGATTTAATATAGATTTTTTAAAGCTATAAAACTATTAGAAAATAAATTTTTTATTTGCCGATGATCTGAAATTATTCTTAGAAATTAACAATCCTGACGACTGTCTTTTTTTTTTTTGCAACAGGTCGTTTGGACCCAATTACTGTATACAATTTTTATTTTACAGCTATTATATTGATTCTCGTGACATGTGATAGGTAGCCAATCTATTGTCATTTTATTGTCACATGAATTCTATACCAGACCAAAGACAGTGTGACAATCACACTGCCATCGCCGGGAATCGAACCCAGGACCTTCGGCATGGAAGTCAGAGCTCGTAACCACTCTGCCACGAAGGTCGTCTTCGCCTCCAGTCGGAAACTGATAATATTGTTAATAGGAGTCACAGTAATAAAATGCAATTCAATGTCTCTAAATGCGTTATGCTATCTTTTACTAGAGCATTGAGAACTGTGTATCATAGATACACAATGAACAACCAGCAACTAACACATGTTGTATCTACGATGAGGGATCTCGGAATCATCTATGAAAGTAGGTTGACTTTTTGTGCACATATCGAGAGGATTTGTGACATTGCACTGAGGATGTTAGGCTTCATCATTCGGACCGGAAGAGTTTTCAGAGATCCCAATGTGCTCAGAGTCCAATAAAACGCGTTGATTCGGAGCAAACTCGAAAGTGGTTCTGTGATATGGAGCCCTCACGAGGCGAGATATTCCGTTATGCTGGAGAGGGTTTAGAAAAAAATTCTGAGGTATCTCTACATGAGGGAGTATGGTAGTTATCCGTGGCTCTATCCCACGGTATTTCTTTTGGGAATGCTCGGAACCAATTCTTTACAGCTTCGAAGAGCTCAATTTCAGCTCAATTTCAGCTCAATTTCTTAAAATTAATCAGGGGATATTTCGAAAACTCGGCCGTGCTAGAGGGTGCTGGTCTTTTTGTCCCTGATAGATTTCTCCGACAGCGACAGCACAGATTGTTTAACGGCCACCAGAACCAATCTGCCTCTGGTGACACCGATGGGAAAAGCATTTAGATATCGACGTCTTTGGTAGTAGTGAAGGTACGTTCAGGAGACAAATACTCTTGACTTAAAAAAGTATATTGTCTTTCTAATGTCGAACCATCTCTAATGCGTTCCTGGTATTATGTTGCATTTTTATAATATTTTACCTGTACCCAATAGATGCCTTAAACATTTTGCTGTTTGTAATGTCTTTTGAGTTAATAAACTGATTTGATAATGACCTTTATACCGAAGTGCGAGGACAAAACAATAAAGCCTCTGCCGTGTCAGAGTGTATGAAAATTTGGCCTGGAAGAACAAGCACATGCGTATTGACAGAAAAGACAGAATCTATAAGACATGCGTGCGACCTATCATGATGTTTACTGTAGAGACGCAGGCCGACACTGTAAGAACTAAGGATCTGCTTAGAACATCTGAGATGAAGGTCCCAAGATCGATTACTAGAAAACTTTCCGAGATCCGAGCGAGATGGACATATTTTTTTATTTTTTTATTCAATTATTTTTTAAAAATCCCAATTGGGTTATATGGTTACATTTTGAGATCTTACTATTAATTATGTATTGTTTCAGATATTTTTTATATTGAGTTGTATTGAGATTCCTTGTGTCTTTTGGTAGTTCATTGTAAAGTTTCAGTCCATTGTTCAATATCCTTGATTGTCCTGTCTTAGTTCGTGCAATCGGCATGTGATATCTGTCACAATTCCTGCTCCAGTGTCTGTGTATGTCAGAATTTTTAGTCAATTTGTAGGTGCCGTCTGTTGTCCCTTCCATGGTCACTCTGTGAACAATTTTTAAGGTCTCATATTTGGTCAGGTCTGTTATGTCCATTTGTTTTGTTTGTCTGTAAACTTGTAATATCGTTCATTTTCGCGCCAGAGTGTGTGTAACTTATATGTTTATTTAAATGTTTCTCTGTGTTTGTTAATGGTGATAATTTGAAATAACTTTAAAAATCATTAAGCGCAATAATAAATTTTCTCTTCTGGATAAAGATAATTGACAGTAGCCGTTTGACTTCTCCCGTCGTAAATAATTCCAATATCTTCGAAATTTATTACCGTGTTGTTGTTATTATGATGGCTTTATGATATTCGATATAACGGCTAGGAGAAAAGTTTTCATAATTAAGAATTACAACGACGGCCGTGACGTCACCGTATCTATGCGGCTGTCGGAGATGAAGTCAATTATCAAGCGACAAATGAAGATGACAGCCAACATTCATTTTTATGAATATGTAGGCACCAAAGTACCTATTAATTATTTTATATTTATGGCATAATGTTTCGAAATAAGCAGTATTTCTTAACTGTCCTTTATATGAATAATATAAATCTGTTGTATATTACGTAAGATGTATTTCATTTATGATGTAAAATGTTCATATAAATGAACGTCAAATATTTAAACTGTTAATGAATAAACTTTGTTTTTTGTATCACAATTGTATTTTATTTTACGTGACAGCTGTTTCATCAACCTTTGTTGAAATCATCAGGTGTTACAATAATATTTCAAAAATGTTGATAATGATATATAATATATAATATATCATGATATACGAGTATAAAATATATAATATAACAAAAATGTCAATATAGATTGATGAAACAGCTGTCGCGTAAAATAAAATACAATTGTGATACAAAAAATAAAGTTTATTCTTTAACAGTTTAAAATGTTTAGGTATCATAGTGTTTCGGCCAAAAAATGGACTATTTGACAAATATTTATAAAATAATATTTTAAAACAATTTTATACTTCTTATACCACTTAATTTTTTGCAAAACAAACTGGTTTCGTTCCCGCAGGAGCTTCTCCAGGGTAACAAAATAAACCGCGGTTTATTTTGTAACCGGGAGCGAAAACGGTTAGTTTTGAAAAGATTAAAGTCGTGTATACAACAACTAAAAGTGTTTTAAAATTATTTTTAATAATGCAACATCACAAATTAAGAGCTTTTATATTATTTCATCATTTAATAAAGTTATAAAAATTACAGGAACTTTTACAACTTATAAAACATTTTTTATAAACAATTAATAATATACAAATCGCAAATGAGAAAAACAACAAAAACATTAAATATCGGTACTTAAAACATACTGAAAGCATTTTCGACGAAAGATTGCCAGAGAACCGTTATCTCTTACCTTCATTTGACAATTTAAATATAATATAATTTAAATCCTCTATAAAAACACGTTTCTCTGTACTTTCAAGGCTGGGTCTCCGGAGTCGGAATCTATCACCACCTTTCGTCAAATAGTCATGATATGGAAATATGAATGGCTTAATATGAACATATATTTTTACTAACTGATTTCGCTCCTAGCGGGCTTCATGAGGGTAAGAAAAAAACTATCACGCCGTATAGTATCCTTTGAGTTTCTTCTACATTTAAATACCATTACAAACATGCTCGGCGTTTTTTCCATCCTCGGATTTGACCGTTTTTAATAATTGATTTATTTGGTCGTGCCATGTTTTCATATACATTTTTCTCGTATCCATTCTTTCTACATTCTCGGCCTGACAGCTAAGATTAAAGTGTTTGTCCAAACCATCTAAGTGATCCTTTTTTAATTTAACTTAGGATGAAAAAATCGGGCTGAAATTTTGTTACACTGATGACAACCGTGAAGCGAAACTAAGTATAAGAGTATTAAAAATGTTAAATAATATTAATGGCCGTTCACAATGGAGTTCTGGTCCCAACCCTTATGTATGGAAGCGAAGCATGGAACTGGCAGAAGAAAGATGATAGCAGAATAAATGCGGTAGAAATGAGGTCCCTAAGATGTATGTGTGGAACGATGTACGACAGAATCTCAAATGCTGATATTAGAAAGGAATGTAGAGCAAAATAAGGTATTATGAACAAAATTATGAATCAATCGCTGCGTTGGTTCGGATATATGGGGCGCATGGGTGAAGAAAAAACATTTAAAAAAAAGTATATGTTAACGATGTAAATGGAGTACGGAGTCGAGGTAGACGGAGGAAAAAATGGCATGATCAAATTAATCAAATTTTAAAGGTTGGTCATGTCAGAAGCCGGAAGAATGGACGTGCGTGTATGACTCGCTGTATGAATGTGGAGGAAGCTAGAGGAGTATGTCAGGATAGAGTAGTGTGGCGATCCGTTCTTTCTGCCTTCCCCTAGCGCTGCGGGGAAACGGCGTGATGGTTTGTTGTTGTTGCTGTTTTTAAATAATATTACAATATATATTATTATTGTTATTATTTTTTATTTATTTTTTTGAAATTTCGTGGTGTGTCGACCAGAATATGGCAACGAGCTGTCGAAACCGGTCTAAGACACAAACATTAGTGGATTTTAGCTAAATAAATTCTTTAAAAAGATTTTTGTAATTATTTTATTTTCATAATTTAAATAATATTACAGTGCCGAACTTTGGCACATCGCCCTGTTTGTTGCACTGTCTATATAGCCAGCCGCAGTATAGGGGTTAAATATTTTTAATGACTTCATAGTACCTGCGTATAAAAAGTACAAATGAAAAATTCACATTATTTTCGGATCACAATAGTAAATCAAAAGATTCTCTAGTGTGTTTTGCTTTGAAGCATTTCAATGTAAGCTAACTCTATTGATATTACGCATAGCCAAGAGGTGTAATAGATTGAATCGTTTACATGTTACGAAAGAGCTAAGAAGCGATTGGTATGCTATACGCGTGCAGGCTGTACATAGACCTGTGTGTTTAAGTGAATGAAATAAATCATTCTTGACATCCCCTATTGTTACGGAACACATTTCCCAAACGTTTTCTCATTGAACTAATTTTACACGTGCGTTCTATTTTTTTTATCCTTAGTTCAATATCTACGTGTGTGATGTGGGATAAATATTTACTCAGTGTTTCTGTAAACGATTTGTTTTCATAACACATCAATTTTATTTGCCCACAAAGTCATAATAATTTACAAACACATCCGCGTTCGTATCTATCGATGAAAGTATAAAATTTATTACTATTGGACGCTGATATTGGCTTTAAGAAAAATAATTTGTAATTTCATTGAAAATGATGACCTTCGTGGCAGAGTGGCAAAAGTTTTGACCAAAGGTCCCGGGTTCAATTCTCGGCGATGCCAGTGTGATTGTCACACTCTCTTTGGTCTGGTGTAGAGTTCACGTTTCTATCATAATGTTATAAGAATCAATAACGAAAAATTTGTATACAGTAATTGGGTTCAAATAACCTGCTGAATACAAATGTGGAATAGCAACGGGTAACTACCACATTAAAAAGGCTCAAGTGTGATCCTAAGAACCAGCATGATGTTTATTAATTTTGCTGAAAACAAATCGCTAGGATTGAAACGAAAAGAAATGGCTTTAAGAATAATAATTAGTCTTCTTCTTTCTTGTTGTATACCTATGTGGTCTGTTCTCCTGTGAGGTATATTCCCAGTTGTCCTTCCATCTTTTAGGAGTCCCATGAGGCTGATTATGCAATGCAATATAGGGGAGTCTGGTGGTGTCCATTCTTTGAACATGACCGCACTCGTCTCCTTTAATTAGTAATTTCGTTAAAAATCATCATCATTAAAGCCATTAGTCATCCAGTGTTGAACAAACACCTCCCTTCCCGACTTTCACAACTCTCTATACCTTACCGCTGTGTGCCATCGACCTCCTGCCAATATCTTGATGTCATCAGACTATGTGGTGTGCCCGGGTTTCTTTTGCTGGTTCTCGGTCGCCAGTACAGAATGCCTCTGGTCCTCGCTATATGACCAGCCCAACTTCACTTCAACAAAGCTATTTTGCACGCTACATCGGTAACTTTGGTCCTTTCTCTGAACCATCAACTTAATTTCCTGTCTCGTAGACTAATGTTCAACATCCTCTCTATTGTCTGCTGGGTGACTTGGAGTTTCTATACTGTTCTTTTTACGAAGGTGATTGTTTAAAACCCAAATGTCAGTACTGGGTAGATGCATACGTCAAAAATATTTTTTTCTTCAGTTGGTTTGCGAATCGTTTGAGCTTGAGAAAATAGGACAAAATCGAAAAAAATTTTTTTTTAAAATTATTTATAATTTTAGATAAACTCGAGGTATAAATAGTGTGGAATTCCATAACGACGAATTTTTATGAATTAAAACGCTGTTTTTTCCACCTTTGAGTGTATTTTTCTCGACATGATTCGAAGGCATACACCTTCATCATCGAGAGAACGATATAAACTAACCAAAATTATTACAAACTGAGTGCAAGAACCTAGAATTATATATAACATGTGTTAGTTAACTTGGCTAGTACTAGGGAGATAACAATAGACATATCAATGGGTTAAATTTTGAAAGAATTTTTAAATGGAAATATTGAGTTGAGGGTGTTTTATTGCTCTAAGGCTATTGATTAAGTAAGGGGACAGTTTAATTTTAAGACAAAACAAATGGACATTGACACAATTTGGAAAATGAAACATGTTGAGTAAAATAAACTAAAAAGTGGAAAAAACAGTGTTTTAATTCATAAAAATTCGTAATTATTTATAATATTTCACTTTAGAAGCCGATCTCCTCTGTCGTGTTAAAGGCATCTAAGACAGATAAAGTAAGTCCAGAAGTCGGTTAGCTGGACCGCACTGCTGGACGCCTGAACCAGATACTCCTACATCCATGCACAGAGCAGCAAGGGCACTCTGTTGTACAGTTATTGGGTTCGACGATTTTTAACGATTATTAAAAAAAATCGTCATTATGAAATTATGCAGTGTTTTGATAATAATTAAATAAAACGATGTTTTTTAACTACTTCCACTTTTGTCTTTATTTCTTTTGGCTAGCTGGCATCGACAGACTGTTGCACTATTGCAAACCGAGTCCTTTTTATACATACAGATCAGGGGTAGTAAACCTGATTCTATACAAAATTAATCATCAAATAATTTTCTGAATTTAAATATTGGTATTACAGATATTCAAGAAGGTTCATTTTTAATACAATGTATTTTAAAAAATTATTATAACTTACATATTTATATATAACATTTTTTTCCAATCGTTCACCTGATGTTGGTGTAAAACCTTCGAACCATGTTGATAGAAATATATACAAAAGTGGAAAAAATTTACTTTTAATTATTAAAAAAACGTGTTTATTTAAGGTTACTGGATCACCCACTTTATGTATTTAAATACCATTCCGAAAACCCCTTTATCGTGTATTCCGGACGTAAAAGGTTAATAAAGTGATAAATTTCATTTCGTAACCTGTCATCGACTAACAATGCCATCATTCACTGTCAAAGACGTCAACAACGATACATATTTCAAATTTAATTAACCCGAGAACGTACACAGATCTAGAAAATTCTGAGCGTTCAAAACTTCCAAACGGTCCAAATAATGGCTAATAATGACAGTTGGGGGGAAAAACGACGCTTCGCTAAATGTCAAATATGCTGACAAAGATTAATTTATTTCCTATTGTTACCCAAGATGCTGTCTCTTGCGTGTCAGAAATAAGCATTCGACATTTAAAACTGTAAAATAACGTTGAAATACTAATATATGTTTATTTTAAATAGAGAAGATTAACTAACTAACTAACTAACCATCACGCCGTCTCCCCGAAAGGGTAGGCAGAAAGAATGGACTGTCACACTTTAACCGATGCGGCCCTCCATCCTTCTCTTTTCGCCCCGCGGGAAACGCGGTGTAATGGGTTGCGAACCTCATCGCCACCAATAGGCATCTCCCGCGCACACTTCGATCGTCCAACATCCACAAAATAAATCCAAAACAAATCATATAAAATACAATGATATACTCGTATATCATCGTAACTTTAGTTTATTGTAACAAATGATGATGCCAACATCGGTTGGCCAAACAGCTTTCGCGACACTCTCAGTGAATAAAAAGAAATTGTGATATTATAACAGTGTTTTAAACTTTAACAGTAATATAAATAATGCTTACGTTTCTGGAACTGTGTCAGAAAATGCCTCGTTAGAGTTGTGGAAAACAATCAACTGGAAGATTAACTAGGAAAAAACATGCCCACGTTTCTAAGATGAAAATACTTAAATGAGCAGGCAGGGTTACAAGGAGAGAACAATTATAACATATCACATAAGAAATGACTGCTGCGTTTTACTCGAGTTAAATTACAAAACAAACAAACCATCACGCCGTTTCCCCGCAGGGGTAGGCAAAGAGAATGGACCGCCACACTACTCTATCCTGGCACACCTCTCTAGATTCCTCCATATTCATACAGCGAGTCTTTCTTCCCTCGAGCCCACTTTGGCTAGACCATAAATAAATCTAGTGGCGTATAAAATTAATTTAAAAAAAATTGACCATGATATACGCAAAATAAAATATATCAAAAAAAAAAGTTAGACAGGTAGACCTTATTTTGATTCAGTTGACGAAATTCTGCTGTTTACACAAACGAATATAAATAAACAGGATTCATAAGTGTGTTTTAAAAAATTATACTTAAGTAACAGTTTGTTTTTTAGCAGTGTTTTATAATCCGGGGCTTTGTTGATTAATCTGGTCTTAAGAGATGATTGGATCGTAAGTGAAATTAAAAAAAGCATCCCTGAGATGGTTTGGACATATGAAATGAAAGAAAGGAATGTTTAAAATGTTCCATATAAGAAGTGTGAAGGGATATAGAAGAAAAATCAACGAGCGTGCATGTTACGATGTGTGAATGTGGAGGAATCTAAAGAGGGTTGTCACGACAGAGCAATATTGTGGATCATCCTCTATGCCTACCCCTTCGGAGAAATGGCATGATGGTTCGTTAGTTAGCAAGTTTATGAGGTTATGAGAAAGTTTCGTTTGACATGAATTTGCAATATGAATATTTTCATTTATGAATACGATTGATAATAAAACGTAATAAATAATCAAATCATTAAAACACTCCATCATTTATGGAGGTGCAATAAACATAATTATTTCATGCATAATTGCATATTTAAATTGCAAATTTGTTCCTAAACACTTTTTTAATGGTTTCAATATCCACTGCGAAACTCATTTTCGAAGCGACGTTCATTTGAAGCTTCGACAGAGAATTGTCAAATGCTACATCTGATCTATCTATGAATCTAAAGATTGGTCTGCAGCAAGGCGACGCATCTTTATTTCCACTACGCTCGGTCCTCGGCAACTCTCTTCAACTCCGCATAAGAGGTGCAGCCCATATCTCGGCTAATCTGGTAGGTTCTCCTGGCGAGGCCGTCCTCTGCCAATCGATCCCTCGACCATTCCCTCCAATACATCATGCAGGAAACACATGACCAATCCATCTCGCGCGCCTCTCCGCTATGATGTTCGACATGTGCCTATTATCTTCAACTCTGCTGAGAACCTCCTCATTTGTAACGTGGTCCTTCTATGAAACATGAGCAATTCGTCGGTAGGTCCTCATCTCAAATGCCTCCAGCCTTTTGCGCTCTCTTTCGCCCAGGCACCAAGTCTCGCAGCCGTACAGTAAAACACTCCACACCAATGTTTTTACTAGTTGTTTTTGAAGGTTTAGGTCTCTGTTATTGGACTCGAATATTTCAGCTTTCTTGTTGAAGACGAGTTTAACCTAGTGGATACGACTATCGACGTCTTTCTTTGATCGACAATCCCATGTAATGCTGCTCCCCAGGTAAATTAAAGTCTTTATGTTCTTGAACGCAGTTCCAGCCATTTCGAGGCGAAAAGAGAAGGGTGGAGTGTCGGATCGGTTAAAGTGTGACAGTCCATTTTTTCTGCATACCCTTTCGGAGAGATGGCGTGATGGTTAGTTAGTTAGTTTTAAGTTTTTTTAAACTAAAAAAACAGTTTGTGATACAAGTTTCAATAATTTAGTGAATAATTTAATTTTTTTACGATTTTTTTTTGTACTTTATTAAACATTACTCAGCACAATAATGACTTAATAGAATGAATAATAAATAACATTGACTGGCAAATAAGAAATCAGGCACAAGTATGGACTAAAATTTTATTGTGTTTTTCTAACATCATAATCAAATCAAACCAGAGTCAGCAACAAAATAAACATAAAGTCATTCGTTTTATGTCAAATTATTGTTTTATTATCCACTAATTATATTATTATGATAACTAAATGTATTTCTTTTCATTGAGACTAATCTTAATTACTTTTGGCCTCTGAACTGCTTAGATATTTTTTTAAATACCCAAGTCAAGAGGAACAACAAACTCGTAAAAATTAATTTTTATCTGCATATCGGGATCATTAGGTATATAAAAAGAGTGTTATTTATAAGCATTTTGAACTATTTGACTATAATAACAAGGTTAGTAAATGTGATACTGATAAACTGCTGTTTTTATTTAGACCAAAATGGCTGTCGTTCGATATAAAAAAATATATACAAAAGTAAATTTCTTACTAAATGCCAAATTGAGAAGCCGATTTAAAACTGCATTACGAGATCAATGAGCATATTCTTATTTTTTCACGAATAGCAAAAACAATGATAAAGTTTGGAATAAAAATACTCATTATTGTGGGAACAATCACAAAAGATGGGTGAGTGGAGAGGGATATTGAAAGAAGAGTTAGGGTGGGCAACAAATTGAATGATGCACTTAAAGTTGTCATCGCTAACAAACACATATCAAAAAAGCTAAAATGGCAGTGCACATTGGTGTTCTTATACCGACCCTTATGTATGGAAGCGAAGCATTAAACTGGCAAAAGAAGGATGAAAGTAGAAAAAATGTAGTAGAAATGAGATCTTTTAGACGAATGTGTTGTTACTCTGTGTATGATAGTGTCGTATGAAAATATAAGAAGTGAATGCGGTGCGAATGATGGTGAATAATGAAATGATCATCAAGATGGTTTGCACACATGCGAATAATGAATCAAGAAAGAATGGTAAAAAAAATAATATATAATAATGATGTAAATGGAACATAGAAATACAGAAAGATCGTTGAAAACGTGGCACGATCAAATAAATCAAATATTAAATTATGACACGATGTACGAATGTTGAGGAAGCAAGATAAATATGTCAGGAAAGAAAAAGTGGCAGATGGTTAGTGAGTTAGTTAGTTATTGTTGGAAGAATATATTTAATCAAAAATGAATCCAAACATGTAAAATTTCATTATGTTATATATCATAAATATTACAGAAACCTTAATATCACTAATTTGTGAATATATATTTTTATTAAACATTTGATTAATAAAAAAAAAAACTTTTTAAATGCTATTTACTAAAAAAAAAATTGTTTCAGGAATTAAAAAAAAAATACGGTAATATATATAATACTTTTATTCCACATGTTCTGATTCCGACCGGTTTCGGTAGCTCGCTCCTATTTTCTGATATAAATTAATTCTAAAAGATTGGAGCGAGATGACGAAACCGGTCAAAACAAGTTGTATAAAACTTAACGTTTATTATAAGGATTTAAAACCACTAGTACCATGAAATTATATGTGAATGTATGCGTCTTTATTTGTCCGTGGAAAATAATAAAAATAGTTTTTTAATAGAAATCATTCAAAGCTTTTTGAAATATTTATGAAAAAATAATTAATATTTGAAAATTGGGTTGTGTTTTTAATATACAAACGCAATTATTTATTAATATGTAGAAAAATGTTTATTATCAATATACAACAAAGTGGTAATTATATTTAGCCAATTTTTATTGGTAAGACTATTCAAATAATTATTGATTACATATTGGGGTTGCTATAAATCACTATGTTTTTCACTTTATTGATAAAATTGATTAAAAAACAAATCTCACGTAATAATTTTTCATTTTACATCAGCCTTGCATTATCTAAAGTTCCATTAACATAAATTAAATAATGTAGTTTTTTTCAAATGATTGTCGTACACAAAGTCATGTCATGATTACATTCAAATGCAAAGGTAAAATGCATAATATATACTGCAATTATAAATCTTTAATATTTCAAAAAAAGAATTTAGAGAAAAACAAAACTTAAAAAAAACATTTTATAGTCTTTCTAAAAAATCTTAGATGGCAGTGCACAATGGTGTTCTTAAATCAACCATTTTATATTTAATTAAATAATAAAAGAGCATATAAGATATTTGTCTCTAATAATAATTTTTCTAAATTTGCTAACCACCTCATAGAAAAATATCATTAATTTAATAAAGATATTGGCGTTGAAATTTTGCATGTTAATAATAAAAATATAGCTTTGAGCAATCTCGAAATTTTAGTAATTAAAAAAGCTATTAAAAATAAAGAAAATAACATAATTAATCAAATAAATTTAACGTCAAGTACAATCTTTGATTTATTTCCTTTGTTGTAAGTAATTACCTGAATCCCAATAAGAACTCAAAATTATTATTTTACATTTTAAATTGAATGATAATATTTGTTATAACAAAAGCATAAACGTTCCCAAATAAATCGTTATAACAATTTTATAATATTTAAAAAAAATTATCTTTACTGAAGAAGGAATGTTTGTCCGAAACCCATATAATTATTTTT
This sequence comes from Lepidostoma basale, assembly GCA_022606425.2. Classification (NCBI taxonomy): domain Eukaryota; kingdom Metazoa; phylum Arthropoda; class Insecta; order Trichoptera; family Lepidostomatidae; genus Lepidostoma; species Lepidostoma basale. The sequence goes on from JAHDVF020001575.1 coordinate 646,455, forward strand.
TTATTATCTTCTTCTTCCTCAGCCTATTCCCGTCCACTCCTGGGCAAAGGCCTCCTGCATTTGCTTCCATGTCATTCTGTCCTGTGCAGACTGCATCCAGGTTATTCCGACGTGTCTGTTTAGATCATCCTTCCACCTTAGTTGCGGTCGCCCTGCACTTCTCTTCGCCGTCCACGGTCTCCAAGTCAAGCAGTCTTCTTGTCCGTTTTCCATATAAGTGTTGTATATACAAAGTATATAAAAAAGAAAAATAGAAATAAAGGCATTATAATGTATTATGCAATCTCCAGTATGAACAGAAAATAGCTCATTATTATGAAGAAGGGATTGGGTCATGTCTAGGCTTGAACCAATGTCCACTGGATCAGGAACCAAAATTTCTCTCTCCTAGACCATCACCCAGTTTTAATTAATTATTCTATTATTATTAGGTTTGCGGTAACATTCGTCAAGCTATAATGTGGTCGTGATGAGAGGGGCATAAATCATATGGATACGCGCATGATACACTAGTTTACCGTCAAATCCTACTCCCCTAATAGAGGATTATTAGCCGGCGCAAAATTCGCGTGTAATAACGCAGCAGAACATGGAAAAAAACCCATAAAAAAGGAACCAAGAATCCATCTTGTTCCGTTTCTTGTGGCGGAATAGACGTGTGTGATTATCGCATGATTCCCGGTAATTTGACATCGCCAACCTATGATTTGGGGGCTAAAAAGCTTGTTCTTTGGACGACGGTTATTTTCTGGCCGACCGTTCAGTGTAAAATATAACCTCCCTGGCTAATCACAGGCATTACACCTCGGTATGGAGACAGGCTGTCGTGCCTGGGCACCGCCACCAGTGGCTGTCCAAGTGTTTCGCCGGGTTCGGCCATATTATTATAATATTTACATTGCATGATACAATAAAAAATATGTTAAAAATCAACTTATTGAACGCTAAGACATTAACACTGTGGAATTCTATAGTATATACTTAGGAAATTGAAAAACATTGTTTAATCCGGAGGATACCTCCATCTTCAGGCGTAAAAATATAATATAAACTAAACAAAGAAAGACTAAAAAAAAACGCATTTAAAATTCGATACAATAATTCAAATTTAAAAAATAACCTGTGCATTTTGTTATAATTAGGTACTAACAATTATTTTTTAACGATAAGAACTAATAAATAATATTAAATAATAATAATACATGACGATAACATATAAAAATATAAAAAAACTGTAATATAGAAAAAACATACATTTGAAAAGACACAATTTATATAGAAATTAATAAATGATTAATTTGCATTTGATTGGGAATGGGAGCTTGGGAGATTAATTAAGACTTGCTATGCTTTTGTCAAAATGACATTGGGCGTTTAGTTCACATTTGCGCCACCGCCAAACATACGTTTGTGGCTCTAAAGTCGTAATTTTAATTTACTGTGAAAAAGTGTCTATGGTATAATGGATAAACGCAAACGAGTCGTACTTTCAATTGAACAAAAACTCGAAATTAATCAAAAATTTGAAAATGGTGCAACCGTTAAATATTTATTGAATCAATATAATGTTGGTTAAATATTTATTGAATCAAACTATACGGGACATCATTAATAAAAACAGGATTTTTTTGTTTCCGGATTTACCGGAAAATCGATTATACGGGATTTTTTTTCAACATCTATCCTGGAAAATCGGAAATGTACTGTATTTGTCAATTTGATTTGATGGTGTTCAATTCACTTTAATATAAATTACATTCTATTCTTTTAAATTCTAGACGAGTTTTACCGAGTTCTTCTGTTTAAATATTATCATCTTCAGCCGTCTGCCATCCACTGCTGAATGTAGGCCTCCCCCAAAGCCCGCCACCACCCCCTATCCATTGCCGCTCCCATCTATCCATGTCCAGCAATCCTCTTCAGATCGTCGGTCCAGCGGGCAGGGGGACGTCCAACTCTACGGAATCCTGTACGCGGTCTCCACTCCAGAACCCGTCTTTCCCATCGGCTGTCGGTTCTCCGACAAATATGGCCAGCTCACCGTCATCAGCCCGCCTATCCGTAGAGCCACCTCAGTCATCTTGGTTTGTTGTCGAGTAACATGATAACAAAAAAAAACCTAAAGTCAATTAAATATTATAACTGCTTGTGTATGAAAAATTACGTTTAATTACAAAAAATCCCTAAGATGGTTTGAACAGATGGTACAAATGGATGAGAAAAGAATGGTTAAAAATTTGTATACATGCAGGTTAGTGAAAAAACACCGACGACGTTCGAGGAAAACATGGCATGACCAAATTAATAAATAGCTAAAAGGTGGGCACATTCGAAAAAGTTCTACGAGCGTGCATGTTACGGTGTGTGAAGATAGAGGTAGCTCTAAAGGTATGTCAGGTATGGCGGTCCAACCTCTCTGCGAAAAAGCGTGATGGTTAGTTAGTTAGTCAATTAACAACGCATATTTTCTTCTAACTAACTAACCATCACGCCGTTTCCCCGGAGGTGTATGCAAAGAGGATAGATCGTCACACAGTTCTGTCTTGAGATACCTCTCTAGATTCCTCAACATTCGTACATCGTAACATGCACGCTCGTCGATTCTTTCGACTTTAAATGTGGTCGCCTTTCAGTATTTGATTAATTTGGTCATGTCATGCTTTCCTTGGTCTTCCACGACTTCTCTTCTCACTCACGCTGCTTGTATACAACATTTTAACCATTCTTCTCTCGTCCATTTAAATGACCTCTATCCATCTCTATCTCAAAATTTGGAAATAAATTCTTATGATGCAACTTCAAGTACATTTAAACATCATTCAGTTAACGAAGTGGCTTCCCGCTGCTGGTTTATGGCTTGGTAAGTTGGCTCATTGAATTATCGGGAAACTTCCACGAACCGCGTAAACTGTACCTATAAATTCGGCGTACAATATAATATTTATATTGAGAAGTCCAGAAAAGCTATCAATCTGAAGACCGACAGTCAATATGCAATAAATGGGCCGCCTAACGACTGGCAACGGACCAGTGATAAATGGGCCCGCTGCGATGTGTTTATCTGCCGTGCCAGGGCCGGGCTGGGCCGGGCCGGGCGGCCGCCGTGTGGGTCGGCTCCAGTAATTACACGTCTGCCATATTCTGGTCGTGTCTAGATTCAATAACTATTCCAAATGAAATGTGGCCAGGAGTCCCGCACTCTTGTGTACAGTGCCACTGAAAAGTTTGGTAGTAAAAATAATGGTAAAAAATATTTTAAATCAAATTGTTCATATTAAAGCAGTAATTGGAACTTGTTGAACATTTTTTATATGGCCGAGCGATAGAGGGCTCCCTCCGCTTACCCGAAGCGTTATAGGCGCAGCGGCACCTTTCGTCAGCTCCACTCGTGCACTCCCTAGGCCCGTCCACCGTCCATGCGGTACTTACATTAAAAAAAAAATATATGTATATTTACAACCAAGGGGGACCCAGACCACATTTAAGCTACGCCACTCTCCCTCGGTGTCCCGCCGTAAACACATAGCAATACAACAGCAAACGAAAATACACAATTGATACATAAATAACATATGTTAGAGAAAGAATAAAAAAGAAATAATGCACAGCAGGAGGCACGGGAGGGAGGGAGGAGACAAAATGCAGGATGGGGGAAATGAGGAAATTTATTTAATATGTTGTTAATTTATTTAACTTGTTGAACTATTTTTTTAACCCCTTAACCGGGTATGACGAGATATTACGTCTTGCAAAAAAAGCAACATTAGTGGCTGTAACGAAATATTACGCCAAGACCTTTATAATATTACCCTTTAATGGGGGTTATGTTCTATGGCTTATATATTTGCGTATCATATATAACATATTTGTAGGTACCTATTTGCGGATATTTTTACATTTTACAAAAAAAAATCCCCGGTTTACGGAATGATTAAGACATCCGTTTTCTAAAATATTTATTGGACATACGATATTTCCGAAACAGGGTGAAATGTTACCCCCAAATAAAATTATAAAACTTGTTGAAACGGTCATTTTTATTTATATTTAATATTCACAGTCACTCGTTTTTCTGTTAACAGTCATAAACAATGAATATTATGTACTACGATATTTCGTGTATGATGGAAAAGATTTAAAAAAATGTTTTTTTACGACAATGTGGTTAAATTGGTTAAATGGTTAAATAAGTAATGATTTTTAAATAGTTCATTGTTTTGGCCGAAACACTATGATACTTTAACATTTTATAACTGTTAATGCAAAAACTTTGTTTTGTATCACAATTGTATTTATCAATTGTTTCATCAACCAATGTTGACATCATCAGGTGTTACCAAAATATAAAAAAAAAAATAGATTTATTTTTTATTTTAAAATATTTTTATTTTTTATTTTTGTAACACCTGATGATGTCAACATCGGTTGATGAAACAGCTGTCGTAAAATAAATACAATTGTGATATAAAACAATGTTTTTGCATTAACAGTTACATAATGATTTTCTTTATGTTGTCCAACATATTCTAAAGTAAATACCACAATAAGAGTAAAAACAAATATTAATTCCATTTTATATTTTAATGACTGAGATTTTTATTATGTGTAACTTTACAATGTTTTAGAATTTATAACATACATTTGATATTTCACCGCTGTCTAAGCTTACATTTCAGTTTCAATCTTCGCTCGGTCTTCTGTCTACAAAATGTCACTTGACATTGCCTAAGAAGTTGTAACATGTACAACCTAAAAAAAGAAATTTCGTATTTTACGGACTATAAAGCGCACCTTAATTTTTAAGCCTTAAAAAAAACATTTTTATTTTCATATTGCCAAGCCAGACTAAAAATAAATTATAAGTTCATAAAACTGAACCTTTAAAATTCTTGAAAAAATTTCATCTGAACTTTCATCTTCTTCTTCTTCCTCTTCATCGTCATCTTTGTCCCCTTCATATTCCTGCAACTCTTGTTCGTCGCATCGGTACACTGCCGCTGCCAGTTGAATCCAATGTTGCTAAATAGAGATCGGTTCGCGTCATCGAATATATGGGTGAGTGGTAAGTGCATTGACTGCCACCCAGAAGGTTCCGGGTTCGATTCCCGGCGAGGACAGTGTGATTGTCACACTGTCTTTGGTCTGGTGTAGAATTCATGTGACAATAAAATGGCGAAAGATTAGCTACCTATCACGTGTCACGAGAATCACTATGATAGCTATAATACCCTTTACATCGATTTGGCTCATGCTGTCATGATGTAAAGAGCGATTCAACAAAATAATAATTTTAATAATAATATGGCCAGATTTAAGACTGGCGGGAATTTTAAATCAAACATGAACATTTTTAAATATTAATTTCGAGTATAAAACGCACCTGAAATTTGGAGGCCATTTTTTTAAAAGAAAAAGTACGTCTAAAGTCCATTAAATACGGTAGTCAGTTTTGATAAACGCGAGTTTCTTGAAAAAAAATTGCATTACTGAGTTAAAAAAAATAAGTAAGTATATAGTATACGAGTATACTTGTATCAACAATTTAGAATATGTAGTAAAATACATTGGATTGGTCATGTGTTGCGACACGTATGTTTCCTGCATAATGTGTTTGAGGGAATGGTCGAGGGATCAATTGGCAGAGGACGACCTCGCCAAGAGTACCTAGACCAGATTTACCGAGATATGGGCTGCACCTCTTATGCGGAGTTGAAGAGAGTTGCCGAGGGTCGAGCGGAGTGGAAGAGGAGATGCGTCGCCTTGCTGCAGACCAATCGCTATATTGAGACCGGAAAGAGAGTAAAATACTTTTTTTTTCAATTAATTCAAATTACATAAATTTAATTACTCAAAATAACTTTGTAAGCACCCTGTGTTGGCGCTTATCTAAGGCGATCTTTTGACCAATTGTCGATTTTTATTGGACGGAATAATGGTTGTTTATTACGTGTTGAGAATTTGGTTGATTCATGCCCAGCGATCAAGGAAACATGTTTTAAATCAAATTATGGGCGATTCAATTGTTCGTGTTTCCGATTGAACTGTTATTTTATCTACTTTAACACGAAAGCCACTTCATCTTGATAACCCAACAGTTATGAAGAAATATTTTTAAAGTTCTTTCTGGTTAAAAACCACGTCATGCTCGTATTTACAGTCGAGTAAGCACGTTACAATGAACACGGAGGGGTAATAAAATCGATGTTTGCTAGATTATTTTTCATTCGCTAATCATTGACTGTCTTTGTTATACGAGGAAGACTGTCTTTCATGGATGTAAGCCATCGTGTGGCTATGGGGTCCAACCTGGACCCATACACTCTAGGGCATCTAGAGTAAGGAAAGACGTTGGTTGTGGAACAGCCATTGTCTCCCGAGAGTCTTTCCTTTCGTATCTTTTCCCCTCTCTTTGGTGTCGTCTCTGCGATGTGCAACGAAGCCCTGTATGCCTTTATGTCACGTTGCGTGGATTTTCCACCTAGGTTTATCTTCTCCAGTATTTTACGAGTGGTCACTATCGATGTTGGTTTGCTTTTAGGAAGTTCGCTTTCAGGAAACATTTGAAGCGTTTCCCCTGACTCTCGTGTGAAAGTTTTCCTTGGGTCAGCTGAGAGAACAGTATTTTCTCTGGGAGTCTAGTCTCAGGCATTATTATGATATAGCCAATCAACGTAGTTGTCGTTTGTCAATCGCTATACACTCGAGAATGAACAAAGATTTTAGCGACAGTAGTTACATATTAATGAAGGAATATTATATAGGTTATCAAAATACTAATTAGCTCGAAGCAACCAACAAGAATAATTCTATATGTCCATGATACATACAAATATGTATTGATTCTTAAAGAATTACATGAAACTTCATTTTGACGAAAACGTTCCCATTCTGGATGTTAAAATATGTGTGTTTTATATAATGTGACATGTTTCGTATTGCAAGAGCATTATCAACATTTGTCAATATATTTATTTGACACATTCAGTAGAAAGTTTTATACAAGTTATATGCTTGATGTTACATATTTTAGTACAAAAATAGTAATTCTTAAATAAAATTTAGTCAACATCAACACATTTTTGAAATATTGAGAATATGATATATGGGTTATGAACATAATTTTCACGTGAAAGAAAAGGACATAGAAAATATATTTTTAATTAACTAACAATAAAAAGTCGTGAAATTACTACAGTATAATTTTAGTTTATTAGTTGAGAGTAAACGAATTATTGAGATAATTGCAAGAGTTGTATTCGAAAAAAAATAAAAATAAAAATAAAGTTCTATATTGGAATCAAGACATAATCTTTTGCTTTTATATTTGGAAAGATCTCCAGCTTTCTAGTGTTAAAAAAACATCCGCACATAACGTGTTAAAGGAACACCTATTGCAAGGTTAAGTTTTATTGAATAATCATTTCGCTGTAAGTATTACCTATATGAACCACGTAATTTTGTGTTACGTACATTTTTCTAGAGAATTCTTCACGCCGAAGCTTTAATGAATACTTGTAACGATGGACTATCTCTAGTTGTTAACCATTTCGGGTCTTCATATTCAGCCCAGGCATCTAATCGTGATAATAAAGGAGTATAATACAATAAATTGTATCGTAAAACGTGAAGGTTAGTGAGGGCGCCCAGTGCGAGACTAAATTATATACCCCTCCAACTATAAACGTATAATGACTGACAGGGTAAAATTTGTCTGGATACTTAATAAAATAATGGCCTTATTAAAGCTATCAAATTGCCATTTTTAGTACCTTTTTTTCTTGGTAGTTAAGTGACTAAATTGGGATTCTGGTTCAACAAGGTAAGACTATTAAATATTCTATTTATGCAAGTGTTAATTGAAATATTCAAACACTATATTTTTATAGGTTCACTTTTGTTGTTGCAGTTAGTATGTTGGAAATTATAATCAATGATTAATAAATTATAAAGCTGGGAATCGTATAAGAAACACCACAATCTTAAGTCTCAAATAAGTTTAAGAAAAATTTAAATAAATAATGAGAAAAAAGAAAAATTACAGTACATAAAATATTATATTATATTCGAAGAAAAAATACTTCCACTACGTAGATTCTGTACAAAGGACGATTCAATAAAATAATTAATATAGGAAGGAAAAACATATTTTTTCGGTTGCTACTTCGTTTTGTAAAGACAAAATACACTGGATTTTAAAATACCATTTTAGGCAAAAAATGTGATACAATTTAAAAACAGGAATTAAAATCGTTTCTTCTGCTTCTTCTTCTTCTTCTGCTTTATTTAGGACTGTGTCCTGTTATTTCTCGGACCCTGTTCCTGGGATGCAGATGTCCAACTGTCTCGCCATCTTTTAGGTGGTCTTCCTGCAGGTCGATTTTCTGTTGGTAATTTATTTCCGGCTATATTTATCACTCTTTCAGAACATGCTCTTTCCACATGATCTCTCCTATTGTTTAATATACATTAAATAATTAATACGAAAATGTCTCCTTATTAGAATATTCACTTTATTTTATTGAGATGACATATTTTGTTATGCCAAGGGTATCATTTGAAACATGTTACTATTATGCCTTTGATAATGCATTTGAAATCAATTTGTATAGAGAACTGAATAACATATAATATAAACACATATTATGTAATCACCTATTTAGATGATACTCTAATGCATATTTACACATATATTTTATACCTTTATGCATAGTTGTCATTAGCTGTGTTTTCTGTATTGAGACATAATTCAATAACCATTTATTCTTTAGAAAATGTCACATGATACTATAATATATTTTTTTAAATCCTATAAAATTGAATATATTGTGTAAAAATGGCACAACCGGAATTTTTATTATCATTTAAATTATTAACAATAGATCTACAATAGAATGCAATAGACTTGTCATGCATAATCATTCTATAATAGTTACTTATTTCCATTTAAATTTCATACAATACGTGCCATTGTGAAATCACTAACGACTAGATACAATAATGGTGAAAATCGTTTGATATAAAATCTACTTATTTATATAAAGGTTTCATATGGTTTCTACAAGTCCTGGTGAATTGTATGTATGAGGTATGCACGCGAAATGATCTGATGATGAATGTTAATAAGTCCAAGGTAATAATTTTTGAAAAGGAAGAAACCATGACAGTCTGCGACATTAGCGTGAATGGTGAATATTTGGAGCAAGTAGTTGAGTTCGTGTATTTAGGTAGTATGTTTACAAGAGATGGGCGAGTGGAGAGGGATATTGAAAGAAGCGTTGGGGCAGGCAACAAAGTGAATGGTGCATTTAAAGTTGTCATCGCAAACAAAAACCCATCCAAAAAAGCTAGAATGGCAGTGCACAATGGTGTTCTTCTACCGACCCTTATGTATGGAAGCGAAGCATGGAACTGGCAAAAGAAGGATGAAAGTAGAATAAATGCAGTAGAAATGAGATCTCTTAGACGAATGTGTGGATACTCTGTGTATGATAGAGTGTCGAATGAAAATATAAGAAATGAATGCGGTGCGAATGATGGTGTCATGAACAAAATAATGAAAGGATCATTAAGATGGTTTGGACATATGGAAAGAATGAATGAAGAAATAATGGTAAAAAAATTATATGTTAATCAAATATTGAATATCGGCTATGTGAGGAGTCAGAGAAATCGACGCGCGTGCATGACACGATGTATGAATGTTGAGGAAGCGAGAGAAATATGTCAGGAAAGAAAAGTGTGGCAGTCTATTCTTTCTGCCTACCCCTTCGGAGAGACGGCGTGATGGTTAGTTAGTTAGTTAGTTAGTTATAAGATAAATTTTGTGTGTTCAGGTAATCCAACATTAGGATTTTTAAACAATTAACTACGTATTTAAATAATAAAATAAAATGGTTTTCCTCAATTCACTTGGATTAATTTGGTTTCAAAAATTTCGAAATCTTTCTTGCAATAAATGATCAATTAAGGTGTAACCTTCTTCTACTTCTTTTTCTCAGTCGTATTCCTCTTGATTAAGGGTCGTGTCCATTCAGTAAGCTATTGACCATGACACGCCATGCGCTCCTGTCACCCGTCAGTCTCCAGGCTGCAGCTGATGAGAGACCATTTCATTTTAATTTATTTTGATAAAAATCACAAACATTACAGACATACAATTCCAGATTGTTTGCAATTACATTATAAAAAGAGAAGAATTAAAAAAAATAGAGCTTAAGAATAAGAAAAAATCATAACATTGATATTGCATCCCTGAGGCAACTCACACTGTCACAAAATATGTCGACCTCCGAGGCGATCCGATTAAGCAATAAGATTGCCCTACCCACAGGCATAACCATTGGCAGGTTGGTTCTGCCGGTAGTCAGACCCCTGATTTGATCAGACCATCGGCTCGGTGGTCGTCATTGTGGTCGCCTTCCCTCCACTTTGCCCATGATGATGAGCTTTTCAAGGTTGTCCTGTAGTGTAAACCATCTTGTTTTATTATTTCTACAAAGTTATAAGGAAGAAAACGTTTTTATATATAATAATTCTGGACCTTTTAAAATTCAAGGGTTCATATTGTTTACCCGATGATCAATATCATAATATGATTTTTAATCATCGGGTGAACAATTGGGTGATTTTTAATATTTTTTTTATACATTACGTAAAAAAGAATCGGCAAAATTACTCATATAATTGAGAACACAGTGTTCTGATTTAAGATATAGATGCACAATGGAACACCATAGTGTTCAATTTATCAGTAATATTATAAACCATGATATTATTTCATTTTTATAATTATATTTTAAAATGTACATGTTTCCGAGCTGACTAAGTCAAGCTCTTAGGTCCATGCGCTTTCTAATTATGTTCCATTAGTCTTACAGCTGAGGAAACTATGGAAAAATTCAGGTTACATATATACAATATTGAGAAAATTCGATTTAAATACTAGGTATATAATTGTGGTCACATGTATGTTTTGAATTATAATATATTTTGTCTATGTCACGACACCTTCCTTCCTACGATCACTAAAGACATATGGAATTTCATTAGCCGGGGTAATAAAATTATGAATATCACCGAAACCGGTCAAATCTTTAAACTTTTGAATATTATGAAGTTTTTTTTAACTTTTCGAATAAACCTTCAAAGTGCGGCTTGCTACATTTGCAGTAAAATAAAAATGATCTCAAACTGCAGCTGCCATCGTTTGCTGCTAAGGCGGATTGTTCCAGTTCTTTATAATATTACCCGCAATTAAGTAGTAAGGAATTCAAATGAAAAGGTTCATATGATACTTTCATATGAGGCCACTAGGACAAGAGTGGTCTAACCAAAATTTTTTGAAAAATTGAGTTACTGGTCTAACCCACACCTATTTGTGACCAACTATAAAAGAAAAATTAATCTAACCACCATTTCTAAGTGGAAACATAGATATCGCCATAAATACTCGTACTTCTTTTGCTCTGACAAAAAATCAAAATATATGGAGTCAAATGTGGTCTATTATAAGTAACCATGAAAAAATATCCTTAAACTTTATATTTCCCAATATTTCAAAATAATATTCTAAAGACATTCACCAAACAAACAAGGTTTATCACTAAAGAAGACCCTAACCCATATAGTTTTAAAAAAAAAATGGGAAAAAACGTCAAATTTTCAATTACATATATCTCCATTGTCTAAATTTGGGGTTAGACCACTCTTGCTCTGGCGGCCTCATATATGAGCTGCAAATGTAGTCTGCCGCAGTTCGGAACAAATTTTTTAGACTGCAAATATAGTCAGCCGCGCAATAGGGGTTAACCATTTTCGTATTAAGCAGTTTTCGTTGTACTGTATAATGTTATTTGCCAATTTACAAATTACCGTAATTTTGAATAACGTAGCCTATAATTTTCAAGCGCCTATGACATTTGCCTTCGCATTATTAACGAATTGTACAATGGTTCCTAAATCACGCATTTGTTAGAGAACATTGTTTTTCTATTATTAAAATGGAAAATATCTTCGGACCCGTACATTATTTCGGTAATATTAATGTCAATGGTAATACAACTGTGGTTAGGGTATAATTTGGTGGGTTTGCATTATCATTATACCCAATATTATAAATGAATTTATTGTTTGAAACAATGAGACATGCAATCGGAACATATCTTTATATTTATATCATTCTTCTGTACGGGAGTATGTAGTTGACCTCCTTCTAAACTGCTGGACCGATGTTGATAAATTTGTGTGTGTTATAGTGGGTCCCTGCATGGTTTAGATTCACAATAGGACCCGGTATGTGACCGTTAAAATCTTCTGGAAAGTTCATGGACATTTGACCTTCTGATAATAATTCATAGTTATGTTGATTTACTTTGCGCTTATGTCGAATTCTGTGGTATTTTGATTATTTATCTTGCCAGCTAATAGCAGGGAAGCACGTTTGAGCACGACAACGTCTGTCGGGTTTGCTAGTTATATATTAATATGCATTTCAAAAAAAAAAAAAAATTATGTTGCATGAACTAGGTGGTAAAAATTTATTTACTTCTGATGGTCGTGAAATGAATACAATTCTCAGTGCTGATCTGATATACGATTATTTTTAAATGTATTTTTTAAACACATTAAATGCATTGTAAGGCGTATCAAATTAATGTTTTGATTAGTACAATCTTATTAAGCTCCATTAGCTCGAAAATATAAATAGCAAGGCGAAACATGACACTTACAAGAAACTTCTAGAAAACATATATTTTACTTAATAGTGTTTTAATTCATAAAATTATCATTTTTACGGAAGTCCACACTGTTAATGACATAATCTAAAAAGTTTAATAAAAACGATGCATATGCATTGTTTTTATTAGAAACATTAAAAAAACATAGGTTTTTCATAGGTAATTTATATAAATTCGAACGAAAACCTATGTTTTTTTTAAGTTTTATTATATTTTATAGGTAATAATGAAATAAAACGATGTTTTTATATCCACTTCCACATTTGTCTTCATTTCGATAGCGACCGGTTTCGCCAGGCTCGCTGAACATCGACAGACTGTTAAACAGCCTGTCGATGCTAGCGGGTTTGGCGAAACCGGTCGCTGTTGAAATAAAGACAAATGTGAAAGTAGTTATAGAAAACATCGTTTTATTTAATTATTATTTAAAATGGGCTTCCATCAAGAGATTTCAGCTAAATCATTTTTTTATATTTTATGGGAATAAGAAGTTTCGCCTTTCTAAGATATTATGAACATTGGATAATGCCTTAGAAAGGTAAAACATAACTAACTAACTAACTAGCTAACTAACTAACTAACCACCACGCCGTCTCCCCGTAAAACATGCTATTCCCGTAAAATATAATAAAATAAAACTTTTAGAAAACAGACTTTTCAATTCGTATTAATAATTTAATATGGAGTTTTCCACCAGTGTTCAAGATATAATGGAATAAATACATATTTTTTTTTCTTCTATGTTTGCCATACTTTGTGATGTAGATGCTTTATTTCTCTTTTTCTTTTTTATATACTTTGTATATACAACACTAACATTTAAAAAATTTAAATTACATAGACATGTTTTGGACAACCAGTCCTTCTTCAGTGATACATATTATATATATTTAAAATATTATAAAATTGTTTACATGATCTGACAGATGTTATAAAGGTTTATTTGAAACGTTTAAAGGTAATTTGGATTTTTTTAATGTTAGTGTTGTATATACAAAGCATAAAAAAAAGAAAAAGAGAAATATATTTTTTGATTTGAAAAGTTATGTAGACATGCTAAAGCAACAGTGAATAAAATGTAATCAAATGGAATACATCCTTAGGGAAATGTGTTGTGAGAGATATGATTTATCTTTAGTGATTTGCTTACTTTGCAACGGATGAAGAAAATTATGCAAACATCTTGATAAATTGCTAATATTACAATCATTATCAGAGTATCTCCTGCAATCAATCATGGGTAATGGGGCCAGCACGCACTCGATGGTAATGAGAAGAAATAAAATAATTTTACTTTCTAACAGTTCTCTACAAAGGAAGTGCAATACCGGGGAAATGGGCTTCACGTCAAAGTACATCGACTTGGGTCATTAATTCCAGCTTGTAATCACACTGTCCACGAGCAGCGTCCTGAGGTGTAATAACTGCTGTCAAACTGTCAGTGCGCCTCATCGTTACTTGCTTAATGGCGCAAAAGGGCGAAATCACAAGACGCTTGCCATCTTCCTTTCCGCGATCTGTCGTTTGTACATATGGAAAATATTTTAAGACTGCTTATTACAAAAAATAAAAGAAAAAAAATGTTTATTGTTACATATACTCGTAATTTCATAGAAATATTTTGTTTATCATGCTATTTATTATTTCAGAATCGTCTCCGTTTAACTTTGTATGTAATTCGCTATTCCAGATGATATTTAAGCTAACAATCATTATCTGATTTCTTTAGCAGATCAAATTTTGGATAGCATTAAAGATTTTGATATTCCGATGCATTCCCAGATAACCATATACGATAGAACCATCCAGTATAAATATATTCATGAACACCACTGAATTGAAAAAAAAAACTGTTTAAAAGAATACCGGCCATTATAATTTTTTTTACTTAAAAATCTATATACAAATAAAATCTACCTACTGTATAAAAAAAACTTTCCAATTTTCAATCAACGTGTTTCGCCGGGAATTCGAAACATTTGTTCATAAATTAAAACGTTTGTAATTTCAGCCCCTAAAACGTTGGAAGTGATAATGTGAAAGAAAATGATGTTTGCCTAAGGCTAGCATTCTTCAGTACACCGATTTATGCACAAACACGTATGTTACAGACTTTTCATTGCATTATGTCCGCCTCTTGTGAAAAATGAATTTATTTTACAGGCACAATTGTCAGAGCATTCTTGGATTCTGGCATTCTGGAACACTATTTCATTTGTTTTTTTAATATTTAAAATAGATATACAATATTGATGGTCCATTCTCTCTGCCTACTAGTATAATGGTTAGTTTAAACTTCGATTAGCTTAGGCAATTAAAAGTTAAAAAGGTCAAGATTTTGTCAGAAGGGGTGCAAATTGTATCATGTCGCTGCTGTGCTGTTTTTCAAAATATTTTTGAGAAATTCTACCTTGCGTAATGCATTTAAAAAAAATTACACTTAGTTTTTTTCCACTTTTGAGTAAATTTGTCTAGACATGTCTCGAAGGTTTTATACCTTCAACATCGGGAGACCGATATAAACTTTTTTATTCTCCCGATGATACATATTAGATCACGATTGTGTAGCATTATTGAAGAGTTAGGCATAAATAATATACGACTGTTTCACACATACTCTTTATAAATTACTATCGCTAATTCTAAAGTGCGAGAAAGACAAGTTTAAGGCAAGTTAAAGACATTTGAATATTGAGTCAATCGGTTGCGGTTCGTTTGCATGAGTGGTCGTCTCGATGATTTTTCAATCGTTGTGAGCGTTTACCAACGATTGTTAACGTAAGGATTAATTTTATCTCAATAGAGACGAAGATGCAAATTGGAAACTGAATATGGTGATCGAGGTGTTAACAGGACTTATGACCTGTCATTGGTTGGGTTAAGCGCACGCTTTATGTAATACAACATTCCCCATTCCACCTTTCTTATGACCAACATGTCACACAAATTTTTTGGAAGTTGTATATATGTTATTATATATACAGTTTCCAATTTGCATCTTCGTCTCTATTGAGATTAAAATGAATCCTTGAATTGATAACCCGCAATGAGTAAATAAAATCCAGTATTCATCTACAAGTATTTGTATACATTCAAAAATTTTGTATAGATTGTTAACGCTTTTATCTATTATATTTGAAATATTATCAACTTCAAAATTTAGATTCAACTGAAGTTAAAACAATGGAAGCAATGGATAGATGACTATGAAAAACACATTAAGATAGAGGTTAAACTAATAAGATAAAGATCAACCTGAAAAACAATATAGTGTTGCTTTTCTATAGATGTTTAGAAGTAAAGGTATTATATTATTTACCCACCAGAATGGAGAAAGTACATGTGTCTGGAAGAATGGAATTTAACTTAGAAAAGGGTCGAATAAAGGCGTAAAAAGCGGATCGTCATGATGGCGACATCTATGAATTTCCAATGTAATCCGCCGATTACACCTCCCGATCCGAAGATTCCGTCGGTACTTAAAACTTTCCCGATCAGACCGTCCGAATAACCGGCCTTAGGTTACCATTCCTTATTTTCTAAATATTTGAATTCGATATAAAAAACATCAAATTTATAAGGAATGTTGAAAAATAAACACAAAAGTGGAATTAACATTGTTTTATTCCACTTTCAAGTTTATTTTTTTCGACATAGGTAGAAAATAGAAAAAAACCTTCATGGACGCGAGGACATTGTATTGTTCATATAGTTTTTCCGATGATTAAGGAAGTACATAGAGTGTATATAGAGAAAAATTCCACGAATGTTGTTAGTTGAAATCAGTGGCAGTACTCCCATAGAAGCCCAGAAGCCCGGCTTGCGTAGGAAATTTTGAATCAAAATATCTTCTGGCTTACAAAGGTTCAGCTCTTGGGGCTATTCCTCTTACGTCTGATGGGAACATTGTTGGAAGGTGATTTGGTGGGTTGTTGGTTTATGCTGGGCTTCTATGGGAGTACCGCCACTAATGAAATATCTTACCAGAAGTTCGTTGTAATAAAAAAAAACAATAAAAAATATTTTATTTTTATTTTATTGTTTTGTTGAATCGCTCTTTACATCATTACAGCGCGACTCAAATCGATTTAAAGGGTATAGCTATCATATTGATTCTCGTGACAGGTGATAGGTAGCTAATCTATCGCCAATTTAGTGTCACCTGAATTCTGCACCAGACTAAAGGCAGTTTGACAATCACACTGCCATCGCCGGGAATCGAACCAGGGACCTTCGAGGTCGTCGTTTATAATATGTAATTAGTATTTAATTTAATTAGAAACAAAAAAATATTTAAATTAAAATAAAATAATATCATAATTTTTTTTAATCAATTTCTTTTATTTTCATTATTAAAAATTCTTTTCTTGGCTTACTCTTTGGATTTTTGGTAGAGTTTTGTCAATTCCTCAACATCGTGTAATGCACGTAAGTCGATTTCTCTGACTGGTCGTTAAGTAATATTTGACTGATCTATTCGAATTCCTAAATTTCTTGTTCCATTTACACCGTTAACGTATACTTTTTTAAACCTTTTTTCTTAATTTATTCTTTCCAATTATTTGAACCACGTTAACGAATCATTTCATTATTTTGTTCATAAAGCTGTCATTCGCACTGCATTCACTTCGTATATCTGCGTTTTATTTAAGTTTTAACTACACAAATTCATAACTGTATAATAGCATTCAGGAACGGCGTTATTAAATCAAATTTAAAGTTACGTAAAGTAAAAAATAATAAATATATCTCCAAAGATAATTCTATATAGTTCACACAAATTCACAAAAAATCTCAGAAACTTTCTACAAGCAAAGAAATAGAGCGGAGACAATATTTTTTATCGAAACGAATTCAAGAATGGGCGAGTGGGTCGCCGGGGAGGGTCTAAACGGCCCCTGGGGTCAATCGACCCCACCTTTGCCCGGGGGTCAGCCGCCCCCTCTCCCTGCCCTTTGTTCTCCCACCTTTCAACCTTTCCCGCCTTTACACGGATTTTGGCGCCCTTTTACCCTGCGGCCGTTCGCGAAAATGCGATATTCGGATTTTAATTATGCATCTGAAATGAATAGCCTACTATCCACGAAGAAGATTATAATTACTTAAATATTATCTCACTCAACATCATTATTCATCTCTGTTTACACGATTCAAGGATTTGATGACGGATTACTTTTTCCAAATTGAAACAGTTCGTACTTTTTGTACTAAATGTTTTAATTAGAAACGCTTTTATAACGTACTCGTATCACATTTTTTTTTGTATATGAGTTTAACCAACCTATGTTTGCACCATCGGGTATTTCAAACAATTTAATTTTTATGCAGTGCACAATGGTGTTCTTCTACCGACCCTTATGGAAGCGAAGCATGGAACTGGCAAAAGAAGGATGAAAATAGAATAAATGCAGTAGAAATGAGATCTCTTAGACGAATGTGCAGATACTCTGTGTATGATAGAGTGTCGAATGAAAATATAAGAAGTGAATGCGGTGCGAATTATGGTGTTATGAACAAAATAATGAAAGGATCATTAAGATGGTTTGGACACATGGAAAGAATGAATGAAGAAAGAATTATTAAAAAAAATATATGTTAACGATGTAAATGGAACCAGAAATAGAGGAAGACCGAGGAAAACGTGGCTCGATCAAATAAATCAAATATTGAATGTCGGCCATGTGAGGAGTCAGAGAAATCGACGCGCGTACATGGCACGATGTATGTATGTTGAGGAAGCGAGAGTAATATGCCTACCCATTCTTTCTCCCTACCCTTTCAGGGAGACGGCGTGATGGTTAGCTAGTTAGTTTTTTTTATTTATATCCGGTAAAAATATCATATTATGTGTTTTTTATGATTTCGATCAAGTCCATGGATTTGAAGTACTTATTTTCAGCTCATAAATATTTGAAAGTAGATTTTTTTAAATGTTTTTACATTGATGTTAGGTTTGAATAATACCTTAGATTTTTACGAATGAAAACGTCTGTGTTCTAGAAGTTTTATTATACTGTATAAAATTTAATGGGAAATACTACGTTTCTCCACGAAATAAATGATTCCCATATGACTAAATATAATTTTTAGAAAACACGTTTTTATTTGTATTTATTATTTAATTTTTAGTTTTACATCTATGTTCAAGAAACAATAATTATGTAAGATAAAGTTGGGTTAGACAATTTAAAGATTAATCGGTCAACCAAGATTTAAAATTTACCTGCATATTTATACTAAAAAACGTACTAAGAATTGAGTGTTTTCACTTGACAGACTTGATCAAGGCATTTTTCTCCCCTGTCACGTTTCATCAGGATAAGCGCCGTCTTTCAAACAGAACAAACTGGTCCTTTGAAGGCTCGACACCCCTATAAACCCGGCCGGGACGATTGAGCCCGCCATTTCCATCCTTATCCGGTATAAAGTGTGACGGACATAAATATCCCGTATTTTTTTCAGCCAATCAAATAAATCCTTCGGGGCATCCCTTCGCAGTGTCGCACAATCGGCTTAGTCGAGAATCTTCGGTAAAAAAGCCTCGGAAATAAAAGAAGGACGGTAGTTAGGTTGGCAAAAAAGAGTGGAAATTCTAGACATTTCCCCCGAGGACCATTTTCGAAAATCACAACTTCGCAGCCCACAAAATTACAGAGAAGAGATCGTTTGGCCGCAGACTGACTATTGCTTTAAGCCCGGCTTAGGCGACTGTGGGAATTTCTGAAATCTGGAGCGATGGAATTGCTTTCGATTCGATTGGAAAATCGCTGACCGTTTTGATGTCTTTCATTGAAAGACGGGGAAGTAGTTTTTAAAGTGTTAAGCGCTTATCGATTCGGTAATGATGATAGGAGGCAGTAATATTCCCAGAACTTTCTCCAAACAGTTAAGGAAGACGCCTGGTTTACATAATAAAACTAACGAATTCAATAATACTTTGTTACACGTACTAAGGCGGTATATTTTTTAATTATAATTTTATTAATTTTCAATTGCAGATAATAATTTGTATTTAAGTGTAAATTTTTTGCTGGTTCTTTTGATGCCCCTTGTGCCTTTCATGTGGTAGTTTCCCGTTGCTTTCAACATTTTTGTATACAGCAATTAAATACGAATAAAAACGACTGTGTCTGTTCTTGAAAATATCAGGCGAAACATGTCACTCCCATAAATTATTATATTGTAATACTTATAGAAATCAGACGCTTTCAATCGCATTAATTATTTATTATGAAGTTTTAGATTATTGTTCAAGAAACAACATACAATAGTTTATTTTAATACTCAATTCCTGTTTACATTTTTTTAGCTATTGATTCTAGTGACGTGTGATAGGTAGCTAGTCTATCGGAATTTTTGTTTTCACCAAATCAAAGACAGCGTGATTTTGTTTCACATTGTCATCGCCTTGAATCGAACCTGGGACATTCGATATGGTAGTCAGAGCTCTTTCCACTTTGCCACGAAGGTCGTCCAAATTGTAATGCCTTATAACAAAATACACAACCCCTTTGCAATCTCATTAAATACAATAAAGCATTAAAAAAATTTATGTTGTTTTTTGAAATTTCATTGTAGAAATTCATTGTAAAAAATGAAAATAACAAAAAGTATTAAAAAAAATTATAGCATATATTTAGTTAAATTCCACTTAAGTTTAGGGCTTTGACCGGTTTCGGCAGCTCGTTACCATCTTCTGGTCAAGCAAAAAGTTTCCCAGAAGTTGACACCGAGCTGGATTTTTTGTTTTGTTTTTTTTGTTAATTTTTATTCTATAAATATTTTCGATAACAGACATTTTCATTCGTATAAATCTTATAATATCCGCAACCTCACATATCTCACGCGATCTCTCAGTGTCTTGCCTGCTATCGTTCTCAGTGTCTTAATTTCGGAAGTCCTCAAAACTTGTTTGGTCCTTACTGTGTCTGCCTTGTTGTTGTTGTTGTTGACAAATTATTTGTCATGAAAAATGTGGTTTAATCAATAACTCATCGATTAACAATTTCTTATCCCGGAAACATCACTACTTTCCTTGACTCTGCAATAAAGTTTAATAGCAACGGAGCATCCAAGCATTAAAAACGTAAAAGAGTGTCATTAAATGTCGTTTAGGTGTTCTCGTAAATTCCTCCATTAGCAGATATCCCCTTAAATCTACCGCCAGATAGCATCTCCGGTACTGGTCGGCGGTTGGCTCAAACTATCTTCTTTTACAAGGTGTCGGGATTACCGGACTCTTGCCACTAGCCAGAGGTGGCTGCGAATACATATTGTAGTTGCAAGACATTGAAAAAATAAATCTAATCAAAACTCAATGCAGTTAGATTAAAACTTCTAGAAAATGTTTGTTTTCTAGAAGTTTTATGTTTTTTTTATATAAAATTAAGGCGTTAACACTGTGGAATTCCAAAATGACGAATTTTTATGAATTAAAAGAATGTTGTTTTCACTTTTGAGTGTATTTTTCTCGACATGTTTCGAAGGCTTACACCTTCATCATTGAGAGAGCAATGTAAACTGATTTAATATCGTTCTCCCGATGATGAGAAAAGTAGAAAAACAGAGAAAATGATATATGATACCTAACGACGAAATAAGGAAAAATTGTAAGACAGATGATTGCATCATAAGTAAAATTAAATAAATAATCCCTGAGACGGAATGGACATATGAAACGAATGGACGGGAGAAGAATGGTTAAAATATTGAATACAAGCAGTGTGAGTGGGAAGAGATGTCGTGGAAGACCAAGGAAAGCATGGAATAACCAAATTAATCAAATACCGAAAGGCGGTTGCATTCGAAGTCGGAAGAATCGACAACCTTCATGTTCTTCTTCTTCTTCTTTTGTCTTGTCACACCTCCGTGGTGCATAGGGCCTCAAGGAACCTTCTCCACCCGACTCTATCGCATGCCTGATGCCTAACATCATCCCAAGTGAAGCCTGCTGTCTTAACCTCGTCCTGCAGGGCTCTCAATAGATCTTGAATATTTAGCGAAGGCACCTATTTATAAACACCAGGAGTTTTCCAATAACGTCCGCGGTAGATTTCCAAGTCTCACATCCGTACAGCAGTGCGCTTTTAACGCTACTGCTGAATATTAGGAGCTTGAGTTTCTCGAAATGATAATGGAACGTCATACAGGGCGAAGCATAGCGAAAGCTCCTCTTGATTAGTTGAGTCTGCTAGCTACATCTTCTTCCATACCTCCGTACTTCCATACCTAGAGAGGTATCAGGACAGAACGCTCTGGCGGTCCATCCTCTCTGCCTAAGGAAACAGCGTGATAGTTAGTTACTTAAAAAAAACAAACCATTATATGAGCTACTAAGAATTCATTGCTTTAAATGGTTAGCGATGATTTTAATTGCAAACATTCTGAAGTTGAAAATGTGCGATCAGAGAGATAACATTACTCAGGAATTCGGTATGAAATCAACTTTTATTGGGTGTACTTCAAAGAAATTATTAAGATAACAGGTTAAACTAATGCGGTGACATCATGGCCGCTTGTTAATTAAAATACAAAAATTTTAATCAACAATTTTATTTGAGTAATAATTCAGACAATGAAACTGGTAGTCGCTTGCACATCCAGGCATAATCCATAACGCGCCGATAAAATAACATTTTATTATAACGCGAATGTTAAGAGCGACATAAACAATGGCAAGAACGCTTTTCGGATTCTACTTGATGGCCGGCATCGGTAAAAATCGCATATTCCCTCGTTTTTAAATACTAATCACGAAATAACGTATAATTCGAAGGAGCTTCAGACGTTTTACGAGGCAATAAACGAAGTATAATAAAAAAAATACCGATATCCATTTCTATGATTATAAAGTCCGTAAAAAGGCCGGAATGGATCCTTGATATAAATATATGGCCTACCCAAATGATGTCGTTCGCCTACTAAACGTCGGGAATAACATTGGACAGGGGTAATAAATAACGTCCCCGAAGCCGATGAATCGGCTCCTTGCTTCCATATTAATTACGGGCGCAGAGGTGAGCGAGTACAATTTACGATCTGTGTTAAATCAATAAATAAGTACGAATGCGAGATTAAATTGATACTAATAGCAGTACGTTATGAGTACATTTGCATAATCAGCAGTGCTCCTTCCAGCATCACCGGCTAATCTCCCAACCGGTATTTTACAACACAACAGGCCTTTATTGATATTTTATTCCGTTTCCAATTTCCCAAATGTTTATTATTACGATACGTAAAGATTAATGTTCAGAAGAGCTTTTCAACTGCGGTCGTATCTTTTAATGGAGATTTCTAATGACGAGAACATTATTCGAATCAGATTTATGTAATTATTTACAGATGTTCATGGAACGCGTTATTTGCATATATTAGCTAGCGAGACAAGCGCCTAAATCTTAGGTGACAGTGTGGGCCTTCACTCCCCGGGCCACACGGCGGCTTGGTGTAATCCAACTGCTCCTATATCTCAACACCAGACTTTATAACCAGTTATCGCCTTCGCTGGTCAATCATTCTTCCTTAATGCTTTTCATTGAATGTTATACGACCATAAATTGGGCAAAGATGTTCGGAATAATAATTAAAATACACCTTCTGTTTGTTAATTGCTGTTTTGATATTATTGGAATAAGGTTGTTCCCTAAATAATGGCCATTGGCAGTGGCTACTAGTTAAGGCTTGGTGTGTGTGATTAATTATATAAACATATATAAATGTTTAACAAATCTCTAATGGCCTTTGAATGGCGTGGGTGTTTTGTGAAGTATGCCTCCGTCAGAATATTGTGCTAGAATAATACAATATAAAATCAAATAACATAAATAATTGTAATTATTGTTACCTACTTATTTAGTATAATAGTATCATAAATCTATGATAGAACAGTTGACCTTATCAAAATGAGAAGAAGAAAAAAAACAAAAGAAACTTAGATGTTATTATTGCCGGATGGCGTAAGAAATTTTTTGTTATACTCGTATACATTATTTTTGATATTACAAAGACGTTTTGTTTAAAGTAATCTCAAGTTGGTATAAGATTTATGTAAAATTGATATCGCTAAAAATCATGCTAAGAAACAATGTATGATAGAATAGCGAACGAAAATGTAAGATAGGAATGTAAGGCAGATGAATGTGTTTTAAATAAAACTATGAAAGGGTCACTGAGATGGTTTGGACATATGTGAGATGCGGGAATAATTAGATATAAACAAGCAGTGTGAATTAAAAAAATAATTAAGAAAGGTTGAGAAAGATACGCCATGACTAAATTAATGTACATTTCTAACTAGTTATAGCTCTTAAAATCAAACTGTCAGAAAGGTTTACCCTTTTAGGGGATATTAAAGTAATATTTTAATGAGTCAAAGAGAAAAATAGTAATACTAATAAAAATGAATAATTAAAGATGAAATATAATATAAAAATGTAAAAACAATGTATAATAGAATATCTAATGATGAAGTAAGAATATAATGTTAAGCGGATGAATGCGTGATAAATAAAATCAAGAAAGGGTCACTAAGATGGTTTGGACATATGGAACGAATGGATGAGGGAAGAATGGTTAAAAATATATATACAAGTAGTGTGAATGGAAAAAGTAGTCGAGTAAGACCAAAGAAGACATGGCATGACCAAATTAATCAATTACTGAAAAGTGGTCATGTTCGAAGTAGGAATAATCGACGAGCGTACATGTCACGATGTGTGAATGTAGAAGAGGTACGAGAGTTATGTCAGGATAGAACAATGTGGCGATCCATCCTCTCTGCCTCCCTCTTTCCCCTCTTTCCCCTCCGGGGAAACGGCGTGATGGTTAGTTAGTTAGTTAGTAAAAAAAATAAATGAAAAAGTAGAGTAACATAGTTTCATTCGCCCCGAAGGGTTATTTTAAAGTATTTTAATACAATTTTATTTACCTGTAAAACTGGAAATTTTGATTTTACATTGAGTTTTACAAAATTGCTTAGGAAAGGGGTGATAGTTATTTCTCTAACTAAACTAACTAACTAACCATCGCGCCGTCTTCCCGAAAGGGTAGGCAGAAATAATGGACTGTCAAACTTTAACCGATGCGGGGCACTCCATCGCCACCAATAGGTCTCTAGCATCTCCCGCGCACACTTCGATCGTCAAACATCCACAAAATATTAAAACAAATAATATAAAATACAATGATATATAATAAAATAACAAAATTAAAATAATTTAACACAAAATGTTATTTTTAGATGGTGCACATATTGTCTATTTAATTTATGTTCCACGTATCCACAGTTTTTTTTAAATTAGCAGTAATAAGGCACTGAAAACAAACCAATACCAGCAAGAACTTAAAAATAATATTGAAGTTATTTCTCATTTTATAATATAATGTTTATGCTTCCGTGATGTATGTTTCACCCTAGTATTCCACGCACGAACTAATTAATTCAAAGCCGTTTCGTTCTTCGGCCAATAAACTTAAGTTATTTTTAATAATGGGTCCTGCGAGTCCATCGTTAAGCGGCAATTAATAAAGTCAATTTACTTCCATTCCTATCGTAAATATTTTAATTTTCGACTGACCTTAAATAGATATCATTATATAAAAAAAATATAGCCTAATTAATTTAATTATACCATTAAACAGACAAACCTTAGTGGCTTGAAGTTTCCTGTCGGGTGACCGTAAATTCCAGTTTATATGGGACACGAATCGAACCGCTATACACGCGTTCAACAACCAGGGAGTGAGAAAGCTCAGAAGGTACACTAATATCACATTGAGAAAATGTTCAATTTTTTTCTTATCGGAGATTCACGTCAGTCGTGCTTAATCTCAAAATAATATTTTTACAACATTTTGAATGTATACAAATACTTGTAGACGAACAACTGGATTTCACCCATTGCGAGCTATCCATTCAAGAATTAATTGTATCTCAATAGAGACGAAGATGCAAATTGGAAACAGAATATGGTTGATCGAGGTGTTTACAGGACTTATGACCTGTCATTGGTTGGGTTAAGCGCACGCTTAATGTAATACAACATTCCCCATTCCACATTTTTTTCTTATGACCACCATGTCTGACAAATTTTGGAAGTTGTATATATGTTAATCTGTAAGACCACCCTTTACATGGTAGTTTTTGCAATCTACACACTGACGCCATCTATGAAGATTGTATTTTTTAAAGCATTATGCAGAAGATCTTTTTAACACAATGTGAAAGGCTACCGCCATTTGGCACATTGCTAGAAAATGGCGGTAGATTAGTAAATTAGCAAGCTACCGAAACCGGTCAAAGCCATATATTAAAAAATATATTAAACTTATTATTTTCATTATTTATAATGAACTTCTACCATTAAATTTCAAATTAGAACATAATTTTTTTGTTCCATTTTTGATTTTTTGTGTATTCTATAATTGAATAAATGGGAAATCAAACGATCGTGTGATTACAAAGTGTCATTGTTTTATTCGCATTCTGTCCCCCCTAATGGCATCGATATGAATCTTTAATGACTGTGAAAGGGACCCTAAAGCGGCCATCTTCCTACGTGTAATATGGCCTTCCAGCACTTTGTATCGGACTACACAATAGCCCGACACTAAACTCGCCGATCTTATTACCGGGTGTAAACACGAAACGGTTACGCGAGGGGCGAGTCGCGTCTTTAGGAAGATTGGTGAATTGCTTCTTTAGGGTTAGTTAGAAAATTTATGTTTTCGCTTTGAAGTGGGAGTGAGATTTTTACAGCGTTTTCGGCAAATTATAGCTCGTTCCGTTTTATTAGAAAGCACACTCTTACACATGACTCGGCGGTGCATTTTCAAAGAGAGCTGTAAAATATTTTATCCTCGAATTTATTTGAAGTCCTCTAAAGATGTGTTTTGTAAATCTTATGATATCATAAACATTTTATTATCCTAAGTAAGCCACAGTAATTTTGTGTAATATCCAACTATAATCTAAAGTAAACAGAGTGACTGCAACGTTCACCAACGAAGCAGTCCCACAAAACTCATGGAGGATAGAAAATATAATAATAACTTTAAACATAACTAGCTAACTAACTAACTAACCATCACACCATTTACCCTCAGGGGTAGGCAGAGAAGATGGATCACCACAGTGTACTATTTTGACATAATTCTCGCGTCTCTTCTACATTCACAAATCGTGACATGCACGCTAGTCATACTTCGAACATGGCCATCTTTCAGTAATTGATTAATTCGGTCATGCCATGTCTTCCTTGGCCTTCCTCGACTTATTTTTCCTTTCACAATTTGACCATTCTTCCCTTATCCATTCGTTCCATATGTCCAAACCATCTTAGTGACCCTTTCTTAATTTTATTTATCACACATTCATCATCCGCGTTACATTTTTTCCTTACTTCATCGTTAGATATTCTATCCTACATTGTTTTTTGGCACATTCTTCTTGGTGACCTCATTTCTACGGCATTTATCCTACTTTCATCCTGATTCTGCCAACTCCAAATTCGCTTCCATACATAAGGGTTGGCACTAGAACTCCACTGTGCACTGCCATGTTTGCTTCAGTCGATATAATTCTAACTATGATACTTCCATAAAATATACGTTTTATTTAAAATTTAATAAGGAGTTTTACACCATTGTTCAATAAATAATAAATATGATATATCGTATATTGATAATTAGAAAAACTAACTGACCATCACGCCATCTCACCGAAGGGTTAGGCAGAAAGAATGGACTGCCCCACTTTTCTTTCCTGGCATATTTTTCTCGCTTCCTTAACATTCATACATCGTGTCATGCACGCGCGTCGATTTCTCTGACTCCTTACGTAGCCGACATTCAATATTTGATTTATTTGATCGTACCACTTTTCCTCGGTCTTCTTCTATCAGTAGTTCCATTTACATCGTTAATATATAATTTTTTTACCATTTCTTTTTCATTCTTTCTTTCCATATGTCTAAACCATCTTAATGATCCTTTTATTATTTTGTTCATAACACCATCATTCGCACCGCATTCACTTATTATATTTTCATTCGACACTCTATCATACACAGAGTATCCACACATTCGTCTAAGAGATCTCATTTCTACTGCATTTATTCTACTTTTATCATTCTTTTGCCAGTTCTATGCTTCGCTTCCATACATAAGGATAATTAGATAAATTACCAAATACATTATTTACGTGTTTCACAAAACACATTGCGTTTGACAAGTTAAATATTAAATGTTGTTAGAAAATACGTACATTTCTAAATGAACACCATAAACTAGAAGTCATTAAGAGAGAACTACGCAATTTTCGTCTGTAGCACATTTCTCACGAAGCAATCATTAAGGCTCGCTATAAACGGTATGGTAACTGCCAACCTTCTGCGACTCTAATCATAAACCACTCCGCCCGTGTCGTGTATCTAGGCTGGTCTAAATATTCACCAGGCATCCTAGAAGTGGTCCGACGTTGGCATCAGGGCAAGTTCCCACAATCCATCCGAATCATTGGATATCTAGTCCACGTACTGCATGTCACGACTGATTAAAATAGGGCTCCACGGATGCCAAGAGACACTAATTTACTAACTACTACGATTTTTTGTTTCTAGATCAATGATGTTAAACTTCTTCTTCTGATAGTAGATCTTGTACTGTTTATGCAGGATATTTTTCTGTTTATGCAGGCAACTTTCTTCCTGTGATGAAGACGATCAGCCTTCTCTCCTTAACTTCATATTGAATAATTAATGCGAATGAAAACTTCTGTTTTCTTTAAGTTTTATTATATTATACAGGAATAACATGAATACGCATTCAATAATGCTTTAACAATGCGAAACATGTATTCACACGTAATAAAACTTCTCATTCATAATAATTAACTACTAAGACTTGACAAGGTTTAAACATTGATTTCTTTGCAAGTTTTAATCCAAGGGTTTGTAGCAAAATGTAACTTTTTACTGATTCTTGGATTGCCACTTTTGCTTTTAATGTGATAGTTTCCCGTGTATTTTCACATTATATTAAAATGGTATTATACTAGACAAATAATATAGTTTGTATATAATTCGGATTATAATAGACAAATTAAGTCTTATAAATACTGCAGAATTCCGTATATATGTTATTTTGATATATTAAAATCCGTTTTTTTTTCTTCAGATTTTTGGTTTCATAGCTTTAGAAAAACTCTAAAATGTGGAGTTGTAGGATACACCTTTGTAAAGATGTTTTCTTTTTGACAAACTTGAGCCTTATAATTCTATGAAATTAAGAATTCCAAAAAAATGTATTTTTCCAATTTTTCGGAAATCTCTAAATCAGAGTCATAATAATAATAAAATGCTAACTTTTAAAGCGCCGTTTTCGCGATGTAATCACCTCAATGGCGCATATTCCATTTATAGTATTGTTTCATTGTTATAATGAAGTAAAACTCATATTATCTTAACCCATTATCAAATACCATAGAAAGGAGAAATACGTCACTTCCTTAAATTATAATATAAAAAAATTGGAAACAAACTTTATATACCAAACAAATCATGTCTTTAGGATCAAACGTTCACAAAATGCATTTGTTTAAAAACCCGATTCAATTCGTTGTATTTAAATACGCTAAATATCAGCAAAAAATATACAATATAGTAAATATGTTAATTTAAATTATATAAATGCTCAGATAATCAGAGTAATGATACAAATAAACAATGCTGAAATCACAATTTTATAAAATTTTCAGAAAAAAAACGAAGCTATATGGAGGTTAAAATGGTTGTTTGAATGTATAATCACTTAAAATTTGAATAAAGAATGAAGTAAAAGTC
Organism: Lepidostoma basale; assembly: GCA_022606425.2. Taxonomy (NCBI): domain Eukaryota; kingdom Metazoa; phylum Arthropoda; class Insecta; order Trichoptera; family Lepidostomatidae; genus Lepidostoma; species Lepidostoma basale. The sequence continues at coordinate 676,033 of JAHDVF020001575.1, forward strand.
AGGGGCGACCGAGGACGGGAATCGCCGGGAGAGTTGTGTGACGGTGCGTGACGCTGCGTGAGCGTGCGTGACGCCATGTTACATAATGAAACGGTGTTTCGGGACGTTTAGTGACGATAAATTCATCAGGTTTATCGACAGCTTCCGTTATTTGTATCGGAGCGGGTTGCTAACGCCCGGAATAGCCCATCGCTCCTCAGAATGGGGAGCATTTCATTTTAGAGCCAAGCACAGTGGCGTGTGAATTAAGTATCGTTGGGACCGAAGATGTGAAAATTTTCAATAAAACCCGAGATAGTCTGATATACCTCATAATATTATATAAATAGACAAAAACCCGAATGTCATCAAGAAAGAGTACAAAAGAGCGAGAGAGGAATACTTCAATTCTCTGCAAAAGTAATACGAAATGCACACGATGCGCGAATTGAGGATGATAGCAGGCAAGACACTGAGAGAAACTGGTCAGAAACCTTCAAGAATCTAGGCATAGACCTGCTGGAGGAGCTGATCTGCGGAGGGAAATACAAGCCCAATCAATAAGGCAGCTGTTATCTCTGTAAATGAAAAGGTGATAGTGAAATGGCCATTAAGAGTAAGATAATAATCTATAAAGCATGCGTAAGACCAATAATAACAAATGGCGTTGAGGCAAGTTCTGAGGACCAAACAAGTTTTGAGGACTTCTGAGATAAAGACACTGAGGACATAGCTGGCAATTCACTGAGAGATCGCGTGAGTAATACCAGAATAAGAAAGATATGTGAGGTTGAGGATATTATAAGATGGAGCAGACAGCGAAAAAGGGACTAGTACGGCCATGTTAAAATAATGTACACCACCAGACTCCCCTATATTGCATTGTAAATAAGCCTCATGAAACTCGTCATATAGGAAGACCTCCTAAAAGATGGAAGGACAGCTGGTAGTCAACCTCACAGGAGAAGCAACACTCTGGAGAATATACCACATAGGTCTACAACAAGGAAGAAGAAGAACAACAACAAACCATCACACCGTCTCTCCTAAAGGGTTGGAAGAGAGAATGAACTGCAATACTACTCAATCTTGAAACACCTCTCTAGATTCCTTCACATTCAGACAGCGAGTCCTACACGCTCGTCGATTCTTCCGACTTCTTACATGGTCGAACTTTAAAGTTTGTTAATTGTCTTCGGACACTCGTCGTGAAGTGACTTTGCTGTTTTATATCGACGCGCTTGCTTTCGGTAATCCTGTTTTGAAAAAGGAATCAAGTTTTGTTTGCACTTTTGAAGTTTGCTGTTTTTACAATCAACTCTCTAAAATTAGGAAAATTGTTGTTAGATTGTCGAGTTGTGATCTTACCACTGATAACTTATTTATGGCAGTGTTGTTTCATCTTCTTCGTTATCTTCACTTCCTTGGACTTGGACTTAGATCTTCTGGCTTACAGAGGTTCAGCTCTTGTGGCTTCCTCTTACGTCTGATGGGAAAATTGTTAGAAGGTGATACTTCCATCCTCGGCATTATGTCTCAAATTCTAGTGCTAGATGTACGACGTGATTATCGTGGTCGCTAAAAATGATAGGTGATACTTGATTTTTAGCATGTATTCGTATAATATTAACAGGACGTTTTTATTATTTTTATATTTGACCGGATTTTTTGTCCGTTATATGCGAAGTTCGTTAAATAGACTTTAGTACTTTTGTACTAGATTCATAGATTGTATAAAATAAAAGTAATATATTTTTTGATATCAATTGAGCAACTTGATAAAAACAATGTAAGTTAATGAAATTCCTTGTTACAAGTTCATAGCAAATAATGGGAATATACAATACGAGTACATTTAGATTTTTTAGATTAATTTTTCTTGTTTCTAGTTTCGCCCTGTTACAGCAGTAGGCAAAGCGAACGATGACAATGAATTGTTCTTAATATTTTAATCAAAAACGTATGACTTTTATTTTAAAAAGTTTATCGGAATTTACCGATATTTATCGGAATTCCACCTTTCCCTATGATTTGACATCAGCAATTTTATTTGCTTTGATAAAATTACGCTACGACACAGACCAAAACACATAGAAATAGATGGTAGTGAAATTGCAACCAAGATGATGGGAATATATGAATCAATTAGAGATCACATAAGACTTAAATGTTGCCAACCCTTAATTCGGAATTATTACACACCCTTGCGATTAATTTGGTACTGCGCGTAATTATTAGTTTGAGGGGTAGTTATTGGGATTTAGGTGTAAGGTTATATAGTGATTATGTCATAAGTTAGGGGAGGTTTCTACATACGTACTATTACTATAATAGATAATTTCTTTAATCATGACTGGTTAAATAAAGTACACAAATTATTTTATAGGAAATTGTTTATGAAAAAAATATACAAATCTTATTATGGGGAATTCAATTTGACTAGAAATGCGTTAGAAATAAATGTTTCTAATACTGTGTTTTATATAATACGATGAGCTAAATTAAAATTTTACAATTATAGACAAATTGAATATAATTTGTATTTTTTATTTTAATAAAGTCCATTGTACGGTTGGAAACTTTTTTGGAAATAATTAATAAAACAGTCCATTGTTCTGGCTGAAACACTATGATATTTCAACGTATCAATTCGTGAAATCATAAAACTTTGTTTTAATGTATCACAATTATATTATATTAATAATTTAAAAAAACCCATCTAAAATAACATTATGTCTCATATAACTTTTATTTTGTCAATTTATTTTATATAATTTGTTTTAGATTTATTTTGTGGACGTTGGACGATCGAAGTGTGCGCGGGAGATGCCTATTGGTGGCGATGAGGTTCGCATCCCATCACACCGCCTCTCCCGCTGGGGCGAAAAGAGAAGAATGGAGTGCCGCATCGGTTTAAGTGTGGCAGTCCTTTCTTTCTGCCTGCCCCTCCGCGGAGACGGCGTGATTGTAAGTTCATAATTTAAAATGGAGTTTTATATTACTGATAAAAAAACAATTAAAAAACATATACCTATATTTAGATTTTGATGTTTGACACCAAATCATTAATTCTTCTATTGCATGGTTCTAAATAATAAAAAAATAATACTCGTTAAAATTGTGGAAATTTTAAACTAGTAATTGCGTAGATTATCACGGTTGGTAGCCATACTTTTTTTAGAATCTTGGGAAAATCCGTGTAACTCGTATTTCAAGACCTACGTTTGGGAGATCGCTGCAGTCTCCATCTTCAGAGTGGTTATGATCAAAATATATTTTCATAACCACCCTGAAGATGGAGACTGCAACGATCACCGAATCATCGTGTCAGTCCAGAAAGACGAGTTACACGAATTTTCCCAAGATCCCAAAAATCATAGGAAACCAGTAGCCGCAAAAGAATGTCAGTTTAATTATTTCAAATTTCGAATCTAATGTCAGAATTTTAAATCTAAATTCGAATTGGCTCGTGAATCCGTAAGAAAAAAAAACACGTCTTACCACACACTGCGGCCATAAGACCCGGCCGTACTCTCTACATTTGTAGGACATTAAGAAGCCGTTTTACGCCCTGTCCAAATAAACACACGCCGTTTTAATGCACTCCCTCCTCCGCTGAGCTTAATGGCCGCCCGCGTGAATAAATCCTCATTAGATTTTACTGCTCCCCCCGAAGGAAATAAAATTTGTGTAAAGGTTCGGGGCCCGCCGCCCTCGGTCCGCCCCTGCCTGCTTTATGTGGGGCTCTTTCTGTGCGTCTTAACCGTGCGCGGAGGGCAAGGGTTAATATTGTCGTAATCTCGAGCTGTATGGCTGTAGAGGAAGCGAGGAATTGTGTCTTTAGATTTGTAAACAGGCAAGTATTTACGTCTACTAACATAACACCTATTTATATGTTGATGTATCTACTCGTATACGACAACAAAATGGCGAATGGTCACATCCGTTCACTCCTAGAATTCTTATTCTTCTTTTAAAATAAATAAAAATATTTTAAAATAAATAAATCTTTAAAACATCTGTTAGACTATGTAAACAATTTTATAATTTTTTAAATATGAATATTTATAATATGTATCACTGAAGAAGGGCTGGTTGTCCGAAACATGTATATGTACTTTTATTTTTTTAAATATAAGTGTTGTATATCTTCTTCTTCTTCTTCTTTTTGTCCTGTCACACCTCCGTGGTGCATAGGGCCTCAAGGAACTTCTCCACCCGACTCTATCGCATGCCTGATGCCGAACACCATCTAAAGTGAGGTCTGCTGCCTTAACCTCATCCTGTAGGGCCCTTCTCCAGGTGTCTCTAGGTCTGCCTCGCTTTCTCTTTCCCAGTAATAAAACAATAAATTGGAACAGAATCCTCACTACTTATAGACACGAATACTTACTATATAATTTGACTGTTAAAATTTATACACCGAAGAAGGGAAGTCTGTGTCCCGAAACATGTTTGTGACAGGTGCAAAAAAGTGTTGTGAAAATACAATGCTTTCAAAAAGTTATTCGAACTTACTATAAATATTTTATAACTTACTATATATAATATGTATACTAAAAAGTGGGGTTATTGTTATAATTTGTGCATCAAAGAAATTGAAATTAAAGACATAGAGAGATGGAGTAGGCAGAGAAGACGATTCTGGAGGGACTATATAGAGAGAATGGATCCAGCAAGAATTCCTAAGATCGCGATGCACGAAACTCCAGAGGGCCGTCGACCACCAGGACGATCACCAAAGAGATGGAGAGACGACTGGTCGTCTTCATCACAGGAATAAAGTTGATATCCTGCATAAACATATCGCAAGATCTATAATCAGAAGAAGAAGAAGAAGCATCAAAGAATGTTGGATCACAATCAAAACATATCAGCATATCGAAAAATAATGGTTGTGAAAATATAAAGGGTTATTCTATTTATTCAAATGTGAATCCTCAACACAAAGTGAAGGCGAATACGAGTGTAAAAGACATTGTCATTATTCTACCTTTTAACTTCCTCGAGTACTTAGAGTCAGCTTTCTTTATCATTTGCGTCACGAAAGCAATTTCTTCCTTAAGGCCTTCGGGTCCTTTTGGGTACACGTCAGACAGATTGTTTTGTGGTATTTCTTTAGTCCTGTACTTAGCAGCCAGGAAAACTACACTTTTTCCTAGTAATTGGGTCTTCTTATAACGTAACTGAAACATGGTCGTTTCCACTTAGTGATAAATAAATAATAACATTTGTTTTGACCCTTTCACATATGAACTATGATAAATATTTTAAGGGCTGTGCAAGATAGACCTTAGATCTATCCGGTAATTACAGATGGCTTAATTCGTTACAATATAAATTGATCCTTAAATTATTTACTTGAATATAATGACCTACAGTTGGATTCCTTGATTTTGATATTAGTTACAACAGAAATATATGTAATTATTATAATCAAATTTGTTTATAAAAATATATTACGTATTATGTAATTAGATTATTTATAAAGTCCCTTTTTATGAATTAATCATCTCCAAGGGCGTTGGAAAAAATGTTAAATTTTAGACCTACTGAATTATATACTTCATATTTAGTATATGGGTTATTTCTGATGCAGAAAATACAGATCAACAGTCATATCAGGATATTTCAAGTTTCAATCTAAATATAAAGTAGTGGCATAAGAAGTTGAAGGAGTTTGGTAAAACTATGTCGTTAGGATCTATGTAATCCACGAGCTGAGTTATTTCTAGAGGTAGAGTATGGATAAATGTATCAGGCGGTCCACCCTCCTTGTCTGTATTCAGGGATATGACATGGTATGTAAAATTGAGTCTTGATTCTGTAAAGACAGTATTAAAATTTGATTGTAATTATTTTATTACGGCGTGCCCTAGAGTTTGCCGCCTCGGTCATACCCTCCATTATGGCCTTCTTGTCGTATTACATGGCCGATCCATCTTGCACGACTTTCGGACAAGGTCCTGAGCAGGTGCCTTCCTCCTTCGATTCTTTGGAGAACCTCCTCATTTGTAATGTAGTCTCTCTAGGAAATTCCTAATAGTCTTCTATAGGACCACATCTCAAAAGCCTCTAGTCTCCGTTTATCTCTTTCGGATAGGCACCATGTCTCGCGGCCGTAGGTCTTGATGAGGAGTATTCTAAGTATTCTATATTATTCGATTCTATTATTTTCGAACATACATATATAACAAGTATAAGAAGTGAATGTGGTGCAAATGAAAGTGTTATGAACAAAATAAGGAAAGGGTCATTAAGATAGTTTGGACACATGGAAAGAATGAGTGAATACAGAATGGTACAGAAGGTATATGTAAACGGCGTGAACAGAGCTAGAAATAGAGGAAGGCCGAGGAAAACGTGGCACGATCAAATCAATCAAATATTGAATGTCGGTCACGTGAGGAGTCGGAAAAATCGATGTGCGTGCATGACAAGATGTATGAATGTAGAGGAAGCGAGAGAAGAATGTCAGGACAGAACAGTGTGGTGTTCCGTTCTCTCTGCCTACCCCTCCGGGAGACGGCGTGATGGTTAGTTAGTTAGTTAGTTAGTATTTCAGATAATTTGTTTTAGATTTATTATGTAGACGTTGAACGATCGAAGTGTGCGCGGGAGATGCCTTTTGGTGGCGATAAGATTCGCAACCCATCACACCGCGTCTCTCGCGATGGCGAAAAGAGAAGGATGGAGTGCCGCATCGATTAAAGTGTGGCAGTCCATTCTTTCTGCCTACCCTTTCGGGGAGACGGCGTGATGGTTAGTCAGTCAGTCAGTCATATATAACATTAAATCATTCTTTGTCGGAGTTTCAAGTTAAAACTGTTAAATAATATACGAATACTTACTACGCGCGCTAAACTTCTAAGTCTCGATTGTGACAACCTCGGACAAATCGCGGGACTATTTTGAGATACGAAATGAAATCAGATATCCGCGTGATAGCGATCAACAGCAACACAATCAGAGTTAATCACCTTCGTTCAGTTTAGGGTTAAGCCGACAGAGGATAGATTACAGTCACGACCGAGCCCGGAGCTTGAACACAATCTGGGAGTCGATACCCGCCATTGCGATGCCATCTACACCAGTTATTTACTGTTAAACCGTTTTGTCACACATAAACATGTCTTCCGCACGGTCTTGAGTCCCCGGAGAATGCCACTAATTGATCGGATACTTTGTGTTGCCCATTTAAAAGTGGATTTGTGGACTTCTGTCCGATGTCGCCGGAATTTTGAACAAATTGATCCGGGGAGCTAATTATTATTGCGTGTTTGTTTAACTTATTCCGGGCTCTGGGTGTTTGCTGCTGCTTTAATAAAACCTGGTGTTGGTTTAAAAACATGTTGTAATTAAAGTAAACACATCTGTAACGCTTTCTCAGCTGTTTTGTCAACGACTAAAAAATGGGTGTACGGGTATTATTTTTTGTACGATAAACTTTTTATTAAACTTATTGAACGCTAAGACATTAACACTGTGGAATTCCATAGTAATATACTTAGGAAATTGAAAAACTTTGTTTAATCCACTATTTAATAAAAAACACGACATGTTTCGGAGGATACCTCCATCTTCAGGTGTAAAAATATAATAAAAACTAAAAAATGAAAGACTAGGTGATAAAAAACATATCGTGTTTTTTAATTTTTTTATTTTATAGTAGATTAAACAAAGTTTTTCAATTTCCCAAGTACAACTTTTTAGTGACGAATTTTTATGAATTAAATTTTACATTTTTTTCCAGTATGAGTTTATTTTTCTCGACATGTTTGACATCATCATTTACATCGTTCTCCCGATGATGAAGGTGTAAGCCTTCAAAACATGTCTAGAAAAATAAACTCAAAAGTGGAAAAAACAGTGTTTTGATTCATAAAAATTCGTCTTTATGGAATTCCACAGAGTTAACGCCTTAAGTTTATCGAAATTACTTTTTATTTCTATCTAATTGACTAACTAACAATTACGCCGTCTCCCGAGAGGGGTAGGCAGAAAGAATGGACCAACACACTCTTTTGTTCTGACAAACTTTTTTCGCATCCTCTACAATCATACATCGTGTCATGCACGGACGTAGATTTTTCCGAGTCCTCATGTGACCAACATTTTATATTTGATTGATTTGATCGTACCACGTTTTCTTCGGCTTTCCTCTATTTTTAGCTCACCATTCTGCCTTCATTCATTCTTTCCATGTGTCCAAACTATCTTTTTAATTTTATTAAGGACGCATTCTTCCGCCTTATATTCCTTTGTAACATCTTCATTGGGTATTCTATCATACATTGTTTTCCCGCGCATTCCTCTAAGTGATACTATACATTCTACGGCATTAATCCTACTTTCGTTCATCTTCTGCCAACTCCCAGCTTCATTTCCATACATAAGGTTCGGCACTAGAACTAGATTGTGAGCTGCCATCTTTGCTTCAGTCGATATATTTATATTTGTGGTAATTACTGCACAATATATAATAGTTCAAAACTGCTTAAGGGTGACAAATTGTAGCATAAAAAAACTATAGATTTACAAATATGCAATAATCCCTTGTAACAAAATAAACTTAATAATATAATTTTATGCATTTAGCAAATAATCCACAAAAATTAGAGAAATTATAAAATTTAGAAATTTTAAAGGCAAAGAAATGTAAATTAAATGTTATAAATTACCAAATTCCAGCTTATTCCCCATTAGAATACAGTACATTAAAAACTTTTCCTCTATACAATCTAGCTAAAAAAATAATTATTCTACTTTCAACTTTTGTCACCTTTCCTATTAATGTAATCTACTTCCTGTTATTGTTTATCGTCTTTAATTTATTAAGTTTAATCGTTTTTGACTCTATATTATGTGTAACTGTTCCTTCTAATTACTGTTTTCATAATAATAATTATTATTATTTATATTATTATATTTTCCACCTTTAATATTTCCACTTATTGAAAGCTAAGGCATTAAAATTGTGGAATTCCATAGTCATATACTTTGAGAAATAAAAAAAACATTGTTTAAACCACTTTTTAATAAAAAAAAAATATTTTTAAAAATGTTTCGGAGGATACCTCCATCTTACTATTTTTACACCTGAAAATGGAGGTATCCTCCGAAACATGTCGTGTATTTTAATATTTTTTTTTATTAAAAAGTGGTTTAACCAATGTTTTTTAATTGCTAAAGTATATTTAATATTTTCTCCCATAAATAGTAACTAACCGTTCTTTCAATGAAAATATTTAGGTACCTAATTCAACTCCTGCAAGAACTTCAAAATTATATTAAAGAAAATATTCATGATTTAATTGTATCTCAATAGAGACGAAGATGCAAATTGGAAACTGAATATGGTTGATCAAGGTATTTACAGGACTTATGACCTGTCATTGGTTGGGTTAAGCGCACGCTTTATGTAATTACAACATTCCCCAATTGACGTAAGAACAAATACACATAAAGATTAGAAAAATCACGAAAATTTGACATTTGATGTACGAGTATTATTGTAACGCTTGATAATGTCAACATAGGTTAACGAAACAGCTATCGCGTAAAAATAAAATACAATTGTGATAGTATATATAAAACAAAGTTATTTAAAATAACAGTTTATAATGTTAAGGAATTTCGGCCAAAACAATGGACTATTTAAAAAGAAACTTGTTTTCCAGATAACCGCACTACCAGGACATCATATCAATATAAGGTTGCAACTCGTCTTAAGTGGGTGTAAAATTGTTGAAATATTTCTGCACCGCCGCCCGTCCAGTGCTGCCACGTCTCCGCACCCGGTTTTATTGTTATGGTCGCATCAAATATCGGGGAGAAATCATTCGCCGTTTTATTATGATTTTTATAGCGGGTCAGGCAATAAAATCGCCCCAGCTCCGAACTTGGTTCAGTTTCAGCGGAGTTTTCTAGAACTGTGCTAACAACTTCTTTCCATGACCGGATACACGGTGAGCATTTTGACGGATTTTTTGATAGATATGAATAATAATTAAATTAAATGATGTTTTTAGACTACTTCCATTTGTGTCCGTATTTCGACAGCGACCGGATTCGCCAGGCTCGCTGACATCGACAGATTGGTGACACTTTACAAAATGATTTACTATTTACATAAATCAGTTTTATTTTCTCAAAAGATATTACAAACAACAATTATAGTTTAAGACAATTATAGTTGAGAACAGGTAAAATATAGGTAATACATAATACCAGGAACGCAAGAGAGACGGTTCGACTTCAGGAATACACGATACCCTCCAAAGTCAGAGTATCTGTCTTCTGAACGTTCTTTATGTTCCGGATGAGTATCTTCGACAGTGTCAGTACAGACTGTTTTATCTCCCAACATGCAGAACTAACCTGCCTCTGGTGATGCCGGTAGGGAGAATAATTGAACTGCTGGATATGATCGCTTCGGAGATCGACGTCTTTCATATTAGTGAAAGTACGTTCAGAAGACAAATACTCTTGACTTTAGAGAGTATCTTGTATTCCTAAAGTCTAACCGTCTCTTATGCATTTCTGGTATTATATATATTATATTTTACCTGTTCCCAATAGATGCCTTAAACTATAATTGTTGTTGTGTAAACTGTCGACCTTCGTGGCAGAGTGGTAAGAGCTCTGATTTCCATACCGAAGGTTCCGGGTTCGATTTCCGGCGATGGCAGTGTGATTGTTACACTGTCTTTGGTCTGGTGTAGAATTCAAGTGACAATAAAATGGCGATAGTTTGGTTACCTATCACATGTCATAAAAATTAATATAATAGCTAAAATAAATTGTATAAAGTAACTGGATTCAAACGACCTGTTGTATACAAAAAAATAATAATAATGCCTTTAACTCCAATTGTTGTTCTTTTGAGAAAATAAACTGATTTGATTCCCTTGGATTGAAATTAGCGAATGAGAAGTTTTGCATAAATTATAATATATTTATAACATTAAAGTCAATTATTATGTACACATGTAAGTATATATAACATTTAATTAAATCAATCAAATATTGAATGTCGGTCACGTGAGGAGTCGGAGAAATCGACGCGCGTACATGACAAGATGTATGAATGTAGAGGAATCGAGAGAAGTATGTCAGGACAGAACAGTGTGGCGTTCCATTCTTTTTGCCTACTCCTCCTTTTCTCCTCCTTTTCGTTTACGTCGCAACTGTAATTAGCGCGCAAGTGTCGGGAGATTTAAATGTTTTACAATATACAGAGTAAAATTAATTTATCTCGAGGGATATTCTCATTTCAGATGACTCGTAATAGTCGGGAGATCGCCGGCGAGATAGTTGGGAAACAATCTCTGTCAAATTAGCATTCAAATACGAAAGTTATCTAGACATGATCTGTATTGTACGCCGCGCTGTTTTAATAACATCTTGAATTGTTGTTTTAATTGAGACGAACAAATTATCGGCTTCATGATTTCACTGCGTCTATCGTTAACCCTATATTGTCAAAAATTTTGTTTTCGACAGAATGTTTTTTTTTAAAGAATAAATGTGGAATTTTGAACTTTTTAACTCCTCTAAAGGGTAGGCAGAAAGAATGGAATGTCACACTTTAACCAATGCGGTACTCCATCCTTCTCTTGTTGCTCCGCGGTAGACGAGGTGTGATGGGTTGCAAACCTCATCGCCACCAATAGGCATCTCCCGCGCACAATTCGATCGTAAAACATCTTCAAAATAAATCTAAAACAAATAATATAAAATACAATTATACAAAATAAAATAACAATAAAAATAATTTAACACATAAAAGTACGGATCGTCCAGCTGACAGCATGTGCACCATCAAAATGAACACTATGTGTTAAAAAATATATATTTAGATAAAATAAGAAGATGGCAGTGAGCTGTCGAAACCGGTCGAAGACACAAATATTAGAGGATTTCAACTTAATATATTGTACATTAGAAAAATATTTTTATAAAAATATAAATAGACCGAGGAAAACGTGGCATGATTAAATAAATCAAATATTGAATGTCGGCCATGTGAGGAGTCAGAGAAATCGACGCACGTGAATGACACGATGTATGAATACTGAGGAAGCGAAAGAAATATTTCAGGAAAGAAAAGTGTGGCAGTCCATTCCTCGTAAATATAAAACAATCGTTGTCAATAACAATAATGATTCCTTTTGTAATTTGAAATTACAGAAGCAATTATGACGGTAGAAATTCATTGTATATAAAAGAAAATATAACTAACTAACTAACTAACTAACTAACCAACCATCACGCCGTCTCTTCGAAGGGGTAGACAGAAAGAATGGACTGCCACACTTTTCTTTCCTATATTTCCCTCGCTTCCTCAACATTCATACATCGGTGTCATGCACGCGCGTTGATTTCTCTGACTCCTCACATGGCCGACATTCAATATTTCATTTATTTGATCATGCCACGTTTTCCTCGGTCTATATGTATTTTTATAAAAATTACTTTCTAATGTACAATATATTAAGTTGAAATCCTCCAAAGTTTGTGTCTTCGACCGGTTTCGGCAGCTCAATGCCTTCTTCTTCTTCTTTTTGTCCTGTCACACCTCCGTGGTGCATAGGGCCTCAAGGAACCTTCTCGACTCTATCGCATGCCTGATGCCTAACATCATCCCAAATGAGGCCTGCTGCTTTAACCTCGTCCTGCAGGGCCCTTCTACAGGTGGCTCTAGGTCTGCCTCGCTTTCTCTTTCCCCCCATAGGGGACCAGTCTAGTGCGCCCTAAGCGATGCAGGCTGGGTTCCGTCTCAGATTGTGACCGATCCATGCGATTCTTCTTAATTCTTCTTCTAAATATATCTAAATGTATTCTTTTTAAATAATTTTATTATTTAAAATGCGTTTTAATATTAGTCTTTCTTTGTTTTTTTGTTTTTTATTATATTTTTATACCTGAAGATGGAGGTATCCTCCAAAACATGTCGTGTTTTTCATTATTTTTTAACAGTTAGTGGATTAAACAAAGCTATTTTTAATTCCTTACGTAAATTTCTGTATTTATATTAATAATATGTTTAGAAAAGTTGTGCAAATCGGGTAAAGCAGGGTTAACTAAATATAAATATTCGCTGGTGGATTACAGAGAGCCTGGCTCATTAAACTGTGTTATTGCGCATAAACTGCATGGATAATGGTTGCTTTTCCGAATTAATATTATTATGAAGCGCGTAAACTTGCAATATTTATATCGAAATTTATTAAAGCGGGCTATAAAAATAATTTCATAAGATAAATGGCCTTGTCAACTCTTATTTATTAACACTTCAAACAATCTTATTTTTGTGTGGAATCCAATGATACTTAATTAAATTTGTTTTTTTACAAGTGGATAAAAACTTGCAAAATTATTATTTATTTATTTTAATTATTAACAATAAAATTCTTCCAAAGTTTCAATGGCAACTATGAATATTTTGTAAGATTATAAATTATTACACATTATTAAATTTTTTGAAATTTTAAATTGTTGTTAAATTTTTTAATTGTTTTATTATTAGTATAGAGCAGGTGTGGCGAACCTTTTTGGGTCGCCGTGCCAAAAATCCTCATATTTTATTTCTCGTTGTGTGGCGTGCTTAGGCAGTAAAAAAATAACAAAATAGATAAAATAAAATAAATATTTTTTTCTGAATTATATTTACAAGCTTAAAAATTACAACAGAGTTTCATAAAAATTAAGTCGTAATCAATAAATATACACATCAATGAGATATTTAATTAATTAATCAATTTTTTATTATTTTTTATGCGCGATGACGGCATCCTCTGCACGTGACCGGCCCATCTCAGTTTATTCAGTCTGACCTGTGTGGAGAGCTTTGTATACGAGTATATAGTACAGCTCGTCATTATGCTGCACTCTCCAGCCTTCACCGTCATTCACAGGTCCCAGAATTCTGCGCAGCACCTTTCTCTCAAATGTATCCAGTCACAATGTAAGAATTATATACAGTATAATGCTGAGAAATTAATTTTATTTTGATTTGCATATTACTGACTCGTTAATTTATCAATCTGTTTATCGTCTAATCATTACAAAAATTAGACAGCTTATTTACAACTATAGATATTTACGATCTCACAAGATATTAAAAGAGCATAAAATCACAATTTAGTATGGAACAAACCCCAAACCATACTGAATAAAAGCGATAATAACCGAATTTAATTCGTTTCTAACCTGCAGAGTTTAGTTGGGTTTAGTTTTGTATACAATGAGGCGAGTTCCGACCGCGGAGTATTTATCGGGTTTTAACGTTTGTTTAGAGGGGGCGTTATATGACCGGTGGCCAGAGAGTCCAAGACGAGCTGGTGGTCCAGCTGGGAGGCCTCACACTGATCCCCCTGATAAAATCCAGACCCGAATCGCCAATTAGATGGCTGTTTGTAATCACGAGAAACAAATGCGATCGATGTTTATACTGAATGAATTACGCACCGTCGCCTCAGCTAGTAATAGTAATTTATTCTACCAATAAGATCGCTTTAATTATATACTATAATACCGAAAGACTTAAAAACTAAGACTAACTAGGATTTAAATCAATTTAAGAATTAACTAACTAAACTAACTAACCATCACGCCGTCTCTCCGAAGGGGTAGGCAGATAGAATGGACTGCCACACTTTTCTTTCCTGACATATTTTTCTCGCTTCCTCAACATTCATACATCGTGTCATGCACGCGTGTCAATATTTGATTTACCTACTTGATCGTGCCACGTTTTACTCGGTCTTCTTCTATTTCTGGTTCCATTTACATCATTTACATATAATTTTTTTACCATTCTTTCTTCATTCATTCTTTCCATATGTCAAAACCATCTTAATGATCCTTTCATTATTTTGTTCATGACACCATCATTCGCACCGCATTCACTTCTTATATTTTCATTCGACACTTTATCATACACAGAGTATCACACATTCGTCTAAGAGATCTCATTTCTACTGCATTCATTTTACTTTTAATCCTTCTTTTGCCAGTTCCATGCTTCGCTTCCATACGTAAGGGTCGGTAGAATAACATCATTGTACACTGCCATTCTATAATACCGAAAGACTTAAAAACTAAGACTTTCACGTAGGATTTAAATCAATATATGAATTAATTATACAATATCTTATTCTTCTTCTTCAAGTGCCCTGTCGGGTCCCCCCAACGTTGGCGATCACTTCGGCGAACCTGTCCCTGTCCTGCGCCACTCGAAACAGCTCCTCCACACTTCGGATGCCGGTCCACCCCTTCACAGCCGCAGCCAGGAAATTTGTCTCCTTCCAGGTCCTCGGCGTTCCTCAATTTTCCCCTCCAATATCATTTGGAGAAGGTGGTACTTTTCCCCACGCAGTATATGACCCAGATGTGAGATCTTTCAAAACTTGATAGTTGATAATAGTTCCCTGTCAACTCTAGCTCGCCTCAGGACTTTGGTATTGGTAACCATGTCTGTCCATAGAGCTCTGAGCATTCGGCGATGGAGCCACATTTCAAATGCTTCCAGTCTGTTCATTGAGTTAACTTTCAAGCTCCACGTTTCACATCCGTACAATAAAACAGACCACAAATAGCATTTGATCATTCTCTGGCGGAGTTTCAAGTTTACGTTATCATTGCAGAAGAGTAATTTATTTTATTAAACGTAGCTCTTGCTGCCTCAATTCTGCATTTTATCTCTACATCTCTAAAGAAGTCAATGCAGTGCGAATGGAAATGTTATGAACAAATAATGGAAGGAGCATTAAGATGGTTTGGACACATGGAAAGAATTAATAAGGAAAGAATGTTAAAAAAGTATATTATGTTAACAATATAAATGAAAATATAAATAGAGCAAGACCAAAGAAAACATGGCAAAATCAGATATTGAATGTCGGCCACGTAAGTAATCTGAGAAATCGACTTGCACGATGTATAAATGTACAGAAAGCGATAGAAGTATGTCAGAAGAGAAAAGTGTGGAAGTCCATTCTTTTTGCCTACCTCTTCGGGGAGACGGCGTGATTGTTAGTTAATTAGTTGGTTAGTTATCTTCAATATGAGAAGAAAATAGTTAAATATGGAGAAGGAATCTGGTCGTGTCCAGGCTTGAACCCGAGTCCCCTGGATCAAGAGCCAAGCATTATATTCTCTAGACCATTGCTCCGCAACCTGTGTGCCGTGAACAAATACATGCTGAAAAAAATATTTAGTTTTTTCGATTTTCCCGAATGAGCCTAAAAATAGGTCGCCGCCGATTTTTACTGGTCGGAAGTCGTTGGTAAGCTAAAGAAAAGGAAAGGTCACCAACGTCTCCTGAGCTGATTGACGCCCACGTCCAAACCGATTTTTAGCTTTCGGTGTGCCGTGGAATTCTAGGAAGAACTTATGTGTGCCATATAGGGTCGAAGCACCAGTATTTGACCGCCCCCCAGTAAATGACCGTTGGTTAATAAAACAAAATATAATAAGAATTGCTCTATGTGTCCAGTCAAAAAACTTTAATCCCAAGAAACTATGACAAAAGAGGTAGGCAGAGACAACTGTTGGTAAGAAACAAAACTATCAGTTTTGAACTGTGCCTTGTCAAGCGGTAAAAGTGCGTCTTCCCGTTGTTGTTTTGAGATTGTTAGTAATTTTTTTTATAAGGAAAAAGGTAGAAAGTGTTTTTTTAATGTTATTTCTTATGCAATTCTTTGAATACGAGTATTTACATATTTTTATATGTTAGGGTGTTTCATAATGTGACAATGTAACAAAATCTATGTATTGTATCAATATAAGCTGAAGTGGTCAATTACTGGTGATTGTGCTATTTTTTTAGAGAAATATTAATTTTAATAGTAATACTCATATTTCAATAAAAAAAAGTTTGAGAATTTCGAAAAGTCAATGTGTTTTTTATTGTTTTCCTTTATTTTGTACACTGAAATAATGAAATTAATGCCTTTAATGTGGATTTCAGTACAAGCTGAACCTTAAACAGTCATTCATTAGTGCTTTGACCCTTTACATATGAAATTTACATATTAATTAGTTGATTTTTTTATTAGACCACACGAATACTTTTCTAAGATGATATTTTTCATGAATAAAATATAAAAATACTACATAATGATAACGTTTTGAGAGAGAGTCTATTATATAAGAAACACGTAAATTTTTTATAGTTTTTTTAACACTTCGCTTAGGTGTTAATTACGGGTTCACGATTCGACAAAGGCACATTAAATTAAACTAGAATAGAGATCTGTATCTAGGAAAAGTGCGTTGTTCTCTTTATGAATACCCTTTCTGGCGAGCCAAGTGCGATCTAAAGCACGTATTTAATGAGGTGACAACGATGAGGGAGGGTCTCACCTAAGTGTTAAAGTGTTGTGACTGAATGTTTATATTTTCATCACTCGACATCTACTTCCATATAAAGGGACAATGTTTTGTGATACTGAAGATCTTAGGATATAAAACTTTTTTATTTTCACTCGGAAGGTTTATTTGTTGATGAAACAGATTAAACATATGTCTAATGGGTATTTAATTATGTATTTAGGTACGTTGAAATGCTTAGTTCCAAAGCAATTTAAATTGATTGATTTCAAATATCATATCAGTAGCAAAGACCTTAGAGTCGATGGTCAACTCTCAAATCCTGTAAAAGTCGGTACTAGCATCAGACAGGGCGAAAGCCTGAGTTCGTTCCTCTTCAACTTCCTAATGGATGGGATTGTGGAGGAAATTAAGATACTGGATAAAGGATACCGACTGGGAGAGAAGACCGTAGACATTGTCAGTTATACGGACGACGCTGTCATATTTGCCGAGACAGAGAAAAACCTGCAAATAATTTTGAACGCATTCCATCTTGCTAGTCAAAAATACAATATGATCATATCGGTAGCAAAGACCAAGTGAATGGTATTCTCTCGAGCTCAACTGGGATGTAGGGTGTTTCAGTGGATGGGGGGTGTTTCAGTGGAATAGGTGGAAACATTTAGATATCTGGGTGTGGACTTGGGTGGGAAAACGGATCTAGCGTGTGAAGTGATAGGTCAAGTAAACAAGGCTGCGGTCATTTCAGGATGCTTGAAGAATTCAATTTAGAAAAACCCTGACATGAAGATCAGCAGCAAAGTGAGAATTTATAATACTTGTGTGCGACCTATCATGACACATGGGATCAAGTGTAGGACGGACACCACAATCACAAAAAAACGCACTCAGTATCAGAAATGAAGACGCTCAGATATATATCTGGCAAGACACTGCAAGATTGGATAAGGAATACATGGATAAGGGAGATATGCGAGGTTGAGAATGTCGTTATGTGAGAAAAGCAATGGAGAAGATACTGGTATGAACACGTGAGGAGAATGGATCCATTTAGACTCCCCTTCATTGTATTACACGGCCAGCCTCATAGTAGACGACCTCCGAGTGAGAGTCGACTTCGCAGGAGGCTAATTTCTCTTAAGAAACAGGCCAATAGGCCTACACTAAGAATAAGAAGAAGAAAAAGAGATTTCAAATATAGTGAATTATTACATAAACCATTTTAATCACATTATTCAATTATCTTAAAAACTGAGTATCAAATTGATATTCAATAATGCCCCAGCAAGGTCTAAAATATTATTCCGATAAGATTGATAAGGTTCCACTGTCCCTTCATCAATTAGGTGGTCTTCCAGGTGGACGGTGACAGCTGTATATACGAGTCTGTCACTATCCATTCTGGCTGTATGGTCCCTCCAGTATCTTTTTCTGGAACTATTCCATGGAACAAAATCCTCTATAACGGGACGTTTTCATTATTAATTAATATCTTACATAAGTTCTTATAACGTAATAATTAAATTTCAATGTAGTGCAATTGAGTATCATCTCAACATTCGACAGTGCCCAACAAAGGCAAAATATGTCACTCCCATTAAAACATAATAAAACTTCAAGAAATAGGAGGTTTTCATCAAAATCATATATCTTATATAGGTTTCTAAAACGTAATAAAAATATCCTTCAAACAGTGCCATTCAAAATTGAATCAATATTCGACAGTACAAGCAAGGCGAAATATGTAACTCCCATGAAACATAATAAAACTTCTAGAAAACAGTTGCTTTTCACTCTGTGACTGCTGTCGTCCTCAGTGTCTTAATCTCGAAAGTCCTCAAATTTGTTTGGTCTTTACTGTGTCTGCCCTCGCTTCGACGCCATATGCCATTATTGGTCTTACGCATGCTTTATATGCTCGCAGATACGCATGCAGATGTTTTTTTATAAAAATTAAATATCTTATATGGGTTTCCAAAAAGCAATAAAAAAATCTTTCAAGTAAGAGAATTGAATATAACTAACTAACTAACTAACTAACCATCACGCCGTTTCCCCGAAGGGGTAAGCAGAAAAAATGGACTGCCACACTTTTCTTTCCTGACATATTTCTCTCGCTTCCTCAACATTCATACATCGTGTCATGCACACGCGTCGATTTCTCTGGACTCCTCACATGGCCGACATTCAATATTTGATATATTTGATCGTGCCACGTTTTCCTCGGTCTTCCTCTATTTCTGGTTCCATTTACATCGTTCACATAATTTTTTTTACCATTCTTTCTTCATTAATTCTTTCCATATGTCCAAACCATCTTAATGATCCTTTCATTATTTTGTTTTTCATTATTTCATTTTTCAGAATTGAATATGAAATCAATTTTCGACCGTACCCAAGCAAGATGAAACATGTCCCTTCAATTAAACATGAAAACTTCTAGAAAACATACGTTTTCATAAATATAAGTATTTTGTACAAGTATACGTAACATAATAAAAAAACTTTCAAAAACGATGATTCAATCGGAATGCTTGAGTATTCCGGTCCGTCTGGCAAGCGAGTATCTTTCGATGCAGTGTCTTCATTTTCTCAGTTTTCAATTCGGTGAGATTACATTTGTTAGGCATTATACTTCGCTGACGGTTTTATATGACCCCCCGCTGCCGCTGGGACCTAATGGTAGCGTTTATTGCATCAACAAACCTTTCATTTTATTTATTTCGCGGCGTACATAAATTCAGAATAAATACACACCTCCCGCGCTCGATTCATTTTCGGCATTACAAAGAACCGGATCCCACACGTATTAAGAAGATGCAAGAGACATGAACGGAATAGTTGCAGCAATTTGTTCATATTTATTATCAGATTACGTTACTATTAACGTTATAAGTTATGGCACTGAGATCATAAAATATTCTAACAAAATACCGACTTAAGTTTGTCAATAAAAATATCAAATAATTTTTTTTATTACGAGTAATATGTGTGCTTTTATTATTCTGTTTACTACTAAAATATCTCTTTCTTCTTCCTCAGCCTATTCCCGTCCACTCCTGGACAAAGGCCTCCTCCATTTGCTTCCATGTCATTCTGTCCTGTGCAGACTGGATCCAGGTTATTCCGACGTGTCTGTTTAGATCATCCTTCCACCGTAGTTGCGGTCGCCCTGCACTTCTCTTTGCCGTCCACGGTCTCCAAGTCAGCAGTCTTCTTGTCCATTTTTCATCAGAGCTTCTGCCTACGTGACCCGCCCATTGCCATTTTAGAGTCGCCACCCGGTGGATGATGTCAGTGACCTTTGTTTTTTCTCTCACCGTATCGTTTCTAACTCTGTCTCTTGTCTCTTAGGCTTATTCCTAACATGGCTCTTCCCATGGCTCTTTGGATCACTCGCAGTTTCTCGGCACTTTTTTTGGACAATGTAACAGTTTCAAGACCATAAGTACCAACTGGCAGAACGCAGGCTACATAGACTTTTCGTTTCGACCGATCAACCTGAAACGAAAAGTCAACTAAAATATATCAGACTGGAAGTGCCACGGTGGAACATACCCTGCTGGAAGGTATATATACTCGTATATACTTATAAAATGCAAGGTAATGATTTTTGAAAAATAAGAAATCATGACAATCTGCAACTTTAGCGTGAATTGTGAGTTTTTTTTCGCCATGTTTCGAATAATTAAATAATAAAAAGTTTATATTGTTCTCCCGATGATGAAGGTGTAAAACCTTAAAAATATGTCGAGAAAACTCTAAAGTGGCAAAAAACAGTGTTCTAATTCATATAAAATCATCATTACGCAATTCCAAAGTGTTAACACCTTGAGTTTATCAAAAAATAATAATGGTATTGTTTGTTCAACGTTTCATATGATGAACACATTTTTTATTTATAAAGATTAATATTTCCTTAACGTATTTTATAATGACACGATTAAGAGCTCTCTTAAAACCGTGCCAGAAATTTGTGTCATCATTTCAACGACGCTTTATTTACCGAACAATCATAATTGCACTATAAAATTGCGCGAAATGACTGTTGCAGCTCATAAATTATTTCTAAATGTATTACGCCATCTCCGAGGCAATTACTCCGGAAATTTGGCTGATGATGGCCAGTAATTATTTATACCACCTGCCTTGCGATAAAAGATGTTTCACTGTGTCGGAAACTAATGGATTACATGTGGCGTAGCATGAAATATTGATATGTCCATACTTATAAATATACATTGCCTCTTTGCGAGAATAACGTGTTATCTTGAAAAATTGAAAAATGAAACAAGATACCCGTCTGAAAGAGACAACGTGAAAATACAACATACCACTATTGTGTTGTCTCTTTCCCTCATAACTTCTCTGTTATTCACTTTAAAAATACCATGTTTTTGTAGAAAATAAAGGTAGTGCCACACTGTTTGAAACAAGCTCTCCACAAGGGTGACCTTGGTGGAATGTGGAGCCCCACATGTGAAATGCGTGTTTACAACAGTTTACAACACGCATACTATGCGCGTCCGTCCACAAAGGTTGTTGAAGGTCAAACGAATTTTGGTTTCAAACAAGTGTCTACACAGTTTTAAACCGCCGGAGGAGACCGATGTGGAGAGCTTGTTTAAAACAGTGTGGCACGGGTTCAAAGTTGAACACGGCGGATTTGACTTTTGAAATGTCACGTTATTCTCGCAAAGAGGCGATATGTAAAAATAGTTTTAAATTAATAAGTTATGGGCCACAGAGTAATGAAAAAATAAGTATTTTCAATTTAAAAAAAAATGACACTAGTTTAATTGAAGTTTTTTTTTTAAATGTTGTCAATGGGAGAAATCGGAGAAATCGAATGAATTCATGACTCTCATATACAGCCGCTTACGAAATCCCCTCCGGACGCCGCCCACCTGGAAGACCGCCTAAGAGATGGAGGGACAGCTGGTCCTCATTATCCCAGGAGACCTGATTCCCGTGACACAGATCGTCAGATCTATTAAAAGAAGAAAAAGAAGAATAGCATATTTTTAATGGTTTCGTTTATTAATATGATTTAATTTATAATTTATCATAGAAAATAAATTGTTACAGATTTATATGAGATTATATTGAATACCTGGGGAAGAGGCCTGCAGGACGAGGTTAAAGCAACAGGCCTCATTTGGGATAATGTTAGGCATCAGGCATGCGATAGAGTCGGGTGGATAAGATTCCTTGAGGCCCTATGCACTACGGAGGTGTGACAGGACAAAAAGAAGAAGATGAAGATATTGATACCACAGGGTAAGTGCTTCATTACTACTACTACTTCTCGCCTCTACATCCCGGTGTGGGACTTGGCCTCCTCCTCAACGGTCTTCCACCGACTTCTGTCCCTGGCCATCTCTCTGAATTTCCCATCTCTTTCCATTTTCTCCCAATCTTCTTCCACGCAAAGTGATCAAATCAAATCAAATTAAAACAGTTTATTAACTCAAATGACATTACAAACAGCAAAATGTTTAAAGCATCTATTGAGTACAGGTAAAATATTATAAAAATACAACATAGTGTCAGGAACGCATTAGAGATGGTTCGACATTAGGAAGACAATATACATTCTAAAGTCAAGAGAGTATTTGTCTCCTGAATGAACCCTCACTAATATGAAAGACGTCCATCACTGATCACTGATCATAAAGTGCTTCATATGAACATTTAAATTATTTATGTTCCAAAAACGAATTTGGCTTTAGAACACGTTTTTTTTAGTATAATAAATCAATATTCATTTGTTTGTATTTGAATTTTCATCGCCCGAGGAAAGTGTCGAAATTTGTTAGCATAGCTGAATGCATAGTGAAAAGTTGGTGCTCCCTTTGTGCTACACAGAAAACTGGTGTATGGGGAGTATGAACGCAAATATTTGACGTAGAATATCCGAAATTGATATTAACGAAGACAAATAGGTGGGCGGTAAACAAGTGTATACGAGTGATGCAATGGACTGCACTTGGGAATTTTATTTAAACAGATGTCGTATCTAATCGGTATTACACAGCTCAACTTCATACAAAAAAAATATCATGCCGTTTCTCCGAAAGGGTAGGCAGAGAGAATGGATCGCAATTCTATCCTGACACACCTTTTTCACACATTATTTCATTTATTTATTTAGCAAGATTACAAACATTACAGATGCGTCCAAGTCATCTGCAAGCTCAAAATTACATAATTGGATATAGGTACATATTTTTAAAATAAGATTTATAAAAATAACAAAATACATAAATACTACGGCATCAGAGAAAACAATCACAACATTGATATTACATCCCTGAGGCAACTCACATTATCCCGAAATACGAGTATGTCAACATCCGAGACGACCCGATTAAGCAATAAGATTGCCCTACCCACAGGCATAACCATTAGCAGGTTGGTTCTGCAGCGCGGCAAATAAAACAATCTGTGCTGTCTTTGAAGAAGGTAATTATCAGGGACAAATAGATCTACATCACTCAGGACATCCGAGCTTTGTATACGGTCGCCAATCAGCTGAAAGAAGTGAACTCCCAAGTGAATATTCCTCCTTCTCTTCAATGATTGGTAGCTTATTTAACACATTTTCATATAGGTACCGAATCACACACACTCGACGATTCTTCCGACTTCTAACATGGCCGACATTTAAAATTATATTAATTTGGTAATGTTATATTAATTTAGTACGTGTATTTGGGTAGGATGTTAACAACATATGGGCGAGTGGAGAGGGACATTGAAAGAAGGGTTGGGGCAGACAACAACGTGAATGGTGCACTTAAAGTTGTCATCGCAAACAAAAACCTATCCAAAAGGTAAAATGGCAGTGCACAATGGTATTCTTGTACCGACCCTTATATATGGAAGCGAAGCATGGAACTGGCAAAAGAAGGATGAAAGTAGAATAAATGCAGTACCAATGAGATCTCTTAGACGAATGTGCGGATATTCTGTGTATGATAGAGTGTCGAATGAAAATATGAGAAGTGAATGCTGTGCGAATAATGGTGTTATGAACAAAATAATGAAAGGATCATTAAGATGGTTTGGACACATGGAAACAATGAATGAAATTAATGAAAGAATGGTAAAAAAAGTATATGATAACGATGTAAATGGACTCCACACGAGGCAGACATTTAATATTTATTTTATTTGATCCAGCCTCGTTTTCCCAGTCTTCCTCTATTTATAATTTAATAACACTTTTTTACCATTCATTCTTCACTCATTCTTTCCATGTATCCAATCCACCCTAATGATCCTTTTATTATCGCTGAATTTACTCCTTATGCATTTGACATTCTATCTTATATAGATTTATCACACATTCGTCAAAGAGATCTCGAGAAAAAAGCCGACCGAAGAATTTAATTGGGTTGGGCGGCCTTTGAAAAATTACGCCATGTTCTCATCTTTAAAATACCACAATGCCTCAAGACTAAAGTCTTCAGCCGGTGCGTCTTGCGAGTCATGACGTACGGGGCTGAGACGTGGACACTGACAAAAGGTCTAGTCTAAAGATTCAAGGTCGCCCAATGCGCCATGGAAAGAGCCATGCTTGGAATAACTTTGAGGGACTGATTTAGAAACGAATTTATTAAGGTGACTGAGGTGGCTCTGAGGATGGGCGGGCTAAAGTAGCGATAGGCTGGCCATGTCTGTCGGAGAACCGATGGCTGATGGGGGAGACGGGTTCTGGACTGGAGACCACGAACAGGATTCTGCGGAGTTGGACGTCCCCCTGCCCGCTGGACCGACGATCTGAAGAGGATTGCTGGACATGGATGGAAGGAAGCGGCAATGGATAGGGGGCGGTCACGTGCTTTGGGAGAGGCCTACATTCAGCAGTGGATGACAGACGGCTGATGATGATGATCCTCACTTTGCCAGTTTCATGGTTCATTTCCATACATGAGGGTCGGTACAAGAATACTGCCACATGGAATGCGGAAATGAATGATGATGAACGAAATGTATTAGAAATGATTGTGATCTAAATTGAATTAAGACTAGAGTCACTACGATAATTTTGTCGTCATAAATTTAAAAAATATATGGTATCACTAGTGGCAATACTCATCGGGCTAAAGAAAGAGAATGTGGGCCATAATCAGCTAGCTCCGTCTTTAAATACCTTCAGTCTCTGTCACACAGAGCGCACTGCAAACAGTCCGGCAACTAGAACGACAAGAACAACGCTCTAAAAATTCTACTTTAGCCGATTATGTCCGACAGTCTTTTTCTCAAACTCGAAGTGCATTACTTACAGCCGGGTACTGTACATTGTAGTTAATCGAAAGTGTATTAAGTTTGAATATTTCAAAATATGATTCCGAATTCGAAATCATGACCTGAAAGAGCCGTTGTTTTGTGAGGTTTACGAGTTTCCAATCACGAGCGGAAGCATTCATACAATGGACCTGCATAATTGAGATTTATGTCCCGCGAAATATTTTCGGCAGGTTGTCTATGTGACTCTTGACAAGCGCTTCCCAAACTTTTGGCGTACGGGCACCTGGCGGGCCGCCTGATGAATTGACAATCGATCGGCCACGGTCGTCGTGGGTGTTCCACCCGCTCCGTACCGCGGGGGGCCAAAGTCATTATGTTGACAGACATTATTGAAAAGTTATTATTATTATTATTGCCCGCGCATGCGCTGCGATGGGCAATCGTACGCACTGCCAAAATTAGTTTTATACCATCGTAAAAATAATCATTCGCAGAATTACGAGGTGGCCTATCCACATTACGTCCGCGACTATCAGTTTCGTACGTGGTTTGCGTTTTTACGAAGGAAGACCTAAAGACCAACCACTTCAAATTGGAGAAAAAGTTGTCAATAATCGGATATATGAATAGTTGCAGTACCAAAGTACCAAAACAAATACAAAATAAACTAAGTATGCAGTTTTCTTCTATCATATGGAACAAAACTGCCTATTTATTTTTTTTTGTATTTTTTTTTTTGGTACTTAGTGCCTATTTTACTTCAATCATTCATATATTGAATATTGCATTTTAACGACAACCAGTTGTCTCTAGGAGACCATATGGAAGAACAAGTTTATGAGAACTGACAGTTAGGTTAGAATACACAAAACCTGTGTAAGGCTTATACTGAAATATAGCATTGAGACCATAGCGGATACCACAAAAACGAAGGCTAAAGTGCGAGTGGCGAAGATGCGGACCCTGAGGACGATAGCAAGAAAAACTCTTCGAGATAGGGGGAAGAACTAGACTTTCCGCGAAATTTTCAAGGTGTAAGATATCGTAAGATGTGACAGACAACGCAGAGGATCCTGGAGTGCGCACGTGCAGAACATGGATTCTTCCAGAATCCAACACTTTGTGGCGCATCGGATTCCTGTTGGCTGCCGTCCCTCCAGAGGACCGCCAGTAGATGGCTAGGAGTCAGCCTCCCAAGAGAGACCTGGAGTACAGGAACATATCAAAGGTCTAAAAAAGAAGAAGAAGAAGCAGTTTTAATAGGTTTAAATTTTGTAATTACAGTTTAACATAGGTAATACCAAAATTTTACACAAGACATTAACCAAAAAGGAACATGTTAAAACTGTAATGAAAAAACACTCCAGAAATGCCCATTTTTCTCTTACATTAATAAATATGTAAAAAAAATTTAACATACTCGTAAATTAGAAAAATAAGATATTTTTTTCAATTTCAAACACCTCAACAAACTGTTTCATTGTACACTAACACATGCTAGATATTTTGAAGAATTTGGAATTAGGATATTCAGTTCAGCTATTATGGCTTTTAATATGTATTACGTCTGATGGCAATGTCGTTAGAAAAGCGAGGTGGGATGCTAATTTTTGCGGGACATGATCTGTGTATAGGGTTAGGATCTGAGATGTTGAAGATGTTGAGATGTTGAAGATGTAGATATTTTCTTATAGGGTTAGGATGTGAGATGTTGAAGATGTATCCTACTATTTGTTTGAGGAATTTACATGCTTTTAACATGTAGAATTTCGTCACATTAATAGAAAATATGCACAGCCAAGCATACGTAATTATGTGACGCGTGATTTAAATACATATTTCTAACAAAATGCTTTTTAATTAACGGTCAAACAAAGTTTCATCTGATACAGACAAAGATCTTATTTATTCGCCACTTAGTGTTGGTCATATACTCGAAGTTTACTTTTGAGCATATTCAGTACTTAAATTCAATAGACTTGCTAGTAGTTAAATGAATTGAATACATAACTACGGTATTACTGTTCAGACTATTTGGACCAGTTATAAGTAATACATATTAAAATGTAATGAAAGGTTAAATTCATTTAAGGCAGGTACTTTATGTTATCATGACTAATTTATTGAATATTTAGTTTGACTCTTTGATACTTACTACAACGTGTTATTATTTTTATCACTATTGCCACACAAGCTGTAGCTTAGTACAATACCATTCCTTATTAGATTCCTTTTTGGATAATTTATAGGCTGAAATTTTCTTTTTTTAGAAGATGTATTACTAGCTGCAACCCGTGAAATATTCATAGAAGTGAAGATTTTCTATGTTTTAAAACTAGGTTCACTGTAAAATCAGTAAAAAGTTGTAACTTTGAATGTGAATATGTTTTTAAACTTTCATAATTAACAATACTAATTTGTTTTCCTTTTGTTTTTTCCTTTACTGTCATATAGAAATAATCGGATAAATCCAGGAACGTTTTCGCTCATCGAATTTCTTTAGGAGAAAATCGAAGTATTCCTTCCTCACTGAACACGAGAGTGTTCAAAATATTCTCGTACTCGTTCTTCATTTATTAACTAACTAACTAACCATCACGCCGTCTCCCCGAAAGGGTAAGCAGAAAGAATGGACTGTCACACTTTTAATGATGCGGCACTCCATCCTTCTCTTTTCGCTCCGCGGGAGACGCGGTGTGATGGGTTGCGAACCTCATCGCCACCAATAGGCATCTCCCGCGCACACTTCGATCGTGCATCACCCACAAAATAAATCTAAAATAAATAATATAAAATACAATGATATAAAATAAAATAACAAAATAAAAATAATTTAACACAAAATGTTCTTTTTAGATGGTGCACATATTGTCTATTATATTTAATTTATGTTCTACGAATCTACCGTTTTTTTAATTTAGCACATAATGTAATAACACATAATGTTTTTTTCGATGTTGCGCATGTTGACATGGACGATCCGGACTTTTGTGTTTATTTAATTTATGTTACACGTATCTACCGTTTTTTAAATAAGCTGTAATTAGGCACTTAACCAGCAAGAACTTTGAAATAATATTGAAGAAATTATTCAAATTATTATGATACTATATATTATTATACTATAATATATAGTACCTATATATATTAATATTATTATATTATTATACTAGAAATAGAGGAAGACCGAGGAAAACGTGGCACGATAAAATAAATCAAATATTGAATGTCGGCCACACGTGGAGTCAGAGAAATCGACGCGCGATCATGACACCCTTGTTAATGTCGGATATATAAAATTTCTATCGGCAGTGATGACTTTGAGTGCGAAATTTATTTTGTTTCCAGTGCAAACCCTCCTTTGAATAATATATTATCTTCTAACATTATATGTATTACATATTTCAAAATAGATATTCATCCCGAGATTACAGTTAAAAAATAAATTCATAAGAGAAGACATTTTTATCGTTTTTATCAAAGTATATAAAAACTTGTAGATGGTATTTAATATATCTTAAAATAAATATTATATGATGTCAAAGATCAGCTCAAATAGCGCTAAAGTATTAAAAAAATAATTCGGCTTTGAATTTATGAACATCTTTATCTAATGTTATTTACGATTGTTTATCTCGGCTGCTGTACATAAATTAAATACTAAGGAAAGATGAATGCGTTCTTATTTTAAAATTAAAATCAGTTGATTCCGTTCTAGGCTTTTATTTATTATTACTCCCCTCGGACCATTAAATTAAGCATAATATTAGTTTTATTTAGTAATTTACAGTTGGCTTCCACCCTTGTATAATTATCATTAGTAACGTCAAATAAACGAAGGGAAAAGTCTGAAAACATAATTGGATCTCATCTTAGAATGTGAGCTCATATCGTCGCAATAATATCGGCTGACATATGGGGGCCGTTAGCAAGATTTAGTTCTTCGGCAGAGAGTGGGGGAGACGGAAACATCAATAAACTTGGTGGAGCATCAAGAGGATTTCTTTCGCAGACCTCAAAGCCAAGAGCTGAGATATTACCCCGACTCGTTTATTCAACAGTCACATTTGTTAGCGTTTAAAACGGGAACAGATCTTCAGCCGAGGACCTATCGATAAGTTGAAGTATGCAAGTCGTCTTTTTGGTGAAATTTTATATTTATAAATAAATCTTCTTTTTTTTCTTCTACCTTATTGTAGACCTATGTGGTCTGTTCTCCAGAGTGTTGCTCCTCCTGTGAGGTAGATTCCCAGCTGTCCTTCCATCTTATAGGAGGTCTTTCCTTTCGCATGAGGCTGATTATGCAATGCAATAGAGGGGAGTCTGGTGGTGTCCATTCTTTGAACTGACCGTACCAGTCCCATCTTGTTATATTCCCAATGATTCAAGACATATGTTATCCATCAATAAAATAATACATTGTTTTATTTCAATCTACTCCCTTGAAGAGTGTTTTTAATCTATCTTAGAATTATCAATTTAAAACTAACTAACTAACTAACCATCACGCTGTCTCCCCGAAGCGGTAGGCAGAAAGAATGGACTGCCACACTTTTCTTTCCTGATATATTTCTCTCGCTTCCTCAACATTCATACATCATGTCATGCACGCGTGTCGATTTCTCTGACTCCTCACATGGCCGACATTCAATATTTGATTTATTTGATCTTGCCACGTTTTCTTCGGTCTTTCTCTATTTCTGGTTCTATTTACATCGTTAACATAATTTTATTAACATTCTTTCTTCATTCATTCTTTCTATATGTCCAAACCATCTTACTGATTCTTTCATTATTTTGTTCATGACACCATCATTCGCACCGCATTCACTTCAATTTCATATTTATAAATATAGAATATCTATGTAAGGTGGATGCGTTCTGTTGGATCCCCCCTCGATAGTTGGAGGCACACAAGCGCCGAACAAAATGGCCGTTGTAGAAGGCGGGAATCACGTCTCTGGAGTTATTTTATTTCTGTGCATTACCGTGACACGCGGATTTTATTGCGACACATATTACACTTTATTATTGCGGTGCTTATAATTCAGCTAAGGCTATCGGGCAACTGCCGTGTTTTCAGTTAGCATCGGGAAACAGCTGACGGCCATAAAGTGCGCGGCCAATCGCCGCGGTTGGCGGGAAGCGGACAGGTTCATTCAAAATAACAGTCGTTCGGAGGAGGATAACATGAGTGGCCTTGTTCCCGCGTCTCATCTGTCGGCTGTGGGTGCCTAGGTGGTCAACCCGCCTTGCATGCGTCTTGCGTATCCGAGCTAACGGCCGAGGTGTGAGTCCGAATTAAATCTAATTATTTCATCAACACGATTCAAAATACTTCGTCGTGTTGAGTAGTTCCGACGTGAATCGGTCAGATTTACAGCTTTTTTCTTATCCCGTCGAATGAAGCTTTCTCGTAGCATTCGCGAGGTTGTCTGATTTGAAAAGTTAATAAATACAAATTGGATACGAAGGTTATAAATTAAACAGGGCGCAGACGTGTGATATTCTGATGAAAATAGATTGAAGATGAGCGTCATAGAAATTTTTACTGTAGAGACTCATGTTAAGTGATTTAAATTTCACAAGCAATTGCATGATTATATACGATTAAGTCCGCTTCTCGCGACCCGCAGGGTGTAAAAACAAGCCGATGTGCTAGAGGTGTGGTGCAGAATCTGGCGCATTACTACCAACCCGAATAAAAGCGCAGCAACCCTTTTCAGTAAAAACACATTCCTCCAAACATTCTCAACATAAAAATTTTCGGCCAAGACGTTCCTTGGACCAAAACAATCAAATACTTTGAGGTTAACTTGTATTCTAAGCTGACATGGTGGTCACACATTACAAATAAAGTCAAAGCCGCGTCAAGAGCAATCTCAGCCCTCTACCCAATGTTAGCTAGAAACAGTAAACTTAGCACCTACAATAATCATTGGTCCGGAGTCGGCTCGAGTGTGGTTCGGTGATATGGAGTCCCCAAGGGGCGAGATACTCGCTCATGTTAGAGAAGGTTCAGAAAAGATTTCTGGGATATCTATACATGAGAGAGTTTAGTAGCTATCCGTGGCTTTATCCCACTGCATTCCTCTTGGGCATGCTGGGGACCAATAGTTTGCAGATAAGAAGATATGGGTGCACACTTACCCATTTCTTCAGACTTATCAGGGGACTCTTTGTGAACTGCCTTATCTTGGAGGCTATCCATCTTTATGTTCCAGATGCTTATCTTCGACAGCGTTAGCACAGACTGTTTTATCTCCCAGCATGTAGAACCAACCTGCCTGGTGATGCCGGTGGGGAGAGAAATCAAACCGCTGAACATGATCGCTTCGGAGATCGATGTCTTTCATATTCGTGAAAGTACGTTCAGAAGACAAATACTCTTGACTTTGGAGAATATCTTGCATTCCTAATCTCGAACCATCTCTCATGCGTTCCTGGTATTATATTATATATTTTTATGTTTTACCTGTTCTCAATAGAAGCCTTTAACTTGAATTGTTGTTTGTAATATCTATTGAGAAAATAAATTGATTTGATTTGATTTGAATTAACTCCTGATACACAAAACGGTCATAAGGCCGATCTTCACTTACGCAGCCCCAATCTGGGGCTATACAGCTTCGAGCCACATACGAAAACTCCAAATCCTGCATTTTTGTATTTATTATTTATACAGACATAATATTAAAAAAAACTTATAAAAAAATCATAGTCATTCCATAATCACTTACCAAACATCTTTTCCTGCATAAACAGATCGCAAGATCTACAATAAGAAGACGAAGAAGAAGGAGAAGGAGAATAAGTAGTAAATTCATGAAAATATGGTAACCATTAATTAAGTATTTCTTGTGAATGTATACTTATACTTGTACACGAATCCTGGATTTCACCCATGTTGGGTGATTAATGGCGATAGCCTTCACATTGTGTTAATAAAGTAGTTTGCTAAATGCTAAAAATTAATCTCCATAGATCGCGTTAGTGTGTGGATTATATAGATTAATCTTAAAAAGATTAACATATGTAATCAAATCTACATAGATGGCGTATTGAAACTGACATGTGAAGATAAGTATAGATTTGTAGCATATATACAACCTCCAAAAATTTGTCTTACATGGTCATAAAGAAAAAATGTGTAATGGGGAATGTTGTAATTACATAAAGCGTGCGCTTAACCCAACCAATGACAGGTCATAAGTCCTGTAAACACCTTGATCAACCATATTCAGTATCCAGTTTGCATCTTCGTCTCTATTGAGATACAATTAAATTTCATTAATTAAGCTTTAGCATGAAAATAAACATATTGTTAGATAGAAAATTACATTCGGTTTTCCATTATAATAGGCAGAGGCAGTTGTTCCTTGTGTGACTTTAGGAGTCAATATGCATTATCAATAAGAAATTCTATAGCGTCATATTCGCTAAAGATTTATTTTAAGGGCACATTGTCATATTGACGTAAATTGCGTGTCTTGTGATAGTGGCACTAAAACTTATGATACATTTTATGATGTTAAATAATGGATAAGAAGAATTTTGCATCATTAAGTGAATGTTCGTGCATATATTATTATTATTTTGTTGAAAAAAGTCCTTACATCATTACAGCGCGAGCCAAATCGATGTAAATGGTGAAAAAAAAAATATCAAAGGAAATATACGAGTACATAGAACCTTATGAATAGGAATATGCCAGTTATTTCCTTGCTGCCTTTATCGTAAGGGTATTTACGAATTCGCCATAATTGCATCCAAAGAGGTCTATCTCTTATGCAACATCATTTAAAACACGAATCGCTTTCAATACAGGAGAACTTTGATATACGAGTACGAGTATGCCCCCTTACTCTGCTATAACTATGGGGAACGTATAGATTTAGTTCTCTCAGTATTCCTGAATTGTAAATACCTCCGGATAATTGTTTAAAATACCTATATACTGTAATTGACGACCTTCGTGGCCGCGTGGTAAGTGCTTTTGACTGCCACTCCGAAGGTACCGAGTTCGATTCCCGGTGATGGCAGTGTGATTGTCACACTGTCTTTGGTCTGGTGCAGAATTCACGTGACAATAAAATGGCGATTGATATGCTACCTATTACATGTCACAAGACTGTTGATGTCCTCCTGAGTTCAATTGCATTATTTTTCTTCTCTTAAATATATATAGTATAAACTTCCTATGTTACCTTCCCTAGTCCACATATTAAATAAATTTCCTTATTTCCCCATCCTGCATTTTGTGTCCTCTCTCCCTCCTGTGCCTCTTGCTGTCCATTATTTCTTTTTTATTCTTTCTTTAACATATGTTATTTATGTATCAATTGTGTATTTTCTTTTGCTGTTGTATTGCTATGTGTGTACGGCGCGATATTGAGGGAGAGTAGCGTAGCTTAAATGTGGTCTGGGTCCCCCTTGGTTGCAAATATACATATATTATTATTATTATTTTTTAACGTAAGTCCCGCATGGACGGGGGACGGGTCCAGGGAGTGCACGAGTGAAGCTGACGAAAGGCGCCGCTGCGCCTATAACAGCTTCGGGTAAGCGGAGGGAGCCCTCTATGGCTCGGCCATATATGTCACAATAATCAATTTGATAGTTATACCATTTACATCGATTTGCCCCGCGATGTAATGATGTAAAGGAGCGATTCAACAAAACAATAATGACAATAACGAAGTGTTGTGAGATAATTGCTCTTAACGCCAATCGTTGTAAACCAGTCAAACAAACGCGCAGTTGACGTTGGAGTATTATCATTCCTACCCATCCAAATTACGCCATTTTTCACACAGAAGTTTAACGAAACTTTTTCATTAAACTCGTCATAAATCACGTCGCCGTGACACACTTCACTTTAAACAAATACCAATAGAAACGATGATACATTACCCATAGTTTCTCGAGTCGGGGCCGGCTATCCGGTAAACAGGGTCCTTGCGAAGCTCCGATGGGGCATTAATCACGGCGGATACCCGGCAGTTCGCACATTGAGAGTGTCGGATGATTAATGGCCCGCTGACAAATGACGGATGCTGCCGCCATTGTCGGACACGCGAGAGCGATGAACTGCTCCAGCGGTGCGCTGAGTCATCGGGACGGGCTGGCGCAGCGGTCTGGCGAAAGGTGAGTCGGGAATTAATCGCGACTGTAAATTATTATCCGCGCCGCGCCGAATCTTGCTCGCAGTCGTTAATAAGGGTGTTCCTATTAGCATTTGCGGTGATAAACGGCTGACAGAAGTTGCCGTGCAGCCTCGGCTTGGGGACGATCAATTATCCGTTGGCACTACATACCAGTGTATTGTTATTTCAAATGTCTTGAACCGTTGTGAAAGCTGGTTACCATCTAAGCTTTAATATTATATTGTAGTACTAATTTTAAACAAAGTAATGCGCTAAATGGCGGTAGCCTTTCACATTGCGTTTAAAAAATATCTTCTGCTTAATGCTTAAAATACAATCTTCATAGATGGCGCTAGTGTGTAGATTGAATAAACTACCATGCAAAGGGTGGTGTTAACATATATACAACTTCCAAAAAAAAAATTCTCAGACATGGTGGTCATAAGAAAAAAAGGTGGAATGGGGAATGTTGTATTACATAAAGCGTGCGCTTAACCTAACCAATGACAGGTCATAAGTCCTGTAAACACCTTGATTATTCTGCTTTTCTGTTTCCAATTTGCATTTTCGTCATTATTGAGATACAACTGATTATTAAACAAAGTAGTTTTGCGTGATACGATGAATACGATACGTAGAGAAAGCGAGATAAGTATGTCAGGAAAGAATAGTGAGGCGTCTATTTGTGATGCCTACCCTCTTGTGAAGACGGCGTGATGGTTAGTTAGTTAGTAAGTTAGTTTTGTATAATATTTCTTTACGCAAAAAGGGGGAGTAAGGGGGATCCTATTGACTCTTCGAGCGGTGCATGGCCATCACCGTGGTGATGGCCATGCTACGCTGGAGGATTGATCTGATCCCAAGTACCTATCCACACCTCCTCGACTTTGGTCTCCCCTGCAAACTATGTGAAATGTTAGAGATCGAGTAATTAACCTCGGTGGATAATATTGATTCATAGGCCAACGTGGAAGGACACCTCGCCAACCCGTCTGGCAAGCGTGGCGTTGTAATGCCAACCACCCCCCGTATGACATGTCATACATGGAGAAGTATGGGGGAGGCCTGTCCAACAGTGGACGACAATAGCTGTTAAAAAAGAAGAAGAAAAATATTTATTTATTGAATTTTAATCTAACTAACTAACCATCACGCCGCCTCTCCGAAGGGGTAGGCAGAAATAATGGACTGCCACCGATGCGGCACTTCTCTTTTCGCCTCCGCGGGAGACGCGATGTGATGGGTTGAGAACCTCATTGCCACCAATAGGCATCTCCAGCGCACATTTCGATCGTCCAAAGTCCACAAAATAAACAAATAAATCAATTAATATGAAATACAAAGATATAAATTAAAGTAAAATAACAAATAAAAATATAATAACGTAACAAATAATGTTCTTTTTTATAGTGCACATATCTGGATGTTCCGGACTTTTGTGTTTATTTAATCTTACAATTGTTAATAGTCTAATCTCTACAAAGATTCAATTTCTTTGTTTTTTGTGTCATTTCTGACTGGTTTAGCTTCGATAAAAAACATTATAAATCAATAAATGCTGTTTGAGCAATGGCGAGTAAGATATTTTTCACATTGTGTTATGTAAAAATAGTTTTGGTGATACATGCGAAATAATTTTGTGTTTTTCAAATAAATTAATATTTGAGAATATACTGACTGGTTTTGAGTACAGATTAACCAGTATTGAGTGTACATACATGAATAAAACAGTGTAAAAAACGACAATCCATCCCTTTAAAAGCTTTTCGAATGACGATCGACTTGAAAAACACGTATGTACCATATTTACGTATTATGTTTTTATATAAAATTATTTTAAGATCTGGAGAATGGAAAGAGATGGCCATGGACAGGAGCTAGTGGAGGACTGTTATAGAGCCAAGTCCCACACTGGGATGTATCGCCAAGAAGATAACATTCTTTTGTTTTTCTAATTTACCAATCGTTTTCCCATCTGATTTTTATTAGGGTTACAAAATAAAAAAGAAAAGCATACAATATTTGACAGTTTTCATTTTTAAAAATAATATAACATCACAAATTTAGTACTTCATACAAAAGTATAACATACTCGAATTACACCTTAAAATTATTTGTATTACAATGAATATGAATAAAAAATAATGGATTCGCAAACCATCTCATTGAAAAAGATCATTCACTCAATAATGATAATGGTGTTGAAATTTTACATGTTAATAATAGAAATATGACTTTGAATAATCTCAAAATTTTAGAGATTAAAAAAGCAATTAAAAATAAAGAAAATATTATTAATAATCAAATAAATTTCACGTCAAGTCCAATAATCGATTTATTTCCTTTGTTGTAAGATTAATACCTGGACCCCAGTAAGGATTTTAAAGTATTATTTTAAATTTATTAAAAATATTTGTTATGACAAAAGCACAAACGTTCCGATTTTTTTTTTTAAATTTAATATAATAATATGTCAAAACTGACCACATTCATGAATTATTTTTTTATATTTATATCACTGATGAAGGGCTTCTGTCTCCGAAACATGTTTGGTGTTATCTATTATTATTTTTTTTAATAAAGTTAGTGTTGTGTACAAAGATTAAAAAAGAAATATTGTCCAGTGAATCATTCAAAGTTATAGCAAATATAGAAGGACAAATAACTGTTTGCTTGTTTACAATACTTTTTAACAATGAGCGAATACATAAGTTTATTATAAGAAACGCGGTAACATCGCTAAGGTCTAAGGTAGAAGAATAGAAGGTTGGGTTAGGTGAGGTTATGTGCCCTCTAGATGGAAGACATCTAAGTAAGAATAAGAATGTATCTCGGCTTGATTATTGTGAAAAATCCCGTCTGTGCTTTCATGGCAAATTTATTACTCTGCCATTTGTCCTGACAAAACTTCGTTTACGGCGACATTGCGATGTCACGCCAAGGGGTATTGTATGGAGCACTGTATACAGATAGTCTATGGCACAAAAGCTACCCATCTTCATTGTGGGGTCGCAAACCCGAGATTCTACGACAACTGCTTGATCATCGATTTGTGCTAATTCAATATTCCCATTTTACAACTAACGAAGAAATGTGTATAAATAAATTAGATTTAAAAAAATAAAAATTTAAACTGTTAATGAATAAACTTTGTTTTTTGTATCACAATTGTATTTTATTTTACGATCATTTCGAGACCAAAACCACAAAATTTTTACATATAGCAAATAATCCTCAAAAATTAGAGAAATTAGAAAGTTTCGAAAAATTGAAATATTTGTATTTTAACAACAATATTTGCCACTAATTACAAACTAGTTTCGGGCTCTAGACGCCCATCCTCAGTGTAGAAATTTATCAAAAAAATGAAACAAAATCGTAACTTATTTGTATCATGAATTAAAGGGGGGAGGAATTTAGTGAAGAGGTTGTCTTATTAGCGTGATATATTGAATTAAATAGAATATTGGGAGAAAGGGAAAAAATCAATTATTGGGCTTGAAGTTAAACAACATGGAGTGCGAATCATGTCTTATTCCTATGAATGTTTCTGAATGTTTCACTGTAATATTATAGAATAATTAATTTCACTTTTCACCCGTTAGAGCAAAGGTATAGAATTGAATGATAGGGCATTTATACATATTAATGATGTATTTTTTTAGGAAATAGTTTTGTATGTGATGTTTTGAATATGTATCGCTGTGAAATCCTAAAAAAAATTTAAATAAATATCCGAAAAAAAAATTTGCTCTATCCAAATATAAATATTAAACTGTCTGAAAAAATGTTCATAATAATTTTTCAAAGAAGCCAAGAATTTAAACGAAGTAATTTTTACATAAATTAGATTTTTGTCTGTGATTGAAGGGATGAAATTCTTGACTTATTATCTATCTGGATAATACCAGATTCTTTTATCATTATACATTTTATACTTGAAAGAGAACTCGTAAAAATATTATTAACAATCGATTGAATAACAAACAGGAAATGTTGTCGACCTCTGCAAAGTGTAACAAATAATTTTACTCCACGCTACGGATGCAGAGTGATTAATTTGCTAATATGTCAAATTTAACACTTTCAGAACGGTCCATAAGCCCAATAAATGTTCTCGCCTAGAATAAAATCATTATTTAACGTACGCAATCAAAACAATTAAACAGAAACACTAAATTAATTTTCGCATTATTTATTTAAAAAAAAAAGCGTGGATTATTAAGTATACAAATAAGCAATTTTATAAATAATTAATAAATTTATCCCACACAAACAAATTACAATAATATCTCTTCATATGCACGAAATAACACAATGTTTCTGATGTCTTTTATTTTCGACATATAAAAATATTTTATTTTAAATATAAAAAAAACATATTCATAGGAACAGAGATATTTAGTTAACTCGGCAAAACATATTAATTATTATTATTATAACTGAAGGTGGACGGTGAAAATAATATTACTTATATAAATCTATTTTTGATTTTATTATTTAAAATATTATCAAACAAAAAAACAAACAAACCATCGTTTTACCGCAGGGGTAGGCAGAGAGAATTGACCCCCACACTACTTTATCCTGGCACACCTCTCTAGATTCCTCCACATTCATACAGCGAGCCATACACGCACGTCGATTCTTCCGACTTCTAACATGACCAACCTTTAAAATTGGATTAATTTGGTCACGCCATGTTTTCCTTGGTCTGCCTTGACTCCGTACACCATTTACATCATGAACATATACTATCTTAACCATTCTTTCTCCATCCATGCGCTCCATTTTTCCGAACCAACGCAGCGATCCTTTCATAATTTTGTTCATAATACCTTCTTCCGCTTCACATTTTTTTTTATATCAGCATTTGAGATTCTGTCGTATATCATTC
This sequence comes from Lepidostoma basale, assembly GCA_022606425.2. Classification (NCBI taxonomy): domain Eukaryota; kingdom Metazoa; phylum Arthropoda; class Insecta; order Trichoptera; family Lepidostomatidae; genus Lepidostoma; species Lepidostoma basale. The sequence goes on from JAHDVF020001575.1 coordinate 715,651, forward strand.
TAGCACACATACGTCTTAGGGACCTCATCTCTACCGCATTTATTCTATTCTCATCCTTAAAATATTATCGATAATAATATTAGTGTCGCCATTATTATTTGCAATATTTTTAATTGTATTTAGTACTTAATAAGTTTCGACTGATTTAATAAGCAAGTCAACATAGCAAAAAAAACGTTAATGTGAAATTCGGTATTTGAATATGTTTCTTTAACTCTTTAATGTATCGGTTTTTTAAGAGTTCTCTCCGGTCCGGAAAGTGTTAAGTCTCAAATAATGTATTTCATAAGTATACCTACAAATGACAGCTCGCCACCATTTTGCGCGAACAATGAGTGACAAAGTAGATACTGTCAGTGACACTATTTCACTATCGGTCTCTTTGGGATACAAAAGCTGAACAAGACCCAGAGGGCGTTCTTAGCGAAACACGTTACATTAGTAAGTTTCTGTTACCGAAATGCTTATTTTAATTAAACATAATTATATAATTTACAATATTACAATGTTTCTTTTTTATATATTATACTTTGTATACAACACTTTTATTTATAAAAAAAAAAATAATATTAAAAATGTTTTATATAATAACACTGATAAAGGGCTGGTTAGTCCGAAACATGTTTGATATTTAATTTTTATTTTTTTAATAAATGTGAGTGTTGTGTACAAAGTGTATAAAAAAGAAACATTAAACATCTACAACATAAAGTCATGGCGAACATAGAAGAAATACAATATTATAAATATTTAACCGATTAAAAAATATATATTTAATAATAATTTACAAAGTACATAGTCTTCTTCTTTCTCTTTGCCATTTCCCATTATCTGGGGTCGGCCCTCCTCGTACGAAAACGCCAAACTTTCCTATTTTCACTCATTTCCACTGTCAGGTTCTCGCGTTGGAGCTCCTTTTCCATGTTGGCCCACCATGTTGCCATTGGGCGACCTCTTCTTCTTGGTTTTGTGGGAATGCTGAGGGCTTTTTGGACAATGTGCTCGCTGTCTCTTCGCATCACATGACCGTACCACCGGAGTCGAGATTCTCTTAATTTTTCCGTTATTGGGGCAACCTTAAAGCTACCCCTCACGTATTCGTTCCTAACGTGGTCCAGCCTTGTGACGCCTCCAGCCCACCTCAACATTTTCATCTCGGCAGCGTGGACTCGACTTTCGTGGACTTTTTTGTTGGTCCAGCACTCTGCTCCATATAGCATGGCGGGCCTCACTGCAGTCTTGTAGACTCTGCCCTTAGTTCTGATTGGAATTTTCGGATCACACAGGACACCTGATAGAGACCTCCACTTGAGCCAGGCGGTGTTTGTCCTGTGTTTGACATCCGTGTCTACGTTGGCGTCCGCAGTACATAGTATAACTAACTAACTAAATAACCATCACACCGTCTTCCCGGAGGGGTAAGCAGAAATAATGGAACACCTCACTGTTCTGTCTTGACATTCTCTCGCTTCCTCTACATTCATACAAAGTGTCATGCGTGCACGTCGATTTCTCCTACTCCTCACTTTACCGACATTTAATATTTGATAGATTTGATCGTAATACGTATTCCTCAGCCTTCCTCTATTTGAAGTTCCGTTCACGTCGTTTACGTATACCTTATTCACCATTCTGTCTTCATTTATTATTTCCATGTGTCTTAACCATTTTAACGACCCCTTCATTATTTCGTTCATAATACTTTCACATTCACTTACAGAACAACGAAAAAGGAATGAATGTTATGCTGATGATTCCATCTTACGTATATTAAAAAAGTCAATCATCATCGGCTGTCCCTCGTGTCCGAGGAAGACTGTCCTTCATGGTTGTGGGTCCGCATGTGACTGAAGAGCCCGATCCTGGACCCATATATTCTGGGGCATCTGGGGCAAAGGAAGGCGCTAGTAGTGCAGCCGTCACCATCTCCCAGTGGTCTCTCCTTTCTCCTCCTTCTTCTCGTTAGTGAGTTAAGAGTTAAAGTTTTTGAACAACGATGTATATTTAGTAATTGTTTTTTATTTGTTTAGTTGTTGCTACCAAATATCGCTTGATTGGTTATGTCAAAAAATTGAATAAGTGATATCACAAAATTTAGTGATGATTATTTGAAAGTTGAAATTTTGACCCAATTACTCACAGATGCAATATTCAGTGAAACCATCTCAGTGGCACTTAAATCACTTTAAGAAATTTATGCATTGTCTGATTCTGTGATGTTATTCATTCATATTAATAATGTTCTAAGCTTCTCTACTGTTCCTAAAAATCAGTAATGTTTATTCTCTTGGGCGAGATGTTTAGCAATTTGATTGGTTCATAAGTCTTAGTAGGCGGAGTGTACGCCATTAGCTTCTTAAATAATCGGTGATTAAATAATAACTACTTTCTCTCAAATTAATTAATTTTAGCGGCGGGAAGACATGATTGTGTTTGTGGTTTTGTTTTTGAATTTCCAATAACAACACAAATTTGCTAGAAAAATATGAACTTCTAGTTACAATTAGCCGGGACACATATATATTTAAACTTATATTATATTTATTTAAATATTATATTTAAACAAAAACAACGAATTCCTTTGAATAACATTGTATAGTATCATTATGAATATTAATCACACCCTTAATTGTTTTCCAAGAAAAGTTTCCAATTTGTTGGAATTTTTTTGGTTATTACAATTAAAGCTTACAGCAATTTTATAAATAAATAAAAATGTAATAAAAGCTAAAATGGCAGTCCACAATGGTGTTCTTCTACCGACCCTTATGTATGGAAGCGAAGCATGGAACTGGCAAAAGAAGGATGAAAGTAGAATAAATGCAGTAGAAATAAGATCTCTTAGACGAATGTGTGAATACTCTTTGTATGATAGAGTATCGAATAAAAATTTAAAAAGCGAATGCGGTGCAAATGATGGTGTTATGAACAAAATAATGAAAAGATCATTAAGATGGTTTGGACATATGGAAATAATGAATGAAGAGAGAATGGTAAAAAAAGTATATGTAAACGATGTAAATGGAACCATAAATAGAGGAAGACCGAGGAAAACGTGGCACGATCCAATACATCAAATATTGAATGTCGGCCAAGTGAGGAGTCAGAGAAATCGACGCGCATGCATGACACGATGTTTAAATGTTGAGGAAGCGATAGAAATATGTCAGGAAAGAAAGATATGGCAGTCCATTCGTTCTGGCTACCCATTCGGGGAGACGGCGTGATGGTTAGTTAGTTACTTAGTCCAAAAATATTTATGTGTTTCTAGGTTTGAACATAAAATATTTTATTGTCTGTTCTATAAATAAAAAAATAATTAAAAACAGCTTCTAGTTTTTTTGTAAACGCCGTGCCACTCACGCTATTGCAAACAATCTCTCTGAAATGAGCGGACTCTTCTATTATGGACCAGGAGTAAACTGTACGAAATCAAATAATACCAGTGCAAATTCAGTGCTAAAATAGTGCAAAGCCCCGAAGAAGCTCGCATAGAGCGAAACCGGTAAGCCCTCTTCTACTTCTTCTTCGTCAGCCTTTATCGGTCCACTGCTGGACATAGGCCTCTTCCACCTGTCTCTGACCCTGCCGTCGGCCATACCCCCCCACGGCAGCAATGTCGTCGGCCCACCTTTTGTCGGCCTGCCGACGCTCCTCCTATTTTCCCATGGTCTCCACGATATTATTTTCTGGGTCCATCTATCCTCACTTTGTTTCGCCACATGACCCGCCCATTGCCACTTCAGTCTCGCTAGTCGTTCCATGATATCCGTTATTTTTGTTCGGCGTCAAATCTTCATTTCTGATTTTATCTCAGAGACTGACGCCGAGCATATGTCTTTCTATGGAACGCTGGGTAATCTTTCGACATTTCTCTTGGTGAGGGTCGTAGTTTCCATCCTCATAATACATAAGCCCTAATCCTCACAAATAAGGTGGTTGTATATCAAGTACAAAAATTGTTTTATTAAGTGGTTAATTTAATTATCATTTTAAATGAGTTCCATTAATTGATTTCAGTAAAATCATTAGATTATCTTAAATACATATATTTCTATGGTTTGTCTACTTGGAGGTAGGTAATCACTTAACTTCTAGATAGAATCTATCGGCTCGTTCTAAATATATTTCTAGGATAGGAATTCTACGTATATAGTATAGCAATTATAGTGTTAAAAAATCAAAGCGCGCCACTCCAAGCAGGTGATTATATCTTTATGAGACTGCCTAATTAAATTAATATTTATAGCAGCCATTCTAATTAGCGAATTCCGCCATATTTACATGCTTTGATTGGTTTATAAGCAAATGTTTTAATAAGTATTACGCATATTTACTTTTATTTTAAAGTTGACGATGTGTAACTTTACCATAAAAAAAATCTTTACTAGACGATTTTTAAATGGCTTGGACTTGGACATGGATCTTATGGCTTACAGAGGTTCAGGTCTAATGACTATTCCTCTTACGTCTGTAGGAAACATTGTTGGAAATGTGATTTGTTAGTTGTTTTATGCGGGGGCTAGATGTGTGGCCCAGAGTGCTCCTCTGATGAGGGCGAGGGAGGATTTCTAGGCAAAATATCAAACAGACATTTAAAATATCAAACAGCATATTACTTTAAAATTCTTGATTAAACCGATTTGTTTTATATTTATTTCTCTTTTTCTTTTTTATATACTTTGTATATACAACACTTACATTAAAAAAAATTACATCAACATGTTTTGGACAACCAGTCCTTCTGATACATATTATAAAGATACATATTCCAAATATTAAAAAAATGTTTACATGATCTGACAGATGTTATAAAGATTTATTTTGGAGCGTTTATGGTTTGTTATAACAAATATTATAAATTAATTTAAAATTTAAAATAATTATTTAAAGTTCTCTTTGGTGTTCAGGTAATTATAACAACAAAGGAAATAAATCAAAGATTGGACTTGACGTTAAATTTATTTGATTATTTATTTTTAATTGCTTTTTAATTTCTAGAATTTCGAGATTGCTTTAAGTTATATTTCTATTATTAAAATGCTGATTTCAACGTCATTATTTTTATCAAATGAATGAATTTAATTTATTTTTAAAGTTAGTGTTGTATTTACAAAGTATATAAAAAATAAAAAGACAAATAAAACATCTACAACACAAAGTATGGCGAACATAGAAGAACGTAATATTATCTTTAGATTTACAAATATGAGTTTTATTTGCTATAATGAGTTCATTAAATTTAAAAAAATGATGACGTCAAGATTAAAGTGTGGTCGTCCACTTTATAAAGGGCTTTAACTAGTTAGTGAAGACAACTAAAGTTAAGATAATAGTGAGGCGGTTTGTACAATGTACAGTTGGTTAGTTGATTAGTGAAAACCAAAATTCGCTGACATGAAGATAATACCATAGTGCTGATTCTGTTCTATACAGGGTTTGTTTAAAGAGTTATTCTATAAAGAGCTAGTTAGTTTAAGAAAGCTCGTTAAGTCTGGTTTCTTCCAACTGAGACAGCCAAAACATATAAGAAGATATTTACCTATTGTTGAAGCTAGGACCCTCGTAAATTCTTTTGTGGTGTCACGTTTAGATTATTGTTTCGGAATATACGCTGGGTTGCCAAATAATCAATTAAGCAAAATACAAAGTGTATTCAATGTTGCTGCCCGATTGATTATGGGGCAACAAAAATACTGTCATATCACGCAGCTCCTGAAGGAACTTCACTGATTTAAAATCCGAGAGCGAGTAAAATACAAATTGTGTTTTACAGTGTTTAAGGTTCGACACCAGAGAGTGCCAACGTATATTTCGGACCTCTGCGTGACACCCATGCCAACGGAAAGGCAGCGTTCACTTTGATCAGTAAAAACAAGTGCAAATAACATAATTATTCCAGTCAGAGCCAATAAAGCAAGTCTCTATGATCGTGCTTTCAGCGTTGAGGGTCCGTTGGCATGGAATAGCCTACATGTCAGTATTGGGTATGAGGATAGTGACGTTAAATTTAAGAAACTTCTAAAGACTGCACTGTTCGGTCAGTCATTTCCTAGTGCGCCCTTGGGGTAATTGATTTTTCTAAATATAAGTCATCAAAATAATAATAATAATGAGTTAATTAATACCGATAGAACTAAGAGCCTTCTTAGAGTAGCAGAAATGCGAACCCTACGCTTTTTTTGAAATGAAACGATAAGGTGTTGAGGACCCAGTGAGATGGGTAAGAAGCAGAAGGTGTTTTTGGAGAGATTACTTGGACCGCATGGAGAATACAATAATTGCAAAAATTGTTAAAGATGAAAACCCAAGCAGCAAGAGATTACCAGGAAGGCCGCCAAAAAGATGGAGAGATGGCTGAACATCATCTTCTAGGACAGTCCACCATTACAAACAGGTCATACGACCTAAACTAAGAGGAAGAAGAAGAAGAAGAATTCAGTTTGTTAATTCGCGGGAATTATCAAGATAATCAAAAAAAGATGATAGTGCGGCTTCCGTTATGTAAAGTGTTAGATAATTAGTGAAAACCAATAACGTCAAGATAATAATGTGTCTTCCGTTGTATTGAGAGTTAGTCAGTTAATTAGTGAAAACTGTTAAGATAATAGTGGGGCTTCCATTTTGTAAAGCGTTAGTTAGATCGTTGATTAGTCAGCGTCAAGATTATATCGTGGTTTTTGTTTTATAAAGATTAGTTAATTCGTGACTACTACAACCATAACCATAGATTATAGCATGAATAACCACCAAGATTATAGCATGGCTTCCAATCCGTAAAGTGTTAGTTCTTCTTCTTCCTCAGCCATCTCTCCACTGCTGGATATAGGCCTCTTCCATTTTCTTCCACTCCACTCTATCTCGGGGTTTTCTTTGCCACATTCTACCCGCGACAGTGATAATGCCGTCGGCCCATCTTTTTTGGGGTCGGCCCACTCCTCTCTTTCTATTCCATGGTCTCTATTTGAGGACTTTGGGTGCTCATCGCTCTGTTCCCTGTCTGGCGATATGACCTGCCCACTGCCATTTCTGCTTAGCGACAAGGTCCATTATGTCTATGACTTTTGTTCGACGTCTTATTTCTTCATTTCTTATTTTGTCTTTTAGACATATCCCTAACATTTGTCTTTCCATGGACTTTTGCGCACATTTTAGTTTATGTGCCATATTGGCAGTTAGCGTAATGGTTTCCAGGCCATAGGTGATCACGGGGAGGATACATGTTTCATAAACTTTTCTTTTCAGATTTATGGGTATGTCCTTATTCTTTAGTATTTCTAGTTTATTTAAAAAAAAAAACATTGGGTTATATGGATAGATTTTTAGATCTTACTATTAATTTTGTAATGTTTCAGATATATTTTATATTGAGTTGTAGTGAGACTCCTTGTGTCTTTTGGTAGTTCATTGTAAAGTTTCAGTCCATTGTTCAATATCCTTGATTGTCCTGTCTTAGTTCATCATTATGTGTTTCATCTTTCCAAAGGCTGCCCATCCTAATCTTTTTCTCCTGGGGATCTCTGCTATCTGATTTTCATTCCAAAGTTTGATCTTATGTCCAAGTTATATGTATTCCTCTACAGCTTCTATTGTTTTATTTTCCATGGTGAAGTTGCTGATGGATGGGCTCATGATTTTGGTCATATTAATGTTCATCTCTAGAGCGATCTTAAGGATAGTTAGTTAGTTAGTTAATAGGGAGTATGGATATTACCCGTGTCTCTTTCCAACTGATTTCTTGCTAGGGATGCTAGGCTACCAGTCACTCGAGAGGATACGAGACATTCACTTGGGTGTTCATTTCTTTCGACTGATAGGCGGTTGTATACACAACTCTGAGTGATGTAAGTCTGTTCATTCCTGATAATTATCTTCGACAAAGGGGCCATAGATTGTTTTATCTCCCACGATGCAGAACCAACCTGCCAATGGTTATGCCGGTAGGTAGAGCAATATCGTTGCTTAATCGTATCACCTCGGAGTTTGACGTATTTTGTGATAATTTAGCTCATCTGAGGGAAGTACTATCTTTATTATAATTGTTTGGTATTTTTCTTTTATTAATTTGTCATGCATCTTATGTTTCTCGCTCTTTTTATTAATCTATTATGTATTACTTATTATTGTGAATCTCTAACTTGTATCTTTAGTGAATTGGAAAAAAATTCTGCAATGCTTTAGATATGTTTAAAATAAATAAATGAAATATCCTGGTTTCCCTTATATAAAAAGTTAGCTAGTTAGCTAATTAGTGAAAATCGCTGACGTCACGTTAATATTAATTATACCTTGTACAAGAGACATAAAGGTTGCCAGTGTGGGCCGAAATCGTAAATAATTGAATATCGTTAATTCAAACAATGATCGTTATGTACGTCACAGAGAATTACAGAACCTGCCAAAATAATCGTAAATAACATTTTAAGCACTGGGCACTAACACTAATGTAGTTACGAGTCGGATATATAAATTTACATACAAAAAGCGATGATCGGCCATCTCCCGACAGAGATATCAATTGAATTAATATACCAATTGAGAATGTCAGTAATCTTTGACCCCTCAATTTATCACGGGTATTTCTCCATACTGATTGCGGGTACTGCCAATGCAGAATTGTTTCTATTGTATTCCGAGAAAGACAATGGAACAAGAAATAATAACTCGATGTCTTTAATAACGCGAGGTGATTTATGGACTAGTCTTCCTACCGCCACGGCCGTGGAGCAATGTGGCAGTCCATACAAAATATTATTCAATGTATTTCTCATAGCTCATTTTTCATGCTGGTCTAACAGTGCTTATTCATGCGACGCGACGATATGTCGCAGATATTGATAATTTGTCATTTTTTATATGTCTTCCTCTGTCTATATGTTTCAATGAAATATTTTTTTACGATTAAAATCTCTTTAGTCATTACTAGTACACTGTACTCTTATCATATTTTAAAGTTTTATTTTAGTTTTTGTATAATACTTAAATGAGTTAGCCAGAGGATCTAATAATTAATGAAGATAAATGAAAATCTATTATATATATTTAAAAAAATAAAAGTGTATGACAACATTATTTCGCACTTTTCACAAAAATGCTTCGGGTTAAAGACGGCTTTCCTTATTATAGATAATTTGAAGGTATCCGTGGACCGAAATATGCTTGTGATAAGTGCAAAAAAAGTATTGTAAAATACTGTATTTTTAAAAATATATTCAAATGTGTATTTGATATTGGTTAATCCACAACACAAAATGGCGAATAAAGGAGAAATAAATGAAACCGTCTGTTTTCTAAAACGTTAATAAAATTATAGGGATGATATATTATGTTTCTTCCATTTTCAATTTATATTTGATAGAATAGTTTGTACACATGGAAAAAATAAACGAAGAAGGATGGAATATAAATATGGAATTTTACATCATTGTTCGATAAAAAATATTTTACGGGATAATTTAACCCTTTGACGCTCAAGGATATTTTTATTTTGCATTTTGACATATGCAAATATTAATGACTAATGTCATTCATATTTATAAAAAAAATGTGTTTTTTTTTAAATAGATCGGAACTTATAAAAAAAAATAATATGATCTATACTTCCCACGTACGAGGTCTGTTCAAAAAGTATCGCGAATTTTATATTTTTTCAAAAAGTATTTATTTATTCATGAATATCTATTTTGTCCCCTTCAAAGTAATTCCCCTCGGATATAATACATTTATGCCAACGTTTTTTCCAATCCTCGAAGCACTTAAAAAAATCATTTTTGTGATCTTGTTCAGCTCCTCCTTCGATGCCGTCTTTATCTCCTCAATCGTGGCGTAGCGTCGTCCTTTCATGGGCCTCTTCAGTTTTGGAAACAGGAAAAAGTCACAGGGGGCCAGGTCTGGGGAATACGGTGGCTGCGGCACCATTACTGTGTTGTTTTTGGCCAAATATTCGCGCACAAGCAACGATGTGTGAGCAGGGGCGTTATCATGGTGCAAAAGCCAGTTTTTGTTCTTCCACAAATCCGGGCGTTTCTGGCGGATTGCTTCGCGCAAATTGCGCATAACTTGCAGGTAATATTCTTTATTGACCGTACTACCCTGTGGCAAGAACTCATGATGCACCACGCTCCTGCAATCGAAGAAAACTGTGAGCAAAACCTTCACGTTCGACCGAACTTGGCGCGCTTTTTTTGGTCTTGGCTCATGCGGCAGCTTCCATTGGGATGATTGAGCTTTGGTTTCCACGTCATAACCATAAACCCATGATTCGTCACCAGTTATGACCCTCTGGAGCACATTTGGGTCGTCACGGACCGAGTCCAACATCTCCTGAGCAATGTTAACGCGATGCTGTTTTTGGTCGAAATTGAGCAATTTTGGCACGAATTTCGCGGCGACCCGACTCATGCCCAAATCATTGGTTAAAATCGAATGGCACGAGCCAATCGATATGTTTAGGTCCTCAGCAACTTCTCTAACGGTGATTCGACGATTGGCTAATACTATTTTCTTCACTTTATCAATGTTTTCGTCTGTTGTTGACGTGCTCGGGCGTCCGGCACGCTCTTCGTCGTTCATATCTTCTCGGCCCTCTGAGAACATTTTGTACCACCGATAAACGTTGCTTTGGTCCAAGGTAGCTTCACCATATGCCACAGTCAACATTCGAAATGCGTCCGCGCACGTTTTTCACACAAAATTTGATACAGATTCTTTGATCCATTTTTTGGAATAGGCAAAAATCGAAGACGAGCCAAAACACATCCAAGCAAAACAGCTGTCAAAAAATTAACTAAACATTCAAAATGGCCGACCTTGTCAGCATAAGTAAGGGACATGAGTACCAACATAACGCTACAAAAAAATCAAAAATCAAATATACGTAGCCAGCGGAAATTCAAAATTCGCGATACTTTTTGAACAGACCTCGTATACTTGGTGGAATACTCAATGTGCGAAAATGGGAATACGTATTCCCACTAGCCATGAAAGGGGTATAGAAGTAAGAAGCTCTTTGGGTCAATCGTAGTTTCTCGGCACTTTCTTTGGACATTGTATAGTTTCAAGGCCATAGGTAGCAACTGGCAGAACACATAACTTTTCTTTTCAGGTTGATCGGTATTTTCCGGTTTTTAAATATGTAATAGCTTAGTCCAATTCTTCTCTTGAGCTCTGTGGTAAACTTTAAAATTGTAAACTTCAAACACAGTATATTTGAGGCGTACTTAGAATTGGTACATTATCATACAAAATAAAAACAATTCACTATTGCGAGATACAAATCTTGAATAAACAAAACAACAATGGAATTAGATTGAATATTACGTTTTAGAATGATCTATTTGAAATAGAGTTATGAACTTATGAATATTAAAATCATTATTATTGTTACAGACCATAACCGTTATTGAATAATTCATTTTTAATTGAACTAGATTTATGTACGTTTGTAGTTTTATTATTCTACATGGAAAGGTATTGTTCGTGTTTGAGATTTGTGAGAATAATAATTGATTTAATTTTTTTTTCTTTGTAATTTTATTAGTCATATTATTAATATGTTTTAATATATAATATAGAGATAAACATCATTGTATAAAAACCATTAAATATACTAAATTAACACGAATTATGATTAATGGAAAAGACATGTTTCGCGTAAGCATAGCCACCAATAGATATTGCGCATACTTCGATCGTCCAACATCCTTAAAATAAATCTATAACAGATAATTAAAAATACAAAGATAAAAAATAATATAACAAAATAAAAATAATTTAACACTTTTAAGTTTAGCCTCGTAGATACGACTTTTCTTATTTTATTTTATTTTTTAATTTTTTTTTTATGTATGCAACAGGTTGTTTAAACAAAATTGACAATTGATTTTTTAGCTATTATATTGATTCTCGTGACGTGTGATAGGTAGCCAATCTATCGCCATTTTATTGTCACGTGAATTCTACACCAGACCAAAGACAGTGTGACAATCACACTGCCATCGCCGGGAATCGAACCCGGAACCTTCGGTATGGAAGTCAGAGCTCTTACCATCTGCCACGAAGGTCGTCTTGGTATAAATAATTAAAAAAATCAACTTGTTTCAGATTTTTTCGATTACTTACTAAAGGGATAATCAGGACAAAAACAGGTTATTTATTATACGTAAAGATACGTATGTTCATTCGCAATTGATTTACGCTCCGTCGGAAACAATTCTCAAGGCGTTAGTATGGGAATAATGAAATGCTTGCGCAAATGCATAAGTCTACGGATCTCTGGCGATAAAGTTCGCATTTTAATGACCGTCAACGGGCTTCTAATTGTGGTGGTATATCAATAACGGGGACAGGGCGTGCACAAGTCCACAGTGGCTCTTGAAATGGTAAGGACAAACGAGGAATGGCTAATCATAGCGACTTCCTGTAGTTTAAATTTAGAATAACTTTAAGAAATGACTATCTGAACCAGTGATTACCACTTACTAACTATAGTTCGGCCAGTATCATCTAAGTCTTCGGGCCATAAATCATTTCCCTATGTCTATCTCGCTTGCACTTACGGGCCTTATGAAGCCGCATAGTGATGGGCGTAACAATAAAATAAATATATCGATAAGTAACTGTTCGAGTTTGAGGGCCAATATCGCCCTATATTTAAAAAAAATTAACGTTAGAAAATAAACTATCCATAGTGCGCAACGAGTGGTGACACACGAATGTATTTATTTAATTGCTGTAAACACATTTATAGCAACAAAAAAAACACGCACTGCAATTGCATTTGGTAAAGACCAATCATTAGTGACACATCGTACATATCATAACGTACAGATCATTATAAAATCATTATAGTCGTTCGTATCGTATATCGATCGACGAAAAAATCGATAACGGTCCCGGCGCGCTTCACATCCCTATCTCTATTGTCATTTATGGCCTCAATACTAATTTCATTTCGGCTGCACTATAACTAACTAACTAACCAACACGCCGCCTCAAAAAGAATGGACTTCCATAGTCTAACCGATGCGGCACTCCATCCTTCTATTTTCACCCCCACGGGTGACGCGGTGTGATGGGTTGCGATCCTCATCGCCACTTATAGGCATCTCCCGCGCACACTTCGATAGTCCAACGTCCAACTTCTGTGTTAATTTAATTTATATCCCATGTATCCACCGTTTTTAAGAGCTCTGACTTCCATACTGAGGGTCTCGGGTTCGATTCCCGGCGATGTGTAATTGTCACACTCCTTTGGTTTGGTGTAGAATTCACGTGACAATAAAATGGCGAAAGATTGGTTACCTATGTCACGAGAATCAATATAATAGCTAAAAAAAGTTGTATACAGTAATTGGGTTCAAACGACCTGTTGTTTACATAAAAAAATAATTAAAAAATATTGGTTTTTAGTATATTTATTTTATCTAAAAAATGTTGGATATGAATTTTACTTCGTTTTGATTAAAAACGTGTTACTATAAAACTTAATAAATATTTTATTTTACATATATCCTTTATATAGTAAACCCTATTAAAGTTCTGTGTCAGCTTTAAAAACAAACTTTTAGTTACAGTTGAATTTGTAAAAAAAAAACAAGATTAGTTCGCAAGGGGTCTATATAAAATGGAAAAATTCGACAAGGAGTCTATGGGGCAAAATATTATAGTTTGGGAACCTATGATCTAAAGTACCTATCTTGTCTTTCTTATGTCGAACCATCTCTAAAGCGTTCCTGGTGTTATGTTGTATGTATATAATATTATATTTGAGTTCTCAGTAGATGCCTTAAACATTTATGCTGTTTGTAATGTCTTTTGAGTAAATAAAGTGATTTGATTTGATGAAAACGGTATCGCTCCCCAGTAGGCGCTGGAGAATTCCATCGGGTCGGTAACAGGTCAAGAGGCGAATGGGGGGTGTTCTGCGCGGTCGATTATTCGAACGATATTTTTGGTTATCTATTTATTTATTTTTATTATACACAAATTTACTTTATATTAAGTCAGTAAAAATGTATACGAAGCAAATTAACAAGAAAGCAAAATTTTATTATGTTTTATCACAATATATATAGTTTGTTATTTTATACAAAAACTGTTTGACTGTGATATAAATACCTGCAATATACCTATTTTTAAAACATTTGAAAGTATATATTTTTTTAAACTTAAATGTGTCTACGACTGTCATAACGTAGTTCCACTATCGATGATTTGTGTACCTTAATAGTTAGATGGTGATGTACAGGGTAGCGTACAACAAGAATATTTATGGAATTAAAATATTCTATACAAATATTAGTAAATTGTAAAACGGTTTGTAGTAAATTTGCTACTCCTTGAAATAAAGGTTTAATATAATTTCGAAAAGAAATAAACGATATGGCATACATAAAGTCAGGTTAGTACTGCGTAACTAAATGTAGTACAATTGACGCCGTATCTACAATAACTATTAAGTACAAAAATATCTATTTATTCACGAGCTTCGAGGTTCTCAATAGAGCCCCAAATCAATTTAAAAAAGATGTGTAGCTGTAAATCCTAGTTAGAGAAAGATCAATGATCTGTGAGAGTCATCTGAGTTCAACCCTGATGCAATAATTGACACGATGTTTAAATTTGTTCTATATTCAAAAACATTTTGTTTTTCGTTTGTGTGTTATTTGCTTTTGTGTTCATTGAATCGTTAGTGCTCTAAAATATAGTCCGTGGCAGCGTTGTATCGAAATGTTGTGTGATAGAGCGAAAATTGATGTGACAGCTCTCGTAAAAAAATCGTAAAACATCGGAATCCTGATAAGTCTACGACAAACAATCGTTAAAATGGAGGTTAATGTTTGAACTTAAAATATATTTTATTACGGTGCATAGCTGTGCAAACAGGATGCCGAATAAAATGGAAGAATAACTGGTAATTAAACGGAAATAATTGCTCTATTCTTGGTTGACACTCTCAGAACCAGGTTGAAGAAATACATTTACTGAATTGTATTAAAATATCAAAGGATATTGAAAGAAGGGTTGGGGCAGGCAACAAAGTGAATGGTGCACTTAAAGTTTCCATCGCAAACAAAAACCTATCCAAAAAAGCTAGAATGGCAGTACACAATGGTGTTCTTCTACCGACCCTTATGTATGGAAGCGCAGCATGGAACTGGCAAAACAAGGATGAAAGTAGAATAAATGCCGTAGAAATGAGATCTCTTAGACGAATGTGTGGATACTCTGTGTATGATAGAGTGTCGAATGAAAATATAAGAAGTGAATGCGGTGCGAGTGATGGTGTTATGAACAAAATAATGAAAGGATCATTAAGATGCTTTGGACACATGGGAAGAATGAATGAAGAAAGAATGGTAAAAAAGTATATGTTAACGATGTAATTGGAACTAGAAATAGAGGAAGACCGAGGAAAACGTGACACGATCAAATAAATCAAATATTGAATGTCGGCCACGTGAAAAGTCAGAGAAATCGACGCGCGTGCATGACACGATCTATGAATATTGAGGAAGCGAGAGAAATATGTCAGGAATGAAATTTGTGGCAGTCCATTATTTAAGCCTACTCCTTCGGGGAGACGGCGTGATGGTTAGTTAGTTATTAAAATATTATCTCCTACTTTTGAATTTACGTTTCGAAGGTTTTATACCTTCATCAACGAGAGAACGTTATAGAACGATATTAAAAAAATCATCATTATGGAATTCACAGTGTTAACGAATTAAGTTTTGGTTATGATATATTTTTCTCAGCTTATCTCGACTCTGTATTCCATTCACATCGTTAAAACACGGTCTCTTATATCTCTTTCCTTTTATAATTTTGTTCAAATTGCATTCATCCGCTTTACATTCCTTCCCAAATTGTGAATATTCTGCATTTGAACTTCTGTCATACATCATTTTACGACACATGTGTCTTAAGAAACTCATCTCTACAGCATTTATTCTGCTCTTATCCAATTCTAACAGTTCCACGCACGAGGGTTGGGAAAGGAACTCCTGGTCTTGAATGGTTATATTAGTTTTTTATAAAGAAAAACGTTTCTTGAAGATATATGTATTCAAAGATAAGAAATATAATATACCTATGACTACCTTAAAATATGATTAGAGTTTGTACAGTCATTTAAGATATATTTAGAAAAGAGGCGTTTTCATATATATTAAATACTTAATATGGTTCTGTTTCAGAGTTTAAGAAACACAAAACAAAAAATTCTGTGCACAGTAAATCGTAAATCGATGTGCGTGCATGACACGATATATGAATGTTGAGGAATCGAGAGAAGAGAAAAGTGTGACGGTCAATTCTTTCTGCCTACGCTTAAAAGGAGACGGCGTGATGGTTAATTAGTTAGTTATATTAAGTTTGTGACCACAATTTTGTTTATATTTTGATTTAAATTTTTTTTAAATTCACTGCTATATGGTCTAGAAAAAAAAGTATTCGTGATAAGTATAATAATATTATCAAACTCTAGTTCGTTATATAATAACATATATTCGGGTCCAAAGATAGAGAAATAAATGTTACGAACAAATAATATTTTTTTATACCGAAAGTGGCTATTGTTAATTTTCAGAACAATGACGAACGTGCTTTATTAAAGACAAGATGTAGATTCAGATATATAATATTATACGTTTATCCGAAAAAAATAGTACTCCATCATCTCTGGCTCTCCCATTCTGGATACGGCCTAATTGGTTAGTCAGTTAAAAGACTGAAAAAAAATCTAATTATTATAAATTTATTTGCTCATAATTATTAGACGTTGTTAAGTCAATAAATTTCATTGCCCGCCTATGTCTTCTTGTTTGGTATATTCGGCTTCACATTATACGACATATTTATGGAGTTACATAAGGAAACAGATGATAATGCTTACTCGATAATTCGAAACGTCCAAATTTAAATTTGAAAATATTGTTATTACTAACTGTCACACGAATAATAACAGGAAGGCAAAAATTGTTTCACAGTCGTAATAAAATGGTGAATATATGAATAAATAAATTTAAATTAGTTCAGTACGAAAATTTCCATCAACTTAATCATCTAGTCAATATAGTTTTTTGGATACCATTACAAAAATCGTTAAAGGTTTATTCCAGATGTTATGTAAACGTGATATAGGAATGATTCAGAAGCTGAAATTGAATACGTCTTGAAGGAGGGAATAATTTTTGAAGGTGCGAAAATTTTAGATGTCTTGAGAATGAATAAATATTGTCTGAAATATTATCTGAATATGGAATAAGTACAAAACTGATCAAGGCAATTAAGTCGCTATACGAGCACTGCTAGTGTCAGAGTTAATGGAGATCTTACAGCCTGGTTTGATATCAATAAAGGTGTCAAACAGGGTTGCGTAATGTCCCCGTGGTTATTTAATCTGTATATAGACAAATGTATGAAAGAGCTGAAAGGGTTGGATGTAGGTGCCAAAATGAGCGGAGTGTCAGTAAGCTGTCTCTTGTATACGGATGACGCTGTCCTTCTTGCAGACAACGAGCATGAACTATAAGTCCTGGTGAATTGTATGTATGAGGTATGCATGCGAAATGATCTGATGATGAATGTTAATAAGTCCAAGGTAATGATTTTTGAAAAGGAAGAAACCATGACAGTCTGCAACATTAGCGTGAATGGTGGAAATTTGGAGAAAGTAGTTGAGTTCGTGTATTTAGGTAGTATGTTTACAAGAGATGGGCGAGTGGAGAGGGATATTGAAAGAAGGGTTGGGGCAGGCAACAAAGTGAATGGTACACTTAAAGTTGTCATCGCAAACAAAAACCTATCCAAAAAAGCTAGAATGGCAGTGCACAATGGTGTTCTTCTACCGACCCTTATGTATGGAAGCGAAGCATGGAACTGGCGAAAGAAGGATGAAAGTAGAATAAATGCAGTAGAAATGAGATCTCTTAGACGAATGTGTTGATACTATGTGTATGATAGAGTGTCGAATGAAAATATACGTGCATGACACGATGTATGACGAGAGAAATATGCCAGGAAAGAAAAGTGTGGCAGTCCATTCTTTCTGCCTACCCCTTCGGGGAGACGGCGTGATGGTTAGTTAGTTAGTTAAATTAGTTCAATACGAAAATTTCCATCAACTTGATCATCTAGTCAATATATAATAGTTTTTTGGATGCCATTACAAAAATCATTAAAGGTATATTCCAGATGTTATGTAAACGTGATTAGGGATGATTCAGAAGCTGAAATTGAATACGTTTTGAATGAGAGAATATTTTTTGAATGTGCGAAGATTGAGATTGAATATGATAGGCCAGTTTATTGCATGCGGTTGGTCCTGCGATGCTGGAAGCCTAGCGTAATACGAAGTTTATTTTAAGATTATTTTCTTTCTGATCTTTGCATCAATGGTTAGAATCGACCGCTACACTGTTCTGTCCTGACATACTTCTCTCAGTTCCTCTACATTCATACATCTTGTCATGCAAGCATGTCGATATTTCCGACTCCTCACTTGACCGACATTTAATATTTGATTGATTTGATCGTGACACGTTTTCCTCGGCCTTCCTCTATTTCGGAAGTGCATAATGGTGTTCTTGTGCCGACCCTTATGTATGGAAGTGAAGCATGGAACTGGCAAAAGAAGGATGAAAGTAGAATAAATGCAGTAGAAATGAGATCTCTAAGACGAATATTTGTAAATCTGTATATGATAGAGTGTCAAATGCAAGTATAAGAAGTGAATGCGGTGCGAATGAAAGTGTTATGAACAAAATAATGAAAGGGTCGTTAAGATGCTTTGGACACGTAGAATGAATGAGCGAAGACATAATGGTGAAGAAGGTAAATGTAAAAATTAGTTTTAAAATCAAAATCACTCTTTTCGGCTTTTATCATTCAATCAAATCAGTTTATTTTCTCAAAAGATATTACAAACATCAATTAAAATTTAACGCATCTGTTGAAAACAGGTAAAAATAAAATATATAATACCAGGAACGCATGAGAGAAGGTTCGACTTTAGGAATACAAGATCCTCTCTAAAGACGACCTTCGTGGCAGAGTGGTAAAAGCTCTGACTTCCATACCGAAGGTCCCGGGTTCGATTCCCGGCGATGGCAGTGTGATTGTCGCACTGTCTTTGGTCTGGTGTAGAATTCACGTCAGAATAAAGTGGCTACTATCACATGTCACGAGAATCAATGTAATAGCTAAAAAAATACATTGTATACAGTAATACGGTTCAAACGACCTGTTGTATACATAAACAAAGTCAAGAGTATTTTTCTTCTAAACGTGCTTTCACTAATACGAAAAACGTCTCATGATCATGTTCAGTAGTTTGATTGCTCTCCCTACATACATCGCTCTGAATAATCTATGTGCATTTTGATATTATTTTTAACGATCGCTACTACCTACGCGCGAATGGAGCGCATACATTACGTTGACGGGGTAATGCCAGGCTAAATAATATCACACGAAGAGTCGAGCCCGGGACAAGTATGCAAGCTGCACTCCACGTCTACAGGCAGCCTATTAAACAAGACTAATTGACTAATAAATTACGCGGACACACAACACAAAAATACGGCGAAGGGGATGAGACGATCTCGGGACACTTTGTCACTCGGGCACCTTTGTGCCAGTGGCGGCGCGTAAACAATTCATATCATACTCGCTCATGTTAGAGAGGGTTCTGAAAAGATTTTTGAGATTCAATTTCAATTTTTTTTTAAATTATAAACATTTCAGTATTTAACCAAAGCGCTTATGACTATAGAATACAAAAACAAAAAAAAACTATTTTAAACAGAATACACAATTGTGAATTTAAAAAAATTACAATATAAACAATGGATAAACACAAAAACACGAGATAAACTTAAAAAATATCGACCTCCATCAAACCCTTAAATTGTCTAAACCAGATGCAGCTTTTACTATTTGTTTGTCACTGAGACTACTTGTACCTTGTAATCCTTCCACAATATAATCAAATATGTCGTTAGCTAATTGCAGTCGTGTTCTTATTGCTCATCTCTAGTATACATATCTATTAATCTTTCTTCTTTACTCTCTTCCAGATCATCCTCTTAACTTGTCCTAGGCTAATTGTTTACTGTTACTGTTTTAAAATGTTCCTAGATTTAAGTAACTTATCTGTATTATGAATAATGTATTGGAATTAATTCCGTCAACAACAAAATAAATAAATAAATAATAAAAAAAATTGACCAATTAAGTAACAAGAAACAATAAGAGGAATAAGATAAGCAAATATCAATTTTATACATTATATAAGAGATAGATGTTTTCTGAGGGTAGCCTCACTATAGTGGAAGAGGTCCACATCCGAAGAAATGCGGCTTAGAAGGTGGTGGTCTAGGGGATAGAACGCTTGGCTTCTGATCAAGGGGACATGGGTTCGAGCCTGGACACGACCAGATTCCTTCTTCATAATAATGAGCTATTTTCTGCTCACACTGAAGATTTAAAAATAAATTCTAATATCATTGATTTCAATCTTTGGTGTTAGTCTTTTTAAAAAAAAAAAATATTATTGCCCTGCACAAACAAAGTTAATTCATTCAAAATGAGATATCTCTACATGAGCGAGTTTGGTAGCTATCCGTGGCTTCATCCCACTGCATTTCTCTTGGGCATGCTGGGGACCAATAGTTTACAGATAAGGAGGGATGGGTGCACACTTGCCCATTTCTTCAGACTTATCAGGGGATACTTTGAGATTTCCGTCATCTTGGAGGCTATCCATCTTTATGTTTCGAATGGTTATCTTCGACAGCGTCAGCACAGACTGTTTTATCTCCCAACATGCAGAAACAACCTGCCTCTGGTGATGCTGGTGGGGAGAGCAATCAAACTGCTGAATATGATCGCTTCGGAGATCGATGTCTTTCATATTCATGAAAGTACGTTCAGAAGACAAATACTCTTGACTTTGGAGAGTATCTTGTATTATTAATGTCGAACCATCTCTCATGCATTCCTGGTATTATACTCGTATATTTATTATATTTTACCTGTTCTCAATTGATGTCATAAATTACAATAATAATTGTTTGCAATATATTTTGAAAAAATAAACTGATTAGATTTGATAACAGTATTCGAAATTGGACGGTAAATAATGTAAAGATCTAAAAATGATTTTAACATATTATATACACTGTATAAATATTTCACAAAATTAAAATTTATGAACGTGTATTGAAATGAGAAGCTTTGTCATTTTTTCGATGTTTACGGATAAAAACAACTATGGACGCATAATAATTTCGCACCGCCCCTGACTTTCAGATTTATATTCGAGCCCGTAGTGAGTGCGGCAGGAATTAATGGGTTCAGCTGTAACTAATTTATAATATTTTTTGCCCTCTTTTCAGGCCCCAACTACTAAACGGTTATGGTGCAAAATTTTTCAAAACGCGTTCCCTGATTGATGGAAATACCCTTGTTTCATTAGTCATACAAAGTATTTTTTGTGGAAGTACAGGCTCGTAAGTATGTGAATATAAATGGGCACCAAATGTTTGGTGAAACTTTTTGACACAAAACGAAATGGGAGACGCGTAGGTAAACATTTTTCATTTATGCATAAAATTAACTAACTACCCATCACGCCGTTTCCCCGGAGGGTAGGCAGAGAGGATGGCCATAATGCGTTATCCTGACATACCTCTCTAGCATTCTTTGGATTTCCATTAGAAGACGGATCATTATGGGAGATCGAAATGTAACTAATATAAAATTAATGGTATTTTAGAAAGAAAGACGGTTAGTGACCTATTTAGGTCACTAACCGCAAAGCGAGAAATCGGACCAAATTCCTATTTTTTATATCTGGAAAGCGTATTAATAAGCGAATAAAAATGATGAAAATGATCTAACGGGTCAATTCAGTCAAACAAGCATCCACAATATGAATAGTTCGCTTGAAGCAACGACGGTATAACATAATTTAGATCTAACCTGCCTATAGTTATGTCGGTGGGAAGAACAATCAGTCTGATGAACGTGATCGGAGATCAACGTCTTTTATATTTATGAAAGTACGTTCAGTAGGCAACACTCTTAACTTTAGAGGGTAAATATTATAATTATGTTTGTTGAGAAAATAAACTGATTTGATTTGTTCTATGTTCGCCATACTTTGTGTTGTAGATGATTTTATTTGATTTAGATTCTTTTGTATGAATGTATGAAGTAACATATACATATTGGAGAGCTCAAGAGATTGGCCTCCTGTGAGGTTGATTCTTAGCTGCTGATCCATCTTTTTGGTGGTCTGCCCGGACGCCGTGTACTTTGGGGTTGGCCGTGCAACACAATATGAGGGAGTCAAGATTGATCCATTCTCCTCACGTGTCAGTGCCAATGTCTTATCCTATGCTTCGCCTACCTAACGACATCTTCGTCTTGCCAGATATGTTCCTAGATGTCTTTATAACTGACACTCCCTGAGCGTTTTTTCTAATTGTGGTATTCACCCTGGATTCAATCCTATATGTGATGATGGGTCGTACACGAATTTTATAGATCCAAACTTTGCTGCTGATCTTCATGTCAGGGTTTTTTCAGTCATATCACAATATCGTACGTCTGTCGTCCACTAGGCTTCTAATGAACGTAAGCTTCTTCCATAGCACGCTACTGCCCTCTATCCATTGCCAATCTTATCCATCCACGTCCAGTAATCATTATAAAATCGTCGATTCAGCGGCCAGGGGGACGTCCAACTCTAAGGAATCAAATGCGCGTTCTTCACTCCTGAACTCGTTTTCCCCATTGACTGTCGTTTCTCTGATAAATATGGCCAGCCCACCGCTACTTCAGCCCGACTATTTTCAGAGCAATTTCAGTCACCTTGAAGTCACGTTCAGATACCTATTACATTTTGATCTTATCCTTCTTCAAGTGTCCTGTCGGGTCCCTCCAACGTTGGCGATCACCTCGGCGAACCTGTCCCTGTCGACCCAGATGTGAGATCTTTCAAACCTCGATAGTTGATAACAGTTCCCTGTCAACTCTAACTCACCTCAGGACTTTGGTATTGGTAACCATGTATGTCCAGAGAATTCTGAGCATTCGGCAATGGAGTCATATTTCAAATGCTTCCAGTCTGTTCATTGAGTTGACTTTTAAGGTCCACGTTTCACATCCATACAAAAAAACCAGACCACACATAGCATTTGATCATTCACTGGGGGAGTTTCAAGTTTATGTTATCATTGCAGAAGAGTGATTTCATTTTATTAGCTCTTGCTGCCTCAATTCTGCATTTTATCTTTACATCTGGGTCAAGAGATTGCGTAAGTGTGCTGCCTAGGTATTTATAAGAAATTTTTCTACCCTTTCAACGTTACGGCCGTTCAAATGCAATACTGACCCACTGTAATCAAGCCGTCCGTCCACATTTTGATAATATATCAAAAAAGAGACAAACATATACGAGTATGCTATTTACTGACACGGATAAATGCATTTTCTGAATGTATTCGTTTTCACGAATTCCTTCTTGTATTAGTAGCTAGCTTTTAAAATAAACCAAACATTGGAACTCGTGTTAGAGAGGAGTATTTTGGTTAAGGCGGTGTCATGAATCTAACTGAGTGCACGGCACGCAGCGACACTGCCGCATTCGTGGGATACTTTCTGCGGAACTAAAGTCATTTAAATCCTACACTACATTACACATTGCAAATTGTTGCGTAACGCATCGAAGGGTGGTCTCCAGTATTTCTTTAGCTCGGCGTATCTATATTCGGTCTGAACTTATCCGTTTCGCAATTCATGCAAGAGTACCTTTGAGTAATATACATTCATAAACGCGATTTCTAATATGTATTTCTTTTAAACTATTTGACTAACTAATTAACTAACCATCACGCCGTCTGTCCTAAGGTGTAGGCAGAAATAATGGACATAGAAATGATTTTCTTGTGCCGACCCTTATGTATGGAAATGAAGCATGGAACTGGCAAAAGAAGGATGAAAGTAACATAAATGCAGTAGAAATGAGATCTCTAAGACGAATGTGTGGTAAATCTGTATATGATAGAGTGTAAAATGCTAGTATAAGAAGTGAATGCGGTGCGAATGAAAGTGTTATAACACTTTCATTCGCACCACATGGTCGTTAAGATGGTTTGGACACATGGAAAGAATGAGTGAAGACAGAATGGTAAAATGGTATATGTAAACGACGTAAACGGAGCTAGATAAAGAGGAAGACCGAGGAAAACGTGGCACGACCAAATCAATCAAATATTAGGTCCTTACATATTGGCGTTTTGTATGGGAGGGACATAAAGTTGATTTTTTTTAAATATAATATATTTATTTAATCAAAGTATGTACCATTGCTATCTATGCACTTTTGCCATCTCATAGGTAGTTCATCGATCCCTTTACTAAAAAACCATTCGGACGGGAATCAATAAAATCTTTGAAGTCGGTTTGGACTGCCCCATCGGAGTTGAATTTTTCCCTTGCAAGAAGTTATACAAATTTCGAAAAAAATAGTAATCTGTTGGGGCAAGGTCCGGAGAGTACGGTGGATGTCTTAGACATTCCAATTGAAGCTCTTCTAATTTGGTAGCCGTCTGTTGTGCAGTGTGTGGTCTAGCGTTATCATGAAGCAGCAGTGGCCTAGAGCGATTAACCAGCCTCGGTTGTTTAGCAGCTAGTTTTTCCATCATGGTTTGGAGTTGCTGACAATAGACATCTGCCGTAATCATCTGGCCAGATTTAAGAAAGCTGTAGTGAACGACACCAGCACTAGTCCACCAAACGCTCACAAGTAACTTTTTTGGAGTCAATTTTCGCTTGGGGCATGGTTTGGCTGGTTCGGCAGGGTTCAGCCATTGCGATGAGCGCTTCCGATTATCATACAGGATTCACTTTTCATCACAGGTAATGATTCGATTCAAAATCCCTTCATTATTGTGCCGGTTGAGTAATGCAACGCAGCAGTCAACGCGCGTTTGTTGATTTGCTTCACTCAATTCGTGAGGTACCCACCTTTCAAGCTTTTTCACCTTCCCAATTTGCTTCAAGTGGATTAAAACAGTTTTATCACCAACACCGCAGCCTGCAGCTAACTCGGACGTGGTTTGCGATGGATCCGCTTCCACAATAGCCTTCAATTCTTCATTATCAACTTTGGTCTCCGGCCGTCCACGGGGCTTGTTCTGCAGGTCGAAATTTCCAGAACGAAAACGTTGGAACCAAAAACGCACTGTGTTTTCTTTTGCGGCACCGTCGCCATACACATCATTAATCCTTCGAGCCGTTTCTGCAGAACTGGTGCCACGGTGGAACTCGTACTCATAAATAACGTGATATTTCAAGTTTTCCATTTTGTAAACTGAGTGACGCAAAGAAAAAAAAACAGTTTAGGAAAAAACAAATGAATTATACTTTTCGAAACACAAATACTTGAGTAAATAGCTGTATAAATTTTAATTTGGAATTCGAAACCAAAGAGAAGATATTTGAAATCAAAGTTGCCAGTACGGCAAAACGCCAATTTCATATGTAAGGACCTAATATTAAATGCCGGTCACGCGAGGAGTCGGAGAAATCGATGTGCGTGCATGCCAAGATGTATGAATGTGGAGGAGGCGAGAGAAGTATGTCAGGGCAGAACAGTGTGGCGTTCCATTTTTTCTGCCTACCCCTCTGGGGAGACGGCGTGATGGTTAGTTAGTTAGTTTGTTAGAACTAATTCTATCGTTTCAATATTTTAAAAATCGCGTCAAACATGCACGTCAATATCTTTTTACGTGGCCGACATGTTTAATAAATTTGAGTGTGTATACGTGTTTTAATTCAATTACTTGTTCTATTCATGTCGTTAACGTATACTTTTCGTTTACCGAACTTTCTCGTTGTCCAGACGTCCAGCTATCTTTCCATCTCTTCAGCGACCTTCCTGGTTATATCTTACTGCTGGGGATTTCATCTTTGACAATTTTTGCAATTATTGTTTTCTCAATGCGGTCTACATGATCCTTCCAAAAGCGATTTCTGCTTCTTTCCTACTGATCATTTTCTTTTCATCCCCACATGATCCGATCTCTGAGGGTTCTGCCTGCGGTGGAGGGTAGAAATGAAAAACCAGAGCTCCATCGCAGGCAGACGTTTTCATTTGTATTAATTATTTGTGATTAGTGTTAAACTCGTAATGTGAAATGAAAATAAAATATGCTTCGAAGATTATTCAAATCTTTATATTAATTACTTACTTACTTACTTCCTATGGCCGTACAACTCTTGAAGAGTTTTAGCCTCCTTGATGATTTTTCGCCAAGCTCCTCGATCCTGCGCCTTTTGCTCCCAGCAGTCCGATTCTCCCAACCTAGCCAGGTCAGCCAGAACATTGTCCATTAGACGCTGCACTTACGTGGATTGTTAAGAATTAGCCGGTCATAAGTCAAATTTCAAAATCGATGCTAAAAATACCAAAAAAATCCTAGACAGAAAGAAATGTCCCAGTAACAATAATTGACCATCCCCAGCCGCGAACCTTTTACCGTGTGCGCGCGCATGTCGTTGAAACTTGTCCGCCTAACGAAGTGCACGTCGTCATTGTTCTTAGCGCTCTCAGTGTAAACATTAAACAAGGAGAATTTTGCATTGTCCACCTAATATTTCGAAGTTATCGTTTTGGATTCGAATAACTAAGGTAATAATCAATATTTCTTGATGTGTTTAACATACTTTAAAAGTTATTTTATATTATTTGTAGAACTTCAAAAAAAGGTGGTCTTAGTAATGAAATTTTTACTTAATTTTCAAGTTTATAAGACATTTTGTTATATTATCGCGTCCTATCGCGTAATCTTTGTTTCTGTATTGTATACCTCTTATATTAGACTAATTAATGACATAAAATTTGGCTGCGGATAGCTGCGGTTGACCAAATGACAGTTTTTTTTTAAAAAGGATGACATCACTTTTTTTTATCAACTTTTTCTTAAAATGTAATAAAGTGTGATTTTCTCTATTTTAGGTATATCTGGTACATCGGGTACAATAACCGTAAGCCGTAAATATCTTTACGATTAAATGCAGCAGCAATATTTACCTAATTTAGATGAAAAAATTAAATATCTAGAAAATCACCTATTGTCCTGTTGTGGTGACACTCCCGATAATCTAAGCAGTTTCAAACAAAGATTTGCATATTCTAAAACACAAATGAAAGAAAAATGTTCGAAAGGCCATAGAAAAGAAGCAATGTTTCTTAAAACTAATGAAAAGTGGTTAGAAGGAACATTTGAACTTTCAGCAAACAAGCAAACTCGACCAAGTCGGCGTTCTAAATCATTCTAAATTCTTCTAAATCATGAAGATTCTAGTGAGAGGACTAAAGGAAGAAAAACGGAGGAAATACGTTATTCGCTTAATAAATAAGTAATCGTTCATGCAGCGCAAACAACTTAACAGGCTCGAGGGAAAAGGGATGCTTCGAAAATACTACGGGAAATATAACGATTTGATGAATATGCCATGGCAACTGTGAAATTTTATGTCGAGTTATATAGTTGGCACTCAATGACTCCGACCTTGCATAAAATATTGATTAATGGTGCAGCTGTAATTGAAAATGCCTTATTACCCATAGGACAGTTGTCGGAAGAGGCAGCAGAAGCCAGAAATAAGCACTTTCGATTATACCGCGAAAACTTCGCAAGAAAGTTCTCGAGGGAGGAATGCAACCTTGATATATATAATAGATTATTATTGAGTTCAGATTCACTATTAAGTAGCATGAAACAAACAAAAAAACGATCAAACCAGGTTCATTTTGCTCTGAAACAATGAATATGTTACTACCAGCTGACCCAAATACCGAATCCAATATTTCAGACATGGATCAAGATTTGTCCATAAATGTATAAACAAATTTAAAATACTTACTTGCACCTAAATTATTAATCTGTAACTAGATTTTTTTGTTTGTAAAATTTGTAATAAAAAATTTTTTTTTCCTCGAGATTTAGTATTTTATATATTTTTGGCTGGGAAAATTTTTTTTTTTTACTAAGGACAATTTTTTACGATAATATTTATGATTTGAAGTCGAAATACACCGTAAATAATTTTGACCGCCTAAATTATTCAAATCCACCTATGTGCGCTGTCTAGGCCTTCCTAGAGGTCTTACTTCAGACGGTCGAGACGCGTACAGGGTTTTAATTGCTCTAGTCTCTTCGGCACGGCATACGTGCCCAATTCATGCTAGGCGACTGGGTCGCACGGTGCTCATTATAAGGGGCTGCTGGGTCATCGTACGGATCTCTTGGTTGGTCCTATGCCTCCAAGTTCCCGCTGCAACACCGGGTCTGGGTCCCAGGATAATTCTAAGCATTATTAATATCTATAATATATATTCATATAAATCTTATTATTTATATAAATCTAAGTATATATTAATTACATAAGTTTAATATAAAAACTTAAAAATAATGCGATTTAAAAGTCGATATGTTTTTGAGGATGTAACGTAAATACATTGCATTTTTGAGAACGTAAATGGATGAGGTTATTTAAATGTACCGCCTCGTTAACAATGTGTCAGAAAAGCCGTAAATAGTCCTGGTGAATTACGAACTGTCACCTCCGAGGAAAGCTTGTCCCGTGAAGTGAGCGTGCATTATTGCGCCGTAAATTACAGGCGCAGTTGTGACAAGCATCTACAAGATGCGGTAGCTGCTCAGGACTGGCTGCATCTGTCGAGCCATGTATCACCAGACCGCCGGAGATATCCGAATAGATTATTGTGGCACCTTGATGTTGGCTGTTGGTACCGTACGAAGATGGATCGGTGAATGATTAGGCCATTTAAATAAGTCAAAGGTGATCAGAGTTTGTGATATTTTTTGATAAATTTATTTATGTCAAAATGATGCGGCTTGTGTATGTTAAACATTGATATAAAGATGTAATATATTGCTCTTGGTTTATAAGATTTTAAAAATTACGAGTTTAACCCTCGTAGTGCGGCTGGATTTTTTTTTTTTTTTCAAGGATTAATCTCAATAGAGACGAATTGTCAGACATGGTGGTCAAAAGAAAAAGGTGGAATGGGGAATGTTGTATTACATAAAGCTTGCGCTTAAACCAACCAATGACAGGTCATAAGTCCTGTAAACACCTCGATCACCATATTATGTTTCTAATTTGCATCTTCGTCTCTATTGAGATACAATTAATCCTTGAATTGATAACCCGCAATGGGTAAAATCCAGTGTTTGTCTACAAGTATTTGTATACATTAAAAATGTAATATTTTTTTAATTAATTTTATTTTTGAAACCCAATTGGGTTATATGGATAAATTTTTAGATCTTACTTGTAATTATATAATGTTTCAGGTATATTTTAAATTGATTTGTAGTGAGACTCCTTTTGTCTTTTGGTAGTTCATTGTAAAGTTTCAGTCCATTGGTCAATATCCTTGATTGTCCTGCCTTAGTTCGTGCATTCGGTAAGTAATATCTGTCACAGTTCCTGATCCAGTGTCTGTGTACGTCTGAATTTTTAGTTAATTTGTAGATGCTGTCTGTTGTCTCTTCCATGGTCACTATGTGTACAATTTTCAAGGTCTCAAATTTGGTCAGGTCTGATATGTCCATTTGTTTGGTTTGACTGTATAGTTGAATGGTTGGGGTAAGATAGTTAATGTTATAAGCTAATTTTATTGTTTTATTTTGCTGTCTTTGGAGTCTGGAGATGACCTTTTGGTTTCCTGTCACCCAGAAGGTAATCATAAATGTCAGTCGGCTTTTAAATAGCTTTTGCATTAAAAAATATTGTTTTCTTACTGTGTCTGACTATATTTGCAGGTTATTTTTGAAAGTATCTTATAAATCATTTTACTTTAGTTCCTTACTTTTCCTTTAAAAATATAATGAACTGGGGCTATCTGTCCGAGCTAAACCCTTCAAGGACGAGCTTGACCGTATGGTAACACTACACGCATTTATCAAATGTCATCCCCACCCAAGCTTTTTTTGCCGGATGTGGGCAGAGTGGGGGATAATTCGGTTCGTTATGAATGCGTCTGCATGTAACTATAATAGTATTAGAAACCATTTTACTTCAAATGGAGCTAGCCGCACATTGGGGGTTAAATATATACAGCTAACATCAAACCACTAAGCTATTTTAAATCAGACGAAGGTACAGAGGGCAGATTACAAGATTATAATAAGTCTTTCACTAGTTTCTTGTTTTCTTCTTCTTCTTGCCCTTCCCACCTCCGTGTTGCATAAGGCTTCCAGGATCCTTTTCCATTGGACTCTATCGCACGTCTGATGTCTAACACCATTAAAGGGAGGCCTTTACATTTTATGGGATATTTTGAAGAGGTAGTTTTCTACGTTAGAATTAAAATCAGCTGTATTGTCAATGCATCAGAGGCGTGCAGGAAGCATATTCCAGGTGGACGGATTCGCCAAAGCAAAAGCTTGACTGCGCTTTGACTCAATTAATTTGCATATTTCTGAGGAGTTTATTAATCGAAGAGTAGATTCCATGTAATTATGGCTATTAGAAATGGGAAGATTCAAGATAGTCAAGGACTGAAGAAAGATTACATCTGTGGTCGCCCAGACAAAAATCCTTAGAGTATCGAAAGTGGTCAACAGCTTAAAGTGATGTTAAAACAAAATAATTTATCTATATAAATTAATGGCAAAGTTAAGGGGTATAGGACCGATTGCGACGAATTTTTACTGTTTAATATTGCTTCGGGGCAGAAATGGCAACGAGTGATAATGTACTTTTAAAATGCATGTATATGAATTCTTAGTATGATAGTTCATTTAACGCTAGTGGCGTTACATTCTTACTTAGTATTAACTAAGTTTGTTTAATGTGATTATTTAATTTTGTGTAACGTAAGCCATAAAGAGGTGATCGAATCGGTTTAAATGACGGTTGTCAATCGCCAGTAGATCGTCATGACATCACTGCACGTGTATTTTAGCTAAAATTGAAATCGTTAATGGATTTAATTATTAAATATCATGTATTTTAGAAATACGTTGTTAGATGTATTGCGTTGTTCATTGTAAAGTTTCAGTCCATTGTTCAATATCCTTGATTGTCCTGTCTTAATTCGTGCATTCGGTAAGTGATATCTGTCACAGTTCCTGGTCCAGTGTCTGTATACGTCAAAATGTTTAGTTAATTATACTAATATTTCTCTTTGATACTACAGTGTAAGCATTTTTGTCGATCCTTCTCTATATTCGATATCAGTTCTATACACGTGTACAGCAGATTGCTACAGTCACCAAACAGTATTATGTATATTCAAGTGACACGGGAACATCTGTAAGCCCATTTAAAAGTGTTCCAATAATAAATTCATGCCCAATTCATCGGTAGTTCTGTGAGGAAGTCAAGATTTATGGTTATTGAATTCGTGGGCCATACATAAGGGCCGTAATGTGTATTCCCTCGCGTCAACGGTGACAAAAATGTCTTTAGCGAGAGGCACAAAGGAGCATTCACAATGGAAGGGAAGCACATTCAGATATGCATTTAGCTTCAGTTGTATTGTAAGTGGAGTACTAATGTGTTGCCGCCTGTATTGTGAACACCTCACGCACTATTGCGCAAACGCAAAGATTAATTAGCTTCAGTTCTTGGTATACATTTTAAATCACCAGGTATACTCCACATTTTGTAATTACTATTTTTTTAAATGGCGAAAAATATAATAACAATAAATAATTGTATAATTTAAAGTTTTAAACATATTAATCTAGGTTCGTAAAAAAAATAATGATAATATGCTAACATTTAAAGCACCGTTTCCTTGATATAATCACCTCAATGCATTGCAATGGCGCATTGAGAAATGTTTTAAATCTAAATATGAAAGCTGATAGGTGTGAAAATAATATGATAAAACAACAACAACAACAACAAATAACCATCACGTTGTTTCACCGGAAGGGTAGGTAGATAGAATGGACCGCCACACTACTCTATCCTGGCACACATCTCTAACTTAACCACCCTGCGTATTTGAACGTACGTGATACGTTCACATTGACTGTACCATTCTGCGCTATCCCGTATCACGTACGCGCTTAAGAAAAATAAATCTACCTAAAATGTAAAAACTGTTAGGGATACGCGCGTGTGCCAACAACACTTGAGTTTAAGTCTTCATAAATATGATAGTTTTACAAGGGGCAGGCGAAGTGTGCGGCCGAGTATTTGACGTTTCGTAATTTAAAAAAATATAATTAATACATAATTAAATTTCATTAATAAGAACACCTGCTTTTTTTGCACGTTTCTCGGAAAATAACCTGGAGGTAGGGCTGTTAATACACATTCATACAGCGAGTCGTACACGCACGTCGATTCTTCCAACTTCTAACATGACAAACCGTTATTTTATTTATTATTTTAGTCATACCATATTTTCTTCGGACTTTCTCATCCCCGTTCTCTTTTCATATCGTTAACGTATACGTTTTTAACCATCCTTCTTTCATACATACGCAGTGATCCTTTCTCATTTTATAAGTATGATGGGAGATTGCTCCAAGTAAGTGTGTTATTATTGTAAGTTGACAGCTTAGATTATTTAACCTGCTACTGTGTAGAATCAATTTACCTAAGGTAATGCCCGTGGGCAGGGCTACACAAAATACTTCTTGGCCGCATCGCTTCGGATGTGTTTATTCACTATAGCGTGGCTACCTTCAGGAAGAAAAAATATCTTAAAATTATTTTATTATTATTTTTTCATCTTATATTTTAATAGTACTCTTGTATTCTATTTGTCACTCGCTTAAAGTTCTTATTAATGTGAATAAAACATCTGTTTTCTAGAAATTTTATTTTAATTGATGAGAATGACATGTTTTGGATTTGGCAATGCATTTACAAGGCGAAACATGTCATTCCCACAAAATAAAACAAAACATCTAGAAAACTAACGTCTTTGATTGAATTATTTCTCTTCTTTTGAATTGCATTCTTATCCTCCTATTTTGGATTAATTTATTTAAAAATTTAAGTTTGCTTGAAAAGTGTACGATTTTTGAAATAAAAAGTATGTATTTGTATTTTTATTTATATATATTTACATAAAGCACTCAGTTTTTTCTAATCAACATTTTTACAACCGCGTCAACTAATTTGGCTAGTTGA
This sequence comes from Lepidostoma basale, assembly GCA_022606425.2. Lineage (NCBI taxonomy): Eukaryota > Metazoa > Arthropoda > Insecta > Trichoptera > Lepidostomatidae > Lepidostoma > Lepidostoma basale. Next base: position 748,855 of record JAHDVF020001575.1, read on the forward strand.
AATTTCAGGCAAAAATACTATTTTTTAACTGAAATTCTTCCCAATCTTCCCTTATACGTGATATTTGCATGTAGCCAGTACACATTGCTTATGATAATTTAATATCTATATCACTTCATTATCACAGAGATTAGGTTTTTGTTCTTTATCTATTATATATTTACGCATAGATTGAAAACAAGTAATTATTACACAATAAGCACAATATTCCAAATGTATTTGCATTCTCGCATATTAAAGTGCGAAGTCAGGTGAAAAGTTTTCGATGAGAGAGTAAGAGTTTCGATGTGTATAATCTGCCCCTTGAAATTTAACTAATTAATAAACTAACCTTCGCTCCACTTCCGAAGGGGTAGGCAGAAATAATGGACCACCGTCTATTTTGACACATTTCTACACTTCTTTCATTTTCATTTTCATTTTCAGCACACCATCATCCTGTTTGACACACAGCCAGTCACATGTACTAAAAGTGATCTAGAAATGCATTTTTTTGCGGTCAACTGAAGTGAATGCCTCGTCCTGGGTAAAACCAGAATATAGTGCAATGGGGCTTAGTAAGATGCCTCTGCGTGTAGTGTTACTATTACTACAGCATCCGACGCCATTGGCAAGAAATTATCTCTATGAAACTAGCTTGCATTGATAAGAAGAAGAAAAATAAGAAGACATACCTGAGTTGTTGAATTTATTCATCATCGACTGTCCCTAGTATCCGAGGAAGACTGTCCTTATATGACTATAGAGTCCAATCCTAGACCCACACGATCTGGTGCTTCTTGAGCAGGGAAAGATGTAGGCAGTAGAATCACAGCCGTCCCCCGATGCTATCTTCTTTCATATCTTTCTCCTCTGTGTGTTGTGCCTGTGTCTTGTGTATCATAATTTTCTGTTTTCCTCTATCTAGGTTTGTCTTCTGCAGTATTTTAATGTTAGTCATTTAGAGGTTCGCTTTTAGGGAGTCTTTGAAGTGTTTTTTCTCGGACCTTAATGTGAACGTTTTTCGTTGGTCAGCTGAGAGTACAGCACTTTCTTTGGAGGTCTTGTCTCAAGCATTATTAAAACATGGCCAGGCAAGCGCTGTTGTCGCTTCATATTGACATCAGTAAGTATGTTGTCACTTGTCTGTATTGCCATTTCACATTTCGGATCCTTCGCAGACAACGCTGTTGGTACCAACAATGTGTTTAATTTTTTGATAAACTGAAGGCATAATAACAACTGGGTGGTGGTCTAGGCCCTAGGGGATAGAACGCTTGGTTCCTGATCCAGGGCACATGGGTCCAAGCCTGGACACGACCAGATTCCTTCTTCTTAATAATGAGCTATTTTATGCTCACATTGAAGATTGTAAAAAAAATTCTAATATCATTGATAAAAATTCCTGATGTTAGTCTTTTAAAAATATAATAAAATGTGGAATTCCATAATGACGATTTTTTTATGAATTTAAACATTGTTTTATCTACTTTTTACATAGTTTGGAAAAGCGAAAAAAACTCAGTGTTTAATTAATTTAAATGGCGTGTTTATTTAGGCGATGATAAAACTTAAGATAAATAACGCTTTGAAAGATCTAAATGTGTTGTTTTAAAACTTCCAAGATTTTAGTAAGTTATGGGATGTGATGCAAGAGAGGAGAGGGAGGATAAATCAGTGGAGCACGTATCACGTGGCGAGGAGTAAGCATGGAAACTTATTCAGAAGACTCCGGTATTCACGGGTTAGCGTCGTAAATCTCGCGCTCTTGACAGCCGGGGGATTCTTTGCACTTAAATGGTTAAACTTTACAGGGGTCGCCAACCCGGAAGACGCTAAAACCTTAATGTGATAGATTGCACCTATATGACATAAAATATGGTGTAAATCTTACACTCACACATGCTTTGTTTTCAGCATTTAGAATGTGAATCGTGTGATTCTTAATCCGCAAAAGAATTTCATAAAGATTAAAGGTATTTTTATTTTATTGAAGAAAAAACATTTATAAAATAACAAGTACCTTTCCAAATAAGATAAGATGGCAGTGCACAATGGTGTTCTTATGCCGACCCTTATGTATGGAAGTGAAGCATGGAAATGGCAAAAGAAGGATGAAAGCAGAATAAATGCAGTAGAAATGAGATCTCTAAGATAAATGTGTGGTAAATCTGTAAATGATAGTGTGTCAAATGCAAAAATGAGAAGTGAATGCGGTGCAAATGAAAGTATTTTGAACAAAATAATGAAAGACACATGGAAAGAATGCGTGAAGACAGACTGGTGAAGAAGGTATATGTAAACGACGTGAACGGAGCTAGAAATATAGGAAGACCGAGGAAAACCTGAAAAAATATTAAATGTCGGTCACGTGAGGAGACAAAGAAATCGACGTTCATGCATGACATGATGTATGAATGTAGAGGAAGCGAGAGATATATGTCAGGATAGAACAGCGTGGCGATCCATTCTTTCTGCCTGCCCTTTCGGGGACACGGTGATGGTTAGTTATTTGTACCCATAAGTATGTAAAATTTAAAATATTTTAATAATGATGTTTATTGAAATACAGGTATAAATCACACAAATGTATTAACAAATAATAATAAAAAAGGGTCCTATTCATTTCATAAGAATATTTAAATATAAACTGTTTTCACACATGTCCGTTACGTGTCACCTACCATCCGTATGTTGCTTAGCACCGGGCGTCACGAATCGGGCGGTTGCTTTTGTCCTATTGATTGCCGCTCGGCGCGTTGTCCGTCAATCCGTCAACGTCCCCGCTCTCTCCGCCTTGCCATTACGTGCGAAATGGCCTCCGCGAATACCCATCACGATTGACTAATGCGAAGTGTCCTGTACTCGGCCCAGGTGATTTGTCTGATGTCCAGCTTTAAGTATGCATATTCCGTTGCAGTAAGCACTGTATAATCCTATTTTAAAGTTTTGTAAGAAATTCTTTCTATGTACACAATTTAATTCACCTGGAGACATTTATATTTTTTAATACATTTTTTAATTCGATTCAATGTGGGAGAATCGTGAAATATCTCTTAATATAATTTTTTTAGAGCTAGAGTTTGCATGAGAATCGAGTTTAAATGTCAGCTTCTGTTGCGTAGGTCTTTACCGCAAAAATACAATATTTTACGGATTTTACACATTTCTGTAAGATTTGCTGTTGGATATCTGGAATACTGTATGATTGTTTCCCTGAAACTTTATTAGGTTTGATTGTAAGCATTACTGTACGAGATTGATATTAAAAATGCCTAAAACCAAAAGATCTTAAAAATGTTAATGATATTAAAAATGCCTAAAACCAAAAGACGATGATTCTAGCGACAGCGATGAAGGGCCTTTCGATAGGAACCAACCTGCGGCGAAGCATAGTAAGAAAAGTGAGTAAATAAATGGAAATTTAAACATATTTTTTTACGGGTGGTGGTCTAGGGGATTGAACGCTTGGCTCCTGGTCAAGGGGATTTGGGTTCGAGCATGGACACGACCAAATTCCTTCTTCATAATAATGTAATTTAACTTGTTCAAGAGATGTGTCTTAATTTAAAAAAAATCAAATATAAACTATTACGATAATAATTCTAATTACAAAATATACAGATAAATGAATTGAGAAATGAATTAGGAAAAAAATATTATATATTATATATTAAAGCAGGTAATATTAGAGAATTATCACGTCAAAAAGCTATCAAAAAATACAATATTAGATAATCCATTGTTTTGGCGGAAACACTTTTATATTTCAACATTATTAACTGTTCAAATAAAAACTCTGTTATAAATATCACAATTAGATCTTACAATAAACTGATTATAGTTGATTGAAAGACCCGACGATGCTAACATCGGTTAGGGAAACAGTTGTCGCAACAAATATAATCAATTGGGATATTTATAACAGAGTTTTTATTTAAATTCAAGTTAAGTTCTCGAAAAAAAGTCAAAATTTAAAAATATTTAGATATCATTTATTATAGTTTTGAAAGTCAGTTTTAAATAGTGGAAAACCGACAGTTTATTGTAACTTAAAAGAGAATTTTAACTTGTTTCATAATGCTAGGTATCACAAAAATAAAGTACCTATAACAATTGTTTTGATCGGTGAAGAGATTGAGAGAAAAATATGTTTTGATATATATTTCTGTTTAACTAAGTGTTTAGTATGTAAAATTACAGTAGAACTAAGTGTTTAGTATGTAAAAGTACAGTAAAACTAAGCGTTTAGTATGTAAAATTACAGTAGAACTAAGTGTTAAGTATATAAAATTATATTGTAATACAATATTAAAACTCCGACAAAGATGTCACATGCATATGGGAGATAATAGGTCATGATAAACACAGCGAAAGTAAACATTTTGTGCAAAATTAAGCTACGCAAATAAATTCTCACGCTTATCAAAGTCACCAGTTTTCCTAGCACACATGTACACATTTTAAATGGCGAAAAAAAATATTTACACAATGCTTATGTATAAAATATACCCTCGATATTACTCCGGGACAGGCCTGTAAATTATCTTGCTTTACTTTGAACTTAGAAGTGAAACGTTTGAGCCCGTTTAAAAATTATCTTTCGTGTGATATGTTTATGACACACAATAACAGGAATTATTATATTTACCCAAGTGCAAGATGGCCATATACATATCCGGAGGATTAGGCATGATATATGGAAAACAGAAGCAAATAATCACCTCTATCTTTGAAGTTACACAATATGCAAAATAAAGCCCAAAAGATTCCGTTCCAATTATATAAATGTTATAATTCGGTACCTATTTGGCAAAAGGTCTGAAACTGTTTTTTATGAATTTTACAGGAGAACAAAAATAAGATTACACATTATTTTGATTATTTATAAAAAATGTTATTTTTGTTCCAATTTGTTTATTTTAAATGTCAATTTACGCAGCATAATGTTATCTACAAGATATATCAGTAACAAAATGAAAAATATACAATAAAAAAAAAAAATAGGGGTTGAATGAAATTGTACAAAAAATAGCAAAGCTCTAAAGTTTTGTCAAAACATAAAGTGTGCAAAAATAATACTGATGGTATATTTAACTCACTTTCACAAAAAAAACGCATCTGGGACAGTTTGACAAATAAGTACCGAATTATGAATTTTTACAAACTAAAACACAGTTTTTTCGAGTAGGTACATAATATGTATGCCTACACAGTATTAAATGTTCATTACCGTCACTTTATTGTCGTTTATTTGAACATTTTTTCGTTGCTATTTTATTCCTAATATAAATAATAATAGTAATAATAATAATAAATTGGATAATTTATAAAGCTCCATTTTTATGAATTACTCATCTCAAGGGCGCTGTAGAAGATGCTCCGTTTTATCAACTAGATAATAATAATAATAATAATGATAAGAAAAAAAATTATAAACATATTTAGTATGAGGGCTGCACCTGACGAAGTCGATCAGCCCTTCCTGTCAGGAAATATTAATTTGAAAAGGTGCGTTTTGAGTCTCGATCTAAACTCTGATTGATTCTCAATGCACTTAAGGTCTGCTGGAAGACTGTTCCAGGCTGAATGGCCGGCTACCGCGAAGGCTCGGTCGCCAAAGTTTGTGCTTGGACAGCGTTTTGACACAGTCAATCTACCGATCGCAGAAGACTTAGCTGATCGCAATGTAGACTGTCTAGCATTCAGGTTCTCGTTGATGCAGAGTTCAGATATATAAGCTGGTGCCATTCCATGCAACGCCTTAAAGACTGTCCAGCAGAGCTTGTATTGTATCCTTTCTGAACATTTCAGCCAGTGGAGCTCCTTTGAGATGCTGTGTTATGTGACAACTCTTTGGCACACCTCTTATCAGTCTTGCTGCTGCATTGAATGCATACTGGAGTTTATTTGTTTGCTGTTTGGGGATGTTGGCGTAGACACCATTGCAGTAATCTAGTCGGGACACGACGAAGGACACGACGAATAATGTTCAATTACAGAATATATACATATCACACATCATACATCATTTACATTTTTTATTTTTATTTAATTTTTTTTATTGTAAGCAACAGGTTGTTTGAATTCAATTACTGTACCTACACAATTTGTTTTTAGCTATTATATTGATTTTCGTGACATATGATCTGATGATATCTATCGCCATTTTATTATCAGGTGAATTTTACACCAGGCCAAAGACAATATAACAATCACAGTGCCGTCGCCGGGAATCAAACCCCGGGACATTTGGCCGTCAAAATTTATAATTAAAATGATTTTTTCTTCTTCACCAAGTTCGATACTATAATTATATAAAAAATGGTCATTAAAAAGTTAAATCACAAATAAAAGTGTTTAATAATAATAAAAAAGAATGAAAACGTCTGTTTTTCGAGAAATTTTATTATAATTTATGGGAAAGACAGGCGAAACATGTCATTATTCGAATGAGATATTCTCATAAATTGTAATAAAACTTCTAGAAAACAGACTTTTTCACTCGTATTCATTATTTAATATGGAGTTTTACATTTACAGAAAAAATTGGAGGAGTCAGAGAAATCGACGCGTTTGTATGACACGATGTATGAATGTTGAGGAATCGAGAGAAATATGTCGGGAAAGAAAAGTGTGGCAGTCCATTCTTTCTGCCTACCCCTTTGGGGAGACGGCGTGATAGTTAGTTAGTTTTTCATAGTTGAAATATTTTTTTAACTTTTTTTTAAAAATTGCATCACGTTAAACTTTATCATCAATCTGTCTGAATTTAAAATAATACAATCCTACAAGCATAGATATTCACCGGATTAAATATTCACTCAAGAAGATAGATGGCGGATTTGTAAAATTTATGCATTTTTTATTTTATTTCTGTCAATGTCAGGTGGAGACTATTTCGTTATTTTAATTCTAACAATAAAGCAACAGCGCCTGTCATGACTCTACAATTCCAGATATTTCCAAATGTTTTATTTGATGCCACCAAATTAATTCGATCATTCATAGTTTGTATTTTTATTTTGGTATTTAATAAAGTAAGTGTTGTTTCTTCTTCTTTGATGGCCCTACAGCCCATATCGAGCCTCAGCCTCTAGTATTCTTCGCCTCCAACTCCTCCTGTCCTCCTGACCCTCCAATCTGACACTCGTAATAATTTCGCCCCATCTTTCCCAGCTTTATCCTCCCATCGCAGCCTTGGTCGTCCAAATGGTCTTCTACCACCTGGGTGCCACTACAGCAACATTTTTGGGGTTCGCGATGGCGGCATCCTCTTCAAGAGACAGGCCCATCTCAGTCTATTCAGTCTGACCTGTGTGGAGAGACTGGGAACTTTATAAATATAGTACAGCTCGTCATTATGCCGCACTCTCCAGCCTTCAGCATCATTCACAGGTCCCAGAATTCTGTGCAGCAGCCTTCTCTCAAATGTATCCAGTCGCTCTGCGGATTTCGCTGTCATTGTCCACGCCTCACACCCATAGGTCACTACTATTCGGATGATTGTTTTATTCATGATGATTTTGGTTTTCCAGTGTAAGTTTCTTGATTTGAGCCCTGGTAGTAGCAGTGATAGTGAGTATTGTTTACAAAGTAAAAAACATTGTTCAATGAATCCGCAACACTAAGTTATGGCGAATATATTAAAGGAGAAATAATATTTTAAAATGAAACATGGCTTGGGTCTTTCATCATAGAACTTAGGATTATTATGTCAAATTTAGGAAATTTAGAAAAATGAAAATGACGTAGTTTTATATTAGCATATTAAGCTTAAACATATTTTAAAATACCTATAAACCTTCTTAGATCATATTAAATTAAGATGTTTTTAAAATGACTGAACACGTATTTTAATAGAAAAATTTATTATATTTTAAAGAATTTTTTTTGTATGCTAATATATACATATGCCATTTCAAAAATGTATAAAAATGCTTCTTAAAAACAAACATTTTTATTTAAATTCAATATTGAAAATTGAATTTTAAGTATTCTAGAAACACAAATTGAAATCAAATCAAATCAGTTTATTTTCTCAAAGATATTACAAACAACAATTATAGTTGAAGGCATCTATTGAGAACAGGTAAAACATAAAAAAATATATAATACCAGGAACGCATGAGAGATGGTTCGACATTTGGAATACATGATACTCTGCAAAGTCAAGAGTATTTGTCTTCTGAACGTACTTTCACGAATATGAAAGACATCGATCTTCGAAGCGATCATGTTCAGCAGTTTGAATGCTATTATGGTTTTGATTGACAGATGTACTAAATTCACGATTTTATTATCATTGTACTCGTATTATATATAATGTGTATATATATTCATGACATAATAGACAAAGCGATTTTTTTATAAAATTTTAATACATAAACAATTTTGTGACAAACAAATGTAAATATTGAACACACAAGAAATTTTCTAAATCACACGGTAGGCCTAATCTCTTCAACTAATTAATACTATATTTTAAGCGTTTTACAAGTAGAATTTTTAATTAATGTCTATGTGACAAACATTACATAATTACACTTGTTGGAGAACGTAACAAAAAGTGAAAAAAATAGAAATAAAGCAACATAAAAAAAAAGATTTAAAGCTTCAATGTTTTGAACATTATTATGAAGCACTTGTGGTGGAAGATTTGTGGTGTGACACTATTAAATAAAATAAATACACTTTTAGTATTTGTATCAACACTACTTTATTTAGTTACACCAATCGGTTTCGCTCCCGCCGGAGCTTCGTCAGGGTGAGAGAGTAAACCTTACTTTCTTTCAAAAGTAATGTTTACTCTCTCACGCCGACGTAGCTCCGGCGGAAGCGAAACCGGTTAATGTTACCAAATAAAGTGGTGTTGATACAAATACTAAAAGTGTATTGATATTTTATTTTTCAATGTTTTCCTTACTCGGGGTGTCAGACTTCACAGTTTGAGAAACACCGAAGTAAGCCATTCATTATTTCGAAGGTAATCAATATTCCAAGAGTTTCTCCAACATTACTAAGATTAATTACCGTTTTGTAAGGAAGCTATCTTTGAATACTTATTTTTTGTTTGGATACAAAGGTTACCTGTTGAAATCTTATAAAATAAATAATTAACATATGAATGCTACTTAGTTATTTTTAGTTGAGTAATCCATTGAATTAATGCCGTCAGCATAATGTTTCGTAATTATTTAAATAAACATTATTTATAATTATAATTTTAATCAATTTGAGTAAAGCTATAACTGTTATTTTTAATATTAATCATTAAACATTACACGTAATTCGACTCTAAGCTGTTTTTTTCCTTAGGCAATAAACTAGTAAGAAAATTATAAAAATAAAACAGAAAATTACATAATATGAGATAATCGTAAGCTATACATTTTTTGATGTTAACGGCAAAACTAACATTTATATAAAAACGTCTGTTCTCCAGAGTGTTGCTCCTCGTGTGAGGTAGATTCCCAGCTATCCTTCCATCTTTTCGAGTCCCATGAGGCTGATTATGCAATGCAATATAAGGGAGTCTGGTGGTGTCCATTCTTTGAACAAGACCGTACCAGTCACTTTTTCGCTGTCTGCTCCATCTTATAATATTCTCAACCTCACATGTCTCTCTTATTCTGGTGTTCCTCACGCGATCTCTCAGTGTCTTGCCTGCCATCGTCCTTAGTGTTTTCATTTCGGAAGTCCTCAAAACTTGTTTGGTCCTTACTGTGTCTGCCCTTGCTTCGACGCCATATGTTGTTAAACCCGCAAAAAACATCGTTTTATTACAGATTTTTTAAGGCAAGCCCGGCTTTTCGTCTTGTATGGATGTACCGCCACTGATTCTGACATGCTTCACAAACATCTCTATATTCATACATCGTAATACTCAAGCTAGTCGATTTTTCAGGCTTCGAATGTGCTTGCCTTATGTATAATATATTTGTTTAATTTGGTTCATTCATGCTATGTTTATATTGTCTTCTTTTGCTTCAATCTTCTTCTTTCTGTATCCTGTCAGGTCTCCCCAACGTTGACTATCACCTCATAGTGATGACCTGGGAAAAAATATCCAGAGTGGTGTCTCCTTGCCTTCTCTGGAGGATTTTCTGTCGGGGTTACCTTCCCTTAGCTGGTTGTATTCATTTTTATGGCGCTTGAAACTCGCTATTCATCCTCTCTCTATCTGCTATGGCACTCAGTAATATGTGCCACATTGCCCGGGGTTCGCAGGGTCTTTAAAAAGACCTCTCGTGGACGCTAGAGAGTTGGACTTGATAGTAGTGTTGCTGTTGTAAATGTAACATGGCGGCTTACGACATTTTGTAGAGGCATACTTTCCAGCAAAACGTTCCCCATCGTAGCCCTACTACCCTTTTGAACCCCTTAATATTAATGATTAAAAATAAATCACCTTTTTGTACTGAATGTAAAATTGTGTGAAAATCTATACGATAACGGAATTTCGCGGTTTAAAAAAGTCGTTTAGAATAATTTTAATTCCGTAATTCATTATATTAATCCCTTAATCCTTAGTTTAATCCCTTTGTTTGCAACTTTCGTTCTCTTATCTGAAACCTTTGATATCATATTTCATATACTACGTATTCCGTCATATACAAATGCACCACCAAGAATATAATTATTTTGATTACAAGACATGCGACACAAGTCAGCATTTTCATGAAAACGGGTAATTTATCAAAGTTATTTATTATTCGCTGTGAAAAGCAGTCGTTTCAAACAAATACAGGGTGGTTCAATGGCGAGGGTATGTTCACTGTGTGTGAGGAATAGGGTGTACTTAAACATTGCCTACATACACAGGTTACATTTATGTATGAACTTCTTATATGTATTATATATACTCGCATTATCTAAATTGGTGATGTTTGAGTATAAATAATCAACGCCTTAATTTTACACTATTAAATTAATTTGCGAAATCGGTTGGTTCTTACAAAAATAAATCAATGATATAATGATTTTTTTAAAACGTTGCTCTAGTTTTATTGTATTTTTCCTGCATCCCAGGAACGGGCTCCGAGAAATAATCGGACACAGTCCTAAATAAAGTATTATAGAATAAGGAGAAAAAGAAGAAAATGATGATGAAGAAGAAGAAGAAGTATTTTTTCCTTCTAGTTCCGGTTGAACGTATATAACCAGAGTTGGCAGCGAAATGCCGAAACCGGTGAAAACAAGAAGAAAGTGAAATAAAAATAAATATATGCAAATAATAAATAAAATAAAACGATGAATAAAGTGGTGTTAAAACAAAATAGTGTTGTAAGTTTTTCATTTATTTCTTAAAATGATTCACCCCAAATTAAGGGCTTTATATAAACTTAGAAAAAAATGCAATATTTTTTAAATATTTTTTATTATTTCATTATTTAAAAAAAATATTTATTTTAAATTTCAGTGATTAAAGACATTTCATAATAATGTCAGTGGCATACAGTGAATAATAATTTTGAGGCTTTTATTTTATGTATAATTTTTTTTTGATAAATTTACGGCGTTATCAATTGCACTATTGAGCTTAATATTAATAGAAAATTTCTTTATTATTATGATACAAAATTTCTTTCTTATAATGTTAACACAAGTGAAAGCACACTAAATACAAAATAATACAGACATTTTGAATATTTTTTGTTTGTTTCATTATTTAAGATGAACTTGTGCTTAGGAATCACGAACAAAGCTCTCGATAAACAGGGAATTCCATCACCGAATTCATCACCAAGAAATTTCAATTAAAAACATGAATTATTTGGAGCTTAATATTCTAACATGTTTTGAAGGATTTATACATTCATCATCGGAAGAACGATATAAACTTTAATTCATAATATTCTCTGGATTTGGCTCCGGTTGACTTTTTTCTGTTCTCAAAACTCAAATGCCCGCTCCATAGAACCCGTTTCCAGTCGATTAAAGCGTGGAAGGAGCTGAAGGCCATACCAGAATGTGCTTACCAGAAGTCTTTTGAGGAGTGGAAAAAACTCTGGCAAATGTGTATTGCATCCATTGGGGAATACTTTGGAGGCGACAAAAAATATTGATGAAAAATGGAATATTTTGCGTTTTAAACTCAATTTCCCGGTACTTTATTGTCATGAGTGTTGTGAATACCCTGAACTGTTCTTAATTAATTGCATATTATACACATAATTTGTATTAGAAAGTATCGTGACGTCACGTTCAACGGGTGTCCCGTGTCTGCGGACTCCGAAGTGTCAAGTGTCAATCCGCTGTGGGTTTTGTGTGCATGCAATTAAGCATTTAGAGCACGAGCATTCTAGCACAGCCGTTAGTGTTATTACAGTACACTATTGTGAGCAGAAGACATAAATTGCAGATAATTTCACTGTGACAGTCTGTCGCTGGCGTGAGTGATTGGTCGGCGATGTGAGGAAATAAAGACAGAGTATTAATGACTGCTCCGTTTATACAATTAGGGCGAATTTCCAATTATGGGCCCTTAAACAATTTAATTAATTTAATAACAACAGCTTTTCAATTGTAAGCATTTATTGAATACACAAAAATTCTAAAATATGAATTTTGGGGTGTTAGTTCCATTTATTGTATTTATCGCACGCTTAATAGTAAACTGACCGATTATGGTTTAGGTCATAATTGAGTTAACATTAAACAGAGGCTTGTGTTAACGCTATCCATCTATTTTTCACAATGTTAACGCTATCCATTCGTACGTGTTTTTCGACTGTTTTTGTTAAAACACCGACTCATGTCAGAGTGAGAAAAACTTGCTTTTTGAGTTAAGCCAGTTTTCTATTAAGCGTGCGTTATGTTTAATTGACTTCAGATGATTATTTTGTAATAACAGTGTATTTTTTATTAATTTTATATATCTACAACATATAATTTATCAATGAAAGCGAAACCGAGTTCTGGTCCCAACCCTAATGTATGGAAGCGAAGCATGGAACTGGCAGAAGAAGAGCAGAATAAATGCAGTAGAGATAAGGTCCCTAAGACGTATGGTAGGTATGGTAGAACGATATACGACATAATCTCAAATGCTGTGATATAAGAAAGGAATGTAGAGCGGAAGAAGGTATTATGAACAAAATTATGAAAGGATCGCTGCGTTGGTTCAGACATGTGGAGCGCATGGATGGAGAAAGAATGGTTAAGAAAGTGTACGTTAATGATGTGAATGGAGTACGGAGTCAAAGCAGACCGAGGAAAACATGGCTTGACCAAATTAATCAAATTTGAAAGGTTGGTCATGTTAGAAGTCGGAAGAATCGACGTGCGTGTATGACTCGCTGTATGAATGAGGAGGAAACTTGAGAGGTGTGCCAGGATAGAGTAGTGTTTCTTTTTTTTTCTCTCTGCCTACCCCTGTGGGGAAACGGCGTGATGGTTTGTTTGTTTGTTTGTATAAGTGTAAGTATTTCAAATAATTCTTATTTTCCTAGCAAGGTTTTATTTTTATATAAGCGTTGAATATATTTTCATAATTAAAATGATCATTTTTAGTATATTTTGAAATTAAATAAATAACTATCACTTATATTATTCTCATGGTAATGAGTAAATAGTATTAAAAAAAAAAATTCAATCACTCGTGTAATTTATTCTAGTACCACATAGGTGGCGCTAAAGTTATGTAAAAACGAATTCTTCAATAAACTATTTGTAATAATGCCACTCTAATAATTCGAAAGTATAATAAAATTTAAGAAATCTCGAAAAAACAATTCTCGTATGTATAGAACAGGATTTTTATTTGTACGCATTCTAAAGTACATTTTTTTTACATTTTCTCGTAATATTAATAAAAGCTGGCTTAAAAATATTTTATCAATTTATCTATTATCAAATCAAGTTTCATTACCGGTGATTGGACCCTATTCTCATTTGAAATGTAAATAAACACGTATGTCGTCATGAAACAATAGATTGCGATGTCCAAAAGAGAAACAATTCAGTTATTTATGATATGGCTGTCATGAATAATGGTTATATCCACTGGTAATTACGGAGGAATGGAAATTATCGTTTCCTTGAAACTTCAAGTGTGTCAGTTCCCGCGTACCAAGTACAAATGTATTTATTACATGTATGTGGCATAAATAAACAGAAGTTTTTCCTATATGTAAAAGCGAAATAGTAGTGAATCAGTATCTCAAATTGAATACTTTTCTATTTCAATATTATTTTAGGATAGGCTTTTTTTGTAAGATGTAATGTAGATTTTTTGTAAGATGTAATGCAGATTTTTTGTAACATTTTTTGTAATATGGCAGTGCATAATGGTGTTCTTGTGCCTACCCTTATGAGATGAGTAATTCATAAAAATGGGGCTCTATGTTTTAACAATTTTATTATTAATATTATTATTATTAAGTGAAACATGGAACTGGCAAAAGAAGGATGAAAGCAGAATAAATGCAGTAGAAATTAGATCTCTAAGATGAATGTGGGTAAATCTGTATATGATCGAATCAAATCAAAATCAAATCAAATCAGTTTATTTTCTCAAAAGATATTACAAACAACAATTATAATTTAAGGCATCTATTGAGAACAGGTAAAACATTAAACATATAAAATATGGTTCGACATTAAGAATACAAGATACTCTCCAAAGTCAAGAGTATTTGTCTTCTGAACGTACTTTCACGAATATGAATAGAGTGTCAAATGCTAGTATAAGAAGTGAATGCGGTTCGAATGAAAATGTTATGAACAATATAATGAAAGGGTCTTTAAGATGGTTTGGACCCATTGAAAGAATAAGTGAAGACAGAATGGTGAAGAAGGTATATGTTAACAACGTGAACGGAGCTAGAAATAGAGGAAGACTGAGGAAAACGTGTCACGATCGAGTAATAACACTTCTTGAGTAATAACTTGTTCTCAACCTGGCAAAAGAAAGCTTAATGTTGAATAAATGAGATCTCTTAGACGAATTTGTGTAAAGCTGCACATGATGAATTGTCAAATGTAAATATTAGAAGTAAAGGCTGTATGAATGAAAGTATAATGAACAAAATAATGATAAGGTTTTTAATATGGTCAAGACACATGGAACGAATGAATGCAGAAATAATGATTACGAAATTATATGTTTAAGATATAAAGGAAATAAGAAATAGAGGAAGACTGATGAAAGCGATGATGAAATTATTAAAATATTAAATTTTGGTTGCGTGAAAAATCGACGTGCGTTTATTACACGATGTATGAATGTAGAGGAAACGAGAGAAGTATGTCTTCGGGGAGACGAAGTGTTGTTTGGCAAGTTAGTTTGTTAGTTACATTATTGATTCCATAATAAAATATTATGAATTTTGTTTTACATTACACGCGCGTTTCCGATAGTGTTGCCATATTTTAAACATCGTTTGTTTAATTAGTTCACTTGACACAAGTGATGTTGTTGTGATTATTAATTTTTATTCAAGTCACTATTTGGAATCTCTTGACACGAAATGTGACGAGGTCAAAACTCAAAACTATAAATTATTCTATTTCTGTGACAGAAACATTCCATTGATCTCTACGAAAAATGGATATTTATAAACATAGGCGGTACATACGTAATATTAATAAAATATTCATTTAACTGTTGATATAAATGGTGCAGTCAAAGTCATCAACGCAAATATAAGTATTATATATTATTATTATTATTATTAATAATAATATATAATAATGTGTGGATATTCTGTGTATGATAGAGTGTCGAATGAAAATATAAGAAGTGAATGCGGTGCGAATGATGGTGTCATGAACAAAATAATGAAAGGATCATTAAGATGGTTTGGACATATGGAAAGAATGAATGACGAAAGAATGGTAAAAAAATTATATGTTAATGATGTAAATGGTACCAGAAATAGAGGAAGACCAAGGAAAACGTGGCACGATCAAATAAATCAAATATTGAATGTCGGCCATGTGAGGAGTCAGAGAAATCGACGCGCGTGCATGACACGATGTATGAATGTTGAGGAAGCGAGAGAAATATGTCAGGAAAGAAAGGTGTGGCAGTCCATTCTTTCTGCCTACCCCTTCGGGGAGACGGCGTGATGGTTAGTTAGTTAGTTAGTTAGTTTATTATTATTATTATTGATGGTTGAAGTATTTGTTTTGTAAAACTCCATTATTAATTTATAATAGTAAACACGATTGTTTAGTGGTTTTACTTGGATTTAATTGATATAAATTATATAAATAGTGACAAATTTGTTTCGCCTTGAAAGGGCATTCTCAAACTGAGATATGAGAACTAGATAGAGAACTGAGAATGCCCTCGGTTTGAATCGGTTTGTTTATTATTGTAAATTTATTATTATAATTATTATTTCGTTGAATCGCTCTTTACATCATAACAGCGCCAGCCAAATCGATGTAAAATGTATTATTTCTATCATATTGATTCTCGTGACATGTGAAAGGTAGCTAATCTATCGCATATTTTATTGTCACGTGAATTCTTCACCAAACCAATGGCAGTGACATCATCACACAATATTGAAAATATTGTAAAAAAAAATGGACAAATTTGGTCTATTTTGACAGATATTAATATAATGAAAAAAAAATGGACACAATTTATTATTATTATTATGTATTTAGTGTGCTTTCACTTGTGTTTATGTTCGAAGGGTTTCGGCAGCTTGCTGCCATCTTCTGGTCTGGTAGCAAGCTGCTGAAATCGGTCGAACATAAACACAAGTGGAAGCACACTAAAAACATAATAATAAAGAAATTTAATGTATTGTTTCTTGAACAATGATGTAAAACTTCATATTAAATAATTAATACAAATGAAAACATCTGTTATTAACATTATGTGCTAAATTTAAAAAAAAACGGTGGATTCGTGGAACATAAATTAAATAGACAATATGTGCACCATCTAAAAAGAACATTTTGTGTTAAATTATTATTATTTTGTTATTATATTTTATATCAATGTATTTTATTTTATTTGTTTTAGATTTATCGAAGTGTGCGCGGGAGATGTCTATTGGTGGCGATGAGGTTCGCAACCCATCACACCGCGTCTCCCGCGGGGTGAAAAGAGAAGGATGGAGTGCCGCATCAGTAAAAGTGTGACAGTCCATTCTTTCTGCCTACCCTTTCGGGGAGACGGCGTGATGGTTAGTTAGTTAGTTAATTAGTTATAAAGAAACTTTGTACTCGTACATACATTTTTTTGTTTTCATTATTTCAAATGAACTTCTACCAAGAAATTTCAATTAAAAACATTAATTATTAGCTATTAAATGATTTATTTCGGAACGTTTATGCTTTTGTTATAACAAATATTATGAATAAATTTAAAATAATCATTTAAAGTTTTTATTGGGGTCCACGTATCTTTTCCACTTACAACAAAGGAAATTAACCAAAGATTGGACTTGTCGTTAAATTTATTTGAATATTTATAATATTTTCTTTATTTTTATTTGTTTTTTTAATTAATGCAATTACGATATTGTTCAAAGTTATATTTCTATGCAAATAAAAAAAAAAACTTTAAACATCTGCTACACAAATTTATGGCGAATATAGAAGAATATATTATATTCAATAATGTCACACCACAAATTAAGTGCTTAAAAAGAAAGTATAAAAAAAAAATTTCATCCAAATCATCTTTCTTCTGTTGTGATATTATTTTCGAAATAACCCTTAATACTCGTAGGGTAAATGAAATATATTACACGTTGTAAACAAATACGAGTAGCTTGTATTAATTGAACATTATCATCTGTTTGGTTTAATCTGACCTTACTTTACCGCCCTTAATTTAATGTTACGAAAACATAAATATGCTTTATTTCACATGAATGCTAATATATGTCTCAAAATAATGTTTATGTTTAGTGGAACAATAAAAAAAGCTATTTATCGATAAAATGTTTATTAATTATGAAACGAACATAATTTGGGAATTTATTTCTTAAAAATACCTACTATCGACCAAATGAAAACCCCTCAAGTTCTTGGCACTCATTTAGTCGAATAGTAAAAATTCTTATGACGGCTCAGCAGGTAGACATGATGAATATTTTCCTTCAAATGCATCAGGAAAATAGGTTTATTGGCGTAAAGTTTAGATTTGAGTGAAGACAGAATGGTAAAGAAGGTATATGTAAACGGCGTGAACGGAGCTAGAAATAGAGGAAGGCCGAGGAAAACGTGGCACGATCAAATCAATCAAATATTGAATGTCGGTCACGTGAGGAGTCGGAAAAAGATGTATGAATGTAGAGGAAGCGAGAGACGTATGTCAGGACAGAACAGTGTGGCGTTCCATTCTTTCTGCCTACCCCTCCGGGGAGACGGCGTGATGGTAAGTTAGTTAGTTAGTTAAAAAAAAATAGTTCATAGGGATATTAAGGCTGTGTGGAGGTCATTTTAAATCACCTATCTTGGAGATTTATTTGCCAGGGAAATTTTCACGAAATCGTGGCAGAGACGTATTAGACGTGTGTGATGTTGCTTCGTCCTGCTGGAACCTTGGACTTGGGACTTGGACTTGGATCTTCTGGCTAACAGAGGTTCAGCTCATGTGGCTATTCCTCTTACGTCTGATGGGAACATTTTTGGTAGGTGATTTGGTGGGTTATTGGTTTATGCGGGGGCATGATTTATGTGTCCCGGAGTGTTCCTTTGAAGGAGGATCGATTTTGCGCGCTGGAAAGTTTTGAAGTTCAGACACCAAGAAGTCGTCTAACATCTCCATATAACGCTAAAAATTCAAACATGAACATTCTTTTGAGACACCTTGTATATTGAAACGATCTCGTTAATTGGTGGAGAAATAATAACAGCGTTAAAAATAAAGTTTTTGTATGGAAAAGTACTAAAGCAAAGTTCTTAAGTATCACTTCAAAGGTTGTTTGTAATAATTTATGAAATTATAGTGTAGACGTGATTAAATTATATTAATGTGGTTTTAGATAATATTATCGAGATAAAGCTACCATTGGTTTGAAAAGGAAATAGTAAGATGTCAAATCGTTATGATTTATAATGATCGTTGTTTTTAAAGTAGGCGCAAGATAATTGGTTTTTATGGATATTTTTGAATTATTTATAGAAATCAATAATGCATCACACACGGATTACATTTCTTATATTTATATTTAAAAAAAAAATCAGTACGTGGGGTTAAGAACATGAAAATATTGAACGAAGATACTAGTGATAAAAGTATGCCAACGTTATTATTCCACTTGTAAATGGCAAGCCAGTTTTAAATATTGAATATCTCTCATATTTTCTTGTAATTGTAGTGGAAGGTTTGAGCAACTTTATGTCGTTTCCAAGGGCACCGGTTGTTATAGTTATAGTAACATGACACTGTGGAAGGACCCTATTGAGTATACGTTAAACATATTAAAAGCAACAAAAACAACAGCAACAATAAACCATCACGCCGTTTCCCCGCAGGAATAGGCAGAGAGAATGGACCGCCACACTACTCTATCCTGACATACCTCTCTAGCTTCCTCCACATTCATACAGCGAGTCATACACGCACGTCGATTCTTCCGGATTCGTACTCCATTTACATCGTTAACCTATACTTTTTTAACCATTCTTTCTTCACCCATGCGCTCCATATGTCCGAAATAACGCACCAACAAAAACAAGTGAGGAAAACGCGGTAGATACAAATCAATCCAATTTTAACCCCTTTAGTGCCGCTGACTATATTAGCAGCCCAAAAAATGGTTCATACTGCGGCAGACTATATTTGCTGCTCATATATAAATCTCTTAAACCGTTTTTTTTCCCTTCTTACCTCTGTAATTGTACGTTATATTATGATGAACTAGGACTATCTGACTGAGCTGTAAATGTAGCAGTTTGATACTATTTTTTTCCTGCAAATAAAAACAGACGCACATTGGGGGTTAAATGTCGGCCACTTGTCAATGTCAACTTGGTCAAATATCATCGATTCATAAATCCGTGAGCTGGATCAATGCCCTGAATCGGATTCTCCTTCGTGAAAGTCGCAGATCAGCAATGGCAGTCCGTTATGTGCACCTTGGTTGTTCTATGTCACATGACGACGTTCTATGTCGACGACCTTTGTGGCCGAGTGCTAAGTGCATTGACTTCCACCCAGAAGATTTCGGGTTCGATTCCCGGCAAGTGCAGTGTGATTGTCACACTGTTTTTGGTCTGGTGTAGAATTCACGTGACAATAAAATGGCGATAGATTAGTTACCTATCACATGTCATGAGAATCACTATGATAGCTATAATACCCTTTAAATCGATTTGGCTCATGCTGTCATAGTGTAAAGAGCGACACCATAAAATAATGATGATAATAATAATAATAATAATGATATTATTATTACCTTATAACCAGTTGGCATCAATAAATAATAAAACATTCCAAAATAAATTTTTATAACATCAATCTGTCAGATCATTTCAGATCTACAGACAGATTTCAGATCTAAACTGAAAACCCATCTTTTTCATATTTCATATACAATTTAAACATTTATACTTTGTTCTACTATACTTTTTAACCGATCGCAAAAAAATAGATTTTTAGATTTAAAACATGTCTTAATGCGCCCTTGAGGTGATTACATCACAAAAACGGCGCTTTAAAAGTTACCATATTATTATTATTATTATCACTGAAGAAAGACTGGTTGTCCGAAACATGTCGATGTAATTTTATGTTTTTTATATAAGTGTTGTATAAACAAAGTGTATAAAAAAAGTAAAAGAGAAATTTTTCTTATTTATTCAATTGTACTTTCTTAATTGAAACGAAATCTTTTGATTTTCCTATTATTTTAATAATTAAGGTTATGAAAATAATTAGGTACGTTTTTTTTTTTTTTTTTTTAAAAGACTCTTACCAAGGATTTCAATAAATGATATTAGAATTTATTTTACAATCTTCAATGTGAGCAGAAAATAGCTCATTATTACGAAGAAGGAATCTGGTCGTGTCCAGGCTTGAACCAATGTCCCCTGGATCAGGAGCCAAGCGTTCTATCCCCTAGACCACCACCCGATTAATTAACCCGTTAACTGTATGTGAGATTTATTGTTGTTTTGGATATGTATTACAAAAGAACATGTCATGCGTAATTTTTTTAGATAAATAAGTTATCTTGTAAGTGTCTTGTCATGTCCAATAGACATTGTCAGTTATAATAAACAGTTGCTTCACAATCGAAGAGCTGATCTCTTCATTTTCTAGTATTATGGAGTCACGATGATCATCATTAAACCATTAAATAAATGTATGTACTTATTGATTTCTTCTGTCTTTATATACGTTCGTGTATGAGGCGCTAATCCTGGAATACGAGTGCAATATTGTACTTGGCCTGTCATACTATCTCTTCTAGCCGTGATTTATCGGCGCATTTATTGCAAAACCGGTCTAAAACGCAAGGAAATTTATATCTTATTTGTCTCACTGATACGGCGTATTATGGCCTGGCAGGCCGATATGGGTGGATTCTAGATTCTAGCCTGAGTTATGGCTTCCACAGAGAGGCCTGATGTCTTTGTTCTTATTGAAACCCCAGCGGGCCTCGAATGAGTGCGTTTTTACATGTTTTATTAAGTGTTCAGCTATACGGAAAAGTGTGGGGAAATAATTCATTGTTCAATGCTATAACCAGTATTCATTTTTAATAATTTGTTCATTCAAATAAATTTAATTAAAATTTAAATTTTTTCTTATGAAGCACTCACTTTCGTGGTAAGATATGTATTTGAAACATGTAGATATAATAGTCATTAGCATCCTCGAGTGGTCTCTCAGGCCCCGCGAACCCCGGGAAATGTGGCCACTGACATTACCATCAGTGTCATAGCGGATAATGAGTGGGCGAATGGCGAATGTCCGGCGCCATAAAGCCGGACCCCCCCAGCTAAGGGAAGGTGACCCCTACAGAAGAACCCATTAGAGAAGGCAACGGGAAACCACTCTGATTACCTTTTCCCAGGATATTCACTATGGCGAGAAACACAACAATGGCCCCTAGTCCCGGGCAGCCCTTCAATGGGCAGGGGGTGCGAAGAATCTCCCGGCTCAAAATTGAAGTGTTGAGGAGCTGTTCCGAGCGGCGCAGGACAGGGACAGGTTCGCCGAGGTGATCGCCAACGTTGGGGGGACCCGACAGGGCACTTGAAGAAGAAGAAGAAAATATAAAATAATAAAACACTTTGTATTGAACCACGGAATGGTTATTATAATTTATGCCAACTAGTTTCGCTTGGACCCAAGCTTCATCAGGGCAGTATACTACGCTGTTGTTTTACTACCCGGATGAAGGTTTTGTCTAAGCGAAACCAGTTGGCATAAATTATAATAATCATGCCGTGGTTAAATACAAAGTGTTTTATTATGTTGTATCTATAAGAGTAATATAGAATTCTTCTTTTTCTCTCTGTGTCCTGTCAGGTCTCCCTAACGTTGACTATCACCAAGTGATGACATGGGGAAAAATATCCAGAGTGGTATCCCTTTGCCTTCTCTGGAGGATTTTCTGTCGGGGTTACATTCCCTTAGCTGGGTGTATTCAGTTTTATGGCGCTGGAAGCTCGCCATTCGTCCTCTCTCTATCTCCTATGGCACTAAGTTAATAGTATGTGCCACATTGCCCGGGGTTCACGGGGTCTTTAAAAGACCTCTCGTGGACGCTAGAGAGTTGGACTTGATAGTAGTGTTAGTAATTTATAACTCTCACCACCAGCTGAACCATACATATATTATATACAGAAATTTTTATTGAAATATAAAAGGTAATTAATTACCTGCCAAAACCGGTCAGAACTAGAATAAGAACAAACGTAATAAAACGAAATAACTATTATAACTAACCATCAAACCGTTTTTTCAAAGAGGTAGGCAGAAATAATGGAATACTACACTGTTATTTCCTGACAGACTTCTCTCGCTTCTTCAAATTTTTAAATCGTGTCATGCACGCTCGTCGATTTTTCCGATTTCGAATGTTTAATTTGGTCGTTTTTTTCGGCTTCTTTTCCCATTTATACTGCTTGTTTACATCTTTTTAACCACTCTTCTCTCATTCATTCATTCTATATGTCCAAACCATCCAAAAAAAAATTCTTGTATACGACAGGTCGTTTGAATCCAATTACCGTATCCAATTTATTTCAGCTATTATATTGATTCTTATGAGATGTGATAGGTAGTAGATACCATACCGAAGATCTCAGGTTCGATTTCACACTGTCTTTGGTCTGGTGTAGAATTCTCGTGACAATAAAATGGCGATAGATAAGCTACCTATCACATGTCACGAGAATCAATGTAATACCTAAAAACAAATAGTATATAGTAATTGTGTTCAAACAACCTGTTGAATATAAAAAAAAAATTGGAGATGCCGTATTATTTTCGAAGTGCGGATTTTTGTAGGATTATAAATAATTTAGACCAATAAGAAGTTGATAAATTAGTCAATAAATTAGAAATAAGGGGCCCATTACCTTGGGTCTGAGAGCGTTTTCTCTATTTGTGTATGTATAATTCATTATTACGAGATGTTTTATAGGTGCACGTCCCGGAAATAAAGACATATCCCCCAAATAATAAAACCGTACATCATTATTCTGAATGCCGGGCGTAATGTGCTAAATTCCGTCATATTACCAATTGCAGTGATGTTATATGGCAGGGATGGCCGGCCGAGGGCGTAATTGTACCCCACCCCTGCTATGGCGATGGCAATCTAACCCTCTTTCCATACACTTATTTAATATATATTTTTATTCTCATGTATTTATTTATTTGTTTATTTTTTGACATAAACGCCGCAAGGGCATTTACAAAAAAAGACTTGTTTAGTAACAAAGGTAATTCATATTTGCACTCATAAACAGACAACTCGTATAACGGCAAAACACTAAAACAAGAATAAGGATAACATAATAGAAAATATGAATTACGTACATGAGATAGAAAAGAAACATTCGTAATAAAAATTTGACTGTGAATTGTCGAAAAAATAAGACAATAAATTAATTAGGACACAGGAAATATATATAATATTTTTATAACAATGTGTATAAGGGTATTTTTTTAGAGGTATACAATTCAAAATGAAAAAAAAAAAAAATAATAATAATATTAATGTATGTGATATTGGCTTTATTTAATAGGTAATTTTATGCCATTATGATTTCGGGATATGAGCGCCACGGTCAGCTCAAATGAAGCGCAATCGTGAAGTCCAATTTTCGACAACTTTATCGAGCAATTAAGTAAAATGGTAAAATGTACTGACTACAAATCAACTTCAAATTGACAATCTGTATAAACAATGTTGCTAGTATAAAAACCAAACCTCTAAAAAAAAAACACCCCATATTTGTGATTTTTTTATATATTTGTTGTTGTATTACTTAAAGGCGGCGACATTATCACGTGAGGAGAATGGATCCATTCAGACCTCCCTCTCGTTTTGTTGCACGGCCAACGACGACCCCCGGGCAGACCACCAAAAATATGGATCAACAGTTGGGAGTCGACCACGCAAGAGGCCAAAATTCCTCTTAAGAAACAGGCCACAAGAACTACAGTAAATAGAAGAAGACTAAATACTAGAGTACTTCAAATCTTTAGTTATTAAAAAACCGTCAAGCAGATAAATAGCATGCATTTCTTTCACAAAAACAAAACCAAGTATTCTTTCAGTCCTCGTATTTTTTATTCTCTTGAATTGATTCCCTTTCATCATAACTTTAACATTTAACATAACATATGATAATTATTTCTCTTTGCTCTATAGTGTACACAAGTGTTTTCCCCTTACCCAGTCCGTTATTTTTTTTCTGAATTGATCAATTTTTATTAAATCTTTAGCAAGAATCCAAACTAACTAACTAACTAACCATCCCGAATGGGTAAGCAAAAATATTGGACGGCCACAACTGATGCGGCACTCCAATCTTCTCTTTTCGCCCGCGCGGGAGACGCGGTGTGATGGGTTGCGAACCTCATCACCACCAATTGGCATCTCAATCCAAGATTCATATAATATTTTTTATTCATTTATTTATATTTGCTCTCAATACACCTGATTTTCTTCTGCAGACTCCATATTTTTTCGATCATATTTTATCACAGCTTAAGTGTTAAATATTTTATTTCATCTGTACTTAATTATAAATTATTTCATTTGTATTCACAGTGTTGGGTAAATAATATTTTTAATTAGATAATCTATTGTTTTGGCGGAAACACTATCATAGGTGATTTTTAAAAGCCGTTTTAATGTTGAAATTTTTTATTTTTCTTTTTTTTTTCTTGTATACAACAGGTCGCTTAAACCCAATTACTGTATACACTTTATTTTTAGCTATTATATTGATGATCCACATGACATGTGATAGGTAGCCAATCTATCGCCATTTTATTGTCACGTGAATTCTACAACCAGACCAAAGACAATGTGACAATCACACTGCCATCGCCGGGAATCGAACCCGGGACCTTCGGTATGGAAGTCAGAGCTTCTAACTACTCTGCCACGAAGTTCGTCGTTGTTGTAATATGTACAACAGTTAATTAATACATTTATATGAAACCAACATGAAAAAACTAAAAAAAGCAATCATGGCTTTTAAATATTAAAATTATAAAAATACGATTCTATATGAAAAATGAACAAAATCGAATTTGCCTACCAGGAGCGGTGAAAGCAGAGGGTTAAAGGATAGCCCGGTTAGGTACTCGCCAACTACCCTTCCCCATGCAAACGTCTTACATCAATTTTCCGAGATATTTTACGACGGACCATTACGCCTTCCAAGTGCCGAAATAAATTCTTGTAATGTAAGCAAGGGAGTAACCGAAATATGAAAGGCATTTGGTTGCGATCCAATAATCCTCCCTCACCCCTGCTCCCTACCCCTCGCTCCTGGACCTAGCACTTTGCGGTGTCCAGAATTCAAATAAAAATATGCAATAAATGTTATATTTATAAATACACAGATATTCATATCTGAACATTATTTATTTTCGAACAAAGTATTTGTGGTCAAAGCTTTTAAGGATCGCATAACTCCAGCATTCCTGTGTATCTAAATAGGAAATCTAATCATACGATTTAAACTCCTAGCACTTGACTTAGTGCATAGAGAGACTCCCACCCCTCACTTAGAAGGATATTAATAGGACCCAGCGGCGCCCTTTCTTTAGATTTCTTATAATCATATATGGGAAATGGTTAAATGTAATTTTAAGCAATACAAGAGTGACTCCAGGCCACTTTTAATGGAATTTAGTGCAATGGATTCATATGTGGAAATGATACATTTTTATCAAGATCTTTGACAGAGTAATGACATAAGTTTTCGTAAAACAACAACAATAACAAACTATTGCACCGTTTCCCCGGACGGATAGGCAGAGATAATGGATCACCACACTACTATATCCTGACACATCTCTCTATCTCCACATTCATCCATCGAGTCATACAAGCACGTCGATTCTTCTGACTTCTAACACGGCAGACCAGCTTAAAAGTTAATGATATTAGCGATTTAAACAAAATAAATATACAAACCTACCTATAGATATGATTTGTCACAGAGTTGATACTTATTTTATCATATACAATAATGAAAATATAAAAAGATTTTTTTTTAAATTGTATATTTTGTTGAATTCCACTAAGGGTTTTACGATTCGACCGGTTTTGGCAGCTCACTGCCATCATCTGGCACAGAAGATGGCAGCTAGCTGTCGAAATCTGTTGAATATATAAGGTCTTCCGCGCTCTAGGCAGCCTGGCTGCCGCAGCCAGACCAACATATGACAGGAGGCCGCGCATTAGGCAGCCACGAATTTCTGGCTCCGGCAGCCAATAGAACACGCCTGATTGCACGGCAGCCCGTTGGCTGCTTGCAGCCAGAGCTAATATATGCGAATGTATGTGGCTGCCGTCAGGGTCAAGGTAAATAATATAAGATCTTCAACATCCATATTGCTCGACGGAATGGTCACAACTGGCCGTCGATTGACTCATTGGCTGCTATATACGAGTATAACTGGTTGCTCAATGGCTAGCCTAAGTGGAATTGAACAAAATATACATTAAAAAATATATTTTCATTATTTACAATGAACTTCTTCTACCAAATTTCTACGAGTATAACAACATAATTATTTTTAGATTAAATACGTTTGAAGTTTTTTTGGTTATGTATGTATGTAAATAATGATATGTGAAAGAGCAAAACATCTTTTATAAACATTTACAGTAATATTTCTTCTGTGTTCGCCATAACTTTGTGTTATAGATATTTAATATTTCTTTTTTTGTATACTTTGTATACAACACTCCCTATACCAAACATGTTTCGGACTAACCAGCCCTTCATCAGTGATATTATATAAATATAAATATTTAAAAATTTATAAAATTTTTACAAATATTTAAACTAATTAACCATCACCATTAGAAAAATAGACTGCCGTACTTTTCTTTTCTGGCATATTTCTCTCGCTTCCTCAACATTCATATATCGTGTAATGCACACGCGTCGATTTTTCTGACTCCTCGTTTAGGCTATCTTTGTCACATTACTTTAAAAAATAAAATATGATTTCGATAAGTCGTATTGGCAAGCCATTACGAATAAATAATATCCGACTTAAGCACGACTTACCATACGTTATGAATTTATTTTTCCTCTCTGAAATGTTGCCATCCCTAAATTTAATAGTTTACATTCACTGGCCGGGCGTTTGTGACACGGTATTGCCAGAGTTATGGACATTATTTATCGAATTTTATTCCGGTTTTACGGATTTATTTTGTTTATTGCAAATGATATAGAAGATACAAAACCAGACGAAATTGTCACGTACATTAGGATGTCAGCTGACATTTATGTTTAAAAAAAAAACACATAAATAAATAATAATGGTCCGGGGATTCGAATATTTTATCAAGCATCCGACCAAATGTATAGATCTGAAAACGTACTCAGGTAACATTGTTCATATCAAAACTGTATTTATATTTATTACGTAAAATAAATATAAATATTTAAAATATGCCATGTGAGGAGTCAGAGAAATCGACGCGCGTGCATGACACGATGTATGAATGTTGAGGAAGCGAGAGAAATATGTCAGGAAAGAAAAGTGTGGCAGACCATTCTTTCTGCCTACCCCTTCGGGGAGACGGCGTGATAGTCAGTTAGTTAGTTAGGTAAAAGTAACGCCTGACCTTATAATACATATAATAGAGAAGTATATAAAATTGGAGATATTTTACAAAACGAATTAAAATAACAATAAACGGTATAGGTAATTTTAGATTAAATATATATTTTCTTTTCTTTTTTTATATACTTTCTACACAACACAAACTTTATAAAAAAAATTAAAATAAAAAATCAAACGTTTCTCGGACACACAAGCCCTCCATCAGTGATATATGATAAATATTATATAAATATTACAAATACTAATTAATTGAAAAAATTCACGAATGTGGTCAGTTTTGACAGATTTAAACAAATAAATCACTGATGATGGGCTTGTGTGTTTCAGACATACGTTTGGTTTTTAATTTTAATTTTTTAATAAAGTGTGTGTTGTATACAAAGTATTTAAAAAAAGAAGCATTAATTATCCGCAACACAAAGTTATAACTAATAAAGAAGAAACATATTTTTCTTTCTAGTTATTCTATCTCTTTATGTATTTCTCGACATGTTTTGAAGATTTTGAAGATTTTGGTTTTGAAGACACACTTTACCATAATTACACTATCTTTGGTCTGGTGTAGAATTCACGTGCCAATAAAATGGCGGTAGATTAGCTACCTATCACAAGTCATTAGAATTAATTTGATAGGTGTAGGTACCATTTACATCGATTTGGCTTGCGCTACAATGATGTAAAGGGCAATTCAACAAAATGATAATAATATCACTTATTTGAAGCATACCTTCCAAGTTTATAAAATTACGAACCAATATACCTATTATTTCTATTTATTGTTTCTTGAATATTGATGGAAAACGTCAGTTTTCTAGAAGTATTACTATATTTTATGGGAATGATATGTTTTGCCCTTCTAACCCATTATCAAATTTGATAATGCCTTCAAATTTGAAGATGTCATTCAATATAATAAAACTTCTAGAAAACTGAGGTTTCCATTGGTAACTATTAATTATACGTATTAACGTTTGTACATATTTTTGAAATTTTCTCTTTTATTGCATTGAAAATTTACTAAAGTGCACATTGGAGACTGTACAAGCGATTGCATTCAAAACGAGGTGGAGTTAACAATAATACTTTTATTCAGTTCTTAACGAGTTTTGATTGCAATTAACAAATGCCATTTAGAAGAGAGCTTTCATTGTTACATTTATATAATTTTATGATAAAATTATTCTGAACGTATTTTTCATAATTATTCGATACGATTCTCGATGAAGAAATAATGGTAAAAAAAGTATAATTTCTTCTTCTTTCAGTGCCGTGTGAGGTCCCCCCCAACGTTGGCGATCACTGCAGCAAAGGCATCTCTGTCCTGCGACACTTGTAACAGGTTCTGAACTCTTGTAATTCCTGTCCACTTTCTAATGTTCCGCAACCTGGACAGCTGCCTTCTACCAACTCCCGGACGTACCTCCACTTTACTCATTAATATCAGTCGAAGGAATTGGTATTTTTCTCCCCTTAGCACATTGACTCAAATATGAGACCTTTCTAATTTTCACACTCGACAACAGCTCAAAGTATATGCTAAAGATGTAAACTGAACTAGAAATATAAGATGACCGAGGAAAACGTGGCACGATCAAATAAATCGTCAGCGGTAAATAATTAATGTCAGCCGTTTGAGGAGTCGGAGAACTGGACGTGGTGCATGACACTGTATATGAATGTTGAGGAAGAGAGAAGTATGTCAGGAAAAAATGTGTGGTGGTTCATTATTTATGCTACTCCTTCGGAGGTAAGTAGTTACTCACACTATTACAAATATTCTCCATTAATGAATAAACTATACCTTATCGATATTTGTTTTCTTTAGTACGAGTAGTTTCTAATTTATTTTAAAAACGTATCTCCTGCTGCAATCACATACAAAGGGTTCAGTTAACCTTCCAAATTAAAGTGTTTTTTTCTTGTGTATAATATTATACGCCTTAATTTCACCTCGATGGAGGTTTTAAATTGATGATAATTTATATATTTGAAGCGCTCTTATCAAATGACAATACATTCATCACTTACTGCATTTATGACAAGGATTTTGGGTATTTCAAAAGTAATCTTGTGTCATTCAATAACGATCCATTTGTCAAAACAATTCAAGTTTATTTGATATAAATTTTAACGTTACCAAGTACATTAGATACTAATAAATAAGTGAAAGGGAGATATCGCAATATCTTAATTATTGACGATGTTGTTTCATCTGTAATAATTCCATTGTTTTAAGCCACACATCTTTTCGTAAAGAACCAACTTTAATGGATTTAAATTTTAAAAGTTTCTAACTTTTTTGGCTTGGTAAACGTGGGTAAACCAATGCAAGCGATGAATCCATCTAGTATATATGTTAGGGGTTGTCGATATATAGAACAGACTATTTGATTGCATTATGCTGGAATTTCAGCTGATATACTAGGTTTTGGTTCTCGGATCATCATTCTAGTCATATTCTTATACCAGAATCTTACCTTTCTTATGAAAGGTTTATACCTTATTGATGTTTTTTTCTTATGTGTCACCAGTGATTAAATATTTTGTAGTGTGTTGGCTGGAGTGTGAAACCTTAATGGTTTTATTTACTCAAGTAAATTTGACTGAGAAAAAAAAATCACTACACGACAACTCCAGATAAGGCTTTTCAACTTATTCATTTTCAAAAGTGGAGTATTCAATCAATACACTTTTGTTTATGTGTTCTTATTCTTCTTCAGCTTATTCCCGTCTACTCCTGTCCAAAAGCTTCCTCCATTTGTTTTCACGTCACTCGGTTTTTAGCAGACTGCATCCAGGTTATTCCGACATGTCTGTTCAGGTCATGATTCCACCGTAGTTGCGGTCGCCCTGCACTTCTCTTTGCCGTCCACGCTCTCTAAGTCAGCAGTCTTCTTGTCTATTTTGACCTGCCCATTGCCGATTTAGAGTCGCTACCCGGTAGGTGTTGTCAGTGACCTTTGATTTTTCTCTCACCTTATCGTTTCTGATTCTGTCTTTTAGGCTTATTCCTAACATGGCACTTTGCGGCACTCGTAGTTTCTCGGCACTTTGTTGGGACAATGTTATTGTTTGTAGTCTATAAGTAGCATTTGGCAGAACACACGCTTTGGAGTTAATTTTTCAAGACACTTTTCAAAGGTTTTACACCTTCATCATGGGAAGAACGATATAAATTAGTTTATATAGTTCTCTTGATGATGAACGTGTAAAGCCTTCGAAAGATGTCTAGAAAAATAAACTCAAATGAATGTTAATTTATATATAAATCGTCATTTAATTATTGAATTATAGACCATTTAATTTATATAATATAAATTAAATTTATTTATATAAATTAATTTATATAATATAAATAAATATAATTTTAATGATTTGTTTACATAACAGTTTTTTTATAATTCATTGCCGGCAGTGTCGTAAACACATTTGACAACTATTTATAAAATTGACCCCATTAACACCTCGTTAATTTTATGTAATCCATACAAAGTCGAAAATTTTAAATTACTGATAATAACGTCAACATAATAAATAATATAGTATGTAAACAAATGCGATGTTAATTTTTCCGTAGAAGGATTAATGCTCTAAAGATAGCGATGAGTACTCTCACGTCTTCAAACACACTCTCATATTTATAGCCGATATTAAACCACGAGCATTAATACTTTGGATTTATTGTTGGCAATAAGCGCGCAGCTCACTAGAATTTATTTTTAACAAATGAAGGTGTGATTGTATTTCTTTAAGCCCGTTTTATTTATTGATTTGTGTCGATGTAAACATTTTGTTTGATTGATCGTAAAGCGAGTAATCCATGCTTATCATTAATGGTTCGAATTTCAGTAATCGATTGGCTTAAGATTATTTCTTTCCTTTACAAGGCTGGATTATGTACCGCTCGGTATTGTGTGTATCGCTTAAGTATCCGGATATCAGGGGCGTGCACTAGTATTTCATGTTTATTTACATTTTAAATTCAATTTCTGCTTCTCTTCTTCCTCAGCCTATTCCCGTCCACTCCTGTACAAAGGTTTCCTCCATTCGCTTCCATGTCACTCTGTCCTGTGCTTTGACCCTCAACTTGACACTCGTAGCAATTTTGATGCACCTCTCCCAAATTCATTCTCTCATCGTAGTCTTGGTCGTTCAATTGATCTTCTACCACTGAGTGTCCCTCCAGCATCCTTTTTGGGGTAGAGGAAGATGATTATCATGACTAAGGACATCTATGTTATGTATACGACCGTCAAACAGTTGCAAGAAGTGAACCCTTAAGTGAATATTTTTTCTTCTCTCCAATTATTGGTAGCTTAGCATGCCTAACAAGAAGTCTGTCGGAAGGATCCATGGGTAATAACCATATTCCCTGAATTAAAGAAAACGCGGACATTTTTTTCTGAAATCTCTCAATTTTTTTCTGCATCTATCACGTGTCCAGCTTGGCTGTTTTTTTATTATTATTATTTATTAATAAAAGTATAACATCAAATATTTAAATCAATTATATCAGATTAATCTCAATAGAGACGAAATTGTATTTTTATTTTGGAAACAGGATATGGTAGTCAAGGCGTTTACAGGACTTATGACCTGTCATTGGTTGGATTAAGCGATCACTTTATGTTAACAACATTTCCCGTTCCGTCATAAGTCCTGTAAACGCCTCGACTACCATATTCTGTTTCCAAAAAAAAAATACATCTCCGTCTCTATTGAGATACAATTAATCTTAAAAAAATGATTAACCCGCAATTGGTAAAATCTAGTATTTGTCTAGGAGTATTTGTATACATTCAAAAAACAAATTATATCAGAGTTAAATAAACAAACTTTAAATAAAATAGCTAATTTTTATGAAGAAGCAATCAGGTCGTGCCCAGGCTTGAACCCAAGTCACGTGGATCAAGATCTAAGCGTTTAAACCGACTGATTAATTCTTTTTATATTCTTGACTTGACTTGACTTATCAGCCGTCTGTCGTCCATTGCTGAATGTAGGAATCCCCTAAAGCACGCCACTGCCCCCTATCCACCGCCACTCTCATCCATCCACGTCCAGCAATCCTTATAATATCGTCGGTCCAAAGAGCAGGAAGACATCCAACTTACTGAATTATTTTGATTATTTATTTATATGACACATTCACCACAGGTTTATTTTTAAAATTTCAAGTACAAACAATTAGTAAATATTAAAATAATTTAAGGTTGAATAAACAAAACTAGTCCATTGTTTTGGCCGAAACACTATGATACTTTAACATTGTAAACTGTTAAATTACAAATCTTTGTTTTATGTATCACAATTGTATTTTTATTTTACGCGACAGCTGTTTTGTCAACCTATGTTGACATGTTTTTTAATTTAACAGTTTATAAACAAAAATAAATCAGTTTTACATTGAGATTGATACATGGGTTGTGTACCTATAAGTGTAGAAAAAATAACGTGAAAAAATAAAAAGTGTAGAAAAATTAATAATAAAACGGGGGAAATAACCTATAAAATAATTTTGTTTTGGAATGACTTAAATTTTAAATGAATAACTAATGAAAAATGATTTAATGAAATAATTTAAATTTTTGATAAACTTCAGATTCTTCGAAAAAATTCGAGATAATAACAAGTTTTCTTCCTCGATATCAAATTAGAATAAAGGTCGATTCAATTGTTTCGATTTGAAATAAAATGTGGTCTTAACCTTGATATCGAAGTAGGCGCCAATGCGCCATGATGCCATCAGAATAAACTTTAATCCTAACGGTCGATCACGAAGTGTGGTGTGAGAAACCTATTAAGATTCTCCTCTCCTGGTATCAAAGCACTGGCTTAACTAGCATTTGCATGCTGTCCGCCATTTGCTGGCATTAAATCTTAGAATAAGGAGCAGCGCTGTATCGAGTAGTTCAAAATCATTAAATACCAAAAAAAAATACACTAGGCGAATTTTTTTATGAAATCAAATCAATATATTTTAATAATAATACATTAGAAACGTATCACGTAAAATACCAGGAAAGTTTGTCAAATGGTTCGACTTTAATAAGACAATATACTCTCATATATCAAGAGCATTTTTTTTGCGTTTTGAAAGTGCTTTCATTAACGTCGATGTTTGCTCTTCCTAACGGTATCGCCAGAGGCATAGGCTATACAAAAATTAAAATTTATAAATTAAATTACTGGATTGCGGATGTTTTCATAAAAAATTAAAGGTTAAAGTTTGTTATTGCCCCAAATAACCATAAACACGAGAACAACGATTCGTTGATATTTTGTAAATAATTGTTGTACCCTTTGTAATTAACCCTTTCGGGGAGACGGCGTGATGGTTAGTTATTTAGTTAGTTAGTTTTGTTGTATAAATTTTCGTATGAAGCATTCACTTTGTGGTTAGACATTTTATAATTTTCTATTATTTGTATTCAAAATAAAATAAAATAAAAACATTGCACTTGGTTTTTCCCCACTATGCGGTTATTTTAATTGCCGACTAGTTTCGCTTGTACCCAAGCTTCCTCAGGGCTTCTTAATGAGGAAGCATGGGTATTTTCTTGTCTTAAAAGAGTTTCTTTTACTCGATACGTTTCATAGGTGTACTGTACATGAATTATGTCTAGTTAAACTCACAATTAAAAAATATATACATATTTACGTTCTTAAATTAAATTAAAAATTAATTTAAAAAACGGTGGAATAAAAATTATATAAACACATATGTCCGGATCGTCCAGCTGACGACAGGTGCACCATCTAAAGATCATTGTGCGTTAAATTATTTTTATTTGTTATTTTTTTTAGTTTATTTTAGATTTATTTTGTAGACGTTGGACAATCGAAGTGTGCGCGGGAGATGCCTATTGGTGGCGATGAGGTTCGCAACCCATCACACCGCGTCTCTCGTGGGGGCGAAAAGAGAAGGATGGAGTGCTGCATCGATTAAAGTGTGGCAGTCCATTATTTCTGCCTACCCTTTCGAGGAGACGGCGTGATGGTTAGTTAGTTAGTTAGTTATAAAACTTATGAAAATAAATAATACTATAAAACATATATTTCATCAAAACATGTCATGAAACATACAATAATAAATAGCGAAATAATGATTTTAAATAATAAAATAAATTATAATTTTAGAATTCCAGAGTAGTAACGACTTAAGATTTTCAAATACATGATTTTAATCACTACAATACCTGGCCACCCCTAAAACAGTGCTACCCACAAAACTTATATATGTTAAAAAAATTTACTCACAATGCCTTTGATAAAAAATGAAATGGAAAAAAACAGTGTTATTTTTTAAACTTGTAAGTTTTTTTGTAGATACTATAATGTAGTTCGCAAATTTGCAAAGTGATTTTTTACGGAGGTTTTATAGATATGCAAATTAGAGCACTATTTGCTTCATCCATCCCTGGCGAGGCTACCACAAGACGGAGTGCCTGGCGATTCTAGACAAGGGGAATGAAGATATATTGAAGCAGTCTTCTAATGAACACGCAAGTCGTGTCGGCACTAAATATGTCAAAGTAAACGCTTTTATTAACAGCGATCGCGGCGGCCTGAGATTAAAAGGTGGTGGATTTGAAAATATTGTCTCCTTGATGAAATACATTTAGGTCAGCCAGACAGCTGTTTTACCTGGAGGTATATCGGTAGGTACTAGTGAGTCTCGGTTGCCTTTCGTGTTAAGTGAGTATCTACTCTATTGTGGGTGTATGGTGTGAAGAGATAACAAAGGCAAAACAATTATTCAATATCCAGTTTACATCGGAACAGGATCTAGTAGTGAGGAGTTCTGTGAAATGTTAATTAAATAAATGTAAAGTATTCTTATGTAAATGTAAAATAATATTAATTAAAGTTGAAAATTTTTAAAAATTGTTTTTCTTTAGAATTTTCAAAACAAAAAAAATCACTAAACTAGAAAAACCTAAATATTTCCCTATCTACTTGTATTTGAAGAACCATTGGCAGTTTAATTATGCATTATGACAGAATAAGCTTTTTGTTCCTGTATTAAATCCTTAAAATTACTGTTTACAATCTGCAAAATTTAAGATTTCTTTGCAGTATAAATTAGATTTTCACCATAATTATCACCATATTCAATAATCAAAATACACTGATTTAATTATTGCTTGAGCAATAATGTTAAGTTTATTTAAATTGATGATATTTATTGTTTCTTGAACAGTGATGTAAAACTCCATATTCAATAACTAATATAAATGAAAACGTCTGTCTTCTAGGAGTTTTATTATATTTTTAGACGAAATGACATGTTTCGCCCTTCTAAAATTATAATGACACTCCTAGAAGACAGACATTCATAATCATTAAATGATGTAATACTTTATATCAAACTCAAAATCGATCTTTTGGAATTTTCTTTCATTTTTTATATTACGGATTCATCTTATGGAGGAACAATAAAAATATATATAACAACAAAAACCTTTTTTTAATATTATATATAATACTTTAAAATATAAAACGAGTTAAATCTTATTATTATTATTATTACAATTATTATAGATATTGCCATCAATTTATGCAGGATATCAACATTCTTCCTGTGATGAAGACGAACAGCGTTTCTTCATCTTTTTGGTGGTCGTTCTGGTGGTCATATATTATGATTTAAATCATATATTTAAAATACAAGTTATTTGCCAATATATAATATAATATGGCGTTAAGAGCATTTAACAAAGCCACCTTTAATATTGAGTTAAATGAATAAATCATATTAAATACCTTTCCAATACTAAAAAAAGGCAAATGAATGATATAAATATAGCAAAAGTGCTTGACTATATATACCGGCTCACCCCTGATGTGCTAGTACCTACCGTTTAAAATAACTGTTGTCGACACTCGAGTTCTTACGTGCTGTAATATTTAAAATAAGAACGTATCTATCACGTTATCTTTGAGTATATAATGTATACCGACACGTACGTGACATGCCCCATCCATCACGCGTTTAAAGGCTTATTATGAAAGATTTGTGCATCAATTTACCTACATGCGATACGATGTAGTCGATAATGTTTTCAAGTAAAATGTCCCAGAACATAACGAATGAGCATTCTTTATCCTACCATATAAATCGATCAATCATGACTTATTAATACGAAGGTACACAATTGTATTTTATATTGCTAAATATCAGTAGCTGTTCATGAGAATTTTGAATAAAAACTTACACAACAAAATTCTTTTGTCAAAATAAAAATAATTTCTGTTCAACGTCAGATTTTCGCGACTTTCACTATAATAAGATTTGTCTTCACAATTCTAATACTGGTTTAATTATTATTTTGTGTATATATTTTTTCAACTATTACGATATTTCCATACTATCAAAAAAATGACTATAAGAATTATCAAATCGTTTTTGGAATACCAAAAAAAAAACACCTGATTTGATATACAGATGAACAAAATTTTATTTGGTATTAGTATTTTTTAACTTACTAACTAACCATTGCGCCGTCTCCCCGAAAGGAGGTAGGCAGAAATAATGGACTGTCACACATTAACCGATGCGGCACTCCATCCTTCTCTTTTCGCCCCCGGGAGACGCGGTGTGATGGGTTGCGAACCTCATCGCCACCAATAGGCACCCCCCGTGCACACTTCGATCGTCCAACATTCACAAAAAATCTAAAACAAATAATATAAAATACAATGATATAAAATAAAATAACAAAATAAAAATTATTAATTACGAAATGTTCTTTTTAGATTGTGCACATATTGTGTATTTAATTTATGTTCCATGTATCCACCGTTTTTTTTAAAAATTAGCATTAATTAGTCTCTGTCAAAATTATTTTTATAAACGGAAACGTATTTTTCAAGTTATATTAAATTTAATGGAATCATATATTCCGTGATATATTGAGTGATATATTCCATATTGCCAAGGTGTTACCAAACGTAACAGTATTATCAATCAAACGATTTCATAATTATTATCGATGTCATCGAATCATTCTTCCAGAAACCATAATTATATAAAAAATATTAAAGGCTTATCTGGGTCACGTTCTACGAGGAGAAAAATATCGCCTGCTGCATCTAATTTTGAAGGGAAAATAGAGGGCCGCAGGGGACAGGGAGAATGCAAATCTCTTGGCTGCGCAATGTGAGGGAATGGACGGGAATCGGAACTGTGGAGGAGCTATTCTGGACAGCGCAGGATAGGGAAGAGTTTACCAGAGTGATCGCCAACGTCGGGGGGACCTGACAGGGCTCTTTAAGAAGAAGAAGAAAGGCCTATGGGATAGATAATATTTTATTGCAATTGGTTTATATCATGATAAAATAATATATAATATTCATGGAATTATCAGATGTGTGCAGACACATCATTTTTGATTAGTCTTCGCAATAAATTATTAAGTGATAAAGGTTATTTTTTTATTCAATGGGAATGGCATGTTTTGTCTTACTAAAGCATCGATAAAATGAGTTAAGTGTGTTGATCGAAATAAAAATCTAAAATAAATAAAAAACAAAGGAAAAGATGATTTTTAAATATCAGTGGTTTTAGAATTAAAAGCAAGGAAAAAAGTGTATTTCTAAAAAATTATATGTACGCACAAATGTATACTATAATATATAATATGTTCATATAATTTAAACTTTGCGCCACCTTTGACTTATATATGAGTGAAAATATCATATAAACGGTAGCTTATCTCAAATTTTATGCGTCATAACATTTTATACAGAATTTGAAGAATTATTATGATCAATGACATTACAATCTCCGTTATCTAAATACAGGTGTCCATATTTTTGTTATCTTGTAGGACGGTGCGTGAAAAACCCAATATAAAATTAGTTTTTCTAAACGGTATGGGGGTATTGTATATCAAATTAAGCGTTGTCAAATAAAGAGTTTTTACTTTAACAGTGTCAAGAAACCGAAGTTTGTAATTCGTATATTAAATATTCTAATAATTAAACAAATCGATAATT
This sequence comes from Lepidostoma basale, assembly GCA_022606425.2. Lineage (NCBI taxonomy): Eukaryota > Metazoa > Arthropoda > Insecta > Trichoptera > Lepidostomatidae > Lepidostoma > Lepidostoma basale. The sequence continues at coordinate 788,099 of JAHDVF020001575.1, forward strand.
ATTTTAGAACTACTTCCACTCTTCTCTTTAGTCCGACAGCGACTGGTTTCGCTAGGCTCGCTGGCATCGATAGACCATTCTATTTATGTCAGCGAATGAAAGTGTTATGTACAAAATAATGAAAGTAGAGATGGTTTGGACACATGGAAAAAATGAGTAAAGACAGAATGGTGAAGAAAGTAAACGACGTGAACGGAGCTAGAAATAGAGGAAAGCCGAGGATAACTTGTCACGGTCAAATCAATCAAATAATATATATTGGTCACGTAAGGAGTCTAAGAAATCGGCGTGCGTGCATGACACAATGTATGAATGTAGAGGAATCGACAGATGTATGTCAGGACAGAACAGTGTGGCGGTTCATTCTTTCTACCTACCCCTTCGGAGAGACGGCGTGATGGTTAGTTAGTTTATTTTGTTATAAATAATACCTACTTGTATTTTGAAATGTACAGAATTGCGAAAAATGTTGTATAATATTATGTTTAAATCATCCAATTGGGCACGTGGTTTAAAATAAAATTTAATTAATATTTAGAGTAAAGCAACAAAGCAAATATATCTGGGTTCAATAATGCAAGGTTTAAATTCTCGCTTCTACAGAGACTCTCGGGGGTAGACGGATCAAAGGTTCGGAAGATGGATTGTGAGGTCGGCATAAGTGGAGACCTTGGTCAAACCGCTGAATCGTTTTGTCACACAACCTGTTGATCTTCTCCGAACAAATTTACTTATACTTATAGTTGAATTGGTATAGATATATTAGGTACACTAAAATGTAATAGTGTGTGATTATGTTGTCGTATTTAGACGCTTAAAGAAAACATTGGATGCCATTATAAATATTTATTATTTCTTAAACGATGATGTAAAACTCCATATTAGATAATTAATACGAATGGAAACGCCTGTTTTCTAAACGTTTTAATAACAATAATAATAATAATTTGCTTACTTTTAAAGCACCGTTTTGGTGATGTAATCACCTCAAGGGCGCATTAAGGCGTGTTTTAAATCTAAATGTGAACGCTGCATCTGATTGATATTCGCGATCGATTAGAAAGTATAATAGAACAAAATATGCAAGTTTTAAATTGGGTATAAAATATGAAAAAGCTGGGTTTTCAGCTTGGATCTGAAATCTGTCGGATCATTTATGCATCTGAGGTGTGAAGGAATATTGTTCCAAGCTGATAGGCTGGCTACCGCAAGCGCTCGATCCCCGAAATTTGTATTAGGGCAACGCTTTGGCTCAACTTGTTCTATTGCCGAGGAGTTTGCCGAGCGAACTGTGGATTTATGATTTATGTGAATGACATGTTATGATTATAATTATAATGATTATAATTTATGTGGCGATGAGGTTCGCAACCCATCACACCGCGTCTCCCGCGGGGCGAAAAGAGAAGGATGGAATGTCGCATCGGTCAAAGTGTGACACTCCATACTTTCTGCCTACCCTTTCGGGGAGACGGCGTGATGGTTAGTTAGTTAGTTAATAATTTACGTGAAAGACATGTTTCGCCTGTCTAAGGCATTATCAAATAACATTTGATAATGCCCCAGACAGGTGAAACACGTTATTCACTTATTTTAAGTACTCTTCCGTATTACGAAATGTGTTATCTATTTATTTTAAGATTTATTGTTAAGTGAACCCAAACTTGTAACCGGTCAGCCTTTCTTAATTTATGGGGCCCTTGTCAATGGACGCAATTTCTAATAGACAGTACAATTAGGACAATATGGTATGCATCATGGGAGGCGTATAACATTTCCCGCAATGTTTTTGTTGGCATTTAAGGAATCATATTACGGGTGTTTCTCCCATGATATTGATTTAAGTATTCAACCCTACATGTTATTTAAGATTAAATTTTTTGTACAGTCCGAAGACCATTATTTAATTTGGTTTATATAGAAACACCCCCTCCACCCAGAACCAGAGCTTTTCAGAATTTCATACAGGGAGCAACATAATTTTTCTTTTCTTACTATTGAAGTATTTTAAGGGTCGACGACGCATTTCTTTGTGTAATTTATTATATTAATTTATAATAAACAATCAATAATAAATAAATATTAGGTTTTAATTTTATATATAATATGTTATAGTCCCAACAACAACGGGTCCGTAACACATAATTTCAAATAAAACTTCTAGGAAACCGACGTTTTTTCGTATTAATTAATCATTTTAATATTTTTTCTTAAGGGTTAAATAAATTGAAATATTTATTGTTTTCTACTAGTCTTCTATGTTCGCCATACTTTGTGTTGTAGATGTTTTATTTGTCTTTTTCATTTTTTATATACTTTGAATATACAATACTATGAAGATTACATATCAGACATATTTCGGACAACCAGTCCTTTTTCAGTAATACATATTGTAAAGATACATATTTAAAATATTATAAAATTATTTTCAAATATGATCAATTTTCACATATATTATTATTTTATATATGTTTTAGTTTAAAATCTTTACAACATCCGTCAAAATTGATCATATTAGTAAACTATTTTATAGTATTTTAAATTTGTATCTTTATAATATGTATCACTGAAAAAGGACTGGTTGTCCAAAACATGTCTGATGTGTAGTTTTAATAGTGTTGTATATACAAAGTATATAAAAAAAGAAAAAGACAAATCTCTATGAATATTTTGAAAAACTCGGCAACCTCGTTTTCAGGGTCAATGTTATCATGTAAATACTATGACTTCGAAAACAACTCATAAGAAATATTTAAAAATGTTATTATAAATTAACCGTTTTTCAAAAGAGGTAGACAGAAATGATGAACCACCACACTGCTCTATACAGTCACACTGTCATGCACGTAAGTCGATTTCTATGACTACGTGGCTGACATTCTTAAAACACATCATGCCACGATTTCCTCAGTCGATATATGAAAAAAAAAATAATAAAAAAACCGTCGGTATGTAATAGAGTGGCCGTCTATTTCCTTTACCTACCCCTACAGCGGAGCGGTATGGTGTTAATTAAGTTCGTTTTTGTTCTAATGAAAGATTTTATGTTGTCCGAATATTAATAATCATTTTGTCAAAGTATTTCTAGTATTTATTCTGTTTTTCCATTTCACGTGTTGCATTAAAAGAGCTTATCTCTGTTTATTCGTAAGGGTCGGCGAGCTTTTTCGTGAAATTAAGGGGAGAGGGATGAAATGATGATGAAAGATGTTTCATCAATACGTGCTGATGGAATTGTAGTGATACTTTCCCGTGATACACGGAAAATCGGGATATATCAGAGAGCATTACTCTTTTATATGGTGGGTTGGTTGATACTGCATATATGCATAGTATAATATAAATAACACCTTCAGAAATTGATTAATTAAAATATTTTCAGTTTCATATACTCGTATTATATTTATATATAAACTAACTAAATTAATATCGCGCAGTTTCCCCGAAGGGGTAGGTAGAAAGAATGGACCATCACACTGTTTTTGCCTGACATAATTCTCTCACTTCCTCAATATTCATACATCTTGTTTCGCACGCACGTCGAATTCTCCGACTTCTTACGTGGCCGACTTTCAATATTTGATTTATTTGATCATGCCACGTTTTCCTCGGTCTAACTCTATTTAGGGTTCCGTTTATATCGTTAATATATATTTTGTACCATTCGATAAAAAAGATTTACAATTATTTTATAGCGATATTAATCGTACGATATAAAAAAATATATAACAAAACTTCTAAGACAACTATCGCGGCAATGATGTTGACTGCGAGGAGCTTAAAGAAGCTTCCAAGCCATGAAACTTCCGGTGCCTACCATTTAGTAATAAAAATCCGGTTGTGTCAATTTCTGCTTTTACATATATGATATATGAACCCATTTTTATTTAAACTATTATAGTTATAAAATGTATGATTATTATTTGATAAATGAATGTACAACCGTATTCAAAATATTCCTAAATAAGTCGTTTTATATTAATTCTCTCATTTATTTATATAATATATTTTCTGATGAATAACTTTAAAAGTGCGCCATTTTGTTAAATAGATTACCCCTAGGGCGCACAGTATAAATACTAACCGAACAGTACAGTCTTGTTATCCACATAGTAAATACTAACAGGAAGATTCAATTTCAACGGACCCACAACGTTGAAAGCACGTCAATCATGTTGAACTAATTAGGCTGCATAATTCAGTGCTGGAATTTACAAAGGAGCCAGATAATTTACTTACTTACTTACTTCCTATGGCCATATAATTCTTGAAGAGTTTTAGCCTCCTAGATCCTGCGCCTTTTGCTCCCAGCAGTCCGATTCGCCTTACCTAGCCAGGTCAGCCATAACATTGTCCATCAGGCGCTGTCTAGGCCTTTCTAGAGGTCTTACTCTAGTCAGTATAGATGCGTACAGGGTCTCTTGATTGCTCTGGTCTCTTTGGCTCGGCATATGTGCCCAATCCATGCTAGGCGACCTGGTCCTATGCCTCCAAGTTCCCGCTGCAACACCGGGTCTGGGTCCCAGGATCTTTCTAAGTATCCTATTCTCAACCAGTAGATTATTTGTTGTTCTTTTAGAGTCATTTTCCATCACTCAGAACCATATATCACCACTGGCCAGACGATGGTGTTTCTGGATAGAAGCTTCGACTTTAGGAACGATCGCAGGGGGCTCCAGCTCGTAGACCTTTTTTTTAGCCAGATAACATAAGTAAAAAATGAGTTTTTGATCTCAATTGCTTTTAAATACAAATGCCAATAATTGTGCAAAGGTGTAAAGTGATTGAATAATAATATTGAGTTTAAACGTCCCCTTATATTTTCTTATGTATTTTATTATTATTTTGTTGAATAGTTCTTTACATCATTAAAGCATGAGTTAAATCGATGTAAAAGGTATAGCTGGTATATTGATTTTCATGACATGTGATAGGTAGCAAATCTATCGACGTTTAAGCTCGTACCAAATCCTATTGACCGAGTGAATTATACACCAGACCAAAGACAGTGTTAGAATCACACTGTCATTGCTGGGAATCGAACCCGGGATTTTTGGTGTGGAAGACATAGCTGTAACCACTTTGCCACGAATGTCGTCAACAATAATATATTGCCTTAACATTGATGGATACCTCAGGGATGCAATATAAATGTTGCGATTTTATTTAATCTTAATAGATGGCGCTAGTGTAGATTGACCTAAAAAATATGAAGTATTCTTAACATAGTAGCATATACGAGTATACATCTTTCAAAAATTTGTCAGACGTGGTGGTCGTAAGAAGGGGAAATGGGAAATGTCGTATTACATAAAGCGATCGCTTAACCCAACCAATGACAGGTCATAAGTCCTGTAAACGCCTCGACTACCATATTCTGTTTCCAAAAAACAATTTACATCTTCGTCTCTATTGAGATACAATTAATCCATAATTGTGATTTTATCTATGATGCGTAGTCTTTATGTCCTTTTTATTTTATGTTATTAAAAAAAAACTTATTATGTAATAGTATGGTTGTAGACGACTTGTATTGAAACATCTGTAATGTTTGTAATCTTTGTGTAAATAAATGAAATAAGCTTTAGTTTGTAATAATTAACCTTTTTTTATGTCCTACATTTAAGGTAGTCTGGTAACTTAAGCCGATTTTCGTGTCTTTTTTGGAGGGCGTTTTTTAGTAGAAAAATAAAAATGAATCGTTTTGGAAATTTAGGATGTTTTTATTAACATATTAAATATACAAAAAAAAAATGTTGAAAAAATGTAATAGTTTATTATTATTATTATTATTAATCGAAGTTGGCACCTCGAAAAAAAAGCGAGTGGGTGGCCCGGGTGATTTTGGCTCTTGATGTTATCTGAAATAAAAAATTCTTGAAAATTTTCAATCTAAAGACATGTCATTCTGGTCGGAACTACAGAAGTTATTTTTCATGGATAAATAAAAAACAGGCGGACTTTGAAAAAAAAGTCAGCAAAGAAGGGTTTGTAAAATAAAAAGTTATGGGTGAAAATTTGTCTCGGTAGTTCCGACGAGAACGACATGTCTTTAGATTAAGAATTTTTAAGAATTTTTGATTTCGGATAACATCAAGAGCCAAAATCACCCGGGCCATCCACGCGCTTTTTTTCGAGGTGCCAACTTCGAATAATAATAATAATAATAATAATAAAATAATAAGCTATAAATTTTTTTCAAAAAGTTTTTTTTTCGTATCTTTAATATAATAAAAAACATCCTTAATTTCCAAAATGATTCATTTCTATTTTCCTATAAAAAATGCCCTTCAAAAATACATGAAAATCGGTTTAAGTTACCAGACAATTTAGAAATTTGGAAATAACCAGTCTTCAATTATCGGCTCTCTTACTTGACAATAGCTGTGTTTGAAAGAGTTGTCATCAGAAAACTCAATATTTTCTGACAAACTGGAGTACCTCACAGGCGTCACGTCCCCTCGTGGTCACGTGGCCTGGCGGACGACGTCTCGGCGTCACGTGCTGGCTTTAGTGCGGTCCCGGAGACACGCGTGGCGCTGAGGACCGCTGTGAGATCACATCAAATCAGAAAACGAATTAGTTAACAAGTCTTTGGGTGATTCGGAGATATTGACCGCGGTTACTTTTTACAAGGAAAATTTCAAGATAACAATGTTTATATTCATGACAGTATTTTTTTTAAGTATCGTATGTAAATTGTACAAAATTAATCAATGAGGTTACATTTCAACGTATGTATTATTTTTCGTGATAAATTTAAGTTGTTAGCACTGGAATTCAATAATGACGATTTTTTTATAAATTAAGTGTACAGAATCAAACCGTAGAACTGACAAAAAATGGTGTAAGCAGAATAAATACGATAGAGATGAAATGCCTTAGACCATAGGTTTCCAATCTTTTCTGGGCCACCGCCCCGTTTACAAGAATAATAAACGTTCAACGCCACCTTCCCATAAAAGTTATTCCAAAAAGGTAAAATGATTACAATACATACAATAACAAAATAAACCAATATTTAAGTTTAATTTGCTTTATTAGTACCTACGTGATTAGCGTGTTTTTTTTTCCGTCTTTTTAGACTATATTTTTTTATCTGCCCACGCTGTCTATTTTTTCTGGGTCTTCTACTACCCCATTGAAAGTCTCAAACACCCATAAGGAGGGTGTTATCGCCCACTTTGATAACCTAGGCTTTACACGTACATATGTGTGTAAAACGATACAAGTCAGAATTTTAAATGCTGATATCAGGAATGAATGTAGAACGGAAGAAAGCATCTTCTTCTTTCGGTGCCGTGCCAGGTCCCCCGAACGTTGGCGATCACTACAGCAAAGGTATCTCTGTTCTGCTCCACTTGGATTCAGGTTCTGAACTCTTGTAATTCCTGTCCACTCTATAATGATCCGCAGCCAGGACAGCTCCCTTCTACTAACTCCCCGACGTCCCTCCACTTTACCCATTAATATCAGTCGAATGAGGTGGTATTTTTCTCCCCTTAGCGCATGACCCAAATATGAGACCTTTCTTATTTTCACACTCGACAACAGCTCTCTATTGACTCTGGCTCTCTGTAGTACGTCTGCATTACTGACCCTATCGGTCCACGGTATACGGAGCATTCTGCGTTATATTCACATTTCGAACGCCTCCAACCGGTTTTTTACATTCACTTTTAGAGTCCAGGTTTCGCAGCCATATAGTAGAACAGACCATATATAACATTCAATCATTCTTTGTCAGAGTTTCAAGTTAAGATTATCGTTGCAAAATAAGGTTCTCATTTTATTAAATGCAGCTCGTGCAACTTCAACGCCAGAGTGAAGAAAGCATAATGAAAAAAATTACGAAAAGATCAATGAGTTCAATGAGTAACTTCGCAGAATTGTGCGGATCCCACGGACTGACATGGTCACCAACAATGAGGTGTTACATAAAGCTAGAGTATAAATATAATTGTTGTCTCATGTAAAGACTAGAAAAATGGCATATTTGGAACACATTCTCCGCAACAAAAAATATGGTCTGCTGCACCTCATCATGAAAGGGAAGATTGAGGGTAGACGTGGTGTAGGAAGATCCCAGATGTCCTGGCTGGAAAACATCAAAGAGTGGACTAGAATTCGGAGGGTGGGGGAGTTGTTCCAGCTAGCACAGGACAGACAGGACCTGACATGGCACTTTGAGAAGAAGAAGAGAATAATCAATGAGTTGGTGTGGACACCGCGCATAAATGAAGAAAGAATCGTTAAGAAAGATAACGAAGTGAATGGTTTACAGACTTGGACTTGGACTTGGATCTTCTGGCTTACAGAAGTTCAGCTCTAATGGCTATTCCTCTTACGTCTGTAGGAAACATTGTTGTAATGTGATTTGGTAATTGTTTTATGATGGGGATAAATGTATGGCCTGGAGTGTCCCTCCGAATGAGGGCGAGGGAGAGTCCACGCTATTACTATTAAAAAAATAAAATTTTATCACATCATATTGTACGCAATAGAGATCTATCAAATCTTGCACTTGTTATTATTTACTTTTATGTACTGAATAACAAAGAATACAATAACTAAGGACAAATATTATTGTATGAAAACGTATACAGGTGTACGTTATATGAAAATATAACATTATACCGAGGTAAAGAAATTCCATCAGTCGAAAAATCTCGATTTTAGCGCCTCTGTCAAATAAAGGAACTTCGCCCTAAAAAAGCAATCTACCTTTGGCGTGGAGTGCGGAGCTTTCACAACGCGATAAGGCTACGTCAAAGGGAAAAATAAAGAGCAATAACAATATGCCACAAACACGCTTCGGTTTATTAACCCCCCAGTGACCCACTGGGGTGGTTAGCGGACCCCATTTATGATCATTCTCTCGATATATTAAAGCAATAATTTACCACTGTGAAAGCGAGTTTTTGTTTAAATATGTATTTGTTTGTGTTGAAACAAATGAAAAGCTTTTGAAAATCATAATTAAAATAAAATGCATGTATTAAGACGAACGTTTTTTTATTTTGAATTTAGGTAATGTGACTTCTTTCAATAACTCGACTTTTTTCGACTTCTTTCGAACTCTTGACGATAACTAGCCCAGTCATATGGTGCAAAAACTCGTGGTTGTAGTTTTAAAATTTAAATTAAGAAATGTTTTAATTTTGAAACACTGTTTTTATATGGTACACCTCACAACTTACAAATCAATTATTATGGAACATTTTGAATTGCATTAATTAAGATTTTCTGATTAATGCTTACACCTAAACCTAATCTTAATAGATGGCGCTAGTGTAGATTGAACAAAAAAAGGTGAAGTGTTCCTCAACATATTAGCATATTTCAAAAATTTGTTAGACGTGGTGGTCGTAAGAAGGGCTGAAATGGAGAATGTTGTATTACATAAAGCGATTGCTTAACCCAACCGTTGACAGGTCATAAGTCCTGTAAACGCCTTGACCACCATATTCTGTTTCCAAAAAAAACAAAACAATTTCCATCTTTGTCTCTATTGAGATAAAATTAATCCTTAAGAATTATTAAGGGATTGTTGTGACAGCGGATCAGTAAAAGAGCTGCTGACTAACTGCTATAGACATAGATGGGGTATCCACCGCTTATCCGAGGCTTTTATAGGCGCAGCGGTGCCCTTTCGTCAGCCCTGCTCAATCATTTTTTTGGCCCGTCCTCCGTTCATCCGGGACCAACGTTATTTGTTATTTAATTTTCGAAAATCAAAGAGACACTAGGACACATTTAAACTACTCTATTTGACTAATAGCTCTTACTGCTCTACTTTGATATAACTCTTGAGCTTTCTCTACATCCATACATCGTAACATGCATGCACGTCGATTTTTTTGACTTCGTAAGTTTTTCCGCCGCTTTTAAGTATTGCATTAATTTGGTCACTTTCCTTAGTCTTCCACGACTTCTCTTTCCACTCACATTGCTTGTATTCAACATTTTAACCCTTCTTCTCTCGTTCAAATGATCTAAATCCTTTTTTAATTTTACTTATGATCCTCCGGATACCATCCACCTGGAAGATCACCTACGAAATGGAGGGACAGATAGACCTCATCATCCAAGGAGGTATGATTTTCTGTGCCACAGATAATCAGATCAATTAAAAGAAGAAGAAGAAAAATAAATAATGGTATTAATCCAATTGGTAAAATATTAGAGTCGTTGTTCGAAAAATCAAATCGGTTGTTGTAAATAATGTAATAAAAAATGAAATATTTCCACATGGTATGAATTAGAGGTAAAATAAGATATTAAGTAATTAAAAAATAAAGAAAAATAAATTGGTTTCTTAAGGGTTATTGCTGTGACCACGGTTGAGTGACGTTTTTGGAAAACGTATTTTAAGTAAACAAAGAAAATTAATTGTGAGAATAACAAAGTAAGGTTAATTGTAATAGCAAGTTCAAATTAACATCACGTAAGATGGATTTTAAAGCAATTTCCATCAAAACTACGTGTACGGTTTTTCATAAAAAATATATTATGGTTTACTTAAGTTATTAAACTTTGGTTATGTATTAACAGTACTATGAATAATACGAGTATATGTAATTGACGTTAACGGAATAAGAAAAAGAGGGAGATAGAGGAGAGCAAAGCACCATCAAAACAATTGAATATGAAATATCGATGTACGTGCATGACACTATGAACGAATGTTGAGGATTCGAGAAAAATATGTCAGGAAAGAACATTGTGGCAGTCTACTTTCTGCCCACCCCTTTGGAGAGATGATCACATGGTAAATATAATAATAATAATATAATAAATTGGATGATTTATAGAGCGCCATTAAATAAGATAATATTGATACAAACGTTTATATTCCGAAGGTTTTACTATATTTTATGGAAGTGACATACTCGTATGTCACCTTGCTAAGGTAATTTCAAATGAAAATCACATTTGATATTGCCCTAGAAAGGTGGAAATGATCCGCTTAAAATATATAAAAACTTCTAGAAATTTCATCAAAAATTAAAAACTGAATTAGATATTAATAATAATTGTTCGTTGAGCAACATCAAAGTCTGTAAGGTGTCCTACTTGGGCCATGTTCTGAGAGGCGAAAAGTACGCACTATTACATCTGATCTTGGAGGGTAAGATTGAGGGGCGACGAGGTGTTGGGAGAAGGCGGGTTTCCTGGCTGAGGAACATCCGAGAGTGGACGGGGCTAAGGACTGTGGGGGAGCTGTTCCGAGCTGCCCATGACGGGGCGGCAGGGTGAAGGGTGATAGTCAACGTTGGGGAGACCTGACAGGACACGGAAAGAAGAAGAAGAATAATCAAACAATAAAGGTTTATAAGATGCAACATATTATTTTATTTCGGATTATGCATAACCCACCTGCCAATGGTTATGCCGGTAGGTAGAACAGTACTTTTTAAACTATGTCACTTAAATTTCATGATAGTGTAGCTCACAATCAGTGTTGAAATTGTAAATGCTTTTACTATAAATACTTTGTTATATATGTCATGTTTTGGTCTCTTTCAATTTATTTTGTAAATGTGTTATTCATTATTATTTACTTAAAACTTTTAATCTGTATCTTAGGTGTACTGGAACCTTAAATTATGTAGTACTTTTGTTAAATAATATACGAAAAAAAAACCCCATTTTTTAAGAGATATAATATTTTATATTAACAGTAATCAAAATATTGTGTCTTCTATATTCGCCATAACTTTGTGTTGCGGATGTTAAATGTTTCTTTTTTATATAATTTGTAAACAACACACACTTGTGTGTGTGTGTGTGTGTGTGTGTGTGTGTATGTGTGTGTGTGTGTGTATGTGTGTGTGTTTGTGTGTGTGTGTGTGTGTGTGTGTGTGTGTGTGTGTGTTGAATAGACGGCCTTCGTGGCAGAGTGGTTAGAAGCTCTGAATACCATACCGAAGGTCCCGGGATCGATTCCCGGCGATGGCAGTGTGATTGTCACATTGTCTTTGGTCTGGTGTGTAGAATTCACGTGACAATAAAATGGCGATAGATTGGCTACCTATCACATGTTATGTGGATCATCAATATAATAGCTAAAAATAATGTGTATACAGTAATTGGGTTTAAGCTACCTGTTGTATACAAGAAAAAAATACAAAGTTTATAAAAAAGAAACATTCAAATATTGCCGTTCATTATTTAAAAAAAATTGTAAAAGTTAACTGTTAACAAATAAAACATATTTTTTTAGTTGATCAAATAGCGATTGTAATAAATATATCAAAACACACAAAAACAATAAAATACGACCAATTACACACTACCAAAAAGATAAATTATCATAAAAATTAACAGTTCTGTCTTGAACACATTCTTGCCCATGCGAAATATTTTGAAAGTATTTAAAATAGTATCCATAATTGAAAAAAAAGGAAAGTAACAATATGGTTACATTTGCGCCAAATGGTTGCTCCGACCATATAAAAAAATATATTTATAATATATTTTATAATAATATATTCATAGATTTATTTAACTTGTTCTTTTATCTCGACTGGTTTTGGTATATCGCTGTTGTCTTTAATGCTTACTTTGTGGTCGCACGTTATAATTTACTACCCTTTTTTTGGTTTTTTATACCACTTAATTCTATTCTTCTTTGAATATTTTCCTGTATTGGTATTAAAATATTGTTTAATTTTAAATTTTGAAATATTCTTTGTGTAAATGAAGTTTTTAAGAAATAATGTGGAGATTGATTACTTTAGTTAGCTCATTTGGTCTATTTAATTCCGACGAATTCATCAATGATAACTAACTAACTAACTAACTAACCATCACGCCGTCTCCCCGAAAGGGTAGGCAGAAAGAATGGACTGTCACACTTTTATTGATGCGGCACTCCATCCTTCTCTTTTCGCCCCGCGGGAGACGCGGTGTGATGGGTTGCGAACCTCATCGCCACCAATAGGCATCTCCAGCGCACACTTCGATCGTCCAACACCCACAAGATAAATCTAAAACAAATAATATAAAATACAATGATACAAAATAAAATAACAAAATAATAAAATAATAATTTAACACAAAATGTTCCAATTAGATGGTGCACATATTGTCTATTTAATTTATGTTCCACGAATCCACCGTTTTTTAAATTTAGCACATAATGTAATAACACATAATATTTTATTCGATGTTGCACATGTTGACATGGACGATCCGGACTTTTGTGTTTATTAAATTTATGTTACACGTATCCACCGTTTTTTAAATTAGCTGTAATTAGGCACTTAACCAGCAAGAACTTTAAAATAATATTGAAAAAATTATTCAAATTGTCATTGGAACAAATGAAAAATTTATTTTTACACCTGTCAAAATTCTTTATAAAAACGATCAAGGATAAACATAAAAAAACTGTTGGAATACTTTGACGTGCCGTATTCGCGTGTTCGCTTTTCAAATTACGAATTTTCGAATTGAATTAATATTTTATTAGTCATGTTACAAGTTTATTAGCACACCGTATTTTAGCGATTCACTATCAATAAGTTTCTTTAAGTTTGAACCCATAATAACCTCCATACTTAACTAATTAATTATTTCGCTTTGATATGAAACAGCAAATTAATATTTAGAAAATTTACATATATAAAGTTGATTAGCAAAAACTGTTATTATTCCCAGTTTTTCTCTCGTACATTAATTTTGGGCACACCTCCGCAAATTCGTTACTACAAATCAATTTTGATTTCTTTCTAAGAGGTAAATAATAATGAGTAAGAGCTTAAAAATAACTTAAATAAGGAAAAAAAAATTTTTTTATTGCATTCCATTTTAAGGCTGAACTGTAAGCTTCCTTAAATACAATGAAAAGTGATTCACCAAAGGTTACGTCTTAATTTTACCAAGTATGATGTTAAATGTATACATTTTTCATGTATTACGCAATATGCTGTAGTTTATACATAAAACACTAATCATTTATAGAAAATTCCGTTTCTTCATTTATAAAAAATATTTATAGAGTAAAAATAAATCGTTTTCCAAGGATTGCATCAATGGTGATAAACATTTTAAAAACAAACGTTTTCGTCAATTTTTATACTTTATATATTTAAAATCATTGTTACATGAATTAATTATAAGCTTTAATTAAAACACAGATTTTTACACTTTTGTAATATTTTTTTCCGACATGTTTCAAAGGTTTAATACCTTCATCATCGGGAAAATTGTAAAAACGGTTTAAAAGTGTTCTAATTCATAAATAGACAATATGTGCACTATTTAAAAAAAAACATTATGGGTTAAATTATTTTTATTTTGTTATTTTATTTTATATCATTGTATTTTATATTATTTGTTTTAGATTTATTTTGTGGGTGTTGGACGATCGAAGTGTGCGCGGGAGATGCCTATTGCCGGGAGAGGGCGAAAAGAGAAGGATGGAGTGCCGCATCGGTTAAAGTGTGGCAGTCTATTCTTTTTGCCTACCCCTTCGGAGAGACGGCGTGATGGTTAGTTAGTTAGTAAATCATAAAAAAATCGACATTACGGAATTCCTCAGTGTTAACGCTTTAAGTTTATCAAAAAATGCATAATTTAAATAGAATCTAAATAAAGGTTAACGCAAAAGTCTTTATTATTACAGTAAATATCTGTTTATAATAAAAAGTTATCAATCACCGAACACCCAGGTTTTAAAAGAAGTTTCCACAAACAAAAAGTGACATCTCCCGGATAATAAATTATTAATATTCATGCCTCGTTTCTTACGTATTTGTGAAATGACTTGAGGTTCTCCTTCCGCCTTGACGTTTGGAAGAATTAGGACCATTTGTCTCGGTTCCCGCTCTCTGCAGGCGACGCCGACGCCCCCGGAGCGAGAACGGCGCCGCGCGGAAAGGCGTCGTTATGAAATAGGTCATTTCGGAATTGAGTGGCGGGTCTTGGCGGAATGATTAATTCCTTGCACCTCGCGCCGCGAGTGAGGTTATTAATCAAAAGCGAGAAAGGTTACGTAAAAAATAATTACGGGCCGTGATAAATATTGTGAATACTTCCGAGTAATGCGGTGGGCGGCGGGGAGGGAGATAATGACAAGTGAATTGGGGGAAATTAGAACTTTGTCTGGAAGATTGATTGAGTGGTCATTAATTCATTTCATGAAGCATTTGAAAGGTTGATTATCGACTTGAGCTATTCGCTGCTTCAATGAGAATAATATTATATTTGTGAAGCTTGGAGATGCCAGAAGAAGGATGAATGTAGGATAAATGTCGTAGAAATAAAAAAGATTGTGTGAAAACAATATGTGAAGAGCAACAAAGTCGAAAATATTTAAATGTATTTGTGAAGTTTGCAGTTAGCACAATAAGGATGAAATTGGTTTTTTTGATGTAGGAATGAGATCACTAAGAAGATTGTGTTAAAAAAACAATGTTTGATTAAATACGGAACGAAGAAGTAAGAGCGGAATGTACGGCGAATGTATGCGTCCTAAAAAAATTTAAAAAGAGTCACTAAGATAGTTTGGATATATGGAATGAATGGATGATTAAGAATGATTAAAATATTGTGAACGAAAAAAGAAGCGGAGGAAAGCCAAGGAAGATTTGGAATAACCCAATTAATCAATTACAAAAAGGCGGTAATGATCAAAGACAGAATAGTCGATGAGCGTGCCAGTCATGGTAAGTGAATGTAGAAGAGGCACGAGCGTTTTGTCAGGATAGACAGTGTGGTGATTCATCCTCTCTGTCTATACCTCGACAGACTGGCCTTTCGGTCTGACTGACCAGTCTGTCTGTCGATGCCAGCGAGCATGGTGAAACCGATCGCTGTCGAAATAAAGACCAATGCGGAAGTAGTTATAAAAACATCGTTTTATTTAATTATTACTAGCTGACCCGACGAACTTCGTACCGCCTCAGAATCAATAAATGTTGTGTTAACTTGTAAGCTAAATTTAATTCACATTTTTATTGAATTACAATTAATACTTAAAATGAATTAAGTTCATGAAATGTGCAAAAGTCAAAATTAAAAATATTAATTACAATGGAATATAATTCACGTGGAAGCCTGCATTAATACTTAAAATGAATTATAAATTGTTTAGTAAAAACATTGTTTTATGTATCACAATTGTGTTTTTATTTTTTCGCGACAATATATTCAACCAAAGTGGAATCTACCAGATTAATTGTGAGGATTGTGATGCCGTGTATATTGGAAAGACGGGTCGATCATTTTGAAGAGGTTATATGAACACAACATTTAATACAAAAACAGAATCATTGTGTGAATTTTGACCATCACTTCATTCAATAACCAAATTCCAGCTTATTCCCCCTTAGTATATATGTAGTACATTAAAAACTTTTCCTTTATACAATCTACCAAAAAAATATTAATACTACCTTCCATTTTTGTCCCTTTCTTACTAATGTAATCTGCTTCCTTATAATGTTTATCGTCTTTAATATATTAGGATTCATCGTTTTTGACTCTATATTATGTATGATTGTTCCTTCTAATTACTGTTTGAATTATTATTATGATTATTATCATTCTTATTATTTTATTATTATAAATAAATGAATTTAATACAACAACACAACAACAACAACAAACCATCACGCCGTTTCTCCGCAGGGGTAGGCAGAGAAAATGGACCGCCACACTACTCTATCCTGGCACACCTCTCTGGCTTCCTCCACATTCATACATCGAGTCATACACGCACGTCGATTCATCCGGCTTCTGACATGACCAACCTTTAATATTTGATTAATTTGGACATGCCATGTTTTTCTCGGTCTACCTCGACTCCTTACTCCATTTACATCGTTAACGTATACTTTTTTAACCATTCTTTCTTCACCCATGCGCTCCATATGTCCGAACCAACGCAACGAACCATTCATAATTTTGTTCATAATACCTTCTTTCGCTCTACATTCCTTCCTAATATCAGCATTTGAGATTCTGTCATACATCGTTCTACCACACATACGTCTTAGGGACCTCATCTCTACCGCATTTATTCTGCTCTCATCTTTCTTCTGTCAGTTCCATGCTTCGCTTCCATACATAAGAGTTGGGACCAGAACTCCATTGTGAACGGCCATTTTCGCTTTCATTGATAAATCATTGTTTCCAATAACTACTTTTAAAGCTCCATTCACTTTGTTACCCGCACCAACCCTTTTTTCAACATCACTGTCCGTTCGGCCATCCGCTGTGAACATGCTACCTAAATACACAAATTCCCTCACCTGTTCCAAGTTCTCTTCATTTACTTTATATTACAAACTGTCATTTGCTCTTCCCTTTCAAAAACTAACACCTTTGACTTTCCGACATTCATCAAAACACGTTAAAACAATTAAATAGCAGACAACATACTTTTGAATAAGTGTGATCCATCAATGAACTCCGTTTTCATCATTAGCATCATCATATTCATCATCTGAAGAGTTTGATGATTCAGTGTCCCTATCAATTGAAAAAAGAAATTCCTCGTCTTCATCTAGCCAAATATTTCGTTTATTAAGTACTCGCGGCTGAATTTCCTATGGTAACAATTCTCTGGACCGAATGTACACAGATACACCTATAAAATCAATACAAAATATACAATACGTATTTTTATTATTATTCACTAATCATAAATCGGTTATTTAATCTCTACGGAACACTCATCTGTCATCTTTTTCGAATGGTAGGTATTAATGGCGCAAATATTCTCTGCTCTCCTTCACAAAAGGGGTTTAACTTTTAGAATAGTCTCTCTTATACTGATTTTTATAACTTTGGGCATTGTTAATCTAAAATTAATAAAGAAAACCAAAAATCCCGGCGACGATTAAAAAATAACCTCAAATCTTTCACATTGAGTATTGACATCTGGCATCAACAATACACCACCTACGGGCGTTTTTTCGAAACTAAAATGGAAGCCATGATGTTTTTTGTACTTTGTCTCAAAAGTCAAATTTAGTCAAACGTACGACAAATATAATTAATTTTAAATCATTTAAGTAATTTTTTCAAATGTTTTAATAATTATTCTGTTATCCGGAACGGAGACAAATCCAGCAAATATAAGATCTTCAAAATTGGTCCAGCCGTTCTCGAGTTATAAATGGTGTAACTAACACGATTTTTGACTTTGTTTTATATATATAGATTTCAAACAAATAATATTTATTTTGACTTCATTTTGTCATACCATATGCTCCTTAAATCATCCAGCTTTCAAACTTCCGATGCTTTGAATTTATTTTTTGAAGTTTTCACTTTTTACCGTGTTACATCCTTTGAAGTCATAAAGTGACTCGAAATGGAAAGTAGTTTTTGTATGTAGGATTTTCTCTTCACCTGACCTACATTTTTCCAGAAATTTCTATGTAACGCTCTGTGTAAAATGTACAATGTACACTCTTCTTGAATAAATAAACGCTAATCATCTTATTTCAAAAGTCCGAGTCTTGTGGGCTTGCTGTAGACAGTGACTAATGACGGGGAAGGGGGCGAGGCGAGAGGGGGTGCAGGAGGGTGGGAGGTGCGGGAGGGATAGCGGGTGTAGAAGAAAGTGATTTCCCAAAGGTCTGCTGTAAATGGAAAAGTTGTTAGTATACATAAATATGGAAAGTTCATTTTTCATCATAAACATTTCACTTCATGACCCACCTTTGAGGTGTGCCCCCAAAGATGGATACGAAACTTGGTGATGGACCGCGAATACGAAAGTATTTTATTGCCTTTTAGAATGTGTATATTGTAGACATTTTTTAAATCTCCCGAGAAAATAGTTTAAAAACTATTTGAATTCTAAAAGGTCACCAAAAAAACTAATGATCTTTGTTGGACAAGATCATGGATACTTTTATATATCGCCTCTTTGCGAGAATAACGTGTTATCTCGAAAAATTGAAAAATGAAACAAGATACTCGTCTGAAAGAGACAACGTGACAACACAATATACCACTGTTGTGTTGTCTCATTCCCTCATAAATTCTATGTTTTTCACTTTAAAAATACCATGTTTTTGTTGAAAATAAAGTTGAACACGTCGGATTTGATTATCGAATAAAAATCACGTTATTCTCGCAAAGAGGCGATATATGGTATAGTATATATAAATTATTTTTTCTCCTTTGTCTTTAACCACTGTATGGTTATTATATTTGATGCCAACTAGTTTCGCTTGAACTCAAGCTTCATCAAGGCAGTATAACAACTTGTTAAAGTAGACCTTCATACCCAATCTTCAATAGGGAAAATTGGATTGCACAGATAAAACTTGGGTATAAGCGAAACTAATTGGCTTCAATTATAATAGCCATTGCGTGGTTAGAATATAAAACGATTTAAAAAAAATACATCTTCTTCTTCTTCTTCTGCTTTATTTAGGACTGTGTCCTGTTATTTCTCGGAGGCTGTTCCTGGGATGCAGATGTCCAACTTTATGTTGCTACTTTATTTGCGGCTATATTTATCACTCTTTCAGAACATGTTCTTTCCACATGATCTCTCCAGTAGCGTCTTCTCAGTCTTCCCCACCGCACGACATCTTCTACATTGCAGATCTTTCTTATTTCAGAATTTCTTATCCTGTCTCGGAGTATCGTTCCCGCAACGGATCGGAGAGTCTTCATTTCTGTGGTTCTTAGGAGATTTTTTGTTCTGATGGTGTCAGCTCTCGTTTCTATTCCATACGGAACGGACGAACGCATTTCTTTTTTTTACATAAATTGATTAAACATTTTTGTAACAATTTTAAATGACAAGTGTTTCTATCATGGCTATAATGTGCAGTCAATAAACGAGAAATTCTTCTTCAGCTATAAAACCATTGGCGATTTTTCTCATAAAATAAATTCCTATACGTTTTATACTAACATCGCAAAAAAACTTTGTTCTTCTGTTATGTCTGACACTCAAGTAAGAAGGCAAAGATTACATGTGATTTATCACATCCATCTCATTGTTATATGTATTTATACTGAAAAACAAACAATTCATATTATCAAAATGTGCAAATTCAACAATAGATTGTCAACTCAATTAATATATTTGATCTTTTCCTTTTGAAATGGATAGCAGCTTAGTAGAAATGTTTTGAGATAACTTGCTCTAAGGGAATATATAATAAAAAGTTGGAAGCGTATTTCTAATTCTGCCTAGCTGTTATGTTCTTGTCTTTCCAATTGCGTGATGCGGAATGTCACAGTGTTACATGTCACAATGACACCAATGATTTCTGAAGTCGCTAAGTGGAATTAAGAGAAGATGTACGCTTTCCTTAGTTTCACAGAAGAACGAGAACATTTTAAGATCCAGATCTATTTATAAAAAGAACGGAGCAAGAGACAAGAGAATAACGGTGTTTTTGTTTCTCAGTGTCCACACATTGTACCGCGAGGAATTTCGTGATTGTCTCGTAAGGTTTGACAAATTGGAACGGTTAATTTTAACATTTTTATGTTCCTTGTTTATAGATCTACTTATTTTCAAGAAATATTACTTTTTGTAAATTCATTTAACCTATTGATTCGCATATTGTTTGTTGTCGGAAAAAATATGTTTTTCCGTCATTCGTGTAGGCGTAAATCGCGTTCACATATGGCTGCATACTTTTTCAAATTGAAGAATGAAATCAAATTTACCCGCAAATGATGCTTATTCGGCTCAACACTTGACATTTTCGCACACAAAACAATATACAATTCATAAATATTTCAAACCGTTAATGAATAGATTTTGTTTTTTGTATCATAATCGTATTTTATTTTACGCGATAGCTGTTTCATCAACCTATGTTAACATCATCAAGTATTACAATAATATATCAAATGTCAAATTTTCGTTATTTTTCTAATCTTTATGTGTATTTGTTCCTATGTCAATTTGAATAATTTCTTTGATATAATTTTGAAGTTCTTGCTGAAATTGAGTTAGTTACGTAAATACTTTAATTAAAAGAACAAACAAATATTCCAAGATTATGTTGTTGACAAAGGTCCAAACATTTGATAATGTCGTTTCCTTCTTCATCTTTTCTTCGATTCCTCATTACTGAGGGTCGTGCTCTTTGGAACTGCCCGTGGCTAAAACCGTACGCCTCTTATCCTTTCTGCTCTCAGCACCGCCAAGTTGAGGTTCCCACCGCGCAGGTGATCTATCTCAACTTCTTTTGGCTGGAAGACTTGTGACAATACTTTTTTTCAGGTTACCAAGTTCCCTCCTGGCAATGTGATCAAAGAAACTCAATACTCGCCGACTGCATATGTGGTGTTGGCGTCGCATATGTGGTGTTGGCGTCGCATTCTGAGGATACCGTGGACTGCAAAAAGGACGAATGACTCAGTCCTTAATGAACTAAAAATAACAGGAAGACTATCATCTAATGCCGTTTTACATCTGTAAATTTTAAACATAACTTACAGATGACGCCAATATTTGTCAAACGCCGAAAAATTATTTGTACAGCCGATATAAAAAAACAGTAATTAATTAAAAAAGCTTATATTTTTAATAAAATAATATTATGGAGGTAGAACGTCATAGTTATCGGAGAATTGACAACCGATGGATAAGACGGATTCTGGAGTGGAGACAATGCAAATGATTTCGTAGAGTTACACGTCCCCCTCCTCGCTGGACCGACGATATTATAAGGATTCCTGGACGTGGATGGATGAGAGTGGCAATGGATTTGGCAATAGATTTGGAGCAGTTGCGTGCTATGGGAAAGGCCTACGTTCAGAAATGGACGGTAGACAGCTGAAAAAGAGAGTCATAATGCGTTTAGTGATTTTTGTCGGATATTAGTTATTTACATATTATGTTTTCATCGATCCAGTATTTACAATTATATATCATATTCAGCACACAGTATATAGTATAATAATAATTGACTGATAAGATAGACAATTTCCTGGATGCACTAAAAATTATTTATATTTGACATGACCATAATAACTTATTTCGGGTAAAAAATCACTTGAGGGGTTAGGGGCAGTCAGAGGTATGAAATATATTTTTATTTTATTTTATAAAACCAATATTATAAAACAATTTTATTATATTTTAATTTGAAAAAAAAAAATGCAAATGAAGTTATCGCCATATTTGTTGGACCTTGCTCCATAATTAGTGCTTTGCGGTGACCATTATTACTTATTACAGGTTCATCTAAAATCATAATAAAAAAGATTACTTTAATAGTTATTCTAGTGCCTGGTCGAAACTTTTTTTTTAATAAAAAATACCGGTCTCTGATAATTTACTAAAACAATTTTTTTTAAGTTTTGAAAAAGAAAAGCACCCTTCGATCAGGCACTAGATTAACTATTAAAGGAATATTTTTATAATTATTTGAATGATTTAAGATGAACCTGTAAGAAGTTATAATGGTCACCGCATTATGGAACAGAGACCAACAGATAAGGCGATAAATTCATAAATCATTTATATATTTTTTCAAAGTTAAAACACAATTTAATAATTTCATATTTTTGGTTTTATAAAATAAATTAAATTACAGACAAAAAATCAAATCATTCCCATGAAATAAAATAAAACTTCTAGATCACAGTCGTGTTATATAAATGAGTTGAATTAGTATTATTAAATTTTTCCTGAACAACAACTGTGTATTAAATAGTTAATACGAATGAAAAAGCTCATTTTCTAGAAGTTCTATTATATTTTAATAGATAGGCGAAACATGTTATTCACATAAAGTATAATAAAATGAAAACCTTTGTGGTAGAGTCGTAAGAGCTCTGACTGTCATACTGAGGTTTGATTTCCACCGATGACAGTGTGATGATCACCCTGTCTTTAATTTTAGATAATCTTAAGGCTTTAACACTGTAGAATTCCATAATGCCGAATTTTCATGAATTAAAACACTGTTGCCTATTGGTGGCGATGAGGTTCGCAACCCATCACACCGCGTCTCCCGCGGAGCGAAAAGAGAAGGATGGAGTGCCGCATTTGTAAAAGTGTGACAGTCCATTCTTTCTGCCTACCCTTTCGGCGAGACGGCGTGATGGTTAGTTAGTTAGTTAGTTAAAACACTGTTTTTTCAGCTTTTGAGTTTATTTTTCTCGACGTGTTTCAAAGGCCACCTTCATCATCGGGAGAACGATATAAACTGAGTTGAAATGAGTGAATTCAGTTTATATCGTTCTCCCGATGATGAAGGTGTAAGCCTTCGAAACATGTCGAGAAAAATAAACTTAAAAGTGGAAAAAAATAAAAATTCGACACTATCTTTAGTCTGGTGTAGAATTCACGTGACAGTAAAATGGTGAAATATTAGCTAACTATCACATGTCATGAGAATCAGTACAATAGTTAAAAACAAAGAATTAACGTTTTTACTTGAAATTTCTTGGTAGAATTTAATTTTAAATAATGAAAACAAAAAAAAATTATACAAAATTTCTTTATTATTATGTAATTATCGTGCTTCCACTTGTGTTCATGTTCGACCGGCTTCGGCAACTTTGCCGCCATTTCCAGACGATGGCAGCAAGCTGCCGAAATCGGTCGAATATAAACACAAGTGGAAGCACACAAAATACATAATAATAAAGAAATTTTGTACATATTTTTTTTTGTTTTCATTAGTTAAAAACAAATTGGGTAAAGTTTAATAAATTGTATACAATTGGGTTCATATACCTGTTGTATAAAAATTAAAATAAATTCTAGAAAACATGCGTCTTCATTCATACTAAGTAAATTAGTTTTGGTTACATGACAAATTTAACACATACAGTATTAAATAGGTGAGGAATGCAGATTTAGTACCAAATTTTAGTGAGAACTCTGAGTACTTAACATAATGTGTTGGGAAGCGAAGTGGTAAGTGCTGGTGTTGTCGCGTGTTCTAAGTGGAAACCCAGCTTAACTTCCTCCTCACGACTTGAAATACAAGGAAAATGGAGTAAAATAAAGCTGTATCGCCGCGGCTGGCTCCTGAGTAATGCTGGTTTTAGAGTTGGAGCTTTACGCGGCCCGGGCCCGATAAATAACAGCGCCGGCCCTCGTAAACCAGGGCTGGGTGGAAATAGTACCGGTGCACGGGGCGCTGGCATTAGCCGGGCGCTAAAACACATTATAGAGAGTACAGATTTATCGCGCTTTACTCCACTGCGAATGTTGAGGGATTGATTTACGCGGGAGCGCTGAAAAATTTACGCTATGTGTTGCGAGATTCCGAATGTGGATAGTCACAGTAAACACATTTAACGAGCGTTCAACTGTTCCTGCTAACATTTTACTTCAAAGATTATTATTGTTATTATTATTATTATTATTATAACTAACTAACTAACCATCACGCCTTTCCCCGGAGGGGTAGGCAGAGAGGATTGATCGCCACGATGCTCTTTCCTGGCATACCTCTCGGGTTTCCTCTACATTCATACACCGTACCATGCACGCACGTCGATTATTCCGACTTCGAATGTGGCCGCCTTTTAGTAATTGATTAATTTGGTCATGCTATGTTTTCCTCGGTCGTCCTCGGCTTCTTTTTCCACTCACGTTGCTTGTGTACAATTTTTTAAACATTCTTCTCTCATCCATTCGTTCCATACGTCCAAACCAACTCAAGGATCCTTTTTTAATTTTATCCATGATGCAGTCATCTGCCTTACATTTCTCTTTTATTTCATCATTCAGTATTCAATCATACAACGTTTTCCTGCACATTTTTCTTAGTGATCTCATTTCTACGGCGTTTATCCTGCTTTCAACCTTTTTTTGCCAGGTCCAAGTTTCACTTCCATACATTATTGTTATTATTATTATTATTATCATCTACTTCTTCTTCTTCCTCTTAGTTTAGATCGTATGACCTGTTTGTGATGGTGGGCTGTCTTAGAATGATGATGTCCAGCCTTTCTAGTAATGTCTTGCTGCTTGGGTTTTCATCTTTAACAATTTTTGTAATTGTATTCTCCATGCGATCCACGTGGTCTCTCCAAAAGCGCCTTCTGCTTCTTCCCCATCTCACTATGTCCTCAACACCACAGACAGGCCTTATCGTTTCATTTCTGATCCGATCTCTGATGGTTTTGCCTGCGATGGAGCGTAGGGTTCGCATTTCTGCTACTCTAGAAGATTCTTAGTTCTATTGGTATCGGCTCTGACCTCTATTCCATACGTCATGATGGGAAGAACGCATGCCTTTTATATCTTGACTTGGTGTCGCGGAAGCAGCCAGCCACGAGTGTCGTTTTGTTGGTTTGTGCTCGCACCTCGTCATAAAGGTCACTGTGCCTAGGTAAGTGAATCGCATGACTTGCTAAATAGGTGTGTTATCGATGATCAGTTTACATCTGAGAGGCTCTTTTGATATCGTTATTATTATTATTATTATTATTATTAAATATTAAATGTCGGAGAAATCGACCTGTGTGCACGACACAATGTATGAATGTTGAGAAACAAGAGACGTAGGATTATTATTTTACTTAAAAACACAATTTCATGTAACATTAATATCAGTATTTAAATTTAGTAAATTTTACATAATTATTTTAATATTAATTTTGTATAGAATCTTGTTTACTGTCCCTGATCTGTGTATATAAAGGAGTAAGTTCATAACAGTGTCATCGAAACCCGGTCACTTTCATAATAAAGACAACAAGTGGAAGTAGTTAATAAAAATAAATTAATACTTCGCTTAACTTATCTCGACACTCTTAACAGCCCAAGTTAAATTGATTCAGTAATTAAAAAAAAAGTACTTAGTATTATATATTCTAATTTGTTTATCTTACTAACTAACTAACCATCACGCCGTCTCCCCGAAGGGGTAGGCAGAAAGAATGGACTGCCACACTTTTCTTCCCTGACATATTTCTCTCGCTTCATCAACATTCATACATCGTGTCATGCACGCGCGTTGATTTCTCTGACTCCTCACATGGCCGACATTCAATATTTGATTTATTTGATCCTCGGTTATTTCCTCGGTCTTCCTCTATTTCTGGTTCCATTTACATCATTAACATATAATTTTTTTACCATTCTTTCTTTATTCATTCTTTCCATATTTCCAAACCATCTTAATGATCCTTTCATTATTATGTTCATGACACCATCATTCGCACCGCATTCACTTCTTATATTTTCATTCGACACTCTATCATACACAGAGTATCCACACATTACAAAATGGAAAATGTGAATATAAAGTTCATTGAAGTATAAATCAAAAATTATTTTAGTATTTCTTTGGATTTTTTTGTTTTTCCGAATATATGAACGCCTTAATGTTAAGCCGTGTATCATTCACGACCCTTTCGTTAGAGATGATGGAATTATTGTGATAAATAAATATTTATAGACGATTTTTACAAGACGTTTAACAATTAATTTTATATGAATTATCTGCATGTGTCAACATGATGGTTAATTTATATTTTTAATGTCACGGTAAAGTAGCGAGTAAATAAATGAGGGAAAGCCGCTACGAAAGAAATATTAAAAAAAATCCAACGATATGCTTCAATGATATTTCTTTCTTCACCACTTATTTAAATGATTAATTCTGAAATCGTGGTGATAGATGACGTAAGATAACTTTCATTATACACACAAAAACGAATTCCAAAGATTGTGGATTTGAAATTTTTTTTAAAACCGAAATTTTTTAAAAATATCCGTTGTTAAATATTATAGCATTTTTTTAATAAACAACTCATTTTAAAATAAAACAAAATCATATTAATTTTCAATAAGTGAAAATAGTATCAAATCAAATCAAATGAAATCAGTTTATTAACTCAAAATACATTAAAAACAGCAAAATGTTTACGGCATCTTTTGATATCAGGTAAAATATTATAAAAATACAACAAAATACCAGGAAAGCATTAGAGATGGTTCGACATTAGGAAGACGATATACTTTCTAAAGTCAAGAGTAATTGTCCCCTGAACGTACCTTCACTAATATGAAAGACGTTGATCTCCGAGGAGACCGCTTTCAGCATACTAATTAATCTTCCACCGGTAACACCAGAGGCAGATAAAAGAGTAGACAGGAATTAAAAGAGTTCAGAACTTGTTCCAAGTGGCGCAGGACAGAGATACATTTGCTGCAGTGATCTCCAACGTTGAGGGGCCTGACACGGCACTGAAAGAAGAAGAAGAATAATTGTTTTAGGAAAACAGAGATTATCCGTTACTGTTGCGATACAAATCTTAGGTGCGACTGAAAGCCGATATGAGGGTATTATTTGCAAACCCGGCAAACTCCACCAACAATCAAAAGTGAGATATGAATTGGGCCTTATTCATAATACATTTGCACACAATTTTTATTGATTTTCAGTTTCAAATTCGGCTTCATTCTGAAGTATTTTGCTATTAAAATATAGGGTTTGTTGCAAACACGGCAACCTCCACTTGAGTGTTGCAATGCTGGCAAACTCCGAAATGAAATTCATTATTTTACTTTAATTATCAACATAATGATGATTATTTCATGGCTGATTACTTTTAAAATACTAACTGGTTGAGATGAAAAAAATAAATATCGTAAAAAAGCGCATTTTATTAGCGTATCAGTTTTTTGCGATTTACTCAAAACATCTAATGATGGAGTTTGCCAGGTTTGCAATTAATACCCTCATATGCTATTTACCATAAAAATAATTTTCGGTCCGAATAGGTTGAGTGAATATTTAGAATTGAGAATTTACGGTATGGCGAGAGTCGGGCCGCGTCGTGTCCGGCGAAAGATTTACGCCGCGGCATAAAGACCGCGCCTGATAGAAATATGAACTGGCCGCGTGTTCTCGGCGCATAAATTACCGCGCTAATACTTCAGTCAGCGCTGCCTCCCTGCAGCCGAGCCGGCTAGGTGTGAAGAGGGCCTTATGTCATTTCCCTCGCCCGCGGATCAAAGCCGATGTTTTGTTGTTTTAAATTTATCTTTTATTCCCTGTCAGCGGATCTGGGCGTGCGAGTAGCCAGTGTGAATTCGCATGCGAATGGAGAAATTTGCAAAAAAATAAGATGTTACAAAACATTGCAATTTAACAACGTTTTTAGCTTGATGAATTGTGGAAATTAAACTTAATATTCTTTTTCTTCTTCTTCTTCTTTTTGTCCTGTCACACCTCCGTAGTGCATAGGGCCTCAAGGAATCTTCTCCACCCGACTATGATACTCCACCTGATGCCTAACATCATCCCAAGTGAGGCCTGCTGCCATAACCTCGTCCTGCAGGGTTCTTCTCCAGGTGGCTCTAGGTCTGCCCAAGAAGAAGAAGAAGAAATTTAATATTGACTCGGGTATTTCATACCCGGTGTTGCAGAGGGGACTTGGAGGCATAAGTCCAACCAAGAGATCCGTACGATGACCCAGCAGCCCTTTATAACGAGCACCTTGAGAGCCGGTCGCCTAGCATGAATAGACGAGAGCAATCAAACCCTGTTTGCGTCTATACTGACTGGAGTAAGACCTCCAAGAAGGCCTAGACAGCGCATAATGGACAATGTTCAGGCTGATCTAGCTAGGTTGGGCGAATCGAACTGCTGGAAGCAAAAGGCGCAGAATCAAGGAGCTTAGCGGAAAATCCTCAAGGAGGCTAAAACTCTTCAAGAATTGTATGGCCATAGGAAGTAAGTAAGTAGTATTCAAAACCACTTAGTAACGTTTTAATATACGTAACGTTTTTCTTTAATAAATATAACGTGCATGACACGATGTATGAATGTTTAGGAATTGAGAAAAGTGTGCCAGAAAAAAACACTGTGTGGCAGTCTATTCTTTCTGCCTACCCGTTTAGAGAGACGGTGTGATTGTAAGATAGTTAGTTAATTTATACCAATGAAAACATCAGTTTTCTAGAAATTTTATTAAACGAGTATTTTATATGAATGACATGTTTCGCCTGTCTAAGGTATAATCAAATGTGATAATACCTTAGACAGGCGAAACATGTCATGCACATAAAATTTAATAATACTTCTAGAAAACACACGTTTTCAGCCGTATTAATTATTTAATACCTATGTAGTTTTACAATATTAATCAAGAAACAAAAATAGATAGTTAGTTTTTAATTAATCAATTACTGAAAGGCGGCTATAAAATCAATATATGCGATGAATATATAGCGACCAAGAATAAAACACTGTTACAACAAATGTGTTTTTTGTGGGACTACGGATATTATAAGTTGGTGTAGACTGTGAAGTAGGGACTGGTATGTCCCAATATACTCGTACCTCTCCTATATTGCACTATAATCAAGGACATACGGGAATCCACCTCACAGGAGGAACAACCCTTTGGAAAATAGACCACACGTGTCTATAGCAAAGAAGAAGAAGAGTTTATTTTTAAAATCAAATATTCATCTTGAAGCAAGAATTGTTAAAAATAATTCTTAATAAATCATTTAGTAATTAATTATTGGTTTTTAGTATTAGTAAATATTATTGCGAAAAACATTACTGTCAATAATTAAAAATTAAAGGTTATTGGTATAATTTATTTTATTTCCTCTGTATATTAAATGAGAACGTATATTTTATAGCCAGTACGTAATCAATAGTCCAAGATTTAATGTTTTAATTAATACATACACGACAGGTAAATTTATGCGTATTTACTACACATCCATGCGTTCAGTGGCAGCTCATGAAATTTAGGAAAGAAGAAACAAAAAAAGTGAAAAATATCATTGCATTATTTACCATTACATAAAAATCTATTTTTCCCGTTTTTGAGATTAGTTTTTAACTATTAATAATCAGAAGAAATAAGGGTTATTTTCAAATGATTTATGAATAGATTCTTAAAAGAAAATATGTTTTTATTATTTGTAACTGAAAACTCTTCATTAAAATGTTTTTGACTCCACAAATAATTAACTGTTTATGAATATTTTAATACAGAATTGATGTGAATTTATTTAATTCCTACTTAAATTGTTGAGTTTTAAGCAATTGCAATTTCAATATGGTAATTTAAAAAAATATGCATTTAATTTTTAAATTTCAATTATTTTAGGCTTTCACTCTGTATAATTCCATAACGATGAATATTTTTGTGAATTAAAACACTATTTTTTCTCATTTATTGTTTCTTGAACAATGACGTGAAACTCCATATTAAATAATTAAAACGAATAAAAACGTCAGTTCTGTAGAAGTTTTATTATATTTTATGGGAATGACATGTTTCGCCCTTCTAAGGCATTTTCAAATATGACCAAACTACAACTAGTTGCAGTTTATATACACTAGTAAATGGAGCAAAATTACTATTTTTTCTGTTGTTTGCTTTCATTTTGGCTTTCTCAATTTATTTAGACCTCTTAATTTTGAAAAAATTGTTCCTTCTATATACGCTTTTACTTTATGTTGTCGATTCACATTTGATGAAATACAAACAGTTATTCTGTTTAATCAAATGAAAATTTAACTGTTTTAATTTTAATAAAATTTCAATATATTATTTGACGAGCTGCAACTGACATTGATATCATGTTTTAAACGAAAAACGTTTAACTTGTCATTCTTTAACGACAATTTACGTAATAAATATATTAAATATGTATAAGATTAAAGATTAAGTACAATAGTCAGTAATAGGCAGTGCAAAGTATCTATGCCATTTCGAAAACATTGATTTAATTAGTTTACTAACGATTTACGCAATGAAATATGTGTGTATATAATATAATTACATTATAATTTTAATTAAGA
This sequence comes from Lepidostoma basale, assembly GCA_022606425.2. Taxonomy (NCBI): domain Eukaryota; kingdom Metazoa; phylum Arthropoda; class Insecta; order Trichoptera; family Lepidostomatidae; genus Lepidostoma; species Lepidostoma basale. The sequence continues at coordinate 818,842 of JAHDVF020001575.1, forward strand.
AGCAAGGATTGTTGCCAGGATAGCAAATCCAACAAAAAATATGATACGAGTGTATTTATATCAATTTCCTAACTAACTAACTATAACATTTTGAATGTATACAAATACTTGTAGACGAATACTGGATTTTACCCATTGCGGGTTCTCATTTTAAGGATTAATTGTATCTCAATACAGACGAAGATTTGTCAGACGTGGTGGTCGTAAGAAGGGCGTAATGGGGAATGTTGTATTACATAACGTGTGCACTTAACCCAACCAATGACAGGTCAAAAGTCCTGTAAACACCTCGACCACCATATTCTGTTTCCAATTTGCATCTTCGTCTATATTGAGATACAATTAATCCTTAACTAATTAACCATTACAAAGTTTCTTTAGAGGAGTAGACATGAAGAATGGACCATTAGGTTATTCCTGACATATTCCTCTCACTTCCTCAACATTCATATATTATGTCGTGCAAGCATATCGATTTCTCCATCTCACTTCGATTCCAAGTGGTCGTGGTTTATTCTTTCTGCATTGGCTTTCGGAGAAATGGCGTGATGGTAGTTTGTTAGTTATAAATATTCATTTTCTTCTGATAAAGCTGTGTCAGGTCACCCCGACGTTGGCAAACATTGTGGAAAATCCTCTCTTGCCAAAGAGGGTTCCTGGGAAATGTTACAGGAGTGGTTTCCCTGTTGAACCCTTTTCTCTCTCTCTCTCTCTCTCTCTCTCTCTCTCTCTCTCTCCGCCTCCAAAAAGTTTCTCCAGCCGACCCTATTTTGAGCTCTCAACTTCCACTCCTCAAGTCTAACTCCCTTTTCAAATGTTTCCAGTCTGTTAATTGAGTTGACTTTTAATGTCCACGTTTCACATCCATACAATACAATAGAATAACTGAAACAGTGCAGTTATATTTATTTAAAAAAAAATATATACGAGTATATATATAAAATTCCCGTAGGTATATTGTATTTATTTTTCATTGATTTTACGTCTTTCCAGAAGATGACAGCGAGCAGCCGAAACTAGTTAAAGCCATAAAATCAAGTGGAAATACTAACTAACTAACTAACTAACCATCACGCCGTCTCCCCGAAGGGGTAGGCAGAAAGAATGAACTGCCACACCTTTCTTTCCTGACATATTTCTCTCGGTTCCTCAACATTCATACATCGTGTCATGCACGCGCGTCGATTTCTCTGACTCCTCACATGGTCGATATTCAATATTTGATTTATTTGATTGTGGCACGTTTTCTTCGATCTTCCTCTAGTTCTGGTTCCATTTACATCGATAAAATATAATTTTTTTACCACATTTTCTTCATTCATTCTTTCCATATGTCCAAACCATCTTAATGATTCTTTCATTATTTTGTTCATAACACCATCATTCATATGGAATATCATCATTATCATCTATCATCATCTATCATCATCATAGTGGAAATACACTAAATATTAATATAAAAGATTTTTTTTTAAAGGAACATAGAAGTTCCCGCCACATACCCGAGGCTGTTATAGGGCGTAGCAGCGCCCTTTTATCAGCCTCGCTCGTACACTCCCTGGGCCTGTCCCCGGTCCATCCGGGACTTACAATTAAAGATGGCAACAACAAGGGGGTGCCAGACCACATTTAATCTACTCCATCTTATTTCTATGCTCCGCTGTACTTTATTGAATAAATAAACATAATATATAATACATGAACATTTTAGGAACATTATTTATGGCAAAAGATAAAAATAATGATACACCACAGGAATATACAGCGGGAAGAACAGGAGAGGCAGTGGAGACAAATGCGGGATGGGAAAAAAATGTGTAGTACAGTTTTTGGCATGTATTATAGGACAAAAAACGAGGTTTAGGATAGGACGAGGATTTCATAATATTAAATAAATAAATAAAACCACTGCACATAATATAAAGGAATTATTTAAATTCACAGTTTCAAGCATTTCGTGTATATATGTTTTTAGTTGGTTTATTTTAAAATAAATCGCCAATGTCTGCACCTGCGCCGCCCCTCCGGACATTAAATCACTCGCAGCATGATAGCATCACATTTGTAAGGTCGATTAATAAAAAGAATTCCAGCGCTCTGCTAAACAGATGACTCCTAACTCAATGGATATATTGTGAGAAAATCTAGGAAGCTCGCCACCATTCCGATTCAAAAAATTAAAAAAACAAACTATCTAAGTGACATTAATATGAAAACATTAGATTTAATTTACGAGTTGCGTGAAATCTTGAATAGTCTGTCGTTTATACCTGATTTTCATTTATATTTCTTTTAAAAAAAGTGGATTCTAATAAAGATTTATTTTTAAATTGATGGTTGTGGTTTTCATTTCGTAAAACTCCATTATAAATAATATTGTAAAAAAGGGGTTGGATGTAGCTGCCAAAATGAGCGGAGTGTCAGTAAGCTGCCTCTTGTATGCAGATGACGCTGTCCTACTTGCAGACAACGAGCATGAACTACAAGTCCTGGTGAATATTAAGTATGAGGTATGCATGCGAAATGATATGATGATGAATGTGAATAAGTCCAAGATAATGATTAAAGAAACGAAGAAATCATGACAGTCTGCAACATTAGCGCGAATGGTGAGAAAGTAGAGTGGAGCAAGTAGATAAGTTCGTGTATTTGGGTAGTATGTTTACAAAAGATGGACGAGTGGAGAGGGATCGAAAGAAGGGTTGGGGCAGGCAACAAAGTGAATGGTGCTGATATTAGGAAGGAATGTAGAGCGAAAGAAGGTATTATGAACAAAATTATTCGATTCTTCCGGGTTCTGACATGACCAACCTTTAAATGAAACGGCGTGATAGTTTGTTGTTGTTGTTGTTTGTTTTGTTTTACTAAGTGACTCTTGACATATCTGTATCAATTTTTATATAGTTGTATTTTAAAAATATATAATAATTAATCGTCTCATCTTTTGAACTTTGTAAATAAAAACCAGTTTGATAAATAGGGAATAAATTTTCAGAAGCTGTATGAATGTGGAGTAATCTAGAGAGGTATGTCAGGATAGAGTATTGTGGCGGTCCATTTCTTCTGCCTACCCCTGCTGGGAAACGGCGTGATGGTTTGTTGTTTTGTTTTACAAAGATAACTCTTGACATCTCTGTATCAATTTTTATATACCAGTATTTTCGCAAATATGAAAATTTTAATCGTCTCATCTTTTGAACTTTGTAAATAAAAACCAGTTTGATAAATCGGGACGAAATTTTCGGAAGGTCAAGGGTCGCGTTATGGCAATTGACTCGTATTTATAAAAACCTAACGGCGGAACAAACTTTTTGATTTCTTGTCATATTTTTTTTTGGAAACATTTACGGCGCGGAAACATGAAAGAAAATTGACGTATTTACGATAATGACATCCCATACAAGCGGTAGCCGCGTTTGTTTTCCATCACTTCACTTCAGCGCTCACAAATCCAACAGGTGTATCTAAAATTTTGATGTTTTCGGTGTTTGCGTTATGAAATACTCACATATATTTGTCCTTAATCAGTATTGTTTTAAAAGAGTTCCTTGTTTTGACCGAAACACTGTGATATATCGATATTAATAATTGGTTTATTTTAATATTAAACGCTGTTTATGGTATCACAATTATTTTTTAAGGTAACAGCTGTTTCGTCAACTTACGTACGACAGTAGTGTGGCGGTCCATTCTTTCTGCCTACCCCGGCGAGGAAACGGCGTGATGGTATGTTTGTGTTTTCAAGAAAAACATTTCTTTATTTTGTTTAAATTATTTAAAACTCATTGATCTTAAAATATCTGGTAGAAGAAATCACGTAAATTTGACTGCATATATGATATAATTAAATGAGTTATTAGAAAAACATATAAACCATGTAAACTAAAATAAAAAAATAATAACCGTATTATCTAAGAGTCCTACATGGACAGCCACCCCACTACCTCACAAACCTTTGCAAGCACATTGATATCGTGCTTTTAGCATTGTGAGACCAGAGGCGTGGAAAAGACTACGTTACCATATTCACAATCAAGAAAACGAAGGAGTTTTGAGGAGCTCTCTTAAAACCTTCATTATTAAGAGGAGCTTCCCAGACAAAGAGCGCTGTTGAAGTGAATCTTTTACAAAAATGATTATAAAAATCATTACCATAACATATGGTATTGAGTTTATTTATTTGATTATGGTGTGAAAATCATTTATTTAATTTTCATTACTTTTTTAAAAATTCATTGTATCTCTGTCCATTTTTTTAGATCAATAAAAGCATTTTCAAACTGATAAAAATTTTGTATTGTACATGCTCACATGATTATATTATCGTGCTTTTAACGATTTTTGAATATATTATAGATATGCAATAGAAATGAGATCTCTAAGACGAATTTGTGGATACTCTGTGTATGATAGATTGTCGAATGAACATACGAGTATAAGAATTGAATGCGGTGCGAATGATGGTATCATGAACAAAATAATGAAAGGATCATTAAGATGGTTCGGACATATGGAAATAATGAATGAAGAAAGAATGGTAAAAAAAATATATGTTAATGATGTAAATGGAACCAGAAATAGAGGAAGACCGAGGAAAACATGGCACGATCAAATAAATCAAATATTGAATGTCGTCTAAGTGAGGAGTCAGAGAAGTCGACGCGCGTGCATGACACGATGTATGAATGTTGAGGATACGAGAGAAATATGTCAGGAAAGAAAAGTGTGGCAGTCCATTCTTTCTGCCTACCCCTTCGGGGAGACGGCGTGATGGTTAGTTAGTTAGTTAGTTAGTTATAGATGAAACTCGAAAGGTATAATAGGACATAACAGTGTGGCGATCTAACCTCTCTGTCCACCCTTTCGGAGAAACAGCATCAGGTTACGTTAGGCCATATTGAAACTATTTTTTTTATGACTAACGTTATCGAAACTGGTTAAAAATATTTGAAAATAGAATCGATGTTCGTTTATTGAAACTTGATTGTGCTCTTAAATAATTTGTACTATTCTGTTACACAAGTAAAAAGAAGACACTAACATATTTGAGTTACGCTCATTTGATTTCTCAAAAGCCGAGTGTTGATGGGTATACAGCTTTTTCGCTTCACAAAAGTAATGGTACTCCTCGACGATATGCTAATAGCCTTAATGTCCGTCAGTTAATCGATTGTGTGTCGAAAGGGTATACTTAAGGCATTCTTGCGGCGGCAACACTGTGGAGTTAATTAACACATAAAATAAATAAGATTTTAATTGATATGGCATCGGAGGCCATATAATAAAAATGTATGTGGGCTTTCTATCAACGAACTTTAGTTTTAGCCGCAAACAATTAGACGAAAATGTCGGCTAGATAACATCGGCTTCTGGTTTTCTGCCTCCGAAGTCATTAAGATTGTCACAAGCGCCGTTATTTATGAATTTAAACATATTTTTTATATATATAAACTTCAATTAATTCAGTATAATAATAATCGGTGGAGCCTTTTGTTCGATCTGTAAGAAGGAAGCTGACGCCGAATATATTTAAAAAAAGTCTCATTCATGTAATTTTTTTTTTTGAAGTAATCAAATGATTTTACTGAAATCTCTTGATGGATGTTCATTTTAAATAATAATTGAATAATGCAGTCTCTGTGGCTCTAAAATCCACAATAAGAATAAAATACATGGCCATTAAGAGTAAGATGAGAATCTATAGAGCATGCGTTAGACCAATAATAACATATGGCGTCGAAGCAAGGGCAGACACAATAAGGACCAAACAAGTTTTGAGGACTTCCGAAATGAAGACACTCAGGACGATAGAAGGCAAGACACTGAGATGAGGCATGAGGAACACCAGAATAATAGAGATATGTGAGGTTGAAGATATTATGAGATGGAGCAGACAGCGAAAAAGGGACTGGTACGGTCATGTTCAAAGAATGGACACCACCAGACTCCCCTTTATTGCATTGCATAATCAGCCTCATGGGACTCGACCATGTGGAAGACCTCCTAAAAGATGGAAAGACAACTGGGAATCTACCTCACAGGAGGAGCAACACTCTGGAGAACAGACCACATAGGTCTACAACAAGGAATATGAAGAAGAAGAAGATGTTTTTTAACTACTTCCACTTTTGTCTTTATTTCGACAGCGACCGTTTTCGCCAGGCTCGCTGGCATCGACAGACTGGATAAGACCATCAATTGTTGTCCACTGCTAGACATAGGCCTCCCCCATACTTCTCCATATATTCTATAAATTAAAATACTAATAATAAATTAAAGTAAACAAGAAATAAGAGATGCAGCGAAATTGTTACGAGTGATAATTAGTGGACGGGAGGAGCTGGAGATGAGGAATAATGGAGGCTTTGGTTTGATATGGGCTGTAGAGACATCGAAGAAGAAGAAGAAACATGAAGTGTGACTATAAAATTTTGCAGCGAAACTGGTTTCACTTTAACTCCATAGCATTCCTTATAGTTTCAATTATATTTTGTTCGCCACAAATATCTTATATTGAAATATTATATTAACCAATTTCACAGATAGAATGATCCAGGTGTGTATGTTGTAGCTATTTGCAATTACCGTCAGTTGATATACAGTTTCCTTCAAACATAATTGGCTAATATTAATTGGAATTGACTAGGCATTAAAATGTTAGGTTTGTTTATAAATCATGAAACTAATCGTTAAGAACAGGAATATTTTTTTATTACAGAGTAGGTAACTTTAAAAAAATCTATTTTATGTAATTGTGCTAAAGAATTCAATAAAAAAGATTTAATTAAAAGATTAAAAACCCACGAAATCAATGTTTTTTATATGATTATCTAAATATTCCCATCACAATATTTTCTATGTTTTTTTTATAGTTAAAAATAAGTTAATGTTTGCCATGTCAGATAATACCGACAATACATATACCTGTATAAGTAAAGCGTTTCATTCCGAAGTATTATTTCAAATACAGCTATTGTTTTGTACTGTGGACTTTAAACATATTTCGAACTGCACATTTCCTTCCTCAACGTAATTTTTTAATCATATTTATTTATATATTTATTTTAAAAATAATAACACACAGGAAGGACGGATAAAGCTTGAAACGTTTTGAGAAAAGTTCAAAAAGTGTTTTGAAAATATTATGCTTTTTTCACTGAAATTAAAAATTTAATATTAATTAATCGTTTAATTCTCATGTTAATGTGTTAAATTATTACGCTCTATTTTTGATATCAAATTAAAAATACATCCTGGCTAAGGTATTATATGTAGTTTTATCTAAAAAAATATATAAATACATAGGTATAACTTACGAGTATATTAATAAAAATAAAAGATGGGTGAAATCCAGGATTCGTGTACAAGTACGAGTATACATTCACAAAGAATATTCCAAATGCCAAGTCAGAAAGCAAGTAAATATTTTTTGCTACACCCTAATATTAGTATTTTGACAATGCAGTTCTAATAAGGCAAAACCTGCAAACGCTTAAAAATAGGTAAAACTCCTTGAATAATTGAACTCGTTTTAACATTTTTTACATAATTTAAATGACAAAAACTGACTCTGCACGCAGGAATATACGCGTATTTAATGTTTGACTTTGAGTTTGCACAATAAATACTTTTAATTATAAAATAAAATAAAAATGGGTGTACTTATTGTGCGCTCGTAAGTTTATTCTACTAAAATATAAAAATATTCATTTCAATGGCTATATTTAAATTCTAATAAATTCGTTTTTACTCTGTGTGGCGATTTTTAATTTTATAATTATAAAAAACGTTTATTTATTGTTTCTTGAAAAATGATGTGAAACTCCATATTAAATAATGAATACGGATGAAAACGATATTTAATAATGCCTTAGAAAAGCGAAACATGTTATTCTCATAAAATATATAATAATATAATTTCTCGAAAATAGACGTTTATATTCGAATTAATAAAAAAAATAGTCAAATGTTTTTTTTTTAATTTTGCAAGTTATGTTAAAAAATATGTAAATATGCAATTCGCTGCTTCGGTTAAGTAACATATATTTATTATATTCGAAGAACTTAATGATAAGTTTTTTTTTTAAATATTTTAAACTTTTAATTTAAATGGCTTTGTTTTTTGTATTGCAATTGTATTTTATTTTACTCGACAGCTGTTTCATCAACCAATGTTGACATCATCAGGTGTTTCATTAATATATCAAATGTCAAATTTTCGTGATTTTTCGAATCTTTATAATGATTTTTAATTAGATTTAAATATATTTATTAGAATTTATTAGAATATATTTATTAAAATATAAATACATATTGTATAATTTTATAAAGATTTGATATATTTGATATACGAGTATTATTGTAACTTCTGATGTTAACATAGGTTGATGAAACAGCTGTCACGTAAAATAAAATACAATTGTGATACAAAAAACAAAGTTATTTAATTTAACAGTTTAAAATGTTAATGGACTATTTTTTTAATATGTTTTCAGCGTGTTACACTGTGCAACATTTTTAAGCACACTCTCATCCATATAGAGAAATTGTAAATGTTATCATTTTAATTTATTCCTTGTTAAGTATTAATTGTAGTTTTTGTACCCGTTGTATAATTTTACATGTAAATAACTTGCATTTCTCAACGCTAATTACTACTCGAACCGTATATGGATCATATCGAAGAATATACGGAAGGTGAGCAAGGAAGTATTAGTTCAAAGGTGGCTCGTACTTTTTTTTTTGCTTTCTTTAGGACCGTCATATCTAGTAGGATGTTAAAGTGTTATGTGATGTGATGTTAAATTATTATGTTAAAGTGTTATGTGTGGTCTGTTCTGTTATATGGGTGTGAGACATGGATATTAAAAGTAAATACAATGAACCGGTTAGAGGCATTTGAAATGTGGCTTCACCGAAGAATGTTCAGGATCCCATGGACAGACAGAGTGACGAACACAGAAGTCCTGAATCGTGCAGGAGTAAATAGAGAGCTGCTGACATTAATCAAAGTCCGCAAAATTGTGCATATCTGGGTCACGTTCTGCGAGGAGAGAAGTATCGCCTGCTGCATCTAATATTGAAGGGAAAAATAGAGGGCCGCAGGGGGGTAGGGAGAAGGCAGATGTCCTGGCTGCGCAATGTGAGGGAGTGGACGGGAATCGGAACTGTGGAGGAGCTGTTCCGGACAGCGCAGGATAAGGAGGAGTTTACCAGAGTGATCGCCAACGTCGGGGGGACCTGACAGGGCACTTTAAGAAGAAGATATCTAGTAGCCTTATCCGTGATGTATGTTATTATAGATGTCCATCTGCCTCACCATCCCTTGGGCGGTCTTTCTGAAGGTCGTCTGTCCGTTTGTATTTTATTTGCTGCTATGGTTATACGTACCACTCTCTCCGAACACACATTTTTAAGTAACGTCTTCTCAGTGACCTGGTATTCCCTTTGATATGCTCACATGAACAAACTGTTAAAATAAGTCTCGTATGGACGAGGGACGGACCTAGTAAGTGAACAAGCGAGGCGGACGAAAGGGCGCCGTTGCGCCCTATAAACGCCTCGGTAACGGTAGATACTCTTCTTAGTCGCATTGTGCCATTGAATTGTTCCACGAAAGTTTGAATGGCTATGCCATCATGAACACAGGACACATCTTATATATGAATTGAAATAATTAATTTTCTAATGACGATGTTTCATATTGTTCAGGTAAGCAGTCTTCTTCATTCAATCATCTCTTCTGCATCATATGTTTAGGTTAATCCAAAATTGTAGATCTTCTGCCGTCTAATCATTCATGATATTCTTGTTTACATTCCTGGCATAAGTATTTTATTGAAAATCGGAGATAAATTACAAACATTTTCGAATTGCAAATCTTCTTTATTTCGGAATTTCTCATTCTGTCTTTGAATGTCGTTCCCGCAATGGATTGGAGAATCCTCGTTGACTCTTACTATTTAACTAACTAACTAACTAACTAACCATCACGCCGTCTCCCCGAAGGGGTAGGCAGAAAGAATGGACTGCCACACCTTTCTTTCCTGACATATTTCTCTCGCTTCCTCAACATTCATACATCGTGTCATACACGCGCGTCGATTTCTCTGACTCCTAACATGGCCGACATTCAATATTTGATTTATTTGATCGTGCCACGTTTTCCTCGGTCTTCCTCTATTTCTGGTACCATTTACATCATTAACATATAATTTTTTTACCATTCTTCATTCATTCTTTCCATATGTCCAAACCATTTTAATGATCCTTTCATTATTTTGTTCATGACACCATCATTCGCACCGCATTCACTTCTTATATTTTCATTCGACACTCTATCATACACAGAATATCCACACATTCGTCTAAGAGATCTCATTTCTACTGCATTTATTCTACTTTCATCCTTCCTTTGCCAGTTCCATGCTTCGCTTCCATACATAAGGGTCGGTAGAAGAACACCATTGTGCACTGCCATTCTAGCTTTTTTGGATAGGTTTTTTGTTTGCGATGACAACTTTAAGTGCACCATTCACTTTGTTGCCTGCCCCAACCCTTCTTTCAATATCCCTCTCCACTCTCCCATCTCTTGTAAACATACTACCTAAATACAAAAACTCAACTACTTGCTCCAAGTTTTCACCATTCACGCTAATGTTGCAGACTGTCATGGTTTCTTCTTTTTCAAAAATCATTACCTTGGACTTATTAACATTCATCGTCAGATCATTTCGCATGCATACCTCATACATACAATTCACCAGGACTTGTAGTTCATGCTCGTTGTCAGCAAGTAGGACAGCGTCATCCGCATACAAGAGACAGCTTACTGACACTCCGCTCATTTTGGCACCTACATCCAACCCTTTCAGCTCTTTCATACAATTGTCCATATACAGATTAAATAACCACGGGGACATTACTTGACACCTTTATTGATATCAAACCAGGCTGTAAGATCTCCATTTACTCTGACACTAGTAGTGCTTTTATAATTATGCAATTAATCATTAATGTACCTAAATCTCAATATTAAATTATTTATACGAATTAAACTCTGTTTTCTAAAAGTTTTATTATATTTAAAAAAAATACTTTTCGCCTTGCTAAGGCAATATTGAATGATATGTTTGGTGTGTTTTTGGGTAACACCGTGTGATATCTCTTTCTCGACCGACGTTTCGGAGATCGTTGTAGTCTCGATCTTCAGGGCAACGATCTCCGAAACGTCTGTCGAGAAGGAGATATCACACGGTGTTACCCAAAAACACACCAAACATATTGCTGCCAACCGTGAAAATCTACGCAAATATTGAATGATATTTTTTTATTGAAATTAAAGGCGTTAACACTGTGGAATTCTGTTTTAAAAACTTTGGAATTGAAAACCAATACTGCAAATTATCCAATTTAAAAAAATAGTAAAACACGACAACATTTCGGAAGTAACATCCATCCTCAGGTCCATTGAGGGCACATCTGAAACATTGTCATGTTTTAATATTATATTGTTTTGAATATAATATATTGTATATATCTGATTTCTGAATATTAATTATTATTTTGTTGAATCGTTCTTTACGATGTAAAGGGTAAAGCTATCATTTTGATTCTGGTGACACGTGATAGGTAGCTAATCTCTGACAATGTGACAATCATATTGCCATCGCCGGGAATCGAACCCGGGACCTTCGGGGTGAAAGTCAAAGCACTTACTACTCGGCCACGAAGGTCGCCGAAGATTCTAGAAGATTAATTTTATTTTACGGGAATGACATGTTTCTCCTTGCTTAAAAGCTTCATCAAATGTTTGATAATTCCTTAGTAAGGTAAAACATGTCATTCCTTAAAATATTATAAAACTTCTAGAAATTAAATGATTTCATTTGCATTAATAAAATTATTTGTGTGTTTTAGAATTTTTTTTTTTTTATCTTTACAAATTTAGATCATCTAACCACAAAGTGAGAGCTTCGTATGAAAGGGAAATAAAATAAAAGAAGAAATTTTTCCAAAGCACATTTTTATAATTTTTATCATTAGACTTAGTGGAGCCGTATTAGGAGAGCCGACCCCAAAAAACGGAAAATGGACGGGCGAAAGAAAGAAAAGATTTTCATAATTTTTATAAATCTTCACGAGCCGACGCTGATTCGATACTAATATTACATGGTCGATAAATACTGCTACTAAGTCAAACAACACGTAATATTTTCACATCGTCGTACGCATTCATAGGGCTTATCAAAAAAAAAAACATTACTAAGTAGATTTTATAAAGCGAAAAAAAAAACGGACTTACAGAGGTATGCTTCCGGTGCTTGTTCGTATGCTGTAATTAAAATATCTCATTTGCTGTTCGTACAATGTATCAAGCAACTATGTTAAAAATGTAATCGGTTGTTGAACAGCGCTCGGGCTATGTCAAATTAAATTGTGCTGTAAATGTGAACTGTTATGCGTCTGTTTTAATTGGTTTCATAAAGGTTTGACACTAATGTGCGTTACGATGTAACTTCATGAATTTGAGTAATAAGTAAAAATGTGGGCGGCCGAAAAAAAGAACAAACTTCTACAATTTATTTATTTATTTATTTATTCAGTAAGGGATACAGCGATATCAATATTTTAATGAAAAAACATTAAGAAACATAATAAATTAAGCCAATCACATGCTACCACAAATACAATAAACAGTTAATTGAATTTAAGCGAAGGCAAAATATGGTGAAACAAAATGATTGAGAGTTAAACATAATAATATTAGTAGAAATAAGAACAAAATTAAAAGGAAAAATAAAAGTTACATATTATAATATCATGTAACGTCGAAAGAAGGGTTGGTGCGGGTAACAAAGTGAATGGAGCTTTAAAAATAGTTATTGGAAACAAGAATTTATCAATGAAACGAAAACGGCCGTTCACAATGGAGTTCTGGTCCCAACTCTAATGTATGGAAGCGAAGCATGGAACTGGCAGAAGAAGGATGAGAGCAGAATAAATGCGGTAGGGATGAGGTCCCTAAGACGTATGTGTGGTAGAACGATATACGACAGAATCTCAAATGCTGATATATGAAAGGAATGTAGAGCGGAAGAAGGTATTATAAACAAAATTATGAAAGGATCGCTGCGTTGGTTCAGACATATGGAAAGCATGGATGGAGAAAGAATGGTTAAGAAAGTATACTTTAATGATGTAAATGGGGTACGAAGTCGAGGCAGACCGAGGAAAACATGGCATGAAGAAATTAATCAAATTTTAATGCTTGGTCATGTTAGAAGGCTGAAGAAATCGACGTGCGTGTATGACTCGTTGTATGAATGTGGAGGAATCTAGAGAGGTTTGCCAGGATAGAGTAGTGTGGCAGTCTATTCTCTCTGCCTACCCGATGGTTTGTTTGTTTGTTTGTTTTGTAACATTATGATCTCATCCACGCCGAAAGGTTGCTCCTATCGTTTTTTTGAAGTTTCGTTCGTTCAAATGGAAAACATGATGTCTCCAAAATACTTGTTGTAGTTGTCACTAATACTATAATATAATATAAAATCTTCGGATTCAAGCACTGTCTTCTTCTTCTTCTTCGAGCAACATGTCAGGTCCCCCTGACGTCAACTAACACCCTGGCGTAGGCCTCTCTGTCTTGTGCCAGACGAAACAACTCCCCCACCACCCGAACTCCGGTCCATTCCTTGATATTCTTGAGACAGGACATCTGGGGTCTTCCCACACTGCGCCTATCCTCGATTTTCCTTTTTATGATGAGGTGCAGCAGATCGTATTTTTCGTTGCGGAGAACGCGTCCCAAATATGCCATCTTTCTAAACTTTATATCAGACAACAATTCTCTTCCTACTCTGGCTCTATGTAGCACCTCATTGTTGGTGACCATACCAGTCCATAAGATCCGCAACATTCTGAGATGGAGACACATTTCAAGTGCTTCTATACCTACTATTTATTGTGCTCACTTTAAGGGTCCAGGTCTCCACTTTGTATAGTAACATGGACCAAATATATCACTTGACCATGTTCTGTCTCAATTTTAAGTTGATGTTGTCATTGCAGAAGGAATGGTCTCATATTATTGAATGCAGCCTTCGCAATCTTCTTTTTCGGGCACTTCAATACATTATTACCAGCACTTTGTGATGTGCATTCACATTTTAATGACTTTCGAAAAACATTTTGTTTTTCCATTTTTGCATAATATATGTTTCGGACCGCAGATGTCCTTCCTTAGTTTAAAAAAATTCAATAAAAGAAACAAATTCGTTTTAGACTTAGTTAAAGAAGGGAATAATATGGAGTTTAGTCTAAAGATATGGGTGATTGTTATTTAATTAATATTGTGGGAGAAAGGGAACACATCAAATAACACATCGGACTTGTTATTTGGTTGTTTATAATATTTGCTGTATTTTTGATACTTACAGAGATTTAATTCTAAACAATAATTTATCAATGAAAGAAGAAGAGATAAAATACGAAACGAAGAAATAAGAAGCCGATCCAGAATTGTTGACATCATGGATTGTACAGCTTAATTGAAGTGGCAATGGGCTGGATATATCGTCAGAAGAGGCTTCTATCTAGCAGAGAAGGAAAGAAGGCTGAATAAAAAGAAGAATCGTTATTGAAAAGCAATTAAAAACACGTACGTTATCTACAGCCATAGTGTTGGAAACTTAATGTTCAACACGAAACAGCTGTTTCGTAACAAATTTGTATCATTACGATAAAGAAGCTTCCTCCATGTACACGTAAAATGAACACTTAATCGGTAGCTTTAGACCATTAATTTAATGGTAATGAATTTATACATCTAGGACCGGATTTTCTTAATGTATTTCTCGTTGTAACCACACTACCACTTAATTAATTAAGGTTCAGGTACCTGCTTATTTGAATCGTAAGTACACGGATAGCATATGGATTCAAGTAGGATGTACTCTTGTTAATGTAGCGTTGAAAGTTCTTATGACTAATTAGCTTCGATGAAACAACTTTAATTGCGATCTAAATAGTGATAAAATATTCCTTTTTTAAATTCAAATTACGTCAGATATTTTCCATTTTGTTTCGCAACCCATTGGTGTTTAGCAAATGAAAAATGTCATTTATTCATTTATCAGCGGCTTCGAATGTATTATTTTCAACAAACCCAATACAAGTTTGATTGTTTGATTAAATGTTTTTTTTTTAAAATTTTTAACAACATGATATGAACAACATGAAACACTATGATATCTTAACATTTTAACATAGGTTGACGAAACAGCTGTCGCGTAAAATAAAATACAATTGTGATACGTAAAATAAAGTTATTTAATTTAACAGTTTAAAATATAATTATTATTTTCGACTAGTTTCTTTTCACATATACCTAGTAGGGATCACATATACTGTATTTTGACATTCGTATTCACTTTAATTTATAAAACGTGGCAGAGTGTTAATAGCTCTGACATCCATACCGAAGGTCCCGGGTTCGATTCCCGGGGATGGTAATGAATTTATAAGTTAGCAGTGTGATTGTCACACTGTCTTTGGTCTGGTGTAGAATTCACGTAACAATAAAATGGCGATAGATTGGCTACCTATCGCATGTCATGAAATTTAATATTACACCTAAAATAAATTGTACCTATACAGTAGTTGGGTTCATACGACCTGTTGTATACAAGAAAAAAAACTGAAATACCAAAAATATATTTTATAAAAGGAAGGTGCCACTACGTGCGGTGTTTCTAAAAACATATAACCCGGCGCCCCTGGAAACAAAATCGTAGAAAGAGTAGAAGGCCTTGCCATTGATACGAGGAAGAAGTTATTAAAAATATCGGTAAATATTCTTTAATCATTATTTTAGATGCATATTATTAAAATGTCTGCTTTCGAGAAATCGAGTAGACGTAGACCAAAAATCTCGATCTACGAGTATCCACGAATGACTCCACGCTAATCCTACTACATGTTGTGCCTCTTGTGACCAAGACTAGCTTATCCCACCTCGATAGCATTACATATTAGATTAGCAAAGCTTGAAAGGTACGGAAAATAATGTAGCCTGCAGACTTAATAAAGTAAAAGGGCTTCCTGTATGACTTTTCAGTATAATTTCAAGAAAGCTTAAGCTCCAAATATTCAATAATAGTGTTTAAAACATGCTGTTGTACCGATACGAGACTTCGAATTCCACAACTGACTTATTAGAAAACTCCACGTGTTTTCAATAGGTATCACCGCTAATTTATTAAGATCTTTTGCCGACAGACAGTATTCTATATCTTTGTAGGCCATGGCAGGCGATAAGCCAGTCAGAAAACATGTCGTTAGATGCAAATGGCTATATATGGGTCACACCTTGAGGCGGAACCCATACCTACATAGTCAATAGTGAATTATACTGGTTTACTCACTAGCAGATATAGAAAGCGGAGTAAAAATAGAGCCACTTTTTGAAAAACCCTCCAGACCGAGGTTAAAGCTGCACGTCTTACTTGGAATGAGTTAGGCATTAAGATAGAGATGGATAGAGAAGGATCCCTGAGACCCTACCCTACCACCAGTATAAGGCAAATTAGGGTACTAATCATTATTTTTTTTTACTTAGGTTTTTTTGTGCGTAATGTTTCTTCTTGAGAAGTGGACAGTCAGTGGTCTTTCTATCTTTTTGTAGGTTATCATTGATGTTTGCTTCCTTTAGGTTAATCCTTCTTTGCTGTACTTACGGCCCTTAATTCTGCCATTGTGGTAACATGTTTATTCTAGAATACTTCGCTCTGTAGACCCCATTTTATAATATCGTCGGCTTCGCTTGAACTTATCCATATCTTACAATTTATATAATTTTAAAGTAATCATATCTCTTGCAATCACTCGCTTTTCATTTTCAGGATTCCATTTTCTTTTACTGTTGTATTGCTATGTGTGTACGGTGGGATATCGAGGGAGAGTAGCGTAGCTTAAATGTGGTCTGGGTCCCCCATGGTTGCAAATATACATATATATATAAATATATATATTTTTTTAACGTAAGTCCCGCATGGACGGGGGACGAGGCTAGGGAGTGCACGAGTGAAGCTGACGAAAGGCGCCGCTGCGCCTATAACAGCTTTGAGTAAGCGGAAGGAGCCCTCAATGGCTCAGCCATATAAATAAATTCCATTTCATCTATCTGTCCAGATAGACTATATAATGGCCGAGCCATAGAGGGCTCCCTCCGCTTACCCGAAGCTGTTATAGGCGCAGCGGCGCCTGTCGTCAGCTTCGCTCGTGCACTCCCTAGGCCCGTCCCCCGTCCACGTGGGACTTACGTTAAAAAAAAATTATAATGTGTATATATTTGCAACCAAGGGAGACCCAGACCACATTTAAGCTACGCTACTCTCCCTCGATGTTCCGCCGTACACACATAGCAATACAACAGCAAAAGAAAATACACAATTGATACTGTCTCTCCAGATAGACTAATTGTCCATACACCGATGTTTGGCCTTTCGAAAGGTGTGCTTCAGATTTAATTACGCATATTAAAACGAGTGTTAAAATCCCGCAGCCGCTCCTGGCAGCAGCAGAGCGCGATAACTCCCCAGCGCTTCAACTTTCTCACCAGTCCCAATAAATAATCGGCCGTCACTTGGCAGTGTCGGCTCGACGGGCTAAATCAAGTCAGGCGGGTAACTAGTTTGATGTGACAAAATGCTTACAATTTACAAATGCGATAACCGCGGGACGCGCCGGGGGAAGAGGCCCGCGTGGGCGGAGAGTTACTGGCGTGTCGACTATGTATGTTAATTCACCAAGAAATATTTACAGAAAGCTGTTTTTCCCTATGAGCTGGGTGGTACACTTTGATGTATTGGGAACGAAACTATTCGTGTTTAAGAATGTTTTTGTTTCAAGTGAAGTATGGTTTCTACACTAAAACTTGATGGAAGAATTTTTCAGCGAGCTTTTAAGTTTAAACGAGGCTATTTTAGAAAATTCGGAGAAAAAATTTCTCTCAATTTTCTTTTTATTTAATTTAATTTAACGACATAAAAAATATTCAATAATATTATGTCCTTACATATGAAATTGGCGTTTTGCCGTACTGGCAACTTTGATCTCAAATATCTTCTCTTTGGTTAGGAATTCCAAATTCAAATTTATACAGCTATTTACTCAAGTATTTTTGTTTCGAAAATTTTAATATGTTTGTTTTTTCCTCAATTGGTTTTTTTCTTTGCGTCACTCCGTTTACAAAACGGAAAACTTGAAATATTGTGTTATTTACGAGTATGAGTTCCACCGTGGCACCAGTGCTGCAGAAACGGCTCGAAGGATTAATGATGTGTATGGCGACGGTACCGCAAAAGAAAACACAGTGCGTTTTTGGTTCCAACGTTTTCGTTCTGGAAATTTCGACTTGTAGAACAAGCCCCGTGGACGGCCGGAGACCAAAGTTGATAATGAAGAATTGAAGGCTATTGTGGAAGCGGATCCATCGCAAACCACGTCCGAGTTAGCTGCAGGCTGCGGTGTTACTGATAAAACTGTTTTAATCCACTTGAAGCAAATTGGGAAGGTGAAAAAGCTTGAAAGGTGGGTACCTCACGCGTTGACTGCTGCGTTGCATTACTCAACCGGCACAATAATGAAGGGATTTTGAATCGAATCATTACCTGTGATGAAAAGTGGATCCTGTATGATAATCGGAAGCGCTCATCGCAATGGCTGAACCCTGCCGAACCATCCAAACCATGCCCCAAGCGAAAATTGACTCCAAAAAAGTTACTTGTGAGCGTTCGGTGGACTAGTGCTGGTGTCGTTCACTACAGCTTTCTTAAATCTGGCCAGACGATTACGGCAGATGTCTTTTGTCAGCAACTGCAAACCATGATGGAAAAACTAGCTGCTAAACAACCGAGGCTGGTTAATCGCTCTAGGCCACTGCTGCTTCATGATAACGCTAGACCACACACTGCACAACAGACGGCTACCAAATTAGAAGAGCTTCAATTGGAATGTCTAAGACATTCACCGTACTCTCCGGACCTTGCCCCAACAGATTACTATTTTTTTCGAAATTTGGATAACTTCTTGCAAGGGAAAAAATTCAACTCCGATGGGGCAGTCCAAATCGACTTCAAAGATTTTATTGATTCCCGTCGGAATGGTTTTTTTAGTAAAGGGATCGATGAACTACCTATGAGATGGCAAAAGTGCATAGATAGCAATGGTACATACTTTGATTAAATAAATATATTATATTAAAAAAAAATCAACTTTATGTTCCTCCCATACAAAACGCCAATTTCGTATGTAAGGACCTAATAATAAACTGATGCAAATAATTAATGTTTTTAATTGAAATTTTTTGGTAGAAGTTCATTTTAAATAACGAAAACAAAAAAAAAATCATACAAAATTCCTTTATTTTTATGTATTTAGTGTGCTTCTACTTGTGTTTATGTTCGACCGGTTTCGGCAGCTTGCTGTCGTCGTCTGGTATCATTTTTTTTTCTTTATTTAAACTGATGCAAGTTAGAAATTTAATAATGAAATCGAATACTTATGAAAAACATACTCAAATGCATTTATAATTTTTTTAAATAAATACAAAAAAGGATAAATATACGTACCTATATATTTTCGCTCAAAAATCTTTTGTGTCTTTATTATTAATAATATTATTATCTTTCTACTCTACATTTTATTTTATTTTAATTTTTTATGTTTTATTTCATAACTTATTTTATTTTTTAATAAATTTTATTCAATATCTTAATTATTAAGTCCCTTGTTATTGATAAGCTACTATTCATGACACAAATAGCTCTTTTTAACATTATTAGAGCCTGTAACATAGAGTTATGTTAATTAATTCTATTTTATATTCGCTTTCACTTATTTCAACTGTTAATTAGTATAATTACTTACATTAGTAATAAGAACGGATAGTGACGTCGAAAGAAGGGTTGGTGCGGGTAACAAAGTGAATGGAGCTTTAAAAATAGTTATTGGAAACAAGAATTTATCAATGAAAGCGAAAACGGCCGTTCACAATGGAGTTCTGGTCCCAACCTTAATGTATGGAAGCGAAGCATGGAACTCGCAAAAGAAGGATGAGAGTAGAATAAATGCGGTAGAGATGAGGTCCCTAAGACGTATGTGTGGTAGAACGATGTATGACAGAATCTCAAATGCTGATATAAGAAAGGAATGTAGAGCGGAAGAAGGTATAATGAACAAAATTATGAAAGGATCGCTGCGTTGGTTCGGACATATTCGGAGAAAGAATGGTTAAGAAAGTATACGTTAATGATGTAAATGGGGTACGAAGTCGAGGCAGACCGAGGAAAACATGGCATGACCAAATTAATCAAATTTTAAAGGTTGGTCCGAACCAACGCAGCGATCCGCTGCGTTGGTTCGGACATATTCGGAGAAAGAATGGTTAAGAAAGTATACGTTAATGATGTAAATGGGGTACGAAGTCGAGGCAGACCGAGGAAAACATGGCATGACCAAATTAATCAAATTTTAAAGGTTGGTCATGTTAGAAGTCGGAGGAATCGACGTGCGTGTATGACTCGTTGTATGAATGTGGAGGAAGCTAGAGAGGTTTGCCAGGATAGAGTAGTGTGGCGGTCTATTCTCTCTGCCTACCCCTGCGGGGAAACGGCGTGATGGTTTTGTTGTTTGTTGTTGTTAGTAATAAGAATATTTTTACAGGCATATCAATCACTTTCCATTTATTTAAGCAAAAAACGTTTATAATGTATGATGTATATAATTATTTCAAGTGAAAAAATATAGGTATATTTTTAATGTTAAGTAACTTTTCTTCATTGAAAATGGTAGTAGTTATTGAAAAAATTGTTTTATTTCAATAAATAAATAGTTTTAACAAACATGTATTTATGATAGACAGAATATCTATTGAAGAAGTAAGAAAGTAATATATGGTGTATGAATGCATCCTAAATAAAATTAAGACATATGAAACGAATGGATGAGGTAAGAAGAGTTTAAAATATATATACAAGTAGTGTGAATGTAATAAGAAGTCGAGGAAGGCCAAGGAAGACATGCCAGGACCAAATTCAAGATCAAAGATTTAAATCAATGATATTAGAATTTATTTTACAATCTTCAATATGATCAGAAAATAGCTCATTATTATGAAGAAGGAATCTGGTCGTGTCCAGGCTCGAACCCAAGTCCCCTAGATTAGGAGTCAAGCGTTCTATCCCCTAGACCACCACCCGATGTAGGAACAATCGACGAGCGTGCATATCACAATGTGTGAATGTAGAAAGAGAGTTGAGTGGCACCCAGGTGGTAGAAAGCCAATTGGACAACCAAGACTGCGATAGAAGGATGAATTTGGGAGAGATGGGGCGAAATTGTTACGAGTGTCTGATTGGAGGGTTGAAACGGAGCACAGGAGGAGTTGGAGGCAAAGAATACTGGAGGCTTAGGCTCGATAGAGGCTGTAGGGCCATCGAATATTGACTGTCCAAATACATTGTCCAAACAAAGTGCTGAGAAACTACGAGTGACTCAAAGAGCCATGGAAATAGCCATGTTAGGAATAAGCCTCTCAAAGTTTGATGAATCCTGTTCAAAATATAACATGATCATATCCACCCCAAAAACGAAGTGTATGACATTCGCAAGAAATCAACTGAGATGCGAAGTCTCCGTACGCCAGGAGGAAATTGAACAGGTGGACCTATTCAGATATCTCGGAAGCGAAGTAACCAGCTCTAATGACCTCCCCAGAGAAGTAAGGTCACAGGTGGATAGGGCTGCAGCAGTTGCAGGCTGCCTGAAAGATGTCATATGGAGAAACAGGGACATGAGGACTGACAGCAAGGTACGCATCTACAAGACCTGTGTGCGACCAATCCTCACATATGGCATTGAATCGAGGGCAGACACTGTCAAGACAAAGAGCATGCTCAGGACAACCGAGATGAAAACGCTCCGCGCTATAGCTGGCAAGACCCTACGTGATCGAGTTAGGAATACAGCAATCCGAGAAATCTGCGAGGTCGAAGATGTGGTCAGATGGGGACGTCAAAGACGGCGATACTGGCATGAACACGTAGAAAGGATGAGCTCAAATAGAATACCACACATAGCTCTCCATGGAACGCCAAACAGACAACGCCGACCAAGAAGACCCCCGAAACGGTGGAGAGAAAGCTGGAGTTCAGCATCTCAAGAGGACGCGCCTGAAATAACAGAATCCTGAGTCTACAAAAAGGGAAGAAGAAGAAGAAGAAGAAGGAATAAGCCTAAGAGACAGAGTCAGAAACGATACGGTGAGAGAAAAAACAACGGTCACTGACATCATCCACCGGGTGACAATAGTCAGGTCACGTAGCCAGAAGCTCAGATGAAAAGTGGACCAGAAGACTGCTGACTTGGAGACTGTGGACGGCGAAGAGAAGTGCAGGGCGACCGCAACTACGGTGGAAGGATGATCTTAACAGACACTTCGGAATAACCTAGATGCGGTTTGCACAGGACAGAATTACATGGAAGCAAATGGAGGAGGCCTTTGTCCAGGAGTGGACGGGAATAGACTGAGGAAGAAGAAATATTGACTGTATAAACTAAGTTACGGGGGGTAAAAGCTTCTATGTAACTGCGTATAATTTATGACTACGCTTTATTACGTTCAGCTAACTGCGGAAGATGGTTATAAATCTAATTATTTTATCACACTATCGGCTGATTGTGGGTATAACGAACACATTTAGAAAGTGCTTTTTCATTTCAAATAACCCATTTACTTACGTACTTTAATCACTTTTATTACATTTGGTACAGAATCTTATTTACCCAAGTAATAAAGTTGTCATCGCAAACAAAAGCTTATCCAAAAAACCTAACATGCACATAGGGGACCGACCCTTATGTATGGAAGTGAAGCATGGAATTGGAAAATAAAGGATGAAAGTAAGATAATAATAAGAATATGTAGTAAATCTAGATGTCATAGAGTGTCAAATGGCAAAGTTAGTAGATGTTATTATTTAAATAGTCCATTGTTTTGCCCGAAACACTGTGATACTTGAACATTATAAATCGTTTAATTAAATAACTTTATTTTATGTATCACAATTGTACTTTTATTTTTCGCGACAGCTGTTTCGACAAATTGATTGTTGCATCTGACGATGTCAACATATGTAGGTTGACGAAACAGCTTTCGCGAAAAATAAAAATACGATTGCGACACATAAAACAAAGTTATTTAATTTAACAGTTTATAATGTTAAAGTATCATAGTGTTTCGGCCAAAACAATGGACTATATAAATAATAACATCTACTCACTTTACCATTTGACACTCTATGACATCTAGATTTACTACATATTTTTATTATCTTACTTTCATCCTTCATTTTCCAATTCCATGCTTCACTTCCATTCATAATGGTCGGTACAACAACGTAGTGTTTCGGCCAAAACAATGAACTATTTAAATGATAACATCTACTAACTTCGCCATTTGACACTTTTATTTTTGTGTCACACTTGTATCAAAATTTCATTTTTATTTTTCGCGACAGCTGTTTCGTCAACCTACATATCTTGACATCATCAGGTGCTACAATCAATTTGTAACACTTGATGATGTCAACATAGGTTGACGAAACAGCCTACGTGAAATATAAAAATACAATTGTAATACATAAAACAAAGTTTTTTAATTAAACAGTTTATAGATTTTATTATTAAATATTATCATTATCTCAACTGTAGTGATAGCTATAATTGCATAGGCTGTTAATATGATATATAGTATTAAACAGATTTTCTCGGGAATTCCTCTCTCCACACGGATCGTGCAGAGAATGCAAGCGTTGAATTATTAATGTGAAAGCATCCCTCAAAAGCATGGCGGATGGCTGATGGCCAACGATGGTTTTACAATGTATTAATAATTAAGAGAAAAATCTACATAACCAGAACGACAACAATATTATCAATGATTATATTGTATCATATTAACCGTAAATTGCAAACCAATACATGCTAATCGAAAGTAATACCTCATTATGACATATTATTATTTTAAGATAACAAATGATTCTTCTGAAATCTCTTGATGGAAGTTAATTTTAAATAATAATTAAATAAAACAATGTTTTTTTAACTACTTCCACTTTTGTCTATATTTCGACAGCGACGAGTTTTGCCAGGTTTGCTGGCATCGACAGTCTATCGATGCCAGCTAGCCTGGCGAAACCGGTCGCTGTCGAAATAAATACAAAATTAGAAGTAATTAAAAACATCATTTTATTTAATTATTATTATTATTTTGTTGAATCGCTCCTTACATCATGACAGCAGGAGCCAAATCGATGTAAGGGGTATTATAGCTACGAGTATCATAGTGATTGTCGTGACATGTAATAGGTAGCTAATCTATCGCCATTTCATTGTCAAGTGAATTCTACACCAGACCGAAGACAGTGTGATAATCACACTGCACACATGGGAATCGAACTCGGAGTGGCGGTCAATGCACTTACCACTCGGCCACGAAGGTCGTTATAGATATGGGATAGATGATGCGAGAGCTGATACCCATAGGACTAAAAACCTTCTCAGAGTGGCAGGAATCAGAACCATACGCTTCATCAATATCAGAAATGAAATAATAAAGTATGTGTGCCATGTTGAAATCTTAGTGGAGCAAGAGAGAAGCTGAAGGCGCTTTGGAAGATCATGTAGACCGCATGGAAGATGCAAGAAAACTGTAAAAAATGAAAACCGCATGGAAGATGGCTAGAGGTTAACATTCCAAAAGAACTTATGGTCACAAGCAGGTCATACGACCTAAATTGTTTCTCGAACAATGATGTACAATTTTATATTAAATATTAATAAAACATCTGTTATCCTGTAGCTTTTTATGGGATTTTATTTTCAGGGTATCTGAAAATCTGGTCTGGAAGAATAAATATATGCGTATTGATATCCCGGTCAGAATTTATATGTCATGCGTGCGACCTATCATGATTGCTGTCAAGATGCAAGCTGACACCGTACAAATCAATAAAACTTGCAAAATAGAGAACATCGTTTGGTTGCGTAGATCCAGAAGAGATACTAATGGGAATATGTAGTCAGAACGGATGGACATCTCCTCCAGACACCGTCCACCTGGAATACCACAAAAGAGAAGGAGGGATAGTTGGACCTCGTCAAAGATATATCTAAAGAGATAGAAGAAGAAGTAACATTTCTGTGTTTTTTTTTGTGATGTATTCTAAATATTTTTAAAAATTCATTATACACAGTTAAATTACAAAAACTTTGTTTTATGTATCACAATTGTATTTTTATTTTTCGCGACAGCTGTTTCGTCAACCTCTGTGACAATAATATTGTAACACCTGATGATGTCAACATAGTTTGACGAAATAGCTGTTGCGAAAAATAAAAATATAAATGTGATACATAAAGAAAGTTTTTTAAATTTAACAGTGTATAATGTTAAAGTATCACAGTGTTTCGGCCAAAAAATGGATTATTTAAAATTTATTTTAAAACAACTTTTTTACTTGTTCTTTCTCCACTTCGTTTGTGTTTTATCAAACTAATCGGTTTCGCTCTCGCCGGAGCTTCGTAGAGTTCCAAAATAAACTTGATTCAGTTTGTTTTAAAACCCTGATTAAGCTTAAGTGGTAGCGAAACCAGTTGGTTTAATATATTATAATAAAAATAATGTGGTGTTAAATCAAGTAAAAAAGTGTTTTTCAATTATTCTAAATAATACCACACCATAAATTAAGTGCTTCATACGTAAGTCTTCCACCGGTCTCAATCTAATGATTGGTCTGCAGCAAGGCGACGCATCTCCTTTTCCACTCCGCTCGGTCCTCGGCAACTCTCTTCAACTCCGCATAAGAGGTGCAGCCCATATCTCGGCAAATCTGGTCTAGGTACTCTTGGCGAGGTCGTCCTCTGCTAATCGATCCCTCGACCATTTCCTCCAACACATTATGCAGGAAACATTCGTGTCTCAACACATGACCAATCTATCTCCGCTTTGGTGTTCAACACGTGCCTACTCTCTTCCACTCTGCTGAGAACCTCTTCATTTGTAATGTGGTCCCTCCATGAAACATGGGCAACTCGTCGGTAGGTCCACATCTCAAATGCCTCCAGCCTTTTGCGCTCTCTTTCGCCCAGGCACCAAGTCTCGCAGCCGTACAGTAAAACACTCGACACCAATGTTTTTAAAAGTCGTTTTCAGAGGTCTATGTTGTTAGACTCGAATATTTTAAACTTCTTGTTGAAGGTAAGTTTAGCCTGGTGGATACGACTATCGACGTCTTTTTTGGATCGACCATTTTTTGGATCCCATGTAATACTGATCGAACATCCAATGTAATACGAAAGTATGAGAATAATTTTCCTGGTCTTTTTTTATGATTTCTTTTGTCAGTTCCTCAAGTTTTCTTTATTTTAGTTTGAGCTAGGAGAGATGTATCGCGAGCAGGTGCAGCATCACTCGGCTCCGCAGGCGGTCAAGTAAATGAATTGAGCGTGTCCGAGTCGCTGTAAGCCAAAACAAAATGATCATTTACATCCAGACTTAAATAATTGAATCGTATCTCCTGATGTTTATTAATTGTTTGTAATGGATTTTTCCACGAGAGCTTTTATTGCGGAGATTCTTTCGGAACAAACGGACGTTTAGCATCTCGGTAATGTGCTGAAGCCGTTGATGTATTTCACGAGACGTTTATGCCCAAGGCCTTAGATCATAGTTAATGTAGCACCGTTCAGATGCAGACAGCGAGATACTAAACACATGATTTTCATTTGAAACTTTTTATAAATACGCTTTTACAATCAATATATGTAAGCCGTTGATGTATTTCACGAGACGTTTATGCCCAAGGCCTTAGATCATAGTTAATGTAGCACCGTTCAGATGCAGACAGCGAGATACTAAACACATGATTTTCATTTGAAACTTTTTATAAATACGCTTTTACAATCAATATATGTATTCTCAATTTTGCTGTCACATTTAAATTTTTTTTACATTTAAAAAGACTGTATTATTATTATTATACGTATCATAGTCGGTGGTGATCTAGGAAACACAACGCTTAACTCCTGAACCAGGGGACTTGGGTTCAAACCTGTACACGACCAGATTCCTTTTACTTGAAATTCAGCTTCATCAGTATAATAATTGTATAATTAATATAATAAATGAAGTTATTTATCGTCCTAATGAAGCTTGGGTCCAAGCGAAACCATTTGGCATCAATTATAATAACCATACCGTAGTTAAATATTTTTACTTTATTATTATTATATACATAACTAACTAACTAACCATCACGCCGTCTCCCGAAGGGGTAGGCAGAATTAATGGACTGCCACACTTTTCTTTCTATTACCGAAATATTTCTCTCGCTTCCTCAATATTCACACATCTCAATATTCAGATTTCTCTCCCCACGTGGCCGACATTTATTTGATCGTGCCACGTTTTCCTCGGTCTTGCTCCCTTTTCTAGTTCCATTTATATCGTTAACATATACTTTTTTTACCATTCTTTCTTCATTAATTCTTTCCATGTGTCCAAACCGTCTTAATGATCCTTTCATTATTTTGTTCATAACACCATCATTCGCACCGCATTCACTTCTTATATTTTCATTCGACACTATCATACACAGAGTACCCACACATTCGTCTAAGAGATCTAATTCATAATGCATTTATTCTACTTTCATCCTTCTTTTGCAAAAACCATGCTTCGCTTCCGTACATATGATTGTAAAATGATGTAAAACTTTATGTTTTTTGGGATCTTGGGAAAATCCGTGTAACTCGTCTTTCTGGACCGACGTTTCGGAGATCGTTGCAATCTCCATCTTCAGGGTGGTTATACTCGTACATATATACATGTGTGATAGGTATTGTATTTTTAACTCCTTTAACGCTGTGCCGTGTCGTGTAAAACTAATTTATGAATATTTTTTAAAGAAACTGTTTCAGATTGTTTCTTCAACAAATAAAGAAAAATCCATAATAAACAATTAATACGAAGTAATGAATACTATAATTATTAGTTAAACTTTGTTTTCTATGGAAATAAGAAAAAATTGCAATACTGAGGACATCGTGAGATAGAACAGAACGAGGATCCGATTCTGGCGAGACCATGTAAACAAACACTCATAGAATCACATACACGGCTGCAAATGGGATACCCGTCCGCCAACGTCCATCTGGCAGGCTATACAAAAGATGAAGAGATAGCTGTTCTTACGCATCGCAAGAGGAGGCAATCAGTAACAACAAAGTTTCTTCATCTTCATTTAATAGATCTGACGATCTGTGACACAGAAATCGTGCCTCGTCGGATGATGAGGTCCAGCTGTCTTTCCATTTCTTAGGCGGTCTTTCAGGTGGGCGGTGTCCGGAAGGGATTTTAAAAGCGGCTGTATTTGAGAGTCTGCCACCATCCATCGACAAAGCACCCGATCTAACTGAAGAAGAAGAAGAATAAACTTGTTTTCTAAAACGTTTTATTATTTATTTTATGAGAATTACATTTTTCGCCTTTCCAAGGCATTATCAAATGTGTTCTCATTTTCTTACATATTCGTGCCGTTTCGATGAGTGCAATTTTTTTTGGAAGCCATCATAGATAAAATGAGAAACTAGTGTTGTAAATCTTTATTTACGCTTTGTAAAAAATATGACTTAATCTCGCCGTTCTGCGGTACGTTTTGAGAGCACGATAAATCCAACTGTTCGTATTCCCGCGCAAACGTATCACTGACATGTTCCCTGACATTTTTCTTAATTTAAATATCAAATCACCTCTCCACATCTTATGTTTTCCTCGGAGCAAAAACAAAATGGTGTTTTGCTAAAGTGCGCAAAGTTACGTGACACTTTTAAGGGAAATTTATCTTTTACGTAAGTTGGGCTGTCGTGCGGAGAACGCGGAGAAGTTATTTTTTTAACTTGTTACACAGTAGAAGTAAATAAAAATTAATCACGTTGGCTGCCGTACAGAAAACTCTACATCACTGACACATTAACATACATTCCAATTATACTTATTACGCATACATTCACCCCACACATTATATCTTAGAATAAAAAACATTTGAAAGATTTTTTTCGTTCGGAAATTAAAATGTGAATCTAATAGTTTTTAGTATCAGCAGTAGACGTATGTATGGTAGGACGATGTACGACAGAATCTCAAATGCTGATATTAGGAAGAAATGTAGAGCGAAACTGGCAAAAGAAGGATGAAAGTAGAATAAATGCATTAGAAATGACATCTCTTAGACGAACGTGTAATATTCTGTGTAGGATAATATAAGAAGTGAATGCGGTGTAAATGATGGTGTTATGAACAAAATAATGAAAGGATCATTGAGTTGGTTTAGACACATGGAAAGTAAAAGGTAGTGAGGAGTCAGAGAAATCGACGCGCGTGCATAACACGATGTATGAATGTTGAGGAATCGAGAGAAATATGTCAGGAAAGAAAAGTGTGGCAGTCCATTATTTCTGCCTATCCCTTCGGGGAGACGGCGTGATGGTTAGATAGTTAGTTATGTAAATGCTATTGTTTGTTTGTTGTAAATGCAAAATAAGGTATTATGATCAAAATTATGAAAGGATCGCTGCGTTGGTTCGGACATATGGAGCGCATGGGTGAAGAAAGAATGGTTAAAAAAGTATACGTTAACGATGTAAGTGGAGTAAGGAGTCGAGGTAGACCGAGGAAAACATGGCATGACCAAATTAATCAAATATTAAAGGTTGGTTCGGTTCATGTCAGAAGCTGGAAGAATCGACGTGCGTGTATGACTCGATGTATGAATGTGGAGGAATCTAGAGAGGTATGTCAGGATAGAGTAGTGTGGCGGTCAATTCTCTCTGCCTACCCCTGCGGAGAAACGGCGTGATGGTTTGTTGTTGTTGTAGTATCAGCATTTTTTCAATAAGCATTTACTATTATTATTAATTGGTAATAAATTTTTCTATACTTCATTATGATCTAGGCGAAATTCAGTTTGTATCGAATTAACCAAAAAATACTAATAAATATTATTTCATACTTTAGTTATAAAGCATGTACTGCTGAAGAGTACATATTTGTTTTGAATATGTTAGCCAATAAAAAAATATAGTCCATTGTTTGGCTGAAACACTATGATACTTTAACATTGAATAACATAACATTGATAATTGTTAAATTAAAAAATCTTTGTTTTTTGTATCACGATTGTATTTTTATTTTTTAAGCAATTTAGAATAAAAATATTATAATATTTAAATAAATTTAACTACACTTCGTATTTTTAGAGTAGAAAATGGTATAGTTTTCACAGCCATGTTTTGGTTGTGAACCAACGTTTTTCGGTGTAAAAATATTTAACAATAAAATAAAACAGAGTGCTCGCTTATGTACTAAAAAATGTGGAGTTTCATAAAAGGTGGAGTTTCATAAAAGGTGGAGGTGGTATAATTAGGATTAAGGAGAGGGGAGAGATAACGGCAACATTTAAAATATTTCGAGTATATTTTCAATTGGCGAAGAAGGTGCATCCGCGTGTGATATTAATAAAAATTAAGTACTTGGTGCCCCTGGAAACGTAAAAGGCCCCTCTAACACAGTAGCAAGGAAAATGTGAGAAATTAGGCCCTGCTACTGACATGATGAAGAAGTATCCAATTGGCTTCTATTGTGATGAATTTCATGGCAAAATGTGATGTTTAAATTTACATATAACATCTGATGTGCTTATATTTTTTCTACATTAATTAAAGTGGTTGAATTAAAATGCAATTATTAGAAAAACCATGATGCGATTATAAACGTATTTTAAATAAAATTGTAAACGGCCAATATGATAGTTTAGACATAAGAAACGAATGGAAGGGGGAAGAATGGTTATAAATATATAAAAGAAATGGGAAAATATGTAATGCCAAATGAATTTTAAAAAATAATCTTGTTATTTAAATTTTCATGGTAGAAGTTAATTGTAATTTATGAAAATAATGTTTTTTTAATACATGTTTAGTGAATTCCACATATGGGTTCGACTGGTTTCGGCAGCTCGCTGCTATCTTCTGGTGAATATGGCCACAATGAAGAAAACTAGAAAATGGAGAGAGCTACCGAAAAAGACCGAAGCCGTAAACACAAGTGAAATTGATCTAAATATAAATTTAAAAAAAAACTTTTCATTTTCGTTGTTACCAAATTAATCAATCAATAAAAGTCGACCATGTTCGAAGTTGGAAAAACTTCGAATGTAGAAGATGTGCAATAGTTATGACCGTATATAACAGTGTGTTGGTCCAGCACCTCTGTCAACCTCTCCAGGGAAATAGTGTGATAGTTAGTTACTGTATAAAATAATGTTTTCTGCAATATTGTTGTTCGTACAATGTTTCTTTACGTGTTAATGTATCGTCATTTCGTGCCTATTATTCAATTTGAAAATAGGGAAGGCAACGTAGAAATGAATGCTTAATTCTTTACGTAAATAAATAAATCACTCCGATAAATATTCAAGTAGAGAAACAACTCCGGATGAAAATACAGAATACGTGATACGCTTTTGAAATTTTTGTATTTGGAAGGAAAATTTCACACGGTTCTTTTACGTTCTGGTGTAAACGTGCTCTATTCATTTGTTTGCATTCAAAATGAACTGTCGGATGGTTTTGTAATTTATCAAAAAATAGTAAATGATGTTCACGTACCTACCCTTAAGTGTGAAAGTAAAACATAAAATTAAAAAAAAAATCATTTTAGGTTTTATGAACAAACTTAATTCAATCTATTTATTGCTTCTAGAACAACGACGTAAAACTCTATATTAAATAATTTATACGAATGAAGACGTATGTTTTTTAATCGCCTGTCTATGCATTTGATAATGCCTTAGACAGTTTCAGTATAATAACTGAATATAATAGAATAAATGAAGTTATTTAATTACCCTGATGAAGCTTGTGTCCAAGCGAAACTAGTTGGCATCAACTATAGTATACGTAACCATACCGTAGTTAAATATTTCTACTTTATTATAATTATATATAAGTTTAAAATATCTATCCACATGAGTGCTTCATATGAAAATATAAATAAATAAATTGTAACACCTGATGATGTCAACATAGGTTGACGAAACAGTAAAATAAAATACAATTGTGATACATAAAACAAAGTTTTTTTTTTAAATTTAACAGTTTACAATGTTAAAGTATCATAGTGATTCGGCCAAAATAATGGACTATTTAAATAAATAATCGTTAAGAATTAAAAATATTTTGAACATTTCAAATTCATATATTTTATTTAATACGTTTTGTAAGAATAGTAAAATTTTTATTCTCACCTATAAAATTAATAAGTTATTCGGATCAGTAGCAGTCGGTGGAATTAATCTTAATTTTATTATAAGGCGGTTGTGATCTAACTATGTAAAAATTATAATTCTGCCATCTGTTTTGGTGAGGCGGTAGCAATATGGTTTTGCCAATACTTAAGTGTCTGGTTTCACTAATAATCGCCTATCGTAAAATATTATTGAGAATTTTATTAAATTATTTATAGCCGAATTTGATGCGCAGCTCGCCATAAATTGGGTTTCGTATAGCCGCCTATATTAATTTGTATTATACATGGTAACAATAAATAAAAATAATAAATTGGGTTATGTATAAAACACCATTTTTACGAGTCAGTTAAATAAATTACACATAGAAGGTAACCCACCGCTTACCCGAAGCTGTTATATGACGCAGCGGCGCCCTTTCGTCAGCTTCGCTCAAGCTATCCCTAGGCCCGCCCCCCATCCAAGCAGGACTTACATTAGCTGGAGAATACATCATGCTAGAAAAAAGGGTATCAAGGCCACATTTAATCCAGTTTAATTTCAATCCACTTCTATGTCCCAATCTCGCAAAAATGTGGTAAATAATTTTATGGCCTATTATAGAATTGTGACAGAGTGTAATCATGACCCTGTACGCGTCTAGACCGTCTGGAGTAGACCTCTAGAAAGGCCTAGACAGCGCCTAATGGACAATGTTCTGGCTGACCTGGCTAGATTGGGCGAATCGGACTGCTGGGAGAAAAGGCACAGAATCGAGCAGCTTGGCGGAAAATCATCAAGGAGGCTAAAACTCTTCAAGAGGTGTGTGGCTATAGGAAGTAAGTAAATAATTTTTTTATAATTTACTTTTTGGTCAAATACATACTGATTTCTTGTAGATCGTTCAACCATATAACTTTTTACTCTTCGATCGATTGATAATGGTCTGTTGAACAAACCATTATTAAAGAGATGAAGTTTCGCTTTTATGTTGGAACAAAGTTACACTAATTAAATTAATGTATTTATTGAGATATCCGAATACAGTTTTATGGATGGGTTCGTAAAGTTTATTAAATATGGGTATTATGTTGTGTTTTAAAAATACCATCTTCCCTATAGTCGTAAACTTCATATTGGGTAGTTGAACTTAAATTTAATGCACTTTTTATTACATCTGACCAGAATTTTATGCATTATTTATTATTTTTATGTGACAAGATATGAATATCTTCGTCTCTAAATACTTAACCACGCCGCATTTCTTTCAATGCTACAGTGCTCCTTAACCCGAGATGCCTTATTTTTTAACAATAATTAAATAATTAATATGAATGAAAACGTCTGTTTTCTAGAAGTTTTATTATATTTTATGGGATTGATTTGTATCGCCTCGCTAAGGCATTATCTTTTGAGAATAATTTGCTTTATTGGTTGCATTTCAGATGCAGAAGAGAAGAATACATAGATTGAGTCTACGCACGCAGGTTAGCGATTTTATTTTATATATAATACTAAGAATCATAAGTCACATTGAAATATGTAAAATCATTTGTAAACAATTTGTAAGAATATGTTTTTCTTCGAAACACTTTATTTCGTCCTACCTCAAATAACTTATTTTTGATTTATATAATATCATTTTTAAGATAATCTAATGATTTTACTGAAATCTCTTGATGGAAGTTCATTTTAAATAATAATTAAATAAAACGATGTTTTTTAACTACTTCCACTTTTGTCTTTATTTAGACAGCGACCGGTTTCGCCAATCGATCATCTGGTGAATGCCAGCGAGCCTGGCGAAACCGGTCGCTGTCTAAATAAAGACAAAAGTGGAAGTAGTTAAAAAACATCGTTTTATTTAATTATTATTAATATCATTTAGTATCCCCTAACTATGTGTTCATAACAATTAAATCATTGTGAAAATTTATAAAGTCACATCAATTTTCGTTAATTACTATATTCTGCTCCATTTACTGGTGTATATAAACTGCAACGAGTTGAAGTTTCGTCACAGTTGATAATGGCTTAGAAGGGCAAAACATGTCATTCCCGTGAAATATAATAAAACTTCTAGAAAACTGACGTTTTAATTTGTATTAATTAATGCTTTATTGGCTTTGACTAGAATCGTAGTGTTGTTGTTTGTTGAATTGCATTTGTTTCCACTGATCGCAGTGAACGTTGCCTTTCCGTTGGCGAGGGTGTCACGCAGAGGTCCGAAATATACACTGGCGCTATCCGGTGTCGAGCTTTAAACACTGTTAAACACAGTTTTTATTTTACTTGCTCCCGGATTTTGAGCCAGTGAAGTTCCTTCAGGAGCGACGTGTTATGACAGTATTTGTATGTGATTCGAAACTGCATAGCCCCAGATTGGGGCTGCGTAAGTGAAGATCGGCCTTATGACAGTTTTGTATATCAAGAGTTTATTGTCGGTGCTTAGTTTACTGTTTCTAGCTAACATTGGGTAGAGGGCTGAGATTGCTCTTGACTCGGCTTTGACTTTATTTGAAATGTGTGGCCTCCATGTCAGCTAAGAATCCAAGGTAACCCCAAGGTATTTTATTGTTTTGGTCCAAGGAACGTCTTGGCCGAACATTTTTATGTTGTGAATGTTTAGAGGAATGTATCTTTTACTGAAAAGGGTCGCTGCGTTTTTACTCGGGTTGATGGTAATGCGCCAGTTTCTGCACCACACTTATAGCACGTCGGCATTTTTTTGCACCCTGCGGGTCGCTAGAAGCAGCCTTTTAGAACTGGAGATGGGTGTTCTGATTTTGAGGAAGAGGGATGTCACTGCAGTAGATGTAGAGTTGGAGCCATTACTGAACCTTGGGGAACTCCTGCTCTGATAGGGCGTACAAGGGATTTGACCTTGTTGATTTTGACGCTGAAAAGGCGATCGGACAGAAAACTGGCTATGAGTTGAATCATAGGCAGTGGGATGTTTGCTTTTCCCATTTTGTATAATAGGCCGGTGTGTTAGACGCGGTCAAATGTTTTACTGACATCTAGAGAAAAGAAAGTGGTGAATTTG
The DNA here is from genome assembly GCA_022606425.2 of Lepidostoma basale. Classification (NCBI taxonomy): domain Eukaryota; kingdom Metazoa; phylum Arthropoda; class Insecta; order Trichoptera; family Lepidostomatidae; genus Lepidostoma; species Lepidostoma basale. Next base: position 854,293 of record JAHDVF020001575.1, read on the forward strand.
CGCGTGTTAAAGTTTGTGTTAATAAGATCAACTACACGAAGTAGCTGATGTTATGTGGAGTGTTGGGCACGGAAACCATTTTGAAAATCTGGAATGGTACTCTGTTCGTAGTGTTGTTGAGTCTTGATTGTATAAGTTTTTCTTGCCCATAATAAATCAGTATTATGCTTAATTGATTATTTGACAATCCAGCGTACATTCCGTAACTTTAATCTAAAAGTGATGCTGCAAAATATTTTACTAATTTCATGATGTCGCACTTCCGTAACAGAGTGCGCGCGCAGCTCTCGATTTTTAGTTCTATAATACTAAACGCGGCAAACGAAGTTTAACTTTAAAATTTATAGCCTAACATAATAACATGGTACTGTATATGGTACTATGCCGATGTTTACCGCTGTGGACGCGTTGACTTAAGCCATTGTTTGAGGAGCTCTGGCGAGAGTGATAAAGCGCGCCTGTAACATTTGATATTTTTGTCACGTTCATTATACTCCTAATGCCACTTTAGACAGAAAACAATAAAGATAAATCTGCTACCGAGCAGCGAGGAGCGAACAGTGATCCCCTGTCTCTTTACGATCCTCGACGGCGATAAAACTCCGAGACGGCGATATTAAAATCTTTAAACAATAAAAAAATTATCCGCCGAATTGAAAAATAAAAATAAAAATAAAAATCTTCTGTTCGAATATCCCACGCGTTTAAAATAAGATATATTTTTCGAAAGTGAGAACAAAACTCATAAAGATATTTCCATAACCTTTCCGTGGAAATCAGAAGCATAAACGTCAAAATGTACACGCAATTTATGTAAATTATTGCCTTTAAACATATGAAGTAAAGTTTACGACATCGCGGTGAGCCAGTTCTGCTACCAGACTGATTATATAGTATACTACTTTCCAGTCTTCTGTCGTGTCACAGTTGTAATCGATTGTTTTTTTCATGGGCAGTAATATCGATGTTTTCATGGGCTTTTTGTCCCTGATAGATATTTCCGACAGCGACAGTGTAGATTGTTTTACCCACCGGCCACCAGAACCAACCTGCCTCTGGTAACACTGGTGGGAAGAGGAATTAATCTGCTGAACGCAGTCTCCTTGGAGATCGACGTTTTTCATATTAATGAAAGTACGTTCAGAAGGCAAATACTCTTAATTCTGGAAAGGATCCTGTCTTCCTAATGTTGAACCATCTCTCATGCGTTTCTGGTAGTATACTATACACAATACATTATTTTACCTGTTCTCAATAGATGCCTTAAACATTAATTTTGTAATGTCTGTTGATGAAATAAACTGATTTGATTTGATTTGATTTGATGGAGAAAATTATCTAATTAACTAACTAACTTACTAATCACGCCGTCTATCCGAAAGAGTAGGCAGAAAGAATGGACTACCACACTTTAACCGATACGTCACTCTATCCTTTACTTTTCGCCCCCGCGAGAGACGCGGTGTGATGGGTTGCGAACCTCATCGCCACCAATAAGCATCTCCCGCACACACTTCAATCGTCCAACGTCCACATAATAAATCTAAACCAAATTGTATAAAACACAATGATATAAAACAAATAATTGAACACATACAGTTCTATTAGATGGTGCACTTGTCGTCAGCTGGACGATCCGGACATTTGTGTTTATTTAATTTATATTCCACGTATCCACCGTTTTTTTTATATAAATAAACTGTTATTAGGCACTTAAAACAATCCAACACTAGCAAGAACTTAAAAATATTATTGAAGAATTTATTCAAATTGTCATTGGAACAAATGAAAAATTTATTTTTACACCTGTCAAAATTCTTTTTATAAACGAAAAATCTTATATAGTTTTAACACCAAAACAGTAAAAACGTATTTTTTATAAACGAAAAAACTTATTTAATTTTAACATCAAAACAGTAAAAATGTATTTGGTGTCACAACTAGCTATTGTGCGGTTACAATCAAATTGACCAAAACAATTCACTAATACACGAAATAAATCCAAATTTACGGGAGAACCACATGAACCAAATCAAATTTTCAATATCAGTACCATAAATTATATAACCATATTGTGATTTTTTTTAAATAAAGCGGTTTTGAAAATCTTGTATAATAAAAAAAAACACATTCTAAATAAATATCGTACAATCACAAGAAGAAAAATGTTTTAATTTTAAATAAATTCATAATACTCGCATATTACAAATCTAAACGGATACAGCGTTGTTGTTTTATTTATAATACAATGATATTTTTTTTAACAGATCACAAAAGGCGAGAATGTTAATAGAGAGTATCATAATAAGTATAATTTTTATTAATTTTATTTTTTATTATCAAGGGTAACAAACAGCAATTACAGTATATGAGTATAAACACATAGAGACAACAAAACAAGGCCAATTACATTCTACCACAAATATTATATAACAACTGACATAAGGTTAAATATATAAGAGTAATAAAGTAACACTTTGATAAGATAAAGAGAAAACTATTAGTAATAATGAATTAAAATTAAAATTTAATTTTGAAATGTAAAAAAAAAAGAAAAAGACAAGAAAAGAAAAAAAAATAGAATAACTAATTTCATTCGCCCCGAAGGGTTGCTCCAACCATTTTTTTAAATATCACTTTCATTAAGATGGAACACATCGATGTTACTAAAGCACTTATTGTACGTGTCGCACGTCCGGTACACCACCGCACTCTGAGCGTAGTTAGTCCGATAAGTAGGAAGGTGGAATATTTGGTTTGCAGTGTGTCTTGTGCGAAGCATAGGGGTATTCAGTAATAATTTACTAAGAAGTTCGGAGTTGTCTATTTTGAAGTGAATGATTTTGTGAAGCAACATCATATCATTAATTGTTCGCCTATTTTCGAGAGATATATTATATATTCAAATGATTTTTTTTTTCTCTATTTAAATTTTTAATAATAACATATTTTTTGTTGGTATATTGTATATTATACGGATCATCGGACAGTCTTCATACTTTACAGTCGCCAAGCTGTGTCTCGATACCACAACTTTTACACATCGCGTCCTATTTGCATCGTACCGCCATTGAATTCACACTTTTTACACATACAGACATCGCCTAGCTGCATCGGCAAGGTACATTCGACAAAAATCCAGCATGTAAACAAGCATACGCAACAAATATATTTTTATTTCGTTAATTTACATAAGTATTGACCAGCGTTCCATCTATTATAGCTGAAGCTAACCGAAAAAATACAATAAATTAAAAAAAAAATTTGAGATTTGAAATCGCGGTACAATATATTGAATAATCTCATTTTACATTTTTAGAGGTTTTTTTCCTTTTTGAGATTTTATCAAGCCGACTTCACCGCAGTAGTAAAACGCTGTAGGCGGGAGCGACTGGTTCTCAAACTAACCACAAATGTTTACGGCCCGCCGAAGACATTTTAACGATAATGCGTATTTACGGCCGCCTCGAAAGGCCGGCTGATTTAATTGTCGAATAAAATTAAATTTACTATCGCGCCGGCCCAGGATTCGGTAGCGCTGTGAGAAATGGTGCATTGTGGAAATGAATTATTCGCCTTGTTAGCCGTTGTTTGTCGGTTGGGTAAGCCATGCCACACCACCAACACCATCGCGATATCATTTCTTAAGAAAATAAAATAACAAACGCTACATCGAATACAAGACTAGATGGATGGTTAAAACATTAATCTAGATCTTAGGTTCTCAAAGTGGGCGATAACGCCCCCTTGTGGGCGTTTGAGACATTCAGGGGGCAGTAGAAGACCTGGAAAAAGAGAGAGCGTAGGCAGATAAAAAAATATAATTTAAAAAGACAAAAAAAAACACGCAATCACGTAGGTACTAATTAAGATTGCATTAATAAAAAAGATTTTCTGCTAAATGCTTACACCTATTCTAAATAGATGGCGCTAGTGTAGATTGAACTAATAACATGTGAAGTGTGGTGCAACATTGTAGAATACCTTTATACAACTTCCAAAAAATTGTCAGACGTGGTGTGTTCGTAAGAAGGGTGGAATGGGGAATGTTGTTAACATAAAGCGATCGCTTAACCCAACCAATGACAGGTCATAAGTCCTGTAAACGCCTCGACCACCATATTATGTTTCCAAAAACAATTTACATCTTTGTCTCTATTGAGATACAATCAATCCTTAACTAATAAAGGAAATCAAACTTAAATATTGGTTTATTTTGTTATTGTGAACATTTATTTTTCTTTTAAAGGGGGCTGTGGCCCAGAAAATATTGGAAACCTATGATCTAGATCATAGTTTTCCAATTTTTTCTGGCCAACGGCCCCCTTTACACGAAGATAAATTACCAACGCCCCCTCTCCCACAAATGGCGACAGACAAAAAATGGTTGGGAACATATGGTTTACATGAAACATTATTAAAATTACATTGCAACAATTGAAAATTTAAAAAAGTAATAACCATTAAAATATGTATAGAATATAAATACTTATATTTTTCTTCCTCGTCAACCATCCAGAGGAAGATCTAGGAACACGTGGATGATTCAGTGCAATAGCGTCTTCCAGAGAAAAAATGGCTTGAGTGAGAACGATACTCAAAACCGTGCGAGGTACAGCCTGAGATCGAGAAAAGCCGACCCCAACAGTCCATACAGACGATGAGTTGGGATAGCGCCAGGAAGAATAGGAAGAAGATATATATTTTGTTAAATTTTTAATCCAAATAAAAAAAAATTAAATTTTCTTGTCATCCAATTAATGTAATGGAATCTTCATCAGTTCAATTTTCGTCCACTTCTCGATCTACCAAAATATGTGAATTTTTGCACACGTGATAAAAATTATTACAATACATACAATAACAACAATTATCCAATATTAAAGTTTAATTTGCTTTATTATTGCATTATTAGCGTGTTTTTTTTTTGTCTTTTTTGGGCTATATATTTTTTTTACCTGCCCACGCCCTCACTGTGCCATCTTAAAGCCCCTTAATTTTCTCTGGGTCTTCTACTGCCCCCCTGAAAGTCTCAAACGCCCACTTTGAGAACCTAGGTTCTAGATCATAGCTGCTCAATATTTTCTAGATTACCGACCCCTTTCAAGATTATACATTTCAAAACATCCATGTCCCATAAAAGTTATACAAACTATTAAAGTATGACGACATTCGTGGCAGAGTGGTAAGAGGACGATGGGACTGTGATAGTCACACTGTCTTTACTGGTGTAGAATTCACGTGACAATAAAATGGCGATAGATTAGCTACCTATCACATGTCATGAGAATCAATATACGAGTAATAACTATAAACAAGGAGTATCGGGAGGCCACATAATAAGGACTTACGACTTTGCCGAACAGTTGGAACGACTTGGATGTGGAAAGGATAAGACAGGGACGAGTGGAGAAAAAGGAAGAAATCTTATATCCAGCAGTGGAGGGAAGAAGGCTGAAGAAGAAAACATAGAAGATACAGTGTGCTGGTTCGTCCTTTCACCCTACTCTTTAAAATAAAAGGCGTGATGGTAAGTTAATTTATAAACTTTCTAAGAGCTAAAATTTCATTTGCCAGAATGTCAAAAATTCACGTAATTGTAACTATTACTTTGGTCGTATGACCTGTTTATGACGGTGAGCTGTCCTGGGATGATGATGTCCAGCCATCTCTCTATTTCTTCGGCGGCCTTCATAATCTTTTGCCTTCGGCGTTTTCTTTTTTAACAAATTTTCCAATTCGTGTATTCTTCATGCGGTCCACGTGATCTCTCCTAAAGCACCTCCCGCTTCTTCCCCATCTTACTATGCCCTCAACAGCACAGCATACCTTATCGTCTCATTTCTGATCCGATCTCTGATGTTTCTGCCTTTGATGGAGCGTAGGGTTCGCATTTCTGCTACTCTGAGAAGGTTTTTAGTTCTATTGGTATCGGTTCTGACCTTTATCCAATACGTCATGATGGGGTAGACGCATGCCTTGATATTTTATAAACAATCATTAAAAACTGTATCAACAAAAAAAATGTATATTATGTTTAATAAATAAAGCGATTTTGGATCAATAATTTAAGTACAAATACGACACCAACAACAACAAACCACGCCGTTTCCCCGTAAGGGTAGGCAAAGATAATGAACCGCCACACTACTCTATCCTGGCACACCTCTCTAGGTTCCTCCACATTCATACAGCGAGTCATACAGGCACATCGATTCCTCCGACTTCTAACATGACCAACCGTTAAAATTGGATTATTTTGGTCATGCCATGTTTTTCCCGGTCTGCCTCGACTCCGTACTCTATTTACATCATTAACGTATACCTTCTTAACCATTCTTTCTCCATCCATGCACTCTATATGTCCGAACCAACGCAGCAATCCTTTCATAATTTTGTTCATAATACTCGTATCTTCTTCCGCTCTACATTCCTTTCTTATATCAGTATTTGAGATTCTGTCGTATATCGTTCTTTTTATTGTTTTTATTGTTTTATATAACATATATACGTCTTAGGGATCTCATCTCTACCGCATTTATTCTGCTTTCATCCTTCTTCTGCCAGTCCCATGCTTCGCTTCCATACATTAGGGTTCTGACCAAGTACATATACAATTTGTTTAATAAAATATTAATAATATAGTAATAATTTAATATCTAACGAATAGTCCGTAGTAATTAAAGTCAATTTTATTGCGCCAGCGAGTAGTAAGATATGTCTTTACAACCACAGGTTTTAATGAAGTCCTGCCAGCCGATACAAAATGATATGCAGTTAAAATTCTAATAAAATTTTATGTTAACCTATGTTTCAATAACCTGATAATTAGTTTATTATGAAATAGCTCGGCTTAGTAATAAAATATGCACGCTAACCTAACTAAACAGCACCCAACATTATACATATTTCCTCTCGATATTATCTCGAATTATCGCAAAAATGTATTAAAAAAAAAGCTAAGATGGCGGTTCACATTGGTGTTCTTATGCCGACACTCGTGTATGGAAGTGAATCAGGGAACTGGCGAAAGAAGTATGAAAGTAGAATAAATGCAGTAGAAATGAGATCTCTTTTTCTTTTTATATACTTACAATACAACACTTACATTAAAAGAATTAAAATAACATAGACATGTTTCGGACAACCAGTCCTTCTTCAGTGATACATATTATAAAGATACATATTTAAAAACGTTACAAAATAAATATTTATAACATCTGTCAGATCATGTAAACAATTTTATAATATTTTAATTATGTATCTTTATAATATGTATCACTGAAGAAGGACTGGTTGTCCGAAACATTCCATGTAATTGAATTTTTTTTAATGCAAGTGTTGTATATAAAAAATAAAAAGAGAAATAGATAATCTACAACACAAAGTATGGCGAATATAGAAGAAATGAGATCTCTTGTAAGAATGTGTGATACATCTATATATGATAGAGTGTCAAATGCAAATATAAGAAGTGAATGCAGTGATAATAATAGTGTTAGGAAAATAATAATCAAATCAAATCAGTTTATTAACTCAAAATATAAAAATAAAAAAAGACATTACAAACAGGAACATGTTTAAGGCAGGTAAAATATTAAATAATACAACATAGTACCAGAAACGCATTAGAGATGGTTTGACAATAGGAAGACAATATACTTTCTAAAGTCACATTGGTGTTCTTAAAATATTTAATCTTAATATAGGGTGTAAATAATGAAAGGGTCAGTAAGACGGTTTGGACACATGAAGGAATAAATGAAGAAATAATGGAAAAGGAACTTCATGTTACCGATGTAAACGGAACAAAAAATATTGGCCACGAGAGGAGACGTAGTAATCTAACTAAACATCTCTCCCAAAGTGTATTCAGAAAAAGTGAACATCCACTCCATTTTTTCTTGACATTCGTTATGGATTGTACCTTTTATTTTGAGACGATGAAGAAGATTTCAGCCGCTTTCTGAAAGCACATTTTATTCCTTTGGAAAGAAGCTATTACTTGGTGATTTGACATATTTAAAATTAGAAGTAAACACTTTTGAAACGTTATATAAACGCTACATATAAAACCACTTTATTTTCAGTTAGGAGCGCCAACCGTTTGTGTATAACCCTGACGAAGCTCTATGCAGAGTGAAACCGGTTGGCGCTCCTGACTCAAAATAAAGTGGTTTTATACAACGTTTTAAAAGTGTTTAATTCTAACATTTCATTCCCATAAAATATAACTAAACTTTTAGAAAACAGCCGTTTTCTTTCATATCAATTATTGAATATGGAGTTTTAGACATTTTTTCAACAAACAATAAATAAAAAAAATAATAACCTTTGAATAAATCAATATTAAAGAACCGAGGACTCTTTAATTAAAAAAATACCTTCTTAGCATTGGACAACTGCTCTCGAGCTTTTGGCAGGACTTTGCTATCTGGAATTGACATGGAAAGTAAAACTATATTAAGATCCTCTCGTCGCATATTTCATTCAAAGCTCTCGCGCCTTGCTGCCAGGCATAAGATCGCAGGGAGATCGTGAACTGTGATTCTGTGAGGTCGGAGGTGGGGATCTCTGCTAGTGAGAAATATTTTATTGCTCATCTGGAGAGATTGTTATCAAATTTACTTCCAGGAGGCGTGTGATGTTATCTTAAAGGGTGGTAAGAGCGGGGAGGAAATGTTATATACGTAGCTACTTTCTTTTCGAATATGTCAAGTAAATGAGGACTCTTCAAAAGATGAAACGACACGGGGTATCTAATGGTTGTAGTTAAATCTACATGAATATATTTTTAGTACATGTAACACAAATAAATTATACCAAATAGTTCGTTAAGATTAGGCAGATTTTTTTTTGCATAGAGGCATTTTTTTCTTTTATGTAGGTACTCTTTATAAACAAGAATGTTTTAAGAGAGCCGAAAATTGTTGATTGCTTTGTTTTTCGATGTGATAAAGTAGATTATAATATAAAACAGAGTTTAAATTTGGAAGGTGAACTAAAAAAAACTCTTGTTGGGCACAAATAATACAGCCATATCGTTTTTCCTGACATACTTCCTCCCTTCCTTAGCATTCATACATTATGTCATGTGTGAATGCTAAGGAAGCGAGAGAAGATATGAAATGAGGTCACTAAGAAGAATGTGCGGTAAAACAATGAATGATAGAATATCTAATGATGAAGTAAGAAAGGAATGTAAGGCGGATGAATGCGTGATAAATAAAATTAAGAAAGGGTCACTAAGATGATTTGGACATATGAAACGAATGGATGAGGGAAGAATGGTTAAAGATATATATACAAGTAGTGTGAATTTTAAAAGAAGTCGAGGAAGGCCAAGGAAGCCCTGGACTGACCAAATTAATCAATTACTGAAAGGCGGCCATGTTCGAAGTAGGAGCAATCGACGAGCGTGCATGTCACGATGTGTGAATGTAGAAGAGGCGAAAGAATTAAGCCAGGATAGAACAATGTGGCGATCCATCCTCTCTGCCTACCCCTCCGGAGAAACGGCGTGATGGTTAGTTAGTTAGTTAGTTTTTTTGGAGAAATCCGAAAAAAAAGAGAAAAAAATCGGGTGGTGGTCTAGGTCTAGGTTAAACTAGGTCTCGACATGGGTTCAAGCCTGGACAAGACCAGATTCCTTCTTCATAATAATGAGCTATTTTCTGCTCACATTGAAGATTGTAAAATAAATTCTAATATCATTGATTTAAATCCTCGGTATTGGTATTTAAAAAATAAAAATAAAAATAGACGTGCGTGCATGACATCATGTATGAGTATTGAGAAAGCTATAGAAGTATGTCAGGAACCAACAGTGTGGCGGTCCATTCTTTTGCCTACCTCTCCGGGGAGACGGAGTGATGGTTAGTTAGTTAGTTGGATCTAGTTTTAATAGCAAATACATAAGCCGACTTATTATCGTATTAAGATATGAATCTCGAGTATGTTTACGATTATATCTATTATAACCTAAAAGTGTACTTATTCTATTGTAAACTAGGTTGAGATTTCCATGCGACGAGGAACACATTAGAATGTGTGCACTGACTTAGCAATAAGCCCACGGCGGTACCGTTTGACTCAGGCGTCCCCCAAACACGTTCTGATGGGCCATAATCATTCGGTGGCAACTTTTATGGCTGTAGATTTCAATAGATAGACGTAAATATCTCGCGGGTACCTGCCTCGGTGTGGGTTTTATTTAGGAACGAATTGGAACGTCATAGTTGTTTAAGTACTTTTATTGAAAGGCCATACAATCAAATAAGAATTTTATTGCATTCTGTGCTGTTGTATTCCATTTTTAAAACTTTTTATGGCAAAAGGTTAAAGTAAAATAATATTTTAATTCCTTTTACTAGAGTATAATTCAAGATTCTTTTTTCATACACATATTATGTACAAGAACATCATTATAAGTTTTTTTGAATATTTTTTTTATTCACTTTAAGTGCACCAATCACTTTGTTGCCTGCTCCAACCCTTCTTTCAATATCCCTTTCACTCGCCCATATATAACAAAATATACTAACTCATAATATATAATACCAACGCAAACAAAAGCCTATCCAAAAAAGCCAAGATGGCAGTGCACAATGGTGTCCTTGTACCGACCCATATGTATGGAAGTGAAGCATGGAACTGGCAAAAGAAGGATGAAAGTAGAATAAATGCAGTATAAATGAGATCTCTAAGACGAATGTGTGCCAAATCTGTATATAATAGAGTGCCAAATGCAAGTATAAGAAGTGAATGTGGTGCGAATGAAAGTGTTATGAACAAAATAAGGAAAGGGTCATTAAGATGCTTTGGACACATGGAAAGAATGAGTGAAGACAGAATGGTAAAGAAGGTATATGTAAACGGCGTGAACGTAGCTAGAAATAGAGGAAGGCCGAAGAAAATGTGGCACGATCAAATCAATCAAATATTGAATGTCGGTCACGTGAGGAGTCGGAGAAATGGACGTGCTTGCGTGACAAGATGTATGAATGTAGAGGAATCGAGAGAAGTATGTCAAGGCAGAACAGTGTGACGTTCCATTCTTTCTGCCTACCCCTCCGGCGAGACGCCGTGATGGTTAGTTAGTTAGTTAGTACTAACTCATCCAGTTGTTCCAGATTTTCACCATTCACGGTTATGTTGTAAACTGTCATGATTTCCAAGACTGCGTGCCTTATGTATGGAAGCGAAGCATGCAATTGATAAAAGAAGGATAAAAGTAGAATTAATGCAGTAGAAATGAATTAGACGAATCTTAGACGATTGTGAAGAAAATATGTGTCTCAAAATTATCAAATGAAAATATAAGAAGTGGATGCGGTGCGAGTAAAAGTGTTATGAACAAATTAATGAAAGGAACATAAATATGGTTTGGACACATGAAAATAATGAATGAAGAAAGAATGTTAAAAACTTTTATTTTAATGATGTAAATGGAACTAGAAATAGAGAGGATGGCCGAGGAAAACGTGGCATTATCAAATTAATCAAATATTTAATGTTGTTCATGTCGGCGCATGACACGATGTATGAATATTGGAGAATCGAGAGAAGTACGTCAGAAAACAAATTCATTCTGCCTACCCTTTCATGGTGACGGCGTGATGGTTAGTTAGTTAGTTACTTTCTTAATGGACATAACCTCAATTTATCAATAATTTATGTTCGTAATATTGTGACATTGAGACACAAAAAACTAACTAACTAACTAACCATCACGCCGTCTCCCCGAAGGGGTAGGCAGAAATAATGGACTGCCACACCTTTCTTTCCTGACATATTTCTCTCGCTTCCTCAACATTCATACATCGTGTCATGCACGCGCGTCGATTTCTCTGACTCCTCACATGGCCGACATTCAATTTTTGATTTATTTGATCGTGCCACGTTTTCCTTGGTCTTCCTCTATTTCTGGTACCATTTACATCATTGACATATAATTTTTTTACCATTCTTTCTTCATTCATTCTTTCCATATGTCCAAACCATATAGGAGGGATATACTCGTACGTCGCTAGACTGGAGGAGAGCAGTAATTATGCCCCTGTACAAAGGAAAAGGATCGCGTATGGAATGTGGAAACCACAGAGCTATTAGTCTTTTGAGTATCGTTGGTAAAGTCTATGGCAGAATTTTAATAGAAAGAGTAAGAAAATTGACGAGTGACAAAGTTTGGGATGTGCAAGGTGCCTTTATGAATGGCAGAGGATGTATGGATCAAATTTTTGGACTTCGTACATTGACAGAGAAGTTTCTGGCCAAAAATCGCAAATTTTTCTGTGCGTTTGTCGACTTACAAAAAGCATATGATTACGTTAATAGAGAAAAGTTGTGGAAAATATTATCTGAATATGGAATAAGTACAAAACTGATCACGGCCATTAAGTCGCTATACACGGAAAGCACTGCTAGTGTCAGAGTAAATGGAGATCTTACAGCCTGGTTTGATATCAATAAAGGTGTCAAACAAGGTTGCGTAATGTCCCCGTGGTTATTTAATCTGTATATGGACAATTGTATGAGAGAGCTGAAAGGGTTGGATGTAGGTGCCCAAATGAGCGGAGTGTCAGTAAGCTGTCTCTTGTATGCGGATGACGCTGTCCTACTTGCTGACAACGAGCATGAACTACAAGTCCTGGTGAATTGTATGCATGAGGTATGCATGCGAAATGATCTGATGATGAATGTTAATAAGTCCAAGGTAATGATTTTTGAAAAGGAAGAAACCATGACAGTCTGCAACATTAGCGTGAATGGTGAAAACTTGGAGCAAGTAGTTGAGTTTGTGTATTTAGGTAGTATGTTTACAAGAGATGGGAGAGTGGAGAAGGATATTGAAAGAAGGGTTGGGGCAGGCAACAAAGTGAATGGTGCACTTAAAGTTGTCATCGCAAACAAAAACCTATCCAAAAAAGCTAGAATGGCAGTGCACAATGGTGTTCTTCTACCGACCCTTATGTATGGAAGCGAAGCATGGAACTGGCAAAGGAAGGATGAAATTAGAATAAATGCAATAGAAATGAGATCTCTTAGACGAATGTGTGGATATTCTGTGTATGATAGAGTGTCGAATGAAAATATAAGAAGTGAATGCGGTGCGAATGATGGTGTCATGAACAAAATAATGAAGGGATCATTAAGATGGTTTGAGACACAATATTATGTTATTTTAAGATTTTCAAATTGTTTGTATATAAATATGTAACAATAAATGTATTATGTACTACATGGATGGCACGGATCACTCCATTGTGAATATGTCAAATAAATAAATAATTTTAAAAATATAATTCAATACTAATTATTTGTATTTAGATAGGTAACAATAAACAGCAATTTGTATGATACTGAACACTATGTGAACGCGTGAAATAAATATATAAATAAAATGTCTATGATATTGATTGAGCAACAAGATGGCGCCCGTAGTCGGCTGTCATTGAAATTTCTCCCAAAAAAGTATTTTTTTTTGCATTTTGGGCATTTTGCAGTATTTTTCAGAATGTATATCCATGTGTGTGCATCGCTGTGGGTGGTTTATTGTTTTTATGGTGCTTCAAAATCCAAGAAATATCACACGGTGTACGCTCTCATAAAAATGTTTCGCACTGCACGCCTTCCAGTCAGATAAAACTCCAATAGGCTCCTCTTCTCCTATGCCGTTGTGACAGTTCCCGACCTCACCATCTATGAACATCTAAGAAAGAAGTTTCCAACAACCACGTGAAGAAGCAATAGCCTCCGGGCTGGTACTCCCGAGAAGACAAGATCCCCGAAGAAGATTTTTGTTATCCTCATCCAAACTGTAAATATGCCTTTAAATATTAAAATTTTATTAGGATAAATACGGTAAAATAAATAAACATTTTACACTAACAAGATATTAGGTCCTTACATATGAAATTGGCGTTTTGCCGTACTGGCAACTTTGATCTCAAATATCTTCTCTTTGATTAGGAATTCCAAATTCAAATTTATACAGCTATTTACTCAAGTATTTGTGTTTCGAAAATTATAAATCATTTGTTTTTTCCTCAATTGTTTTTTTTCTTTGCGTCACTCAGTTTACAAAATGGAAAACTTGAAATATCGCGTTATTTACGAGTACGAGTTCCACCGTGGCACCAGTGCTGCAGAAACGGCTCGAAGGATTAATGATGTGTATGGCAACGGTGCCGCAAAAGAAAACACAGTGCATTTTTGGTTCCAACGTTTTCGTTCTGGAAATTTCGACCTGCATAACAAGCCCCGTGGACGGCCGGAGACCAAAGTTGATAATGAAGAATTGAAGGCTTTTGTGGAAGCGGATCCATAGCAAACCACGTCCGAGTTAGCTGCAGGCTGCGGTGTTAGTGATAAAACTGTTTTAATCCACTTGAAGCAAATTGGGAAGGTGAAAAAGCTTGAAAGGTGGATACCTCACGAATTGAGTGAAGCAAATCAACAAACGCGCGTTGACTGCCGCGTTGCATTACTCAACCGGCACAGTAATGAAGGGATTTTGAATCGAATCATTACCTGTGATGAAAAGTAGATCCTGTATGATAATCGGAAGCGCTCATCGCAATGGCTGAACCCTGCCGAACCAGCCAAACCATGCCCCAAGCGAAAATTGACTCCAAAAAAGTTACTTTTGAGCGTTTGGTGGACTAGTGCTGGTGTCGTTCACTACAGCTTTCTTAAATCTGGCCAGACGATTACGGCAGATGTCTTTTGTCAGCAACTGCAAACCATGATGGAAAAGCTAGCTGCTAAACAACCGAGTCTGGTTAATCGCTCTAGGCCACTGCTGCTTCATGATAACGCTAGACCACACACTGCACAACAAACGGCTACCAAATTAGAAGAGCTTCAATTGGAATGTCTAAGACATCCACCGTACTCTCCGGACCTTGCCCCAACAGATTACTATTTTTTTCGAAATTTGGATAACTTCTTGCAAGGGAAAAAATTCAACTCCGATGGGGCAGTCCAAACCGACTTCAAAGATTTTATTGATTCCCGTCCGAATGGTTTTTTAGTAAAGGGATCGATGAACTACCTATGAGATGGCAAAAGTGCATAGATAGCAATGGTACATACTTTGATTTAATAAATATATTATATTTAAAAAAATTCAACTTTATGTTCCTCCCACACTAAACGCCAATTTCATACGTAAGGACCTAATATTTGTCATCCTCATATAAACTGTAATAATTATTTGAATAACTTTTTGAAAACATTGTAATGGTGTTCCTGTGCCAACCCTTATGTATGGAAGTGAAGCGTGGAACTGGCAAAAGAAGGATGAAAGTAGAATAAATGCAGTAGAAATGAGATCTCTAAGACGAATGTGTGTCAAATCTGTATATGATAGAGTGACAAATGCAAGTAAAAGAAGTGAATGTGGTGCGAATGAAAGTGTTATGAACAAAATAAGAAAAGGGTCATTAAGATGGTTTAGACACATGGAAAGAATAAGTGAAGACAGAATGGTAATGAAGGTATATGTAAACGGCGTGAACGGAACTAGAAATAGAGGAAGGCCGAGGAAAACGTTGTACGATCAAATCAATCAAATATTGAATGTCGGTCACGTGAGGAGTCGGAGAAATGGACGTGCGTGCGTGACAAGATGTATGAATGTAGAGGAATCGAGAGAAGTATGTCAAGGCAGAACAGTGTGACGTTCCATTCTTTCTGCCTACCCCTCCGGGGAGACGGCGTGATGGTTAGTTAGTTAGTTTGTATTTTCATAACACTTTTTTGCACTTTTAAAATTCATACACTGAATGCAAAGTTTGTGTCTCATTAATGTTTTTGAAAAGTGCAAAAAAGTGTATAAAATATAATGTTTTCAAAAAGTTATTCAAATGTGAATATGGAAGAAATGTAATTATTATGCCTTTCAATAATTTAATTTTATTATTACGTCATAGTGGCAAGAGAAATAGGAGAGAAGCCGAAGAAGGGCTATCTCTACGAGACTGGCTTGCTATCGACACGAAGAAGAAGAAGAAGTAATTTCATGACTTTATAAGGTGAGTTAATTTACATGTTATTTGGCCTGTCTTTTTTTTACTTAAATATAATGTGCAAAAGTAATTTGTTATATAATATAAGTAATATTAGAGAGCACTGAAAGTAAACATATTTTTTCATATTCATTACATCTATATGTAATTTAAAAATATGTACAAATGTAAGTTATTTAAACTTGTAAATATAAATAGTCCATTGTTTTGGCCGAAACACTATGATACCTTAACATTTTAAACTGTTAAATAAAAAAATAAAAGTTTTATGTATCATAATTGTATTTTATTTTACGCGACAGCTGTTTCGTCAACCAATGTTGACATCATCAGGTGTTACAATAATAAATCAAATGTCAAATTTTCGTGATTTTTCGAACCTTTATGTGCATTTGTTCCTAACTAATTAACTAACCATCACGCCGTCTCCCCGGAGGAAATAATGAAACGCCGCACTGCTCTGTCCTTACATACTTCACTCACTTCCTCTACATTCATACATCTTGTCATGCATGCACGTCAATTTCTCCGATCCTCACGTGACCGACATTTAATATTTGATTGATTTGATCATGCCACATTTTCCTTGGCCTTCCTCTATTTCTATCTCCGTTTGCGCCGTTTACATGTACCTTCTTCACCATTCTGTCTTCACTCATTCTTTCGATGTGTCCAAACCATCTTAATGACCCTTACATTATTTTGTTCATAACACTTTCAATCGCGCCACATTCACTTCTTATACTTGCATTTGACATTATATTTACCGCACATTCATCTTAGAGATCTCATTTCTACTGCATTTATTCTAGTTTCATCCTTCTTTTCCAAGTTCCATGATTTACTTCCATACATAAGGTTTCATTTCGTTTCATTATTGTTTCGTTCGTTTCATTGTTTCGTTTCATTTGTGTCAAGAATGTCATTTAATTCCCAAATGAACCCATGATTCGGTAATAATAAGTCCACCGCTTTCGCATTTCTGAATAATTTGCAAGTAATCGTTTAGAAGTTGTTTTTGATTCTTTGTACGAGTAAAACTGTCCACGCGAATACCGTTGAAACGAACAAAGATAACAGTAAAATAAATTAAAAAAACTGGACATAATTGCTCGCTTCTTCAAATGAAAATGGCTTTAAATGACATTCACATGACCTGTTGAAACATTTCTTGACTGTTAACGAAATAAATTGGCCCAAGAGTGTGTTTTTTTTTCTTTGTAACTTGTGTCATAACGTACTGGGAACCGTCTACCTGATAGAAATATCGGCTCTGCGGATCGGAAAAGATGGTCGTATTTTACATCTGCTTTACAACTCCACAAATTATAGACCACTAATCTTATTTTCGATCGTTAGTTTTTATCCAAATTGCCCTAAGGTCGTAAACAAGGTTAAATTATATTTTCGTACGGTTCGGGTACCGTACTAAAACGCCATTTGTATGCAGAACGCCAGGTAGTAAATCGACATGCTATTAAATAATGTATGGGACAAAAAAATACTTGTTTAATGACGGCCAAATATGGGGTTTACGGGCGTTTTTCATGTGATGTCGGTTACCCCAAAATCAATAAAAATATACATACTTATTATGGTTATCCGAGTAACTGGCTACTAATAAGTGACCGAACAGAAATATTACAGAGAATTTTGAAACCAATTTCATCTTAACTTAACCCTTACCGCATACTGGCTCATATATGAAGGGCGAAACATGTCATCCCCCAAAAAATAAAATAAAACTTCTAGAAAAACATAATTTTTTTCATTCGTATTAATTAATAAATACGTGTTTTAAATATTTCACAGTAGAAACAAAAGATCCAGAAAAAAAATCATGTTGAAACTAACTAACTAACTAACCATCACGCCGTCTCCCCGGAGGGGTAGGCAGAAAGAATGGAACGCCACACTGTTCTGTCCTGACATACTTCTCTCGCTTCCTCTACATTCATACATCTTGTCATGCACGCACGTCGATTTCTCCGACTCCTCACGTGTCCGACATTCAATATTTGATTGATTTGACCGTGCCACGTTTTCCTCGGCCTTCCTCCATTTCTAGCTCCGTTCACGCCGTTTACATATACCTTCTTTACCATTCTGTCTTCACTCATTCTTTCCATGTGTCCAAACCATCTTAATGACCCTTTCCTTATTTTGTTCATAACACTTTCATTCGCACCACATTCACTTCTTATACTTGCATTTGTCACTCTATCATATACAGATTTGCCACCCATTCGTCTTAGAGATCTCATTTCTACTGCATTTATTCTACTTTCATCCTTCTTTTGCCGGTTCCATGCTTCACTTCCATACATAAGGGTCGGCACAAGAACACTATTGTGCACTGCCATCTTGTCTTTTTTGGATAGGCTTTTGTTTGCGATGACAACTTTAAGTGCACCATTTATTCTGTTGCCTGCCCCAACCCTTCTTTCAATTTCCTTCTCCACCCTCCCATCCTTTGTAAACATACTTCCTAAATAAACAAATTCATCCACTTGTTCCAGATTTTCATCGTTTACACTAATGTTGCAGACTGTCATGCTTCCTTCTTTTTCGAAAATCATTACCTTGGACTTATTCACATTCATCATCAAATCGTATCGCTTGCATACCTCATACATACTAGACACCAGGGCTTGCAGTTCGTGTTCGTTGTCTGCAAGTAGCACAGCGTCGACCGCATACAACAAACAGCTTACTGACACATCATGTTGAAAGAGCATTAAAATAGTTTGAAAGCGAAAGAAAAATGTATTGTACTATTGTAAACTAACTAACTAACCGTCACGCCGTCTCTCCAGTGGATAGGCAAAAATAATGGACCGCCACACTGTTTTGTCCTGACATACTTCCTTTCCCCTACATTCATACATCGTGTCATGCACGTATTTTGATTTCTCCGACTCTTCGCGTGACCGAAATTTATTATTTAATTAATTTGATCAAGCCACGTTTTTCTCGGCCTTCCTCTTCCTCTAAGTGCGTTCACGTCGTTTACATATACCTTCTTCACCATTCTGCCCTCACTCAAGCCATTTCTCTGCAAGACGCTATACACCGAATCATCCACGAGTTCCTAGGTCTTTCTCTGGATGGTTGACGAGGAAGATTCACAGACAAAGCTCTATTTAATGTGTGGTCTGGTGGTCTATATATATCTTATATGTCATCTCCTCTCATATGTCCAAACCATCTTAGTGACCCTTTCATAATTTTATTTATCACACATTCAACCGCTTTACATTCTATTCTTACTTCATCATTAAATATTCTATCATACTTTATTTTTCCGCACATTACCGTTCTAGCGACCTCATTTATATGGCATTTATCCTACTTTCATCCTTCTTCTTCCAACTGCAAGCTCCATACATAAGGGTCGGCACTAGAACTCCATTGCGAACTGCCATTTTTGCTTCAGTCGATATATTTTTATTTGCTGTAATGACTTTGAGTGCACCATTTAATTTGTTTCTCCATTCTTCCTTCTCTTGTAAAAATGCGTCGATCGTCTAATGTCCATAAAATAAATAAATTAATTTGCTCTAATTTCTAAACGTTCGCACATACGAGTATGTCACAATCCGTCATTCAAAGTTTTTTTTTGTTGCTTCCTGTATGAAATTCTAAATAGCTCTGATCTTGGGTGGAGGGGGGTGTCTCTATATAAGTCTGATGAAACAATGGTCTTCGGACTGTACAAAAATATATCTTAAATAACATGTAGGTTTGAAAACATAAATCAATATAAGCATGGGAGAAACACCCGTAATATGATTCCGTTAATGCGAACAATAACATTGTGTGAATTGTTATACGCCTCTCATGATGCTTACCATATTGTCCTAATTGTATTGTCTATTAGAAATTGCGTCCATTGACAAGGACCTCATAAATTAAGAAAAGGCTGACCGTATACAAGTTTGCGTTCACTTGACAATAAATCTTAAATAATGGATAGCACATTTTGTAATACGGAAGAGTAGGTACTTAACACATCAATTAAAAAAAACTCTTATTGTCTTTACTAGACTTTTATACGGTCCATGATACTTCAACATTATTAACTGTTAAAATTGAAATGCTGTTATGGTATCACATTTTTTTATGAAACACTATGATACTTCAACATTATAAGCTGTTAAATTATAAAACACTGTTTTTTATGTATCACAATTTTATTCTAAAATGCTCACGCTCTAAAATCCACAATATGTAAAAACAAAAACATAATAATCTATAAAGCATGTGTAAAACCAATAATTACATATGGCATCGAAGCAAGGGCAGATACAGTAAGGACCAAAGAAGTTTTGAAGACTTCCGAGATGAATAAACTGAGGACGATAGCAGGCTAGACACTGAGAGATCGCGTGAGGAACACTAGAATAAGAGAGATATGTGAGGTTGAGGATATTATAAGATGGAGCAGACAGCGAAAAAGGGACTGGTACGGTCATGTTCAAAAAATGGACACCACCAAACACTCCTATATTGCATTGCATAATCAGCCTCATGGGACTCGTCCACGTGGAAGTCTTCATAAAATATGGAAGGATAACTGGGAGTCTAACTCACAAGAGGAGCAACACTCTGGAGAACAGACCACATAGGTCTACAACGAAGAAGAAGAAGAAGAAGAAAAAATAGTGTTTTATAATTTAACAGTTTATTTACCACAATAAAGGCTCAAGGACTTCGCAAGAACCAGAAAATATAGACTTAGCTACAAACCAATCTCAAGGATTGAATAACTAATACGAATGAACACGTCAGTTTTCTAGAAGTTTTATTATATTTTATGGGAATGACATGTTTCGCCCTTCTTAGGCATTATCGTCCACTGCTGGACATAGGCCTCCCCCATACTTCTCCATGTATGAAATGTCATACGTCATACGGGGGGTGGTTAGCATTACAACGCCACGCTTGCCAGACGGGTTGGCGAGGTGTCCTTCCACGTTAGCCTATGCATCAATATTATCCACTGAGATTATTCACACTCGATCTCTAACATTTAGCATAGTTTCCAGGGGAGACCAAAGTCGAGGAGGTGTGGATAGGTACTTCGGATCAGATCAATCCTCCACCATGGTGATGGCCATGCACCGCTCGAAGAGTCAATAGGATCCCCCTTACTCCCCCCTTGTCTTAGAAGGGCGAAACATGTCATTCCCTAAAAATATAATAAAAATTCTAGAAAACTGACGTTTTCATTCGTATTAATTATTTAATATGGAGTTTTACATCATTGTCAAGTTAAAAAAATACTACTTAGTGTGAAATTTATTTTACCTAAATATGTGCACGCGTTATTATTATTATACCTGTGTCTGATGATTGCAGGTAATTTACTGCATGCCCGCGGTATACGAGTATCACGCAGTGCGTGTAAAATGTTAATTAAATTAACGCAATCTTTGAACACGTTAAAAGGCGGAAGACAAACATTCTTAGAAATTGAGTGCGTTTATGGACATGGCTATGTATTCCGGAGGGCATAAGGCTTCCTTTGGAATTGCCTTCCAGGCATAAATTAATATCCCTTATTTTATATTCATTTCTCTTCTGTACCAGTACTTAAGGCATTTAGGAGCTCTCAGCACTAATTAATTTTGGTGCCCCCTTATTCATGTCGCTGCATTACTTTTTAAAATAAAATACTTCTTCCTGTGAACGATATGTCCATCAGCTGTTTGCAGACGACGCTGTTTTAATCGCTGACAGCATAGACGATCTACAAGTCCTAGTGTCGAGAATGTACGAAGTATGAATGGTTACTTAGTTAGTTAGTTAAATGTTTCTTCCTCTTCTTAAAGCATTAAAAGCTGTCATCGCAAACAAAAGCCTATCCAAAAAGCTAAGATGACGGTGCACGATAGTGTTCTTGTGCCTGCCCTTATGTATATGGAAATGAAGCGTGGAACTGGCCTTTGCCTTTGATGGAGGTTAAACAAATATAGTAGAAATGAGATTTCTTATATGAATGTTGTGCGAACCGGGTGGTGGTCTAGGGGATAGAACGCTTGGCTCCTGATCCAGGGGGCGTGGGTTCAAGCCTGGACACGACCAGGTTCCTTCTTCATAATAATGAGCTATTTTCTGCTCACATTGAAGATTGTAAAATAAATTCTTATATCATTGATATAAATCCTTGATGTTAGTCTTTTAAAAAAAAATGTGTGATAATTCTGTATATAATGCAAATATACGCAGTGGATCTAGTGCGAACTAAAGTATTATGAACAAATATTGAAAGGGTCATTAACATGGTTTTGACACATGGCAAAAATTAATGAAGGCAGATTGGTGAAGAGAGTATATCGTACCTTCGGTAAGATAAGGGCACAACAATGCAACAAATTGCACGTTTTGTAATTTTTCATTACAGACATTTAAGATTTTTGTAGAATAATATCGTTTTATTCTGGCTATATTGATCATACACTATCGCCCTCTGACAAAATGAGACTGAACTTAATGAGCGACTTTGTTCCTCCAGATAAAGGGATGTTTTTAAAATACATTGGCATTTTTAACTCATTTTGAGAATTTTTAACAATTATGCCTTTGTTTTACCGAAGGTGCGCAGCCACGAAGGTCGTCATGACCTTCGTGGCTAAGTGTTAAGTGCTTTGACCACCACAACGAAGGTCCTAGGTTCGATTCCCGGCGATGGCAGTGTGATTGATCTGGTAAAGAATTCATTTGCCAAAAAAATGGATTAAAAAAAACAATATTTATTCATAGAAACTATAGGTAAATTGTAATCGGAAGGTTATTTTATGTTTTTATTTTATTACTATTTATATTTTGAAATGAATAAATTTGAGGAATTAATGTTTTTTTCTTATTGTATACCTTAAGTCGCGTGTATCTGTTAAGTTAAAACAAAAATGCAATAAATAACGTAAAAAATAAACGAAAATCCACGAGTCGAGACATTGTCCGCCCATAAATAATGTCGGAACATTATAAAAGTAGATCCCAGCTACAGTAGCCGACTGACTGTCAGCTCACAATAAAAACGCCTTTAGTCAATAATGAATGGGGTCCTATATCATCCGACCCGAAGCGGCCCATCTGACTATTTGTCTAAATGTGATATCAAAGCAAACGAGGGAGGCTACTACATTCATACAAAAAATATACCTTAATTCATTAGGATTTATCTCTGTATTATCTTAAAAAAAAACACTACATCTGTTTCACTTGGATCACTGTTATAATCTGTGGATGATAGTGTCGAATGAAAATATAAGAAGTGAATGCGGTGCGAATGAAAATGTTATGAATGGAGTAATGTAAATAACATTTAGATGGTTTTGACACACGAAAAGAATGAATGAAAAAATAATTGTAAAAAAAGTACACGTTAACTATGTAAATTGAACTATAAACAAAGGAAGACTGAGGAAAACGTGGCATGATCAAACATCTCAAAGACACAACATTTCAAAGAACTTCGCTTTCTGAAGAGTCCAAAAAGAATCCAGTATAAACTCTGCTGGACGATATCAAAGCGATGATATCATACAGGATCCACTTTTCATCACAGGTAATGATTTGATTCAAAATCCCTTCATTATTGTGCCGGTTGAGTAATGCAACGCAGCAGTCAACGCGCGTTTGTTGATTTGCTTCACTCAATTCGTGAGGTACCCACCTTTCAAGCTTTTTCACCTTCCCAATTTGCTTCAAGTGGATTAAAACAGTTTTATCACTAACACCGCAGCCTGCAGCTAACTCGGACGTGGTTTGCGATGGATCCGCTTCCACAATAGCCTTCAATTCTTCATTATCAACTTTGGTCTCCGGCCGTCCACGGGGCTTGTTCTGCAGGTCGAAATTTCCAGAACGAAAACGTTGGAACCAAAAACGCACTGTGTTTTCTTTTGCGGCACCGTCGCCATACACATCATTAATCCTTCGAGCCGTTTCTGCAGCACTGGTGCCACGGTGGAACTCGTACTCGTAAATAACGCGATATTTCAAGTTTTCCATTTTGTAAACTGAGTGACGCAAAGAAAAAAAACAATTGAGGAAAAAACAAATGAATTATAATTTTCGAAACACAAATACTTGAGTAAATAGCTGTATAAATTTGAATTTGGAATTCCTAACCAAAGAGAAGATATTTGAGATCAAAGTTGCCAGTACGGCAAAACGCCAATTTCATATGTGAGGACCTAATATTATTATTTATTATTATTATTTATTGTTATTTATTATTATTTATTATTAGTAATAAATATTATTGTGAAATTAGTACTTTTTGCTTCAAATAGATTATTCAAATAAAATCCTAAATGTGAGTACAAATAACAGTTTATTATTATGAAGAAAGAATCAGGTTGTGTTGTTTATATACTTGTGTATAGAAACAACTATGTGTATGATATCAATTTAATTACCTTGTAACTATAGTTAAACACGGATTTTATTACTTTTCGTACATAAACCTAGCTTAAAGCTAAAAAGGCAGTTTTATTAGGTTAATAGCATATCAAATTACATTGTACGAACAATGTGTACTTTATAGATACAATGTTTCATTTTTGTGTATTTTTTCTTTGTTTCGTTGATACAACGTATATGTGTATTAAGAATGTATTTCAGTATCTTTTCCATCTCAAAGTTTAGTACAAAACATACGCTGTAACGCTCTTATTCTGTCATTTGTTTATCGAGAGAAGAATCTAATTTTATTTTTCTCCTCATTTCCTTACAGTTACGTCGTAAATGCTCGTTTCACCGTCTATTGTCCTTTCCTTCATTTCATCGCTGGGGAAATATTATGCATCTCTTCTTCACATCGCGGCCGACGCCTTTTACATTCCGAGTTGGATCAAAGCGATTAATCTGAATATTAATTAGCGGCATTAGTGGGCGTGGTTATCACTTTCTAAATCTAGACGCTGAAATAATATTAATACGTGGACTTATAAACAAAGAAACAAAGCCAGCCATTGAAACAGGCGTCGAGTAAATCATACTCGGTACACGGGGCATAAAAATTAAATTAAATTTATTAGCGTCATAAAATGAGAATACCTCCATTTAATGATACAATTTTCACTTTGTACAATTTGCATATCTAAATAATTGGCTGTAAAAATAATAAAGAATAACCGTTGTTGGCCAATAAACGTTAAACCAACCGAAAATAATTAAGAATTAATTTTGATTATTAAGCACGAATTTCTCTTATAACGATGTATAATATCCATTTTAACGATCAGATAAACCCATCTCTTTTGGGAAGCGATACTAAAATTTGCATTTTCGTAGCAAAACGCAAATAATCTAATAAGATCTTAATAACACTGTATTTCCTAACGGGCCCGGTATAAATATAAACAATGTGTCAGGAATTAATTTCAATGTTTTAAAACTGACTCTTTGAACGTTGACAATAATAATTAATACATTATATATAACTGGTTCTAATTTTAAGTAAATAGATAGAAATAAGAAACATAAATCATAGTTTTATAGTTTGTGTGGATTGAATAACAGATAATTCTTCTTCTTCTTCTTTTTGTTCTGTCACATCTCTGTGGTGCATAGGGCCACAAGAAACCTTCTCCACCTGACTCTATCGCATGCCTGATGCCTAACATCATCTCAAGTTAGGCCTGCTGCTTTAACCTCGTCCTGCAGGGCTTCTCCGGGTGGCTCTAGGTCTGCCTCGCTTCCTCTTTCCCCCATAGGGGACCAGTCTAGTGCGCCCTGAGCAATTCAGGCTAGGTCATAAATTGTGTCATGCACGCGCGTCGATTTCTCTGACTCTTCACGTGGCCGATATTCAATACTTGATTTATTTGATCGTGCCACGTTTTCCTCGGTCTTCCTCTACTTCTAGTTCCATTTACATCGTTAACATTTACATTTTTTACCATTAATTCTTTCCATATGTCCAAACCATCTTAATGATCCTTTCATTATTTTGTTCATAACACCATCATTCGCACCGCATTCACTTCTTATATTTTAATTCGACGCTATCATACACAGAGTATTCTACTGCATTTATTATACTTTTACCTTCTTTTGCCAGTTCCATGCTTCGCTTCCATACATAAGGGTCGGTACAAGGACACCACTGTGCACTGCCATTTTTTGCTTAAGGTTATCAAAATTTACGTATTAATGTTACGCCATCTAGGGGTAGGTTCTCATATGTGAATATAGTATTATTAAGTGATTTTGTTTTAAGTATTTTGTTTTTTAAGTATTATTGTTTTACTAACAGGCATAATAATACATTGGATAATTTATAGAGCGCCATTTTTATGAATTATTCATCTCAAGGGCGCTGAAAAACCTTAGGTTAATTGATTTTACAAAGTGATCTATGCTGCCGTAGACGCAGATGATTACCAGAGAGAAACAAACCTATTAAAACTATGTTTTCGTCTATGAATCAGTTTTAAAAAAAATATATGTATAAGGATTATTCATAAAAATTCTTCGTTTGCAGTTTCAATCCTAAGGATTGGTTTATGTAGCTAGGTCTTGCACCTCGTCCTCTACTGAGCTTGGCCTTCTGCAGCCCTCTTCATCTCAACATATGAGATGCAGTGCATGAACTGCGTCTCATCTAATTTTCAATGATTGATAATCGAGCATATTAAGTAGCAAATCACTAGAAATCAGTGTGTTTGACCACTCATCAACTTGTTTTTATCTAAATTGATGATATTTATTGTTTCTTGAACAATGATGTAAAGCTCTATATTTAATAATTAATACGAATGAAAACGTCAGTTTTCTAGAAGTTTTATTATATTTTATGGGAATGCGATGTTTCGCCCTTTTAAGGCATTATCAAATGTGAAGAAACTACAACTCGTTGCAGTTTATATACACTAGTAAATGGAGCAGAATATGGTAATTAACAATAATTGATGTGACTTTATACATTTTTAACAAAGAATTATTTGGGTAGGTCCAGAAATATTGGAAAGTGTTTCTTGGAACCTGTTAAGAAATTTTATGACAATGGTTACATAGTTAGAGGATCCTTATAGATATTATATAAATCAAAATAAAGTTATTTGAGGTGGGACGAAATGAAGTGTTACTAAGAAAAACATATTTTTAAAATTGTTTTACATGTTTCAAGGTGACTAATTCGTATTGATTATTTAATTTATGATATTTTTAATCTTCAGCACACTCCTGGACAATGGCCTTCTCCATTCGCTTCAATGCCACTTTGTCTTGTGCATCCAGGTTATGCCGACTTAATGTTTCAGGTCATCCTTACACCTTAGTTGCTGTCGCTCTGTCTTCTATGCGTCAGTACGTCAGCAGTATTATTGTCGATTTTTTGTCTGATCTTCAACTTTACCAGTTATTGCTAATTTAGAGTTGCTTCTAAGTAAATGAATGATGTCATTGATCTCTGTTTTTTCTCTTACCGTATCGTTTCTGTTAAAGGGCTGCGTCTGAAGAGGTCGAATAGGCATGGTATTCATGTAACATTTATGTATTGATTAAAATAAATAAAAATCAGGTTTATTTGAAATAATATTTTCCATTTATTTTTATGACTTTAAACAACAAATTATAATAATATAACCACAAATTATAAAGTATAACAATAAACTGTGCTTATTTTAGCTAGCCGACGACAAATTCATATGATTAAATTAACATTACTAGGTATGTGAAATAATCAAATTACGATGTAATAATAATTCAATTGGATTTCATATTTTGCATGATTATTATTACAGTTTACAGTACATAGCAACAGGTTTGCCCTGATTGGTTAATTTTATATAATATAATATAATATATGTATTTACAAACTGATGCGTGAGAACCAAACAGTATAAAAAATAATAATAAATAATATTTATAATATGTATAGTTATCAAACGTCACAAAAGTTTTATTTATTTATATATATATTGAAATAGGCACAACATCTTGTTAGGTTAAATTTTACACTTAAGACTTTAGTTAATTCATTAACGTGAAGCAATTCTAAAGATTGACTTTTTATGCAATTTAAAAATAGAACGATTTGATGCTGTTTTGTTATGCTTTGCAACCAAGAAAATATTTAAAATGTTGTGTTTACTATATCATATTTTCAAATTCATTTTAAAGTTTAAGTATAATTAATTATAACAATTTAAGTATGCACGTTGTGGAAGAAGTTTATTTCTGTTCAGTACACATAAAACTTGGTTGCAATTTACGTAAAACAGTCTAAAACCTTTTTTTATATTACTTATTTTTAAAATTCGGTGAGATGAATACATTAATATTCAAAAATTTATAATTTATTTATATAATACACGCAGTGAAATATGTAATGGCATTGGTAATTCTGTGTGTCTATTATTACAAATTCTAGAATTAAATTAAAAAAAATAAAGAATGTTCTTTTTTGAAGGTAACTTATCCCTTTGAAACCGTTAGAACTATTAAAATCAAAAAATATTCTTATTTTAAATTTTAATGAAAACAAAACAATTTAAGTAACAAAATAAATTTAGTTAGGTACTCGCAAATAAAACGGTTATTAACTAGTGAACAAATTTATATTTTTGAAATGCTTATTGAAAAATCACTGCTTTAAGACATTTTTTGTTTTATTTTATTGATTTTAATTTAAAATATTTGGTAGTATGGTTGCTCCATAAATATAATTAGAAAAGTTTTATTGAAATGAATATGGTATACATGTATAGGCAAAAACTATAATATAACGGAATATGTTTTTTTTTCGTTCTATATCAGTGGTCGGCAAACCTATTAGTCAAAAGAGCCAAATAACAGTATATCAGTTTAGATTTCTTTTAAGAACCAACTATTTTTTTCAAATATCTCGTTTTTGTAAGTCGATTACAGATACATTGAATAATGCATCATATTTTATAAAAATTCCAATAATTAATAATAAATATTGTTTTTTCAATAAGATTTAACAATGGCCTTGCATTTTCTCGGAGGTTTTTTATGTTGTTTTTAATTTCGATTGAATTTTGTATTCAAATACTAAGAAATAATATCATAATTTTTAAATGTATTCTAAATACGTCAATCGTTGAAATGCCGCATTCAAGTAGCCAAAGAGCCGCATCCGGCTCGCGAGACACAGTTTGCCGACAACTGTTCAATTCGAATAAGGTCTACTTTTTTTTTTAAATCTAGAGATGTATTGAAAAAAAAATCTTTTAGTATTTGGTTTCAAAGGGGTAAAATCATATTACAAATGATACTATTGATTAATTAACCATAATTTTAATTAATTTGAAACGAGACCTTAATGAAAACACCCTTTTTGTGAAATTTAAAGCCGTTCATATTGAAGAAATAATTGAAAATGTGTTGTTACACTTTTGAATTGAATTTCAGCGCTTAAACCAATACTCTTTAGGCGTAATCAAAACCTTAGAAATACCATTAATACAATAATTATTACAAATGAATCCCACGAGTTGGATTGTTTAACAATAATTTTAACAGATATGACCGTGGGAGATATGTTAAATAATTATACTCCATAGAAAATTGTTTATTTGGACTAGTAAACATGAGATGTGAATAAATAACAATCGTTAAAGTATTAAAAGAGTTCTGAGGAAATTAGTAAAAAAAAAAATCTTTATACTATTCTTAGATGCTGCGCTTAACAAAACGATGAATTACTAAGTTTCTCGCCTTCGGTTATAATACGATTATAATAGAGTTTATTGTACTGTAACTTAAGAAATTTGAATTGAAGATTACATGCTCGATCGTTTAAACAGTAAGTTACGTTAGATCTTAAGGCTTTATCACATTTCACAATCTTTCCTTTAAACTGCGTTCTCCGTGCCATAGAAAGTTATAAGGCCGCTTTCATACGACTATAATTACATTATTACGCTCACCTCGGTGCTACGAAAATATTCGTGGCGTGTATTTCCACGATCGACCGATAGATGTTTTATTTCTGTTTGTAAGCTGTGCATTTACGTTGAAACTGACACAAAATAGTGTATCTACAGCTGTGTGAAAGCGCGCTTACAAACTAGGATCAATTTTGGATTACATTTTTATGTACATTTTGTCGAGTTTATATACCACAGTCACATATTTGGCTTGCGTTTCGCTCTTCAACGCTCGGCGCCCCCGCTGTCGGGGGGGCGGAGCGAGGGCTGGGCGGAGGCTCACGGGTGTAGGCCCCGGGGCCCGAACAGCGGGTAGGGCGGGAAGTAGGCGGCCAGGTGCGGCGGCAGAGGGAAGGGCAGCTGGTGCTGCAGTAGCTGCGGAGGCTTGCTGTACGGGTGGAAACGGGGCGCCAGGGGGCTCAGCGGTGGCGTGGGATATGCCCGTGGGAGCAGGGGATGGGATCCGCCCAGAGAGCTCAGGCTAGATCCACTATCACCTAGAGCCGCAGCGTGCCCGCGCAAATGCTGGAGCAGCTCTTCAGAGCCGGCGAAGCGCTTGCCGCAGTAGGCGGAGTCGCCAGCCACCCAACTGCAGACGTACGGTAGCTGTGACGCTGCGGCTAGGGCCGCAAGCTGCGCGTGCGCGTAGGCTGCCGCGGGATGACCTGGAGGCGGGAAGGTGGGGATCTTCGCGTGGTCACACTGCACACAGCCCGCGGGACACGCTCCGGGTTTATAGCCTGACAGCAGGTGCGCGCTGAGCGAGCAGCCCGAGCAATAAGGATCGCGGCACGCCTCCGCCTGTCCGGCCTTGAGCCTGGCGTAGCTGAGATAGGGGTTGAGCGCTCCGGCCTTGAGGGCCGCGTGGTGTTGTGCTGCCAACAAACCGCCGGCCATGAGCTCGGCCGGCAGGGAGTATCCCGGCGCAGGCAGTCCGCCCATGAAAGCCGACGACGTCACTGGTATACCCTGTCCGGGCTTAAATGTTCCTAATGGTAAATCCTTGACGGCCGGGTCATTGGCTGAACTTAAGACACTGGGAGTGTAACCTATTTTGGCCGTCGGACTATGGAGGGACCCGTTTGAATTTGAGCTATCGCCATTTTGTCTAGAGTGGATAGGAGAGGCTTGCGATGGACTAGTTCTCTCTCCGGACTTTTCAGAAGGTGACTTTCTTTGATGGGGCGGTGATGTTCTCTGTGACGAGGAGCTATGATTACTGGAACATCTCGCTTGTGTCGGAGTATTAGCTGAGCTTCCTTTGGACGAGATGGGTGTTCTGACTCTTTGTCCGCTAGGAGTTATGTCTTCGGGAGATCTAGTTTTGTCTCTAGACGTTAAACATGACTCGTAAGGTTTAAAGCTAGCTTTCGCTTGGTTATCACTATTGGAGTTGTTGCTGATGGACGAAGACGGGGAGGTCTTGTCTCTTGAGCTGTCGGCCGAGTGTTTGTGGCCGGACTTGAGGCTCGCCTTCTCCGCGGCTGAGATGAGTTTCGGGTTGGGAGAATCGGCCCCGATAGCGCTGCATGTCTGGGCCAACAGCGCCAATGGACTCTTCTTTGCATCCAACTGAAACAAGAAAAAAATCAAATTAAAATTTAGCCATTTGCCTTGTTAACATTGGTAACTTTTTACATGAGGTCGTTATATAATTTAATTTGAAAAATAAGATGTAGGATGTGTTTTACATTCCCAAGTTATTATTACTATTATTATCATTTCTTTCCAAATTTGTGTTCGTAACGTAAAAATAAGGAAAACTTGCGAAATAGACATGGATGTCGTTTGGTGAAGTAGATCTTTTTGGCACAAAACACATTAACCAAAATAATATTTCTACTTTATAATATTTTGTTATTTTATTTTATTTCATTGTATTTTATATTATTTGTTTTAGATTTAATTTGTGAATACTGTACGATCAAAGTAGGCGCGGGAGATGCCTATTGGTGGCGATGAGGTTCGCAACCCATCACACCGCATCTCTCGCGGGGGCGAAAAGAGAAGGATGGAGTGCCGCATCGGTTAAAGTGTGGCAGTCCATTCTTTCTGCCAACCCTTTAGGGGAGACGGCGTGATGGTTAGTTAGTTAGTTAGTTTATAATCGTACTATTTTATACATCTTTACATTATTATTGTGCGAGCCAACTCGATGTAAAGTGAATAGTTATTATATTGATTCTCATGACATGTGATAGTTAGCTAACCTATCGCCACTTTATTGTCACAACAAGTATTTGACTAAATCAGAATATATCGTAAATCTTTAATGTGAAAATAAATTGCTAATTACTATAAAAGAGATAACAGGTTGAATCTAGGCTTGAACCCAAGTCCTTGGGATCAGGAGCGAAAAATCTGTTTTATCCGGATATGAAACACAATTTGATCATTTATATTGTAATGTTAGTTTATTCGTTTTTTTACTATTGTGTATGTAATATCACATTATGACCATATAATCAGAAAATTAAATATAAATCAGCACAATATATTTAAATTTCAAGTTTTCATAATATATCGGTTTAGAATATATAAATAACTTATTACATATTTCTTTATTTGCGATAACAAACAGCGATTGTAATGCATTTATAAAAATAAAAAGAAACAATAAAATAAGACCCATTAAATCCTACCACAAATATAAATGATTAGAATAATTAACTGTACAGACTAATGAACCGAAATCGCGAAGAACAAAAGAAAAGTAACGTTTAAATAAAAGTAAGTAATTAAAGTTAAAAATACGCGTAATAATAATAATGAAATAAAAATTAATAAATAACTTTACAGTTTCATTCACACCGTAAGTTATATGATATTCTTCTTCTTTCGGTGCCGTGTCAGGTCTCCCCAACGTTGGCGATCACTGCAGCAAAGACATCTCTGTCCTGCGCCACTTGGAACAGGTTCTGAACTCTTGTAATTCCTGTCCAATCTTTTATGTTCCGCGGCCTTCTATTCCACTACTCAACTACCCGACGTCCCTCCACTTTACCCATTTATATCAGTCGATATATGTCATTAAAATTATTATTATTATTTTGCTCCAGAACATAGGGGTTCTCAAAAGAGCCTCGAATCAGTGTATTAAATTAAAATCATTTTAGTAGCTAACAAATACATTGTATACAGTAATTGAGCTCAAACGAAAAGTTGTAATACATTTTTTTAAATATATTTTATTTGTTTAGTTATTTGCTCCAGAACATAGGGGTTCTCAAAAGAGCCTCGAATCAGTGTATTAAATTAAAATCATTTTAGTAGCTAACAAATAAATTGTATACAGTAATTGAGCTCAAACGAAAAGTTGTAATACATTTTTTTAAAATATATTTTATTTGTTTAGTTATGCGTAAAAAAATAGTTTTCCGATTAAGGCAATTTCAATATATTAAATGAAATATTCTGTTCTAGACATTACGAGGATGACAAGAGATCACGATTCTAAATTAATTTTCTGATGTAAGAAGTAATTTTATTAAAATAAAATATTGCTACGTCAAAAGCTCTGACAGTCTGTTATATGAGAGCTAACCGGGGGCGGTTAGCTCTCGTGTACTGTTAACCATCGCCGGCATCACATTAAGTTGCACGATGGAAGGACACGTGGCTGGAGGCATTTATCTACGGCCGAGCTAACGGGAATTTCCTGCATGATGCCGCATGCCGCTGACAGGACGACATAATTCGTTTTATGAAAATGTTATTATTTATTCATCCAAAGTGATCCTTCTCTCGAGTCAGGACGTGATGTCTCAAGTTTTACAATTGTTGTACAACGGTACAACTTTGTCCGTACATCTTAAAAGCATTGGAAAATTAATTCGTAGTAATACCGTGATAAAATAACCGTGGTAAAATAACGTGAACCTTTAATAAACTTTCGTATGACTTTACATAACGCGTTACGTACGTTATATTAAAACGTAGTAGAGATGATTCAGGAAATGAAATTAGATTAAATTTGTTTTGAAAACTTTACGTAGATCAAGGTATACTATATTTTTAATGCATATTTTTTTCTTTCGAACGTTATGCCTGTGGGTAGGTCAATCTTATTGCTTAATCGGATCGCCTCGGAGGTCGACATATTTCGTGTTAGTGTGTGTTGCCTCAGGGATGCAATATCAATGTTATCATTTTTTCTTATTCTTAATCTTATTTTTTTAATGCTTCTCTTTTTATAATGTAATTGCAAACGATCTGGAATTGTATGTCTGTAATGTTTGTGATTTTTATCAAAATAAATGAAAATGAAAAAGAAAAATGAAACAGATCGTTTTATATTTCAATTGCAAATCAATTTATTCGATTTTCAAATGACGTTTGGAAAAGCCAGGAATTTGTTGTTTGTTAATTCCAAAAAAAAAATAGTTGGTAAACGGCGGGCAATTTTTTAAAAAAAAATAAACTAAATATACAATATGTGAAATAAAGTAACCCTAAATATTAAAATTTAGATCAAAAGCGTCATTCTCGACTACTTCAACTCATTTACAAATAATTAATATCACATATTAACAATCAGATTTGAAATTTTAATATTAAATAAAATTTATGCTAAAAATATAGCACATTAAATTTAGTCAAATACGATGTTAAAATTTATTTTAGATTATTTTTTTTAGCAACGTTAAATATCCCGGGTTTTTTTCTTATAAAAAGCAATCAATACACATTACATAAATAATAAATCAATTAAAAAAATATATTTAATAAATATAAAACACATTTCGTTATTATATGACACTACAATTTAATTATTTTCATTAAACGTATTTCGGATTTATTTTCATTATTCGTATTTCGGATTTTCTGTGTAAAGAAAAAAGCCTTATTTTTTATGAAAAAGGATGTCTGCCATCCGAAGTACATTTAAAATACATAAAGTGAATTTTAATATTATTCGAATATTAATTAGTAATGCAAAAATATATGAAAATAATTGGATTGAGCTGAAATAAATATATGTACCCGCTAGGCTAAAATATTCTTTTTAATGTAATTGAATCGATCGTTATTTTTCTGTAACAGTTACCCACCCCTGATCCACAATATGTGTCTCTAGATATTAACCCCCGCCCCACATCGCTAAAAGTCTGGAGATGACGGTACCCAATCACGCGCGGGAGACGTTTTCATTATCCACACGTCAAAGGGAAGCTAGAAAGATGGATACGTTTGAGACGGGGCAACGAGGGGATGTCAACAATTGGAAATCGTCATATCCTTATACGTAATACATAAACTTATAACATTTATATAGAAATACTTTACAAATCTATCCATAAAAATCTATATATCATGTATGCTCTAACACATAATATTTAGTTCAATAGTATAAGATAATTTTATCAATAATAAATATTTAAACAAAGTTAAGCTAGCCTGGTTGTGCTTAAAAATCAGTAGCATAGTCCTTCACCCAAATGAGTTTTTTCGATTTTTTTACCAATTTACTCATTTAATAACGAAATTAATATTTCTCCTGTATTCGCCATAACTAGGTGTCTTTTTTAAAATACTTATTCTATAAATTTTACAAATGGATTTTTTGGAAAGCTAGCTAAGAACGGGTTCACAATTATGTTGTATTGTTTAAATACTTGGAAACCGAATTAGTAATTCCATTAGGTACGCCAGGGTTGAAACAATGAAATGTATGGCGTAAATTTAGGTATAGGTGTTAAAATTATTAAATTTCACATGACATGATTGGCGTCAGTGATAGTCTCAAAATACTTGGTGAATTCGACGAAATCATCTCTGTCGCATGCGCAAATATAATAACAAATTACATGCCTATTGTTTAATTCCATGTAATCTCCAACGCAACAAATTAATGTGGTTTGGAATTGCACCAGGTGTATAATTATTAAAACTGTTTTGGATTTGTTTCACAAAAGTTTTCCGAAAAGTTACAAGAAGAGTGAATTTTAAGATTTCGATCATTTTTTAATATTTTTAATATTTACAACATATCACTAATGATGGGCATCTGTATCCGAAACATGTTTGTATAATATAATTTATTTTTATTTTTGTAATAAAGTGTATGTTGTGTATAAAGTTAAAAAAAATCCATTAACCTATTAAGAGTTTCGATTATTGAGTATTTTTCGTATGAATTATTATAATTATTTTAATATGAATGAAAACGTCTGTTTCCTAGAAGTTTAATAATATTTTCTGGAAAAGATATGTTTCGCTTTCATAGACGTTATCAAAACTTTTATATAATTGTCCAAGAATGAAACGTTTTAAGTATATACAATTATTTAAATTGATATCAGTTCGGTTGGGTGCAAACATGGTTTAGCATTCATGCCTTGCAGTCAAATTCATGTAAATTTTCTAGATATTTAACGTCTTTCTTTGTGCGTTGAAATCGTATTAAAAACTAGAAAAATACAGTTTTTATACCTTATATACCATTTTGCCCAAAATGGAGAATTGAGTTTTAAAAATCAAACGTAAGCAAGCTCTTCTAGCTTAGAAATGCAGTATGAATGAAAGTGTTTACGAGTGACTATTATAACATATGTCAATCACAATTTTACAGATCTACTAAAATTTGTTCGGGTTAATCAGAAAGATCAAGCGTTGATTTAGAGTATGTAAGATAGAGCGAAAGAGGTCAAACGTGATGGGCTCCATATCTGATAAGTAACAACTCATCCGACGGAAGCGAACCTTGGAGCCACTAGGAAGTAAGAAATTTAAAAGTAAGAAAAATTAACCCCGATTCGTCTTATGATCTTCGTAATGAAGTGATTAAAATTAAGATTATACTAGTTTCAACCCGTGAAATATTCCATGAAGTAAAGATTATCTACCCTTCAAAAACTTGGTTCACCGCACAACCGTAATCAGTAATAAGTTTTAACATTAAATGTAAATATTTTTTTCAGACATGTTAAAATTTTCAAATCAACAATTCCAATTATTTCAATACAACTGTCATATAACAATAATCGGAACAAAATCCTAAATCATCCAGAAACGTTCTCGGGCATGCGCATCGTGTGCAATTCGATTTTTTCGAATTACTTTCGGAGACAGTCGAATTATTCCCCTCTCGCTCTCTTGTATTCAAAATATTCACGCACTCTTTCTTGACGATATTCGGGATTTTGCCTATTTATATGTATTATGATTTATGTACGAGGTCTGTTCAAAAAGTATCGCGAATTTTGAATTTCCGCTGGCTACGTATATTTGATTTTTGATTTTTTTGTAGCGTTATGTTGGTACTCATGTCCCTTACTTATGCTGACAAGGTCGGCCATTTTGAATGTTTAGTTAATTTTTGACAGCTGTTTTGCTTGGATGTGTTTTGGCTCGTCTTCGATTTTTGCCTATTCCAAAAAATGGATCAAAGAATCTGTATCAAATTTTGTGTGAAAAACAAAATAAAGTGCGCGGACGCATTTCGAATGTTGACTGTGGCATATGGTGAAGCTACCTTGGACCAAAGCAACGTTTATCGGTGGTACAAAATGTTCTCAGAGGGCCGAGAAGATATGAACGACGAAGAGCGTGCCGGACGCCCGAGCACGTCAACAACAGACGAAAACATTGATAAAGTGAAGAAAATAGTATTAGCCAATCGTCGAATCACCGTTAGAGAAGTTGCTGAGGACCTAAACATATCGATTGGCTCGTGCCATTCGATTTTAACCAATGATTTGGGCATGAGTCGAGTCGCCGCGAAATTCGTGCCAAAATTGCTCAATTTCGACCAAAAACAGCATCGCGTTAACATTGCTCAGGAGATGTTGGACTCGGTCCGTGACGACCCAAATGTGCTCCAGAGGGTCATAACTGGTGACGAATTATGGGTTTATGGTTATGACGTGGAAACCAAAGCTCAATCATCCCAATGGAAGCTGCCGCATGAGCCAAGACCAAAAAAAGCGCGCCAAGTTCGGTCGAACGTGAAGGTTTTGCTCACAGTTTTCTTCGATTGCAGGGGCGTGGTGCATCATGAGTTCTTGCCACAGGGTAGTACGGTCAATAAGGAATATTACCTGCAAGTTATGCGCAATCCGCCAGAAACGCCCGGATTTGTGGAAGAACAAAAACTGGCTTTTGCACCATGATAAAGCCCCTGCTCACACATCGTTGCTTGTGCGCGAATATTTGGCCAAAAACAACACAGTAATGGTGCCGCAGCCACCGTATTCCCCAGACCTGGCCCCCTGTGACTTTTTCCTGTTTCCAAAACTGAAGAGGCCCATGAAAGGACGACGCTACGCCACGATTGAGGAGATAAAGACGGCATCGAAGGAGGAGCTGAACAAGATCACAAAAATGATTTTTTTAAGTGCTTCGAGGATTGGAAAAAACGTTGGCATAAATGTATTATATCCGAGGGGAATTACTTTGAAGGGGACAAAATAGATATTCATGAATAAATAAATACTTTTTGAAAAAATATAAAATTCGCGATACTTTTTGAACAGACCTCGTACGCAATTTTATAAAATCAATTACCCCAAGCAGCGCAGTCTTCAGTGGTCTCTTAAATTTTATGTCACTATCCTCTTACTTAATACTGACAGATGGGTTAATGTGAACGTATAAAGGATTCAATTTATTATAAAAATCAGTCATATTGGACATAAATGATATGAAATCAGGGTACCTTTAAACATAAATTAACAGAAGGGAAAAAAATCTCTAAGTATTATATACACTAAATCTTTTAACAAATCATTTTTGACAATTTGAATTTTACGATATAAAAATTAAATAGTCCATTGTTTTGGCCGAAACACTATGATACTTCAACATTATTACTGTTAAAATTTATGACACTTTTATAATATCACATTGTGATATTATAACAGTATTATAAATTTTAACAGTAATGATATAAAAAATATTTTGATTTATATCTTAACACGAATTAATTGATTCTCTGACCGGTTTCGTTAGTGTGGTTAACAAGCTCTTAAATAAATACGTTGAATATTGCATGAAATTCGTTTGAAGTAATCAATTAAAACGACAATATATTTTTCAATATGGTATGTTTTTTTTTTCAACCTATTTTATTTATTAAATATATAATATTAAATAACTGAAAAAATGCTACAGACGACGGCAGCATTGCTGCTTAAATTGGTCATGTAAAATATACATATATAAAAAAAGCTATTGTTTTATAAGAAATTATTAAAGTTTAAACATAGCGTTGAAACGAAATTTCGTTAAAAAATGTAACAGCATACCATTTTTAAAATTTATATCTAAAATATAAAAATATATTCCGTAATTTTCCTACATTAAAATATTATGTAACTCAAGATTACATTTTGTTTTATTAATATTAGCGAATAATTTTTGAAGCGAACAAAAATATTTATACGTAAGAATAACAAAATGTATTCTCGTTTATCAAATAAACAGTTGTTTACATAATATGTTTTGTACAATTCGTGATATTTTTTGTATTAGTATGTAAGCATGAATAATCTACATGTGGTGGAAGGTCAGTGCCATTTACATAAATCACATTATTTTGATTAAAAAACACCATTTTTATTTAAATATATCTGCACGTTGTTTACATCAATAATATGAGCGAATAACAAAAGATTCGATTTATAAATGCAATCACTCTACTAGCGATCAATAGATGTCGTTAGTGTGTTCATAAACATTGTTGAGTTTAATTCATTTATACGAATGAAAATGCCTGTTTCATTGTATTTAATAGGAATGGTATGTTTCGCCTTGCTAAGGTATAATCAAATGTAAGTGCCTTAGTTATCAAATGATAATACATAAGCAAGTCGAAACATGCCATTTCCATAAATATAATAATACTTCTAGAAAACAGACGTTTGCATTCGTATTATTTATGTAAATAGTTGCAACTTTAAAAACTTTAAAAACTTGGTTCACTGTACAATCGTAATCAGTAATAAGTTTTAACGTTTAATGTAAATCATTGTTTCCACCCACATTAACAATTCCAAATTGTTGTCCTTTTGTTTAGAACATTTGTTCTTTGCTTTTATACAACAATTATCAGAACAAAATTAAAAAATTAGATTCAGAAACAGAACAAATTTCTCTATTCAAAATATTATCGTACTCTTTCTTGATTACGACCGGATTTTGTCTATTTATATTGATATGGAAGTTTACATCATTGTTTAAGAAAAAATAAATTTTATTTTATTATTAATAACATTTAAGGAAACTATTAATTTTTTGTTTATTTATAACATACTCGTATACAAGCACAATAGATATCCTAATTTTTGTCGTTTATATGTTAATATTAATATTGGAATTGTGTTAAACAAATTCTAGACGGTTTCTGCCATAATATTATATTAGTATTTATTATATAATTACAAATTAATCTAAAATAATGTTTTTGATAAGACGAAATATACGGATCAATATATCGGATAAATATATTGGTTAGAAACAATGGAAATCGTTCATTCTGTTCTAAGGTCCACCTATCTGTTAACAATTAATTTGTTAATAGTCTATTAAAATATTATAATATGTTATTAAAGTATTACAATATTGGTTAATTCATGTGCAAAATCTAAGTATGTGAATCCAAAAATAACGATATTGATATATTCTGTAATTATTATTTTTAAATTGTTGAACAGCTCTTTACATCATCACAGCGCGAGCCAAATCGGTGAAAGGGGTTTAGATATTATATTGATTTTCATGACATGTGATAGGTAGCTAATTTTTTGCCATTTTTTGACATGAATGACGTGAGAATCACACTGTCATCCCTGTGACCTTCGGTATGACACCTATTACTGTTGCCACTCTGCCACGAAGGTCGTATCATAAAGTATTGTTTACGAAATATACTTCTTCACTTCTGGTGTTATGTCAAGTCTCCCCGTTGTTGACTATCACCCGAGAGTAGGCGTTTTTTTCGGTCAAACCTATCAAGTCTTTTATGTTATGGAGCCAGGAGATCCGCCTCCTGCCAACACCTCGTCGCCCTTCTATTTTCCCCTCAATTAAATGTGGCCTAGATACCCTTTTTGCCACTTGCTTTTTTTCTGGAATGGTGCATTAGTCCTACGTGGATGGGGGCGGGCCTAGTGATTGTTTGAGCGAAGCTGACGAAGGGGCGCCGCTGCGTCCTATAACAGCTTCTGGTAAGCGGCGGGTAACCTTCTCTGTCTTTATTTAGTAGCTTAAATGTGGTCTGGGTCCCCCTTGGTTGCAAATATAAATATATTATTATTATTTTTTAACGTAAGTCCCGCATGGATGGGGGACGGGCCTAGAGAATGCACGAGTGAAGCTGACGAAAGGCGCCGCTGCGCCTATAACAGCTTCGGGTAAGCGGAGGGAGCCCTGTATGGCTCGGCCATCTATGTCTTTATTTAACTGTAAGTTTGTTCATTTGCATTTGTATTATCATTATCAATCACCGTATGTTACTCTACAATAAATAATTCCCCTCAATTATCAGGTGCAGCAATTGATATTTTTTCCCCTTGTCACATGACCTAAATATGCCACCTTAAGGGCTTTAACAAAATTAATGATTTTAAATCGTAAAGTAACAGAGGTCTCCATTTTACACGTCGTTACGTGTTTAATTCTGACAGATTTTCGTACCTCTGCCCCTAAAAGTACGTGACGCGAAGCCTCCACCTCGGAAACATTTCCCTCCACACGTGTAGCCATAACCTCGTTTGACATTCGCTCCGCCGTTAGTATATGATGTAATCTCCCCGAGAGGCAGGATGAAAAATAAGTCAGACAGTTGGAAAATTTGAACACAATGTGACGTAGATGGCAGTGACAGATCCAAGGATGCCGGGTCCGCGCAGAGGAGGATAAATGATGTCCATAAAGCCTCCTTATCTCACACGACACTGAGTATATAGCATAAAGCTTAAGTGCTTTTCAGGATTTTCAGTTTAAAGGGAAAACATGTTTATAAATGAGGGGGATGAGAATGTTTCTGATAAAGTAGTTCGAGAAACTTCATTTAAAAAAAAATCTTAGACAAACTGTACATTTAAATACGAAGTGTCTGTATTTAAAAACATTTACACTTGCTTAATGAAATATTTTCTGATTCAACCGCAAACTACTAATAATTGCCAATATTTATTTTATTTTTTATGATCAATTTGAAACACATTGAAAGGTTTTAATTTTTGTTAAAACAGATTGATAAAACCATATTTTGAATAGTTCATCTTACAGTTAAGAATATTACAGTAATATTCGTATCTTAAAATACAATACATAATATATAATGTTAAAAAAATAAACTGTTTCAAGAATTGTATTTAGAAAACTGAACAACTGGAAAAACCCCATTAGCATATCATTTTTCCAAGAGGATTAATTTTTTTCTTTAAAGCATAGATTAATTCAGAGTTTTTTTGTATAAGCATAAGCTATGTCGTTAGTTTCGAGGTGAAGTTTTTCACTTTTCTGTTGAAACCAGACGGTTTAATTGATACTACAATAAATTATTATAATGCACACATTATATAATATTTATAAATTCAATTATAAGCATTTCATAGCAATCAAATAAATTTTATTCAGAGTTGTAAGATAAGATGGATTTATGTATTTCAAATGTTTACAAATATAACTATAGTTCTCTTATGACTTCAAACTTCTTTGTCATTTACACAACTGTGTGAAAACAAATAATGCAAAGGTTTTTTCTAAACAACTGATTTTATTTGAATGATCTATTTCAGAAAATATACACATACAAATTATTAATATGACATAGTTTGGTCAAATATATCTCTTCCAAAATAAAACTTCTAGAAGACTTAGGTTAAAATTAATATATTAATATACGTTAACAGTTTTACTATAAGATTACGTAAACTAAAAAACTAAAAAATAAAAAATCATGTACTCGACTAAAACAAATTCATCGTTAAAATACATTGATTAAGTTTAGAGATATAAATGTAATATTATTGTTAATAAATAATTTATTTCGTTTCAAATTAAGAAACGACTGTTTCTTTCTTAATTTATCTGTATGTAAGTTATGTGCATGAAATAAAAAAAAAACTCTTATTATATTCGTATGAATATATCCGCTATAGACTACTTTATTAACCTTTTTTAAAGCTAAAAAAATACCTGTTTTTTGTGGTCATTAACTTTGATGCAATAATAATTTTAATATTAATGATTAAAATGTTGTTTTTGAAAATATTCAGAAGTTTTACAATAAGTAAGTGGATTAGTAGCAGTTACAGTGAATATTATAACTCCTCTGTCTCTAATTCTTTAGTACCTACCTACATATGTAATATGAATAAAATCGTACCTGGAAGTGTACACACTTCTTACATAAAATTACAAGGGTGCGATTTAAATATGGAATCGTTAGTTCCATAAAATTATTTTCTCTTTCATATGATGTTCAAACATCATTTTAAATCAAACATTATGTACCTAATAAAACCTAGTATTATAACGTTTCCATTTGTTAATATGGTTGTTTCATATACAACATAATGATACGAGTACACAGAATCCATAGAAAAATAATGAAAAATAAAAGTAATTTTATAAACGGTTTTTTGATTATTTTAATTTTTTAAAATAATAAAACTAACGTAACGTGTTTTTTGCTCAAGATACGCGTATCACTGGTTTTATGATTGTGTAATAGCAGTTATAAATGAACTTACTAACTAACTAACTAATGGCGTCTTCCCAATGTGGTTAGCGGAAATAAATAGACTGTCACACTGTTATTTATTGACATACTTATCTTGCTTCCTCAACATTCATGAATCATGTCATGCACGCCCGACGTCACGTCACATGGCTAACGTATTTTTTATATCTCACGTGGTCAAAATAAACTTCATATATATAAATACATAAACGCTGTTTGCTACTTTATTTCTCGTGTAAGATATTCGAACAATTCAAGAGATCGATTTTATAAAAAATATGCCGTTTATACATTCTTTATAATAAATAGGTGAACATAACGCTAAGGAAAAATCCTTTGAAATAAGCGCCTGGGAAGTGACTCAATTTAAGGAGGTACTTTGACAATTTTATCCACTATTTTCCTATTTTCCCAAAAATAACGACAGTAAAGCGTGACTAATGGTTTGATAAAGGGAAACGTTATCAAAAGTTCAAATATAATGATCATTTCCGTTGGCAATTTAAAGTACAATTTGATTAGACAAATCCAGACCATAAAATCCAAAGACAATAATGATTTTAGAATTACGATTAAGACAATAGGAACGTGTCACGCAAATAAGCAGTAAAAATCAACGACCCGGTGTATAGAAACACCAGGCATCACATTTATTAAATAGTTATGGTCTGAGGAGCCGTGAGATATAGCCATAAAAATAAATTAATTTTAAAATGATAATTCCAATTGTTTCATAACGAAAATTGGGCTATTATGTTTATGGTACGTTTATGAAAATGATCCTGTCATTTGTGATTATACTGTTGTAACTTATTTTAGATACACCGTTTTCTAATGCGTGGATATAATAACAAAACATATTTTCAAATATCGAACGAATTGAATGCTTCATATTAAAAATAACGTTCTTTAAAACGTTGTATGAAAAACACATGTATTTCTTTTAACCCATTCGTATCGGTAGCCGTCATCGGTAGCTGTGATATAT
This sequence comes from Lepidostoma basale, assembly GCA_022606425.2. Taxonomy (NCBI): domain Eukaryota; kingdom Metazoa; phylum Arthropoda; class Insecta; order Trichoptera; family Lepidostomatidae; genus Lepidostoma; species Lepidostoma basale. The sequence goes on from JAHDVF020001575.1 coordinate 898,912, forward strand.
TGTTTTGCGACTTTGCAGTACTCGTAGTGATATTTATTGTAGGAAATTGGAATCGTAGTAATCACAAATTACTACAATAATTACCTAAATCTATCCTTTACCGAAATCTGTAAAGATAAATTGAATGTGTTTTACTTCGTCTTAATTACGGTTTACATGCGCGCTGTCGGTAAATCACATCCGTGAAGTATCCAATCGGCCGCCATTATACTATATTCGTTTGTCCTGCGTCGCGCGCGCATTTGATTTTCGATGTTTCTTTATTAATTTCTATTATTATTGTGTGTTACAGAAAACAATCAGTGGATTATGAATGTGTGTAAATATTAAAAGTACTTTTTTATTCATCATCTGATAGCTAAAGGATAGCCGAACAAATAAAATATATGCGAAAATAGGCAAGTTCATTTATCATTTAAATATAAGTTTTTAACGGTACGTTTCGTATTTGACCGAGCCGTAATGAAAGGGTTTAATTATTGAAAATCGTAAAAATGATTGTGGTAAAATGTGGTGTCGAAAATTCGCCTCTCTTAATATTGGAGAATTGTTATGTGAAACAACCTTGACAAACATCGTGGGTCCTATATTTATCGAAAGGATTAAATTATAATAATGTTTATATTTGAGAGAGATGGATGAGGACTGTTTTGGAAGAGACCAAATCTCATACCAGGATGTAGCGCCGAGAAGATGATTTTAAATGTATGGTATAATTTAATATGTGTGTTTGATGAAAACGTTCGTTTTCTAGAAGTTTTCTTATATATTTTTTGAGTGACATGATTCGCCTTGCCAAAAAAGTGAAACATGTCGCTCCCATAACATTATTATCTATTAAAACTTCTAGAAAACGTACGTTAAAAGGATATCAATATAAAATAATCAATATTGTATTTTGAATGAGTTTTTAGAAATTAGTAAATAATTTCAAATATTAAAAAAACGAACAATTGATTTTTTTTCCAATTAAACACTAGTTTCACTCAATCAAAAAATATACTACCGCCCGTGGCGATGCTAAGAACATGGCCATAAGAAATTAATCAACATTTTTTTTTTGTTTACTATATTGAATAAAATCACAAGGTAAAATATTCATTTTGTACAGACATGACAAACGTATAATTTTGTATAGTTTATTTTAATTTTCTATTCATTGCCTTCGAGTGACAGGTATAAATTTGCATGCGTCAATAGTTATTATAACAAAAAAAGTGACAGAAAGATTACAGTACGTAGTGTAAGATATACATATATTAAATAGCAATAAATTGATTTAAAAAATAACCGAAGGTGCATTTCTTTTAGTGGTGGGCATACATGTTTAAAAAATATATAAATAATCGATTATTCGAAGATTTCGAACGTTTATCAGTTAATGCGGGAAAGCGATAATTTAAGTCTCATTATATAGTATATCATTAAATGAAAATAAAAATTTACATAAGTTGTAAAATATTATCGAAAAGCGTTTTTGACAGAAATAAATGTCTTATAATTGCGTGTTTTTTGTGGTTGGTATATATTTTGGGATCTTGGCTTTATCCGCGTCTCTTGGAATTCTTTTTTTATTTATGTTTCAAGGATTAATGCAGTCTCCACCTTTAGGGTAGTATGCTGGTGGTGGGTAATATCATTATGTGGTATATCATTATCTGGTGGCACCGGTGGGAAGAGCAATTATTCTGCTGAACGCGGTCTCCTCGGAGATCGACGTCTTTCATGTTAGTGAGAGTACGTTCAGGGGGCAAATACTATCGACTTTAGAAAGTATCTTGTCTATCTAATGTCGAACCATCTCTAATGCGTTCCTGGTACTTTGTTGTATTTTTATGATATTTTACCTGTACTTAATAGATGCCTTAAACATTTTCCTGTTTGTAATGTCTATTGAGTTAATAAACTGCTTTGATTTGATTTGATTTGATATGTGTTGTACCGTGCCGCCGGCAGTATAAGTTTCAGTATATGAGTGAGAGATACCTGCGCTTATATAGCTGTCAATAAGAGCATACCAAGAGACAAGTATTTTCAAGATCCTAAATAACATATTCTTTATGTGTTCGAACTAAATACAAATTATGTATACGCTTACTTGAATATTTATTCAGTAGATGAAACCTTACTATTTTGTTGTATAAAGTAATAGTTTGCGTATTTGTTTAAATATATGTAATTTTTATAATTTAAGAAACGAAATATTAACACATTGTTTTCGGGTATTGTTTTATGCCGATTGCAGCCTGGCGCGGGCGATATTTGGGTTCGCGCGCGAGTTTTTTCACCATTATTTTAAAAGTCTATAACTTTTGAAATATCCGTGATAATTGACTGAAACTTTAAATGCATCTTACCTTATTGTGTCTCAATGATGAAATGATGGAAAACAAACACAAAAAAAATATTAGGCTTCAAAGTAGCACTTTGGAAGTTTTATTTTTATACAAACACAGAATTTTTATCAAATTATAATACTATTTAAAATCAATACAACTATTTGACACTATTTAAAATTGTCAAAATTACTGTCTAAAAACATGTACCTCTGTGAAGAGCCACACCACAGAATTTACACATGTAACAAGTTTCACTCCTTTTTCCTTTAGCAGCACACACTCGACATTTTCTTTGTGCGTATTTTTTTTCCCTTTCCCCTTTATCCTTTCTAATTTATGGTCTTTTAGATTCGTAGAAAGTCTGCCTGGAGGATCGCGATTTGGAGTGTGCCGTGTCAAACTTACTGTCGATGTTCCAGGTTCCTCACTTAGTTGGCTTTCAATACTGCTAGTTATCCAATGACGTGCTGTCTCCAATAAAACCTTACTGAGTCTGGATATTTTGCTTTATAAATTACAAAAGCATTAAATAAGGCACAATTCAAGAGATACATGAATACCCTTTTAGTCCATTTTGTAGTCTTCAACAGAATTGAATAATATGAAAGGATCTGCCCTATCAACACCTTTCAATTTGGTTTAATTATATTTTCTCTTATGTGCCAGTCTATATTATGACTTTCTAACATTTCCGCAGAGTGTATGGTGGAAATCATTCTTACATATTTTTTAGATGGCCAAATCTGCATAAGAATGTCATTTTTTCTTCGAAATATTGACTCTCCTTTTTCTAATTTTGGTTTTTTCAAAGATACGGGTAAGCCTCGATTTTCTCGTATTGTACCACAAACTCTTATTTTTTTCTCCAACAAAGCCTCACTCATCAAAACACTATTGTATTTAGACTTTTTTTCATTTTATAATTTAATAATAAATCAAAAGTAAAGCCTAATAAATATAAATTTGTAAGTGAAATTATCTTGTGAAGTCAGATATACGATTTAGCAACAAAATCCATTTATTACACAACACGTTTTATTACGTTACCCGACGACAACCACCAGAGAGTAAAAAACGTATTTTTACGTTTCCCGCATTTGAGCACCAAACTGAAAAAAACGTAGTTTTACGTTTCCCGACAACATTGTGTTAAAAAAAATGTTTAGGATAGCTAATAAAATGTCACATGACATCCATGCCTAGAATTAATCGATTATTAAATTATCGATTCTCGTCTGTACCCATCACAAAAATTAACATCTTCCCTATGAATAATGACGCATTGATCGCTTCCATATTTGATGGTGGTATTAATAAATAAATAAATAATGAGCTATGATGGTTCGCCAGTCGGTGAGCACAAATCATAAATGCGTCGGGCCATTACATGAATACCATAATTCAGGCTTAATTGAGCCGTATAATAAAAATGTTCACAAAAGGTCAAATTACGAACCTCACTTTCCCGTTTTGAGTGAGCTTAATACATTAAATGTAAACCATTACCCGTTTAACTGCCTTGAACGCTCATTCAACGTGATTTAAGGCTGAAATCTTTGATGGAAATTACTGTAAATTGTAATCGCGCAATATATTACTAAAATAAGTACAGGAACAATTATGTAGGCAATTATCTTCATATTTACATTTCTAATTCTGGTTAAAAAATACTACATTTAACGGAATAAAAAGTTTAATGTACTGATTTATTTATTTATTAAAACACTGTTTTTCCACTTTTGAGTTTATTTTTCTCGACACGTTTTGAAACTTTAAATCGTTCTCCCGATGATGACGGTGTAAGCCTTCGTAACATGTCGAGAAAAATATACTCAAAAGTGGAAAAAACAGTGTTTTAATTCATAAAAAAATCGTCATTATGGAATTCCACAATGTTAACGCCTTAAGTCTATCTAAAATTTTATTTATTGCCAATTTTTTCCACTATTTTGATTATTTTTCTCGACACGTTTCGAAGGTTTTACACATTCACCATCTAGAGAACGATATAAACTTAAGAGTTTTTTATCGAGACTTAAAACGAGAGTTCTAATCGTTCTCCCGTTGATGAAGGTGTAAAAACTTAGAAACATGTCGGTAAAAAGTAACTCAAGAGGAAAAAAAACAGTGTTTTCATTCATAAAAAATCGGCATTACGAAATTCCACAGAATTAACGCCTCAAGTAAAAATTTGTTTATTTATTAACTTTAAATAGTACACATATAAACAGATGTTCTATTAAAAAACGTTCTAAAATAATAATTTACATGCATGTGAAAAAGTTACAATTTGGTTACATGTTTACTCAATTTTACCTACAGTAAATCTTCTCCTATACTTCTCACCTCCACCGGAACATACTTTTTATACATGAGAAATTTGGAATATGATATCTTTTTCTTTCCTGTCTCATAAATTTTAATGCTGTAATGTCAACATTGATGAGTGATTCATTGCCTTGTCTATTCGACAAGAGATGGCGCTATATGTGCTGATGTGAACATTTACGAGTTTACGGAGTATTGAAGTTTGGATGGGTATTATCAGTTAATCTGTTGAAATGTGGTTACTTGAATATAATTTTTTTGTATTTGAATCATGATAGTCTAATTTGCAAATAAGTACAAATCCAGAATAATATCAGGGAGTAATTGAATTTTATTATTATGTTATTGATATCAATATTTAAGATTGATGAAAACCCCTGTTATCACGAAGTCTGATTATAGATTTTTTATGGAAGTGACATATATCATTTTGCTACAGCATTAGCAAGGCGAAACATGTTTATCCAATAAAATATAATTAATATATTTTCCAGAATTCGGACGTTTTCATCAATATGAAACATTCAAAGTTTTAAAATGTGTTGAAGAATCTATAAATAATTGGTCGAAGCTAATCGCGGTTTTCTGTAGACGTTTAGTATCGAAAGTAAAACAATTAGTAGAACTTTTTAATGTTAAAATAAAGTTTTTACAAAAAAAGTCAATTGCGAAGTTGTAATATAATTATATAATAATAAAATAAATTACGAGACACCGCTGCCATTCACTTATAAAACTATTAGAGGGGGTATTTTTCGCGTGTCAAGCTTTTATAGCTCAATTCCAGTGGCGGACATGTTCGTGGAAACCGCCAAGGCAGGATGTAATAAATTGTGGCAAGTATTAAAGAGATTATAGACCACTAACTTCAAATATCGCATGCTGGCCTGGGGATTAACTGTGAGACTGTGTTTTCTACTTCATACTAACCCCGGTACAGTCTGCTAAACGGGTGTGCTAAACTTCGTATAAATGAAAAAAATAACGGAAACATTTTTTTCCTCTAATAATAATAATAAGATTTAAGATATATAAAGCGCTGATTTTATAAACTAATAATGAAAGGACGCCGTAGAAAATTCTCCAACTTACAACCTTGTTATAAAATTTGTATATTTAGTTGAATTATGATTTAAAAATTGAAACCTTTTTTATTTTTTCTTGAGCGACGATGTTAACTATTAAAAACATTAAAATTAAAACGTAATTTAATTACATTAAAACGTAGTGAAAAGCATTGCCTGGTAAAGAATTTATCAAAAAAATGATGATAATATGATAGCGAAACATTTTGTTCAAATATTTAAAATGTAGTTGAATAGAAGATGTTTTAAAATCTTATTTTAAAATACAAATAAAACTTACGTTTACTTGTAGTTTTATAATATTATAATAAAGTGACAAAGCATTATGAAAACATTGAATACAATAGAATCCGAGTAAGGTGGAACACACACTTTTTACAAAATTATGAGATTTCCAGAAAACAAACGTTTTCAATCACAGAAATTTTTCCTAATGGCTAAATTAAAAAAAAAAAATTTTGAAGTATGCAAAGCGTATTTTTTTCATACTTTTTTAAAATTCATGGAAATGTGTTCTATAGATGTAATTACGTATATCGTTTTTTTAGTTGACCGTACCAACAATAGGGTGACGTTACGTTAAAAAAAGGAATAGTAAAAAAGTAGCAATAATATTTCATGTTCATGTATTCAAAAGTTAAAACACGGTTGACACGATAATCTTGTTACTTATTATAGTAAGATGTACGATTATATATAACAAACACGTTTTTTACCGATGCGTGTATTTATTAAAAAAAAAAAACATAAATATAATTATGCTGTTTTAAACTGTTCGCTATTTTTTCGTTGAATATCTAAAACTCTTATGGCCATTAAGATTTCTGAACAGAAATAAAAGTTAACTAAATCGCGACTCTGATGTAAATATATAATATATGCAATTTTTCTATATTACAATTCTATGGATTGATTTGCAGCAAATTCTATTAATATCAGTGCTGGTTCTTGGGATGCCACTTGGGTCTTTAATATGCTAGTTTCCCGTTGCTTTCCACATTATCAACAACTAGCTTAATTAATTAAGTTATTAATAATAATCAATTACAAAATTAGTATCTGATGTTAACATGGAACATAATTTAAAAATATATACTATAAATCTTATCAATGAAGTTATATCGATATATCCATAATTAAAATAAGTATTTTTTTTAAGTACATTAAGACGTGTTAATTAATATATTTTAAAAACATATTTTAACTTGTATGGTATCTATACTGTGCACAGCGAGAGTTTTAAATAATATGTATTTTTTTAATATTCACTTTTTACATCAATAATATTATGTATTATTATATGTTACTGCTAAGAAGCATGACAATGATATGAAGATTTATTATTAATTTGTAAGTTTTCAAAAGTTTTCAAATTTTCGAAATAATATTTAAAAAAGGCTATTAGATTCTCATTTATTCATATACGAACAACATATTTGATGGAAATAAGTTACAATAAATTTACAGAATTTTGCGTGAAAAAGGTTCTTACCGTAGTTGGAAGCGGAGTTAGGTATTCCGGCCTAAGGTATTGGTTACTAGAAGTCAGCATTGTATTCATGATTAAAATCCTTTGGTATCACTACTTAAGTATGTAAAATAAACCACTTCAACGATCACAGGCAAACACAAAAAAATATTTTTCCAAACTTTTCATTTGGTCTCGCACAACACAGAATGGAAAATCGACTTCATGATTCGATTGGAGAGGTGACACAAAAACTAAATGAATTCACATAAAAACACTTTCGCTTTTGTACACATCGAATCGCCTCGTGACACACATTTAAATCCATAAATCAACATTAATCAGTACATTAAAAAAACACATAAAATAAATAATGTTTTCACGTAATTGTTTTCATTAACAGAAGATCTGCTACACGACCGCCACACACAGAGGTTCTACGCCGACTGACGGGGAACTTCAAAGCAGGCCGCTCGCTGTGACGTCACGATCTGTTATCCCCTCTCCGAAATCTTATCCCCACTGTCAAAATCCAACAGATAAGTAAGTCTGCACCAAGTAAAAAAATATTTACATAACCTACAAAATAACACTGCGCGCATAGTTATGATAAAACTTTTTTACTATGGAAGTTAAAATTGTTATCTTTACTGATTGCCGTTCGATAGGGCCTTTTCACACCTATCCCCACCACATCATGTTTTTGCATTTCAGACTTCGTAAGACTGTCGTGTCTGATCCCCGCCACCTTTTGACACCCCGTTTGTCGGTCGGACGGTCCGCGTGTGTGTGTGTGAACACGCGTGTACGTACACCTGCATGTGGGAGTGTTAACAGCTGTCTGTGTGGTGGAGGATTTTCTAGAGCTGGGTTCGCATCTGACAAGTGGTGTATTTTTAATTGGGTCTCATAAGCATTGAGAGTATTGTTTTTAAAAATTAAACACTATTCGGTTATGTGAGATTGTATGTTAAAAATTGAAAAAAGATTATTCCCATCATTTAAAGCAATTCCAATATTTGAGTAATTATTTCGGGTACAGAACAGGAAGCTTATTATCTAAAGAATGTGAAACACTGTTAATACAATTTATTTTTAGCTTATTGTAGAATTTTAGCCGTTTCTTAGTTGACTAAAATCAAATATTAATAAATTGATTCGTTCTAATTTTGAAAACAATATTCAAAACCATTATAAGAATTTAGTAACTCTACAAATAATACATTAAAAAAATAATTCTTTCGTATGAAGCACTTAATTTGAGGTGTGAACTTTTTAGAAACAAATTAAATACTTTATTAAGCAACCGACCGTTTTGGCTCCTACTAATATTGATAAGTTGTTTTTTTTGAATGCATACAAATACTTGTAGACAAATACTGGATTTTACCCATTGCGGGTTAATCATTTTTAAGGATTAATTGTATCTCAATAGAGACAAAGATGTTAATTTTTTTTTGGAAACAGAATATGGTAGTCGAGGCGTTTACAGGACTTATGACCTGTCATTGGTTGGGTTAAGTGATCGCTTTATGTTAACAACATTCCCCATTCCGCCCTTCTTAGACCATCACAAATAATCGACGTCACTATTATTATTCTTACGACATTACAAATAATCTTAATATATGGCGCTAGTGTAGATTGACCTAAAAAATGTGAAATGTTCTTAACGTAGTAGCATAGGTATATACATACATCTTTCAAAAAATAAATTGTCGGACGTGGTGGTCGTAAGAAGGTCGGAATGGAGTATGTTGTTAACATAAAGCGATCGCTTAACCCAATCAATGACAGGTCATAAGTCCTGTAAACGCCTCGACTACCATATTCTGTTTAAAAAAAAACAATTTACGTCTTCGTCTCTATTGAGATACAATTAATCCTTAATATTGATAAGATTATTTTGTTACGAAACTCTGCTTGGATCGAAACCGGTAACAAAAGAAATTGGTGTTAAAACAAAACATTTATTTGCTTCTTTTATTTCTATGTTAATTTTATTATTTTCAATATTTTTCAACTGGTAGAAAACTTTTGCTTGTTAGAAACAATAATAATAGTGTGGATAGTGACGTCGAAAGAAGGGTTGGTGCGGGTAACAAAGGAATGGCGCTTTAAAAATAGTTATTGGAGACAAGAATTTATCAATGAAAGCGAAAACGGTCGTTCACAATGGAGTTCTGGTCCCAACCCTAATGTATAGAAGCGAATCATGGAACTGGCGGAAGAAATATGAGAGTAGAATAAATGCAGAAGAGACGAGATTCCTAAGATGTATGTGTGCTAGAACGATATACGACTGAATCTCAAATGCTGATATAATAAAGGAATGTAGAGCGGAAGAAGGTATTATGGACAAAATTATTAAACGATCGCAGCGTTGGTTCGGACATATGGAACGCATGGATGGAGAAATAATGGTTTAGAAAGTATACGTTAATGATGTAAATGGAGTACGGAGTCGAGGCAGACCGAGGAAAACATGGCATGACCAAATTAATCAAATTTTAAAGGTTGGTCATGTCGGAAGAATCGACGTGCGTGTATGACACGCTGTATGAATGTAAAGGAAGCTAGAGAGGTGTGCCAGGATAGAGTAGTGTGGCGGTCCATTCTCTCTGTTTACCCCTACGGGGAAACGGTGTGATGGTTTGTTGTTGTTGAAAGTATTCTATTTTTAATATATTTATAATTATGTAAATTTAGTTAGCATTGCTCCAGCAACATCACGTATATTTTATTTTTTATTACTACTTCAGTGCATAAAAGTTTCCATTGTTTTAATACGTTTTTGACAAAATATAATTTGGTGATTAAAGTATTGCGTCAAATTTTGGAGAAAGTAATTATTTTCAAGAAAGTAATTATTTGTTGTTAGTTTGAAGTATTAGATAAGTTTAAAATTAATGGACTCCGATAGAAATCAAATTAAGCACTATACATCTGATTTCAACACATGTTTCGTTGAATTTTCTTCATATCTTCAAACGCAAAAAAAACACTCTTAGATTGCATTTCAGAGCGATGCAAGTCACTGATCAATCAGTTCGCATCAAAGTTAATCAAACTCGGTATCTTTAATAATATCGGCAGTTCATGTAAGATGTATAAGATATGAGCTAATTTAAAAGCACTTGTTATATTATTGCTTTAATCTGATTTAGATAAAGAAAATACATCAAATAATGTTTTTAAATAAAATGAAAACTTTGCACGTACGCACATACTTATACTATTAATTTATTTATATGAAGCTCGAGCGTTGTGTATTTTACTTACATAAGTTTAAAAACAGTTTAAATTTTAAACACCATTATTACGTATACGTATCACGATTTATTTAATAGAGTTTGTCGCGACAGCTGTTTTGCCAACCTATGTTGGTATCATCTGGTGTTACAAACAATTAAAGATTCAACAAAAAAATACGTAACGTATTATACATATATAGGGAATCAAATGATTTTACAGATTTTTTTATTTTTTTTAAAAGACTAATACCAAAGATTTTAATCAATGATATTAGAATTTATTTTGCAATCTTCAATGTGAGCAGAAAATAACTCATTATTATGAAGAAGGAATCTGGTCGTGTCCAGGCTTGAACCCATGTCCCCTGAATCAGGAGCCAAGCGTTCTATCCCCTAGACCACCACCTGGAAGTTCACTAATAATTAAATAAAACAAAGTATTTTTTAAAACTAATTTCACCTTGTCCTTCATTTCGATAGCGACCGGTTTCGCCAGGCTCGCTAGCATTGACATACTGGGGAATATATTATATAAATATATCAACTGTTATTAATATAAATTCCATTGAATAGAAAACAGAATGCTCTTAAACAACATTTATAGCAATATTTATATTATAATATGAAATATAATTAAAAAATCTTTTTTGTACATCTTCTTCTTCTTCAAGTGCCCTGCTCGAGGTGTTGAAGATCACCTCGGCAAACCTGTCCCTGTCCTGCGCCGTTTGGAACACTCCTCCACACTTCGAATGCCGATCCACTCTCTCACGTTTCGCAACCAGGACATTTGTCTTCTAATGGGCCCTCGGCGTCCCTTAATTTTCACCTCCAATTTCAATTGGAGAAAGTGGTACTTTTTCCCACGTAGTACATGACCCAGATGTAAAATCTTCCGAACCTTGACAGTTGACAACAGCTCCCTGACAAATCTAGCTCGCCTCAGGACTTCGGTACAGGACTTCGGTATTGGTAACCATGTCTATTCTGGGAATTCTGAGCATCGGCGATAGAGCTACATTTCAAATGCTTCCAGTCTGTTCATTGAGTTGACTTTTAAGTTCCACGTTTCACATCCATACAATTAAACATACTACACATAGCTTTGATCATTCTCTGGAGGAGTTTCAAATGAATGTTATCTACTTTAATTTATATTCACTTGTATATTCTAATCTCACAAAACAGACCAAAATATGGCACAAGATTTTATGGCCTATCATTAAATTATGCGGAATGGCGTGAGTACACACAACGTTATATTATATAGCGGACACGGGACAGGTCAAGGGAACAGAACATTACAAAAAATCTCAAAAAATTGTTGTGCGTACTCACGCCATTCCGCATTTGTCTCCTCTGTTCCTTCTTTTATTTTCCGCTGTCATGTGTCCATGAGTCCACTTCCCATTTAATCATGTGTCTTTTTTTTCCTTTTATATATATTTTTTAGAAATATTTTAAGCGTTTTAGTGTTATCTGCATGTTAGGCGGGACACAGAGGAAAATAACACTAGATTAAATGTGGCCTGGTCTCTCCTGATTTCTTTTATATATTTTTTTTTCTAACATATTTCATATTTCGTGATAGTGTGAGTTGCCTCAGGGATGCAATATCAATGTTATGATTTTTTAAGCTTAATTTTTTTTTTAATGCTTCTCTTTTTATAATTTAATTGCAAACGATCTGGAATTGTATGTCTATAATGTTTATGATTTTTATCAAAATAAATGAAAATAAATGAAATAAATAAATGAAATGAAATGAAATGAATGTAGGTGTCGAAAGGCGCCTTTCGCCTATAACAGCTTCGGGTAAGCGGTGGGAATCCTCTATCATTAAATTATTTCAGACAGATATTGGTGAAAAAATGTGTAGTATAAACCTTGCATTAGCTTGTTAGTCCACACACAAAAGTAATGCATCCTGTGGGTGTGTGCGTGCGGGAGATGGGCGTGTGTGCGCGCCGAGCTGCCCCCGTGCGCGGTGTGCGACGGCCTGTGTTGAGTAAGCACAAAATGTCGTACACCTTTTCAAGTGACTCCCGGCGGTTGCACAAGTCAAATGGATGCTTCCATCTCACTTAAGCAGTCAACGGGGCGGTAACGAGCTTTCAGTGGCGCCCGATGTAAATAACTAACCAATCATCATGCCTTTTCACGAATAGCATAGGCAAAGAGAATGCACAGCCAGATTATTTTTATCCTAGTATACTTTTTGAAGTTGTGCAGAAGGCAAGGGGAAACCACGGCACTACTCTCAACAACATTACGATTCGACGATCTTCGTGGCAGAGTGGTAACAGCTCTGACTTCCATACCGAAGGTTCCGGGTTCGATTCCCGCCGATGGCAGTGTGATTGTCACACTGTCTTTGGTCTGGTGTAGAATTCACGTGACAATAAAATGGCGATAGATTGGGTACCTATCACTTATCACGAGAATCAATATATTAGGTCCTTACATATGAAATTGGCGTTTTGTATGGGAGGAACATAAAGTTGATTTTTTTTTTATATAATATATTTATTTAATCAAAGTATGTACTAATGCTATCTATGCACTTTTGCCATCTCATAGGTAGTTCATCAATTCCTTTACTAAAAAAAACATTCGGACGGGAATCAATAAAATCTTTGAAGTCGGTTTGGACTGCCCCGTCGGAGTTCAATTTTTTCCCTTGCAAGAAGTTATCCAAATTTCGAAAAAAATAGTAATCCGTTGGGGCAAGGTCCGGAGAGTACGGTGGATGTCTTAGACATTCCAATTGAAGCTCTTCTAATTTGGTAGCCGTCTGTTGTGCAGTGTGTGGTCTAGCGTTATCATGAAGCAGCAGTGGCCTAGAGCGATTAACCAGCCTCGGTTGTTTAGCAGCTAGCTTTTCCATCATGGTTTGCAGTTGCTGACAATAGACATCTGCCGTAATCGTCTGGCCAGATTTAAGAAAGCTGTAGTGAACGACACCAGCACTAGTCCACCAAACGCTCACAAGTAACTTTTTTGGAGTCAATTTTCGCTTGGGGCATGGTTTGGCTGGTTCGGCAGGGTTCAGCCATTGCGATGAGCGCTTCCGATTATCATACAGGATCCACTTTTCATCACAGGTAATGATTCGATTCAAAATCCCTTCATTATTGTGCCGGTTGAGTAATGCAACGCAGCAGTCAACGCGCGTTTGTTGATTTGCTTCACTCAATTCGTGAGGTACCCACCTTTTAAGCTTTTTCACCTTCCCAATTTGCTTCAAGTGGATTAAAACAGTTTTATCACTAACACCGCAGCCTGCAGCTAACTCGGACGTGGTTTGCGATGGATCCGCTTCCACAATAGCCTTCCATTCTTTATTATCAATTTTGGTCTCCGGCCGTCCACGGGGCTTGTTCTGCAGGTCGAAATTTCCAGAACGAAAACGTTGGAACCAAAAACGCACTGTGTTTTCTTTTGCGGCACCGTCGCCATACACATCATTAATCCTTCGAACCGTTTCTGCAGCACTGGTGCGACGGTGGAACTCGTACTCGTAAATAACGCGATATTTCAAGTTTTCCATTTTGTAAACTGAGTGACGCAAAGAAAAAAAACAATTGAGGAAAAAACAGATGAATTATAATTTTCGAAACACAAATACTTGAGTAAATAGCTGTATCAATTTGAATTTGGAATTCCTAACCAAAGAGAAGATATTTGAGATCAAAGTTGTCAGTACGGCAAAACGCCAATTTCATATGTAAGGACCTAATATTAGCTAAAAAATAAATTGTACAGTAATTGGGTTCGAATAACCTGTTGTATGCATAAAAAAACAAAAGTTTCTACGATCGTGTTTTCGGCGTTGCGGGTCCGTTGGCATGGAATAGCCGTCATGTTAATATTAAGTATAAAGATTTTTCATCTTCTTTCGGTATCGTGTCAGGTCCCCCCAACGTTAGCGATCACCGCAACCAAGGTGCCACTTGGAACAGGTTCTGAACTCTTGTTATTCCTGTCCACTCTTTGATGTTCCGCAGCCAGGACAGCTGTCTTCTACCAACTCCCGGCGTCACTCCACTTTACCCATTAATATCAGTCGAAGGAGGTGGTATTTTTCTCCCCTTAGCACATGACCCAAATATGAGACCTTTCTAATTTTCACACTCGACAACAGCTCTCTATTGGCTTTGGCTCTCTGCAGTACGTCTGCATTACTGACCCTATCGGTTCACGGTATACGGAGCATTCTGCGGTATATCCACATCTCGAACGCTTCCAACCGGTTCATTACATTCACTTTCAGAGTCCAGGTTTTGCAGCTATATAGCAGAACAGACCATAAACATTTAATCATTCTTTGTCGGAGTTTTAAGTTAAGATTATCGTTGCAAAAGAATGTTCTCATTTTATTAAATGAGAACTTTCTTTTGCAATAAATTGTTCACACAATTCACACATCGTGACATGCACGTTCGTCGATTGTTCCTACTTCGAACATGGCCGCCTTTCAGTAATCGATTAATTAGGTCATTCCATGTCTTCCTTGGCCTTCCTTGACTTCTTTTCCCATTCACACTACTTGTATTATATTATATTATATTATAATAGATATCTTTAAATAATAATTAAATAAAACGATGTTTTTTAACTACTTCCACTTTTGTCTTTATTTAGACAGCGACCGGTTTCGCCAGGCTCGCTGGCATCGACAGACTGGTAACACTATTGTAAACTTAGTCCTTTATATACGTACAGATCAGGGGTGGTAAACATGATTCTATACAAAAATAATCTTCAAATATTTATGTAAAATTTTTCTGAATTTAGCTAAAAAAAAAAATTTTACATAAAAATTTTTTTTTACATAAATATTTGAAGATTATTTTTGTATAGAATCATGTTTACCACCCCTGATCTGTATGTATATAAAGGACTAAGTTTACAATAGTGTTACCAGTCTGTCGATGCCAGCGAGCCTGGCGAAACCGGTCGCTGTCTAAATAAAGACAAAAGTGGAAGTAGTTAAAAAACATCGTTTTATTTAATTATTATTTAAAACATCGTTTTATTTAATTATTATTTAAAATGAACTTCCATCAAGAGATTTCAGTAAAATCATTTGATATATATCTTTTTTACTATTCCTCCCTCATCCATTCTTTTTTTATGTCCAAACCATCATAGTGACTCTTTCTTAATTTTATTTATTTCGCATTCATCCGCCTTACATTCCTTTCTTACTTCATCATTAGATATTCTATCATACATTGTATTTCGCACATTCTTCTTAGTGACCTCATTTCTCCGCCATTTATCCTACTTTCATCCTTCTTCTGCCAACCCCATGGAGGTTTTGACAGATGTCATATGTGACGTAATATTTAAAAAATAAAACAACTGCTATGTGTGCATATATTTCAAAATACACGCTATTGAATATGGATATATTTAAATATCCGTGAATCGAATTTCTACATACTATACTTGCATTATGAAGTGAGTTTCATTGTAATGAATGATAAATGAACACACGTACTCGATCAATGTATTATTAATTACAGGTGTTTTAATTCCTATCACTGTCGATTGACCGAAAGAAAACACGTTCATTACCCATCATATTGTGATTCCAGACATTATAAATGACTTAAGTCTAATGTATTCCCGAAAGGAAATTAATACGTTTGCAGCACGCGATGCCATCGGCGGGCGAGGAAATATCAACATGTAACACGGTCTTCGTGGGGGCAAAAAACGTGATTTATATGGGCTTTAGTCGTGTTATTTACGATGCTTTATTCTAAGTCGGTCGGCGTGTTTTTGTAATCATTTCACTAACCGCCAAAGTGTAAATTATATGAGAATAATCAGTGGGAAATCTATACAGACCCACTTTGCTGCCAGTTTCCTGAAACAGGGCTGCACTTTATGTCTTTTTAAATAATTTATACGATTGAAAACTATTCATTATTTCTTGAACAAGGATGTAAAACTCCGTATTAAATTAATCAAATGATTTTACTGAAATCTCTTGATGGAAGTTCATTTTAAATAATAATGAAATAAAACGATGTTTTTTTAAACTACTTCCACTTTTTCAGTCAAAACTTCCAGAAGACCAGTCTGTCGATGCCAGCGAGCCTATCGAAACCGGTCGCTGTCGAAATAAAGACAAACGTGGAAGTAGTTAACATCGTTTTATTTAATTATTATCCATATTAAATAATTAATATAAATTAAGTTTTTTATGGACTTAGAAGGGCGAAACATGTCATTCCATAAAAAAAAACTTATAAAACTCCTAGACGTTTTTATTTATTTTAACGATTAAAAACGTCTGTTTACTAGAAGTTTTATTAAATTATATGCGAAGGACATGTTTTGCTTTTTCTAAGGCATTTTCCAATATTTAACAAGGCGAAACATGTCATTCTAAATCAAACCATATTATTGTTGTATTTCTTTTTTATTTGCTAGGTATTTTCTTCTTTATGGCTTTGACCGGTTTTGGCAGCTCGCTGTCATTTTTTGTGAAATGAATGAACTATGGAATTAAACTGAATTTAAACTATAGAGGATTTATAATTTGATAAAAATATATTTTACATTATTTAAATTGAAAACCAAATTGTGAACATTGATAAGGTTACTTGTAACCGAAACATATCTGTGTTAAGTGAAATAAAATATTGTAATACCAAGTATAATCATATTTTTTGAAATTATTGTTGTTATTGGAGATCTGCCTCTACTTCTTTTGCCTGGAACACTTCCTGTGACAATAATATAATTTAACCTAAAAGTAATAATTTGTGAACTCTTGGTTGTCTTTTTTCTCAATTAGTTAGGCGAATATGCTCAAAAAGTAAAATTAGAATAAAAATTAAATAAACACAAATGTCTGGATCATCCAGCTGACGACAAGTGCACCATCTAAAATAACAATATGTGTTAAATTATTTTTCTTTGTTATTTTATTTTATATCATTGTATTTCAGATAATTTGTTTTAGATTTATTATGCAGACGTTGAACGATCGAAGTGTGCGCGGGAGATGCCTTTTGGTGGCGATGAGGTTCGCAACCCATCACACCGCGTCTCTCGCGATGGCGAAAAGAGAAGGATGGAGTTCCGCATCGGGTGTGCAAGTGTGGCAGTACATTCATTCTGCCTACTCTTTCGGGGAGACGGCGTGATGGTAAGTTAGTTAGTTAGTTTTGTTGTTATTCGAAATTTCTTGGTAGAAGTTCATTGTAAATAATAAAAAAATCCCTTGTATATAATGCATAAAGTTTATTTTCACTTGATGTTATGGTTAACAGATGGCAGCGAGCTGTCGAAACCTGTCAAAGCCATAAAATCTAATGGAATTAAGCTAAATTTATATTATATTATAAAGGTTTAGTAGCTAGTCTATCGCCATTTTAAAATTATTTATCAAGAAATTTTTTTAAACTGTCATCGCCGGGAATCGTATTTTGATATGGTGGTCATAGCTATTACCACTCTGCCGATAATATACATTACAATATTATATTATTTAGAACGTGAGTTCGGTCCTGTTAAATCTTTGTTTGTTCCGATTTTTAGACGTTAAATAATCAGGCATGCCAAAACGGCGGCTAATTTTGCAGTTTTTCAAAAGTTGTTCATCTTTAATTACACGTTTGGTTTTTTACGTTAGCGATCTTCGAGCGGGTCATCAATCATCCATTTTGATGATCTTTTGTGCGCTGAGCTCTTTCAGTGCCGTATTTACGAGGGAATATTTTAAAATCAAAGAAATATGGGCACACACGTAATGTCTCGACATACTGCTGCCATTGGGAACACTTTACGAGCAACAACTAGACGTTATTATTCTCATTTTCATATTTTCATTATCAATCTTAGTTATCGAAATTTCTTTGTACTATATTCAATCACAGAAAATATTTTATCAACTTGCTTTCAATTCAAATAATGATTTTTTTAACTTGTTAAATATTTCATTTCATTTATTTATTTTAAACATATCTAAAGCATTACAGAATTTTTTTCCCAATACACTAAAGATACTAGTTAAAGATACACAATAATAAGTAATACATAATAGATTAATAAAAAGAGCGGGAAACATAATATGCATGACAAATTAATATAATAAATATACCATAAAATTATAATAAAGATGATCCAAACTATCACAAAATATGTCAAACTCCGAGGTGATACGATTAAGCAAAGATATTGCTTTACCTACCTGCATAACCATTGGCAGGTTGGTTCTGCATCGTGGGAGATAAAACAATCTATGGCCCCTTTGTCGAAGATAATTATCAGGGACGAACAGACCTACATCACTCAGGATTTCTGAGTTGTGTATACAACCGCCTATCAGTCGAAAGAAATGGACACCCAAGTGAATGTCTCGTCTCCTCTCGAGTGACTGGTAGCCTAGCATCCCTAGCAAGAAATCAGTTGGAAAGAGCCACGGGTTATATCCATACTCCCTAAGATAGAGGTATCGCAGAATTTTTTTCTGCACCCTCTCCACCATCAGGGAATATCGAACCTCATGCGGCACCCAGATAATGGAACTAAATTCCAATCGACTTCTCACCAGAGAGTTATACAGCAGCTTCAGCACCCGAACATTACGAAAGATCTTGGCGTACGTACGATCTTACTCTTCAGAAAATATGTTATTTAATTCCACGTAGATTTATGGCTTCGAGCGGTTTGCTACAGGACAGCTATGTCGTCTTATGGGAGATGAATGAACATCTCCAGAAGATAAGATAAGTAACCTTTATCAATGTACACCTTTTTGTTTTCAATTTAAATAATGAAATAATATATTTTTATGAAATTAAAAATCCTCTATAGTTTATATTTAGATTAATTCAATTGAGATATTCATTCGTTTCCCAAAAGACTACAGCGAGCTGCCGAAACCGGTCAAAGCCATATAGAAGAAAATACCTGGCGAATAAAAAAGAAAAAACAATAATAATATTGTTTGTTTTAGAATGACATGTTTCGCCTTGTTTATTGGATAATGCCTCAGCAAAGCGAAATATGTCCTTCCCATAAAATTTAACAAAACTTCTAGTAAACAGACGTTTTCAATCGTTAATATAAAAGAAAACGTCTGTTCAGGAGTTTTATAGAGCTTTTTTTAAAGAATGACATGTTTCGCCCTTCTAAGTCCATAATTTTTTAAACTTCTATTATTATGATGGCAGTGATCTGTCGAAACTGGTCGAAGACATAAACATATGTGGAATTTAACTAAATATGTATCTATTACAAAAGTAAATTAAAATTTTTGTTATTTTATTTTCATTATTTGCAATGAACTTCTACCAAAAAATTTCGGATAACAACATTTTAAAATACTTGTTTTTCTTCGAGATTTTTCTTGAACGACCGGTTTCGGCAGCCCACTTCGAGATTCGACCGCTTTCGGACTTTATATTTTGGTGACTAGAACGTCGGAACAAGAAGAAGAACGAGCGGAATAAAACTTTATGTTTGTTTAAAAATAATATATGAATTTTTTTTTTAAAATTATTTCATTAATTTGCCAAAATAGCTATATCTAAGAATATAAATGCGCATATAATCAGACATAATATTTAATACGAAAGAAAACGTCAGTTTTCTAGAAGTTTTATTTTATTTTATGGGAATGACATGTTTCGTCCTTCTATGGCATTATCAAATGCCATTTGATAATGCCTTAGAAGGGCGAAACATGTCATTCCCATTAAATATAAAAATACTTCTTGAAAACTGACGTTTTCATTCGTATTAATTATTTAATATGGAGTTTTACATCATATGTCTAGAAACAATAAATAAGAAATAATATTGTATAATCTAATAAATGTTTAATTAACATAGTACGCTTATAAATATTTCTTGCTCGTATATGTATATTGAATCACCCCTAGTCACTCTTAAGCCCGGAGGCTATGAATTCGAAATTGATTGCATTTTGAGTTGATAAGTTTCACCTTCCCTTATAGAGGCATAAGTGACGTCATAATATCCTGTTCGTAAATTGAATTAATGACGTCGCCCGAGGCTGGCGTATTCGCAGGGAGAGAGCGAGAGAGACACTCGGTTATTTGCATTATAAAGCGAGACTAATTTATTTGCATATTCAACTCCAGCATTTAACAAGTTCTTTAATACATCATATTTTATATACGAATGAAAACGTCTGTTTTCTAGAAGTTTTATTTTATTTTATGTGCAACATTTGGAATGTATACAAATTCTTGTAGACAAATACTGGATTTCACCCATTGCGGATAAATTATTTTAATTTTATAAGGATTAATTGTATCTCAATAGAGACGAAGATGTAAATTATTTTCTGGGAACAGAATGTGGTGGCCGAGGCGCTTACAGGACTTTTGACTTGTCATTGGTTGGGTTGAGCGATCGCTTTATGTTTTAACAACATTCCCCATTCCTCCTTTTTTCTTATGACCACCACGTAATATTTTATGTGAATAACATGCTTCGCCTGTCTATGGCATTATCCAATACCTTATTGTTATTTGGATATCAAATACCTTATTATTCTAACTAATTAACTAACCATCACGCAGTCTCCCCGAAGAGGTATGCAGAAAGAATAAACTGCCACACTTTTCTTTTCTGATACATTTCTCTCGCTTCCTCAACATTCATACATCCATTTTCTAGGTCTCTAAACCCTCTTTTATATTTTTTAATATATTTGATCTTATTAATGGTTTCAAACTACATGTGTGGAAACGAAGCATGAGACTGTTGGAAAGTGAGATGTAGATAAGAGCAAAATAAATGCTGTAGAGATACATAAGATCTCTTAGACGTATGTGTAATATGAATGATATAATTTTCAGAATGGAATGTAGACCCGAATATAAATATTATGAAATTTGATAAAATATTTCTTCTCTGGTGTAAATCCTAATCCGGTTCGTAGGATTTCATTATTTCATGTGGTAGTTTCTCATTGCTTTCCACGTGTTAAAATATATATTTACTTTATTTTACTTGGTTTAAGGCTTTGATTGGTTTCGACGGATCCGCTGCCATTTTCTAAACATCAGAAGAAGGCAGCAAACTGCCGAATTCGGTATATATTTTTTTTGGAAATTTTTACGATTATTTATTTATTTTCATTTTATAAACTATCATATCTATAGGGATTCAAAAGGGTAGTAGGGCTACGATGGGGTATATTTTGCTGGAAAATATGCCTCTACAAAATGTCGTAAGGCGCCATGTTACATTTACAACAGCAACACTACTATCAAGTCCAAATATCTAGCATCCACGAGAGGTCTTTTAAAAGACCCCGCGAACCCCGGGCAATGTGGCACATATTACTTAGTGCCACGAATTGACGAATGGTGAGCTTCCAGCGCCATAAAACTGGAAACACCCAGCTAAGGGAAGGTAACCGCGACAGAAAATCCTCTAGAGAAGGCAAGGGGATACCGCTCTGGATATCTTTCCCCAGGTCATCACCATGAGGCCTACTCAAGGGTGATAGATAGAAGGTTCCCACCGCCACTCGAGACTGTTAAAGGACGCAGCGACGCCCTTTCATCAGTCTCGCTGCACTGCCTAGGCCTGTTCCCGTCCATCCGGGATCCATACGTGTCCATACGTTAAGTTAATTTCTTTGTCATCAAGCTAAGGATGACAGGCCAACATTTAATCTAATATTTTTTAACCTTCTATCTCCCGCCCCAACTCAAAACCTTTATTATAAAAAAAAAGAATTTATTTACAGCAGTTTTCTTAGCCTAGACACCCATTAATCAAAGAAACAAGAGGATATATTTACAAACAAAAACATGACATGACATGACATAATATTTTACAAATGAGGGTTTATAGAACATTCTCAAGGGTGATAGTCAACGTTAAGGAGACCTGACAAGACACAGAAAAAAGAAGAAGATATAAAGTATCAACAACTGTTTGCTATTGTCAGATGCACCCGCCATTTGTAAATAATTATGCCAAGGCATCATTGAGGTGAGTTATTCACGAAAACGGCGCTATACAAATTAACCTAATTATCTTTAAGATTATATATTTAAGGCATGTATTTTAATTGGTATTTGCGTTATCTAGTCGCAAATATCAGTGCAAAATGTTTCCATGTCGCGGCAGCCCAGCGTAATATATTAACCGACGTGTCACGTGACTGGAACATAAATCTTTTAGATGTTAATCGTGTCGATGCTCGCGACGCAGTTCGCGGTCCATTAAAAACCTTTTTAGAGCCGTCTGCCGCATTCAATTGAGTCTTTCAAAAGGAAACTGGATATATCTGCGTTCGCATCTCCGCGAAGCCTCTCATCAAAGGCCACTAATCTTGGAGGAGAGCCCGGCGCATTCAGGCACTGCATTCAATTTGACTAAGCCGAGGCTTAGATCATTCAAGCGGAGTAAAACATTATGCGGAGTTTCTTCTGCCATATTCATTGCAGGTCTTTACTAAAACCGTATTATTGTCGTCAACTGAGGTTGCAGTATTAGTAACGGCTTGGTTTAGCTGACGATACAATACTTGATTTATATTTTTAAATGTTCCAACTGTTATTTCGAAAAAGCAACCAATTTCAACCCTTCATTACATATTTTGAAAATTTTAACAAAAATCATTTTTTTATTGATGGTTGAGGTATTAGTTTTGTTTAATTCCATTATTAATTTATAATAGTAAACGCAATTCTTAAGTGATTTTACTAGGATTTGATTTATATAAAATATATAAATAGTAAAAAAAAATGTTTCACCCTCCGAGGGCCTTCTCTGAGAATGCCCTTGCAAGGCGAAACAAAAGTGTCACTATTTATAAACTAACTAACTAACAAACTAATTAACCATCACGCCGTCTCCCCGAAGGGGTAGGCAGAAGTAATGGATTGGCACACTTTTCTTTCCTGACATATTTCTCTCGATTCCTCAGCATTCATACATCGTGTCATGCACGCGCGTCGATTTCTCTGACTCCTCACGTGGCCGACATTCAATATTTGATTTATTTGATCGTGCCACGTTTTCCTCGATCGTCCTTTATTTCTGGTTCCATTTATGTCGTTAACATATATATTTTTTATCATTCATTCTTTCCATATGTCCAAACCATCTTAATGATCCTATCATTATTTTTTTTATAACACAATCATTCGCACCGCATTCACTTCTTATATTTTCATTCGACACTCTATCATACACAGAGTATTCACACATTCGTCTAAGAGACCTCTTTCTACTTTCATCCTTCTTTTGCCAGTTCCATGCTTCGCTTCCATACATAAGGGTCGGTAGAAGAACACCAGTGTGCACTATTTATATTATTCATATAAATTTAATCCAATTAAAACCACTAAAACAATCGTGTTTTCTATTATAAATCATATTTTGAGTTATCTATTACAAAACAGAATTTAGAAAAATATTTAAAAAAAAATACTAAGTAAGGGTGGAGGGACAGCTGGTCATCATCATCCGAAGAGATATGATTTCCGTGTCACAGATGTCAGATCTATTAAAAGATGAAGAGGAAGAATTAACTAACTAACTAACCATCATGCAGTTTCCCCGGATTTAGGACGCATCCATCTGCTTTACATTTCTTTCTAACTTCATCTTTAGATATTCTATCATACATTGTGTTTCTGCAGTTTCTTCTAAGATTTTTTTTATAATTATACTTATATCTTAAATAACCTGGCAATAATCGAAACTGGTCAACCATTAACCAAATATCAAAGTGAAAATGATTTTTTTGTAAACTAGCGCCACAAGTGTAGGCTTGTGTACCTTAATGGGTAGATGGGAATGTAGAGTGTAGAGTAAAAAATATATATTGAAATATTGTATGCAATTATTAGTAGATTTTTTGGTTTGTAGCAAATTTGCTGAACCATGCAATTAAGGGTTAAAACACAGCGTATTGTTTCGGGAAAACGGCGTGATGCTGTTGTTTAGTTAGTTTACTTATTCGAATGAAAACGTATGTTGTCTAGAAGTTTTAATTTATTTTATGAGAATAGCATGTTTTGATTTACTAAGGCACTATCAAATTTCATTCCCAACAAAATATTTGGATTTTTTTTATTCTCATTTCTTAGTTAATAAGGAATTTTACAAGAAAAGAAAAAAATAATTAGTAAATTGTTGTATTGAAATTGTTATTGTAATACAGATTTTCACTGCATTAACTGTTTAATTTTGACAATGTTATATTTTCACAATTTATTAATATAAATAAAAATTTCGAGACAGCTGTTTCGCTAACCAATGTAGGCATCATCACGTTATACAAAAAAAAACTATTGAATTCAGTAATTACAACTGCAGAAAGTTATTTGTTTACACAAGAATTAAACGAAGTTTTCGTGCACACGTGCAATATTTTTATATACTCGTATACTACTTCTTCTTCTTCCTTGTTGCAGACCTATGTGGTCAGTTCTCGAGACTCCCAGCTGTCCTTCCATCTTTTAGGAGGTCATCCACAAGGACGAGTCCCATGAGGCTGATTATGTAGTGCAATATAGGGGAGTCTGGTGGTGTTCATTCTTTGGACATGACCGTACCACTCCCTTCTTCGCTGTCTACTTCATTCAGCCTCACATATCTCTCTAATTCTGGTGTTTCTCACTTCGATTCCCGATCTCTCAGTGTCTTGCCTGCTATCATCTTCAGTGTCTTCATCTCGGACGTCTTCAAAACTTGTTTGGTTCTGACTGTATCTGCTCTTGCCTCAACGCCATATGCTATTATTGATTCATCAATAGTCAAAATGAAGAATTATCAATGGTACGGTCATGTTCAAAGAATGGTGGTGTCCATTCTTTGAACATGATCGTACCAGTCCTTTCTTCGTGGTCTGCTCCATCTTATAATATCCTCAACCTCACATATCTATCTTATTCTGGTGTTCCTCACGCGATCTCTCATTGTCTTGCCTGCTATCGTCCTCAGTGTCTTCATTATATGTACCATATATAAATAATTATGTACAGAACTAAACTAACTAACCATCATGCCGTCTCCCCGAAGGGGTAGGCAGAAAGAATGGACTGCCACATTTTTCTTTCCTGACATATTTCTCTCGCTTCCTCAACATTCATCCATCGTGTCATGCACGCGCGTCGATTTCTCTGACTCCTCACATTCAGTATTTGATTTATTTGATCGTGCCACGTTTTCCTCGGTCTTCCTATATTTCTGGTTTCATTTAAATCATTAAAATATAATTTTTTTACCATTCTTTCTGTATTCATTATGTAAGTATATATACAATATTATTTATATGTGGTACATTTGCTCAGACGAAGTAATATTCTTCCCGTAAGGTTAGAGATGGTAAATCTCTTTGTAGAAACACCACATTAATTCAGTTAGATAAGAAAATATGTTATAAAATGTCGGAAAATTCACCGCACGTTTTATTTTATTTCAAGAGAAAATTCCCATGGACGGACCTGGCAGCGAGCAAAGAGGTTTGCAGCTACTACGTGTTTTCTTTTGTTTTTCAAAAGCATTCCTTTGTTTTCCATTCATATCTGAAGATCAGAGACGCGGCATTACAAATAGGCACCGACTAACTGAAATTGTCCATTTGAGAATAATCCGTGTCTTGTGTGTTTTTTTTATTCAAAAGAAACCCGTCCTACCCTACTGGGTGTTTTATACCCGAAGTGTTTAGAAAACATAAATATATAAACTCGTTTTTTTGTTCAGATTATATCGTTCTCTTCTCTCTATGTAAAATCTTCAAAACACATTGAAAAAAAAACTCGTGGAAAAAACGTGGAAAAAAGCGTTGTTTTTATTCATAAATGAACGTCATTATGGAATTCCATTATATGTTAAATTAAATAACTTTGTTTTATGTATCACAATTGTATTTTATTTTACGCGACAGCTGTTTCGTCATCCTATGTTGACATCATCATGTGTTACAATAATATATCAAATGTCAAATTTTCGTGATTTTTTTTAACCTTTATAGGTTCCTATGTCAATTTGAATAATTAAAAAAATATATGAAAAAAATAATGAATTTTTTTTTTTTTCAAATTGACATAGGAACAAATACACATAAATGTTCGAAAAATCACGAAAATTTCACATTTGATACATAAAACAAAGTTATTTAATTCAACAGTTTAAAATGTTAATGTATCATAGTGTTTCGGCCAAAACAACGGACACTGTTTTTAACTTAACATGATTTGAAGGTAACTTCCTCCACCTGAGAATGGAGATAACCTTCGAAATTTAATGGCATTAATATTTTTATTCTATGAACATATTTAATAAATTAGAATGGATTAAATACTTCTTCTTCGTCTTCTTATATCTGTCTCTACATTTCTGGATGGACCTCGGCCGCCTTTAAAAAGTTTCTCCAGCCGACCTTATCTTGAGCTCTCGAAGTCCACTACTCAGGTATAACTCCAAAAATTACAGGTCAAGCTAACGAGCTGTGGTCTTCCCAAACTGCGTCTTCCGTCCGGTCTTGTAATTGTCAACATAAAGATTCGAAAAATCACGAAAATTTGACAATTTATATATTATTGTAACGCCTGATGATGTCAACATAGGTTGATGAAACAGCTGTCGCGTAACATAAAATACAATTGTGATACAAAAAACAAAGTTATTTAATTTAACAGTTTAAAATGTAAAGGTATCATTGTGTTTCGGCCAAAACAATGCACTATTTAATTGATAACCATTTTATTTAATACGTGGAAGAAGCTAGAGACGTGTGTCAGGATCGAGTAGTGTGGCGGATCATACTCTCTGCCTACCCCTTCAGAGAAACGGTGTAATGGTTTGTTGTTGTTGTTTGGTATAACTATTGTGTGATAGGGGGTGTTGAAAATTTTTTTCTTGTAAAGAAATATTTTTTTCTCTAGTCTTCATATTTGAGATTTCATATTTTGCGTAGAATGCAGGTTTTTTATTTTATTATTTTAAATTGATAGTTAAATGATAAAGCCAATACTTGGGTATTTCACACCTTGTTATAACTGATAAAATAATATTTGTAGCTAGGTAGATACCAGGTTAACAAAAATTATCCGTTTGAAAATAATCTTCGGTGTTTTTTTTTATTCAAAACTAACACGATTTAAACATTCGCACTGACGATTATCAACAATATCCGTTTCAGGATCACATTATCCTTCCCTAATAGTATTGTTGGCTGAGACGTCCTTCTGTCCGGATAATGTTTATAACAGCCAGTTAAATTTATTTGCGGCAAATATTTTTGAAGGTAATCCCCCGACAAAGGTGCAAAATACGCCGGAGCCTAGACTTTATTATCTGGAATAGCTTAGGGATGTACGAGATAGCTGTCTGAGTGTTTAAATTATTTTTTCGCATACAAAAGGATGTCTCGCCTTCGAAGGGCATTTAAATGAACGTAAGTATATAAGCGAATTGAAGGAGCAATATAGTTCTATGCATTTCATACTATTCAAAGCAAACAACGCTTTCCTTTAGATTTATTAATTCTGACCTCTAATATAAACTAATTTAGAAAAAAGTAACGAATAAAACAAAACAAAAAGAAACGTTTAAATACAAAAAATTTGAAATGGTTAAATTAAATAACTTTGTTTTTTGTATCACAATTGTATTTTATTTTACGCGACAGCTGTTTCATCAACCTATATTGACATCATCAGGTGTTTGATGATGTATCAACATTTCAAAACATTTTTTTGCGTCTTTCACAAATATGTTTTGAGACACAGACATCTCTTCTTTGGTGTATGAATTAATGAATTTTAAGGTTCATATTCATAGTGTTGGACGCGCCCCTGTACGCTGGACCGACGATCTGAAGAGGATTGCTAGACATGGATAGATGGGAGCGGCAATGGATAGGGGGCGGTGGCATGCTTTGGGAGAGGCATTCAGCAGTAGATGACAGACGGCTGATGATGATGATGATATTAATTAATTCATAGGAAATCTTGACACAACCAACTTTATAAAATTTTAAAGGTCATGTTAGAAGTCGGAAGAATCGACGTGCGTGTATGACTCGCTGTAAGATTTGGATTTTGAAAGTACGTTCAGAAGGCAAATACTCTTAATTCTGGAAAGTATCTTGTCTTCCTAATGTCGAACCATCTCTCATGCGTTTCTGGTAGTTACTATACACCTTATATTATTTTATCTATTCTCAATAGAAATCTTAAAAAATGATTTTGTAATGTCCTTTGATGAAATTAGCTGATTTGATTTGATTATAACATTATTAACCAAAACATATTTTAATAATCCTGGCGATTGTGTGTATGGCAGAGTATCGTTTTTTGCCGTCAGATAACAATTGAAGTCTGTAAAGGAAAGAAAAATTACCTTTAAAATTAAAAGGTGTGAAGCGATCCAAACGTCATCGTAAAAATGAAATTGTCGCGTCAGATAATTCCCGGAACATCGTCAAACACACGACTGGCGGTTGGAGACCTAAGCGTGAGATTCGATACTGCATAGAAACCCTCAACAAAGGACACAAATAGAGTTACGAGAGCCGAGATGAATGATTGCGGAGGAGTGTATGAGTGTCACTAGTTTAAGCGGAATGAACAGGGCTCGCGCAATAAACAGCAGACGACAGCAATTCCAAACAGTCTTTTCAGAGAGATTTACGGCGGGCGGCGCGGCCTTTGAAGGCGGCCATCTTGTTTTGGTTTTTTGTTTCCATTCCTCTTCGTTATTTAGGCATAATGGTTAACACTACTTATACACCAACAATGTGACGTTGAAGACGCCTGTTTAATCCGGGCAGACAAAGGTTCTCAGCCCTACACGACGCTAGGGCTGCCACATTTGAAAAGATACTTACAATACTGATAATCGATCATGCCTTATAACCCCCCGCGCTTTAAATTTTATTAAATAAATAAATACATATTTTATTGTAGATATCAAATCAAATCAGTTTATTAACTTAAAATACATTACACACAGCAACATGTTTAAGACATCTATTGAATACAGGTAAAATATTATAAAAATACAACATAATAACAGGAACGCATTAGAGATGGTTCGACATTAGGAAGACAAGATACTTTCTAAAGTCAAGCGTATTTGTCTCCTGAACGTACTTTCACTAATATGAAGGACGTCGATCTCCGAGGAGAGCGCATTCAGCAGACTAATTGCTGTAACCAGAGGCAGATTGGTTCTGATGGCCGGTAGGTAAAACAATCTGTGCTGTCGCTGACGGAGAAATCTATCAGGGACAAAAAGACCAACACCCTCTAGCACGGCCGAGTTCTCGAAATATCCGCTGATTGATTTAAATATAATAAATGGGCAATGTTTTAAAATCCTAGGAGAATGTTCTAAAATCCCATTTCATAAAAAAATCAAACGTACAAATTTTGTGCCAGAATTCCGACGATTGAATTACAGATTTCAAAAATATTATGGAAATATAGTGGTCAGCAAACAAAGCAAATGCTTTTTAAAAAATTTAAATGTAATTTTACTTCAAATAATAATTAAATTGGTAGATTTTAATAATTAATTAATTTTACTTCAAATAATAATTAAATTGGTAGATTTATAAATAACTACGGAAATTTTAAACAATGGTCTATGTTTGTTTGTAAATGATAATATGGATTCATAATGATAATTATTTGTATTGAATATATTTAGTATTATTTTTGTCTTATTTGTATTTAAATAATAAGACTATAACACATAATAAAACTAAATTGTGATAATAAAAAGGGTTAGAAAATCCCTTCCTCGGAACCAACTTGCTCATCACATACTATGGAAGAAGGAATGACCCGATGCCACTCGCCACCCACTCACAAAATAATATTATGTGCCTTTTAAAACAATTTTACTTACCTACATTGTCAAGATATTCCATTATGTCATTGGATATAAAAATAAAATAAAACTTCTTAATCATATTTTTCTTGAAATATCGCCTGAATTGAGGATTTTTTTATTAATAAAAATTACCAAATCAAGGCCTCTAGAATTTTTTATTGTTTCTTGATAAAGATGTAAAACTCCATATTAAATAATTAATACAAATGAAATTATATGTTTTCTTTCACCTTGCTTAGGCATTATCAAATGTATGATGAACAAAGTAGACGTTGAACGATCGAAGTGTGCGCGGGAGATGCCTTTTGGTGGCGATGAGGTTCGCAACCCATCACACCGCGTCTCTCGCGATGGCGAAAAGAGAAGGATGGAGTGCCGCATCGATTAAAGTGTGGCAGTCCATTCTTTCTGCCTACCCTTTCGGGGAGACGGCGTGATGGTTAGTTAGTTAGTTAGTTAGATTTTATAAACATGTTTTATGAATAAATAAATCACCTCTAAATTACTATACGTTAATATTAATCATATCTCTATTGACTATGCCTACAGTAATAACGTCACTTAAATTAATTGAAAATTAGTCTTAATGTTAAATGAGCGAAATAAATTAAGATTTTATTAAAAAATAATTTTTTGTTGCTTTCTTAATCATCATTTTTAATATAATGTAATCATTTAATATTATTTAAAAAATCAAATAAATTACTTCTAAAACTTTCTTCTGATTCAATATAGTAGAGTCATACTAATAAGGTATAATATATTGTGTTGGGCCAGGTAGGTCTGGTTTATGGTGGCAACCCTGTTTGCGATTAGGGCGAGTGTACGTCGGGAGTAGTTTTTATTTGAGGCGGTGCTCAGTCTCCATTGTTGGCAGCCCTGTGTGGATAGTGAACCAATAACCGTAAAACCTCCTTTACTAGTGCCGACCGCAGAACCACCGGGATGCTGATAGACGAGGCCATACTACAGCTGAAGTTTCAAATGAGAGAAAATCATTTATCGAACTCTTGAGACATCTCAAACTAACCCCCTCTTAAAAATACGCCCAGTGTTATCATTACTTTATCTAGTTTGCTTATAGTGAAGCGTGCTTTTGTTTTTGGAGCAAGACTCATTAAAGGCATTCCAAAAAGTTCCATATAACACAACATCTCAAAGAACTTCATTGGCTTAAAGAGTCCAGAAAGAATCCAGTATAAACTCTGCTGGACAGTCTTCAAAGCGCTACATGGAATGGCACCAAGTTATATATCTGAACTCTGTATAATGAACAGCCTAAATATAAGGAAATCCACACTTCGTTCGGCGAACTCCTCGGTAATAGGAAGATTAGTTGAGCCAAAGCGTTGCCCTAGTACAAATTTCGGGGATTGAGCGTTTGCGGTAGCCGGTCCATCAGCTTGAAACAATCTTTCTTCACACATCATATTCATAAATGATCCGACAGATTTCAGATCTAAACTGAAACCCCATCTTTTTCATATTTCATACCCAATTTAAACATTTATACTTTGTTCTACTATACTTTTTAACCGATTGCGAAAATTAAGATTTTTAGATTTAAAACACGTCTTAATGCGCCCTTGAGGTAATTACATCACAAAAACGGCGCTTTAAATGTTAGCATATTATTATTTATTATTATAATTATCTCAAAATACCCCCCCCCCCGATCTACAAGTCCTATATAGTGTAAAGAATGTACGAAGTATACAATAAGTATGACCTTTTGATGGACGTGTCAAAGTCTAAAGTTTATGGTAGGTATTTGAAAATGAAGAATGTATGACAGATTGTGACATAAGTGCAAACGGTGAGATATTAGAGCAAATTGAGCAAGCAATGGAGAAAGATATCAAAAGAAGTGTTGGAGCTGGAAACAAAATAAATAGTGCACTCAAAGTCTTTACCGCAAATATAAACATATCGACTGAAGCAAAGATGGCAGTGCACAATGGAGTTCTAGTGCCGACCCTTATGTATGGAAGTGAAGCTTGGAGTTACCAGAAGAAGAATGAAAGTAGGATAAATACCCTAGAAATGAGGGCACTATGAAGGATATCCGGAAAAACAAAGTATGATAGAATATCTAATGATGAAGTAAGGAAGGAATGTAAAGCGGATGAATGCGTGATGAATAAAATCAAGAAAGAGTGATTAAGATGGACACATGGAACGAATGGATGAAAGAATAATGGTTTTAAAGATATATACAAGTAGTGTGAATGGAAATATAAGTCGAGGAAGGCCAAGGAAGACATGGCATGACCAAATTAATCAATTACTGAAAGGCGGCTATGTTCGAAGTAGGAACAATCGACGAGCGTGCATGTCACGATGTGTGAATGTAGAAGATGCGCGAGAGTTATGTCAGGATAGAACAATATGGTGATCCATCCTCTCTGCCTACCCCTCCGGCGAAACGGCGTGATGGTTAGTTAGTTAGTTAGACATTATCAAATACATATGATACATTATCAAATACATATGATTTTTTTGTTTTTACAACATTTTGAATGTATACAAATACTTGTAGACGAACAACTGGATTTCACCCATTGCGGGCTATCAATTCAAGAATCAATTGTATCTCAATAGAGACGAAGATGCAAATTGGAAACAGAATATGGTTGATCAAGGTGTTTACAGGACTTATGACCTGTCATTGGTTGGGTTAAGCGCACGCTTTATGTAATACAACATTCCCCATTCCACCTTATTTTTTTTTCGTTAAATAGATCTTCTGCTTAATGCTTAAAATACAATATTCATAGATGGCGTTAGTGTGTAGATTGAATATACTACCATGTAAAAAAGGGTGGTGTTGGAGATTAACATATATACAACTTCCAAAAATTTGTCAGACATGGTGGTCACAAGAAAAATAAGGTGGAATGGGGAATGTTGTATTACATAAACCCAACCAATGACAGGTCATAAGTTCTGTAAACATCTTGATCAACCATATTCTGTTTCCAATTTGCATCTTCGTCTCTATTTAGATACAATTGATTCTTATATCATTCTCATAAACTGTAATAAATTTCTAGAAAACAGACTTTTTATTCGTATTAATTATTTATTATGGAGTTTAAAATCATATTAAAAAAAAGCAATAAATCTATAGAACCACGTTTTTTTAATTGCATTAATCTTGCATATCTTTAACATTCTCGTAGTGTAATATGGCCGCCCTATTAGAATGGTTATTCATATTTTTATATGATTGCTATGCAGTAATAGATAAATTGGTACAATTAAATTTGTTCAAATTCAATATAATTTATTACCATTTATTAGTAGGAAATTCTTAGCTTTAAGTGGCCACTAATAAACCTTTAGTTTATTTTGTCTTTTACAGTACACAGCGTTTGCTTTTGTAGCCACAATAAACGGGCAAATAAAACTATTTTACAATTTTATTGAACTGCCTATAAAGATTACATTACAACAATTGCTGTAACAGAAGTTGGCGACTTTTATTACACCAGCTGAATATTTTTATTATCGTAATTGATATTCCCTTCATCAAAGTGAATCTATGTACAAGCAACACAATTATAATCTTCATACTCGATACATACTTGTTATGTTCACAAGTAGTTTTATACTTCGCTTCCACGTGTAAGACCAAAAACCCCTACATACGTCTCGACACGCCCGCCCTACCCGACCAAAGTGTCCCAACCGGTCGAGACACTTTGGTCGTGTCGATACCCTCCTACATACTTCCCGACACGACTGCCCTACCCGACCGTCGTGTAGTGACCATCCTACACACTTCCCGATACGACTGCCCTACCCGACCGTCATGTCGTGACCATCCTACACACTTCCCGACACGCCTGCCCTACCCGACCAAAGTGCCCTGACCGTCGTGTCGGGACTCTCCTACACACTTCCCGACACAACTGCCCTACCCGACCGTCTTGTCGGGACCATTCTACACACTTCCCGACACGTCTGCCCTACTCGATCAAATGACCAGACCATTGTGTCGGGACCTTCCTACACACTTCCCGACACGCCTGTCCTACCCGACCAAAGTGCCCTGACCGTCGTGTCGGGACCCTCCTACACACTTCCCGACACAACTGCCCTACCCGACCGTCTTGTCGGGACCATTCTACACACTTCCCGACACGTCTGCCCTACTCGACCAAATGACCAGACCATTGTGTCGGGACCTTCCTACACACTTCCCGACACGCCTGCCCTACCCGACCAAGGTGTCCAACCGTCGTGTCGGGACCCTCCTACACACTTCCCAATACGACTGCCCTACCCGACCAAACAAGGGAAAGCGACCACTCAACCAGTATAGAACAAGTGCTTGTGGCATGAAGTTGCTTTAAAATGGCTCCGAATCTATCGAATAATAAAAAAAATCGGTGTAGCTTTGAGAAAATTGAGATTGAAGGGTCGGTTGGGTAGTGAAGTCGGGACAACAAAGCTACACACGTTCCAACCCGACAGAGTGAGTGGTGAGGGTTATGTCCGAAACATGTCTGATATTTAATTGAATTTTTTTAAATGTTAGTGCTGTATACAAAGTACATAAAAATGGTGAAAAAAAAAAAAACTAAATTCTTACATTAATTTCTATACATAGAGCAGTATAATGTATAATGTACAAACACAAACTTATTAGATAAATACAGGATAAAATATGGTCCTCAGGGATAACCGTAATGCAAGAAGTCGCTCTTACACGGCACACCTAAGACAACAGAGCTTCTAAATGCGTATTCATTACAGTCTGATGATCTTTGGATTTTAAGTAACCATCCCATCACAGTTGTAAACACGTGTCAAGAAACACGTGGGGCGTGTTTGACGCGTTTCACTGGAGGTTCGTGAATTCCAGATAATGTTTTTTTTTACTTAAAATCTCACTTAACTAAACTAATTAACTAACCATCAAGTCGTTTCCCCGAAGGGGTAGGCAGAAAGGATGGATCGCCACATTGTTTTATCCTGACATATCTCTCGCGCCTCTTCTACATTCACACAACGTGATATGCACGCTCGTCGATTGTTCCTATTTCCAAAATGGCCACCTTCCAGTAATTGGTTAATTTGGTAATGCCATGTCTTCCTTGGCCTTCCTCGACTTCTTTTTCCATTCACACTACTTGTATATATCCTTGTAACCATTCTACCCTCATCCATTCGTTCCATATGTCCAAACCATCTTAGCGACCGTTTCTTGATTTTATTAATCACGCATTCATCCGCCTTACATTCCTTTCTAACTTTATCATTAGATATTCTATCATACATTGTTTTTTCGCACATTCTTCTTAGTGACATCATTTCTACGGCATTTATCCTACATTCATCCTTCTTCTGCCAGCTCCAAGCTTCACTTCCATACATACGGGTCGGGACTAGAACTCCATTGTGCACTGCCATCTTTGCTTCAGTGGATATATTTCTATTTGCGGTAATGACTTTGAGTGCACCATTTATTTTGTTTCCGGCACCAACCCTTCTTTCGATGTCTTTCTCCATTTTTCCGTTTCTTGTAAACATGCTTCCCAGATACGTAAATTCAGTAACTTGCTCCAATTTCTCGCCCATCGCACTTATATCACAAATCGTCATACATTCTTCTTTCTCGAAAACCATCACTTTAGATTTAGACACATTCATCACCAAGTCACTATTTTTGCATGCCTCATACATCCTTGACAGTAAGACTTGCAAATTTTCTTTACTGTCAGCGATTAACAAAATTATAAAAGTGTAATATTATAACAGTGTTTTAAATTTTAACAGTAATAAAGATATTTAATAAATTGAAGTGGAAAATATACAGTTTCTACTCGTATTTCAATTCAAAAGTTTTTACAACGGAATTCTCGGGTATATTAAATATTTTCACCGGCCACCACTGCGGTATCGCGAACGCCCTCCCTCCTCCATAAACTTCATATCATTGGCTTTATTTTTTCTTCCTTTGGTGTCAATGAGCATTGTTTTCTTTCTTTTGATGATACAGCCGGAAGAAAGCGGAGAGTCTTCTAATGTTCTGCCGTGTTTGTAAACCCATCATCGGCCTTTGTGCCGCGGCCAGACGTATTGTTTCTCGGTCCTACTCGGGCGGCTTCTTTGTGGGCTTCCATGAACTTCGCTGTTTGTTATTAGTCTGGATTGTGTGGCCATTGTCCAAGAACAATCCATTGTATTTTGCAATCTTTAAAATATTTACGGTTTTAAAAATGACGCATTTTGCGTACCTGCATATCCTATTTCATAGCCACTAATCCTAAAAAACATTTAATTTTTAAAAATCTTACACAGTTTGAAGCTGGCTAAGGAACGATTATAGTGGACTAGAAATAATTTAAAGACTAACTAACTAACAATCACTCCGTCTCCCCGAAAGGGTAGGCAGAAAGAGTGGACTGTCACACTTTAACCGATGCGGCACTCCATCCTTCTCTTTTCGCCCCGCGGGAGACGCAGTGTGATGGGTTGCGAACGTCATTGCCACCAATAGGCATCTCCCGCGCACACTTCAATCGTTAAACATCCACAAAATAAATCTAAAACAAATATTATAAAATACAATGATATAAAATAAAATAACACAATAAAAATAATTTAACACATAATGTTATTTTTAGATGGTGCAAATTGTCTATCGTCTATTTTACACTGTCTTTTTAATTAATGTCCCACGTATCCACCGTTTTTTTTTGGTTGTGATAAGGCACTTAATCAATCAATCAATCAAATCAGTTTATTTCATCAACAGACATTACAAAATTTATTTTTGAGGCATCTATTGAGAACAGGTAAAATAATATATTATATATATAATAGTATACTGTCAGAAACGCATAAGAGATGGTTCAACATTAGGAAGACAGGATACTCTCCAGAATTAAGAGTATTTGCCTTCTGAACGTACTTTCAGTAACATGAAAGACGTCGATCTCCGAGGAGACCGCGTTCAGCAGACCAATTGCTCTTCCCACCCGTGTCACCAGAGGCAGATTGGTTCTGGCGGCCGGTAGGTAAAACAATCTGTGCTGTCGCTGTCGGAGATATCTATCGGGGACAAAAAGCCGAACACCTTCCAGTACGGCCGAGTTCTCGAAGTATCCCCTAATTAATCTAAAGAAATGGGTAATTAGATGTCCATCTCTTCGAAGCTGTAGAGAATTGGTTCCGAGCATTCCCAAAAGAAATGCCGTGGGATAGAGCCACGGATAGCTACCATACTCCCTCATGTAGAGATACCTCAGAATTTTTTTCTGAACCCTCTCCAGCATAACGGAATATCTCGCCTCGTGAGGACTCCATATCACAGAACCACTTTCGAGTCTGCTCCGAACCAATGCGTTGTATAGGACTCTTAAAACAAACCGACACCAGCAAGAACTTAAAAATAATATTGAAGAATTTATTCAAATTGTCATTGGAACAAATGAAAATACTCTAATGTATAATCCATTAAAGATTGTGTCTTCTACCGGTTTCAGCAGCTTTCCCTCGTCGTCTTGTCCTTAGTCAGAATAAACGTTAATATATTTAAATCAAAACATTGCTGATAAAATACCAGAGTGTCTATAATAATAATAATAATTAGGCTAATTTGTATAGCGATAAATAAAATCAAGAAAAGGTCACTAATATGGTTTGGACGTATGGTACGAATGGATGAGGAAAGAATTGTTAAAAATATATATACAAGTAGTGTGAATGGGAAAAGAAGTCGAGGAAGGCCAAGGAAGACATGGCATGACCAAATTAATCAACTACTGAAAGGCGGACATGTTAGAAATAGGAACAATCGACAAGCGTGCATGTCACAATGTGTGAATGTAGACGAGGCGCGAGAATTATGCCAGGATAGAATAATGTGGCGATCCATCCTTTCTGCTTACCCCTTCGGGGAAACGACATGATGGTTAGTTAGTTAGTTAGGTGCATAGCCCCATTTTCGTGAATAGCTCACCTCAAGGGCGCTTTGACAATGTTTTTAGTCATGAGAGCTGCATCTGACACCAGCAATCAGATAACCGTTGTATATATTTTATGCGATAATTTGAAAATATGGGTTTTTAGGTGAGATTGAAAATCTGTCGGATTGTCAATGCATCTGAGGAGTGCAGGGAGCATATTATAGGCGGTCCTGCCACTGCGAAAGCCCAATCTCCGAAATTTGTCTTAGCGTTGCGCTTTGAATCAACTAATCTGCCTATTGCCAAGGAGTTTGCTGATCGAAGCGTAGATTGCCCCAACTTAGGGCTATCAGCAATACAAAGTTCAGATACATAGGCTGGTGCTATTACGTGAAGCGCTTTAAAAACTGTCCAGCAAAGTTTATACTGATATACATCTGATACATTCCTTTTAAGAACTAACTAACCATCATGCCTTTCGAATTGGTAGGTAGACTGAATGGACACTTCGACCGATGTCCATCTTTCTCTGTTCGCCCTTCGGGAGATACGGTGTGATGGATTGCGGTCCTCATCGCCACCAATAAGGCATCTTCCATTTTGAGTTTTGCTAATATCAGAAAACTGGGAATAATAAATTTAGCAACTTAAAAAGCGAGGTTATAAAATTTAAAGCTAGCATTTTAAGATTACTGCAAGTCGGAGAGAGTGAGATAACCAGTGGAGTGTGTGCCTAAAGGGACAATCCCCGGGGCCGACCGCCAGTCACGTTCTTGCTACGCCTCTGGTGTGGGGAGAAAAGGGGTTTATCCGTGTTCAGCGAAATTATTGTCAACATGAAAACTTAATATCGTCCTGCAGTTTTTAAGATAATTGAATTTTGCGCGGAGCTGCGGAAAAAGAGAAAACATTGTTGGGCTGTTGATATTTTTAATGAACTTGAAAGTACATATATTTTTTCTTTGCTTTTAATGTTTGCTAACCTTTGCAAATTACTTACATTTTACCCGTCCTCGCGTATTATTATTTTTATTATTATTTTGTTGATTCGCTCTTTACATCAATACAGCGCGCGCCAAATTGATGTTAAGGGTAGGGCTAAGGGCTTTTAAAGCCGTGCCACACTGTTTTAAACAAGCTCTCCACATCGGCCTCCACCGGCGGTTTTGAAAAAAACTAATTAACTCCATCTCGCTCGGATACTTTAAACTAAAAGTATCCGAGCGAGATGGAGTTACTTAGTTTTTTTCAAAACCGCCGGTGGAGACCGATGTGGAGAGCTTGTTTAAAACAGTGTGGCACGGTTTTTAAGCTATCATATTGATTCTCGTGACATGTGAAGCAAATCTATCGCCATTTTATTGCCACATGAATTCTGCACCAGAGTAAAGACAGTGTGACAATCACACTGTCATCGCCGGTAATCGAACCCTAGACCTTCGGGGTGGTAGTCAAAGCACTTACCGCTCGGTCACGAAGGTCGTCGACACATAAGCATTAATATATACCATATGCAACAGTGCACAATGGTGTTCTTGTACTAACCTATATAAATGGATTGGGGCAGGTTAAATTTGTCATCGCAAAAATAGCAAAGATGGAAGTGCGTAGTGGTGTTCTTGTGAGAACCCTTATATATGGAAACGAATCATGGAACTGGCAAAAGGAGGATAAGAGTAGAATAAATGAGATCTCTTAGACGGATGTGTAGTAAATCTGAATATGATAGTGTATAAGTGTCAAGTGTCTAATGTAAAAAAAACAAGTGAATGCAGTGCAAATGAAAGTGTGATGAACGAAATAATGAAAGGGTCATCAAGATGATTTGGACAAATGGGAAGAATTATTAATGAAGGAAAAATGATGAAAAAGTACATGTTAACAATGTAAACGGAACAAGAAATAGAAGAAGACCGAGGAAAATGTGACACGATCAAATCAGTCAGATCTTAAATGTCGGCCACGAGAAAAGTTGGAAAATTCGACGGGCGTGCATGACACGATGTATGAATGTAGAGGAAACCAGAGAAGTATGCCAGGAAAGAACAGTGTGGCGGTTTATACTTTTTTCCATTCCCTTTCTGGGAGACGGCGTGATGGTTAGTGAGAT
The DNA here is from genome assembly GCA_022606425.2 of Lepidostoma basale. Taxonomy (NCBI): domain Eukaryota; kingdom Metazoa; phylum Arthropoda; class Insecta; order Trichoptera; family Lepidostomatidae; genus Lepidostoma; species Lepidostoma basale. The sequence goes on from JAHDVF020001575.1 coordinate 939,281, forward strand.
AGTTTATAGAAAAAAAAACTAACTAACCATCACGTCGTTTCACCTAAGGGGTAGGCAGAGAAGACGAACCATTATACTGCTCTATCCTGACATACCTCTCAAGATTGCTATCCATGCTATTTTCTAATCATTCCGGAGAAAAGTGGATTTCTATTATTTTACTCGGAGAATAATTTATAACAGAATACCATTGAGATATACTCGTATGTATTTGTTTATAATATTTGTTTAAAAATGAAATAAAACCACATTTTTTATCTACTTCCACCTTTGTCTTTATTTCGACAGCGAACGGTTTCGCCACCCTCGCTGGCATTGACAGGCTGGTCTATCTGTGGATCTGACTGGACCCGACTCTCGATGCCAGCGAGCCTGGCGAAATCAGTCTCTGTCGAAATAAAGACAAATGTGGAAGTAGTTAAAAAACGTCGTTTAATTTATTTATTATTTAAAATAAACTACCATCAAGAGATTTCAGTAAAATCATTCGATTACCTTAAAAATATGTATGTATTATATTATATTCAGGAATCATCCCACTTTAAACTTGTCAAAGCCATAGATTTACATGAAAACTAAAAATAGCTAGATGTTTCCAAGCATTCTGTCTACAAAGAGCTTTTTTCCAAACTCCTTTAAAACTTTTCCTCCCCTACGCCCACTTTCTTTCCACCCTTCCACAACTCATTATATTTAATTATATCCGCTCCCCCGCGGAACAGTGTTAGATAACAAGCTAGTTCTGTCACTCCGCCGGAAGTGAAGTCGTGTCTCTTGTCGGGTTTAGTGAGCAGCGCCACCAACTTCCGGTACACGAGGCTGAGGCTTTCAGGATTTTCAACGTGAAAGCTCCTCGCGCCTTAAGCTCTTTCAGCGGACCGCAACACAGCGTACGAAAGCGTATCTGATTTTGACAACTTTTTTTATCTGATGTTATTTTTTAAATATGAGTACATTTATTCATAAGCATACGTGCATACAACTTTATTATGAGTAAGTTTATTTTTATCATTCCGTTTTCTTTTTTGAAATGGATTAAAACATTTGAGGTAAACTTAACTTGAATCATACATTTTAAATTACAACTTCATTTTGTTGAGGTACGAGTCTAAATATATGTAACGTTTATAGATTTTTTTACTTGTGTTGTCTTTGAGAGTTGATACCTTGATTTTTATTTTTTTAAGGTGGTGTAAGTTAAGTTTTATTAAAGAGTGAGTATGTGTTTATAAGTGTGCCTGGCTTGTACTTTCATGGGCTATCTAAAAATCATCCCGACATACGTTTTACAGTAACTTTTATGGATAAAAGTTTACCAACTGCATAAGTATAGAAATTAAAAAAAACCTTTATGTACATGAAGAAGTAGATAGAAATATCTGAGGATAACGCATTCTAGCTGAATGGCACTTATTTAGATCATTTTATTAATGAAAAATAAAGTTTTTTCTGTTGTTAATAATATATTAATAATATATTTATTGATTATGTGCCAGTGTGAAATAGAATTAAGCTATGTGGAATAAGTTAAGCAACTTCTTCTATGTTCGCCTTACTTTGTGTTGTAGATGTTTTATTTGTCTTTTTTTATATACTTTGTATACTCGTATACAACACTAACTTAAAAATAAAATTACGTATCAGACATGTTTCGGACAACCGTTGATAGATATTATAAATATACATATTTATAATATTATAAAATTGTTTACAAATATGTTCAATTTTGACAGATGTTATAAAGATATATTTTGGAACGTTTTTGCTTTTGTTATAACAAATATTATGAATCAATTTAAAAATTAAAATAATAATTTAAAGTTCTTATTTGGGTTCAGGTAATTACTTACAACAAAGGAAATAAATAAAAAATTGGACTTGACGTTAAATTTATTTGATTCTTTATAATATTTTCTTTAATTTTAATTGCTTTTTTATGTCTGATATGTATTTTTTTTTTACTTAGTATTGTATATACAAAGTATATAAAAAAAGAAAAATACAAATAAGTTAAGCAACATTTTTATATACTGTATATTTATTACATTATTTTGTGATTAAATACATAGACCATAAATATGTCTTCTTAGAACGGGTAACCTGAGTTTGAAGGAATACAAATCATGTTTTTTGCCAAACGATCAACAAGCAAGTCAAATTATAAAGCATGGTTAACCAAAATAACGATTTTAATATTATTATTTCGAATCGCTTTTTACATCATTATAGCGTGAGCCAAATCGATGTAAAGGGTATATTTATTCTCGTAATATGTGATAGGTAGCTAATCTATCGCCATTTTATTTTCACGCGAATTCTTAACCAGACCAAAGAGAGTGTGACAATCACACTGTCAACGTCGGGAATCGATCCAAGGACCTTCGGTGTGGAAGTCAAAGCACTTAACTCTCGACCACGAAGGTCGTCACTCTTTGATGACGCGAAATTTAACTAACTAACTAACTAACCATCACGCCCGAAGGGGTAGGCAGAAAGAATGGGCTGCCACACTTTTCTTTCCTGACATATTTCTCTCGATTCCTCAATAGTCATACATCGTGTAATGCACGCGCGTCGATTTCTCAAACTCCTCACAAGGCCGACATTCAATATTTGATGTATTTGATCGTGCCACGTTTTGCTCGGTCTTCCTCTATTTCTGGTTCCATTTACATCGTTAACATATAATTTTTTTACCATTCTTTCTTCATTAATTCTTTCCACATGTCCAAACCATCTTAATGATCCTTTCATTATTTTGTTCATAACACCATCATTCGCACCGCATTCACTTCTTATATTTTACGCGAAATTTATAATACCAAAAATGATATGGACTTTCACACGATTGCTCAGGTAACAAAAATTAAAGAATAAACGTAAAAAAAAAACAAAAAACGTTTGTTCGCAAATCAATGGTTGGCGTATTCTGTTTGAGCGAAGATGTCGCTGGCTCATATCCTCCCGGGCGGTTATTTGGTGTAAAGTGGTGAAGATAGCGTCAAGTCTCGAGTCGCAACAGATGCGGACCGAGTATAAGCGAAAAGTTGCGCGGGAAAACAAATATCTTTGTTGAAATGCATTCGCCATCTTGGATGCTACATCGACTGGAGTGCCAACTGCTAGGGGCGCTATTACGGGGTGACAGCAGACGCGAATACACAGACACGTGATGTAATAGCGCACGCCCTTGGTATCATTTTCATATCTTTATTTTCACAGAATAAATTAGACGGTCGCAGTACTTAAAAACACGCTCTAAAATATTGAATCATATCGTACGATAAAAAAATTGAATTATTGTTGTTTGAGCGGTGACTTAAAACTAAATACAAAGTTTTTAATATTTAAGAAAAAAAAATGATCTGATGATGAATGTTAATAAGTCCAAGGTAATGATTTTTGAAAAGGAAGAAACCACGACAGTCTGCAACATTAGCGTGAATGGTGAAAATTTGGAGCAAGTAGTTGAGTTCGTGTATTTAGGTAGTATGTTTACAAGAGATGGGCGAGTGGAGAGGGATATTGAAAGAAGGGTTGGGGCAGGCAACAAAGTGAATGGTGCACTTAAAGTTGTCATCGCAAACAAAAACCCTTAAAAAAAAGCTAGAATGGCAGTGCACAATGGTGTTCTTCTACCGACCCTTATGTATGGAAGCGAAGCATGGAACTGGCAAAAGAAGGATGAAAGTAGAATAAATGCAGTCTCCTCGGAGGGGTAGGCAGAAAGAATGGACTGCCACACTTTAATCGATGCGGCACTCCATCCTTCTCTTTTCGCCATCGCGAGAGACGCGGTGTGATGGGTTGCGAACCTCATCGCCACCAAAAGGCATCTCCCGTGCACACTTCGATCGTTCAACGTCTACATAATAAATCTAAAACAAATTATCTGAAAGACACGTGAGGAGTCGGAGAAATCGATGTGCGTGCATGACAAGATGTATGAATGTATCAAATCAAATCAAATCAAATCAGTTTATTTTCTCAAAAGACATTACAAACATTTTTTATAGTTTAAGGCATCTATTGAGAACAGGTAAAACATAAGGAATATATAATACCAGGAACGCATGAGATATGGTTCGACATTAGGAATACAAAATACTCTCCAAAGTCAAGAGTATTTGTCTTCTGAATGTACTTTCACGAATATGAAAGACATCGATCTCCGAAGCGATCATGTTCAGCAGTTTGATTGCTCTCCCCACCGGCATCACCAGAGGCAGGTTGGTTCTACATGCTGGGAGATAAAACAGTCTGTGCTGACGCTGTCGAAGATAGCCATCCGGAACATAAAGATGGATAGCCTCCAAGATGACGGAGTTCTCAAAGAATCCCCTGATAAGTCTGAAGAAATGGGTAAGTGTGCACCCATCCCTTCTTATCTGTAAACTATTGGTCCCCAGCATGCCCAAGAAGAATGCAGTGGGATAAAGCCACGGATAGCTACCAAACTCCCTCATGTCGAGATATCTCAGAAATCTTTTAAGAACCCTCTCTAACATGAGCGAGTATCTCGCCTAGTGGGGACTCCATATCACCGAGCCACACTCGAGCCGGCTCCGGACCAATGAGTTATACAAAATTCGCAAAACATAGGGATTCTTGAAAACTCTACCAGTTCGGAGAATAAATCCCAACATTTTCAGTGCAACTCCACATATTCTCTCGATGTGAGCATGGAAAGTCAGCCTACTTTCATAAACGATACTAAGATCCTTTATCGTTGAAACACGCTTAAGTTGCTGGTTATCCATTGTGTATCTGTAATAAACAGTACGCAATGCTCTCGTAAAAGATAAAATTACGCATTTAGAGATATTGAAATAAATTTGATTGGTTTTACTCCAGCGGACGATATTATTTATATCTGACTGGAGATGGAGGCAATCTTCGGGGCTTTTTATCTCAAGGAATAATTTATAATAATAATAATTTAAGATGTAGAGGAAGCGAGAGACGTATGTCAGGACAGAACAGTGTGGCGTTCCATTCTTTCTGCCTTCTCCTCCGGGGAGACGACGTGATGGTAAGTTAGTTAGTTAGTTAGGTTTTGAGAGTAGTTTGAAATCCAATCTTCTTCTTGTAGTCAATAAATGTAAATTTTCAAAACAAAAATTAAATCGAAGGTTCTAAGAATTGAAGGACCCCTCAATGAAGCCATAAAGTAAATGAGAGTCAATCTATCTATGAGCTGCTCTATGACGTGCATGATTAATTTCACAATTCAGAGAGGGATTACGCGGGTACCTACATGCAAAGTGAGTTAGTCTCTAGGTACGGCTCTTCTAAAACAATATTCAGCTCGTTTATCCAGCTTTGTAATACAAACATACCCCAGGGCCAGGTCGCCGCCCGTCCGCCCGCCCTAACCCCAACCGCCTGCGGGCAGCGCTAATAAACAACTCGCCAATCGTAATCCAATTTATCATCTGGCCGCACTCTGGGGTAAAAGGGGACAGCGTGACTAGACTGAGTAGTTGGGGGTTAAGCGTATTGGATACTTTAAAATCACACTGGCGAATGTCGCCGAAGGAAAGCGGAAAAAAACTAATTGACGAAATTTTGTTTTTTCTACTTTCGAGTTTTTTTCAATTTAGATTTTTTTTACAAATTTGAGTATTTTCCACTTTTGAGAATACCCAGTTTTATCCAATTTGAGTTTATTTTGCTCATCATGTTTTGCTTATCATACATCGGGGAACAAAATTTATGAACCCCACTTAATATAAACGGAAAAGAGGAAACAATTGTGTGATATTTATAAAAAAGTAATCATTATGGAAATCTTAAACAAAGTTTAAAACTTTTTGTTCAATGAATCCCCAACACAAAGTTATGGCGAATATATAAGAAAGTTTATAAATCATTTACAAGTTAATAATTGGTAAAAATGATGTGTTTTAAATTTGATCATAGATATAAATTTTGATTAATTAACGTTTCGTTTGAATAACATTTTTGATCAGGTGGGTTTAATCATACACGTATTTGAAATGTTCTCCTGAATTATGAATTACCCGACGAACTGTCAATGACCAGCAAAGTGAATTTGTGAAAGCAAAACATACACGGTAATTAATTTTCGAACAAGCGATCGAAATTGATTGTACTCGTACACAATACTATTTTCTCTCTATGGTAATTTTCTCATCATAATAATATATTTATAGTAATAGTGTACTTTCGCATAATGCATCACTTCTTTGACGAGTATTTTTGTGAGAACGATATAAACTATATCGACAACCTTCGTGGCCGAGTGGTAAGTGTATTGACTGCCACCCCGAAGGTTCGGGGTTCGATTTCCGGCGAGGGCAGCGTGATTGTCACACTGTCTTTGGTCTGGTGTAGAATTCACGTGACAATTAAATGGCGATAGATTAGCTACCTGTCACGTGTCACGAGAATCACTATGATAGCTATAATACCCTTTATATCGATTTGGCTCATGCTGTCATGGTTTAAAGCGCTATTCAACAAAACAATAATAATAATAATAATAATAATAATAATAATAATAATAATAATAATAATAATAATAATAATAATAAATTCATAATAATAATAATAATAATAATAATAATAATAATAATAATAAAAATAATATCGTTCTCCCGATGATGAAGGTGCAAAACCTTCAAAAATGTCGAGAAAAATAAAGTCAGAAGTGGAAAAAACAGCGTTATTCATCGATATGAAATTCCACCGTGTTAACGTTTTAAATTTATAAAAAAACGGAAAACTTTGAATATCATTAATTATTACGACACTTTGAACGGCAGTTGTAATCGAATGAATAGTGTGAAAAGCGAATATGAAACGAGTTTTGAAATTTTCTTTTTAAAAATAAATATATAACAGCTACCTGGTAGATTTTCCCCAAATTTGATAATGACCTAGAACGTCTAAACATATCAATCCCATATAATATTATAAAACTTTTAGAATATGGATGTTATGACGGCCTTCGTGGCAGAGTGGTTACGAGCTCTGACTTCCATGCCGAAGGTCTTGGGTTCGATTCCCGGCGATGGCAGTGTGATTGTCACACTGTCTTTGGTCTTGTGTAGAATTCACGTGACAATAAAATGGCGATAGATTGGCTACCTATCACATGTCACGAGAATCAATATAATAGCTAAAAAAAAAATTGTGTACAGTAATTGGGTCCAAACGACCTGTTGAACAATTTTAAACGTGGAATCTCATCAGTCTATTAACAGATTCTTTAAAAAAATGTATCATGTTTTTATATATTTACTAGCTGACCCGGCAACGCTTCGCTATTGCTAAATTCGAGTACATAAATAAACCCAATATATATTCAAAAAATACAATGAATTATAAACTTGAATACATATTACTAATGTAATAGAAAAACAATTTTTTGAATATTTTATATGAAATTTAATGATCAAATAAACAATATTATATCACATTTGCAGAAAACATTCATTATATTAAAGAAACAAAACTCTTGATTTTGTTGTCCATGAAATTCACATCAGAGCCAATAAAGTAAGTTTCTACGATCGTGATTTCGGCACTGCGAGTCCGCTGGCGTGGAATAGTAATATAGATGATAATACTACATAAGCCTCCCTTCCCGACTTCCACAACTGTATCCCTCGCCGCTCTGCGCCATTGACCTCCTGCCACTCGTTTAATGTCATCAGACCATCTTGCTTGTGATCTGCCAGAATTTGTGTAGCTGTTTCTCTTTCGCCACTCCAGGCCAGAAGATCTTATAACCCGTTGTCCTTGCTTAATGACCGATCCCATTCCATTTAAACATTAGTCGCTGCATCGGCAACTTTGGTCCGATCTTTCATTCATCAATGTTGAGCCCTGGAATTAAAAAAAAAAAAAAATTAATTGCCATAAGGCGGACACTATAAAAGGCAGTTCATGCTATATGCATAATAATAATAATAATAATTAGGCTAATTTGTCAAATTAACTAACTAACTAACTAACCATCACGCCGTCTCCCCGAAAGTGTAAGCAGAGAGAATGGACTGTCACACTTTTACTGATGCGGCACTCCATCCTTCTCTTTCGCCCCGCGGGAGGCGCGGTGTGATGGGTTGCGAACCTCATCGCCACCAATAGGCATCTCCCGCGCACACTTCGATCGTCCAACACCCACAAAATAAATCTAAAACAAATAATATAAAATACAATGATATAAAATAAAATAACAAAATAAAAATTATTTTACACAAAACGTTCTTTTTAGACGGTGCACATATTGTCTATTTAATTTATAATATGTTCCACGTATCCACTGTTTTTTAATTTAGCACATAATGTAATAACACATAATGTTTTTTTCGATGTTGCACATGTTGACTTGGACGATCCGGACATTTGTGTTTATTTAATTTATGTTACACGTATCCACCATTTTTTAAATTATCTGTAGTAAGGCACTTAACCAGCAAGAACTTAAAAATAATATTGAAGAAATTATTCAAATTGTCATTGGAACAAATGAAAAATTTATTTCTACACCTGTCAAAATTCTTTACAAAAACGATAAAACTAATAAAACCTTTTAATCTGATTAATTTGATTAATTTGTCAAATTAATTAAACTAATCAGATTTTAAAGGTTGGTCATGTTAGAAGTCGGAGGAATCGACATGCGTGTATGACTCGTTGTATGAATGTGGAGGAAGCTAGAGGTTTGCCAGGATAGAGTAGTGTTATGGTCCATTCTCTCTGCCTACCCCTGTGGGGAAACGGCGTGATGGTTTGTTTGTTTGTTTAATTTGTATAATCGCCGTTTTCGTGAATAGCTCACCTCAAGGGCGCTTTGACATTGTTTTTAGTCATGAAAGGTGCATGTGACAACAGCGAAATCACGATCGTAGAAACTTACTTTATTGGCTCTGATGTGAATTTCATGGACAACAAAATCAAGAATTTTGTTTCTCTAAACATATGAATGTTTTGTGCAAATGTGATATAATATTGTTTATTGATATACAGACAACCGTTGTTAACATTTTATGCGATAATTTGAAAAGGTGGGTTTTTAGGTGATATTTAAAGTCTGTCGGATTGTCAATGCATCTGAGGCGTGCAGGAAGCATATTTCAGGCGGACGAACCTACTACTGTGAAAGCCCGAGCAACACAAAATTCAGATATATAGGTGGCACGTTTGGGAATGTGCTTAATTATTGTCTATAAACTGTAAATTTAAAAACCTTACCTGAAATTAATAATGGAATTTTCATATATGAATGAAAACTACTAAAAGTAGCTTATGTGTAATGTAAAAATGTAAAAATGTAAAAATGTAAAAATACTTTTAAGTTGATCAGATTGAAGTTTTTGGTTCGACATCATTATTAAATCATTAGGGAGTTTATTAAATTCTGTAGAGGCTATAAATTGTAAGGATTTTACACCGAATCTAGTTGAACGCAATGCTTCTTATTCTGTGAGCGCGTATCATGTTGGTGTACGTCCGTATTGAATATTGGTCGAGTATTAGAGTGCGTTGATGACTTTATTATTTGTAGTATAGTTTTAGTGATCTCTAATTTTGGATGAATTTGAAATGGAATTATTTTCGTCTGAGAATATAGGGCCCTTACATGAGTGTACCACGGTAGACGGAAAATATTTCTAACAGCCCGATTTTGGATCACCTGAATCTCAGTAGCTTTCTTCTTTGTAATAAAGCCCCAAATACAGGAAAGGTAAGACAGATGAGAATGTATCATGGAGTAGTAAACATAAATTATCTATATTCTTACGCATATATCGAGGTGTGGGATCCATCCTCTGGACATGCGAATTCCAGTATCTTCTGCGTTGTTTTCCCCATCCTCTGCACATGCGAATTCCAGTATCTTCTGCGTTGTTTTCCCCATCCTCTGCACATGCGCAATCCATTATCTTCTGCGTTGTCTTCCCCATCCTCAAGCAAATGAAATAACCTGAAAGCAATTTAATTATCTTTGAATATTTTAAATCTCAGCATAATGTAGAATTTAATGGTCAAAAATGGAATATTACTGGACTCTTCCAACTGAGGCAGCTAATGCTGCATATAAGGATATGTTTACCTATCACAGCATTTGTTTTCAGAGAAAAACTAAAACAGCTGAAGTAACTCATAGTGTATTTGGGTATGTGTGCTGCTGGAATTACTCAGTGGAATGGAAAATAAAGAAGAATTGCAACATGCAGATGCACCAATATGGCTCATTATCAAAATAATTTCAATCCCAATACAAAAATATCCCCATTAGACCAGTGGTCTCTCACAACCAGGCAATTATTTTATCAAAACTTAATATCTAATCCCAAAGATATAGATTTTCGCCCTGCCAGAACAATTTTACATTAAAATAACATTATTAAAATAGATTATACCAATTAACTAATTATTACACAACGAAACGTCATAACCTAAAATGACACGTAAGTAAAACGAATAAATTGATATTGTATATCATTAGAACTTTCTTATCGTTGCTGTGGTAATTTTAATATTTCCCTGACCAAAGTACGCGTATAAAGAACACCTTTATGTTTGAATTCATCAAATGTCATATTAATTGTATTTTAAATAACTAATTAAAATCATAATAATTAAATAACATTAATAAAATAGCGCAATACCATTCAAAATTCTGCCGTGTAGCCGTTTCTCGCCCGCTACTCCAGGGTGCATCTTATCATCCGTTGTCCCTGCTATATGACCGATTCCATTCCGATCTCTGATTAATTAATATTGTTTCCTAGAAATAAAAAATAATAATATTGGAATTGGCATAAGGCGGACATCGAAGAGGCGCATATGGCAAATTTTCAACTTCCATACAATTAATGAATTCCAAGTGTTCACTAAGCAGTATATTTAAAAAAATACTCGAGGCTCTTGATCGAGCATTGCAAGAGTTGCGTGGAAATGTGTTAATATTATATGTAGGAGATTTTAGAAACTTTACCTGAACGGCAAAAATAACTACCAAAAACTATGCTAATCAATGCAGTTATGATTGTGCTAAATAAATAACAAAAATTTTACAAAAGCATTCATTACAACCAGACTCCTTCATATAAATTGTCTATATTTATATGTAACACTTGGACTTGGATCTTCTGGCTTACAGAGGTTCAGCTCATGTGGCTATTCCTCTTACGTCTGATAGGAACACTGTTGAAAGGTGATTTGGTGGGTTGTTAGTTTATTCGGGGGCATGATTTGTGTGGCCCGGAGTGTTCCTCTGAAGGAGAATCGATTTTGGGCGCTTGTGGCGGCTGGGAGTGTTTGGGTCGTAATTAGAGAGGTCTTTTATTGTGGGGTTGGGATGTGAAGGGAGTCCTTTGTAAAAACGTTCGGCAAGTTTCAGAATGAATTCATCTATCATCGGGATTCCCGATTCTAGGTGCAGTTGTGTAATCCTGGTCCATGAAGGCGCACCAAGCGATAAACGGATAGCCTTATTTTGCAGGATTTGGAGTTTTTGTATGTGACTCGAAGCTGCATAGCCCCAGATTGGGGCTGCATAAGTGAAGATCGGCCTTATAACCGTTTTGTATATCAGGAGTTTATTGTCGATGCTTAGTTTACTGTTTCTAGCTAACATTGGGTAGAGGGCTGAGATTGCTTTTGACGCGGCTTTGACTTTATTTGTAATGTGTGGCCTCCATGTCAGCTTAGAATCCAAGGTAACCCCAAGGTATTTGATTGTTTTGGTCCAAGGAACGTCTTGGCCGAACATTTTTATGTTGGGAATGTTTGGAGGAATGTGTCTTTTACTGAAAAGGGTCGCTGCGCTTTTACTCGGATTGATGGTAATGCGCCAGTTTCTGCACCACACCTCTAGCACATCGGCCTGTTTTTGCACCCTGCGGGTCGCGAGAAGCGGCCTTTTAGCACTGGAGATGATGCCCGTATCGTCAGCGAATTGGGCAATGTGGGTGTTCTGATCTCGGGGAAGAGGGATATCACTGCAGTAGATGTTGAACAGAGTAGGAGCCATTACTGAACCTTGGGGAACTCCTGCTCTGATAGGGCGTACAAGGGATTTGGCCTTGTTGATTTTGACGCTGAAAAGGCGATCGGACAGAAAGCTGGCTATGAGTTGAATCATAGGCAGTGGGATGTTTGCTTTTCCCATTTTGTATAACAGGCCGGTGTGCCAGACGCGGTCGAATGCTTTACTGACATCTAGGGAAAAGAAAGTGGTGAATTTGCGCGTGTTAAAGTTTGTGGCAATAAGTTCAACTACACGAAGTAGCTGATGTTGTGTGGAGTGTTGGGCACGGAAACCGTGTTGAAAATCTGGAATGGTACTCTGTTCGTGAAGTGTTGTTTTGAGTCTTGATTGTATGAGTTTTTCCAACAATTTACCAGTGCAAGGAAGAAGACTAATTGGTCTATGATTTGAAGGAGCTGTTAGGTCCTTGCCTGGCTTGGGAAGAAGGATAACGTCTGCGATTTTGTAGGGTTTCGGGAAGTATAGGAGTCTAAAGGATGCGTTGAAGATCGCTGTCAGGGCACAGATGCCTTTGAGAGGGAGAGATTTGAGAATTTTGTTAGATATTGAGTCAGGACCTGGTGATTTGCGGGTATTAAGATATTTTATTTGTTGTTTCACCTCTCTAGGTGAGGTGAATGGGATCGGTGGGGATGAAGGAGTTTTGGCTAAGAGTTGTGAAACGTGAGATTCGATCGAGGCCACGAATAATGGATTGTCATGTTCGTTATTTGTCGTGAATTGATCTTCTAGGCTCGATGCAAATGTTTCTGCCCTGTCGGCGTCGGAGTACACTAATCCATTTGGACCTTGTAACGGTGTGATTCTTGAGTGGGGTTTGCGAAGATTTTTGGATAATTTCCAGAAGGCTGTCTTGTCGTCATCGTTTAATGACTCTAGATAATCCATCCAGCGGTCATTGCGTAAGTCGGTGATGGCTTTTTTGACGTCAATGTTTAGTTTGTTGAGAAGTGTTTTATCCTGAGGTTGTCGATATTTTTGCCATCTTTTTCTAATGGTATTTTTGTGGCGTATTATCTGTTGGATATCGGCAGGTAGATTTGGTCTGTATATGTCGTTGTCTACAACTGTGGTTGCATTTTTTAGAGCAGTCTGTAGGATAAATGTCATTTCATTCGTGACCTGATCGAGAGATTCTGGGTCTGGAATTTTTGTTGGGATTTTGATCATTTCGTGGATGATTTCGGGAAGAGAATACCAATTAATTTTATTTCTGGTGGGGAAATGGGGGTCACGGTGGAATGGTTCATCAGAGATGTAGATAAGTATAGGGATATGATCAGAGGATAGTTCGTCTACTACCTGTAGGGTGAGAGGGAGGGTAAAGTTTTTAGTCATGACAATATCGATGACGTCCGGGGAATGTTTTGGATTTTTATTGAAAATTGTCGGAGTATCGGGAGCTGTGATGAATATGTCTGGTCGATTTTGGAAATAGTCGAAAAGATCTTTGCCTTTCTTATTATCTTTGAAACTGTGCCAGGCGCCATGTTTGGAATTTAGGTCTCCAGCTAGGACTGTGGGAATGTTTTCGAAGAAAATATCGTCCAGTTCTATTGGAGTGAATCGTCTACGAGGTGGAGAGTAGGCGGAAATGAATTTAAGGGGACCAGAATTTTTTGTTTGTATTACTATAGCAGTGGTTTCAATATTTATGTTAGAAGGTGTTGTTGAGGAGCAATGCTGGAGGGATTTTTTTATTAGGATTGCTGTACCACCTCCTTTGTTATCAAGGCGGTCGGTTCGGTAGATGAGGTAATTAGGGATAGAGTAGCGAAGGCTAGGTTTAAGCCACGTTTCTGTGACAAGAAGAATGTCAAGGTTGTAGGTCGAGAGGAAGTGTTCTACCTCCAGGCGGTGTGATCGCAGGGTACCACCCGCGTTCCAAAATGCCACTTGGAGGTTGGTTGGTAGGGTAGGTGTAGGGTTAGACATTAGATGGGTTGATGGCGTTGAAGGTGACAGTCTTTCTTAGCTCATTAACCAAGCTTGAAAAACCTTGGATTAGTGCATGGAAAGGATCAATTTGTGGAGGGAAAATTTGTGGAATCGATGTTTGTATGGGGGGGCTAGTTGATGCGGCCATCTTGGCATATGAAGGCGCTGGCCATTGTGTGTTCACGAAGGCAGGGGTACTTATTATTTTAGGTGGTGATGGCTGAGGGTTTGTTTGTCCGCAAGGCTGGGTTCTTTTCGGGTGCTTTGGACACCCACTGAAGTTGGCTGGGTGTGACCCTGCGCATAGGGCGCATTTGGCCGGAGTATTGCGAGATTTTGTGCAGGTGGAGGTGTGGTGCTTCTGTCCGCACTTCACGCACCTCGGATCAGCATGGCAGCCCGAAGTTGCGTGACCGAACTGTTGACAGTTGAAGCACTGGCTGGATTTTGTTTTAGAGTGGGGTGACTCCACCCGCACCCTAAATTTGTCGACCTCTTGGAGGTCGGAAAATATTTTTTTGCCTTGATCCGATCGCTCCAGGTCGACCATCATCATGGCGATGGGTCGCCTTTCGGGACCGGCTTTCATTCTCTGGACTTTAAGAATGGGAAACCCTAGTTCCTTAAGCTGGTTGTGGAATTGGGTCGTGGAGACCCATTCGGGAACATCTCGAATGACAGCTTTTAGTGGCTTATCGCCATTCAATCTAAAGGAATGGAATTTTTCACCTCGCTCAATCAGGAGTTTGGTGGCCATTGTGTGGGCGAGGGCGGATTTGGGAGTTATATTGATACAGTCCTTTGTGTTTTTGGCGACGAAGTCAACACCATTTTCGATCAGGGCTGCGTTGATGGAAGGCCAGTTGATGTTGGCCTTGTAAATTATGATTGGAGGCACTCTCGTTATTTTCGAGAGAAAGTCTGATGGGAGAGAAGAGGAAGAGGAAGGGGGAGGAGAGGAAGTGGAGGGGAGAGAAGATGAAGTGGAAGGGAGAGAAGAGGAAGTGGAAGGGGAAGTGGAAGGAAGAGGAGAGGGAGTGGGAGATATAATCGTGTGAGAAGAAATTTTGTTTGGCGAAGTGTGGAAGGGGCTTTCAGGTGAAGAATTTTGGTCATGGAAGGCAGATGTTTTTCGTTTCCGATTGTTTGTTGCTGTTTCCCATTCCATAGAATGATCAGAGGTTGGTGGGGGTGAGCACGATCTTGATTGGACAAGGTGTTTGGTGGGAGTGGAGATGGTGCTGGTAATTGTGGTAGATAATGAGTTGGTCACAATTTTTTTGGCCGTATCGTTTGCGGAGAAGGAGGCGGAGGGCGCGGTAGTAGTAGAAGGCGTAATAACTGAATGGTTGTTAATGGAGGGGCCATTGATGGAGACTTGAGATTTCTCATTAACTGAAGAGTGGGATAAAGGGGGTCTTATGTCAGGCAAGGATGCCAACATTTCTCGGTAGATAGGGTGATTGTACGACACCGAATGTCCCTCCTCGATAACATCCTCCCTCTCTAGAGAGCGAAGGAGAATCTCGCCGAGGACCTGAACATCGGTATTTTTCATTTTGCGTTTCTCTGTTATTAGTTTTATAAATTTGTTCAGTTCGTCCATGTCAGTTGCGCTAATTTTTTTATGCATTTTGAGACACTGGTATACTGTTATGGAGATGTAATGTGAGTGATAGCGTATGTGATGAGGTAATGCGAGTGTTTGGATGGTGGAATGGATCAGGCACAGAGTAGACTGTTATTTCACTGATTGTCACTTCACTCGCGATGTATGTTTCAAGATGGCGGGCAAGATGGCGACCGAGCGGTCGGTCAAGCAAGTGCCAGCACAGGAACGAAGTTGTGAAACAAGATGGCGGTGACTTAAAAACTATTGCACAACAGTTTGAGAACACATTTTTGTACGAATTTTAGGCATGGAACGATTATTAAAACACAATTTAACACTAACAATACATATTAGAAAAACTTAGGAACAGAATAAACGTAACTGAATGCTGGAAGCTCAGTTATATCTGAGAAAACGTGGAGCGCAACGCAGTGACACTAACGTGATTAATGGCGGACGTGTGAATGTTATATGTAACAAAATAAACCAATTAATTCAAAATTTAAACCTGTACATACCAAAATATAAACATTGAACTTACGGAACTGATAATCGCCGTTTTCGTGAATAGCTCACCTCAAGGGCGCTTTGACAATGTTTTTAGTCATGAAAGGTGCATGTGACAACAGCGAAATCACGATCGTAGAAACTTACTTTATTGGCTCTGATGTGAATTTCATGGACAACAAAATCAAGAGTTTTGTTTCTCTAAACATATGAATGTTTTGTGCAAATGTGATATAATATTGTTTATTGATATACAGACAACCGTTGTTAACATTTTATGCGATATTTTGAAAAGGTGGGTTTTCAGGTGAGATTTAAAGTCTGTCGGATTGTCAATGCATCTGAGGCGTGCAGGAAGTATATTTCAGGCGGACGACCTGCTACTGTGAAAGCCCGAGCAACACAAATTTCAGATATATTGGTGGCACGTTTGGGAGTGTGCTTAATTATTGTCTATAAACTGTAAATTTAAAAACCTTACCTGAAATTAATAATGTAATTTTCATATATGAATGAAAACTACTAAAAATAGCTTATGTGTAATGTGAAAATGAGCCGGTTCTCATTCGCCACTCCAGGGTACATCTAATTCACTGATCATCCGTTGTTTGACTGATCTAATTCCATTTTAACGAAGTTATTTTGCACGCTGCATTGGTAATTTTCGTCCCATCTCTGATCTGTTACTTTATTTTCCTAGAAATAAACGGAAAAAGTCATAAGAATTGTGTCATTCATTCATATTGTAATTCATATTGTATATCATTAGAACTTTCTTACCGTTGCTGTGGTAATGTAACAATTTCCCTGACGAAAGTATGCGTATAAAGAAAACGGCAAAATAGAATAAACTGAAAATATATTTATGAATTAGAAATATAAATATTATATTATACTTACGGAAGCAAGTTTCTTCATATTCTTGTAGAGCTTCGACGTCCAATATTTTATATTTTCGCTATCATCCTTTGAAATAACCTGAAACAATTTAATTATCATTGAATATGTTTAATCCCAGAAATTTCATAACCTAAAATTACATAGATATGATACGTAAGTAAAACGATATTTTATTTCTTCTCTATTCGATATTATTTAGAAATATAACTTTGAAATATGTAATGCGGAAATATAATATGTATTCATTTCAACGGCAAAATAGAATAACTTGAAGATATATATGAATTAGAAATATAAGTATACCTACAAAATATTACGACGTAAATTACGTTTTGACAGGAGACCACGTGACCAATCGAACGGCTAGAATTCTAGAAAACGAATATCATTAAGTAATCACCGTCGAACGTAAGAGAAACGAATAAGTTTCAGCCACACGAAAAAATAAGATTTCGTGCATAACCTCAAAATGAAATGTAAAAATTATACTCGCCAAAATTTGGAAGCATAATTACCTGTCTACATTAATGTACATTAAAATATGGCCAATAAAATAGACTGTACCAATTAAACAACCAATTATTTTAGTACGTAATAAGTAAAACGTATTAAGTATTATACATCCCAAAGTAAAACGCAATATATTGGACTGTCAGAAAGCAAAACACATTGTTGCCACTACACAAAATTACATGGAGACTGAATTCTCTCCAGACCGTGTCAAACGAATATAGACTCAAAAGATTGATACTCAGGTGATACGAACATTAAGGTCTATATTCGTTTGCACTACGAAAATTTTCAATTAATTGATTAATTTATAAAGTTAATTAGAGCTCGATTAATAACGAAAATATGCCTATGACGACCGCTAAATTCCACTTAGTCCATTCCCCAAGATACAGAAGGATCTGATGAGGAATCACCGAGAAAGAAGGAGACACACACAACCCAGATTGTGTTTTATTTATATGTAGATATTATTAAATTTGTTAATTGCTCTTTAAACAATGTTATAAATGTCCATATTAAATAATTAATATGAATGAAAATATCTGTTTTCTAGAAGTTTTGAAATATTATATGGGAATCGCCTGTCTAAGGCATTATCAACTAAATGGTGGAAGTAAAATAATCACTTACCAAAACATGTTTAAAACTAAGTATGAATTAATTAATTTTAAAATTTGACAATGCCTTAGACAGGCGAAACATGTCGTTCACATGAAATATAATAAAACTTCTAGAAAATTGACGTTTTCATTCATATCAATTATTTAATATGGAGTTTTACATCATTGTTCAAGAAACAATAAATACAATTATTGGGTTCAAGCAACTATAATAACTTTTCTATATTGTAACACCCGATGATGTCAACATTGGTTGATGAAACAGCTTTCATAAAATAAATACAATTGTGATATAAAAACAAAGTTTTTTCATTAACAGTTATAAAAACTTTTCTACTTGGTTATAAATGCATTCCGTTTACTGACAAACAGAAGTTCCAGTGCCTCATAAATTATATTCAATTCAACACCTCACTTGTAAAATTATAAATACACATCACTCAAAAGAAGAAAAAAAAACCATACAACAAAACACGCCAGTTACACTCACCGCTAACGACCGAGTAACACAACAAAGAAACCGGTTATGGAGTGAACTGTGTGGATTATTTTGATTTGCCCACGGGAAGAGGTGGTCCAGAATTAGTATGATTGATGCGCAAGAGGCTGGGAAACTCGCGGTGTCACGTTTACCTATGTTACTCGCACTGACAAGCGGCAATTAAAGGTGAATCCAGACCGACCGGTTCGTTCCCATCAACAAAATCTCTTTCAGCTGATGTGTCGATCAAATGACGTCAACTGTATACATTTACTGACATTTTAAATGTTCGCTATTTTGAAAATCATATTACGAAAGCTTCTTTTATTTTAGTTAGAAAGTTTCAATCCTGAGATTGGTTTGCAGCAATTTCTTCTATTCTTCTCTTCCATTCTTCCCTGTCTTGTGCGGCTCTTTTAAAATCTGCATATGATGAGCAGTGCACGTCCACCAACAGGTCCTCCAGGTACTCTCAGCGTGGGCGTCCCCTAGAGTTTGTCCCCTCGGTCATACCCTCCATTATGGCATGCAAGAGACCTTCTTGACGTATTACATGGCCGATCCATCTTGCTCGCCTTTCGCACAAGGTCCTGAGCAGGTGCCTTCCTCCTTCGATTTCTTGAAGAACTTCCTCATTCGTGATGTGGTCTCTCCAGGAAATTCCTGATAGTCTTCTATAGGACCATATCTCGAAAGCCTCTTTCACATAGGCACCATGTCTCGCAGCCGTACATCAAGATACTCCATACATAGGTCTTGATGAGGAGTATTCTCATTTTTAGGTCTATATTATTTGATTTTATTATTTTCGACCTTCTATTAAATGCTAGCCTAGCCTGATGTATACGGTTGTCGACCTCGCTCTTAGATCGACCGTCCCATGTTATTTTGCTCCCGAGGTAGACAAACTCCTTGGTGTTCTTTAGTGGAACTCCTGACATCACTACTCTCATCTGATGTTGCGTTTGGCCTACAGTCAGCAGCTTTGTTTTGTCTTTATTTATCTTCATGTAAATATACTCGTATAAAATTTGACACGTATTTTTTTTATGGCATGTTAATGCTATCAAAACATTCCTATAAGAAAACCAAATAACTAACTAACCATCACGCCGTTTTCCCGGAGGGGTAGGCAGAGAGGATGGATCGGCACATTGTTTTATTCATTATGACATTTGATAATGCCTTAGAAGGGCGAAACATGTCATTCCCATTAAATATAGTAAAACTTTTAGAAAACTGACGTTTTCATTCGTATTAACCAATAACTGTATACAATATGTTTAAAGATATTATATTGATTCTCGTGACATGTTATAGATAGCTAATCTATCGTCATTTTATAGTCACGTGCATTCTATACCAGACCAAAACAGTGTCAAAATCCAGGACCCTCGGTAGGGCAGTCAAAGCTATTGCCACTTTGCCGCGAAGGTAGTTTAGTGACAATAGTTATGAAATTATTTAATGATTAAATTTAATACCTAATTGAATGATTTGTAAACATGCCACATCCTAGTTTTTCAAATCCAACATAACTAACTAACTAACTAACCATCCCGCCGCCTCCCCGAAGGGGTAGGAAGAATGATAAGATGACTACACTATATTTTCGATAGCATTCTATCCACACGTCCAGCCATGTTTTATATTCTAAGGAGGCTGAATACTCTCCAAAAGTATTTGATTTGGACGTTGTTTATTTGATATGATGAAGGTTAATCCACCCAATGAAGACATTTGCAAATACTGCAAAATTGAAGGCATAATGAGATGGAGTTGGCAGAGAAGACGATTCTGGAGGGACCACATCGAGAGAATGGATCCAGCAAGAATTCCTAAGATCATGATGCACGAGACTCCAGAGGGCCGTCGGCCATCAGGACGACCACCAAAGAGATGGATAGAAGGCTGGTCATCTTATCACAGAAGGAAAGTTGATATCCTGCGTAAACAGATCGCAAGATCTACAATCAGAAGAAGAAGGTTAATCTCTGAAGCGTCCATATTCAGCAGTTGTTCCCACCACTGGAATCCCTAGAAGGATGGTTCCACTTCAATTCACCAGGTTGGTGAAGTTGAAGTGAAGCTGACAAATTTCTGATCAAACAATGTCCTAGAATTATTTATACTAAACGTATACATTTACGATGCAATCTGGAGCGTCGCTAAACCACTTAATTAGGCATAGCCATTAGCACTTCTATTTAGTAACTCCCGCATTTACATTACAAATTCTGATCTTCAAAGGAAAAGTGAGGTCTTCTTATAATTCGTTTTATTTTGAAGAGATATCAATGATTATATATATATATAAAATGAAATAGATATATAAAAAATGTTCATTATATTAAGTAAGTAAACAGGTGGTGTCAAAGATTTTACCCGAATCCTTTTTATCAGAAGCTAAGTGTCCAATCCAATACACCAGTGGTTCCTAAGATGGTTTGGACACATGGAAAATTAAGAAAGGTTCACTAAGATGGTTTGGACACATGGAATGAATGGATGAGGGAAGAATGGTTAAAAAGATATACACAAGTAGTGTGAATTGGAAAAAAGTCGAGGAAGGCCAAGGAAGACATGGCATGACTAAATTAAAAAAATAATCAATTACTGAAAGGCGGCAGTGTTAGAAGTAGGAACAATCGACGAGCGTGCATTTCACGATGTGTGAATGTAGAAGAGGCGCGAGAATTATGCCAGGATAGAACAATGTGGCGATCCATCCTCTCTGCCTACCCCTCCGGCGAAACTGCATGATGGTTAATTAGTTAGTTAATTCTTCTTCTTCATCTTTTAATAGATCTGACGATCTGTGACACGGAGGTCATGTCTCCTCGGACGATGATGACCAGCTGTCCCTCAATCCTTATTTAGTATTTAAAAAAATATATTTTTCTTAATTCTGTTTTGCAACAGATAACTAAAAATATGATTTATAATAGAAAACACGATTGTTCAGTGTTTTTTTTTTGGATTCAATTTATTTAAATGATATAAATATTGAGAAATTTGTTTCGCCTTGCAAGGGCATTCTCATCAGTTAGAGAATGCATGTCACGATGTGTGAATGTAGAAGAGACGCGAGAATTATGCCAGGATAGAACAATGTGGCGATCCATCCTCGGCAAAAACGGCGTGATGGTTAGTGAGTTAGTTTTCAGTGAAATAATTTGAATACTTTTAATATGTAAAATTTGGGATTAACATTGTTTACCTTAGTGACTCGAAATTGGCTTTAGTAATCTTGCAGTTGGCACAACCGCCATGCTCGTCCTATTACCCCCGACTTCTGACAAACATGTCCTTGCCGGAGACTAACGAGCATCGATCCATCACATTTAATTACTGAGACCGAGCGGCGCAGTCCTGGGCTCGATTGTGTGCGGAAACCATCAAGAATTTGTATAAATTATAGCGCGTGTGTCGATATTATGGATCGCACTTTACTCGAAGGTGGACATATTAAATAATAATAAAACCAGTATTATTAATTACTGCACTTCTGATTTGCGGTGTGTCATTTTGTAGTGTACACACATTTAAAGACTTAGATATTTTCTTCTATGTTCGCCATACTTTGTGTTGTAGATGTTTTAGTTTCTTTTTTATATACTTTGGATACACCAAAAACTAAAAAAATATTAAAATTTAATATCAGACATGTTTCGGACTACCCGGTCCTTCCTCAGTGATATTATAAAGATATCGCACGTTGAAAACAAATGTGACACTATACAAAAATCTCAATTTTTCAGTACGGTCATTTAAAGTTTTGCCTGCTTATTAACCTAATTAAAATCAACTAGATTCTGATAGAATAATATCTAAACTAATATATAAAACAACAACATTAGATATATTTCTACTCTCAGTCAAGTTATTGACCTCACAAAAACATTAAATGACCGTACTGAAAAATTGAGATTTTTGTTTAGTGTCACTTTTGTTTTCAATGTTATAAAATTGTTTACAAATATGATTAGTTTTGACAGTTGTTATAAAGATTTATTTTGGAACGTTTATGCTTTTGTTATAACAAAAAACAAAAAACTAACTAACTTTCACGCCTTCTCCCCGAAGGGGTAGGTGTTAGTTAGTTAGTTAGTTAGGGCATACATGTTTTGAATATTTGTCATCCTTCTTTGGTTTTAAAATTTTAAATAATTGAAAAATACTTTAAAAAAAAATTTAAGTACTAGACGAGGTGGAATTTATGCTTTCATTAAATTGAATATATAGATAATACGAAAGCATAGAAAATAGCACTTGAAATTGAGTTTAGTTGGATTACTTACAACATTTTCTGTATTTAAATACCTTTAACAAAATAAGGTTAATTTAAACATAATAGTAATAACTTAAAATTGGTAGATATGTTGTAAGTATCGTGTGAAATTAAAATATTATTTTATGTTATATTTTAACGTTGATAAAAGCTTTTATATTTAATTTTACGGATTGTCATTAGTTGAGTCAACTGTGAACTCTTCAAAATATGTATTTTCACACGTTTATATGTAAATACAATACGCCGACCCTCCAGCGAGAAAATTTTGTTTACATTATTCGCACCGCGTTATTAACGTGGCCGCTGAAACAACACAGCTTTTACAATTAAAACTTCACAGTACAATAAAGGTACACAAAAAAAAACTGAAGTGACAATAGCTTGTTACGATAAAATATCACAAAGGGCACTTGATCGAGTCGCCCTCGCTGTCCCCCCTCCCTCCTCGTTCGTTGGATATGAATTTTACGATTTATACAGCCATTTTCAAATTGAATTATTTATCAAAACACGATGCGCCCTGGGCGGAATAACAGGGTAACCAGTTCAAATCCCGATTGCAACCCCGAAGCCGACAAACACCCCCTTAACACGACAAGACCCGAAGTTATGTCTTCTTAAAACAAGATATATTTCACGAAATACTGTTAAATATCTTTTCCCGAGAGTTTAATTTTCTTAAGTGAATTTTTGGCCGAAAAGAGTTGTTAAATACTGTTTTATGTCTCTACTTGGGAGTCTTAATATTTTAAGTGATTTTTAAGGAGAAAGGAGTTTTTCATACTGTTAAATATCCATACTAGAGGGTTATAATATCTTATCAACTTCAAATTCAAACTGAAATCAGTTTATTTCATCAATAGACATTACAATATAAAGGTTAATGGAAACTATAAATAATATATTGTATATAGTATACTACCAGAAACGCATGAGAGATGGTTCGATATTAGGAAGACAAGATGCTCTCCAGAATTAAGTACTCTCACTAATATGAAAGACGCCGATCTCCGAGGAGACCGTGTTCAGCAGATTAATTGCTCTTCCTACCGGTGTCACCAGAGGCAGGCTGGTTCTGGCGGCCGGTAGGTAAAACAATCTATCCTGTCGCTGTTGGAGAGGGGAAAAAAGCTGAATACCCTCCAGCACGGCCGAGTTCTTAAAAATGTCTCCTGAGTAATCTAAAGAAATTGGTTATGAGATGCCCATCTCTTCGAAGCTGCAGTTGGTCCCAAGAATTTCCAAAAGAAATGCCGTGAGATAGAACCACGGATAGCTACCATATTCCCTAATGTAAAGATACCTAAGAATTTTTTTTGTTTGACTGAAATGAATTAAGTATATGGTACGTGTATTTTATCATCGACAAAGTGTCCAGTATATAGTCAAATGTATCTAATACAACGTATATCTAGTACAAAGTATATATACAGTAAGTTGTCAAATGGACAGACAAGTAGACTTGGCGAAATTATAATATAATGAAAATCTAACAACTTGAACTAGGACTTGAACTTGGATCTTCTGGCTTACTATTCACTTCAGCTCATACAGCTTACTATTCACTTCAGCTTACTATTTATCTTCAGTTCATGTGGCTATTCATCTTACGTCTGGTAGGAACATTGTTGTAAGGTGATTTGGTGGGTTGTTGGTTTATGCGGGGACATGATTTGTGTGGCCCAGAGTGTTCCTCCGAAGGAGGATCGACTTGTGGCGGCTGAAGGTGTTTGGGTCGTAATATGAGAGGTATTTTACTGTGGGGTTAGGATGTGAAGGGAGTCCTTTGTAAAAAAGTTCGGAAATTTTCAGAATGAATTCATCTATCATCGAGATTCCCGATTCTAGGTGCAGTTGTGTAATCCTGGTCCATGAAGGCGCACCAAGCGATAAACGGAAAGCCTTATTTTGCAGGATTTTGAGTTTTCGTATGTGACTCGAAGCTGCATAACCCCAGAGTTGGGCTGTGTAAGTGAAGATCGGCCTTCTGACCGTTTTGTAAGGAGTTTATTGTCGGTGCTTAGTTTACTGTTTCTAGCTAACATTGGGTAGAGGACTGAGATTGCTCTTGACGCGGCTTTGATTTTCGGCTTTGTCAAAAAATCACTTCAAACTTTATGGTTCATATATTTTAAAGTGCTCTTCGGTTTGTAATAATACTTGTATTTATTTTTCTACATTTTAACAATTTTAGTATGAATGTATTTTTGAAAAACTGGTGCAAACCATAGAAGATTAACCATAAGGAAAATAATATAAGTTGATAAAAGCTTTATGAACACAGTAAATAAAATTGAATGCTTGTACACACAAGAACAATACTTATAGAGCTTATAATAATAATAATACGACCCTTATGTATGGAAGCGAAGCATGGAACTGCCAAAAAAAAGATGAACGTAGAATAGACGAATGTGTGAATGATAGAGTGTCAATTGAAAATATAAGAAATGAATGCGTTGCGAATGATGGTGTTATGAACAAAATAATGAAGGCATCATTAAGATGGTTTGGACATATGGAAAGAATGAATGAAGAAAGAATGGTAAAAAAATATATACGTTAACCATGTAAATGTAACTAGAAATAGAGGAAGACCGAGGAAAACGTGGCACAATCAAATAAATCAAATATTAAATGTCGGCCATGTGAGAAGTCAGAGATGACATGATGTATGAATGTTGAGGAAGCGAGGGAAATATGTCAGGAAAAAAAAGTGTGGCAATCCATTATTCCTGCCTACCCCTTCGGAGAGGCGATGTGATGGTGAGTTTGTTAGTTAGGTAGCTTATAATGAAGAATGCTTAGTGTAAATATTGTAGATAGCAAATTGAAAAACATTTATGCCTACTTCAATGGAGAAACGGCATGGTTATACATTGATTCTATTTTTTCTATGATGTAATTCGGGTAAAACAGAGTTCGTATGTCATTTTAAAATAGATACTTTGTATATACGGAATATTACATTTATTTAGAATAATACATATTATTAAAATATATAAAAAACGAAAAAAGCTACGGTTTGGAAAGTGTTAACTTTGATACATCCAATGTGCAGTGGCGTAATCATATTTCAAATCGTGCCTCCGGCTCTGGAGGGGTGAATTTTAAAGCGAACTCATCCCCCTCCCCCACCCATTGCCTTCGATGATTTATGTTCGGAGGAAAGTGTTTAGAAGACTGAGGATTTTTGTTGATTGAAGACACCCGCCATGATAGATCGCGAGCGCGCGGGAAATTGATTTGCTGTCTCGGATGAAGAGAATAAAAGTTTTTTCAGTTAGGATAAAGTTTCCATCAATGATTTTTAAAACCTGCCTGTACCCATTTATCAAAGAAGTATGAATAGTTAATTTTCCACCAAAATCTTTTATTTCATTTTTATTTATTTTAAGTCTTCATACCTATCATATTCTTCTTTTTCTTCTTTCTCTTAGTTTAGGTCGTATGACCTGTTTGTCACGGTGGGCTATCCTGGGATGACGATGTTCAGCCATCTCTCCATCTCTTCAGCGGCCTTCCTGGTAATTTTTTGCTGCTTGGGTTCTCATCTTTAACAATTTTTACAATTCTTGTATTCTCCATGCGGTCTACGTGGTCCCTCTAAAAGCGCCTTCTGCTTCTTCCCCATCTCACTATATCCTCAACACCACAGACAGACCTTATCGTTTCATTTCTGATCCAATCTCTAAGGGTTTTGCCTGCGATGGAGTGTAAGTTTCGCATTTCTGCTACTCTAAGAAGGTTCTTAGTTCTATTGGTATCGGCTCTGACCTCTTTCCCATACGTCATGATGGGGCAAACGCATGCCTTGTATATCTTGACTTTACTTTCGGTTAGCATGTATTTGTTCCTCCATATGGTGTCGCACAAGCAGCCAACCACGGCTGTCGCTTTGTTGGTTTTTGCTCGCACCTCGTCATATAGGTAGCTACCGATCTCTATGCAAAGGTAAGTGAATCGCATGACTTACTCAATAGGTGTGTTATCGATGATCAGTTTGCATCTGAGAGGCTCTTTTGATATCATTAAGCATGAGAATTGCTTAACGATAGCGTTTTTTTATGTCATTAAATATGTGAAAGTTGTATTACATAAAGAAAAACAAAGAAATCCTTAAAAAAAGGAAATTTACAGTAACCCCTTTATCTTGAATAATTTAATATGTTAGTTTCTTTTATGTGAAATAGGAATAACATAGGAAATTAATTATGTGAAATATTTATATTTGAATTTCCCATGATTAACAATAGAACATTCGTATTAAAACTAGCAATTGTTTTTGTCGGTTTTAAATGTTTCAGAAATCGTGCATTGTTTTTGGATACAAAATATCATTAATAGAAAAAAACTTATAATTTAAACATTCATTTTATTTTTACTTTTCAAAACAATTTTTGCCTAATTAAGACTTTATGAATCAACCATTGCTTTGAATAACTATCTAACTAACCATCACGCAATTTTCCAAGAGGTGTAGGCAGAGGATGGATCGCCACACTGTTCTATCCTGACAAACTCTCGCCCTTCTTCCACATCCATACACTGTGCACACGCACGGTCGTCGATAATTCCGACTTCGAATTGTCAGATGTTTTCTACGACCTTCCTAGGCTTCTTTTTCCCTTTATACTGCTTAAATGCATTTATTTAACCATTTTTCTCTCATCCGTACGTTCCATATATTAAAACTATTTCAGTTACTTTTTAAAATTTTACTCAGGACGCAATTAATCGCTTAAATCAACCTTTTTTTTGTTGTTTCGTATTCTGTCACATTTCATTTTCCTAGACATTCTTCTCAGTGACTACATTTCTACGACATATACATTTTTTTCATCCTTCTTCTATGTTTCATTTACATACAATGGTTGGTACCAGAACATTATTATGTACAGCCATCCTTGCTTCAGAGGATATATTTCTATTTGCAGTGACGTCTTTGAGTGGACCATTCTAATACTCATATATTTATATACTGTCAAAAATATGTATTTAATACTCGTATCAAATAATTAATATGAGTGAAAACTTATGTTTTCAAGAATTTTATATTTGATGTGAATAACAGGTTCTGCCTGTATTAGGTATTATCAAATGACATTTATTAATGATTTAGAAAGGCGAAACATGTCATTCATATCAAATATAATACAATTTCTAGAAAACTGACGTTTTTGCTCGTATTAATTATTTAATAAAGAGTGTTGCATTATTTTTTAAAGAAAGAATAAATAACTTCACGAGAACTCAATACAATAGCTGTCGTTAGATGAATACCATTGTCAATGCCATAATAACATATGTTTTAATAACCATTCTTCTACTTATATATGATCTTTCAATATATTTTGACATAAGTACTCATATCAAAGTTTATGTAGAGGAAATTTTCGTTATCTTCAGTTGATTAGCGGATATACGAGTATGTAAGATTGAAATTTAAGTGAAGTAGCTAGAGGCGAGGAGGATGCAGGCAAGAAATCGCCTTTCTCATTAATCAGTGTCAGTCTTAGCTTTGCCGTCACTGGTTTTACATTCTCCCTTGACATTGAGTTGTCGTTAATGTTTTTCAGTGTTACAGTTACGAGGGATAACTCCTAGGCCTATTATATGCCATGGGATATCGAAACAAAGGCGACGTCACTTTTAAAGTACACGAATATTGCAGTATAAACGATGTATGTTGTAAAAAACAATGGATACAAACATTTTATTTTGATTAAAATACCGAGTGGTAAGTGCATTGACTGCCACCCCGAAGGTTCTGGGTTCGATTCCCGGCGAGGGCAGTATGATTGTCACACTGTCTTTGGTCTGGTGTAGAATTCACGTCAAAATAAAATGGCGATAGATTAGCTACCTATCATATGTCAATCACTATGATAGCTACAATAATACCCTTTACATCGATTTGGCTCATGCTGTCATGATGTAAAGAGCGATTCAACAAAAATAATAATAAAAAATAATAATGATATCAGTATAGCGGACAGGGTGAGAAACACCACTATTACAGCCGAAACAGGGGTGTGTCGGACTTCACCGAAGAGTGATAGCGCTAAAATGGCACTGGACAGGCCATGTCGCTGACGATGGAAGGATGCTTCCTTTGCTAGTATTCTTGAACTGCGACCCTAAACTCGGGACGTCTTCAACTTCGATGGAGGGACGATATGGATGCATGTTGCCCAGGATCAACTAACATGGAATCAGATGGTAAAGTCCTACGTCCTGGAGTTAACGGATGATGATGACGAAATTTTTCATCTTCTTTTCTTTCTTCCCCTTATTGTAGATTTTGCGATCTGTTTATGCAGAATATCACATTCCTTCCTGTGTTGAAGACGACCAGCCTTCTCTCCATCTCTTTGGTGGTCGTCCTGGTGGTCGACGGCCCTCTGGATTCTCGTGCATTACGATCTTATGATCCATCCTCTCGATGTGGTCCCTCCAGAATCGTCTTCTCTGCCTTCTCCATCTTACTATGTCATCAATTTTGTAAGATCTGCGAATCTCTTCGTTGAAAATCCTATCCCTAAGGGTTCTACCTACTAGGTCGCAATGTTGTCATTTCTGGTACTCATATGAGATGTTTGGTTCTGATAGTGTCTGCTCTTGCTTCGATTGATGGTGATATACATTTAAATACTATACATTTGGGTATAGCTATAGATTTTCTAACAAATGATTGATAATACCGTCGTCAGAAAATGTGTCAAGCGATTCGAAAATCGATTCTATCATTTTAATATGTATGTAAATACATTGATTGATGTGCTCTTAAAAACCAATTTAGCGTAATCATTCATTACGCGATAATACTTAGTACACTTTTTAGTATGTAATCTCCAAAGAGCTCAATCATTCTTGAAAGCTACTCACGCAGATACCAGATACCCGACATGACATTTTGTGTATTTTTTAATATTTCTACATAAAGGTATAATTATTATTTTTTAAAGATGATTAAGAATTACCCAATTCATCAGGATTATAGCATAATATTTAGCATTTATCAGCTGTCTATTTTTTGCGTATTTAATAACATAAGTCATTAAAAATATCTTTCATAATTTTTCATTTTATTTGTTCAGACCAAAAATAGAATATGACATCACACCGGTTTGGATAATTTAGATATTATGAATTCATTTTTATTAATCGATCAATTACTGCCTCACTTTACAAATTAAACAATAATCTAAATCTCTAGACTGATCATTTATATATAAATTTTAAAACCAAAAATCAATTCATTATCTGAAATTTATATCTATCTCCAAAACAAATCTCGTTCTGTTAAGTTGGTTTTAAAAAAATATTTAATTTAATTTAATAGGGCTTGGTAATAAATGCTCTTGAGGTGAGTTATTCAGGAAAATGGCGCTGTACAAATTAACCTAATTAAAATTATTATTATAAGCAAGTTACATCTATACATTATATAAGATTAATCGAAAATGTTCTATAAAAAGCACGATTTTTAGCGAATTATAAAATCTTTGAACAATAATGAAACAATGGTAGCGAGCTGCCAAAACTAGTCAAACTAAAAATATATATATACATTTCAGTTGAACTAAAAATATATATATACAGGCTCAGGTAGACTAAAGTGTACACAGAGGTCTATGGAAAGACAGATACTTGGTGTGAGCTTGCATGACCGCATAAGAAATGAAGAAATCAGACGCCGCACTAGGGTTGCTGACGTCATGGACCGAGTGGCAAAATTGAAATGGCAATGAGCTGGACACTTGGCTAGACAGGGTGGCAACAGATGGGCACCCAGGATACTCAGTTGGAGACCATGAAAAATAAACGAACTGTCGGAAGGCCACCGATGAGATGGACCGATGATATTATCAAAAGGGTTGGAAAATCTTGGATACAAAAGGGGCAGGATAGAGACGAGTGGAAGAAATTGGAAGAGGCCTATATCCAGCAGTGGAGGGAAGAAGGCTAGCAAAGAAGAAGAAGAAAACATTTAAGTTAATTTATAGTTTTGGCAGAATAGCTATGATAATTTGACATTATTAACTGTTTGATTTGGAACACTGTTGAAATATTTATTTATTTAGTTTCGTCAACCAATGTTCGCATCATCAGGTGTTACCAACAGTTTTGATTATAACAGTTTATTGTAACCCATGATGTTGGCAAAATTGGTTGGCGAATCAGCCGCGGGGGACAAATTCATAGAAATCAAATTATAAAATTGTGATATTATAACAATGTTTGAGAATAAAAATGTTTTTTTAAATATTTTTTTTTATCTTTAGCCATCAATCAATAAAACATTTATATTTTCTTCTATTAGCTATACTTTGTGTTGTTATTGTTTCATTTCTCTTTTTTCTATACACTTTGTTTACATAACACTTATATTAAAAAAATAATATTATATTGACATGTTTTGGACAACCAGTACTTTTTAAGTAATACATTCATACGAGTATGTGAATATTCAAAATAATTTCAAAATATTCTCATCTTCTGACAGTCCCATTTTCACCGCATTTACACTACTTTCATAATTTTTTTACGAGTTCTATACTAAACTTACATACATATATGCGACCTTCGAGGCCGAGTGCCAAGTGCTTTGACTACCATACCGAAGGTCCCGGGTTCGATTTCCGGCAATGGTAGTGTGATTGTCACAATATCTTTGGTCTAGTGAAGAATTCATGTGACAATAAAATGGCGATAGAATAGCTACTTATTACATGTCACGAGAATCAATATGATATAGCTACACCGTTAACATCGTGGCTTAAAAGTCCAGAAAGAATCCAGTATAAACTCTGCTGGACAGTCTTCAAAGCGCTACATGGAATGGCACCAAGTTATTTATCCGAACTCTGTATAACGGACAGCCTAAATACAAGGAAATCCACACTTCGTTCGGCGAACTCCTCGGCAATAGGAAGATTAGTTGAGCCGAAACGTTGCCCCAGTACGAATTTCGGGGATCGAGCGTTCGCGGTAGCCGGTCCATCAGCTTGGAAAAATCTCTTCACACCTTAGATGCATAAATGATCCGACAGATTTCAGATCTAAACTGAAAACCCATCTTTTTCATATTTCATACCCAATTTAAACATTTATACTTTGTTCTACTTTACTTTTTAACCGATCGCAAAAATCAGATGCAGCGTTCACATTTAGATTTAAAACACGTCTTAATGCGCCCTTGAGGTGATTACATCACAAAAGCGGCGCTTTAAAAGTTAGCATATTATTATTATTATTATCGATTTGGCTCACACTGGAATGATATAAAGAGCGATTCAATATAATAATAATGATGGGTACAGGAACACTATTGTGCAAATATTATATACAAGTACATTTGGTATTATGCAACATGAAGATGATAAAATCAGATTTTTTTAGCTTTCCTTTACGTATAAGTAAGTATTTATTTATTACAGCACCGCCATTCTGCAGAGCCTATATCTTCGGCACAAACCTTCAAGCTATGATTTATGTCTTTGATATCTTCTGATCACGTGGCGCACTTTCATATGTTGAGGGTGCCGTTTCATAATATCATATGTGTCATTTTTTAGCAATATCTCTGAATTTCTTTTTCAGGGTATCGCATGCATTTGCAATTGGAGAATGCGGGCAATGGACTGTGCAAGTCCCGAAAATTTCAGGAGAAGCCCAATTGTCATAGTTAGCTGTCACGGCACTGATGATGATGATAATGAATAAAAATTTATATCTTCTTCTTCTTTCGGTGCCGTGTCAGGTCCCCGCAACGTTGGCGATCACTACAGCAAAGGCATCTCTATCCTGTGCCATTTGGAACAGGTTCTGAACTCTTGTTATTCCCGTCCACTCTTTTTCGCCATAGTGATTCCTGGGAAAAGGTTACCAGAGTGGTTTCCCGTTGCCTTCTCTGGTGGATTTTTCTGTCGGGGTTACCTTCCCTTAGCTGGTTGGATCTGGTTTGGAGGCGCCAGAAACTCGCCTTTCATCCCCTCGTTATCTGCTGTGATCACACGGTTATAAGTGTGATCCCATTGCCCGGGGTTCGCGACAGGGACGCTAACGAGTTGGACTAGTCAGTAGTGTTGCCGGTGGAATGCATATTTTCCGTGCTAGAGAGTGTTGGTCTTTTTGTCCCGGATAGATATGACAGCGACAGCACAGATTGTTTTACCTACCGGCAACCAGAACCAACCGCCTCTGGTAACACCGGTGGGTAGAGCAATTATTCTGCTGAATGCGGTCTCCTCGGAGATCAACGTCTTTTATATTAGTGGAGGTACGTTCAGGAGATAAATACTCTTGACTTTTCAAAGTACCTTGTCTTCCTAATGTCGAACCATCTCTAATGCGTTTCTGGTATTATGTTGTATTTTTATAATATTTTACCTGTACTCAATAGGATGCCCTAAACATTTTGCTGTTTTTAATGTCTTTTGTAATGTGGGCGCCCAATTCCACGCTTTGGCCACCAGCACAGCAGCCGCCTTGTCCACTTTTCATCTGGATCGCGAGCGACATGTCCCGCCCATCGCCATTTGAGAGTTGCGGCCATCTTGATAACATCGGAAACCTTTGTCCTGACTCTTATGTCCGCATTTCTGATTCTGTCCGGTAAACTGATACCCAACATGGCTTCATTGCTCTCTGATTGACTCTTAGCTTGTTGGCACTTTTTTGTGACATTGTGACTTGCTTGTTGTGACTTGCTCGCTTGTGACATTGTGACTTGCTCACAGCTTGTTGTTATTTATTTTAGGAGCAGAAAATTGATATTCATCTTCAAATGCAAGATTCAAAGTATCGATCGATCCGTCCACTTATCAAGTTATGGAATGGCGCCACTAGTGCGATACAGAGCAACTCTAGTTCATTTATCATTTACCGTTCAGAGAGTGCCGTCAATAATCTGCGGGTTATCGTTTCCATCATAAACCGATAAATCATGTATATAAAACCATCCATCTTTGTTGTTTTGAGTAATTTAGAAGTCGACTAATATGGAGTTTTTATTACCGGCAGTATAAACTTTACGTTTACGATTATTTACTGACGATTTCTGCTACTTATCGGAAAAATTTTATTACTCCAAAAACGTTTCTTCCCGGACTCGAATATTATTTACTCATCGATACGGTCGACACTATCAATCATTGAAAAAAACGGTGTCATAAATCATGCATCATATCAGTTCTAAACTGCGATATTACATATTCTGATATTTACGATTTTGTCGAGGAAACGTTTAATTCTAAGAAAGGAAGCGATTTATTGATATCATCGAATACATTTTTGTTTATGTTCTTATTTATCTCATGCAAGATCGCAGATTTAATCACTACTGCGACTAATATTAAAACTCGTTAATTTTCTATAAGCATTTCGCTATTAGCAAGTCCAAAAACAAATTTACAAACAAACGCAGAGATCTATTAAGAATGACGATTCATAACAAGATAGTTCACGTAAAATTATATAAATTAATATGTGTGATCAGGCAAATAAACAAGGCTGCAGTCATTTCGGGATGCTTGAAGAATTCAATTTAGAAAAACCCTGTCATGAAGATCAGCAGCAAAGTGAGAATCTATAAGACTTGTGTGCGACCTATCATGACATATGGGATCGAGTGCAACACAATCACAAAAAACGCGCTCAGAGTGTCAGAAATGAAGACGCTCAGATATATATCTGGCAAGTCACTGCAAGGGAGGATAAGGAATACACGGATAACGGAGATATGCGAGGTCGAGGATGTCGTTAGGTGGGGAAGGCAAAGGAGAAGATATTGGTATGCACACGTTAGGAGAATGGATCCATCCAGATTACCCTTCATTGTGTTGCACGGCCAGCCCCAAGCTAGACGACCCCCAGGCAGACCACCAAAGAGATGGATCGAAAGATAGGAGTCGACTACGCAGGAGGCCAATTCCTCTTAAGAAACAGGCCACTAGGCCTACACTAAGAATAAGAAGAAGAAGAAGAACATGTGTAAGAAAAAAAAAAGATTTATTCGACTGTTATTAATGGGTAAAGTAGACGGACGTCGGAGAGTTGGTAAAAGGCAGTTGTCCTGACTGCGGAACATGAAATATTGGACAGGAATGATCAGAGTCTAGAACCTGTTCCAAGTGGCGCAGGATAGAGATGCTTTTGCTGCAGTGATCGTCAACGTTGGAAAGCCTTGATACGGCACCGGAATAAGAAGATGAAGAATAAAAGAAAATACGTTCAGAAGGCAAATAGTAACTTTAGAGAGTAACTTGTCTTCGTATAGCCGTAATTTCTTATGGGTTACTTTACCTGTTCTAAAATACATATATTTAAAATATTGAATGTCGGCCACGTGAGGAGTCAGAGAAATCGACGCGCATGCATGACACAATGTATGAATGTTGAGGAATCGAGAGAAACATGCCAGGAAAGAAAAGTGTGACAGTCCATTCTTTCTGCCTACTGGGTTTACCTTATCCTTCGGGGAGACGGCGTGATTGTTAGTTAGTTATAATAGTTATATTTAAAATATCTAACTCACTTACCACCACGTAATCTCCCCGGAGGGGTAGGCAAAAATAATGGACCACCACATTGTTCTTTCCTGACATACATATTTTTTGCTTCCTCTACATTCATATATCCTGTCATGCACGTACGTCCATTTCTTCGCTTTCTCAATTTGCCGATATGTAATATTTGATTGATTTGACCGTGCCATTACTTAAACTATAAATAAGTATGTAATGACTTTTAAAAATAATACACTGATTTGATTCGGGTTATTGGCAAATAAACAGATAGAAACTATTTGAAGGCGTATTGCTGTAATACATTGCAATATCTTTAGAAGTTACCCATTTGTAAAAGCACTTGTGGTGTATCATCATCAGCCGTCTGTCATACACTGCTGAATGTAGCACTCTCCCAAAGCACGCCACCTCCCTCTATCCATTGCCGCTTCCATCCATCCATGTCCAGCAATCCTCTTTAGATCGTCGGTCCAGCGGGCAGAGGGACGTCCAAATCTGCGGAATCCTGTACACGGTCTCCACGCCAGAACGCATTTCCCCCATCGGCCGTCGGTTCTCCGACAGACATGGCCAGCCCATCGCCACTTCAGCCTACCCATCCTCAGAGCCACCTCAGTCACCTTGGTTTGTTGTTGAATAAATTCGTTACTAAATATGTCCCTCAAGGTTATTCCAAGCATGGCTCTTTCCATGGCGCGTTGGGCGACCTTGAATCTCTGTGTGATTAAATAAAAAAAAGTGTGTAGTTTACATAAAAATAACTCCTGAAAATATTCGTTTTCTTTAATATTAAGAACAGAAAAAGTCCTATTATTGGATTCTTCTAGATAGTTATCAAATGAGAATTTTGTGTTATAAAAAAAATATTGCATCTGGATTAGTAGTCGCACGACTAGGTACGGTTTTTAATAAGCTCCGTCCCGCGACAACACGGGTGGAAGTGGTTAGACTTTCTATAGAATCCTTCACTTTGAAGTGTTTATTTAGCGACAACATGCACTGAAAGCAAACACAATATAAGGGCTGGCTTGTTCAATACGAACCCCTTTACAAAAACGGGTGTCACGGTTTGAAAAGTGTTGTGGGTGCGGTGTAAAAAGGAAACATAGTTTAAACACTGATTACAAATGTATCTTCTCCTTCTTCTTCTTCCGTTCTGTTCTCCAAAGAGTCCTCCTGTGAGGTATGTTTTAGTAAGTTGCTTTCGTAGCAACCAAGGACGCAAGCACATGCTCCGTAAAATGAAGGAGCTTTTATAAATCATTGTATTCCACAACACTTTATTATAATACATTCTTTGCAAGCATGTTTTGGGTGGTTCTCATCCTTCTTTGGTGTTAATATTTTAAAATTAAACCATCCGAATTATATGTGTGAATAATGTAATAAAGATTTGTTAAAATAAAATGTTTCCCAAAAGTTATTCAAATATGAATATTAATTGTGTATTTTTCATTGTGATTGTCATATTATATTTCACTTTGCATTGTAGATTCACATTAAATTAGTTTTTGAAGAACACTGTGTTTTTAAACACTTTATTACACTTTTCACACCTACTAGAAAATATAATATTTTTTGAACAACGAGATTTCATAGATTTATTCTGAACGTATTCTTCTTCTTCTTATTCTTTCTTCGTTTCTTCAATACTGAAGGTCTAGATCTATGGAAACCCGTGCCCGTGTCCGTGGCTAAAACAAACGCCTCCAATCTTCTCTGTTCTCCGCCGCCCGAACTGCCGAGTAAACGTTTTTCCCCGGTCATCTCTTTAATCTGGTCACACCACAGCGCAGGCGATCTGCCTCTACTTCTTTTGCTTGGAACACTTCTTGTGACAATACTTTTCCAGGTTACCAAGCTCTCTCGTGGTAATGTGACCAAAGAAACTCAGCACTCGCCGACTGCATGTTAAATAATACGTAGAATTTTCGAATACAAATAATAAACAACACAAAGTATGGCAAATATACAACAACAACAACATCCACGCCGTTTCCTCGCAGGGATAGGCGGAGAGAATGGACCGCCACACTACTCTATCCTGACATACTTATCTAGATTCCTCCGCATTCATATAGCGAGTCATACACGCAAGTCGATTCTTCCGGTTTCTGACATGACCAACCTTTAAAATTTGATTAATTTGGTCATGCCATGTTTTCCTCGGTCTACCTCGACTCCGTACTCCATTTACATCGTTAACGTATACTTTTTTATTCAAGAAAAAAATGTATCTGATTATTTATTAAAAAGCACGTGAAAATAACTGAGCTTTTGGCACTAAGCCATCGAATTTGTCATTCTGTAGCGACTGACAGCACACAGAGACACAGAGTGCAGCTTATTTCACGGCTTAGGTGAGCATCACAAATGGGGCTTAAAAATGCTTTGAAAAAGAGACACTAATCCTCTTTCATAGTGCATTCGTATGGGGTTGCGACCCCTCCGTATCGGCTTCATTGTGCAATAATCTCATCGCTTGTGTCCCCGTGTGGTGGCGCAGTGTTATTATCCAGCACTATTACAAGAACGCGGACCGGTTTTCAATTTAAAAGGTCACCTGGCATAGCTCCCATCTTATGCTATTATAGCCATTTAAATATACAATATCCACGGTTTAGATACCTAAAACTCTTCGAAATTTGTTCTCAAGAAAAAAACACATTGAAAATGAAAGGTTAATTTAAGTAAATAGTTATTATTCCTAATTTATTGTTTCTTGAACAATGATGTAAATCTCCATATTACATAATTAATACGAATGAAAACGTCAGTTTTCTAGAAGTTTTATTATATTTTATGGAAATGACATGTTTTGCCCTTCTAGGCATTATTAATTGCATTTGATAACGCCTTAGAAGGGCGAAACATGTCATTCCCATAAAATATAATATCTTTTAGAAAACTGACGTTTTCAATCGTATTAATTAGTTATTATTACTGTTTTTAAATATTCTTTTTTGTTTGTCTTTTTCTTTTTTTATATACTTTGTATGTACAACACTATAAATAGTGGTGTACATACAAAGTATATAAAAAAATAAAGAGACAAATATAACATCTACAACACAAAGTATGGCAAACATAATAGAAATTCTTTTTTGTATTTTCTCATATTATCCTTTTTTTTTAAATAAATACGAATGAATAGGTCTGTTTTCTAGAAGTTCTATTTCATCTTATGGGAATGACCTGTTTTGTCTGTCAATGGCATCAAATATCTCAAACATACTACTGTATAATAAAACTTCTAGAACAGATGTTTTCATTCGTATGGAGTTTAACATCATTGTTCAAGAAACAATAAATCCTATTTTTTATAAACTTAATATTTTAAAATTATTTTGTTAAATCCTTTTTCACATCATTAGCGCGAGCCAAATCGACGTTAATGATATAGCTATCATATTGATTCTCGTGAAATGTGATAGATATCTATTCTAAATTAAGGCGTTAATACTGTGGAAATTCATATTGACGATTTTTTTTATCAATAAAACACACAATTTTTCCATTCTTAAATCTATTTCCCGATGATGAAAGTGTAACCTAGTAGAAAACATGTTAAGTGTAACTCTACATGAGACTGGAAAGGGTAAATATGGCAGAAAAGAACAGCGTTGCGGTCCATTCTCTCTGCCTACCCTTATGGAGAGACGGCTAGATTAGGTAGTTTTTTTAGTAAGTACTTTTGTTTAGTAAATGATGTCGTACGATGAAACATGCATAATATATTCGAATTTAAATGTTTCGATAATGTTTGTTCGATATTCGAAGCAAGTAGATGGTCGGATTAAAATGGATTCTTATTTAAATTTAATATCGGTCCCCCTAAGCGTAGCAGTCATAATATAATCAATCGACATATCTCTTATCGCGATTCCGCTGTCGTATCGAGTGATTTATGGGCTACTTATCGCGGCAAATCTTTATTGCCTACTACACCTTCCACCTCCACATCCCACATCCACACTATGGCAACCCCGCTTCGGTTCTAGCGTGATTCTTCGCCGGCAATTCGCCGTCGGCAATTCTTCGCCCGCAATTCTCCGCCGGAAGTAAAATGTTCTCTACTTGTTAAAAGCATGGTTAGAATTTAATGTAATTTTTATATCACGTTTAAAACAAAGTAAAAGTTTACACCAAGAACAGTTATCACTTTAATTTAAAAAAAAAATTATACCATTATATAACAAATATCATATCACTTTATATTATTATACTAAATTCTATATAATATTAGGTTGTGCAGAAGCCATTTTTAATTTTTATTTTATAATATTCGTTAACGGTCAAATTAAGGCGAAATATAACACTCCCATAAAAAAAAGGGAATTAACATCAAATATTTAAAAGGAAAAGCATAGCTTAAGAACAATTATATTATAGTATCGAATATTATCAAAAAATCATAACTATTTTCGTTTCGCATTTTGATTTAAAAAAAAAATACAAAATAGAGAGACAGAGCACATTCTACCTTTTTGCTAATGCTCGTGATTTCCAAACGAAATTTTGGTATTTTGTTTAATGTGTACATAAAAGTATTCACGAATTTCTTATGAATGCATAATTCTAGGTTATGTATAATTCTAGGTTTGTGATAGATAATTTTGGGTAGTTTATATCTTTCTCCCGATGATGAAGGTGTAAGCCTTTGAATCATGTTGAGAAAAATTAACTCAAAAGTGAAAAACATTTTTGAATTTAAAAAAAATTCGTCATTATGGAATTCCACAGAGTTTATCCACAGAGCCTTAAGTTTATCTGAAATTTATCTAAAATTAAAAGTATTCATTTACATGTATCACTACAATATTTTTTTATGAGTGATGAATTAAGTTGTCGAAGAATTACATCTTTCGAAGAATGCGAAGATTTGCTTGCGAAAGTTTTTTCACCACAGATACAATATACCTCCCGTTTGATACAGCTGCTACTGTAGACCCTGTATTGATCATATCGTATTTCTTTATTGGCTTACCACTGGCGATTTTCCACTATTTATGACTGCATACATAATAAAATACTGTTTGACTTATGTTGCAACTAAGTTCAGCTGCGGGCGTATTCTTCAATAAATTTTATTTATCGATTTAGTAGATAGGTGTTGAGAATATAAAATTGTTTAGTCATGCCTATACGGAGTGGGACTATCAAATGCGTCATATTCGACCATCTTCCAAAACGTATAAAAAATACAAAAACATATGTATATTAACGAATATTCTTATGAATTAAAACGAAGTGCGATATGTTTCGAAGGTTTAACACCATCATCATTGTAAGAACGATATAAAATCTGTATTCGAAGGAGTTTATGACTCTTTTTTACTATTGATGAATTAACTAACCACCAGGTGATATTTCTGAAAGGAAAATAAGAGAAGATTGATTGTCTGAGTTTTTATGTTTTATTTATTTTATTTTTTCATTTTTTATTTTAGGGTAACAAACAGCGAATAAGTATATATATACAAATATACAAAGAAGTACTTAAATAAGGCCAATTACATGTTACCACAAATATAAATGAATTAACAGAGTTATCATTATAGACGAGAAACGAGATTTAACTAAACTAAAATCAAAATAAAGCTAAGGTAATAGTATAAAAATTAACAAAAAGATAATGATAATAATACAAATAAAGGAATATAACATTATATCACTATATACTCGTACACCGAAAAGTTGCTGCAACTATTTTTTAAAAATCATAAGCGTTTAGGTGAAAAACATCGATTGCATTAAAATAATTGTTGTAAGTGTCGCATATCCGGTACATTGCCGCGTTTTGAGCGTAATTGGTGCGATAGGCAGGAAGGTGGAATACTTGGCTCGCGGTGTGTCTTGTACGAAACATAGGGATACTAATCCCCTTCATACTTCTAAAGTTTCGGTTTAGTTTTCTTCGGCCTTCAACGGTTTACGTTTAAATTTATTTTAGGTAAATACAAATTTTAACCTATATTTTTATCACTGATACGTCTTTTTTCTGGAATCTTTATTATGCTTTATGGGAATACCATATTTCGCCTGTCTAATTCGTTTTCCAATGCCATTTGATAATGGCTTAGACAGGCGAAACATGTCATTCCCATAAATTATAATAAATTATTATTATTATTATGATGATTTGTATTTTAAGTGCGCCGTTTTGTAAAATCAATTACTCCAAGGGCGCACTAGGAAATGACTGACCGAACAGTGCAGTCTTCAGATGTTTCTTAAATTTAACGTCACTATCCTCATACTTAAGCTTCTAGAAAACAGACAGATTCATTCCTATTAATTATTTAATGTAGAGATTTATATAATTGTTTAAGAAACTATAAACTTATTTCTATCACATTTTCTTCTATTTGCTCAATATATTGTAGTATTTTTGTTTATTTGTACTGTATAATTATACTTATTCTTTCAGACTGCTTTTGGCAGATTCTTTCTTAGCTTTCGTATATAATGACTGATAATAAAACTACATGATGTATTTACCCTTTTTGTACTCTAGGGCTCGAAAAATATTACAATAGTATTTTCGATGCTGCACCTGAATATCTCGTATGTTATTTATTGTTTTTTGAAAGATAAAAATATTATTATTCTTTAGCCTGTGGTTGCCTACCCTTGAAAATATGCCTTCTCCATTTGCTTCCGAGTTGTTTTTTTCTAGGTTATCTGTTTTCATTTTCTTCTAGCGTACTGGTGAATGCCATCCCTCTAACTAGTCGGTGGTCAACTGATACTTTTTCTGTGTTTTCTTTCTTCTCTGCTACCCTTTTGTCCTCCTATGACCTGTTAGTTAAGTCCGAATTCTGACATTTTTCGAAACAGTGGCTTAGAACAGAGGTTCCCAATCTTTTTCGGTTTACGGCTCCCTTGAAATATCAGATTTTCCCGCGGCTCCCTTAATACATCAGATTTTTTTCAAAATTAGAAAACTTACCTTTTTAAAAGCTATTACTCATTTAACAGCGAAAAATTAAAAACGGATTCTATTTTCCTTAGGCTAATATAAAATATGTAATTTCAACTGTTTCAGTAATACCCATATTGAAACTGGACAACCACCATGGTCTTGGTTGCAGCGGCTGGTCGTGGTGTAAATGCATTCAATAAGTGATCGACACGCAGTTGAAATGCACTTTAATGTGGTTGAGTTAGTTTTAAAGTAAATTATTTTATATAAATATAAAATTTAAAAAAATTAAAAATTAAATTAAGTAAATTATTTTATATAAATATAAAATTGTTTACTCTAATGGCTACTTTACTGGCTCACACTTTGGGAATCACTGGTTTAGAAGATTTCAAGATTTTTGCAAGGCGAAACACGTGACTCCCATATATTTCAATAAATGTTCCAGAAAACTGACATTCGCCAACATTTAATACCATACTACGAATAATATTTAATGTTTAATCTATCTTACCTTTGCAAGTTATTTAATTTGATGATACAGTCGAAGCAACAGTTTCCATTCACGTGATTTTGTTCCATTTTTAATATTGGAAAAACTCTTATTGGTGTCATATCAATAAAGTTTACGAGACATTGTTTTCAGGAATTTCTTTTTGCCATAAATAATAAGCATTAAGATAAAATTTTCACAGTAGTAGGAAAATAAATATTACATTGATATCTTTATAGATTCCATCGTAAAGAACGCACAATTAATATAATATATGACGCTCTAAGTACCCAGATACGAATCCAATTGTGTGGATAATTAAATATCGACTGATTATTTAAAAAAAAAACGAGAACAATAAATTATACGACTCGATTTAATTCCATTAAGATCATATGCATAGATTTGAGAGATTGTAAACGACGCAATAACTGTCTTTTGTGTAATAAATTAGACGATATTACTCTTTCTGCGAACATGCATTGTTTTTAAGATAATCAGGCAATATTAAAACATTAAAATTATTATATCCTCATTTTCATTATTCTTCTTCTACTTCTCATTTACGTAGTTCTTGAGATCTGTTTAGACAGGAGATCAAATTTGGTCCTTTGCTAAAGACGTCCAGCTTTCTCAGTGGTCGACGGCTCTCTGTGGTCTAGTACATCATGATCTTAGTAATCTTCGCTCGTAATTATTCCTTGTGGTTCTTTCAGAATCAACATCTCTGCTTACTCCTTCTCATGATCTGCGAATCACTTCGTTGGGTAAGCTATCTCTACGATAAGTCCCAGTGTTTTCATTACTGCCGTTTTTAGGAGATGTTTCGTTCTGATAGTATATTTTTATTATTGATTTTAGCTATAATCATTGAATTTTTCTTAAAAATTTGTTAAATAATTTTCAGGTACTTGATGGATCAACACGTCTTTAGAATAAGAAGAGAATACATTCAAATCTTCGTCATTTTGGTAAGTAGGTATACATATTTGTCTTCCTGACGGGGATCTTTGATAACAACTTTTTGGATTGTTTTTACTTTCAATTTTCACAATCATTTAGCATCTAACGACGCTAGTGGGAAGAACAATCAAAGTATAATATTATCCAATAAATATTTTGGAGACCGATATTATATAAAATATACGACCCATAAATGTGAGTTGTTGGTTTATATATATAAAAAAAAAACATTTTAGACAATGATTCAACTGGTGATAAGATTAATATTATAGCTGCAATATTTTTTTACATTATAACACAACGCTTTTTTTTAAATATAAATAAAAATTAAATCTAACATTAAAACAAACATACGAGTATTTCGGGACATAGAAGATCTTTATTGGTGTAGTTAAATATTATATAATATATACAAAATAAACATACACGTATACACAAATTTATCATGAATTTTGTCAGTTTTGACGGATGTTTATTTATTGTTCAATTATGAATCCGCAACGCTAACTAATTATTTAGAGGAATATAAATAGCCATTAGAGCTGAACCTCTGTGTGATATTTTCTTTTGCGTATTGTAGACTCATTTGATTGTATCATTTTCTTCTGCATCAGTAATAGTGTAAAAGAAATCAAAGCAGAATCTAATTTAATATATCAAATATAGTAAGTAAAGAAGTTTAGTCCATTATTTTGGCCGAAACACTATGATACTTCAACATTATTACTGTTAAAATTTCAAACACTGTTATAATATCACATTTTTTTTTAATTCACTGAGAGTGTCGCGACAGCTGTTTCTCCAACCGATGTTGGCATCATCAGGTGTTACAATAAACTGAGTTTAACTACTAAACGAACTAAAGTTTATTGTAACACCTGATGATGCCAACATCGGTTGGCGAAACAGCTGTCGCGACATTCTCAGTGAATTAAAAAAAAAGTGATATTATAACAGTGTTTGAAATTTTAACAG
Source organism: Lepidostoma basale (assembly GCA_022606425.2). Lineage (NCBI taxonomy): Eukaryota > Metazoa > Arthropoda > Insecta > Trichoptera > Lepidostomatidae > Lepidostoma > Lepidostoma basale. The sequence goes on from JAHDVF020001575.1 coordinate 984,066, forward strand.
CAATAAAGAAGTTTATATTATTATATATGTTTGTGTTTGTTTATTGATTATTCTTGTTTTGAGGATTAAAATATATAATATTTGTTAATTTTAAGGTGATAAAATACATTACCTTTCCTTCAAATGTATTTCTGCATTGGCTGGTTATTGAACTTATCATATCTAAATGTGTATTGTAATATTTTTTTATAAAATGGTATATCTATTTTATCATGTCTGAAACATCTTATGCATTCAAAGTATCGCGTATTAAAACCACGTGCTTTTTTGGCCAATACTGCACAATTAACTGTTAAATTTACAATACTGTTAAAATATCACAATTTTATTATTATAAACTTTTTGAGAATGTCGGGCAACCTTCGAAGTTGGCATCATCCGGTGTTATTGCTATAATTTTACAATAATATATTATGCATAAACAATATTTAAAATTAATCTATCTACTTTAAAAAAATGCATTTTATACAGCGCCCTTGTGATTCATAAAAATGGCGCTCTATAAATCATCCAATTACATGCCAGACGGTCTGATTTGACAGTTTTTAACCTTTAACGAAATTACGAGAATGTTGTTTGCAGATATATTCAATCCAAAACACAACTAAATACTTAGTTTATGTTAAATCATGTACAAATGTAATGCCGTTTGGCTAGCTTCTTACAATTTCAATGCCTATAATATATTCATATCACCATTTTACTGTCACGTGAATTCTATATCAGACCAAAAACAGCGTGACATACAGCTGTCGCTGGGAATCGAACCCGGGACCTTCGGTGTGGCAGTCATAGCTCTTACCACTCTGATTATATTTAATCGATAATATTTAACACAGGTAATTGAATGCGTTTTTTTACTGTTTATGTATATAAAAAGTTTATATTGTTAAGAGGTCTCCCTGGTGGATACCGACTTTTTGCTATGCAGAGCAATGTACGAAACGTATGCAAATATATTAAAAAAATGGAATTCATTCTCTAGACATGTTAGTATCAGTATCATCGAAGTTGTCGCTCCTATCTGATCACATCTTGAACTTCCAAAACGATGGAGAGATACCTGGAGTTCAGTATCACAGGAGAAGAATTCTGTAGTAGCAGAAAGTTAAGTCTTCAGTCTACAGAAGTTGTAGAAGAAGAATATGAAAAAATGTTTACGGTTCATTCGTTTTAAGTTATTTCATTAAGAATCTATTGTGTTGTGAAACCAGTCTGCCTTTACTTTCGTTAATGGAAATCACAAAATATTTATTGAAGAAATAAAAAATAATAAAAACTCCACACGATATTCAAAGGGTTGTAAACAAAGGAATGAAAGTCGTCTCAAAGAGATCAGTGGGGTGTGTTAAATTCCCTTATTTATGCATAAGCCGGTTCAATGATTCCATCTTGGTGTGTTGTGTTGTGTTATGTATGCATATTAAAAAATCCAGTTATATTGTGTGGAAGAAATCCGTTTTGGAAGATCAATTAAGCATGCGAAATAGTTCACTGATTAATGCATTCGTAAATTGCTTTTAAATTCGTGTAATGGATTCTTAACCTTTTCGAAGGTACATATACAATATTTTTTTAAATCTACTTCTTGGTCTTTGCCATTTCTAACATTAAGTTATTAAGGATGTTACGCATCTCCTGGACTGACATGGTCAGCAACACAAACGTTCTCCATTCAGCCAGAGTTGACAGAGAGTTGCTGAGCAGCAATTTCTCTGGACTTCTTCCGCAAAGCGTCAACATCTTATCGATCATTCCTCAATTTCAACAGCTGACAATGATGTCGTTCCCAAAAACTCAACAAAGCTTCTTGGTTTTAATTGTATCTCAATAGAGACGAAGACGTAAACTGGAAACTGAGCATGGATGATTAAGGTGTTTACAGGACTTATGACCTGTCATTGGTTGGGTTAAGCGCACGCTTTATGTAATTACAACATTCCCCATTCCACCTTTGTTATTTGTGATCATGCATGACAAATTTTTGGAAGATGTATATATACTTCAAAATCCATATTTATCTTCACTCGGCAGTTTCAGTCAGCCATCTATGTAGATTTGGTTGCACTAGTGAATTTTTTTCAAGAATTAACCTATACAACCGACCCACTAACGCCATCTATGGAGAATGATTTTCGGCATTTAGCAAACTACCTTATTAACACAATGTGAAGGCTGTCGACCAACATATTGTTAGAAGCCGCTAGGAGTATTATTCCCTTCTATATGCCAAAGAATTTTGACCAGAATATTTGAAGACCAAATATTTGTGTGTTTATCTTGACGCAAATCTGTCTCTAAAATCCCAAATTAATAACACGATTAGCGCTATTTTCTTCCACCTAAGACGATTAAAATCCGTCAAAAGGAGTATTCCCCATGACACTTTCAAAACTCTTGAAAATTCCTTCGTTGTGTCACGACTTGATTATTGTAATGGAATTTATGCAAACATTCCAAAACAACAAATAAACAAACTTCAATCTGCGTTCAATGCAGCAGCAAGGCTCATTAAAGGTATTCCAAAAAGTCACATATAACACAACATCTCAAAGAACTTCACTGGCTTAAAAGTCCAGAAAGAATCCAGAATAAACTCTGCTGGACAGTCTTCAAAGCGCTACATGAAATGGCGCCAAGTTATATATCTGAACTCTGTATAACGGACAGCCTAAATTCACGGAAATCCACACTTCGCTCGGCAAACTCCTCAGCAATAGGAAGATTAGTTGAGCCGAAGCGTTGCCCCAGTACAAATTTCGGGGATCGAGCGTTCGCGGTAGCCGGTCCATCAGCTTGGAACAATCTCCCTTCACACCTTAGATGCATAAATGATCCGACAGATTTCAGATCTAAATTGAAAACCCATCTTTTTCATATTTCATACCCAATTTAAACATTTATACTTTGTTCTACTATACTTTTAAACCGATCGTTTTTTAAGCGGTCAAATTTAGATTTTTAGATTTAAAACACGTCTTAATGCGCCCTTGAGGTGATTACATCACAAAAACGGCGCTTTAAAAGTTAGCATATTATTAATATTATTATTATCAAAGTTCGTAAGGTGTCCTACTTGGGCCATGTTCTAAGAGGCGAAAAGTACGCACTGTTACATCTAATCTTGGAGGGTAAGATTGAGGGTCGATGAGGTGTTGGGAGAAGGCGGGTTTCCTGTCAGAGGAACATCCAAGAGTGGACGGGGCTGAGGACCATGGGGGAGCTGTTCCGAGCTGCCCAGGACAGGGGGGCCTTCTCAAGGGTGATAGGAGTTGGGGAGTTGAGGAGTTGTCAGGTCTCCCCAACAACGTTGGGGAGACCTGACAAGACACGGAAAGAAGAAGAACATTGAGTGGGATCGGCCCTCCAATTATGATTTCTCCAGGATGCTCTGTCTTTGGTCTGCTCTCTGTTGAGTTCACATATCTTGCGAGTGACCTTGATGATGTTGCTATAGGGCGTGCTCTACCCCTCTGGGCCGTTGAGTCGAAGGGCAGATTTTACAATGTTACCATCTTCTCGACACATGACGTGGCCAAACCATTACAATCTTTCAACTTTATTTATTATATGGGCGACCTTAAAACTGCACCGGATATGCTCGTTGCGTTGGATATGACTTTATCCAATCTGGTTATGCCTCTATTCTATCTGAGTATTCTCATTTCGGTCACGTGGAGCTTTTGCTTGTGAGCCATTCTAAGATCTCAACACTTTACCGTAAAGTACGGTTGGTTAGCCGTCTTATAGACCTTGCCTTTCACTCTTATGGGCACCCTTGTATCGCAAAGAACTCCGCTTAGTGTGCGCCATTTGAGCCAGGTGACCTACGTCCCACATATACCTAATATCGGCTTCGGGGGCAAACATGCAGTGGCGGTACTCCCATAGAAGCCCAGAAGCCCGGCTTGCATAAGAAATTTTGAATCAAAACCTCTTCTGGCTGAATCAAAACCTCAGCTCTTGTGGCTTTTCCTATTACGTCTGATGGGAACACTGTTGGAAGATTTGGTGGGTGGTTGGTTTATACGGGGGCACGATTTCTTAGATTTGGGGGTTTTGATTCAAAATTTCTTACGCAAGCCGGGCTTCTGGGCTTCTATGGGAGTACCGCCACTGCAAATATGGAGTACGCTGGTCTACCGTAAGGGAGATCCTTCGATATACAGAGAATTAGAATTTTTATTTATTTCATTTAAACACACGTTGTTCAACTAATGATGAGATGAATGAGTACAATAAACAACTTTCTGTTTCCTATTTATGGTTTAGACTTATTGAACTATTATTCTTTGAGTTAAATCCTTCTTGACAAGTGGACTGCCATCTTTTTGTAGGTCGTCTCTGTGTTATGCTTTCTTTATGTAAACAGTCTCTTGTTGCTCTTACGCTCTCAAATCTCCCATTCTGGTCACATGTTCATTCCAGAATCTTACACAACCTCGATTTCGCATATTCTTCGGATATACGTGCTTTGTATTCTGTAACGAAGTGTTTTGCCAGCAATGCTTCTGAGTGTCTTAATTTCGTTGGCTGGAAGGAGACTTTTGGTTCTGAAAGTGTCGGCTCTAGATACTATGTAGTATTTCATTCGTATGTAGTTTTCAAAAGCGCTCATAAAACTTTGCTTTTTAAGATTAGCTTTCCAGACGAAGATCGCCCTTAAATTAAAAAATCATCATCATCATCACCGTGGAATTTCTTCTATATTCACTTTCATATTTGAATGAATATAATTATATATTGTATAACAAAACTATTTATTTTGACTGAACTCAGACATTTTTCGGTTACAAGTAACCTTTATCAATGTATACAATTTTAACAATCAAATAAAACAGGACGTTACATCTCCCCTCTCCTCAATCCTAATTATATACCTTCTACTTTTATACATAACTCGATCTCCATTTAGTATATAGGTGACTGCTCTGTTTTATTTCATTCTTAAAATTGTATACATTGTTAAAGGTTACTTGTAACCGAAACATGTCTGAGTTCAGTGAAAATTAAAAGTTTTGTAATACAAAGAATAATTCTATTTTTTCAAATAAATAAATAGAAATTATCTAAAACGGAGTTCCCCATCGTAAAAGTTTATCAAAATATTTCATTTTTCATAAGTTGGTAGAGAATCGTAAATCGAAGTTGGCTTGCTGCACCGAATGCAGTATTTTTTATTTTACTGACAATAACATGGGTATGTGCGGTGCTCGATAAAGTATTTAATAACTTTATCTCTGACACTCAAATATATGACTCAAATCTACACGGAAGCATTATCGGTATTATTACCGGCTCTAGTACTTTATGGGATTATACAGTAAATAATACTTATGTACCAATGCACATAAATGAAATGATTAAAATATGTGTCAAGAACTGTTGTTCATAACGAGATAAATGCCATTGTTCTTGTGTGTACTTTGATACAATATTTATATTTTTATTTTAGGAAATAAACCTTCAAGAAATTTTATCTTTTCACTTACATTTCGTGGTAGAAGTCCAAGAGATATAAAATGTAATAATTCTAGAATTAAATTATCAAATAAATTACTCACTTTGTTTGCCTCTTTCTTTTTCAAATCAAATCAAATCAGTTTATTAACTCAATAGACATTACAAATAGGAAAATGTTTAAGGCATCTATTAAGTACAGGTAAAATATTATAAAAATACAACAAAGTACCAGGAACGCATTAGAGATGGTTCGACATTAGGAAGACAAGATACTTTCTAAAGTCAATAGTATTTAGTATAAGTATAAGAGGAGACCGCGTTCAGCAGACTAATTGCTCTTCCCACCGGTGTCACCAGAGGCAGATTGGTTCTGGCGGCTGGTAGGTAAAACAATCTGTGCTGTCGTTGTCGGAGATATCTATCTACCTATCTATCTATCTATCTTATTATATACTTTGTATAATAAAACATTTTTAAAATTACATATTAGACATGTTTCGGACAAATAATCCTTCTTCAGTGATACATATTATAAAGGTGTACGCATACAAAAAAGAAACATCTACAACACAAAGTATGGCGAACATAGAATAAATACTCACTTTGTGGTTAGGTATTTAAAATAAGGTCCATTGTTTTGGCTGAAATACTTCAAAATTTATAACATTGTTAAGATAATAATAACAAAAATAATTAGGCTAATTTCTCGAATTGCAACCTCAAGGGAGCTTAATTTATGATATCAAATTATATTATTTTACGCGACAGATGTTTCGCCAATCGATGTGGGCATCATCAGGTATTACAAACAAGAAAATAAACAAAATGAAAGATTTAATTGTAGCTCAATAGAGACGAAGATGCAAATTGGAAACTAAATATGGTTGATCAAGGTGTTTACAGGACTTATGACCTGTCATTGGTTGGGTTAAGCGCACGCTTTATGTAATTACAACATTCCCCATTCCACCTTTCTTTATGATCATGTCTGACAAATTTTTGGAAGTATTCGTATACCAGTATACGTATACAAGTATATGTATACATTAAAAAAAATATTGTAATCATATCTGGTCTAAAGTTTGGCATATAAATAGGAGTAACATCTCCAGGCGGCTTCTAACAATGCGCTAATGGCGGGGAAGCCTTTCACATTGTGTTAAAAATATGTTTTGCTTAATGCTTAGTAAACATTAATCTCCAAAGATGGCGTTAGTATGTAGATTATATATAGATTAATCTAAGAGAATAACATATATAATCAAAGTCTTCATAGATGGCGCATTGAAACTGACATGTGAAATCTGGTGTAGGACTTAAACATATATACAACTTTCAAAATTTAAAAAAAAAATCCAATACTTATAACAAAAAGCCCAGGTTAATTAAATTATTGTATCGAATTTTAAAGGCGTTTTTATATTAGTCTTTCTTTGTTGAGTTTTATTATATTTTTACACCTGGAGGTATACTCCGAAACATATCGTGTTTTTTAATAATTTGTGGATTAAACAAAGTTATTTTCAATTTCCTAAGTATTTCACAATAGTATTAAATATGATAAGTCTCTAAATATTATATAATTATTTTTACATGTGATAGGTAGCTAATCTGTCGCCATTTTATTGTCATTAGAATTCTTCTAAATAAATGAATAATTAAACAATTATTGGTGTACGAAAACTATCTTTTTTGTCGTGGTCCAGGGGATAGAACGCTTGCCTCCTGATGCAAGGGCGTGGGTTAATACTCGAATAAGATCCGATTCCTTCTTTATTATAACGAGCTATTCTGCTCAATTTGGAGATTGCATACTAATTATAAAGAAATAATGATTTTGTAGAAATAGTAAAAAAATATACATATTTAATTATATAACATAGCACAGTTTCTTTTCTTCTCGCTTTCACAAGCTAATTATTCAAACAACATTTAACTTTTGTGAAATATTATTAATAACATAAATGTAAGATTAAAATAAATATTTAAGCCATCTGCGATATAAATATATAGTAGTTATATTTGTTTTATTATATCATATGATCAATATAACGTTTAAAGTTTATGTTACGTTTTTTTTTCATATGAAGCACTCTTTTTGTTATGAGACATTTTAAACATAAAGGCATAAAATAAATAAACACTTTATTATTTTAACTATAACGTTTTATCATTATACGAGTATATAAACGTAAATTTTGTGTTTTTTTGTTTAATTATAATATTATATTACCCCGATTAAGCTTGGGTCCAATCACTAGTTGGCATCAATTATAAAAACTATACCGTTGTTAAATACAAAGTATTTTATTATTTTAAAACTGAAAGTTTTTTATGTTTTATGTTCTAATACCGATTGTTATTGATGCAAATGAAGAATGGTACTGAAAAAAGGATGAAAGTAGAATAAATCTGGTGAGAATGAAACCTTATTTTTCTTTCTTCTTCGATGGCCCTACAGCCCATATCGAGCCTTAGCCTCCAGTATTCTTCGCCTCCAACTCCTCCTGACCCCGCTTCGACCCTCAAATCTGACACTCGTAGCAATTTCGCCCCATCTCTCCCAACTTCATCCTCCCATCGCAGCCTTGGTCGTGCCATTGGTCTTCTACCACTTGGGTGCCACTCCAGCAATCTTTTTGGGGTTCGCGATGACGGAATCCTCTGCACGTGACCGGCCTATCTCAGTCTGTTCAGTCTGACCAGGGTGGAGAGATTGGGAGCTTTGTAAATATGGTACAATTTGTCATTATGCCGCACTCTCCAGCCTTCACCGTCATTCACAGGTCCCAGAATTCTGCGCAGCACCCTTCTCTTAAAAGTATCCAGTCGCTCTGCGAATTTCGCTGTCATTGTCCACGCCTCACATCCGTAGGTCACTACTATTGAGAATGAAATCTATTAGGCAAATATTAATATGATAGAGCGCCAAATGCAGACATGATCTATGCGTCCTTTAAGGATTATATAGGTATTATACATACCACAATTGCTGATATATGTGTATTATTTTAACATGTTTGTCTATGTTATTTTTTGTATGTAAAATTTATACAGTAATTGGGTTCTAAAGACCTGTTGTACAGAAAAAAAAATTAATTGTGGTTATAAACAAAATACAGAAAGGTTTATAAAGATGGTTTTGACACACGGAATGAATGAATACATATAAATGACGAAGAAAAAATATTGATATTGCAATATTATGTAAACGTCATGCATGAAGTACGAAAAAAGTAAGAACGGAATTTTTTTAGGATCAAATCAATCAAACTTGAAATGTTGACAATGTAATGTCGGAAAAATTGACGTGCATGCATGACACGATACATTAATGTTGAAAGGCGATAGTAGTACAACAATAAATAACAATTTTGCGTAAATCCTTTCTAAATAACTACATTTTTTCGTTGATAATTGACCATTGATTTTACTGACAACAAATATATTTTTCTATAGGTATGAATAAGAAATTTAACTGAGAGCTGCCGAAACTATTCGGAGTCACAAACATTAGTGGATTTTATACATTAAAAAAAATACATTTTTATTTTTATTTTCATTATTTACAATGAATCATGAAATTACTCTTCATAACATTATGATTATTTTTTTATTAAAAACACTTTGAAACGATAAAATCCCTATATATGGAAGAAGTTAAGCTTGGAGCTGGCAAAAAAGGATGAAAGTAGGATAAATGACAGAAATGTGATCACTTAGAAGAATGTGCGGGGAAACGATATATGATAGAATGTTGAATGACGAAATAAGAAAGAAATATAAGGCAGATGATTGTATCATAAGTAAAAAAAAAGGATCCCGGAGATGGTTTGGACATATGGGATGAATGGACGAGAGAAGAATGGTTAAAATGTTGTATACAAATAGTGTGCGTGGAAAGACAAGCCGTGGAAGACCAAGGATAGCATGGCATGACCAAATTAATCAAATACTGAAAGGTGACCACATTCGAAGCCGGAAAAATCGACGAACGTGCATGTCACAATGTATGAATGTGGAGGAATCTAGAGAGGTATGTCAGAACAGAAAGGTATGGCAGTCAATCTTCTCCGCCTACCCCTCCGGGGGAAACGGCATGATGGTTAGTTAGTTAACTACTACCTAGTTCATACATCCGTTTGTAAAGTAATACTATGATATTGTAGGTGGTACATATAAAACCTACAACCACATTACACATTCCACCCTTCTCATGGCTACAACAGGGGGTTAAATATTCATTATCCTGCTTCCAATTTGAGAGGTTTTCAGTGTCATGTATTTTTACCGGCGGTTGTATGATATTGCATAAATATTATTGTGGTATGTACTAGGGTTTCCACAACACACGGGTATATTTTTATTAAAATTTCGGAAAATCGAATCTGTAATTTCAGATAATTTTTAATATATATCAAAACATCTGTTTTCTAGATTTTTGTAATGTGATATAGTAATAACATGTCTCGTCTTGCTTAGGCACTATCACTGACATTTTATGTGAATCCGCAACACAAAGTGAATGCAAATTTTAGAAGAAATCCATATTGATTTCCTTATTTTGTTTAATCATTCTAAATTCAATTAAATATTTTTTGTTCTAGCAATCATATGTACTCAAAAACTCCATATAATTGTTAAAAATAACACAATTTTAAATATGTGCGGTTTCACATTTCGTTAGTAATTTAATACAGTTTTAATCAAAACATCACCTGAAAAAAACTAAAACAAATGAAAATACTATATCGGTTTATTTGAATATATTATGATTAATAACCAAACTATTGAAATTAAAATGTTATTAATAGTTTTGAAATATCTAAGCAACCGTCACGCAACTTCCCTGGAGGAGTAGGCAGAGAGGATAAACCGCCATACTTCTCTGTCCTGACATACCTTTCTAGCTTCCTCTACTTCCATACATCGTAATATACACGCTCTAGATTTTTCCGACTTCGAATGTGGTCGCGTTTTAGTATTTGGTTAATTTGGTCATGGCATGCTTTCCTTGGTCTTTCACGCTTTCTTTTTTCACTCGCACTGCATGTATACAACATTTTAACGATTCTCCTTTCGTTCATTTATTCAATTTGTCACAGGGATCTATATTAAATTGCATCATAAGTAGAACATTGATATATTTCATTATATATCTGATAGAGGAAAAATACAAGAAGATTATTGGTCTTTTTAGTACGAAACGAAATATATCCAAGTGATTTTTAGCTTAGTTTGAGTCTTAGTCTGAGGATTATAGAAAACAAATAAAATCTTTTGAGTTAATCCAATAAAAAAATATAATCTTATAAGGTATTAAATCATTGATTGATGGGATACTTATATTGTTACTAACCAATATATAAAATAAGTACGTGCAATTAATAATGTTTACATTACAAAAAAATAATTCAAGAGATAACCTTATAACAATTCAATCAATATGTAATAAAATAAAGCAGACAACGATACACACGCAAAAGATTTTGAATAGATTTTTGATAAACTTTAATTATTGACATTGGGAAACCTCTATGTGCTAAGGCATTATCAAAAATACATTTATACTTAGGAAATTGAAAAACTTAGTTTAATCCACTATTTAACAAAAAATATTAAAAAACACGACATGTTTCGGAGGATAAAGATGTAAATATATAATAAAAACTAAACAAAGAAAGACTAATATAAAAATCGAATTTAAAATTCGATGCAATAATTTAAGTACTTAAAATTATTTTTTATCAGTAAGAACTAATAAATAATATTAAACAATAATAATTAACAATAATAATAATATTTCTATTTATAATATAATATAATTTTTATACACTTTGGATATACAACACTTATATTAAAAAAATAAAATTATATAGGCATGTTTCGGACAAACAGTTCAGTAAAGATACATTTTTAAAAATATCATAAAATTGTTGTTATTTACAAGATCTAACAGATGTTATAAAGATTTATTTGGAACGTTGATGTTTTTGTTATAACTAATATTAGATTTAATTTAAAATTTAAAATAATAATATAAAGTTCTTATTGGGGTTCAGGTAATTACTAACAACAAAGGAAATAAATCAAAGATTGTACTCGACGTTAAATTTAATTGATTATTTATAATATTTTCTTTATTTTTAATAGCTTTTTTGATTTCTAAAATTTCGAGATTGCTCAAAGTTATATTTCTATTATTAACATGCAAAATTTCATCGCCTTCATTTCTTCTTCATTTGTTCTTTATATGTGTCCAAAGCACCTTAATGATCCTTTCATTAATTAATTATTTGAAATAAAACTCAAAATTCTTAAATTTGCAAATAAATTAAAACTTAAAATTTAATTAATTTAGAATAAAACTAAATATCCCTTATGAGGATTCTCACTATTTATTATCTACACAATATTTATAATAACACAAAGATGTGATTTGTGATTAGAAGAAGATGATTGTATTGAATTATTTTTATCAGTTCAGGTTCGTGCGTCCTCTAGCATGCGTATTCAAAAAACCTAGTTATTTAAAAGCGACTCAATGTAATTCGTGCCGTTAGAAGTATTTATGGTGAATCAATGAGTTCCAGATAATTTGTTGAATCCTCGAAGTAAACAAATATGGCGTCCTGTCGCGCGTTGCTTTATTCCTGTCGACAATGCAGGTCACTCGGCGTTGCAGGACTCCCATTATTCCATTCAGCTCGCGATATAATTTACGACCGTAATTTCTGCGTTTTATTCATACTGTAGGGCGCAAATGTCAGCGGTCCATGCGTGACTAATAGTAGAATAAATAATATAAATTATAAAATGCTGTGAAAAAGAAACATATGTACCGGGGAATTCCTATTATGTAATCAAATAATGCATTACATTTTGCATTTTATAAAGCTATTTTTTTTATATAAGGATGACTAATCGATAGGATTACACTGGCGTTCATCGAAGCCATGGGTGCTTTAACTGCCACACCGAAGGTCCCAGATTCCCGGCGATGGCAGTGTGATTATTACACTGTCTTTCAAAATGGCGATATATTAGTTACCTATCACATGTCACGCGATAATCAATTTGATAGCTATATCCTTTACATCGATTTGGCTCGCGCTCTAATGATGTAAAAAGCGATTCAACCAAATAAAAATAATAATAAATCTTAGACGAATGTGTGGATACTCTGTGTATGATCGAGTGACGAATGAAAATATGAGAAGTGAATGCGGTGCGAATGATGATGTTATGAACAAAATAATGAAAGGATCATAAAGATGGTTTGGACTGAAGTCCTGGAAAGATTGAATGAAGAAAGAATAGTAAAATAAATATAAGTTAACGATTGAATGTCAGCCACGTGAGAAATCAGAGAAATTGACGCGCATGCATGACACGTTGAGTTGAGGAAGCCAGGGAAATATGTCAGGAAAGAAAAGTGTGGCAGTTCATTATTTCTGCCTACCCCTTCGGAGAGGCCGCATAATGGTTTGTTAGTTATATAGTTATCTATATGGAATTTCTCAGTGTAATTGACTCAATATTGTAAAAAAATAGATGTTAGTTAAAAACAATTCTTATAAAATATCAAATTCAACTGTTTCGTTTGTAACTAGAGAAAATAAAAATATTTAATGAACAAATTATACTCGTATACTTAGTTAAATTCTACTAAGTTTTATGGCTTCGACCGGTTTCGGGTTCTGTCTTTTGCAGACTTCATTTAGGTTATGTCGACGTGTCGGTTCAGGTCATCCTTTCACCGTTGTTGCAGTCACCCAGCGGATTTTTTAATCTATTTTTATCAAAAAATTACTACGTAATCAGCCCATCGCCATATTAAAGTCGCTACGCGGTAGATGATGTCACGCGTATATAAATGAGAAATATCCTGCATAGATTTAAAATATACAAAGTTTCACATATCTATAAAAAAACTCTAATAATTCAGATATTTACCGTTAGCTTTTTGAAGCCATTTGAATGTAGAGTTAAAATTGAATTCTCCAGCAACCATAGACAATTTTACAAAATCAGTGCGTTTAAAATTCTCAAATTGTTCATTCATTGCCTTACCCATTGGATGGAATAATAACGTGTAAAAATTAGGCGGTGAAATGAAATGATTTGGCCAATTATTGGCTATTACCGAACGGAAAAGTGCTGCCATTTTTAACCGACGATAGCCCCCCACCGCGGCCGATACATAAATTAGTCGTGAAATCTGACAATGCGAGTGTTAAGGCGAAAGATTTATGTATGGCGAACAACACAATAAGTCGTAATTTTGCCAAAAGTGCTTATTTACGTTCCCTCTCATAAATTTTAAATCTGCCCCCCTGGTTTTTAATGCTTTTAAACATTTCCGTCCATTTGTCATTTATTTTGGTTATTCCAATTTTTGGACCGTCTTTATGGTGTTATCCCATTTGAGGTTATGTCGACTGAACTGATTTATCAAATATATTCATGTTTAATATAATTTAACTGTGTTTGTAAATTTATTTTATTATCATTTCAAATCAATAAATATAAAGGTATATTTATTGAAAAAAAAAAGGTATTTAACCACGCTATGGTTATTATAATTGATGCCAACTAGTTTCGCTAGTTCTCAACTAGTAGAAGCTAACTAGTTGTTATACTGCCCTTATGAAGCTTAGGACTAGCGAAACTAGTTGGCATCAATTAAAACGACCATATCGTGGTTAAATAATTTTATTTATTTATTTATTTTATATTTTAAAAATATTTAACCACAAAGTGAATGCTTCATATGAAAATTTGTATATTTATTGTTTCTTGAACGATGATGTAAAACTCCTTTGTAAATTATTATTACCAATGGAAACGTCTGTTTTTTAGAAATTTTATTGTATTTTATGTGTATGATATATATTCCCTGTTTTATGCATTACCAAATGCTTTAGACAGGCGAAACATGTCATTAAAATAAAATAAAATAAAACTTCTAGAAAACAGACGTTTTCATTGGTAAAGAGCTCCTGTTACAGTTTGTGTATTTTATTGTGTTTTCGTTGTTTAAACTTGGTGATTTGATATTAATCTTCAACTTTATGTGTTTTATATCGATGTTTTTTTGATTTGGTGTTAAAAATTAATAAAATGTGTGTTTTTTAAAGATATTTAAAATTTTCTTCGAGCGGCCGCGAGCCGCGAGGCACGCGAGTGTTCATGTTTAAACTAATGTTATAATAAATGTTTTTTTTGTTGTGTTACTAATATATTTAGCCGTCTGCCACGTGGTAGATGATGTTTTTTTGTGCAAGTGTTTAAATTGCGATGATTTTGGTCCAATATTTATTAAAATTAAATCGTATGTGAAGAAATTTTTTACAAATTTACAAGTGTCAAACTAAAACAATGAAATTTGGAACTGTTTAAAAATTTTCTCGCGAACGTTCTTACTGAAATTATTAGTTAGTTAGTTAGTTAGTTCTAACGGGTAGTAGGGCTACTAACGGGTAGTAGGGCTACGATGGGGTATACCTTGCTGGAAAGTGTACTTCTATAAAATGTCGTAATGCGCCATGTTGCAATAACACCCGCAACACTACTACCAAGTCCAACTCATTAGCGTCCTCGAGTGGTCTCTCAGGCCCCGCGAACCCCGGGCAATGTGGCCACTGACATTACCATCAGTGTCATAGCGGATAATGAGTGGGCGAATGGCGAATGTCCGGCGCCATAAAGCCGGACCCCCCCAGCTAAGGGAAGGTGACCCCTACTGGAAAACCCATCAGAGAAGGCAACGGGAAACCACTCTGATTACCTTTTCCCAGGATATTCACTATGGCGACTCTTCTGCAATGATAACGTAAACTTGAAACTCCGCCAGAGAATAATCAAATGCTATGTGTGGTCTGTTTTATTGTACGGGTGTGAAACTTAGACCCTGAAAGTTAACTCAATGAACAGACTGGAAGCATTTGAAATGTGGCTCCATCGCCGAATGCTCAGAATTCCCTGGACAGACATGGTTACCAATACCGAAGTCCTGAGGTGAGCTAGAGTTGACAGGGAATTGTTATCAACTATCAAGGTTCGAAAGATCTCATATCTGGGTCATATACTGCGTGGGGAAAAGTACCACCTTCTCCAACTGATATTGGAGGGAAAAATTGAGGGACGCCGAGGGCCCGGAAGGAGACAAATGTCCTGGCTGCGAAACGTGAGGGAGTGGACCGGCATCCGAAGTGTTGAGGAGCTGTTCCGAGCGGCGCAGGACAGGGACAGGTTCGCCGAGGTGATCGCCAACGTTGGGGGGACCCGACAGGGCACTTGAAGAAGAAGAAGAATATGAAGTTGCTTCAGAGTATTTTGCATTAATAATTTTCAAGATTTGGCAGCTTGCTGTCATCCTTTGATTGGTTTGACCAGAAGACGGCAGTGAGCTTCTGAAAGTGATCGAAATTAGAAGATAAGGTGGAATAAAATAATTAAGTATTATTTACAATACACATTTTTTATTATTTTCATTATTGACTTCTTAATATTTAGATTGTCAGAATTTTTTTTGAAAAGCTTTATAATTTATTTATCTTCTTCAGCCTATTCTCGTTAAATCCTGGACAAATAAATCCCCTATTCATTTCAATCCACGCCACTCTGTCTCTTGCAGACTGTATCCAGGTTATGCCGACGTGTCGGTTCAGCTCATCCTTCTTCCATAGTTGCGGTCACCCTGCACTTCTCTTTGCGGTCCATGATATATAGGTCAGCAACCTTTTTATCTATTTTTCATCCTTTTGCAACTTTGTAGTTTTGTTAATTTTTTTATTTGAAACTGAGGAAGTTTCTGATTATTTTTTACGAGATACGGCTCCAATATATTGTTTATATAGGGTGTACTTTTAGAGGTATACAATACATATTCAAAATGAAAAAAAAAATACATTAAATTAATGATGTTGGCTTTATTTAATAGATAATTTTATGCCAATTTAAATATGATTTCGGGCATATGAGCGCCACGGCTAGCTCGAATGAAGCGAAATCGTGAAATCCAATTTTCGATAATTGTCGTCTTTGTGGATGCGTGTTATCCACTGAGTATACGTGGTGCAAAAACGATCCATGTTCTTCCGAATAACTTGCTCGGATAGACGATTATGTCCACCGTAAAATGGACGTAGTGCACGATAAGTTTGGCGAACCGAACCATGATTTTCAAAATAAATTTGCACAATTTTCAAGCGCTGTTCTGTTGTCAGTCTAATTATGATAAAATGGCAAAACATCATAACTACAATTCAACTGTTAATTGTTAAATTGACAGTCTGTAGAAACAATGTTGCTAGTTTAAAAAAAAAACCTCTTAAAAAAAACACACTATACAAATCAATAGCGTTATGGCGTGGAATGTGTTAAGTATTCATGTTTTTTATGTTCCTTTATATTTAACCAATGTAAGAATTTGAATTTGAATCGACACTTTAAATTTAACGACACGCTTTACAAAACAAAACATTGTATTTTTGTTTTTATTATTGTTTTGTTTTATGTTTTTAGATACTTACTAGTTAGTAGTGCAACATTTCACTGTATTAAGCGTCATTTGGTGCCCACACGCTGAATAATTACATTACATTCATATGTAATAACGTCCTATTGTGACACTAAAACAAGAAGATCTGGGCGAAGTGACGCGTTAAAACATTCAAACTGTTAGTAGAGTCTAGTGCGGCCAACGTACTGTAATTTATCAACCCATTAAAATAAATAATACTTCACAAAACATTAAATTTTTATTACCACGATAGCGCTGTTACATTCTTATGGAATGGGAAATTTAAACAATAAAACGTATACACAATGATCGGAAACATAAAGTGTGCGTTGACATTGCTCGATAGCCGGTCCAGAAAACAATATAATATTTAAAGTATTTATTGTTTCTACAGCAATGATGTAAAATTCAATATTTAATAATTTTTCTTCGTTCTGTAGATATTGCGATCTGTTTAGAAAGTGTATAAATTTTGGTCCTGCAATGCAACTTTCTCTCTTTTTTTGTGGTCGTCCTGGTGGTCGATGGACCTTTGGCGTCTCGTGTATAACGATCACGGGAATCATTGCTGGATCCATCCTTTCAACGTTGTATCTCCATGTCTCCATAGTCGTCTTCTTACGCTTCTTCAACTTGCAATGTTATCAATTTGTTTCAATTATGTGATCCTTGCTGGTGATTATCTCAAAGATATTAATATTATTATAAAATTATCTGTCTATAAGTGATAAATATAGCCGCAAATAAAGTACGTTCTAGCAGGAAATCGACCTGCAGGAAGACCACCTAAAAAATGGCGAGACAGTTGGACATCTGCATCCCAGGAACAGGCTCCGAGAAATAACAGGAAACAGTCCTAAATAAAGCAGAAGGAGAAGAAGAAGATCTGTCCATGTTTTGTATTTTATTTCAAGTCTACATAGCTGGATCAGTCAAGCTCTGGGGTGGATAAGTTCAGAAATTCGTCTTACAACTGAGAAAACTACGGAAAGCACAAGGTGCCGAAAGTGTTTTTTTTTTGTCGCATATGATACAATATGATACAAAAAATGTATTTTTTAAAGCGTGTATCATATGCGAGGCACAGTAAAGGTCCATGGTATGAATTAGTGAGGCACAGTGAAGGTCCATGGTATGAATTAGTGATAAGGTGCGGAGAGTGTTAATTGTATTTTTAAAGCGTGTATCATATGTGAGGCACAGTGAAGTTCCATGATATGAATAAGTGATAAGGTGCGGTAAGTGTCAATTTTATTTTTAAAGCGTTCATCATATGTGAGGCACAGTGAAGGTCCATAGTATAAATTAGTGATAAGGTGCGGAAAGTGTCAATTTTATTTTTGAAAGCGAGTATCATATGTGAGGCACAGTGAAGGTCCGTGGTATGAATTAGTGATAAGGTGCGGAAAGTGTCAATTGTATTGTTTAAAGCGTGTATCATATGTGAGACAATATGCCGGTCCTCGGTATGAGTGCGACAAGTTGTCCTGAATTACATTATTTACTCGCGACGGGCGTACAGTGTTCCGACTGGTGATATTTTTTTCCCATTGTTCGGGGAGCCCATTGTGAGTCGCGTGTTATTTATGTGTCGCGTTTTAGGGGGTATTAATATCGATTATTACAAAGCACACAAACGCATAAATATGTGCATTGTGAATTGTGACGGGCATATTCCAAGGAGAGGCGTTCTCTACATGCTATCGCATTACCCGTGAATAGTATTCGGTATGTCCTATCGCAAGTACTCGTAAATAGCCTTGAGGATTTTTGTTAATCTGACTCTGTTGAAAACTCGCGAATATTTTATACGGTATTTAAAGCAAAGTGTCTATGTTTCGCATTTTCAAGAAAAAAAAAATGTAAACCAAATAACCGAATACACCTCTTAACTAAAAACTCCATGCAAATCAGATATTGCATCACTAAAACCAATCATTTAAAAAAAATGTTTTAAACATTTATTTACTTATTTGTTAAGATAAAACAATACTGTAAAAGTCTATTTTTATAGTTAATACAAATGAAAACGCCCGCTTCGACAAGTTTTATATAATTGATAGAAATGACATATTTCGTGACATTTGATAATGCCTAAGAAGGGCGAAACATGTCATTCCTCTACCTATTTTATTGTTTCTTGAAAAATGATGTAAAACTCCATATTAAATAATTAATAATCATAAAAACGTTTGTCTTTTAGAAGTTTTATTATATTTTAGATGGAATGACATGTGTTGCCTTCTGGGTCATTATTAAATGTTTTTGCCAAAAAATATTTCATAATGACTTAGAAGGGCGAAACATGTCATTCTATCTAAAATATAATGAAACTCCTAGAAGACAGACCTTTTCATTTATATTAATTATTTAAAATGTCCAACCATAAAGTAAGTGCGTTATATGAAAAAACATTTTTTTAGAAAATTTGCTGTAATTAAAACACAATGTCACATTATAACTACTGTGAGCTAAATGGTGAACAAAAAAAAACACAGAGAGCTACTGAATTCCATTGGTGTATTCGCATATAGGTATATACTCGTATATAAAATAGGTATTCACATAAAATAATATATCGCCGAACATTACCATTTCTCCCTATAAATCGCTTGCTAAGCACAAAAACATGTTAATTCCACCTTTTAATACTAAAACATTTATGCTCCTCGCTAAAATGCTAACTTCTGCTATTTCAGGGTATCTTTTTACTTTTTAAACGACCGCAGTATATTTCTCCTCCCGCTCCGCCCCTGTCCCGACGCGATATTTATTTTGGGCAATAAATTCCCTTTTATTACACATATTTTGTCGTGTTATAATAAGTAATGTACTCTGACAATGGGGCAATTTCGCGTGTAATACCGTGAAGTATGGTACCTAAATATACGATTTATGTTATTCCGCTCCACCTCTGGCTAGTTATGCTGAATTTTTTTGCAGCCACAGTCTGCACAATTCAACTTAATTATTCACTGACTAACAAAAATAACACAAGAAGTAAAAAAGAGCAACATATTAACACTCTCACAAAAAAAATCATACGAACATTAAAAACTTTTTGCAACTTACCATTTTAGTAAAGTTTAAAATTAAATAATAATAAACTAATAAAATTGTTACACAAAGTAAAAAAAACATTTTTTTACATAACGTTATTAAAACATGAAGGAACAAACACTTCGAGCGTTTTTATAAAGTGTCATATTCGATTTGAAAGAGGACGCGGTAATAATTATAATGATTTATGTCAACAGTTAAGGAGTACCACGAATTAAAAAGTTTAACAAATTAATGGCACTTTGATAAAAATCAAAGTTTTTGAAATATTTTTTGTACGTAACGGTGTGTTGCTTTTTACTATGGGCAAAGATTTTACTTGTATTTTGAATGCACCATTACGGTAGCCTATTATTATTGCCCTTATTCAACGATGCTGCCAGTAGACATGTTATATGTATTCATTATTCCATGTAGGGTGAATTATGACGTACATTTTGATTCCCTTAAATTTATTTCTCGTTTAAAAGGGGGCCTTAAGTGCCCCAGGCTTATTAATTCGTTATTTTATTTGATCCGGTTTCTGACTTTTCATTTGCTATCCTTCTAATTAGATTTTTTATGTCAAAGAAAATAATTGGTTTTTGAATTAAATAAATAACAAACCAATTCGCCGTTTCCCCCGAGGGGTAGGTAGAAAGGATAAACCGACACACTCTTCTATCCTGGCATATGTATATTTCGAGTTTCTATATTAAAGTGTCGTGATATGCTAACTAACTAACTAACTAACTAACCATCACGCCGTCTCCCCGGAGGGGTAGGCAGAAAGAATGGAACGCCACACTGTTCTGTCCTGACATACTTCTCCCGCTTCCTCTACATTCATACATCTTGTCATGCACGCACGTCGATTTCTCCGACTCCTCACGTGTCTGACATTCAATATTTGATTGATTTGATCGTGCCACGTTTTCCTCGGCCTTCCTCTATTTCTAGCTCCGTTCACGCCGTTTACATATACCTTCTTTACCATTCTGTCTTCACTCATTCTTTCCATGTGTCCAAACCATCTTAATGACCCTTTCCTTATTTGCACGTGATATGCACGCTCTGTTATAATATTATCGGCCTTCCTCGACTTCCTTCCTGAACACAACTTTTAAAACATTCTTCTCTCAACTATTCATTTAAAAATAAAAACGTATTATTAATTTTTTTATTTAGGATGCATTCATCTAGCTCGTTCAGTATTATATCGTACATCGTTTCCCGAACATCATTTCAGTAATCTAATTTCAAATGTGTTCAACCTAGTTCATCCTTCTTTTGCCAGTTTCAAGCATCACTTCCATAAATAATACTCTTATGAAATATGCAATATATTACGATAGCCTCTATAATTTTTCCAAGGCAAAGTCTCAGCAATCCATATCTTAATTAAAAATATTTTTTTCTTTTGCTTTAATAATGATGTAAAATTTCTAATTTAATATTCAATACTCAGGATAACTTACTTTTTTAAAGTTTCTTAATAAAACAAAGCAAGAATGTTATTTTTAATATCACCTAAAGCGAAAATAAAATAAGACACTTGTCATAATCTACAGATGATGGAACAAAATAATAATATCTTAAATTCAGTCTTACTTTAATCTGTGTTAATAAATTTTAAATGTAAAATAATAAAACTCAAATCAAAGCATTTTTTTGTGAACTTTGTGAATAAAGTAATTTAAACAATGTGGTTTCCAGATTAGAGTGTATGTTTTCCATCGTGATTCAAAGGTATTATACCTACATTACGTGGAGAATGAAATATAAATGGTTTTCTTCTAAACATCCCGAGTAAAATATTAAAAAGTGGCAAAAACGGATTTTTGAATTGTTAAAAAATTATTTTATTGATTAATAAAAAAATACTTTTCTCATTTTAAACTTTGTTCAATATTTCGTTTTTATTGTGGGTACATGTTGGATTGATTCATTGTAATCATTATTATTTATATCATTGTAGTCATGGAGACAATTATTTTCCGTTTTTGAAAATATCTGTGAAATAATGTCATAAACATAATATCTTAGACAAACGAGGAGGCTATAAAAATAGGCTTGCATGGTAGAAGGGAGGGGGGATTTTTATGAAGAATAAAGGCGAAGGGGGAGGGGTATTGATAGAAAAAGGCATTGTGAAAATGCGGTCTACCGAATGATTTATGTAGCGTGCAAACTAAATGGTTCCTATAGATTATAGACAAAGACCCCCCTTGCTGGGTGTTTGAGCTATTGAAAGAAGGGGGCACCTAGCGCCAAATACGGGCCCGTAATCTTTGGTCTTGTAAAAAAATACTAATTTATGACATACGATATAACAGCAGATGTTCACTTAATACTACTTCATTATATTCCTTTTTTTTCACCATACTTTGTTTTATATTTTACATAACTTAACTAACTAACTAATCATCTTATAACTGTTAATTCAAAAACCTTATTTTATATCACAAATTGTATTTATTTTACTTTACGACAGCTGTTTCATCAACCAATGTTGACATCATCAGGTGTTATAAAAATATATATCAAATGTAAAATTTCCTTAATTTTTAGAATCTTTCTTTTTATAACACCAGATGATGTCAACATTGGTTGATGAAACATCTGTCGTAAAGTAAAATAAATACAATTTGTGCTATAAAACAAAGTTTTTGAATTAACAGTTATAAAATGTTAAAATATCATAGTGTTTCGGCCAAAACAATGGACTATTTAAATAATCATTTTGTCGCTTCTCTGAAGTAGAAAGCAGCACTGGCGGGCCGTCACACTATTTTCTATCCTGATGTACTTCTGTCATCGCCTCAACATTCATTAATTGTGACATACATGTTCCTGTGACGATTAAGCCGACTACTCGTGTGATGTTTAAAATTTGACTGGTTTGATTGTAAATAATGAAAAAATATATATTTTTAATGTAACTATAATAACTAACTAATTAACCATCACGCCTTAGGCAGAAATAATGGACTTCCACACTTTTCTTTCCTGACATATATTCTCTCGCTTCCTCAACATTCACACATCGTGTCATGCACGCGCGTCGTTTTCTCTGACTCTTCACATGGCCGACATTCAATATTTGATTTATTTGATCGTGCCACGTTTTCCTCGGTCTTCCTCTATTTCTAATTCCATTTACATCGTTAACATATATATATATTTTTACCATCCTTTCTTCATTCATTCTTTCCATATGTCCAAACCATCTAATTAATCCTTTCATTATTTTGTTCATAACACCATCATTCGCACCGCATTCACTTCTTATATTTTCATTTGACACTCTAACATACTCAAAGTATCTACACATTCATATGAGAGATCTCATTTCTAATGCATTTATTCTACTTTCATCCTTATTTTGCCAGTTCCATGCTTCGCTTTTATACATAAAGTTCGGTAGAAGAACACCATTGTGCGCTGCCATTTTAGCGTTTTTTGGATGATTTTGATTCTTGGTGTAAATCTTTTTTTTTAATAATAATAAAAACGTGCGTTAAAGATGTACGTAATATTGATTTTTATTAAATCTTGTTTATGTATAATATAATAATAACACAAATGAAGTCGCAAAAATTTCCGAAATTTTTTATATATAGATTTAATAAATGAAACGACCGTGATTTTTGTGCGTAAAAGGTTTCGTACGCCTGCAAAAATCAACCCCCGTGCTACCCTGAATATAATGATATATGGGCTACAATAATTTTTCATTATCCACGATTCATTAACATTTAGGTTCTGTCATTATTCCCCGTACGAATTATTTATCATCGCCCCAACATGTTTGCTTTGACACGTCATTGGAATACGGTGCGCGGCTTCACTACCCGCCGGCAACGGGGCTGTATACTTTAAAATTTATTGTACCCCTTTATGATTGAAGATAAAACGCACTTTGATATATGGGGTTTAAAATTGACGTATTACTAAGCTACGGAATACTCGTATCTAGCTAACAATCTTATTATCACATTGCAAACTATATTTTAGAAATTCATTGATAATTCACAAAGCATTTTTAAAATTTAATTAGTACGTTTGATGTGTTTTTAGGTAATACCGTGTGATAACTCCTTCTCGACCTGTGTTATGTGTTGTGTCTGTACAAAACCTGTGTTGTGTCTGCTAAGGTACAAAAACTTTGACATCTTCACTGACACACGTCGAATTGATTCTCTGAGACAAAGGAAAGCGAAGTTACTCACCAGTTTGGCCTTTCTTCTCAGATGTAGAGATCAATCGATTACCCCCAACTTTATTCGCATCAAGCACCACATCAAAACGTTCAAGGCAACAAAGGTTTTGTACCTTAGCAGACACAACACATATCACATTCATTACCCTGAAGATGCAGACTGCAACGATCTCCGAAACGTCGGTCGAGAAGGAGTTATCACACGGTGTTACCCAAAAACACATCAAACATATTGCTGCCAACCGTGAAAATCTTTCGCAATTATTTAATTAGTACGAATGAAAACTCTACACGATGGGAATAACATATTTCTTCTTCTTCGCGTGCCGAATCAGGTCCCCCTGACGTTGGCAATCACTCCGGCGAAGGCTTCTCTATCTTGCGCAACCCGGAACAGCTCCCCCACATGTCTCATGATATTGAACATCACATAAATATACAATATTCGAATGTTGCTCTAGGATATAGAAAGCATTTACTCTTGATCTAGGATAGACAAATAAGTGGTTCTTAACTGTAGACATAAAAATATACACTGATTGCATGATCGGATGTATTTCAGTTTTTCGATTTGTTTTTCTGGCGAGAGAATGATTGCCATAAAATCGTCCAGTCTCTTATGTTGCATAGCCAAGACGTTTGCCTTCTACCAGGACCACGCTGCCCCTCAATTTTTCCCATCAGTATACCCAACATATTTAACCTTGCAAATTTAATTATTGTTTCTTGAACAATGATGTAAGACTCCATATCAAATAATTAATACGAATGAAAACACCAGTTTTCTAGAAGTTTTTAAGGCATTATCAAATCTGACATTTGACATTTGATAATGTCTTAGAAGGGTGAAACATGTTTTATATTTTAACAGTAAATAATGTTGAAGTATCATAGTGTTTCGGTCAAAACAATGGACTATTCTAAAATTGTTGATTGTTTTTTTTAACAACAAGGTAAAACGCCTTATTTAAAAATTAATACGAATGAAAACGTCTGTTTTCTAGAAGTTTTAATTTATTTCATGGGATCGACATACGAGTATTTCGCCTTATTATGGCAATATCAAGTTATTTTATTTAATGAAAATCACAAGTTTCATTTTTGTAAGGAATTATTTTTTTTTGTCTGGATTTACACGCAAAAAAAATTGTAATCTTTATAAATACAATACTTCACCCGTCAACGGCATTTGATAAGTGAAATATTATGTACAAACTAGGTATCCGTTGTAGGCAATTTTCATTGTAAACATGCAGAGTTGAGCCGTGGGGTCGACACTGTTGAAAAGTTCCAAATTCGATATGCAATACAATAAAATTCTCCATTTATTCCCCCTTATCGTTGTTAAGTACCTACCCAGTAGATATGCCAGAGTGATTTGTAGACCCGGCATTGTAATTGCCGCCGCGAAGTAAATCGTAAACAGGGCCGGCTAGGCGCATTGTTACCGGGCACTGCACCATTAATTCGAATGCACTTATTTATTTGCATTCTAAAGTAAGTTAATTCAAATTTCATTCGGTTTAACTGCCTCTCGTGTTATGAGCGGAGAGCTCGCTGTAGTAAACGTTGGTTAATTGAGTGGAGAATATTATACTCGCGACTACGCGCTTAAATTTTACGATCGGTTTGATTGATCGGTGCATTAAATTTTAATTGAAAATCATGAATTATAATTAACTTAATCATTGTTAGTTAAATTATTTTTCTTACACGGTCTTTCAAAATTAAAATATTCTCTAAGAGCGTTACGAACGATTTTACAATTTGATGTATGTATTGAAATATATTATTATTTTATTACCTTTGCTCTTCATCGCATGCGTTACCAGTAATCTGTTTTCTAAATTCAAATATATATTTATAATAATTTTACCCATTTAAAAAGTTCCTTCTCATTGTCACTTAAGAAAGTGCCCATTTTAAAAGTTATTACATCAATTAATTAATTAAAAATTATAAAGCATACAGAAAACTAATGAGATTTGTACAATATTATTTGAATAATTTTTGAAAAATACTTCATTTTCAGAACAAAAATAACACTCTTCTGAAATATGTTTCGGGTGGTTCCAATTCTTAATTATTAAATGAAAGTAGTAAGATAGGAGTCAAATCTTATGGTATAGATGATAGTTATTTATTAAACTTTTAAATTCCATAAAGCCGATTTTTTAGATGAATTTAAGCAACGATATTTTTACTTTTCAATTGATTAAGAAAAGTGGATAACACAGGATATTCATTTATTTTAAAACGGCAAATAATAACAAATACTCTAAATTAGGTGCTTCAAATAAAAATCTAGAAAAATCTTTTACAATGATGAAAAACTTCAAATTAAATATTAAATATGTTTTAAAAATGTCTGATTTCTAGAAGTTTCATTATATTTTATGAGAGATAGATAGATGGTATTGGTATGATTGATGATGATGCCAAACTTAGTTTTAATGGCATATTA
Organism: Lepidostoma basale; assembly: GCA_022606425.2. Taxonomy (NCBI): domain Eukaryota; kingdom Metazoa; phylum Arthropoda; class Insecta; order Trichoptera; family Lepidostomatidae; genus Lepidostoma; species Lepidostoma basale. The sequence goes on from JAHDVF020001575.1 coordinate 1,010,781, forward strand.
AAGATAAAAAAGTGTGCTTTTTTATGTACTTTTTTAAGTTGTAAAATAATACTTATCGTAACACTAGTTTGTGGAAATACGAGTGAAATATAAGTAGTGAAAAAGGATAACTCAGATAATCTTGACGCAGCTTCTCTCTCTATAACGGAATAACCTCCCCTAAGCACACATTTGAGTAACCCTAGAATTCAAAATAGAGTGCTTTCAAACGTAGAAATGCTACATTCCGAATTCCATAACAAGCTTTGCTTGAATTCCATACAGAAATACGGAGATTCTGGCATTATTCTACTTGTGTTACGTGTGAGTATGTGCTTTAAAACTAGATTATTGTTAGCAGTTAATTGAATGCACAAGGGATTTTACTTCTGAACAACGTGCTTAAGAAATAAATACGATATTATTCACAACAATCCTTCTAAACCAAAAAGCATTAGTTGTAAAATAAATTAAGAGGTCCAATGAATATTAAACATTCGAACACTGTGTATTTTCACCATACTTTATTTTTTCGATTTGAAGTCAGTTTCGGTTGTTTTCCAATCTTTTTCGATGCACAATTTTATAAAACTTAAAATTTAAATGTGTGCATCGAAGAAGGTTGAGTCACAATCGAAGAATGTCAGAAAATAAAAAAAAAGTGTTGTGAAAATACAAAATGTCATTCTTAATTAGTATGAATGAAAACGTTTGTCTTCTAGGAGTTTTATGATATTTTAGTTGAATGACACGTTTTATCTTTCTAAGGCATTATATAAAATGAGGGATATTCAAAATTAGTTTTAAAAAAATAGCTTTAAAGTGTACCGATAAAATACATTACCAAATTAATTAACTGTTAAAAAAATTTTCTAATCCTAAACATAACCTAAACCTTCGGCTTAAGGTTGGTTATTCATATCAAAATGGAGGAAACAAGTTACCTACTTACGTATGGTAAATTACAGTTTAAATAAAACAGTATATCTATTTAGTATTTCTTGAACAATTATGAAAAACGCAATTTAAAAAAAATATTCGAATGAAAACATCTATTTTCTAGACATTTTTTAAATAATTTATGGGATAGACATGTTTCTACTAAGGCATTATCAAATGTCAAAAGTACTAACTAACTAACTAACCATCACGCCGTCTCCCCGAAGGGGTAGGCAGAAAGAATGGACTGCCACACTTTTCTTTCCTGACATATTTCTCTCGCTTCCTCAACATTCATACATCGCGTCATGTACGCGCGTCGATTTCTCTGACTCCTCACATGGCCGACATTCAATATTTGATTTATTTGATCGTGCCACGTTTTCCTCGGTCTTCCTCTATTTCTGGTTCCATTTACGAGTACATCATTAACATATAATTTTTTTACCATTCTTTCTTCATTCATTCTTTCCATATGTCCAAACCATCTTAATGATCCTTTCATTATTTTGTTCATGACACCATCATTCGCACCGCATTCACTTCTTATATTTTCATTCGACACTCTATCATACACAGAGTATCCACACATTCGTCTAAGAGATCTCATTTCTACTGCATTTATTCTACTTTCATCCTTCTTTTGCCAGTTCCGTGCTTCGCTTCCATACATAAGGGTCGGTAGAAGAACACCATTGTGCACTGCCATTCTAGCTTTTTTGGATAGGTTTTTGTTTGCGATGATAACTTTAAGTGCACCATTCACTTTGTTGCCTGCCCCAACCCTTCTTTCAATATCCCTCTCCACTCTTGTAAACATCTCTTGTAAACATACTACCTAAATACACGAACTCAACTACTTGCTCCAAATTTTCACCATTCACGCTAATGTTGCAGACTGTCGTGGTTTCTTCCTTTTCAAAAATCATTACCTTGGACTTATTAACATTCATCATCAGATCATTTCGCATGCATACCTCATACATACAATTCACTAGGACTTGTAGTTCATGCTCGTTGTCTGCAAGAAGCACAGCGTCATCCGCATACAAGAGACAGCTTACTGACACTCCGCTCATTTTGGCACCTACATCCAACCCTTTCAGCTGTTTCATACATTTGTCCATATACAGATTAAATAACCACGGGGACATTACGCAACCCTGTTTGACACCTTTATTGATATCAAACCAAGCTGTAAGATCTCCATTTACTCTGACACTAGCAGTGCTTTCTGTGTATAGCGACTTAATTGCCAAAAGTACATTTTGTAAAAAAATGATAATGCCTTAGAAAGGCGAAACTCAACGGCGTTAAATTATAATAAAACTTCTAGAAAACAGACGTTTTCATTCGGATTAATTAAAACAATACACAAATAAATAATGAATGAATTCGATACGATCTCTTGACTTCATCTGTTTCACTTGTTAAATATTTGATACAGAGTCCAACAAATATCCTGAAAGGCCAACAATCAAATTATTTACCGTCCTCTCATAAAGCCCGGACCGAGGGTGGTAAACAATAAGTTACCCGCTTGACAATGAGCTGTTAATCCGGTGGAGATACCCCTAAATCTTGTCCACCCCAGTCTCCATCCCTTGCGAGAAAACATCCCCGTAATGCCATTTGATCCAGAGAAAGTCGCCCCGTGTTCTGGTCACTTTATGTTCGTTATTATAGTATTATTACGCATTCATTTGGATGTGGAATGTAGACGATTTTCATGGCAATTAAAGAGCTCATAGCTACCCTCTTAGTTTGTTCAGTTTTACTCGTTTTGATGCTGAATTCAAATGTACTAAAAACGTATTACAAAACAGTTACCTTAATTTATTATTATTATTATTATTATTCCATCTTTTATGGTTTAAAGGCCAAGGATATTAATTACTAAGTAGTTATTTTAAAATATTAATTCTATATTTTGAGTTAACTTTCAATTCTACAGAGTTAACTCAGTCAAACTCTGGGGTCCATGGTCTATCTACGTATATATGTTCTGACATTCGCCTTACAGATGAGGAAACTATGGAAAACCTCAACTCGAACATTTAGGGTATGACTGTGGGGAGAACAAAAAGATGTTCGAATATGTTTTATATAAGAACAGTTGTGTACACTTAATTTTTAATTTAATTTTGTTGGATCGCTCTTTACATCATGACAGCATGAGCCAAATCGATGTAAAGCGTATTATCGATGTAAAGGGATTCGAACCCGGAACCTTCGGGGTGGCAGTCAATGCACTTATCACTCGGCATGTAGCTTAAGACTATGTGGATTCACTATGTTCACAAATATATTTAGTTTAATTAATTAATGTCCTTGATTTATTAACTATGCTGGTAGCCATATCCTGAAATTTTAGTCGCAGTTTTGATTCTTTAGGATTGTGGGTATGTTTTCGAGGGGTAAAGTCGTGAGAATAAAATATTTGTCATTTTTTTTTATAAGATGTTAAGGAGTTAAATCTGTGAAATTATATTGTTAATTTCGATTGAGACTTTTAAACATTGTTTGGTGCACTTTATTTATTAAATATTTTTACAAAATAAAAATATACGCTACGTGTTTAAGAGCTGATCACCACTTTTTAAACGACTAAAATACTTCTTCTTTATATCAATGGCCAGCAAAGTTTCATACCTCACTTGTATAGAGCCATATCTCTCCTTGTATCTTGCCATCTTGGTGGAACGTTTGGCCGACTTACTCGTATGTAGTTTTCAGGGGCGCTGGACTGTAAGACTAGAGCCGAGGTGATTGAAGAGAATTGATTTTATCAGTAACTAGCTGTCCCGGCGAACTTCGTACCGCCTCAGAATCGATAAATGTTGCGTTAACTTATTAGCTTAATTAAATTCAGTTATTTATTAAGTTAAAAATGAATACTCAAAATGAATTAAGTTCAATAAATGTGAAAAATCATAATAGAAATTGCACTGAAATGAATTTAATTCACGTGGCGGCAGCAAGGGATTTGTTAAGATTGAAGCGAATCGAAATGATTGTTGATCATCTTCATTGAAGCACCTTGTGATATAAGACATTTTTCATTTTTGTTGTCAGGTGCGAGAACGAATAAAGCGGATGGTTTGTGAACACGAGATAATACGTATAATGGACCGTGAGAGAAATATTCATTTTCTAGATTCAGGTCCCAAACACCCAGGCCTTCCGATTTTTTGATCGTCATGGCGAATAATACATAGCGCCACAGAATCTGGAGAATGGATCCATCCAAACTTCCCCTCATTGTGTTGCGCGACCATCCCCATGGTAGATGACTGCCAGGACCACCAAAGAGATAGATCGACAGCTGAGAGTCGACCTCGCTGGAGACCAACTCCTCATAAGGTACAGGCCACAAGGCCTACAATAAGAAGATGAAGAAGAACAAGAGAAGATTAATTAAATTAATAAATCGTCTAGAAATTATAAGGTAGCTTCAGCGAAAACATCGGCTCTGAGGTTGGCGCGCAGTTTATTTAGGAATAAATTAATCCGACCGAAATGGTTCTAATGGATGAGTTACGGCCGGAGACATCTGCCCTAGTGCGCCTCCCCTACCGCCAGATTTTATCCCCTAATTTATAGCTATCCATATACAATTATTATAGGCGATATTATTTATGAATGGATTCACTTTTGGAAGATTCTATCTAACAAGTAATTAAATATCATAGACGAAAGGAAACCATATTATTATTATTTATTTTAACCACCTCAAACAAAAGCTTATCCAAAAAGCTAAAATGGCAGTGCACAATGGTGTTCTTGTACTGACCCTTATGTATGGAAGCGAAGCATGGAACTGGCAAAAATGGATGAAAGTAGGATAAATGCAGTAGAAATGAGATCTCTTAGACGAATGTGTGGAAACTCTGTGTATGATAGAGTGTTCAATGAAAATATAGGAAGCGAATGCAGTGCGAATGGTTGTGTTATGAACAAAATATTTAAAGGATCAACAATATGGTTTGGAAACATAGAAATAATGAATGAAGAAAGAATTGTAAGAAAAGTATATTTTAACGATGTAAATGTAACTAGAAATAGAGGAAGACCTAGGAACACGTGGCACTATAAAATAAATGAAATATTGAATGTCGATCACGTTGAGGAAGCGATAGAAATATGTCAGGAAAGAAAAGTGTGGCAGTCCATTATTTTTGCCTGCTCCTCCAGGGAGATGGCGTGATGATTAGTTATTATAGTTAGTTAGTTTTAATTTTTTTTTATAAATTTCAAACACTGTTTTTTTCCCCTTATGAGTTTATTTTTCTAGACAATTTCGAAAGTTTTACACCTTCTTCTGGAGAACGATATAAATTAATCAAAATTATTTGAGCGTGCCGGTCTATCCTCTTTGCTTACCCCCAAGAGAAACGGCGTGATGGTTAGCTAGTTAGTAATTGTATTTTTATTTATTATGGTAATATTGTAAATAAATTTCAGTGATACATATTATAAAGATACATATTTAAAATATAATAAAATAATTTACAAATATTTTAAATATATACATATGTTTATAATATGTATCATTGAAGAAGGACCGGTTGTCCGAAACATGTCTGATGTGTCATTTTTTTTTAATGTTAGTGTTGTATATACAAAGTATATAAAAAAGTAAAAGACAAGTAAAACATCTACAACACAAAGTATGGCGAACATAGAAGAAACAATAAATAGTTTATTTTATTATTATTCGCTGCAAAATACTATTTAACGTGCCATTTCGAACACTAGACCTACATATTTCAGTTTCAAATTACCGGCGGTCAAGCTTATTAAAAAATTAGTAATGCATCGGAAATGAGATTCGAAAATTTGCATTCTTTTTGTGCGTGCGCAATTAAAATTAGTCACTGCTGTTAGCCGCGAGTCTGTTGGTATTAACGGAACTGTGATGTGTTTTTTACGGGGCACTCTGCGATTTTCCGCTTGCAGTCATAGCGGGGAAATCGGCGATTTTTAATTACGAAAATTCATTTGGGCTTTGACCACGATTCACGGTTAATTAAAAAAATGACACGCGAACGTCTGAATTTGTATGCCTGATTTAAACCGAAATATCAATTATACTTGAATAGCGATGATTAATAGTGCTAGTTTTTTGTTATATATTTTAAGTTACTGGTGGTCAAAGCGAAGTATAAACGTTTATCATAATTAGTTTTAAACGCAAACTACTTTTGTATTGCTATAATAAAAGGAAATACTTCAGTTCTTACATAATCCTACAGTACTAACCTTGCTCCACAGTGTCCCTCTTGTGACCACGATCAGCTTCTGCTACCTCGGTAGTATGATAGCAGGCTCAGGCGGTACGGAGGAGGATGTAGCCAGCAACATTAACAAGGCAAGGGGAGCTTTCGCTATGCTTCGCCCTGTATGGCGCTCCGGTATCATTTCGAGAAAGCTCAAGCTCCAAGTATTCAGCAGTAGCGTTAAAAGCGTACTGCTGTACGGATGTGAGACTTGGAAGTCTACCGCAGACGTTATTGGTAAACTCCAAGTATTTATAAATAGGTGCCTTCGCTCAATATTCAAAATCTATTGGCCCCAAACAGTGTCAAATGCTGTTCTCTGGACCATGGCAGGCGAAAAGCCAATTAGAGAACAAGTCGCTAGGCGCAAATGGCAGTGGACCGGTCACACTCTGAGACGGAACCCAGCCTGCATCGCTCAGGGCGCACTAGACTGGTCCCCTATGGGGGGAAAGAGAAAGCGAGGCAGACCTAGAGCCACCTGGAGAAGAACCCTGCAGGACGAGGTTAAGGTAGCAGGCCTCACTTGGGATGATGTTAAGCATCAGGCATGCGATAGAGTCGTGTGGAGAAGATTCCTTGAGGCCCTATGCACCACGGAGGTGTGACAGGACAAAAAGAAGAAGAAGAAGACTAACCTGATGATAGTAGCGAGGTGCCGAAATCGGTCGAAGCTAAAAATCATTTGTTTTGTATCACAATGGTATATTTATTCTTCGCGACAGCTGTTTCGTCAACCTGTGTTGATATCATCAGGTGTTACAATAATATATAAATTTTCGATATTTTGGAACCTTTGCGAACTATTGATGATGTCAACATAGGTTCTTTGAATACAAATGTGCTAAGGAGAGAAAAATACCACCTCCTTCGACTGATATTAATAGGTAAAGTGGTGGGACGTCGGGGAGTTGGTAGAATGCAGCTGTCCTGGCTGCGGAATATCAAAGAGTGTACAGGAAAAACAAGAGTTCAGAACCTGTTTCAAGTGGCGCAGGACAGACATGCCTTTGCTGCAGTGATCGCCAACGTTGGGGGGACCTGACACGGCACCGAAAGAAGAAGAAGCTTGATTAGTTAAACCTTTTAACCACCCCCTACGGAGAAACAGTTTGATGGTAAGTTAGTTAGTTAGTTAAATTCTCACAATTTTGAGTATCAATTGTAAATTTATTATTCTAAATACCCGAAGCGCTAATGCAATTTTCCGCTCGAAGAAAATTTAATGCCAAATCTGCGGACATAATGCGCAACGGGAATTATTTACCAACTATTTCGGTTGAATACAAATTTGCGAATTCCGTCCGAATAACACAGTTCTACGCAAACAATACCGCGGAATATCCCAAATGCCATTGGTTTGGTTGTAAATAGCTTCGCTCTGACTGGCGAACTGGCTGGCTTCGATTTGCCCTCACATCAAAACAGTATTAATTATTATTAAGTTATAATTATTTGGAATTTGTGGAGCGTTTGTGGTGTTTGCTTTGACACAAATAAAGAGTGATAGCAGAGGGGTTATATTAAATCAAACTGTTTCGAATTTGGGCCAATATATGGTACGTAAACAGTTTATTATGAGTACACAAGTAGGATTTCTAAATACAATATAAATGAAAACCTGTATACGTGTAGACATTTCTATATAATTTTCTAAAAAATATTTCTGTTGTTAATTGAAAATTTCCGGTAGAATTCGAATCAAAAATCCATTCTCCTTCTTCTTATTATTATTATTCTTCGTTGTTAGCCTTCTTCCCTCCACTGCTGGATATAGGCCTCTTCCAATTTCTTCCACTTGTCTCTATCCTCAACATTCATACATCTCGTCATGCACGCGCGTCGATTTCTCTGACTCCTCACATTGCCGACATTCAATATTTGATTTATTTGATCGTGCCACGTTTTCCGCGTTCTTCCTCTATTCCTGGTTCCATTTACATCGTTATCATATTGAAAGCAGGATAAACGCCGTAGAAATGAGATCACTAAGAAGAATGTGCGGGAAAACGTTGTATGATAGAATACCGAACGATGAAATAAGAAAGAAATGTAAGACAGATTACTGCATCATGAATAAAATTAAAAAAGGATCCCTGAGATGGTTCGGACATATGGAACGAATGGATGAGAGTAGAATGGTTAAAAAGTTGTACACAAGCAGTGTGAGTGGGAAAAGAAGCCGAGGACGACCGAGGAAAACATGGCATGACCAAATTAACCAATTACTAAAAGGCGGCCACATTCGAAGTCGGAATAATCGACGTGCGTGCATGGTGCGATGTATGAATGTGGAGGAAGCCCGAGAGGTGTGCCAGGACAGGCCAGTGTGGCGATCCATCCTCTCTGTCTACCCCCTCCGGGGAAATGGCGTGATGGTTAGTTAGTTAGTTAGTTAGTCATATACTTTTTTACTATTCTTTCTTCATTCATTCTTTCCATAAGTCCAAACCATTTTAATGATCCTTTCATTATTTTGTTCATTACACCATCATTCGCACCGCATTTTTAAAAATAAAAATACTTTTTAAGTTCACGTATGATATGTATGTATTTTAGATTAGATGAACATATGCATTGACACTTAAAATGTTGAAATGTCGTTTTTATTTGTATGTTATATATGGCCTCTTATCAATTCCGTGATAAGCAGCTAGCTTTTTAATAAGTGACAAACATCAGGGGACGCGAATCACTGGTCCTTTTAACACACTTGTCACCGCCGTGACAGATGCGGCGGGGGCTAACGCCGACGTTGATTGATCGCTGGCCGGGCCCTTTATTAATGAACAGCCGCCACCTCCCGCCCGGTCCCGTCAGCCATTGCGGATCTGGTTTTCCCGCTGATTTGCGACTTCCGGCGCTTTGTGAGCTTCCGGTTCGGGATGATCGCGATTTCCCGCCCTGATGAGGAGAAGGATTGAGATGGATGAGGCTCGATAAGTGTGACGTGGTAGTCATCTCATTAATGCATTCCGAGCCAATTAAAATTTATTGAATATATGTTATATCCGTTAACTTATAAATGGCTTACTATATATGTTTATAAAACTAACTATCTAACTATCACGCTGTCTCTCCGAAGGTGTAGGAAGATAGAATGGCCCGCCACACCGTTCTTTCCTGACATAATTCTCTAGTTTCCTCAACATGGAAGCACGTCGATTTCTCAAACTCCTCATGAATGACATGTTTTGCCCTTCTAAGGCATTATCAAATTTTCAAATGACATTTGATAATGCCTTAGAAGGGCGAAACATGTCATTCCCATAAAATATAATAAAACGTCTAGAAAACTGACGTTTTCATTCGTATTAATTTTTTAATATGGAGTTTTACATCATTGTTCAAGAAACAATAAATATTTTAGGTAAAGTTTTAATGAATTCAAAATAGCACGATAAAATTTCACAAAATTTTCCAAAACGTGTCATTCACTTAAAATTTTATAGAACTTTTAGAAATCAGACGTTTTCACTGTTATTAATTATTTAATATGGAGTTTAACATCATTGTTCAAGATAAAATTAATACTTTGAAGATAACTATTAACGTACAGTGGTTTTGTATCAAATGTTTAATAACGCCTTAGACAGGCAATACATGCCATTCACATAAATAATAATAAAAGTTCTAGATAAATGATTAATTATTTAGAATTAATTGTATCTCAATAGTGACGAAGATGTAAATTATTTGAAAACATAATATAGTGGCCGAGGCGTTTACAGGACTTTTGACCTGTCATTGGTTGGGTTTAGCGATCGCTTTGTGTAATACAACATTCCCCATTTCACCCATCTTATGAACACCACGTCTGACAATTATTTTTTTAAAGTTGTATATATGTTACCATGTTGAGAAACATTTCACATATATTAGTTCAACCTACACTAGCGCCATCTATTGAGACTAGATGTAAGCATTTAGCTATTAATTATTATGATATAATTAATTATACATGTGTATACTGCCCATGATGACATACGGACTAGAGACGACAACTCTTACAGCAAAAAGTGTCCAAAGGCTCAAGTGTACACAGAGGTCCATGGAAAGACAAATAATTGGTGTGAGCATGTGTGACCGCATTAGAAATGAAGAAATCAGACGGCGCACCAGGATTGCTGACGTCATGGACCGAGTGGCAAAATTGAAATGGCAATGGGCTGGACACTTGGCTAGACAGGGTGGCAACAGATGGGCACCCAGGATACTGAGTTGGAGACCATGGGAAAATAGGCGAAGTATCGGAGGCCACCGATGAGATGGACCGATGACATATCAAAAGGGTTGGAAAATCTTGAATACAAAGGGGGCAGAATAGAGACGAGTGGAAAAAATTGGAAGAGGCCTACCATATATCCAGCAGTGGAGGGAAGAACGCTAGCAAAGAAGAAGAAGAAGAAGAAGACGAATAAGAATTAATTATTTAATATGGAGTTTTATTATATATAATTGTTAAAGAAACGATCAATAATACAAATGAATAATTTTTTCATTTGTATTATTGATCGACAAAGTGTTTGATTTATTGTTCCGTAAATTTTCTGGACACTAACGGTTTTCCAAATCGCAAATTGTCCGCCTATCAAATTATTCAGCTCCGCTATAATAAAACACATTATCTAGTGCTCATAATTAAGTACCCGACATGTGTTATCCTAGAGGGTCAATGAAAACGCCCCAAGTTATTTATTTAGCGAGGGATACTAATGGAAACTCCCAAATACGAATATTCGTATGCAAGCCTGTCACATAAATCAAAGTTCATACTGTGACTAGTTCCTACCCCCTTTACATAGCTTTGTATGATTAATAACGAAATTTATTAGAACAGCCATGGAAAATTAATTAAAATCATATCATACTCTTGTAAAGCCCTTGATATAATGGTAATAATGGAATAAAACGATGCTTTCTTTCGATGCAACTTTCACTTTTGGCATTATTTCTATAGCGACCGGTTTCTCAAGGCTCGCTGCCCGGTCGCTGTCGAAATAAAGTAGCTACCTATCACATGCCACGACAATCAACAGCTAAAATAAGTTGTACACAGTTATTTATTGTTTCTTGAACAATGATATAAAACTGCATATTAAATAATTAATACAAATGAAAACGTCAGTTTTCTAGAAGTTTTTTTTTTTAAAGACTAATACCAAGGATTTTAATCAATGATGTTAGACTTTATTTTACAATCTTCAACGTGAGCAGAAAATAGCTCATTATTATGAAGAAGGAATCTGGTCGTGTCCAGGCTTGAACCCATGTCCCCTGGATCAGGAGCCAAGCGTTCTATCCCCTGTACGCAGTTATTTATTGTTTCTTGAACAATGATGTAAAACTCCATATTAAATAATTAATACGAATGAAAACGTCATTTATCTAGAAGTTTTTTTTTTAAGGATTTTAATCAATGATGTTAGAATTTATTTTACAATCTTCAATGTGAGCAGAAAAAAGCTCATTATTATGAAGAAGGAATCTGGTCGTGTCCAGGCTTGAACCCATGTCCCCTGGATCAGGAGCCAAGCGTTCTATCACCTGACGTTTTCATTCCTATTAATTGTTGTGCACAGTTATTGGGTTCAAATACCCTGCTGTGTACACATGTGGAAATTATCCCAAGAACCTGAAATACTGCACTTTGCTGGAAACCAATCTCTTGGCTTTTCGTTGGACGTTTCGGAGATCGATCGGACGTTGGTCCAGAAAGACGAGTTACACAGATTTTTGTAAGATCCCAAAAAATATATTACTACCGACCGTGAAAAATGTACGCAATTATTTAATGTATTTCAACAATTGTCTATTGCTATGAGCTCCAATCGGGATTTTTGAATCGTTGATCAAATATATCTGTGATATACTCGTAATTAATACTCGTGATATACTCGTAATTAAACTGATTTGATTTGATTTGATTTGTTTTTCATAATATTATTGATTATAAACGTAATAAGTAAACATATTAAAAACCCATAAGTAATATATTATCAGAAAGGTCAGCAAAGAAGGGTTGGCGGGATGTCATCATCCCAGACAACCGACATAAACAGTTCATACAACCTAGACCAAGAGGAAGAACATGAAGAAAATTACATTTACATAATTAATACGAATGAAAACGTCAGTTTTCTAGAAGTATTATTATATTTTATGGGAATGACATGTTTCGCCCTTCTAAGGCATTATCAAATGTTGATAGTGACTTTTGATAAAGCCTTAGAAGGGCGAAACATGTCATTCCCATAAATTATAATAAAACTTCTAGAAAACTGACGTTTTCATTCGTATTAATTATTTAATATGGAGTTTTACATCATTGTTCTAGAAACATTAAATACATTTATATAGTTTTATCGATGAATTTTGTACTTGAATAATGTCTTTGTAACACGTATTCATTCGTGTGGAACAAACATGTTCCAGTTCATTTAAAATGTTGTTGCATGAACAACGTTATACTCCATATTAGGTAATCCATGACATTTCATTTGACAATGCGATACATTAAAAAAATAACAACATTAAAAAAGCTTCCAGTAAATGCATGATATATTCAGTATTAAATATATCTTCTTCTTCTTTTAATAGATCTGGCGATCTGTAGCACAAACATCATGTCTCCTAAGATGATGAGGTCCAGCTATCCCTGCATCTCTTAGGTGGTCTTCCAGGTGGACGGTGTCCTGAAGGGATTTCGTAAGCGGTTGTAAATGCGAGTCTGTCACTATCCATTCTGGCTACATTCAGGTATACCCTCGAATATCTTCTTCCTGATCTACTTCACCGAACGATATCCTCTATTTTGCAAGTTTTTCTTATGTCTGCGTTGCTGACACGACCTCTGAGGGTTTTTCCAGGAATGGATCTAAGGACCTTCATCTCAGATGCTCTTAGCAAAACCTTGGTTCGTACAGTGTCGGCCCGCGTCTCTACAGCATACGTCATGATAGGTTGTACGCATGTCTTTTTAATTATGATCTTGATGTCGATGACCAGATCCTTTAGACACTCTGACCACCAAAATATGAAAAAATGATTTACCATAAAATATTTCATATTTTAGAAAAGGGGAGTATTCTGGATGTTCAATTTAGTTTGATAATAATAAAAACATATATAAAAAAACCCAAATAAATTCAGTTGTGATATGTACTTGAATTGATTTCACCTGATTTTAAGTTTCGATTAGTTTCGACAGTTCGCTGCCATCTTCCGGCCAAAAGATGGTAGCAAGCTACGGTCGAAGCTAAAAATCAAATGAAATAAAATTAAGTACATATTATAAAAAAAAAATTTATTCATATTTTTATATTTTCATTATTTACAAAGAACTTCTATCAAGAAACTTTAATTAACAATATTAATATTTGAGTTAGATAAGATAACGTCTGGGTAATTTGGTGAGGCTGTAGCAATAAAATACACATAACCACTAATAAAATGAAATTTAACTTATAATTGGTCTAATTACTACACAGACAGAATATATGGAGAGAGAAACGAATAGCGAAATCCTCTTTCTTCTTTCTTTTTGTCCTGTCACAATTCCGAAGGCCTCAAGGAACCTTCTCCACCCAACTCTATCGCAAGCCTGATGCCCAACATCATCCCAAGTGCGGTCTGCTGCCTTAACCTCGTTCTGCAGGGCTCTTCTCCAGGTGTCTCTAGGTCTGCCTCGCTTCCTCTTTCCCCCCATAGGGGACCAGTCTAGTGCGCCTTGAGCGATGCAGGCTGTGTTCCGTCTCAGAGTGTGGCCGATCCACTGCCATTCGCGTTTAACGACTTGTTCTCTAATTGGCTTTTCGCCTGCCATGTCCAGAGAACGGCATTTGACACTGTTTGGGGCCAAAAAATCTTGAATATTGAGCGAAGGCACCTATTTTTAAACACCTGGAGTTTTCCAATAACATCGTAACGGTAGATTTCCAAGTCTCACATCCGTACAGCAGTACGCTTTTAACGTTAATATTATTTAATACATACAATAATAATTTTAAGATATTGTCACATGATTTTTTTTGTATACAATAGGTCGTTAGAACCCAATTATTCCTCTGATCATATCCCTATACTTATCTACATCTCTGATGAACCATTCCACCGTGACCCCCATTTCCCCACCAGAAATAAAATTAATTGGTATTCTCTTCCCGAAATCATCCACGAAATGATCAAAATCCCAACAAAAATTCTAGACCCAGAATCTCTCGATCAGGTCACGAATGAAATGACATTTATCCTACAGACTGCTCTAAAAAATGCAACCACAGTTGTAGACAACGACATATACAGACCAAATCTACCTGCCGATATCCAACAGATAATACGCCACAAAAATACCATTAGAAAAAGATGGCAAAAATATCGACAACCTCAGGATAAAACACTTCTCAACAAACTAAACATTGACGTCAAAAAAGCCATCACCGACTTACGCAATGACCGCTGGATGGATTATCTAGAGTCATTAAACGATGACGACAAGACAGCCTTCTGGAAATTATCCAAAAATCTTCGCAAACCCCACTCAAGAATCACACCGTTACAAGGTCCAAATGGATTAGTGTACTCCGACGCCGACAGGGCAGAAACATTTGCATCGAGCCTAGAAGATCAATTCACGACAAATAACGAACATGACAATCCATTATTCGTGGCCTCGATCGAATCTCACGTTTCACAACTCTTAGCCAAAACTCCTTCATCCCCACCGATCCCATTCACCTCACCGAGAGAGGTGAAACAACAAATAAAATATCTTAATACCCGTAAATCACCAGGTCCTGAGTCAATATCTAACAAAATTCTCAAATCTCTCCCTCTCAAAGGCATCTGTGCCCTGACAGCGATCTTCAACGCATCCCTTAGACTCCGATACTTCCCGAAACCCTACAAAATCGCAGACGTTATCCTTCTTCCCAAGCCAGGCAAGGACCCAACAGCTCCTTCAAATCATAGACCAATTAGTCTTCTTCCTTGCACTGGTAAATTGTTGGAAAAACTCATACAATCAAGACTCAAAACAACACTTTACGAACAGAGTACCATTCCAGATTTTCAACACGGTTTCCGTGCCCAACACTCCACACAACATCAGCTACTTCGTGTAGTTGAACTTATTGCCACAAACTTTAACACGCGCAAATTCACCACTTTCTTTTCCCTAGATGTCAGTAAAGCATTTGACCGCGTCTGGCACACCGGCCTGTTATACAAAATGGGAAAAGCAAACATCCCACTGCCTATGATTCAACTCATAGCCAGCTTTCTGTCCGATCGCCTTTTCAGCGTCAAAATCAACAAGGCCAAATCCCTTGTACGCCCTATCAGAGCAGGAGTTCCCCAAGGTTCAGTAATGGCTCCTACTCTGTTCAACATCTACTGCAGTGATATCCCTCTTCCCCGAGATCAGAACACCCACATTGCCCAATTCGCTGACGATACGGGCATCATCTCCAGTGCTAAAAGGCCGCTTCTCGCGACCCGCAGGGTGCAAAAACAGGCCGATGTGCTAGAGGTGTGGTGCAGAAACTGGCGCATTACCATCAATCCGAGTAAAAGCGCAGCGACCCTTTTCAGTAAAAGACACATTCCTCCAAACATTCCCAACATAAAAATGTTCGGCCAAGACGTTCCTTGGACCAAAACAATCAAATACCTTGGGGTTACCTTGGATTCTAAGCTGACATGGAGGCCACACATTACAAATAAAGTCAAAGCCGCGTCAAAAGCAATCTCAGCCCTCTACCCAATGTTAGCTAGAAACAGTAAACTAAGCATCGACAATAAACTCCTGATATACAAAACGGTTATAAGACCGATCTTCACTTATGCAGCCCCAATCTGGGGCTATGCAGCTTCGAGTCACATACAAAAACTCCAAATCCTGCAAAATAAGGCTATCCGTTTATCGCTTGGTGCGCCTTCATGGACCAGGATTACACAACTGCACCTAGAATCGGGAATCCCGATGATAGATGAATTCATTCTGAAACTTGCCGAACGTTTTTACAAAGGACTCCCTTCACATCCCAACCCCACAATAAAAGACCTCTCTAATTACGACCCAAACACTTCCAGCCGCCACAAGCGCCCAAAATCGATTCTCCTTCAGAGGAACACTCCGGGCCACACAAATCATGCCCCGAATAAACTAACAACCCACCAAATCACCTTCCAACAATGTTCCCATCAGACGTAAGAGGAATAGCCACATGAGCTGAACCTCTGTAAGCCAGAAGATCCAAGTCCAAGTCCAACCCAATTATTCTATACAATTTGTTTTGAGCAATTGTGTTGATTCTCATGACATGTGATAGGAAGCTAGACTATCGCCATTTTATTGTCACATGAATTCTACACCAGACCAAAGACAGTGTGACAATCACACTGTGAACTCGGGACCTTTGGTATGGCACTTAGAGCTCTTACTACTCTAAGAAGGTCGTCGATGTTATTATGCATGTTGTCGTTTGTATATATAGATACGTAAAAAATCAAAGCGTATTGTGTGTGTGGATAGGTAGGCTCCATTAGTGTTTATCTAGTATAATCCCCGTCCTCGCATTCTGGCCACGAGTTTACCGCATCCATCAAGCCGAAGTAGTGGCCGCAGGAATCAGCGGGTTCTTCCAGTGTCAAAGTTTCCCGACTCGGGACAACGAAACAATTTAACACGCGAAATTAATGTAGCCACTGTCACAATATGATGGATGATCACCCCGGAACGATGATGGATCATTTTCGTGCCCATTTTTACCCGAACGGGTGACAGTCGCCCGGTCGAACGTGGTTCAAACTCTCATTTATCTTTAGTTCCGGACACCGTGTGTTGTGGTGTAATTTATATTATGTCACGGCTGATGTGACGGCTACGCGGACCGCATTAAAGTTGTGAACATACTCGACCGTACCTGCGCAATTCTTTCCCAATCGGCATTGTTAATGACACGGAATACACGAATGATTTATTTCGAAGTAGGCAGAGTTTTAATGAGCATATTTAAAATTCTTATGAGTACGATACCTAGAAGGGTTATAATACAATATATTAAACTACGTAGTGCGTGATAAACAGGTGAAGGGAAGATTTAAGGTTACACCCATAACTGATTCTCTAAAATAATCGGGGCTTTGATAGTACGTGTACTAGTTATTTTCCAGGTTATGTACTGGTGATAGTTACTAGTTATTACACCATTAACAGGGACACAAGACATCTGAAATAATAAAATACAACTAATCTCTTAGTACCCTACAAAATAAAATAAAATAAATGACATTAGGAAGACAAGATAATCTCCAGAATCAAGAGTATTTGCCTTCTGAACGTACTTTTACTAATATGAAAGACGTCGTTCTTCGAGGAGACATATTAATTGCTCTTCTCACTGGTGTCACCAGAGGCAGGTTGGTTCTGGCGGCCGGTTGGAAAAACAATCTGTGATGTCAGGGACAAAAGCCGAAGTATCCTCTGAGTAATCTAATGAAATGGGTTTTGAGATGCCCATCTCTTCGAAGCTGCAGAGAGTTGGTCCCAAGCATTTCCAAAAAAAATGCCGTAGGATAGAGCCATGGATAGCTACCATATTCCCTCATGTCAGAGAAACCTCAGAATTTACTTCTGAACCCTCTCCAGCATAACGGAATATCTCGCCTCGTGAGGACTCCATATCACAGAATCACTTTCGAGTCTGCTCCGAACCAACGCGTTATAGGACTCTGAGCACATAAAGATTTTGAAAACTCTTCCGGTCCGAACAATGAAGCCCAACATCCTAAGTGCAGTGCCACAAATCTTTGCGATATCTATTCCTGCATTTTATGGTCTTAATAATTTATTCTTATTTCTTCTTTCGCTGCACATCTTCGTTCGTGACTCTTTCTATACGAGATATATTCAATAATCTATGACATATCCACATTTCAAATTCATCCAGTATTTGGTGATTAGTATTTAAAATGGACAAAAACATACTTTTTATTTTTCCAGCTTCGTATTCTTCGTCATCTTGTCTCCATCCACTGTTGGACGTAAGCCTCTCCATCCCCACGCCATCCCTCTCGGTCTCTCGCCTTCTCCAGGCCTTTCCCGCCGTCCGCCCAATATCATCGCTTCACCTGGCAGGCTGTCTCCCGACACTTCTCCGGCCCATCCTTGGCATCCATTCAGTAACCCTCTGGCTTCATCTTCCATCATTCCGTCGGCAGTGCCAACGGAATGATGGAAGATGGAGCAACTTGGCAACTTGGCACACCTGTATGTCCAACCCGTTGCCACTTCATCCTTGCAATGTGTATCCCTATATCGGTGATCCTGGTGCTTCTAACCTTCACGTTGGGTATATGGTCTCAAAGCGAGAAACCCAACATGGATCTCTCCATGACCCGTTGTGCTTTACTTTGTACTTTACTTGTAACTTTATTGTAGTGCATTGCTTCTTTGGTTGACGTCCATGTCTCGCATCTATAGATCATCACAGGTATCCTTTTTATTAGTAAGTAAATATCAAATAATGCCCGAGCAAGGCAATGAAAGATATTGAAACTTCTAGAAAACGGATAGTTTCATCAATTTGTATTATTACTTTAATACGGCAAAGTACTTAAGAATCTGGCATTCACACTAACTTAGTGAGCTCTTGTTTATTGCTAAGTGGTTACGTCATGTACATTTTATTCGTATATTCCTTACACGGGCGATTCGAAGCCAAAATCTTCTATTGTTAAGGGGGATGTCTGGCTCGGGCTGGTAAGGGTGCGGACGAGCATATACCGGCTGGCTTGGCCACAAAGCTGGCACTCGGCGAGTGGCGGGACCCATTGCATAAAACTCGCAAGTGGAATTACTTAGAACATTATGCTTTCTTTATTTGTCTTTTACAGTTGTAGAACAAAAGCCTATTTCCATTGTTTATGTGTTTTATGTACCACGGAACAATAGGGGGATAATATTAAAGAAACGAGACGGTTGTATTAAAGCAGTGGTAATAAAAACTTTCCATTGTTGGGTTATTTATTCGAGTAAACCTTACGCGAAAAGGGCGACTGGATTATTTATTATTGCCATAATAATGTAGTGATGTCCGTTTGTGTTATCAACTTGTTTTTATTCATCATCTAGATATGATCTTTTATTTCATTTTCTTAGTGTTCATTGTATTGTGAAGCAACAGTATAAAAATTATAATAAAATGTATACAAAAAACTTTACGCCTTTAATGTAATTTCTCTATAAAACTGAATTGAAATGAAAATGAAACATAAATTGAAAAAAAAAAACACGTATTTCTAGGTCTTCAAGGGTTTTCGAAAATAAAGAAACCAAAAATTGAAACAGTTTATTTTGTTACCCTAAAAAAATCCGATTGGAGCGAAACCGTTTAGTAATGTAGAAAACTGAATAAAGAGCTATTAAAACTAAAAATGCATAAGTGGCAGAGTGGCAAGAGCTCTGACTGTCATACCGAAGGTCCCGGATTCGATTCCCGGCAATGATAGTTTGATTGTCACACTGTCTTTGGTCTGGTAAAGAATTCATCTTCTTCTTCTTCTTCTTTTAATAGATCTGACGATCTGTGATACAGAAATCATATCTCGTCGGATGATGAGATCCAGCTGTCCCTCCACCTCTTAGGCGGTCTTTCGGGTGGGCGGTGTCCGGAGGGGATTTCATAAGCGGCTGTATATATGTCTGTCACCATCCATTCGGGCTACATGGTCCCTCCAGTATCTTCTTCTGGATCTACTCAAAGAATTCATGTGATATTGAATTCATTGAATTCAGACAATAAAATGGCGATAGACTAGCTATCTATTACATGTCATGAGAATCAATATAATAGCTTAAAACTAATTACGAGTATATACAGTTATTAAGTTCAAACGACCTGTTGTACGCAATAAATAATAATAAAAGTTATAATGTCTTCTTCCTTTACGATAGCGCTGTAGCTCAAATCAAGCCTTGGCTTTCTTCAAATTCTGCTTCCAATTCCTCCTGTCCTCTGCCGGCCTTCCAATTTATAATTTGTAGGAGCGTTGCTCCATATTTCCTCACCTTATACTTCCATCTCAACCTGGGCCTTCCAACTCATCTTCAACCCCCCGGATGTCCAGTTTCTACATTCAGTATGTCAGATATATTCTGTGGCACTCGCGCTTTTGATATTCTGTGTACGTGCCGAGCCCATCTCAATTTGATGGTTTTTATGTGTGCTGAGACACTAAGCGTTAAATGTCACACTATAGATAAAAAGTTCAATTCAAAAGTGTTTAAAACCTGGCGTTTAAAGTGTTAATACCAAAGTAAACTCTTCGCACGCCAAATATTCTACCAAAATTAACAGTTTTGGGATGTATTGGCATTTTATGCAAGTCATTGCGAGACGAATCCATTACAACAAGCAAATAAATCATCCGTATGATGATTCTCAATCTCAATTTATGGAATGTAACTATCAGGGAGACAGGACGGGGCGGGTAGCATATCAATTATATCTGTAGACAGCCGACCGTTAGCACGTACTAGCGGCGGTACCATCACGGTTGTTTGCAGATCCTTGTAAATCCTTG
This sequence comes from Lepidostoma basale, assembly GCA_022606425.2. Taxonomy (NCBI): domain Eukaryota; kingdom Metazoa; phylum Arthropoda; class Insecta; order Trichoptera; family Lepidostomatidae; genus Lepidostoma; species Lepidostoma basale. Next base: position 1,031,564 of record JAHDVF020001575.1, read on the forward strand.
CGGTCCACCGCGGCGATTAACACCCCGGCCTATTAAGTTACCAGATTGCCTTGTACCCCTTCATACGGCTGCGCTCCCGGCAGCCGCAACGCTTTAATTGAATTAACTAACTTCTCTGTGGGCCTCTCATTCCGTCCTAACTGCCGGCCCACCCCCGGGCCGCATGTAGTTGTAGGGGTAAACACGGTTTGCGTTTAATTCTCGGCGGGAGGAAGGGGGTAAGACAGTGCTATACGGAACCGTTATAGGGCGCCGCGTGTGTTTTCGGTAGACCGCCTCCATTTAGATCTGTGCTCCTGGTTGAATCCGTTGACTTGGTATCGCAACTAGAACATTTTCAACTTATTGTAAAACAAAAGACAAACAAACAAACGTATTTTGTTTTGCTTCAAATGGTAAACCATCAATATGAAAACGATACCACTATCACATTTTTATTATACCATATTAGAAACAAGAGAAATTAAAATGATTGTTTAATTCACTCTATTAATATGTAGGAGACAAAATATGTGTGTTATGAAATAATATTGAAGCAATCCATCTTGTATGTCTATGCCTCCTAGCAAACAATTTAATAGCTAGGTTTAACGTTATACTAGTATCACAAGTATTTCCATTGAAGTCATATAATAAAATGAAACAAAGAGCAATAGTTTATTGTGTTTGTCAACTGGTTACATTCCTGATAGAAAATTATGAAGATATATTGTATAAAGTATCAAAACTGTCGTAAGTGAAGTGATCTGTGGTGAAACAAAGTAAATAAATGAAGACAAACTTCGAGTTAAAGGTGAACGTTTGAGAAATCGTTTTGTCTGCGTATTACGATATACGAGGTCTGTTCAAAAAGTATCGCGATTTTATATTTTTTCAAAAAGTATTTATTTATTCATGAATATCTATTTTGTCCCCTTCAAAGTAATTCCCCTCGGATATAATACATTTATGCCAACGTTTTTTCCAATCCTCGAAGCACTTAAAAAAATCATTTTTTGTGATCTTGTTCAGCTCCTCCTTCGATGCCGTCTTTATCTCCTCAATCGTGGCGTAGCGTCGTCCTTTCATGGGCCTCTTCAGTTTTGGAAACAGGAAAAAGTCACAGGGGGCCAGGTCTGGGGAATACGGTGGCTGCGGCACCATTACTGTGTTGTTTTTGGCCAAATATTCGCGCACAAGCAACGATGTGTGAGCAGGGGCGTTATCATGGTGCAAAAGCCAGTTTTTGTTCTTCCACAAATCCGGGCGTTTCTGGCGGATTGCTTCGCGCAAATTGCGCATAACTTGCAGGTAATATTCCTTATTGACCGTACTACCCTGTGGCAAGAACTCATGATGCACCACGCCCCTGCAATCGAAGAAAACTGTGAGCAAAACCTTCACGTTCGACCGAACTTGGCGCGCTTTTTTTGGTCTTGGCTCATGCGGCAGCTTCCATTGGGATGATTGAGCTTTGGTTTCCACGTCATAACCATAAACCCATGATTCGTCACCAGTTATGACCCTCTGGAGCACATTTGGGTCGTCACGGACCGAGTCCAACATCTCCTGAGCAATGTTAACGCGATGCTGTTTTTGGTCGAAATTGAGCAATTTTGGCACGAATTTCGCGGCGACCCGACTCATGCCCAAATCATTGGTTAAAATCGAATGGCACGAGCCAATCGATATGTTTAGGTCCTCAGCAACTTCTCTAACGGTGATTCGACGATTGGCTAATACTATTTTCTTCACTTTATCAATGTTTTCGTCTGTTGTTGACGTGCTCGGGCGTCCGGCACGCTCTTCGTCGTTCATATCTTCTCGGCCCTCTGAGAACATTTTGTACCACCGATAAACGTTGCTTTGGTCCAAGGTAGCTTCACCATATGCCACAGTCAACATTCGAAATGCGTCCGCGCACTTTATTTTGTTTTTCACACAAAATTTGATACAGATTCTTTGATCCATTTTTTGGAATAGGCAAAAATCGAAGACGAGCCAAAACACATCCAAGCAAAACAGCTGTCAAAAATTAACTAAATATTCAAAATGGCCGACCTTGTCAGCATAAGTAAGGGACATGAGTACCAACATAACGCTACAAAAAAATCAAAAATCAAATATACGTAGCCAGCGGAAATTCAAAATTCGCGATACTTTTTGAACAGACCTCGTATGTATATGAAGGTGGTGTCAGTTGAATATAATTATACTGTAGAATATTGAACATAATCTATTCTGTATGACTTCGGATAAACGGCTTGATGTTAGCTGTAAAACAAAGTAGAAAACTACTGGCAAAAATAGTATTTAATTTATAAATAAGTTTTTGATAAATTTTACGCTACAACTCTGTATATTTCCATGTTTTTTAAAATTTTTTTCATCGTGAAGTTTCGAAGATATAAAATTTTATCATTGTGTTAATAATATAAACTTATTTCATCGTTTATCTTATCCTATCGCTGATGAAGGTATATCTTCTTCAAAACGAAAATACTAGATTAGAAATAGCATACTTAAGTATTCCAACTGTTAAATTAAATAACTTCGTTTTTGTATCACAATTGAATTTTGTTTTACGCGACAGCTGTTTCATCAACCTATGTTGACATCATCAGGTGTTACAATAATATATCAAAATAATGGTTTTGCCTTACTGAATCAGATATAAACATCACATTTGACAATTTTTTTTCACATTTTAGTTTTCTGATATGCAGAAATTAATATAGTAAAAAAACACGATTTTGCAGTGTTCATCCCTTTAAACCATCCCTGGCCAGAGCGTTGTCTTGGTGTCCGGCAATTTAGTTGGCCGTAAACCCTCCTTGCCTCGTGCTTATTAGACTCTGAAGCACCCGTAATTCAGGGGGCTTCTGTGATTGCGGCTCGCCTGACCGGAGGTGGAGGCGAGAGACTACTTCTGCTACAGGCTAAACCGTGAACAGACTAAAGCTTCGGAATTTATTAAATCGGGGACGTATTTCATGCCTCTTTCGTAACACTCGTGTATTCTCTCGCCATTAACATGAAATATGAAATTGCAAGAGGTCGAGGTTCAGTACACAACCAAAAGTTAATAGAGCGATTCATATTTCAAATTTGAAAATTTATAGACAGTTTCAAACCACGTTTTCATTTCCAGACATAGGTAGAATAGTCAATTTATCGTTGTTCGAATTTTATTTTCTTCCTCTTCTTCTTTTTTTATTATTATTATTTTTATTGTATACAACAGGTCTTTAGAACCCAATTACTGTACACATTTTACATTTACAAAAATAACACAGACATACATGTTAAAATAAAACACATATATCAGCAATTGTGATATGTACCTGATCCTTAAAGGACGCATAAGTCATTTGGAGAATGTCCACATCGACTGACACCTCATTCAAGAGCACCATACCCCGGGTCATTGTATGCTGCGCCATGACATTTGTCCTGCTATGCGGTATGCACAACAGATCGTGTCTTCTAGCGCGAGCATACCTGTCCGGTGCATTGAGGCCATAACACTTTATGCACACACTTATTATTATTATTTTTCTTCTTTTCCTTATTGTAAGCCTATGTGGTCTGTTCTCCAGAGTGTTGTTCCTCCTGTGAGGTACACTCCCAGCTGGCCTTCCATCTTTTAAGAAGTCTTTCACGAGAACGAGTCCCATTAGGCTGATTATATAGTGCAATATAGGGGAGTCTGGTGGTGTCCATTCTATGAACATGACCGTACCAGTCCCATTTTCGCTGTCTACTCCATCTGATAATATCCTCAACCTCACATATTTATCTTATTCTGGTGTTCCTCACGCGATCTCTCAGTATCTTGCCTGCTATCGTCTTCAGTGTCTTCATCTCGGAAGTCCTCAACACTTGTTTGGTCTTTACTGTGTCTGCCCTAGCTTCGACGCCATATGTTATTATTGGTCTTACGCATGCTAAATACATTCTAATGTTACTCTTTTAATTTCAATATCAATAAATACATTTATAAAAATAAAAAATATTACTTATTCTTCTTCTTCTCTCTTCGTTTTCTCACTGCTGAGGGTTGTGATCGTGGCTAAGACAAAACTCTTTCAATCCTCTATGTTCTCCGCATTCTGCACCGCTGAGTAGAGATTTCTTTAATATGTTCACTGACATCATGTCAGCAACCACATCGAAAATTGACAAACATTTGCGAACTAAACTTAATTGACAGATTATCAGGATTACCTACTAAAAAAAATGGCCGCCAGATTTGAAGGCTTGAAGCAGCCAGAGCCCTCTAAAACGGACCGAACTTTCCGAAACACCTAATAATATTAAAGTTATGCTAACTTTTAAAACGCCGTTCTCAAATCACCTCAAGGGCGCAGTGAGACGTGTTTTAAACCTATAAATCAAAAATTGAAAGCTTCATCTTTATTTGGGACTGTTCAGTTTTGTTTTGGAATTCTGACGAATCTCCGGCGAAAGCGAAACTGGTTGGTTGAATAAAACAAATTAAATAGGTGTTAATACAAAGAACACAAGTGTTTTGATTTTTTTTTAAATAATTCTTTACCATAAATAAAATGCTTCATACGACATCATTAAAATAAATTATTTGTAATATTAGGACCCCTGAGATGGTTTTGACATGTGCAACGAATGGTTGAGGGAAGAATGCTTAAAATGTTTTATGCAAACAGTATGGATGGAAAGAGATGCCATGGAAGACCAAGGAAAGCATGGCAAAACCAAAATAATCAAAAATTAAAAGGTGGCCAATTTCGAAGCCCGAAAAATCGACGAGCATGCATGTTACGATGAACTAATGAAAAGGAATCTCAGGAGGTTAGTTAGATAGTTGTAATATAAGCAAACTCGAGTTTTCGGAAAAGGTGTATCTTATTTCGAGATTTCTATTATTTTTTAGATTTGATTTTTTTTTTAAATATAACCCCTTATGAGGGTATCTAATCATGGAGTGAACACATAGAAAGTAAGACGTTTGCCTTCGAAATAAATATTCTCCGAAGGGCAAAAAAATATATTTTTTCCGACACGACAGTTGGAGTAAATGTAGAAATAAAATTAATTTTCACTATCCTTAGTATAAAGGAAGTTTTCTTATTGTTCTTGAACCTTTTGTCCTTTTATCTCCAGCAGAAGTTAATTTGCCTCAGATATTGCAGCGATGCACAGTGGGTCATTTTACACATATTTGACTTATATTATATATGAATAACAATAAAAAACTACTTAAAATATAAATAATTATTGAAATATTATAGTTTTATCAATTTTCCTAAGTTGCTAATTTAATGTTTATTTTTAATAATAAAAAATATTTTTTATATTAAGAGAGTCAGAAACGATACGGTGAGAGAAAAAACAACGGTCACTGACATCATCCACCGCGTGGCGACTCTAAAATGGCAATGGGCGGGTCACGTAGCCAGAAGTTCAGATGAAAAGTGGACAAGAAGACTGCTGACTTGAAGACCGTGGACGGCAAAGATAAGTGCAGGGCAACCGCAACTACGGTGGAAGGATAACCTGAACAGACACGTCAGAATAACCTGGATGCAGTTTGCATAGGACAGAGTGACATGGAAGCCTTTGTCCAGGAGTGGACGGGAATAGGCTGAGGAAGAAGAGAAGAAGAAGTATTGCAAACGATCTGGAGATGAATTTATGTAATGATTGTGATTTTTATTTATAATAAAAAAATTAAATGAATGTCACCGTCGAAAAAAATGACCAACCATCATGTATAAAACGCCGCACTGTGCGGCGGGGGTCGACCGAGTTATTTGGCAGATTTTCGCTGGTAGATTTCAGCCATTCCGTGCACTCGGCGACCACCGCCCCGCCCCGAGAGAGCTTACAGCGCCGCCACTGTTTCCACTAATAGCGATAACGAATAGTTGGCTCTATATGAAAAGTTCTTTTTAAGCACAGTTGCTACCGCTGCTTGTCTGCGCCCGAGTAAAACTTCAATAATGACACAATATTAAGAAAAAGATAAGCCTTTGTGGGTTTTGTGTTATCCAAGTATATATATTCCTCTTCTTCTTCTTTTAATAGATCTGACGATCTGTGACACAGAAATCATGACTCGTCGGATAATGAGGTCCAGCTGTCCTTCCATCTCTTAGGCGGTCTTTTCATTTCCTATAAAAAAAAACCTACAGTAGAAATAAATTTGTACAATAGAGTAATTTTATTTTTAATTAATTGATATTTTCACCCATGGCGTATGGTAGGCACGATACTACTGATTGAGTTACAAAAAACATTTTGATCATTTATCCATAGGATTTTGTATAAAAATTGGTTTACATTATACAATACATAATGGCAACATTTCTTATCATGTAAATTCAGAAAGCGTACAAGATATTACAAAATAATTCAGATGTATTACGAAGAGAAAATGTTATTTCAAAACATACCCAGAAGATGATTTTTTTTTCAAAAGTATGTAAATTTCAAAAGTGTCTTCCAGGTGGGTGGTGTCCGGAGAGAATTTCATAAGCGGCTGTATATGCAAGTCTGTCGCCATCCATTTGGGCTACATGGTCCCTCCAGTATCTTCTACTGGATCTACTCCACTGAATGATATCCTCTTTTTCGCTAGTTTTTCTTATGTCAACATTACGGACACGATCTCGGAGAGTTTTTCCAGTAATTGATCTTCGGACCCTCATCCCTGGTGTTCTTAGTAGTTCCTTGGTTCGCACAGTGTCGACCTGCGTCTCTACACCAAACGCCATGATCTTGCTGTCGATACGCATGTGCTTGTTCTTCCAGACCAGATTCTTCAGACACCCAAGTATATACGAGTAAACTATACAGAACTAACTTACTAACTATCATGCCGTTTCTCCGGAGTGGTAGACAGAGAGGATGAACCGTCATACTACTATGTCCTGACATACCTCTCGAGCTTCCTCTACTTTCTAGTTACTTGCACGTTGGTCTATTTTCCGACTTCGCCTTTTAGTATTTGATTAATTTCATCATGCCATGCTTTCTTTGGTTTTCTACGAAATACTTTGTCGAGTCACACTCGACATTCGAGTGGTTAGGGTTTTAAGGTTACCTTTAAATTTTTCATCGCCTAGAGAATTAAATAAACTATTTTAATTCACGTAATGATTAAATTTTTGTATAAGTGCCTATGCTTTTCTTAATTATAAATAAATATGTATTTAACGGATTTTTAAACTAACTAAATAATTGTCTAATAATTGTCTCCCCGAAGGGATAGGCAGAAATAATGAACTGCCACACTTTAACTGATGCGGTACTCCATCCTTCTCTTTTCGCCCTCGCGGGAGACGCGGTGTGATAGGTTGCGAACCTCATCGCCATCAATAGGCATCTTTCGCGCACACTTCGATCGTCCAATGTCCACAAAATAAACCTAAAACAAATAATATACCTACAATACAATGATATAAAATATAATATAAAAAAAAAACAAAACGTAATGTTCTTTTAGATGGTGCACATATTGTACGCTGGACGATCCGGACTTTTGTGTTTCAATTAATTAAATGATTTTATATGTATGTCCTTTAAGAATTTAACTTATAAAAATAGTATTTTAATCATCCGGACTTTTGTGTTTTAATTAATTAATTTTTATAACTAACTAACTAACTAACCATCACTCCATTTCCCCGAAGGGGTAGGCAGAGTGGATGGATCGCCACAATGGCCTGTCCTGGCATACCTCTCGGGCTTCCTCTACATTCATACATCGTACCATGCATGCACGTCGATTATTCCGACTTCGAATTTGGTCGCCTTTTAGTAATTGATTAATTTGGTCATGCCATGTTTTCCTCGGTCGTCCTCGGCTTTTTTTTCCCATTCACGCTGCTTGTGTACAACTTTTTAACCATTCTACTCTCATCCATTCGTTCCATTTGTCCAAACCATCTCAGGGATCCTTTTTTAATTTTATTCATGATGCAGTCATCTGCCTTACATTTCTTTCTTATTTCATCGTTCGGTATTCTATCATACAACGTTTTCCCGCACATTCTTCTTAGTGATCTCATTTCTACGGCGCTTAGTTTATTTGTATGTATTTTAACAATTTAGCTTATAAAATTAGTCTTTTGATCCTTATATTATATAAAAAAAATGTTTTTCGATATGCGAAATGGTTTACTAATGTTTTCAATGAGATCACAAAGAGAAATGTTTATAATATTTCTTCTGTCCGTTAATAAATGTAGCGTATTCCTCTTTTGATATTTGGGCGTTGTGAATTTTCCGGCATGAATTTTCACCACAGCGCCGCAGTCGTGGAATCATCCAACATGGTTAGCTAATATCCGAAACATTTAGTGGTCTGGGAGTAAATAATTTAGCGCCACGCGGAGATCAGCGCAGCAACAACACTGGTCAATGGTCGGCGCGGTCTACATTCGACATTGATTCTGATTCCATGTCGGTTGGATTGTTCAACGCGGTATTATACCGCCGCTGGGCTGGATTGGACTAGTACAGTCTATGTTCATATACTTAGAAACAACGAATTTATCATTTTTTTCATAAAAAAATCATAAAGTATTAAATTACGACAATGTGAAGAGTCTGAGAAATTTACGTTGGTAGAAGATACGATTTGTAACTGACTAACTAACAAACCATCACACCGTCTCGCCGAAGGAGTAGGCAGAAGAATAGGAGATACTTTGAGAACTCTGTACTGGAGGGTGCTCGGCTTTTTGTCCCCGATAGATATCTTCGACAGCGACAGTATAGATTGTTTTACCAACCGGCCGCCAGAACCATTCTGCCTCTGGTGACACCGGTGGGAAGAGCAATTAGTCTGCTGAACGCGGTCTCCTCGGAGATCGACGTCTTTCATGTTAGTGAAAGTACGTTCAGAAGGCAAATACTCTTAATTCTGGAGAGTATCCTTTCTTCCTAATGTTGAACCATCTCTTATGCGTTTCTGGTAGTATACTATACACAATATATTATTTTACCTGTTCTCAATAAAACTAAATTTTGTAATGTCTGTTGATGAAATAAACTTATTTGATTTGATTTGATTTCCTGACTTATTTCTCTCGATTCCTCAACATTCATACATCGTGTCATGCACGCGCGTTGATTTCTCTGACTCGTGACGTGGCCGACATTCAATATTTGATATATTTGATCGTGCCACGTTTTCTTCAGTCTTCTTCTATTTCTGGTTCCATTTACATCGTTAACATACTCGTATAATTTTTTTCCATTCTTGATTCTCTCTTAATCTTAATGAATCAATCTTAATGATCCTTTCATTATTTTGTTCATAACGCCATCATTCGCACCACATTCACTTCTCATATTTTCATTAGACACTCTAATCATACACAGAGTATTTACACATTCGTCTAAGAGATATCATTTCTACAAGATTTATTCTACTTTCATCCTTCTTTTGCCAGTTCCATATTTCGCTTCTATACATAAAGGTCGGAAGAATAACACCATTGTGCACTGCGATTCTAGCTTTTTTGGATAGGTTTTTGTTTGCGATGACAACTTTAAGTGCACCATTCACTTTGTTGCCTGCCCCAACCCTTCTTTTAATATCCTCTTGTAAACATACTCCAATCGCCCATCTCTTGTAAACATACTACCTAAATACACGAACTCATCTACTTGCTCCAAAATTTCACCATTCACGCTAACGTTGCAGACTGTCATGATTTCTTCTTTTTCAAAAATCATTATTTTGGACTTATTAACATTTATCATCAGATTATTTCGCATGCATACCTCATACATACTATTCACCAGGACTAGTTCATGCCCGTTGTCTGCAAGAAATATAACGTCATCCGCATACAAGAGACAGCTTACTGACACTCCGCTCATTTTGGGACCTACATCCCAACCCTTTCAGCTCTTTCACACTAAAATAAAGAAATAAAAAAAGATAAAGAAAAACTATAAATTATCCAATCATTTGGCTGTATGCTGTACATCCCAGTGCGCGAAATTTACGTCCATTGTTAACATTTCGCTGCACAGATAACTGAATTACTGAATAACATGTTGAATGCGCAGTTTACCAGATCTGAATATATCTGGGTAATGTGGAGTGTGTTTAGGCTGCAAAATACTGCGCCAGATCTTCCCTGAGGGGAATATGGAAAATCCTGCTACATTTTGTGAATACATTCAGCATATCGCCATCCAATCTTTAGTTTGGATAACATGCATATGGACAACGAAGGCGATATAAGAACAACATACCAAAACACTCATAGCAATGTTTTGAAAGAAATAGACACAACATTTTTTTAATGAATTATAATTATGAACTGTTCTTCTTTCCCTTTGCCATTTCCCATCATCTGGGGTCGGCCCTCCTCGTACGAAAAATTTCGAACTGTGATTATGAACTGAGGAACTAATTATGAACTGTTAAAATATAAAATGCTATTTATGGTAACACATTTTTTGCGACTGCTGTTTTATCAACTTATGTTGACTAAAAATAATTAAAACGTTTTGTATAATATTTATTTACGAAATATTGCCTTGATGAAGCTTGGATACAAGCGGAATAAAGATATTTTAAACTGTTAAATTGAATAACTTTGTTTTTTGTATCACAATTGTATTTAATTTTACGCGACAGCTGTTTCATCAACCTATGTTGTCATCATCAGGTGTTACAATAATATATCAAATGTAAAATTTTCGTGGTTTTTCGAATCTTTATGTGTATTTGTTCCTATGTTAATTTGAATAATTTCTTTGATATAATTTTGAAGTTCTTGCTGAAATATAGTTAGGTACTTAAATATTTTAATTAAAATTAAAAATAAAATTATTAAAATTAACATAGGAACAAATACACATAAATATTCGAAAAATCACGAAAATTTGATATTTGATATATTGTAAGACCTGATAATGTCAACATAGGTTGATGAAACAGCTGTCGCGTAAAATTAAATACAATTGTGATACAAAAAACAAAGTTATTTAATTTAATATATTTAGTATAATATCTAAGTCGAGAAAACAGAGGATGTAACATGTATTTTATTACAAAAGTTGTTGAATTCAAACAACGCGATTATTTTTGCGTAAGAAGGTTAATTCCAAGTTAAATGCCGGGGATTCAACCTCGGAACGACCGTAATTGAGATAAGAAGTCATAATTTAAGCTTTGTGCCGAATGAGAACTCCGTGGGCCAATAATGTGGCGACCAAGCGCCATCTTCCGGGCGAAATCCATACATTTGGGTCTCATGAATACGATTTCGTATAAAATAAATACCAGAATTCGATAAGTAAGTAAGAGCCAATTAATATGGCATATTCAAATTATGTATTATACTTAATCATTATTTGTAATAACTGAACTACCTATATAGACTAGTCTGTTGATGGCCACAAATATAACTAACTCATTAACTAAACCATCACGAATTTCATATTTTATAACGAAATTCAAACCAAACCTAATTTAAATACATATTTTTTATTGTCTTATTTTATTTTCTAACCGATCGCGAACATCAGATGCAGCGTTCATATTTAAATTTAAAATATGTCTTAATGCGCCCTTAAGGTGATTGAATTACGACAATGGGGTCTATAAAATTTTGGATATTATTATAACTAACTAACTAAGTAACCATCACGCCGTCTTCCCGGAGGGGTAGGCAGAAATAATGGAACGCCACACTGTTCTGTCCTGACATACTTCTCTCGCTTCCTCTACATTCATACATCTAGTCATGCACGCACGTCGATTTCTCCGACTCCTCGCGTGACCGACATTTAATATTTGATTGATTTGATCGTGCCACGTTTTCCTCGGTCCTCCTCTTTTTCTGGTTCCATTTACATCGTTAACATATATTTTCTTTCAAGAAATTTCTATTTTTTTTATATGTACGAGAGATACATATGATAGTAAACAGTAAGGGTATGGCCACACCGGAGTGCCTGGATACGCCGGATGTTCATTTTGAATCCTACTCTGGCACTTTGTAGCCGTACCCTAAATGGTCTAAATTGTGAAATAATTAAAAACTCCAATGAAATATTATACATGCATAGGAATACGAATTTACACATTTGACATATGAAGATAAAAGTGTTGAGAAACGCTGATTCTGAGAAACGGTTCCATTAGACCTTAGATAGAACCGGTATCGTGAAAACAAACCATTCTCCCCCATTGTGCGGGGTATTCGAGGATTAAATGAATTGCTCATAATATTTACATACAAATAGTTTGACTTTGTGTGGTCGCCTTTTCGCGACCAGGGGCGTCTTGTTAACAGTTGCGCTGTGCATTTAAATAAAAAGCATTGAAGGATTAATTGTATCTCAATAGAGACGAAGATGTAAATTGTTTTTGGAAACAGAATATGGTGGTCGAGGCGTTTACAGGACTTATGACCTGTCATTGGTTGGGTTAAACGATCGCTTTATGTAATACAACATTCCCCATTCCACCCTTCTTACGACCACCTCGTCTGACAATTTTTTGAAATATGTATTGTATATATGCTACTATGTTGAGAAACACTTGTTAATATTTTTTTTTGTTCAATCTACACTAGCGCTATCTATTAAGATTAAATTAATCCTTAAATGATTAACCCGCAATGGGTGAAATCCAGTATTTGTATACATTCAAAACAAAAAAGTATTGACTTTTTTTTATAATGATTAATATCTCAAGAAAATGTCTTGTGAAACAGAACGCGTTGAAACTGAAATGAATTAAAACATAAATTTGTGTAACCTTGAAAAAAATTCTCTACATGTTTTGAATGTATTAAACTTTTAATGTCGGGAGAAATTAAAAATTAACCTAACCTCACCAAAACAAAATTAGATATAATACAATGAAGGTTTAATACCTTCGAAACACATGCAGAAAAATAAATTAAAGTGTGTTATTTTGTTGTTTTAATATTCATAAAAATTATAATTATAGAATTCCATATTGTTAACGTTGTACTAGTATATTGATCAATAACTATATTCTTCTTCTTTCGGTGCTGTCTCAGGTCCCCCCCCCGAACGTTGACGATCACTGCAGCAAAGGCATATCTATCCTGCGCCACTTGGAACAGGTTTTGATCTCTTGTTATTCCTGTCCACTCTTTGATGTTTCGCAGCCAGGACAGCTGTCTTCTACCAACTCCCCGACGTCTCTCTTTACCCATTAAAATCAGTCGAAGGAGGTGGTATTTTTCTCCCCTTAGCACATGACCCAAATGTGAGACCTTTCTATTTTTCACAATCGACAACAGCTCTCTATTGGCTATGGCTCTCTGCAGTACGTCTGCATTACTGTATTAAAAGAAGAAATATTCAAATCCATAAATTAAAATATTATTTTGTAATATACTCGTAGTAACATGCTGATATAAAAAATAATTTTTGTTTTGCCAATTCTTAGTACATATGTTTTTATAATCGTACATTTATATACCTAAATAACTATTTAACTTTGATGAAAATATCCGTTTTTCATACTTGTTAAAAAATACGCAAGAAAAAATTGATTGATCACAAAAATGATAATGACTTAGCAAAACGAAACATGTTTATCCTATAATATTACATACAAAGTGCCCCAGAAGTCGACGTCAATCCGGAAACGGATGTAGGGCAAGTCATGCTAGTTCACATACCATACTATACCATTACAGGATGTTGATTTTCTCGAATTTTTTTATGCCTATAATTTAAAAAATACAAAACTTTTAACATTTTTCTCATAACAAACATGACTTACCCCTATCATCCGTTTCCGGCTTGACGTCGACTTCTGGGACACCCTGTATAATCAATTATCTGATTTTTTTAAAAATAAATGGTCAAGAAATAATCGATAATGGCTTTAACGTTTTTAATTAAATTCTCTCAAAATGAGAAAAACATGTAATTATAAAAAAATATATACGAGTATATAATTAATACGAATGAAAACGTCTATTGTCTAGAAGCATTATTATATTTTTTATTTGAAATACATCATTCACCTGCCTAAGATATTATCAAATGATATCTTTGGCAGGCATATATGGAGTTTTACATCGTGGTACAAGAAACAAAAAATATATATAAATAAAATTATTGTATAAAATTGTTTTGAAGTATAGGGAAAATCAATAATGGTACGCAAACTATTTAAAAATATTCATTTGAATATCGTTTATTTTTATTAGATATTTAAAAATCTATTCATGAAGAAAGAATGGTAAAAAAAATATGTTAACGATGTAAATGGAACCAGAAATAGAAGAAGACCAAGAAAAACGTGGCACGATCAAATAAATCAAATATTGAATGTCGGCCATGTGAGGAGTTAGAGAAATCGACGCGCGTGCATGACACGATGTATGAATGTTGAGGAAGCGGGAGAAATATGTCAGGAAAGAAAAGTGTGGCAGTCCATTCTTTCTGCCTACCGCTTCGGGGAGACGGCGTGATGGTTAGTTAATTAGTTTAAATGGTCAAAAAATAATAGATAAAATTATTACGTTTTTAATTCAATTCTCTAAAAATGAGAAAAAACATGTAATTATTATATAAAAAATATATATAATTAATACGATTGAAAAAGTCTGTTGTCTAGAAGTTTTATTACATTTTTTATGTGAAAGACATGTTTCGCCTGTCTAAGACATTATCAAATGTTATATTGAGTTTTACATCGGGGTTCAAGAAACAATAAAAAATATATAAATACAATTATCATTGTTTTGAGGTATAGGGAAAATCAATAATCGAACGCATACTATTTAAAAATATATATTTGAATATCATTTATACTTATTAGATATTTAAAAATCTTTTATAGAATTGTGATATCTTCAAAGCGAAATTCAAATCAATTTAAAATAGCATGTTGATACGTATATAATTTTATGCCAACAATATTGTATCGGATAATCATAAATAGCGTGGGAGGCTAACAGTAAATACGGTTTAAGTATATAAATGTCTCCGTACACAGAACTCCTCACAATAGTCGAATGTAATTGCACTTTTGAGTGTCCTCAAGTAATGTTCATTCTGAAACACAAATCCTAAGTAACGACTCATAACGTCGACAATGGCTTGGCTTCGTTTGTGTTATCCACAAGCTTCTATTTACAAAATATATACAGTAAATTTATAATGAAATATTTACATTTGAAGCAGTTTAAAATCTCGAAATAACCGTAAGAATTTTATTTTAAAATACGAATGAAAACGTCAGTTTTCTGGAAGTTTTATTATATTTTATGGGAATGATATGTTTCGCTCTTCTAAGGCATTATGAAATGCCTTAGAAGGGCGAAACATGTCATTCCCATAAAATATAATAAAACTTCTAGAAAACTGACGTTTTCATTCGTATTAATTATTTAATATGGGGTTTTAAATCATTGTTCAAGAAACAATAAATAATTTTGTTGTTTTTATATAATTATTTACTATATTGTTTTAAGGCATTTAGAGACACAAAGTGATATTATTCTCTTGATTAAATTATGTATAACCTTTTTTACGTCTGTCAATGTTAGAAATGTTGACGAAACCGATCATAAAAAAATAAACTTGTTGAGTTAGTAAATAATAAATTATAAAACAATAAATCTATCATGCTTTAAAAACTAAATTGACACATAATAAAAACACTTGAACTTGGACTTGGATCTTCTGGCTTACAGAGGTTTAGGTCATGTGGTTATTCCTTTTACGTCTGATGGGAACATTGTTGGATGGTGATTTGGTGGGTTGTTAGTTTATGAGGGGGCATGATTTGTGTGGCCCGGAGTGTTCCTCTGAAGGAAGATCGATTTTGGGCGCTTGTGGCGGCTGGAGATGTTTGGGTCGTAATTTGAGAGACCATTTTTAAGATTTAAATTTAAAAAAAGAAATAAAATGCTGTAGATCTATGTGATCTGTTCTCTAGAGGGTTGCCCTCTGACAGACCATATTCCTGCAAAAACATTGTTAAAATATTTATTTTGTATATATATTGTTGTATAATATTTAACCACACTGATGGCGGGCTTCTGTGTCCCGAAACATGTTTGTGTTAATATTGAATTATTTAAAATATTTTTTCTATTTTAAATAATGTGTCACAAAGGAAAAAAAAAGTTTAATTAGATTAAGTTATAAATTATTAGATTGTAACTATTACGAATATTAAATAAATGTATATATTTATTAACTAGAAATCTATTTTACGATTTCAAAATGTACATCATCAAAGCCACGAGTAGGTTTACGTAAATAACATTTACAACCAACGATCTAGTATTTCCGTGCAACAGGATCTTAAATTTACGGCTTAGCGCTCTACCACTAAGCCAAGAGGTCGTAAAACTTAATGAAAACATTCATATTATAATCTCGCTTTTAAACGCCATTATTTGCTATCTTCTCACATCCAATATTATCACGCAAACTGTTCTATTATGTACAATATCCTGCGAGGTTGTTACACTAAGAGTTACAGTAAGTTTGAAAAGCGAAGTTGAATAAATTATATACAAAACAACTCATGTTTTAGGGATCTTGGGACAATCCAGGTCTTTCTGGACCGACGTTTCGGAGATTGTTGCAGTCTTTATTTCAGGATGCTTATAAATTTCTTCTTTATTTTCTTCTTATTCTTAGTGTAGGCCTAATGGCCTGTTTCTTAAGAGGAATTGGCCTCCTGTGAAGTCGACTCCCAGCTCTCGATCCATCTCTTTGGTGGTCTGCCCGAGGGTCGTCTACCTTGGGGCTTGCCGTGTAACATAATGAAGGGGAGTCTGGGTGGATCCATTCTCCTCACGTGTGCATACCAGTATCTTCTCCTTTGCCTTCCCCACCTAACGACATGCCGATTATCTTGCTGGGGGGGGGGGGGGGGGAGACTGATCCGTAATGCCGGACCCCGTCCTCCTCCTTAGTTCAATTGCATTATTTTTCTTCTCTTAAATATATATAGTATAAACTTCCTTTGTTACCTTACCTATTCCACATGTTAAATTCCGTTTTGTCTCCTCCCTCCCTCCTGTGCCCCTTGCTGTGCATTAATTCTTTTTTATTCTTTCTCTAACATATGTCATTTATGTATCAATTGTGTATTTTCTTTTGCTGTTGTATTGCTATGTGTGTACGGCGGGACATCGAAGGAGAGTAGCGTAGGTTAAATGTGGTCTGGGTCCCCCTTGGTTGGAAATATACATATATTATTTTTAGTATTTTTTAACGTAAGTCCCGCATGGACGGGGGACGGGCCTAGGGAGTGCACGAGTGAAGCTGACTAAAGGCGCCGCTACGCCTATAACAGCTTCGGGTAAGCGGAGAGAGCCCTCTATGACTCGGCCATATCTAACGACATCCTTGACCTCGCATATCTCCCTTATTCGTGTATTCCTTTTCCTCTCTTGCAGTGTCTTGCCAGATATATTTCTGAGCGTCTTCATTTCTGACGCTCTGAGCGCGTTTTTTTGTGACTGTGGTGTCTGCCTTGCACTCGATCCCATATATCATGATAGGTCGCACACAGGTCTTATAATATTCTCAAACTAAATATTAACTCCGCCATTGCCGGCCCAAGCCCGGATGAGAAAGGAGGGTTGGTGTGCTAGGTAAGCGGCCTACATGTCGTAAAAAAGAACCAACGCTCACAGCAAAGAGAATACAGCCTTGGACAAAGGATTTCTCTTGCATAGAACCAAAGCGCGACTTGTGAATTTGTGGTGGGAAATCTATGATTAACTCCTTCTACGCTGTGCCCTGTCGCCGGTAATGTGAGAGCGAAGAAAACATCTACGCTTTGTTATCCGAGCTAATTAGCATACGGCAATGCGTTATTTGACACAATAAAATAATGAAATCAATTTTTGTAAGCCTTTATTAATAGAACGCACCCGTTCACGCAATTTTTTTTCATAACTCTATTAGGACGCCTCAATATGTTTAATTTAGAACTAGAGTACCTGAAATCGTTTCGTTATTGTTATATTCAAGCATATGCATACATAATATATGAATTAAACAAGTACAGTTAATGTTCTATTACAATTAATTTACGGTATTCAACGGAACACATCAAATAACGTGTTTAACAATAAAATACATAAGTGATTAAATTTTTTGCTTGAATGCACGTGCAATAATGTCAAAACGATCTACTGACGATTGACTGCTGTCATTTAAACTGATTTGAGCGCCATTACTTGGTGACTTACATAACCCACAATTAAACACTGATATCAAAAATAAAAATTCAACCCAATACAGACTGTAACGTTTTACAGAAAAAATCATTATTAATTGCATTTTAAAATTGCTTTATAACTCTTCTTCTTCTTCTTCTTCTTCCTCAGCCTATTCCCGTCCACTTCTGGACAAAGGTCTCCTCCATTCACTTCCATGTCACTCTGTCTTGTGCGGACTGCATCCAGGTAATTCCGACGTGTCTGTTCAGATCATCCTTCTACTGTAGTTGCGGTCACCCTGCACTTCTCTTTGCCGTCCACGGTCTCCAAGTCAGCAGTCTTCTTGTCCATTTTTCATCTGAGCTTCTGGCTACGTGACATGCCCATTGCCATTTTAGAGTCGCCACCCGGTGGATGATGTCAGTGACCTTTGTTCTTTCTTTCACCGCATTGTTTCTGACTCTGGCTCTTTGGGTCACTCGTAGTTTCTCGGCACTTTGCTTGGACATAAGCTTTATAACTCAATTCGTATCAAATAATTTTAAACCTTCACAGAAGTAATAATAAACAAAGAAAAATTTCGTCGTTATCAGTTTATTATTTGCAAAGTCGATTAGTCCAATAGCCACGAACAGTGCCTTTAGTTTATATAGATTTTTCAAACTTATTTTCCAACACTTAAATGCAAATAAAAATAAAAATAAAAATATTATATTTAGAAAAAAATAATACTTCATTTTTTTTATATATAATTTGTAGAAATTTCTAGTCCATCTAAAATAAAGTATTTTATTAAGGAAAAACAAAACAAAAGTCCGTCAAAAGTTTCAAAAGTTAAAGCCATATGTATACATCCAATTATCTCTTATTCATGATAGTATCATTCTAACCCGGCTTCTGTTTACTGTAAATCGACTTCTCGTGTAGTTTAAGTTAAGTTTATTATGTTTTATTAAGACTTTAATAATTTAAGGCTCGGTTTAATGAAGGACTGATTTATTCCGAATGGGGATGAACATTTTACAATACCCTTAGAAAGGTCTTGGGGTTACGATTCATTGAGGTCATTAAGTCGCGGAAGGGTTGGTTTAACCTCAAGTTTAGCGTGCTTTATCAAATGCATAATATGCATTTTAGAATGTTATATAATGCGAGTACAATAAAATATATAATTTGTAATTTTTCAATAACACAAATATTTTTATGTTTCAATCGATAGTATATTTCGATAATACAATAGTTTTTTTAATAAGTATTGAAATTAATAAGTAGTAAAATAATCATAACAAAATTTTAATTTATAATTATAATAACAATTATATATTTTTTATTGTTTCTTGAATAACGATTTTAAAGTGATAAAAATTAAGTTCCAAAATATTTTTTTATAACAGCTGTCAAAACTGATCATTTTTGTAAACAATTTTATAAAATTTTAAATATGTATCTTTATAATATGTATAACTGAAGAAGGACCGGTTGTCCAAAACATGTCTGATATGTAATTAATTTTATTTTTAAAGTTAGTGTCGTATATACAAAGTATATAAAAATAAAAATATAAAATAAAACATATACAACAAGTATGTTGAACAAAGAGGTAATAATAAAAATGTATTTTACATTTCAGAAATTTTTATTTAATAACCCAATTGGGTTTAAAAAAAAAAAGTATATTTTCTTCTAAATTCGTTATAACTGTGTGTTGTGTATATATTTTATAGTATCTTTCAAAACTGACCGCATTCATGAAAAAAATGTTTAAATATTAATATTGTATCATACATACAAAAACTAGTAAAACACTGATGAAGATCTAATGTGTAAAACATGGTTGTATTTTAATTTTTAATAAAGATAGTGTTGTTTGCATAGTGATAAACATTGTTCACATCTATAATATATATCTTGTACAACAATTTGCTTTCAAACACAGTAGAAGCCCAAAGATTCCATTCGAATCGTTTAAAATTTCTGGCAGGATTTCAGGCATTTCTCAGAAGCAGGGCACTAATTCCACGGGAGACAGGAGTCAACAACAGCGCTCAGAACAGCCAACAGTTATGGGCCAAGTTGCCCCCAAGATAGTCCCGTGCCCGGCGTGTTGTTCCCGATATATGGTCCCATTAAGGCGGCGGCTAGTGTGTGGGTAAGGCAGTAAAACATGGATTATCTTCCCTACGTGGGTAGATAAAGATGAAAGTATTCCAGCTATTACCAGGTCTTATTCTAATACGGGGTATTAAGTAAGCGCCTCGTCGCGAACGGGTTAATTCACTGTTTAGCTTTCAACTTCTGGGCTTGCTTTTTAAACCAAGTCCTCGTGAATATTTATACGTTTGACACATTTTCGTGGTCTTAATTTACGAGTGAAATATATATTTTCATAGTCCATTATGTTGGCCAAAACTTCAACTTCAGCAATATAACATTTATAATCCAATGCGAATGTGGTGTAATCCAAGTGAATGTGGTGCGAATGAAAGTGTTATGAACAAAATAAGAAAAGGGTCATTAAGATGGTTTGGACACATGGAAAGAATGAGTGAAGACAGAATGGTAAAGAAGGTATATGTAAACGGCGTGAACGGAGCTAGAAATAGAGGAAGGCCGAGGAAAACGTGGCACTATCAAATCAATCAAATATTGAATGCCGGTCACTTGAGGAGTCGGAGAAATCGACGTGCGTGCATGACAAGATGTATGAATGTTGAGGAAGCGTGAGAAATATGTCAGGAAAGAAAAGTGTGGCAGTCCATTCTTTCTGCCTACTTCTTCGGGGAGACGGCGTGATGGTTAGTTAGTTAGTTAATTAAATAAAACGATGTGATATTGTATTTATTACGACAGCGCCCGGTTTCCCCATGCTTGCTGGCATCGACAGACTGGTGTCACTGTTACAAATTGACACCTTTATATACATACATATCAGAGGTGGTAAACATGATTCTGTACAAAAATAATCTTAAAATAATTATGTAAAATTTACTGAATTTAAATACTGGTATACAATTTAAATACTGGTGTTGAAAAATTGATACTATGAATCTCCGAGAATCAGAGTCCGTATCATTATCAGAATAAGCCACCCTTGTAATTGATTTTTATAATAATTATATAGTAAACAAACTAACCGAAACATAATAAATTTACATTATATGGAATCATTAAAAAAAATTGTCACCTTTGTAGGTGTTCTTTAATGATATGAAAAAACAACAACACTTCAATTTAATAACAGTAACAGATTATTTAGAATTAGTAAAATTTGAACCCTCACCACTTTCATTTATTATATAAACTAAATAAATTTTGATGTAGGTACCAGAAATTGGCACCAATTGGTCAGTTAATATATAAAAAGAAAATTTTGTATCAAAATATTATTTATTTTCATTATACCATATCCTTCTTCTTTTTTAAGCGTCTTGTCGGGTCCTCCCAACGTTGGCGATCACCTCGGCGAACCTGTCCCTGTCCTGCGCCGCTCGGAACAGCTCCACTACATTTCGGATGCCGGTCCACTCCCACCGCCGGTGTTTCGCAGCCAGGACATCTGTCTCTTACCGGGCCCTCGGTAATATTGTTCTAATATTATAAAATTAGATATACAGTATAAACATAAATATCAAATATTTTGGTCCGCATTAGTAAAACACCCTGTTCTAATTCCGTCTTTAATGTCTCTCGGGCTAAATTTTTGCTCGAAACCAAGTTTCAAAAACGTGCCGGCGCCTTATCGCAGTCAATTCCATCTCAGGATGAAGTTGAGGCGAGATTAGGAAGAGGATATGAAGACTGTTCTAACCGTCAAGGCGAGATAGGGGTGGATTATGCCATCATTAAGGAAATAGAAAATCCTCGGGTGTTCACAATCTGACAGTTTTATTAACACGAAAAACTATTTGATTCTTAAGATATTTCGGCATTCGCTGGGGCACGTAAGATGACACTGGTGCCGGAAAAGCTTTTATACTTATATAATTTTGAATTTTAATGAATATTTTTTTTTTTCATTTATCATTCTGTTTTATCTCGAGAACATTTTCCCTTATTAATACTATGTAATATACTATGATTATCAATGAGAAACATATCTCTTCCGTAAAATATAATAAAACTTCTAGAAAACATAAGTTTATGGTACATGTTAAATATGTATTTTTACATCTAGGAAATTGAAAATAACTTTGTTTAATCCACAAAATATTTAAAAAAATGTTAAAAAACACGACATTTTTCGGAGGATACCTCCATCCTCAGGTGTAAAAATATAATAAAAACTAAACAAAGAAAAACTAATATAAAAACGCATTTAAAATTCGATAAAATAATTTAAATATAAAATTTAACAGTGAATAAATTAAAAATTAATGAATTCCACAGTGTTAAATGCCTTAGCGTTCAATAATTACTATGTAACTCTAATATTAGCCATTGCTTATAATAACTTGAATATATCTATACAAAAGATTTGGGTATGCTTAAAACATACCTATATTATACATGTATATATCGATAGAAATGTTTATGGTTTTATATGATAAATCGCATAATTGGCATTTAATAGAAAATCTAAGATATGTTACTACAGTAAAAATGTGTTTACTTGTGTGTCGGGAATTTGCATATATAATTATAAAGAGTAAAAAAATATTCGAATGTCTCACACACATTCTTTGCGTTTGATTATCGCTATTTATATATTTGTATGCGCGAGAGAGACTGGAAATATGTCATATGCCCAGAAATAGAATTATATATCAATCGATTTCGGACTATTAACATGAATAATTATCTCGATCCAGCTCGATGGTTCTTGAAATCACGAGGGTTTGCTGATTTTTTTCATGTTTTTCAATAATTATAATATTTTTAATTTGATTGCTTGCAGGAACAAAAAACTGAGGACGGTAGCAGAAAAACTCAAAGAGATCGCATGAAACACCAAAACAAGAGAGATAAATGAGGATGGAGATATTGTAAGACGGAGTAGACAGTAAAGAAAGGACTAGAAAGGTCATGTCCAAAGAATGGACAACAGCAGACTCTATATTGCACTACATAATCATCCTTATGGATAGCGTCCTCGTGGAAGACCCTCAAAAAGATGGAAGGATACCTGGAAATTCATCACAAAGGAGAAGCAACCCCCTGGAGAAGACCACGCAGGTATGTAGCAAACAATAATAATAATAATAAGAACAATTTGTAAAAAATCTTATAATGGATGACTTCATCAACATCATTTTATTCAGCATTATAGCCATTGGTCGGGCTTTCTCCAAGAAACATCTCCGCTCTGTTCTGTTCAATATCAGTCCAGTTCCTTCTTTTGTTAGATTCGTAACTTTGGTTGTCTTATGAGGTTAGGTTGTTGGCCTAACGTCCAACTCCCTTTCTAGGAGGACCAGAATTTTCCTGTAGGGTTTTTATACCTTAGCTGGGAGTGACTGGTTTTGCGGTGCTAAAAATCGTGCTGAAAATGAAGATTTTGCGGGATAATAAAGATCACACGTGGACGCAAGACAGTTGGACCAAATGTTAGTGTTGATAATGTTATGCAACTATGGCGATTCATGGCATTTACTGGTAAACAACTTCCAGCACGGTGTGTCCATCATGGCTCTATCCAAGAATTCAACCCCCAAATCGTTGACTTGAACAATTGTTTGTTTAAGCATCAACCTATGAGTTTTCCATTTTTCAGATTTCAAACTCAAATTATTTAAATTAAAACGAGGCGAGATACTCGCTCTTGTTAGAGAGGGTTCAGAAAAGATTTCTGAGATATCTCTACATTAGGGATTTTGGTAGCTATCCGTGGCTTTATCCCACTGCATTCCTCTTGGGCATGATGGGGAAAAATAGTTTGCAGATAAGAAGGGATGGGTGCACACTTACCCGTTTCTTCAGACTTATCATGGGATTCTTTGAGAATTACGTCATCTTGGAGGCTATCCATCTTTATGTTCCGGATGGTTATCTTCGACAGCGTCAGCACAGACTGTTTTATCTCCCAGCATGCAGAACCAACCTGCTTCTGGTGATGCCGGTGGGGAGAGCAATCAACTGCTGAACGCTTCGGATATCGATGTCTTTCATATTCGTGAAAGTACGTTCAGAAGATGAATACTCTTGACTTTGGAGAGTATCGTATTTCTAATGTCGAACCATCTCTCATGGGTTCCTGGTATTATATATTTATTATATTTTACCTGTTCTCAATAGATGTCTTAAACCATAATAAATGTTTGTAATATTTTTTGAGAAAATAAACTGATTTGATTTGATTGATTGATAAATATGTGTAGTGGTTACACAGCAACGTTGAGCGCGGAATACTTTAGCGCAGTACAGGAATTGTTAACACAGCACGAGAAATAATTACGTGCCCCGACATTGCGCAAGGTTTAACCGCGGGTATTCATTCCGTGTAAAGAGCGTTACATCGCTACTGTTACGATAACTCGAACCGATATCTGGATTATCATAATAACCTGGAGGAGGCAGGAATCAGTTATGGCTAGAGTTATTGCACCATCGTAGCTGCTTTACGGTTATTGAGAACGATTGTATCACCTTAGACGTGCCGCTACCAGTGCCACTGGCTTGGATAGAACATTTTGCCTTGAATTTCAACACGACACTGTATCGCGTCGATATTTTGCCACGATCCTTACATTACTTGTTTATGGAAATTTTTGAAGTTTGTATGTTAATATAAAAAATAAGATATAGATAAACGCGAGATAAATTATAATAATAATGTTGAATTTAAATAATAACTAAATAGAACGATGAACTTGGAACAGGTGAGCGAATTTGTGTATTTAGGTAGCATGTTCACAGCGGATGGCCGAACGGACAGTGATATTGAAAGAAGGGTTGGTGCGGGTAACAAAGTGAATGGAGCTTTAAAAGTAGTTATTGGAAACAAGAATTTATCAATGAAAGCGAAAATGGCCGTTCACAATGGAGTTCTGGTTCCAACCCTTATGTATGGAAGCGAAGCATGGAACTGGCAGAAGAAAGATGAGAGCAGAATAAATGCGGTAGAGATGAGGTCCCTAAGACGTATGTGTGGTAGAACGATGTACGACAGAATCTCAAATGCTGATATTAGGAAGGAGTGTAGAGCGAAAGAAGGTATTATGAACAAAATTATGAAAGGTTCGCTTCGTTGGTTCGGACATATGGAGCGCATGGGTGAAGAAAGAATGGTTAAAAAAGTATACGTTAACAATGTAAATGGAGTAAGGAGTCGAGGTAGACCGAGGAAAACATGGCATGACCAAATTAATCAAATATTAAAAGTTGGTCATGTCAGAAGTCGGAAGAATCGACGTGCGTGTATGACTCGATGTATGAATGTGGAGGAAGCTAGAGAGGTGTGCCAGGATAGAGTAGTGTGGCGGTCCATTCTCTCTGCCTACCCCTGCGGGGAAACGGCGTGATGGTTTTGTTGTTGTAGAACGATGTTTTTAACTACTTCCAGTTTTGTATTTATTTCGACAGAGACTGGTTTTGCCAGGCTCGCTGGCATCGACAGACTGGTGATCGACGACAGACCAGTCTGTTGATGCCAGCGAGCCTGGCGAAACCGATCGCTGTCGAAATAAAGGCAAAAGTGGAAGCAGTTAAAACACATAGTTTTATTAAATTATTATTTAATATGAGCTTCCATCAAGGGATTTCAGTAAAATCATTCAATACGAATAAATGATTATAACAGGTTTTATTTTATTTTATGAGGATTTCATATAAATGAAAACATCTGTTATATAGATGTTTACTATATTTCATTATCATATTTAATGTGAATGACATTTTTCGCTTTGTAGGTTATAGTCAATCACATGATTAACAAAAAAAAATGTTTCAATGTTTTTCCAAGCTTTAAGCATTTAATATAACTAATGGATGAGTTGTTAAAAGTTTTACTGTATATTTTACTATGACCAATTAAAAAAAAACCTTTACATTAAAATCCCACCATTGATCATTGATTATACATATATGATAAATTAAACATCTCCATAGTCGCCTACACTTTATGTCGTGGATTCATAAATGAATTAATTCTTTAAAAATATTGTATATCTACGTCTCTTTAATACTCACCAAAAAAAACCCTCTGAAATATGTCTGTGAAGAGTGTAACAAAGTATAAAGAAAATTGTAAAAATACCTATGTCCAAACCATCTTAAAACGTGAGGAGTCGGAGAAATCGACGCGCGTGCATGTCACGATGTATGAATGTTGAGGAAGTGAGAGAAGTATGTCAGGAAAGAAAAGTGTGGCAGTCCAATATTTCTGCCTATCCCTTCGGAGAGACGGCGTGATGTTAATCTAGTTAGTTAAAATATATTTTTAAACGGTGCTTTTATATGGGCTCCTGATCCAAGGGACTTGGGTTCAAGCCTGGACACGACCACATTCCTTCTTCATAATAATGAGCTATTTTCTGCTCATATTGAAGATTGTAAAATAAATTTTAATATCGTTGATTTAAGTCATGGTGTAAGTCTTTAAAAAAAATGTAGATAAAGTAAATAAACATATCGATGCTGTGATTAATTCGTATTTGAAAATGTGGTTTTTAAAAACCTCGACCCGGAGTATAAAATTCCTACTCTACAATATTTTTAAGATTATTTGAATTTGGAAGGATGAGATACATAATGTTCTTAACTGCCATGTTTAGAAACTAGTTCTTATTATAATCGTTTACGTTTATATAGTTTGTGTGAATCAGCGAAAGAATCGTGTGGTGTGTGTGTACAAGGAAGAAGGAAAGAAGATGCATGGTGGAATGATGACGTAAAGAGTGTTGTTAAAGAAAAGAAAGATGCTCGGTTGAATATGCTGTCGACAAATAAGAATGACAGAGCTAAGTATGAAAGAGCAAAAGATTTGTATAAGGTATGCAAGAAGAGAGTGAAGTCGGTAGTGAAAGCGGAAAGAAAAGTTGAATGAGGAAAAAGGGCTCAAATTAAAAGAAGGGGTATATTTACAAGAGATGGGCGAGTGGAGAGGGATATTGAAAGAAAGGTTGGGGCAGGCAACAAAGTGAATGGTGCACTTAAAGTTGTCATCGCAAACAAAAACCTATCCAAAACAGCTAGAATGGCAGTGCACATTGGTGTTCTTCTACCGACCCTTATGTATGGAAGCGAAGCATAGAACTGGCAAAAGAAGGATGAAAGTAGAATAAATGCAGTAGAAATGAGATCTCTTAGACGAATGTGTGGATACTCTGTGTATGATAGAGTGTCGAATGAAAATATAAGAAGTGAATGCGGTGCGAATGATGGTGTCATGAACAAAATAATGAAATGATCATTAAGATGGTTTGGACATATGGAAAGAATGAATGAAGAAAGAATGGTAAAAAAATTATATGTTAATGATGCAAATGGAACCAGAAATAGAGGAAGACCGAGGAAAACGTGGCACGATCAAATAAATCAAATATTGAATGTCGGCCATGGGAGGAGTCAGAGAAATCGACGCGCGTGCATGACACGATGTATGAATGTTGAGGAAGCGAGAGAAATATGTCAGGAAAGAAAAGTGTGGCAGTCCATTCTTTCTGCCTACCCCTTCGGGGAGACGGCGTGATGGTTAGTTAGTTAGTTAGTTAGGTTTATATACTTAAAGTTATATGAATATGTTCTTCTTAAACTCAGCCGACACCCAAGCCGCTGTTGTCGGGACTGGATAGGCCGACTCGCATCTGTAAGGGCCCGTAATATACGGGAGATATCCACGAAGAGATATAAATTACGTGTGTAACGTCTACGCGGTGGGTACTTCTCACCCCCTGTCAGAGTAAACTAATACAGAGTCATAAAAATCCCGGAGGCCCCGGGCAAATGACGCATCAAGAGTTGGGAAAGACGTTTATCTTCCCAGGGAGTTCGTGGGGTAGTTACCCTACGATGTATGTATCAAATGTTCCAGGAAGGTGTGCTAACCCCCGCTTCATGAACCACTGCAGTATTTAAAAAAAAACTTTATATATTTTTTTAATTCCTTGCTTAACAGTCACTGTATGGCGATGGATAATGGAGTGACCAGTGTCGTGCAGCTTCATTCCTTGTGTAAAGTATATTTTTCTTCTTCTTCTTCTTCTTCGGCGAACCTGTCCCTGTCCTGCGCCGCTCGGAACAGCTCCTCCACACTTCGGATGCCGGTCCACTCCCTCACGTTTCGCAGCCAAGACATTTGTCTTTTTCCGGGCCCTATTTATTATCCAATATTTTAACCATTCTTATCTCGTCAATTCGTTCTATATGTCCAAACCATTTCATCCCTTTTTAATTATACTTATGATGCACATTATACTTATGATGCAATCATAGCCTTACATTTCATTCTTTTTTCGTCTTTCGGTATTCCATCATATATCGTTTTTAAATAATTTTTTTTAGTGATTTCATTTCTACGACATGTATCTTACTTTCACCCTTTTTTGCCAGCTCCAATCTTCACTTACGTACATAAGGTTTGGCACTAGAACTCCATTATGTACTACCCACTATTGTTTTCTTACTAACAAAAAAACCATTACACCTTATTCTGTAGGGGTAAACAGAGGATGGACCGCCACAACGTGCCAACCCTTATGTATGGAAGTGAAGCTTGGAGCTGGCAAAAAATGATGAAAGTAGGATAAATGAAGTGGACGTGAGAACACTGAAAAGAATGTGCTGGAAAGCGATGTATGATGAGAATACCGAACGACGAAATAAGGAAGAAATATAAAGCAGATGATTGCATCATAATTAAAATTAAAATAGAAAATGGTTTGGACATATGGGACGAATGGACGAGAGAGAATATTTAAAATGTTATATACAGATAATGTAAATGGCAAGAGAAGCCGTGGAAGACCAAGGAAAGCATGGCATTATCAAATTGATCAAATACTTCCACATTCTAAGTCGGAAAAATCGACGAGCGTGGATGTTACTATGTTTGAATGTAGAAAAAGTTACAGAGGTATGTCAGGACCGAGTAGTATGGCGGTTTATCCTCTCTGTTTACCCTTCCAGGGAAACGGCGTGATGGTTAGTTAGTTAGTTAGTTGAATGTGTAACTTTTAATTTATCTTGAATATATTAAAAATATAAAAGATGAAAACACAAGATGTTTCATTGGCGACATCGTTACCTAAAAGTTGTCTGACTGCAGCTAATTCTCAATATTCCCTTAACTCACTCTAATTTGTTACTTTGGCAAGGCCAATAAAAATCAGACTTAACTGGGGGAAGCGAAATCCCCCGCTTTTAGTAGGGTGCCTAGCTTCTTTACGGCGTCTGAGGAACTTCATTTTCCTTCGGGGAGGTTTTTATGGTCACCCTTTTAACCGGACTGATGCTGCAAGTTTTCTGTTCCAGTAAACGGCAAGGTGTCAAAATGGGGTTTCATTTTTAAGAAAAGTTTTTGGTTTATTTATTAATGGATTATGCTTTTTAATAAAATGCACCTTGAAAGGTTTTGGCTCTTAATCATCGTTATTTCTAAATGGAAGATAATTGTCTTAGTTTGGTTTAGTTATTGTTGTGTTTAGGTAAGTATATTTAGACATAATTTTCTGACGTTTATTCATACTGTTCAAGCTTTAAACAAGAAAACGAACGTACGAATTCCCTGTTTCTGGAGAAATTACGTAAAACAGTTTTTTTAAATCACACACATAAATAAAAGTAAATAAGTGATTATATAGGTAAACTAAATGGATGACATTCGGACGGCTTGACTACAGTGGGTCAGCATTGCATTTGAACGGCCGTAACGTTGAAAGGGGGAAAATTTTAAATACATCGGCAGCATACTAACGCAATCTCTTGACCCAGATGTAGAGATAAAATGCAGAATTGAAGTAGCTAGATAACGTAAACTTGAAACTCCGCCAGAGAATGATCAAATGCTATGTGTGGTCTGTTTTATTGTACGGGTGCGAAATTTGGACCTTGAAAGTTAACTCAATGAAGAGACTGGAAGCATTTGAAATGTGGCTCCATCGCCGAATGCTCAGAGTTCCCTGGACAGACATGGTTACCAATACCGAAGACCTGAGGCGAACTAGAGTTGACAGGGAATTGTTATCAACTATCAAGGTTCGAAAGATCTCACATCTGGGTCATATACTGCGTGGAGAAAAGTACCACCTTCTCCAACTGATATTGGAGGGGAAGGTTGAGGGACGCCGAGGGCCCGGAAGGAGACAAATGTCCTGGCTACGAAACGTGAGGGAGTGGACCGGCATCCGAAGTGTGGAGGAGCTGTTGCGAGCGGTGCAGGACAGGGACAGGTTTGCCGAGGTGATTGCCAACGTTGGGGGGACCCGACAGGGTACTTGAAGAAGAAAAAGATATTGGTAAAGACACGAGAGTATCGAAACCTTCTTCTCCTGTCTCAATCTAATGATTGATCTGCGCAAGGCTACGCATCTACTCTTC
The DNA here is from genome assembly GCA_022606425.2 of Lepidostoma basale. Classification (NCBI taxonomy): domain Eukaryota; kingdom Metazoa; phylum Arthropoda; class Insecta; order Trichoptera; family Lepidostomatidae; genus Lepidostoma; species Lepidostoma basale. Next base: position 1,062,205 of record JAHDVF020001575.1, read on the forward strand.
CACTCCGCTCGGTCCTCGGCAACTCTCTTCAACTCCGCATAAGAGGTGCAGCCCATATCTCGGCAAATCTGGTTTAGGTACTCCTGGCGAGATCGTCCTCTGCCAATCGATCCCTCGATCATTCCCTCCAATACATCATGCAGGAAACATTTGTGTCGCAACATATGACCAATCCATCTCGCGCGCCTCTCCGCTATGGTGTTCAACGTGTGCCTATTCTCTTCAACTCTGCTGAGAACCTCCTTATTTGTAATGTGGTCCCTCCATGAAACATAAGCAATTCGTCGGTAGGTCCACATCTTAAATGCCTCCAGCTTTTTGCGCTCTCTTTCGCCCAGGCACCAAGTCTCGCAGCAAGTAAAACACTCCACACCAACTTTTTCTATAATTTGTTTATGTCGAAGTCTAGGATTATATTATAGAAAAATATTTTCCGAATATGAAATATACTCGTATATATTTTTTAAAAACATTGTATTTTCACAACACTTTTCAGAAATATGTGACTGACTACGGGTGCTCTTCCCGGATGTAGAAATAAAAAAAATTAAAGAAGGGCGTCTACGGTCCGAAGCATGTTTGTGAAATGTATAAAAAGTGTTTTTAAAAAAAAAATCTAATGTGAATCCACAACACAAAGTAATGGCGAATCTATAAGAAACATAAACGATTTAAAATATTTCTCATATTTGTCTATTGGTTTTTATTGATATTATTATGAGAATTGAATAGGGTGCGGATGAAAGAGTTACGAACAAAGCAATGAAAGGATCATTAAAATGGTTTGGACACATGGAATTAATGAATGAAGAAATATGGGTAAAAAAAGTATTATTAAGGATTAATTGTATCTCAATAGAGACGAAGATGTAAATTGTTTTTTTTGGAAACAGCTTACAGGACATATGACCTGTCATTGATTGGGTTAAGCAATCGCTTTAAGTTAACATTCCCCATTCCGCCCTTCTTACGACCACCACGTCTGACAAATTTTGGAAGATGTATATATGCCACCATGTTGAGAAACACTTCAGATTTTTTAGTTCAATCTACACTAGCGCCATCCAGAAAATCTCTACAAGTATTTGTATACATTCAACATGTTGTAAAAAAAATATTTGTTAACAATGTAAATTGAACTAGAAAAATAGAGACTAAGAGGATAAACAGAGAAGGGATCCACGTGCGTGCATGACACGATGTATGAATGTTGAGAAAGCGAGAGAATTATGTCAGGAATGAAAAGTGTGCCAGTAAATTATTTATACTTGCCCCTTCGGGTAGACAATGTGATAGTAAGTTAGTTACTTACTATTATGAATGATTTAAATTGGATTTTAGTCGTTCAATGACGGCATATTACATTTACGGTCGATTTGATTACATTTTCACGATTTTTACAAATTGAACAAAAGCTGGTGATTTTCACAATAATGTTCGAAATTTAAAATATAAATTATTAGATACGGATTCTTCGGATGAAGCGAACTTGGCCACATAAAAGGTCATTATTTCCCAACCAGCGCGATATTAGCTCCCCTACTGGCTGACTGTGCTTGGCGCAAGGTCTTCCATTATTTCATCTGAAAATATATAACGTGATAAATAAAATTTCAAACCTTGCGTGCAATTTTCTTTAAATACCCCATTAAATTTTATAACTTTTTTGTGAAATTGGAATTTATTCGTTTAAATGACGACGTCGATAACAATAAGGGTTGTTTTATTATATATAATTCCTCACGTCATTTTTTTTAAAAACGTCCATATGTACAAGTCGAAGTAATTTTGATGATAGCTATTTCTTCTTCTTCTTCTTCTTCTTCACTTTTGATAGACTCAGGAGTCTGTTATTTCAGGCGGGTTCTCTTGTGACGCTGAACTCCAGCTTTCTCTCCACCGTTTCGGGGGTCTTCCTGATCGGCGTTGTCCGTTTGGCGTTCCATGGAGAGTTATGTGTAGTATCCTATTTGAGCTCATTATTTCTACATGTTGATGCCAGTATCGCCGTCTTTGACGTCCCCATCTGACCACATCTTCGACCTCGCAGATTTCTCGGATTGCTGTATTCCTAACTCGACCACGTAGGGTTTTGCCAGCTATATAGCGCGGAGTGTTTTCATCTCGATTGTCCTGAGCATGCTCTTTATCTTGACAGTGTCTGCCCTCGATTCAATGCCATATGTGAGGATTGGTCGCATACAGGTCTTATAAATGCGTACCTTGCTGTCAGTCCTCATGTCCTTGTTTCTCCATATGACATCTTTCAGGCAGCCTGCACACCGCTGCAGCCTTATCTACATGTGACCTTACTTCTCTGGGGAGGTCATTAGAGCTGGATACTCCGCTTTCGAGATATCTGAATTGGCCTACCTGTTCAATTTTTTTCTTTTTTTTCCTAGTGTATAGACAATGTAAGTACAAGCTTAGAAGTATATTCCATTATTGTAGCATATTACTTGTTGACTTTAAGCAATAACATAAATATATTCGGTTAGTCTTAAAATTTCTCTAAAACCAAAAACATCCCGATAACTTTTATAATTACTGTTATTTGATTATTTATAGAACTAGTTGAGCGTCTTAGTAAGGGCAAATATCTGAACTTTTCTTCCCTTGTATTTAATTTTAAGAAAGACTCAGCTATGTAAATTAGAATCTAAGACATAGCTGATATGTTGACATAGATGAAAAATTTCTTTCATTATTAAGAAATTATAAGCATATATTTATTAAAAGCAAACCATAAATTCGGTCATAATTGTACCATAATTACTTAATGATAAACCAATTTCTTGAATTTATTTCCAGTATATCTAAGATAGATAAACTAATATAGTTAAGCATATTATTTATAGTGCGAAGTATTATACTTATAAATAATACGCTTAGTTATAATTTAATGAGCTTAAAACCTATTGTTTCTTGAACAATGATGTAAAACTCCATTTTAAATAATTAATACGAATGAAAACGTCAGTTTTCTAGAAATTTTATTATATTTTTTGGGAATGATCGTAAAATAAAATAAAACTTTTAGAAAACTGAAGCTTTAAATCGATATTCGTGTAATTCTAGTTGTCTATGTCTGTATAAATACGTCTTTGGACAATCCCAAAGCAAGGCCAAAATTTTCGCTCTCATAATATATTATACGTGTAATACAATAACTAGAGAACGTACGTTTTCATCAGTATTAAACGATTTATATGGAGTTGTACATCATTATTCAAGCAGCGATTAATTCATAAATTTTCAGCACAGACCAATAATTAATGAAATAAAATACAAGCACAAATAGAAACTTATTGTAAATTATTGAAACGCGTTTTCCAACACAGTGTCAATAATCGAAATACCAGCTGCTTTAGTGTGTAATTAGGGGTAAATTCCAGCAAGTTACATTTGTAGAACACCCCCTCGGAATGGGGTAGAAATCTGAAGTGAGCACCGTCTGGGGGGAGCTGTAATTTATATGTTCTAGGATAGTGATTCTCGGATTCGATAGACACGGATATTGATAGTTCTGTTCGGGCTTAATGTTTGCACATTACTGAATTTATAGTGAGAGGAGATGAAAGCTTAAATGTGGATAGATGGAGATGGGAGATGCGCGACTGCCATTTTGAATGTAAAGGGATTTCGCATTAATCTATGTCGGAGTCTGGATCTCATAAAAAGTGTTGAAATTGAAACTCAATGTGCGTGCTGGAATCGATGCTAGATTTAGTCACAAACTGTAAGTTTTTGATATACGATATGTTTATTAAGGGGTTACACCACATTAGTGCTCGGAAAAATAGGTATAAAAATAAGCTTTTTTTTAAACACAGCCTCTTTTAATAGATCTGTGGATCTGTTTTTTTGGCGTCGAAGTCTCCTGGGACACAGAACTCCAACTGTCTCGCCACCTCTTTGCAGGTCTTCCGAGTTGGCGAGTTCCCATTGGCAGGTTGTTTGCGGATGCTTGGGGTAGTCTATCGTCGCTCATTCGTTCTACGTGGTCGCGTCAGAAGCGTCTTCTTTTCCTGCCCCATCTGACAATATCTTCAGTATCGCAGGTCTCACGTATTACTGTGCATTAGTATAGTATTTTTTATAAACAATTTACAATATTAAATATTGAAAAATTAAATTGCGGAGATACAAGCCGATATGTAAAGCCCTGTTTTGAAAATGTTCTATTTCATAAATAAAATCGTTTTATAATTATATATTTTAAAGAATTCATACATGAAAACAAAAGGATCGGTTTGTGTTTAAGATGAATAAACTAATACATATTATATTAATATTGAAGACACCTTAATTTTTTTCTAGATGTTTTATTACAGTTTAAAGAAGTGACGTGTTTTGTTTTGGTAGTCCAATATCAAATATCGTCCAAAGCATAAATGTCATATGTTTTATTTAATTTTAAATACTTAAAATTAAGTTTCACACCAATGATAATACTAATTAACTGACTACCCGTACTGTTATATCTTGACATAACTCCCGTCGTTCCACTACATTTATACATCGTGACCAGGACGCTCGTAGATTTTAAACGTGTAAGTCTTTTAGTAATTAATTAATTTGGTCATGCCATATTTTGTTTGGCCTTCCTCTACTTCTTTATCCATTCACACTACTTGTAATTTTTACCCGTTTCTCCGTCATACATTCGTTCCACTGTCAATGCAGAGCAGTCAAGTGTTTTACCCATAATCCACAACACATATAAAATGGGATCATTTACATGGGTAAAGGGTTGAAAATGTTTTCATATCGTGATATTAATACTGATCTTCATATGTTATATTTTTCTGGCTTAGGTATAAGTTAGATACGAATAAATTAATTTTGTATGCACTTGTTTTTTCGGATACCTTCAAAATGACGGATTTATACAAACATAATGTAGGTATGTCAATGCCAGTATATCTAGTGTAGAAACAGATGCGTATTATTTTATTTAAGTTATTTATTACATTGATAATATTATTTAAAATTTGTTATTATATCTATATGTACATTCCTTGACTCCTTTAATATTCACACTACTTGTATTTTAACCATTCTTCTCTTATCCATTCATTCCATAGGTATGTCTAAACTATCTCAGTGAACCAGTTATAATTTTGTTTTTTGAATGTATACATCTAATCTTAATAGATGGCACTAGTGTAGATTGACCTAAAAAATGTGAAGTGTTTCTCAACATAGTAGCATATATACATCTTTCAAAAATTTGTCAGACGTGGTGGTCGTTAGAAAGGAGGAATGGGGAATGTTGTTAACATAAAGCGATCACTTAACCCAATCAATGACAGGTAAGAAGTCCTGTATACACCTCGATCAACATACTCGTATTATGTTTCCAAAAACAATTTACATCTTCGTCTCTATTAAGATACAATTGATCCTTAAATTTTTTTTAATTTTATTTAGGATGCATTTATTCGCATTTAATTCCTTTCTTAGTCCTTTGTTCAGTATTCCAGCATAATATAAATAGGCAAAAATCCGAATGTCGTCAAGAACTTACTTAAACAGTCGTTGTCGTCCACTGCTGGACAAAGACCTCCCCAATAATTCTCCACGTATTCCTGTCTTCTGCTTTTCGGATCCAATCGCCAGGGGTTTTTCGAATGTCATCGGATCACCGTGTGGGGGGTCTCCCTCTGTTTCTTTTGTCTTCGTGGGGTCTCCACTCCACCACCCTTCTGGTCCAGCTATCGTCTACCAATCTGGCAACATGTCCCGCAAATGACAATTTAAGCTTAGCCACTCTTTCGACGACATCCGTTACTCTCGACCTTCTACGTATTTCAGTATTTCTTATCCAGTTTGAGAGTCTTACGTGTAGTATGGCTCTTTCGTGTTTCCTTTGTGCTACACGGAGTCTCCTAATGGTCGACTTGGTGATGTTTAGCGGTTCTGCTCCATATGTCAGCACTGGAAGTACACATTGATCACACATTTTTCGTTTAAGACTTTGGGGAATGTTACTGTCGAATAACTTCTTCAGATTGCCCACACCCATGGCCGAATTTTCTCTGAAGCTTAGCAGTCTGATTATCTCTGGAAAGTAAGATGTTGTGGCCGAGTTACTTGTATTCATTGACTTCTTTTTTTACAAGAAAGAGTACGATAATATTTTAAATACAAGAGTGAGAGAGGAATACTTTCGAAATGCACAAGTTGCGCATGTCTGAGAACGTTTTTGGATTATTTTGATTATTGTTCTATTGCAGTTGTGTAGAAAACAAAATGATAACAATTTGGTGTTGTTAATTGTGAAAATTTTAAGGCGTGTGAGAAAAAAAGATTTACTATAAAAGTTTAAACTACCGACCCTTATGTATGGAACCGAAGCATGGAACGGGTAAAAGAAGGATGAAAGTAGAATAAATGCAGTAGAAATGAGATCTTTTAGACGAATGTGTGATACTCTGTGTATGATAGCGTGTCGAATGAAAATATAAGAAGTGAATGCGGTGCGAATGATGGTGTTATGAACAAAATAATGAAATGATCATTAAGATGGTTTGGACATATGGAAAGAATGAATGAAGAAAGAATGGTAAAAAAAAATTATGTTAATGATGTAATTGGAACCAGAAATAGAGGAAGACCGAGGAAAACGAGGCACGATCAAATAAATTAAATATTGAATGTCGGCCATGTGAGGAGTCAGAGAAATTGACACAGGTGCATGACACGATGTATGAATGTTGAGGGAGCGAAAGAAATATGTCAGGAAAGAAAAGTGTGGCAGTCCATTATTTCTGCCTACCTTTTCGGGGAGACGGCGTGATGGTTAGTTAGTTAGTTAGTTATTTAAAACTTATTACTGACTACTATTGTACACTGAACCAAGTTTTTAAAGGGTTTAAAAATGTTACTTCCGTGAATATATCATTTCTTGGAACTTGTCAAACATTATTTTTCTACCCATTTCTAGGATTTAAAGCAGTGACATAGGATAACTTGTTTGTGACTCTTAAAAAGAGTCTTTGCTAATAAGATACTGTTGTCCTTCCTCCTTAACTGCCAACGTTGCAAGGATGGCTACACTTAATCGCATAACTATAAATTACCGATTACACTCGTCTCGACGCTAGTGTGGTTTTTACTGCCCCATTTTCATTATGGCCGGTGTAAATCATACGTCACATGTGCTCTTAGATCTCCTGGCAGTTAGGGGATGCTGTACGGAGCCGTTTAGCGACTCGGCTTAGTGCTGTTAGCGGGGGCGTCGTTAAGGTAACGTTGTTGGATCAATCTTTAGGCAAGGAGAACATCATTTTGAAATTATCTTAGTAACCATCAAGACGTCTCCAGAAAGGGGAAGGCAGAATGAATAGACCACTAAACTGTTATTTTATGACGTATTTCACTCGTTTTCTCAATATTTATATATCGTGTTTTGCACGCACGTCTACTTCTCCGACTCCTGACGTGGCGTGGATTAGATTGTACCAAGTTTTCCTCGGTCTTATTTTATTTATTATTCCATTTACTTCGTTAACATACTCGTATACTTTCTGTATCATTCTTTCTTCACTCATTCTTTCCGTGTCATTTGAAAAATGAAATATTAATGAATTTTATAAACTGTTAAATTTAAAATAACTTTGTTTTAGGTATCACAATTGTATTTTTTATTTTTCGCGACAGCGGTTTCGTCGACCTATGTTGACATCATCAGGCATTACAATACTATTAATGAATAAATTACAATAATATAAAAATATAAATCATTCAAATTGACATAGGAACAAATACACATAAAGGTTCGAAAAATCACGAAAATATTACAGTTGATACATTATTGTAACACCTGATGATGTCAACATAGGCTGACAAAACATCTGTAGCGAAAAATAAAAATACAATTGTGATACATAAAACAAGGATTTTTAATTGAAAAGTTCATGATGTTGAAGTATCATCGTATTTTGGCCAAAACAATGGACTATTTAATGAATTTTAGTTATTGACTGTTGAGGTTTCGTGTCCAATAACGAAATAATGGTTTTCCTTCAAACTATGCGAGTATTTTTCTTATTATATGACAGAACTTGTATAGAAATACGTTTTTAGTTATCTACATAACTAACTAACTAACTTACCATCACGCCGTCTCTCCGAAGAGGTAGGCAGAAAGAATGGACTGCCACACTTTTCTTTCCTGACATACTTTTCTCGCTTCCTCAACATTCATACATCGTGTCATGCAAGCGCGTCGATTTCTCTGACTCCTTAATGGCCGACATTCAATATTTGATTTATTTGATCGTGTCACGTTTTCCACGGTCTTCCTCTATTTCTGGTTCCATTTACATCGTTAACATATATTTTTTTTACCATTCTTTCTTCATTCATTCTTTCCATATGTCCAAACCATCTTAATGATCATTATTTTGTTCATAACACCATCATTCGCACCGCATTCTTATTTGTAGTTATCTAAATTATCTCTTAAAATGTGTAGCAAAGAGTGTGTAGCAAAATTGTATGTGGATTAATGCGATTAGATCGAGCAATGTTAAATATTTATTCTAGCTAAGTTTACACATAAAAAAGGTTAATGTTTTAGAGTCGTATTCACACGGTCTTTTAATAAACGTAGTATTTTGTGCAAGCCGTAAAACCTTTGATTTTGCTTTTATTTGAATACTCCCTAAACAACCCCGGCCTTTGGCCATGTTTGTTTTCCTCGCCTTTGTGTCTTGGCTTAGCGAGGAAACAAACCAGTCCTCCCTTACTGCCATCTAGCGTGAGTTAGTGGCACTTAAGCCACTAATAAAGAGTGGCGAGACTAAAAGGGTTTTTGGGCTTCTTAGAGGGAAAGCGCTCGGAAAATCCCACCATACGTGGTATCCCACCACAGAATTATGAGGCTTTTATCTTTCCCTTATTACGTGGAGATTGTGTTAGGGTGGCTGGGGGGAACCGGGCATATGTGTAGTAAATGGGGAGATTATTAACACGGGGAAACTCGAATTAAGTGCTATAAATTACGACTCACACCTTGAAATACAAACTCCTCGTAAATTTTAATGTAAAAGAAAATTCTGTGATACGAATTTTTCAGTGAGTACACAATACAGGGCGCTGGAGTGTAATAAAGATTGACTTATCGATTCGGAAATAGCGTTTTAGGGCTTTGTAGGTATGCAATTCAAAGGTTTTCTTGTTTACCATTTGCATGATTTACGTTGCAGTTTTTTAAAGTGTGTTATTTTTAACAATTAGAAAAAAACATTTTTTGATTTTTTTTTATATTTCTTTATTTAGTTATAAAAAAATAAATATTTCTTACAACTATTATAGTATATGACATTGTTAAGTACATAATAGTTAAATTTATAATGAAAACAAATTTTAAAAGAGCAATTAAGCACAAAACACACAAAGAAGAAATTTAACATCAAGAAATAATTTAATAACATTAAAACATAAAAATGTGACCGTACGTACATTATATATTGGTTGTATTTTTTTTGTATTTTTAAAACACTTTTATTTTATTTGCAGATATGTTTCAGTCTTTCTTCGATGCAAAATTTTTAACAATATATTAACACAGAATCATCTTGTCTTTTAAAAGTGAAAAAAAACAGTGTTTTAATTTAAAAAAAAGGGTATATGAAATATTTGGTATTGATGAAAATGACAGATTTTTAGGTGTTTGTTCTATTTTATTATAGTGATATGTTTCCATATTTGTATTATAGATTATTTGATATCTGATAATTTCACTCACAAAAAAATAAATAAAGCATCTAGAAAATCATTATAATCAAACTAAACACATTACTCGTATATGTTAAATGTGGTATGTGACCACCATTTTATAATTATTGATATTTTTTTTCTACACAAAAGAATCTATAATGAATTCATTCGCGACATAAGAATTGTATATACATATAAACATAAATATTTTGTTTTACTATAATAGTTCCTGGTAATACTTTCCAGTAATTTGGGGGTTAACCCCTTAATTTTTTAGAACAATGTATTGAGCCACATCGATTACATTTAATACAGTATTCTGCTCCTTTAACTCGTGCATAATATAAACAACAACGCGCTTGATTTTCGCTACATTTGATAACATCTTGGAAAGGCAAGAAACATGTAGTTTACATGAAATATAATAAAACTTCTAGAATATAGACGCTTTCATTCATAGCAAGGCAAAGCATGTTATTACAACAAAATTTAATAAATCAAGTAAAACAGACGTTTTCATTCATATTAATCATTGAATATAGAGTTTTACATCATTGTTCAAGAAACGATAAACAAATAAGTGGGTTTCAATTTATGTACTTTATTATTAGAACGATAGCATAAAAATAGGAAAAGAAAGATATGAGTTTAAGGCAAGTAAGATTCATACGTGACAATATGTTAAGTACATTAATGACTTACTTAAAATATCTAATCCAGTTTGTTACCTTAATAATATCGATCGATCTTAAGATATGTCATTTCGAATTATATTTTAAAAATAATGAGAGACTTATAATATCATTTATGATATAAGGCTCTTTAGAATTAAGATATTTTCTATAATACATTTAGATTGTACAGATTAAATAGTTTACTAGTATATTATTAAAATATATAGGTAAGTACATTTTATATCAATTTGGAATGGCCTTAAAAGTTTTATGGAAATAACATGTCTTGATCAAAAATGTCCAAAATTGAAGGTCGGCTATTGTCTTACAAAGGGGCTTGGTTTAAACATTAAACAAGAAAAAATGTTGTTACATGTGTCATGTAGCACGGGTGGCATCTTTAGAGTGAAGGTTGAACTACACTGTATCATTTAATCTCTTTAGACTTTCGCACAGTTATTGGCATTTACGTTTAACAAAAAAATATGATCAAAATCCCCTTTTCTTACTTTTTTGATTCTTGGCACCTATGATAAGATCTGCCCTCAATTTTATTTGCTGTTGGATCATAAGTATAGTTATCCACGTTTTTTAGTATCTGTAAATCGTTGTAGTTTCCATATTTAGGGTAGTTGAGCGTGCATTACTCACCACAAACATCAACTACCCCGAAGATCGAAGCGACGGTCTCCGAAAAGTATACGAAGAGTTACGGTAAACATGCGATATCGTTGAGATAATGTTTTTATTAACTGTGATAATCTCCGCATATGTGTTAGTAAACATTTTAGAACTACTTGTTTCAATAAGTTAATTACAACACTATGTCTTTCTTTTGAATAGGTTAGCAAATATAATAAATCGACAAATTCTTTAAACCAAACTCCCACTATTACACGTTCAAACAACTCTTCTTGACAAATAAAATTGGATAAACTTATATTTGTCATTAATATTTTCCTTGATTTTTTACTGCTCGCATTAAAACAACTCCAACGTTTATTTTCTATTACGCATTCTTTCATATTTTTTCGTATTAAGTCCGAAAGAAAGGTCGGAAAAATCGACGTGCGTGTATGATTTGCTGTATGAATGTGGAGGAATCTAGAAACACGTGTCAGGATTGATTAGTGTGGCGGTCCATTCTTTCTGCCAACCCCTTCGGAGAAACGACGTGATGGTTTGTTGCTGTTGTTGTTGGTAATCATAATTCGTATTCAGTATTCTTTCATCGATAATTATAATCATTTTATTTATTGTTTCTTGAAGAATGATGTAAAACTCCATATTAAATAATTAATACGAATGGACTTGGACTTGGATCTTCTGGCTTACAGAGGTTCAGCTCTAATGGCTATTCCTTTTACGTCTAGTCTGTAGGAAACATTGTTGGAATGCGATTTGGTAGTTGTTTTGTGATGTTTTATTATAGTTTTATTATATTTTATGGGAATGACATGTTCCGCCCTTCTCCACATTTGATAATGCCTTAGAAGGGCGAAACATGTCATTCCCATAAAATATAATAAAACTTTTATAAATCTGACGTTTTCATTCGTATTAATTATATAATCATGTTCCCAAATAATGCAGGTGGGTAAGACATTTGATTATCCCTCAGCAATGGGAAACGTGTTATTTCGATAAAATAAATATTTTTTTTTTTAGAAGCCAATGTTTTAATTCGTATTAATTTTGGAGCATAGTTTATAACCTATTTGCAAGGTGTGGGCGTAAACTGAAACCTTTGAATTCCTCGTATTAAGTTAGATTTATACAAAATCACCACTTATTTCGATTATCTATTATTACTTGTAATTAAAAAAACACTTATTTTCTGCAACTGCATAAAACTTCTGATCCGTTTTATTTTTAATTTTAATATATTTTTTTTCGTTTATATATTTTTTACGTGCCGTCACTGAAACGTGACCCTGAAACCCCGAAACCCTGATTAAAGCGAGGTGATTCAAATCCTGTATTATTTAATTTCGCAGCACTAAACAACCGACATTCTCGGACTTTATTTAGTTTGACAAGCAAGGAAATGGTTTGCGCTTCATTAAATTCTTGTTTCCAGGGGGAAGCTGTCATTTTAGATTTCGATTACTGTCTGAACCAAGGCACAAAAGAAAATACAATATCTTCTGTGGCCCGCGGCGGTAGCAATCTCCGGTTGGCGGTACTAGTGGAGGGGTGTGTAGAACGTAGGAATCGATTCCCATGCGATATTGCATACGTATATATGTAATCAGGTCTAAAATTTACCGGCCTATACATAGTACTAACAAAATTAGACTAGAATTCTTATTTTTCTGATTACTTATTTTACTATCTACTTCTCATGATAACGTCTCAGAACGAAGGTGGTTCATCTGGATAAGAGCCGATTTCAAGATTTCGACAGATATTTAACTTCATCATATTGGTCGATAGAGTGCGTAGCAACCCGCTTCTTCCTGCTTTCAAGGACATATTCCAACACCCTGATAAGCGTCTCAAGTCTAGAAACCCCATCTGGACGGTTGATGATCGCTGTAGGGATGTTGAGGCAAATTGGAAGTCCATATGGGAGGAGCACGCCGTGAAAAATCACCAACTAGTTGCTGTACCACACCAGGAGGCGCCAGGTTTCAGTCTCCCAAGGGGGCTGTGGACGACCCTAAATAGGATCCGAACAGAGCAGGGACGGTGCGGCTTCCTCATGCATAGATGGGGACTTACTCCATCTCCTGGATGTGACTGCGGGGCGGAGAGCCAGACTATCCGGCACATTGTGGAGGATTGCCCCACCAGAAGATACCCTCCTGGCCTTGATGACCTTCACAGAGCCACGCCAGGAGCAGTGAAGTGGATGGAGGGTCTGGATCTTTGCCTGTGACGCGGCCCAATGGCCCAGAAAATTTTTTTTTTTGACGCCATACGCAAAGTAAAGTAAGTAAGTATATTGGATTGCCCTCAAACTAGGATTTTGACATAGTATGACTGAATTTTCCCTTCAACTTTTTTCTGCTTGATAAAGTGCAAATGCTTGGTAATAATCTAAAAATCGTACCAAAACAAAGTAATTGGAAACTACCCATGCCCCTATAACCGGTCTAAAAAAATAAATAATATAATAATTTAATTTATCTATTAATCTAATTCTATTAAACGTATTAATGTTAACCACACTTCTGAACATCGTAGTTCACAGTACTTGATGTGTGTCCTCTATGTACATTTTTAGACAAATACATTTTTTATCTATTAAATTGTGAATACTTTGAGAATTTTTTTTGTCATAAAATAAACAAATATTTCAATAAACCAACCGGATACTGCCGCTATAAAAATATTATACATTTGTTATATGTTGTTTAAACTTAACATAACTTACCAACAAAATAATTGAGAGTTTTTTAATCTTTTGATTTTTAAAGTTCAACTTAAAATTCAAAATATCTTAAAAATTAACATGATCTTTGATTGTCTCGATGGCAATCTCATCTCTAGTTGCGCAGCTTCCAATAGAGATAATAGAGATCAGTAAATACGTAGTTCAGGATTGATATTGACATATTAAAGTATTTGTTTGGTACATATAATATAAACTAGTATACTGAATTCTGGAGTGTTGTTTGCAACACGCGTTTAAAAGATTTTTGTCTGTCTTAATTTCTGCTGATTCTTCTTCTGGTGCCGTATCAGGTCCCCTCAACGTTGGAGATCACTGCTTTCATGCTTTTATATTACAAAAACTAACTAACTAACTAACCATCACGCCATTTCCCCGGAGGGGTAGGCAGAGAGGATGGATCGCCACACTGGCCTGTCCTGGCACACCTCTCGGGCTTCCTCCACATTCATACATCGCACCATGCACGCACGTCGATTATTCCGACTTCGAATTTGGCCGCCTTTTAGTAATTGGTTAATTTGGTCATGCCATGTTTTCCTCGGTCGTCCTCGGCTTCTTTTCCCACTCACACTGCTCGTGTACAACTTTTTAACCATTCTACTCTCATCCATTCGTTCCATATGTCCGAACCATCTCAGGGATCCTTTCTTAATTTTATTCATGATGCAGTCATCTGTCTTACATTTCTTTCTTATTTCATCGTTCGGTATTCTATCATACAACGTTTTCCCGCACATTCTTCTTAGTGATCTCATTTCTACGGCGTTTATCCTGCTTTCATCCTTCTTTTGCCAGCTCCAAGCTTCACTTCCATACATGAGGGCTGGCACTAGAACTCCATTGTGTACTGCCATCTTTGCTTCTGTGGATATATTTCTATTTGCAGTAATGACTTTGAGTGCGCCATTTATTTTATTCCCAGCACCAACCCTCCTTTCGATGTCTTTCTCCATTTTTCCGTCTCTTGTAAACATGCTTCCCAGATACGTAAATTCAGTAACTTGCTCCAATTTCTCGCCCATCGCACTTATATCACAAATCGTCATACATTCTTCTTTCTCGAAAACCATCACTTTAGATTTAGACACATTCATCACCAAGTCACTCTTTTTGCATGCCTCATACATCCTTGCCACTAAGACTTGCAAATTGTCTTTACTGTCAGCGATTAACACAGCATCGTCTGCATATTACATATAAAATATAATATAATGTTTTTTTACTAAAAATATTAAAACCTGAATCCTCCCTTACCTTTAAAATGTATTTAGTTTTAGAAAAAGGTTTCGATATTTTTAATGAATCAAAAAACATATTCCTTATCAAAACGTAATAAACCGTTAAATTATAAAATTTTGTTTTTATGTATGACAGTTTTATTTTTATTTAAGCGACAGCTGTTTCGCCAACCTATGTTGACATCATCTGAAGTTATAATAAATCGAGTAGATATATCAACTATTAAATTTTCGTGATTTTTCGAACCATTATGTGTATTTGTTCCTATGCCAATTGAAATAATTTTTTTCTTTTTTATATACTTTGTATATACAACACCCATATTAAAAAAAAATACATAGACATGTTTCGGACAAACAGTCCTTCTTCAGTAAAGATACATAAAAAAAAATATTATAAAATGTTTACATGATCTGACAGATGTTCAAAATAAATGATTTCTTTAACCGCCCTATCTTTGGGTTATTTTCCGAGAAACGTGCAAAAAAAGCAGGTTCTTTAATAATGAAATTTAATTATATATTAATTTCATTTTTTTAAAAAACGAAACGTCAAATACTCGGTCGCACTCTTCGCCTGCGCCTTGTTAAACTATCATATTTATGAAGACTTGTACTCGAGTGTTGTTGGTACACGCGCGTAACCCTAACAGTTTGTACATTTTAGGTACATTTCTTTTTCTCAAGCGCGTACGTGATACGGGATACCGCAGAATGGTACAGTCACAGTGAACGTATCACGTACGTTCAAATACGTAGGGTGGTTAATATAATTTTGAAGTTCTTGCTGGAGTTGAGTTAGGTAACACAACGGTGACGGTTAGGTTACGAGCGGTTAGGTAACAGTTGTCGCGAAAAATAAAAATAAAATTGTGATACATAAAAACAAAGTTTTATAATAACCAGTAAATAATGTTGAAGTATCATAGTGTTTCGCCCTGTTTTATCAAAACGCGATCATTTTTAAGTTCTGATTTACAGATAATCAAATAATTTTACTGAAATCTCTTGATGGAAGTTCATTTTAAATAATAATTAAATAAAACGATGTTTTTTAAACTACTTCCACTTTTGTCTTTATTAAGACAGCGACCGGTTTCGCCAGGCTCGCTGGCATCGACTGACTGGTCTGGACCAGTCTGTCGATGCCAGCGAGCCTGGCGAAACCGGTCGCTGTCTTAATAAAGACAAAAGTGGAAGTAGTTAAAAAACATCGTTTTATTTAATTATTAGTTAAATAAGCTGTTATAAGACGCAGCGGCGCCCCTTCGTCAGCTTCGCTCAAACAATCCCTAGGCCCGCTTCCCATCCACGCAGGATGCTTATATTAGCTGGAGAATGCACCATTCCAGAAAAAAAGCAAAAGGTAAAAAGGGTTTCTAGGCCACATTTAATCCAGTTTAATTTCAAAACATCGTTTTATTTAATTATTATTCTGATTTACACTCATTTCACTTGAATTGACCATGTACCAGTATAATATGATATTATTTTATTCTGTTCAATAATAAAACTTGTCAATATGTGTGTAGGTGTGTCTTTTTGGGTGTTTGTTTACTTACAATACCTTTCGTTATCAGTAGAATCTACATGTACAATCAATCAGAATTATCTTGACGGAACGAAAATATGGTTTTGTCAAATTAATCATCTTGACGTTATTTGCTTCGTGGTATATGGAATATCGTGTGTGTACAAGGAATAATAATAAGCCGTGGCGTATTGCAAGCAGCACGTAAACTTTTTGTTATACCAGCATAATTGTGGACGTGAAGGTCAGCTATGAATTTGCTTAATACTCGAGTACAATCCTTGTTCACATGGAGAAAATAAGCGTAGATGGTGTGGCAGACTTAAAAAAAACTAGCTAACAATCACGTCGTTTGCCGCAGGGTTAGACAGAGAGTATGGACCGCCATACTGCTCTATTCTGATTTACATATCTAGCTTTCTCTTAATTCATACATTCAACGAGCGTCCATGTGGACGCTCGTTGATTTTTCATTCGTTTAGTTCGAATGTGGGTGCTTTTCAGTATTTGATTAATTTGGTCGTGCCATGCTTTCCACGGTCTTCCAAGGCTTCGACCATTCTTCGATTTCAACCATTCTTCTCTCGCCCATTCGTTCCATATGTCCAAACCACCTCAGGGATCCTTTTTATTTTTATTTATGATGCAATCCTTTGACTTTCCTTTTTTCTCTATTTCATTGATCGGTACATTTTACTCAGTGATTTCATTACTGCGACATTTTAATTACATTATTTATTGTAGAGTAAGATACAGTGATTGTTAATACACATACAAAGTGAACAAACTCACAGTTAAATAAGCTGTTATAAGACGCAGCGGCGCCCCTTCGTCAGCTTCGCTCAAACAATCCCTAGGCCCGCCCCCCATCCACGCAGGATGCTTACATTAACGGGAGAATGCATTATTCCCGAAAAAAAAGCAAAAGGTAAAAAGGGTATCTAGGCCACATTTAATCCAGTTTAATTTCAATCCACTTTTATGTTCCAATCTAACAAAACATAGCAAAATATAATACATGATTTTATGGCCTATTATAAAATTGTGACAGTGTGTGGGATGGGAGAGAAAACTTGGAATGATGGAAAAAAAATCCTAAGTAATTAGATTAAACAGTCACGCAAACTAGGAACAGAAACACAAGGAACCTTACATTTTAATGCGTATAATTTAAAAAGAAAATTGATCCAAGAGGAAAGAACGGAGCCCCGCAAGGTGCCTCCTCTCCCCCGACGAGGATCCGACACCCCCTCAAAGGGGCGGATATCCTACTTTAAAAAAAAAAACACCAACTAACAAATAATCACGCCGTCTTTCCAAAGAGATAGACTGAAAGAATGGACCGCCACACTATTTTTTCCTTACATACTTTTCTAGATTCCTCAACATTCATACACCGTGCCATGCACGCAAATAGATTTCTTCGACTAACGTGTCCGACATTTCATATTTGATTTTTTTTATCGTTTCACTTTTTCCTCGGTCTTCCTCTATTTCTAGTTCTGTTTACTTGTTTACATTCTTTCGAAACAAATTTGTCACAATTTATATAATTTATATAAATTAAATCCAAGTAAAACCACTCCAATCGTGTTTACTATTATAAATTAATAATGGAGTTTTACAAACTAATACCTCAACCATCAATACGTATAAACTGTTGATATTTTGTAGAAATGTGCTCTTTGCACTTATGTCATTTCATTTTATGCCTGCCAAATTGTATTTCATTTTGAGCTATCCATAACAATTACTGTTGTCTATATGTCATCCATTAATGTCAAAGAAAATAAATGAAATCGTCTAAAAATCATAGATTCAACAGAAAACTCAATAGAAAAATCAACACATTATGGTGACCTTCAACATCAATCAGGTGATAACTACACACACAATTTATTACCTAAAAATGTCAAATTTAAGAACACCTAATATCACAAATTTACACAATATATCAATCATTACCAGAAACAGGTTCGTTCTGCATTTTGGAACACTAAACAATCTGTAATGGCTTCATCAAATATACCCAATTGTAAGTATTTAAAATGAAAAAACCAAGTTGTTTAAAACCTTTGACGTTAGAATAGTTAGTTAGAAAGTTTTAATCCTGGGATTAGTTTGCAGCAATTTTCTCCATTTTTCCCTGTCTTGTGCAGCTCCTTTGAAATGTGCATATGATGAGCAGCGCACGTCCACCAACAGGTCCTCCAGGTACTCTCGGCGTGGGCGTCCCCTAGAGTTTGTCCCCTCGGTCATACCCTCCATTATGGCATGCAAGAGGACTTCTTGTTATATTATATGGCCGATCCATCTTGCACGCCTCTCGGACAATTCGGACGGGATAGTACGAATTGGTATATTTAAAACCAACTAGTTTCGCTTATGCCCAAGCTTCATTAGGGCAATAAAAAAACCCATTTATTTTTTTTGATGATGTCCAGGAATTTTTAGATCCTTAAAAACCCCAAATGCCGTGCGAATGAAAGAGTTATGAACGAAATAATTAAAGGATCATTAAGATGGCTTGGACATATGGAAAGAATGAATGATGAAAGAATGGTAAAAAAAATATATGTTAATGATGTAAATGGAACCAGAAATAGAGGAAGACCGAGGAAAACGTGGCACGATCAAATAAATCAAATATTGAATGTCGGCCATGTGAGGAGTCAGAGAAATCGATGCGCGTGCAAGACACGATGTATGAATGTTGAGGAAGCGAGAGATATATGCCAGGAAAGACAAGTGTGGCAGTCCATTCTTTCTGCCTACCTCTTCGGGGAGACGGCGTGATGGTAAGTTAGTGAAGTTTATGGTAAAAAAGTTTAAAATATATTTTCAAATATGATGCTGCAAACCTAGTTTGGCACAGTTCGAAACCAATTTTTTGGATTACAAATATAGCCAGCCGCAGTTCAGGGGTTAATAACTAGTTAAAATGTATCTGATTTCATGTGAAGTAAGTTTCAGGCAACAATGAAAAGGACAGTTTATTTACCAGAGAACGCTGATTTAGTTTCTACATCATAATAAAGTAATTTGAAACGATTTTAAACGCTACACGACGCCGACGGACGGAGCGCAAACATTGCATGTGAACGGTAAACTGCTTGCTTTATAGGGTCATAGATAACATTTTCGTGCATGAATTATGTTTGATTTCCCGCCAGATAAATCAATCACCCGTCACGTGTCACGTCACGTGACAGCAATGGCGCCTTGTTCCGGATTAAGAGCGATGAAAAATTACTGGATCACGCCATTTTCAGATTAAGTCTGATATACAGAAAGGCCAGCGCCACCTACGATAACTCTATACGGCAGATTTGGTACCGCGGAGTCGCAGGACCGTAACGGTGATTTTAACCCGTTTGTTCAGGATTGTACTATAAATGTGAAATTAAATACTTCATTTCAATAACTTTTTGAAAACACTGTATTTACACAACATTTTTTTGCACCCGAAACTTGTTTGTGAAAGGAGCAAAATAGAAAATACAATGTTTTCAAAAAGTTACTTAAATGTAAATTCACAACACAAAGTGACACCGAATATGGAAACAATAACATCAACAAACCATCACGCTGTTTCCCCGCAGGGGTTGGCACAGAGAATGGACCGCCACACTACTCTATCCTAACATACCTCTCTAGATTCCTCCACATTCATACAGCGGGTCATACACGCACGTCGATTCTTCCGGCTTCGGACATGACCAACCTTTAAAATTTGATTAATTTGGTCATGCCATGTTTTCCTCTGTACTCCATTTACATCGTTAACGTACACTTTTTTAACCGTTCTTTCTTCACCCATGCGCTCCATATGTCCGAACAAACGCAGGGTTCCTTTCATAATATTGTTCATAATACCTTCTTTCGCTCTACATTCCTTACTAATATCAGCATTTGAGATTCTGTCGTACATCGTTCTATCACACATTCGTCTTAGGGACCTCATCTCTACCGCATTCATTCTGCTCTCATCTTTCTTCTGCCAGTTCCATGCTTTGCTTCCATACATAAGGGTATATGGAAATAAATTTAATGTTTTAATTGTATCTCAATAGAGACGAAGACGCAAACTGGAAACTGAACATGGATGATCAAGGTGTTTACAGGACTTATGACCTGTCATTGGTTGGGTTAAGCGCACGCTTTATGTAATTACAACATTCCCCATTCCACCTTTGTTATTTGTGATCATGCATGACAAATTTTTGGAAGATGTATATATACTTCAAAATCCATATTTATCTTCACGTGGCAGTTTCAGTCAGCCATCTATGTAGATTTGGTTGCACTAGTGATTTTTTTCAAGAATTAACCTATAAATTTAATGCTCCAATCCGGACTCAAACCTACGTTGTTTTTCCAAAACCAATTCTATATTGTAGACGTATATAAATTTAATATATATAAATATGTCGACTGAAGCAAAGATGCCGGCCATATGAAAGGATGGAGCAGACAGCGAAAAAGGGACTGGTACGGTCGTGTTCAAAGAATGGACACCACCAGACTCCCCTATATTGCATTACGTAATCAGTCTCATGGGACTCGTCCTCGTGGAAGACCTCCTAAAAGATGGAAGGACAGCTGGGAGTCTACCTCATAGGAGGAGCAACACTCTTTAGAATAGACCACATAGGTCTACAATAAGGAAGAAGAAGAAGAAGAAGAATATTATGTTAATATAATTGACATACTAGGGATGACTTATTACTTTGATAGCGTCCAAGTTAGATATTGCATAATAATCTTCAAAAACATAAGAATGCACAAGAAGTGTATATAGTAGTATGCAGGCAATAGAGAGGGGTGGGAGGGGAGAGGTTGGGGAGGTGGGGGGCTATGTCCAGCCAGCAGTGGATGGCATCGGCTGTATAAATAAAGTCAGTTTAAAAATATACAATATTATTAAAATTCTAGAAAACATTTGTTTCAATATTTAATATTTAATATGGAGCTATAAAGTACCTTGTGCAAGTAGCAATCAACACATACCACATATTTTTCTCATTTTATAAAGGATGGCTTAATGCAATGTGGTGTATTAAATTTTTTTTTTACTTTCATATGATGTCCTTCATTTGTGGAATGACACTTTTAGAAATTAACAGAACCGCTTATATACAAGTATGATATTTTATTCGATATATAAAGACTTCCAACTTACCCTGCTTCCATTTTTTTGCAACCAAATCCACGCTTCATTATGTATGGAACAGAAGCCTGGAGTTGCTAAAAGAAGGATGAAAGTAGGTTAAATGCACTAGAAATTAGTTCATTTAGATCAGTGGTTCCCAAACTTTTTTGTTCCGTGGACCTCTTGAAGATCTTTTTATTTTGTGCAGACTCCCTACTATCGTAATATTGTTTTTTTTAATTCACTTAAAAAAAAAGTGTCATATTTTTATTATTATGGAAGTTGCGAAAATTAATTATAACATATTTTTGGTTGGCGACTTTTCTTTTTAGCTCATCAGCGACTTCCAGTTAGTAGGTTCGAAAAATCGGACATTCGTCAAAAATATGTTCGCCGCCGAATTCTACTGACCGGCACTCGCTGTTGAGCTAAAAAAAAGGTCGTCGCCGATTTGAGCAAAAATAAAAAAAAAGTCGACAACGAAAAATATCCGCAGACCCCCTGAAAGATCCCAGTGATTTAGATGAATGTGTGGTAAACTATGTATAATACAATAGAATACCGAATGAGGAAGTATGAAAGAAATGTAAGGCGGATAAATGCGTTCTAAATAAAATTAAGAAAGAAAGGATTAGGGAGGAATGGTTAAAAACATATATACGAGTAGCGTGAATGGAAAACGAAGTTGAGGAAAACCAAGGAAGATGTGGCGTGACTCAAATAAATTAATCAATTACTAAAACGCTACCGTGTTCGAAGTCGGAAGTTGTGTCACAGTGACTGAATGTAGAAGAGGCGCGACAGTTATGTCAGGACAGAACAGTGTGGCGATCCATTATTACTACCTACCCTTTCGGAGAAACAGTGTGGTGATTAGTTAGACTTGTTTTGCTTTGACATAATCAAATTCCACTTGATTTTTAGCCTCGAACGGTTTCGGCAGCAGGACCAGAAAATGTTACCAACCGGTGTCATGCCGAATACAGCTTTATCAAGGTAATAAAACTAACTGATTTTATTATTTTTCGCCATCTTTTCATAACTTTATGTTGTGAATTCAGATTTGAATAGTTTGTTGAATACAGATCTAAGCTGAAAACCTATCTCTTTCATATTCATATCCAATTTAAAACTTGTATACTTTGTTCTATTATACTTTCTAACCGATCGCGAATATCAGATGCAGCGTTCATACTTAAATTTTTAGATTTAAAACACGTCTTAATACGCCTTTGAGATGATAACATCACAAAAACGGCGCTTTAAAAGTTAGCATGTTATTATTATTATTAATATTATTCTTATCATTATTAATATTACTATTATTATAATAATTCGTTCTCTGGACCATGGCAGGCGAAAAGCCAATTAGAGAACAAGTCGCTAGACATAAATGGCAGTGAATCGGCCACACTCTGAGACGGAACCTAACCTGCATCGCTCATGGCGTACTATACTGGTCCCCTATGGGTGGAAAGAGGAATCGAGGCAGACCTAGAGCCACCTGGAGAAGTGCACCTGCAGGACAAGGTTAAGGCAGCAGGCCTCACTTGGGATGATGTTAGGCATCAGGCATGCGATAGTCGAGTGGAGAAGGTTTCTTGAGGCCCTATGCACCACGGAGGTGTGACAGGACAAAAAGAAAGAAGAAAGATTAATATTATTACTATTATTCTTATTTTCATATCACCTTTTTCCACATTATGCAAACATATTTCGGGTTAGTTGTTAAAATTTCTACACAAAAAGCTTCTGTGTCCCGAAACATGTTTGTGAAAAGTGCAAAAAGTGTTAAAATATAATGTTTTTAAAAAACTTTTTTAACTTGTAAGTGTGCATGTTTCGCAGCTGATAATTAATTCAGTTAGCCGTATATTAAGCGGATGTGATCTGTTACCCCAAATTACCAATCGCTTTGGAAGATTTATATACAAACCATATGCTGTGTGCTACTGGCAGACAAAAAATGGTTTCTCTTGAAAGGGAAACAGGAAATTACCGCGTTAGTAAATGGAAAAAATATATAATTACGCTCGACGGTAATGAGCTGAAGACTTATTTAATCGCAAACGCAGTTTTACAGCAGACTTAATAATAATAATTCAATCCGTTTGCATTTACGGCAAACACGTTGATAAACCGGTTGACAGGGGTGATCAATCACGTCCCGTAACGTTACGTTACTATTTGTACAGTCAATTTTACAAAACAGTTGACAATCGGTTGGATATTTGTTAATGCGATAATATTCAATATTTTAGTTATTGACACAAACACACTTTATCAGTCTGTTTTCATATTTACATATCTAAAGTGAATGATTAATGGTATTTAAGTGTTTTTATTGCTGACCATGAACTAACATATTAATATAATAATTCACGGTTAGATTTATAATCACTTGTGCCAGACATTTGGTCAGCTTAAACAACTGGTTTTACTAAATAAATGTAATTATTAAAAATAAAATAAAATTTATTGTTTAAAAAATATCTGTTTTCACAACCATTTATACCACGTTTAAAAATGATATGTTGGCTCGAAACTTGTTTGTGAAAAGCGATTTAAAGTGTTGTGAAAATACAATGTTATAAACAATATATTAATCGTGAATCCACAACACAAAGCGATTGTCAATATAGTTGTTCAATTAAATTTACCGCCACATTGTTCTTTCGTGACATACATCTCGATCTCAATATTCATAAATCGTGACATGTACGCTCGTCGATTTCACGGGTATTTACGAAGCAGATTTTCTGTATAAGAAACGTCATATTAAATAATAGACAGAGAAGAAGATTCTGGAGGACCGAATCAAGAGAATGGATCAAGCAATAATTCCTAAGACCACCTTCTTTAACATTCTGTCTTCACGCATTCTTTCCATATGTACAAACTATCTTAATGATCCTTTCATTATTTTGTTCATAACACTTTCATTCACACCACATTCACTTCTTATATTTGCATTTGACACGCCGTTCATTTTTGCACCTGCTTTCAACCTTTTCAGCTCTTTTATACACTTGTCCATATATAGATTAAACAACCACGAAGACATTACACACCCCTGTTTGACACCTTTATTGATATCAAACCAGGCTGTAAGATTCCCATTTACTCTGACACAAGCAGTGATTTCCGTGTACAGCGATGTAATTGCCGTGATCAGTTTTGTGCTTATTCCATATTCCGACAATATTTCCCACAGCTTACCTCTATCTATGCGATCATATGTTTTTTGCAAATCGACAAACCCACAGAAGAGTTTCAATTTTGGCCAGAAACTTCTCTGTAGTGACAAAGTTTTGACTGTAGTGCAAAAATTTTACCTTTTATAATTCGCCTGACTATGTTTTTACTTTGAGAAATATATATTTTTTACTCTTTCGAATATGCGTAACCCCAGATGTAAAATAATGCAAGGCGATAAATAAAACATTCAATTACATTTCTGAAACATCGTTAAATAAAAGTAACGCGTTATTTTTTTGGTATCGCGCCATACATCATCTACAAATCGACACCCCTCCAAATATTTGTGTGTTTCCGTCGGGTCACATTAAACATTTAAAAGGGTCGTATTTCACGTCGGGCTGCGCGCCATTTTAAATTGAAACAACAGAGAACACGGCTCTACACATTCGAGAAGATTGATCGCGCGCCATGACAGGCTAATATCAAATAATGCCCGGCTACCAAATATATCATTTTTATCTTCACCTTTGTTCAGGGTGTTCCACGCGTAGTTTCGCCAACGTACGTACATGGCTGTCATTTTGTAAAGTATGTTATTAATTAATAAAGGAATATAGAGCGGAAGAAGGTATAATGAATAAAATTATGATAGGATCGCTGCGTTGGTTCGGACGTATGGAGCGCAAGGATGGAGAAAAAATGGTTAAGAAAATTAACGATGTAAATGGAGTACGGAGTCGAGATAGACCGCGGGGTAGAAGCAAGCATATAACATGCAGAAAAAAGATGAGAGCAGAATACATGTGGTAGAAATGAGGTCCCTAAGACATATGTGTGTTAGAACGATGTACGACAGAATCTCAAATTCTGATATAAAAAAGAAGGTATTATAGAAGAAGAAGGTTTTATAAATAAAATTATGATATAATTGCTGCGTTGGTTTGGACATATGGAGCGCATGGATAGAGAAAGAATCATCATCATCAGTCGTCTGTTATCCACTGCTGAATGTAGGCCTCTCGTAAAGCACGCCACCGCCCCCTATCCATTGCCGCTCCCATCCATCCATGTCCAGCCACCCTCTTCAGATCATCGGTCCAGAGGTCAGGGGGACGTCCAACTCTGCGGAATCCTGTACGCGGTCTCCACTCCAGAACCCGTCTCCCCCATCGGCTGTCGGTTCTCCGACAGACATAGCCAGCCCATCGCCACTTTAGGCCGCCAATCCTCAGAGCAACCTCAGTCACCTTGGTTTGTTGTCGAATAAATTCGTTTCTAAATCTGTCCCTTAAGGTTATTCCAAGCATGTCTCTTTCCATGGTGCGTTGGGTGACCTTGGATCTGTAGACTAGACCTTTTGTCAGTGTCCACGTTTCGGCTCCGTACGTCATGACTGGCAAGACATGTCTTGAGGCATTGTGGTATTTGAAGCATTGTGGTATATGGAGAAATAATGGTTAAGAAAATATACGTTAACGATGTAAGTGGAGTACGGAGTCAAGGGAGACAGTGGAAAACTTGGCATGACCAAATTAATCAAATTTTAAAGGTTGTTCGTGTTAGAATTCGGAACAATCGACGTGCGTGTATGGTTCGTTGAATGATTGTGGAGGAATCTAGAGAGCTGTGTCAGGATAGAGTAGTGTGGCGGTCCATTCTCTCTGCCTACCCCTTCGGGAAAATACCGTAATGGTTTGTCTATTTGTGACTAATTCAAATTAAAAATAAAAATAAAACAAATTCTTCGTCTTTCGGTATCATGTCAGGTTCCCTCGACTTTGACTATCAATTCAACTACTAACTCAAATAAAAAAATTGTGAAACTAAACGAAACCAACCTGATTCTAGTGATGCCGGTGGGAAGAGAAATCAGTTTTCTGAACTTGATTACCTAAGAGATCAACATATAACATATTGGTGAATGTGCAGTCATAATATAAATACTCTTGACTTTAGGGAGTATCTTGTATTCCTAAAGTATGATAGAATCATCTCTCATGGGTTTCTGGTACTTTACCTGTTCTCAAAGAGATGGCTAAAGCTATAAATATTTTTTTGTAATATCTTTTGATTATACAAACTGTTTTGATTTTAAAAATTAAATGTTTTTAGTTAATCTTTTGACTGCTGTTTTCTTTTTAATGCAAAATTACAGAAAAAAAATTTAAATCGAAAGGGGTAATACCATTCCTCTTAAATCTGCCGCGTTAAGATGAAAACATCAATCTTAATATTATACTTATGCACAATATTTTAGCAATTGATTCTCATGACATGTGAAATCGCCATTTTTACTAACTAACCATCGCGCCGTCTCTCCGGAGGGGTAGGCAGAAAGAATGGACCACCACACTGTTCTGTCCCGACATACTTCTCTCGCTTTCTCTACATTCATAAATTATTACTTACATTATTACTCCGACTCCTCACGTGACCGATATTCAATATTTGGTTTATTCGTGCCACGTTTTCCTTTGGCCTTCCTCTATTTCTAGGTCCGTTCACCTCGTTTACATATACCTTCTTCACCATTCTCTCTTCACCCATTCTTTCCGTGTGTTCAAACCATCTTAACGACCCTTTCATTATTTTGTTCATAACACTATGCATTTATTTTACTTTCGTCCATCTTTTATCAGTTCCATGCTTCACTTCCATACATAAAGGTTAGCACAAGAACACCATTATGCACTGCCATCTTAGCTTTTTTGGATAAGCTTTCGTTTGCAATGACAATTTTAAGTGTACCATTTACTCTGTTACCTGCCCCAACCCTTCTTTCAATATTCTTCTCCACTCTCCCATCCTTTGAAAACATACTTCCTAGATAAACAAATTCATCCACTTGTTCCAGATATTCACCATTCACACTAATGTTACAGACTGTCATGTTTTCTTCTTTTTCGAAAATCATTACCAGGGCTTGTAGTTCATGTTCGTTGTCAGCAAGTTGCACAGATTTACTCTCACGTTTATTCTACCAGAATGAAAACAACGTGAGAAATATGTTTTTTTGCACTGTCATCGCAGGGAATCGAACCCGAGTCTTTGGGGATGGCAGTCATAGCTGTTGCCACTCTGCACGTAGGCCTTCTACTAGAAAACTACTCTATCAAAATATTATATAACAATAAATATCGTAATAAAACATGCATTCAAAATAAATGTGTTAACTGTGCAATCAACACAAAAGCATTCAATCATTTTGAATAGCCGTTCGTTCATTTCCACTACCGGGTGTTTCTCACGCGTTCTCCGTGTCTGTCCATAAAATATATTGAACTTTTAAAATCATAAACATTATATATTGCGTTGCATATTGCGTTTGAGTCTACAACATACGCGCAATGTTCACTGTAATACTATTCGTCATATTTCATATGCCATAAATTTCGTTGCGGGTCGAGTTTTACTTCAAACGGAACGAATGGTTAGGATAATATTATATTAAAGCAGTTGGACAGGCAAAATTTACCCATGATATGTCATTTTTTATTATTTATATGATATTATTTTCAAAAGCTAGAATGGTAGTGCACAATAGTGTTCTTCTACCGAACCTTATTTATGGAAGCGAAGCATAGAACTAGCAAAAGAAAGATGAAAGTAGAATAAATGCAGTAGAAATGAGATCTCCTAGATGAATGTGTGGATACTCTGTGTATGATAGAGTGTCGAATGAAAATATAAGAAGTAAATGCGGTGCGAATGATGGTGTTATGAACAAAATAATGAAAGGATCAATAAGATGGTTTGGACATATGAAAGGAATGAATGAAGAAAGAATGGTAAAAAAATTATATGGTAACGATGTAAATGGAACCAGAAATAGAGGAAGACCGAGGAAAACATGGCACGATCAAATAAATCACATATTGAATGTCGGCCATGTGAGGAGTCAGAGAAATCGACGCGCGTGCATGACACGATGTATGAATGTTGAAGAAGCGAGAGAAATATGTCAGGAAAGAAAAGTGTGGCAGTCCATTCTTTCTGCGTACCCCTTCGGGGAGACGGCGTGATGGTTAGTTAGTTAGTTTTATTATTTTTAAAGTATTTTCTGAATTTTCGTATAGAGCGTTATACAAATTAATGTTATTTTAAAATATTGTATGGTTTAACTTAGAAGAAAACCTTGAAATTCAACATAAATAATTAATTAAATTTTTATGAAAACGGATGTTTTCAGGTGTTTTTCTACACTTAATAAGATTAATACAAATGAAGACGTCTGTTTTCTAGAAGTTTTATTATATTTTAAGTGTTTCGTCATTCTAATGGATTATTGAATATATTTTTTACATCATTTTTCAAGAAAATATAAATAACTTATTAAAATAGTTGATCATGCCTTAGCAAGGCATTTCCATAAAGTAAAATAAAACAGATGTGTTTATTTATAGTACTTAGGTAAAGTGTTATATGGTGTGTGGTTATGGTTAACAATTGGATCACGGATGCTTGAATGGGGAGCAACATCGAAAGAAGGGTTTGTGCGGGCAACAACGTGAATGGAGCCTTCAAAACCGTTTTTGGAAAGAAAAAATATCAATTAAAGCATAAATGGCCGTTCACAATGGAGTTTTAGTTCCAATCCTTTTGTATAGAAGCGACGTAAGGAACTGACAAAAGAAAGATGATAGCAGAATAAATGCGGTAGAGATTGTAATGGGTGTCTCCCTACCTCGGCTAGCGCAGAGAGCGGGCCCTTAGATCTCCGGTTTTCTCGCGAGATACTTTCCGGCTGTTTGTCATTCGAATAGGGAAAGGTGTAAAGAAAGACATATGACGGAATACATGAGGGTTTATTATAACACAAAAAAAATAGTTACAATAGTTATCTAGGGGCTAGAGATGTCGTACGTATAAAAAAAAAGAGGCACATGGTGAAATAATGAAGAGGCTGTTTGCGGCGATTCCTCGACGGCGTGCTCGTCAGGACATCGACCGGCGACGTCGTCCGTAGACGTTATCAGCGACGCTGACCAGAAGATGGTGGGTCAGCAAATCAATATGTAGAGCGTCACCTGGCAGACACGAGGTTCCCTAACCTGTTGGTGCTGTCTGAAGCGGCGTGAAGTGGTCCTCGCAGTTCCGCATGGTGGTGAGGTCAACCACGTTGTCGGGGCATGATGTGCGACAACACGTGGGCGGCAATTTCGGGAGCAGAGGATGGCTCGGACCGTGGCGGAGGGAATCAACCGCAGCAAGGTCGGGCTTGACAAACGGCCTGGGAGCGGATATGCACTTTTGGCATCGCCATAGCGCAGGACAAGTTGGCAGAAAACCTGAAATAATGCCACAGATTTTATGGGCACGATGGCAAGTACCGCAAATACCTTGCTCGAAGTTATTCCATGGCGGATGAGGCTAGATGAAAACGGATTATCCCATCGGGAAAATCGCGGGTCGAAACGGCGATCCTCCAATCGATGCCGCGAAGTTGACAGCTCAAAGCGAAGTGAAGTCGGGGCGAATGGGCTGCGCAGAATGGGTTGCGCAGAAGGGACTGAGAGTCAACTGCAGAGGGCGCACACATCGGGGTGAATTTAGCGCCAAATCCGAGAAGCGCGCGGGAACAAGAGTTTAAAGTAGCACTCTGGTGGTAAAAACGGGAACTAGGGGTTTGAATGGGGTCTAGAGCTAAACACTGAATATTAAGATAACCGAAAATAAATAAGAAATAGTAACTTACGTTACAAGATAAGATACCTTAGTTGTATGTGTGGTAAAACGATGTATGACAGAGTTTCAAATGCTGATAAAGGAAGGAATGTAAGCGAAAAAAAAGCATAATGAACAAATTTATGAAAGGATCTCTGCGTTGGTTTGGTCACATGGAACGCATGGATAAAGAAATAATGGTTAAGAAAGTATACGTCAACTATGTGAATGCAGTAGGGAGTCGAGGAAGAACAAGAAAAACAAGGCATGAATAAATTAATAAAATTTTAAAGGTCGACCAAGTCGGAAGAATCGACATGCGCGTATAACTCGCTGTATGAATGCGGAGGAGTCTAGAGAGGTGTGTCAGGATAGAGTACCTCTGTCTACCCTTTTTGGGAAACGGTGTGATGGTTTGTCGCTGTTGTTGATGGATGTGGAATCTGTATATTATTATTAGTGAGGCAGTAAAATTTCAATAGGAATATGTATAATAATAAAAATAATAATACTAAATGTGTGATACAATTTGTAAGCGAATTACCAACATATTTTTTCCGTGGCGCTTGAAAGGGTCAACGGTAAGATAGGATATGTTTCACTTAGGTTAACAAAAGCCACAGCTGTCCTTGTGTCGTCTAGTCGTCTGTCTGTCGGCGTGATAAATGGCGTCGATGGTGTCCCGTCCGGAGATAATGGTCCTTTATGTGAGTGCTTTATTGTGGACGTGTCAGCGGGACCGGAGAGTGGAGGGTTATTCGAGGGTGATATTAACCCTTCCTCTGTCGGAGGTGTATTCTTCAGGTGTTTGAATAGAGTGCCACAAATGGGCTTATATGAAAAATAAAATATAAGAAATAAAAAACGAAAAAATATGGCGTTGTCAGACTGAAATAATGAATACGAAAAAATATTTATTAATGATGCAAATGGTGCGAGAAATCGAAAAATAAAATGCACAAAAACATGGAACAAGCAAATTAATCAGAATTTATAACTGTCGGCCATGTAGAATAACGCCCAAAATCCCCAAAAAATTATTACGAATAATATTTTTTTACTAAATTATGAGTAATTAAGGACGTGATATGGAAAATGCAGCATTAAAAATATCTCCTCCAATTTACTTTATATATTATTTTTTCTTGATAATTGATATAATATTTGATAATAAACATCAAATAATATACAAACAATTGAAGTGTAAAAATACTTTTTTTATTTGTTCCAATGACAATTTAAATAATTTCTTCAATATTATTTTAATGTTCTTGCTGCTGTTGGTTTGTTTTAAGTGCCTAATTACTGCTAATTTAAAAAAAAGGATAGGTACGTGGAACATAAAATACAATATGTGCACCATCCAAAAATAACATTTTGTGTTAAATAATTTTTATTTTGTCATTTAATTTTATATCATTGTATTTTTAACAACATATTAACAATTCGTTTGATTTTGTTTTGGTATTTAGTGCCTGTTGGCTCAAGTAGGTCTCTATCTGGTGTCCTGTGTGATCAAAGAATTCCAATCAGGAGTAAGGCAGAGTCTACAAGACTGCAGTGAGGCCCGCCATGCTATATGGAGCAGAGTGCTGGACCAACAAAAAAGTCCACGCTGTCGAGATGAAAATGCTAAGGAGGGCCGGAGGCATCACAAGGCTGGACCACGTAAGGAACGAATACGTGGGGGGTAGCTTTAAGGTTGCAATAACGGAAAAATTAAGAGAATATCGACTCCGGTGGTACGGTCATGTGATGCGAAGAGACAGCGAACACATTGTCCAAAAAGCCCCCAGCATTCTCACAAAACCAAGAAGAAGAGGTCGCCCAATGGCAACATGGTGGGCCAACATGAAAACGGAGCTTCAACGCGAGAACGTGACATTGGAGATGAGTCAAAATAGAAAAGTTTGGCGTTTTCGTAAGAGGAGGGCCGACCCCAGATGATGGGAAATGGTAAAGGGAAAAAAGAGAAGATTTAGTACCTATTTTACTTCAACCATTCAAATATCACTTGAATATACAAGGTATTGCTTATATGCATTAAAACATGTATCTATATATCCAACTATGAATATCAACATATCAATCAATTCAATTTCGAAAAGAATTTTATCTCGGCTTTTAGATCAGAAATAGGTTGATTGTTTTAGATAAATAAGCAAATAATATGTACAAAAATAAAAGATTACTGTCATCTTGATTATTCATCACAATCATATATAATAGTTTTTGCCTACACACACACGAATGTAAATTTGTCTGATGCATAATCAAATTTCATGAGTCTTGTCCAATTAGATAGTAAATTGTTTTCACGGTGGTCTTGAGATTATAATAAAACGTCATCAATCAGTCATTGTAAGCGATCTAAATTTCAAAATATCGAATTAATACCAATGGTGGCACGTGACACGACAAAAAAATTTGCTTTTTCAAAATAATGTTAAGAATCTTAATTAATATTAAATAATGAATACGAATGAAAACGTCAGTTTTTGAGAAGTTTTGTTATAATTTATACGAATGACAGGTTTTCCCTGTGTAATTGTCTTCTATAAAACAGATGTTTTCATTCGTACTCATTATTTAATATGGAGTTTTACATCATTGTTTGAGAAACAATATATAATATTAAAAAACATGTTTTTGTATTCCAGAAAATGAAAAACATGTTCACTAATAATTAAATAAAACGATGTTTTTTTTATTGACTGGTCCAGTCTGTCGATGCCAGCGAGCCTGGCGAAACCGATCGCTGTCTAAATAAAGACAAAAGTGGAAGTAGTTAATAAAAAAACATCGTTTTATTTAATTATTGTTTAAAATGAACTTCCATCAAGAGATTTCAGTAAAATCATTTGATTATCTTAAAAACATGTTACCTGTTAAAACATGCTTTAACTATTGCATTTCCACATGTCCGCATAAGTGAAAAAAAACATCGTTTTATGTACCTACAACATTTTATAAGCTTTTTTTTAAATATATGTAAAAGCACCGCTCTGATAACCACATATCTCCCGTCCATGCGGATAAAGTAGATTGTTACACGAATCTTTAACATTCTCACTGATCATCTTCAATAATATATCTTGTAAGAAATCATCTTCCATTGATTGAGTATCCATTTCAGCCTTCAATCAAAACAGAATGCTGAAGGCATCTTCTGTGTCCGTACCTACCGCAGAGGAGGAAATATTGGCTAATGTCTGCTTGCTTCATATACACACTAACATTGCGGTTCATGCTCGAGATTCAGGGGTACGAAACAATTGGATAGTGTCCTGAGATTATTATTAAAATAGTTAAAAATGATACAAAATTTTCATTTAAAAAAGCATTGAATTAAGTCTAAAAAATACACAAATAATTGTAACTGTAAACTGTAAAGTGTAAACTCGAGGAGGAAAAAAATATATTTTGGAGCTATTTCTCTCTATTGTTTTTTATTAAAGATATATCCAAATCATAAATAATATGTACCTACCACTGATTCACTCCCTCACACGTCTTAAAATAATATGATTATTTTATAAATCATTACTTCGATCTGTCGGATTTGGCATTTCTCGCTCTTGTAGCAAAAACCGATCTATTGGCTTTTGGCAACCAAAGAGTAATTATGAAAAATGGAAGAAAACCCTTTGGTTGCCGGCAATTTCGGAATACTTTTAATTTCAAGATTGTCTTTTAATTCTTAGAATGATTGTTTTTTTTATTAAAAATATATCAAAATCGCAAATAATATGTACCACTGATTCACTCCCTCACACTCTGTCTAAAAATATATTATTCTTTTATAAATCATGACTTCAATCTGTCGGATTTGACATTTCTCGCTGGTGCATGGTGTGGCAAAATCCGATATATAGGCTTTTGGCAACCGAAGAGTTAAAACAAATATGTATAAATGATTAAAGAATTAAATCAAAATAAATAGGGGAAGAAGAAGATAGCAGCGAGCTGCCAAAATCGGTTGGAACTAGAATAACAAATGGAATAAACACATATTTTGTTCTAATATTTATTTTTTAAATAAACTAGCTTAAATGTTTTAGGGTACTAAATTATCATTAATTATGATTTATTGTTATTTCAGTAATTATTAAAAAAGGAAAAGGTTTTAATTTTGATGTAAAAACGTCTGTTTTGTTTGGGTTGTATTACACTTGATGGGATTGACATGTTTCACCTTGCTAAAACATGATCAAAAAATGATATTAATTATCCATCATATATTTTTAAGGATAGGGATAATGAAAGGAATGAAACAGTATTTGAATTCTCATAATTAAAAATCTGTAATATTTAATACTTAATGAAATGTCTTATGTTCGATTCATTATAAATTTAAGGTGTATTTTTAAATGGTTTGCCAGCCATGTACACGTGAAAGGTAATGATTGATGACTTGGTATTTTTATGTAAAGAGGTCTGTTCACTGATGGGAATGGTGATTCATGGTTTGACGTTTTGGGCACAATGTAATAATATGATTAAATATGGGATCAATAGGTAGGCTCATAACAGGGTAAGTGCTACATATTTATATACACGCGTACTTACCATTGGAGTATACACACGGAAAATATTTGTTAGCGCACGAACAAAACTTCGTTCGTTTACGGATTTCGAATGAAATAGTTTAAAGCATATGTTCTCCTTACCCATTTATAAGAAGAAAAAAAAATAGGAATGCTCGGAACCAATTATTTAAAGCTTCGAAGAGATGGGCATCTCATTACCCATTTCTTTAAATTAATCAGGGGATATTTCGAGAACTTTGCCGTGCTAGAGGGTGTTGGTCTTTTTGTCCCTGATAGATTTATCCGACAGCGACCACACAGATTGTTTTACTTACCGGCCACCAGAACCAATCTGCCTCTGGTGACACCGGTGGGAAGAGCACTTAGTCTGCTGAACGCGGTCTCTTCGGAGATCGACGTCTTTCATATTAGTGAAGGTACGTTCAGGGGACAAATACTCTTGACATTAGAAAGTATCTTGTCTTCCTATTGTCGAACCATCTCTAATACGTTCCTGGTATTATGTTGTATTTTTATAAATATTTTACCTGTACTTAATAGATGCCTTAAACATTTTGCTGTTTGTAATGTCTTTTGAGTAAATAAACTGATATGATTTGATTTGATTTGATTATCCCTTTGCCAGTGTATAAAATCTTTATATTCATTACTTCTCTTCGAAAACGTATCTCCTCTTTGTAAAGTATGTTTTTCTTTTATAGAGCATTATTAAACATTCAGAAAATATACTTTTTCCAAAATATTAATTATTATTAGTATTTAGTTTTATATAATTTATTTAGTATCAATTTATTAAGTATTAATTAGCAGTTATTCATATATTTTTTCTTTGTAAACATACTATTAAATCTTTCAAATTCATGTTTTAACCTGTTAACCGGGGGGTCCCCTCTCCAATTAGGCAACTTGCAACGGGAGCGCGCTTTTGTATAAAGACGCATTGTTACGTCACGCCAGATATATTTTATTTATAACTTATATAATACAAAAAAATTATTTATGCTTACAAAAATTTTAATGACACCGAAACATCATTTTATTTATTTCTTCGTTTTCTTTTTCACTAACCACACAGTTTTTATAATTATAGTCAGTATCACCATCAGCTGACTCCGATGTTCTCAAAAGACATTTTTAATTATATCCGCCGGTATTTTCATTTCGTCATTACTATTGAGTCACTTAAGTTCAATTAAATTATTATTATTCGAAATATAAAAAAAAAAAAATTATCTATGTAGAAAGCTTGCGTCACATGCATCCAGTACAATGACGAAACGCAAATGAAAAACGTTTTAAAATCAAGTCGTAAACATGTACCACTGACTCACAAAACAGTTGGGCAAAAAAAACGTCGAAAAAAATCGACTTATAAAAACGTTATACCCGCAGTCACCACTATAATTAGACGTGTGTATACGTCCTACCCGGTTAACAGGTTAATACAGTTAAGAATTTAATAAGAGATGGAATTTAAACAGTTCTTAATTTCTTACCAACCGAATTACGATTAAAAGCCCATCAATCATACCATTTTTTCTGCGTACGATGGAAGATAAGTTACAATTTATTGATAACACGATAACATCATAAATACAGGCTTCTGTCTGCATTCGACTGTAGGATTATTATTCTTAGAATCAAGTACACACAATATTTATTCGTACTTTGATAAAATGAAAGGATAACATGTTTATAAACTTCCTTATGACTAACTAACTAACCATCACGCCGTCTCGCTGGAGAGGAAGGCAGAGAGAATGTAACGTCACACAGTTCTGTCCTGACATACTACTCTCGCTTCCTCTACATTCATACATCTTGTCATGCACGCACGTCGATTTCTCCTATTCCTCCCGAGACCGATATTTAATATTTGATTTATTTGATCGTGCCACGTTTTCCTCGATCATCCTCTATTTCTAGCTCCGTTCACGTCTTTATGTGTCCGAACCATCTTACGACCCTTTCACTATTTTGTTCATAACACTTTTATTCGCACCGCATTCACTTCTTATACTTGCATTTGACACTCTATCATACACAGAGTATCCACACTTTCATCTTAGAGATCTCATTTCTACTGCATTTATTCTGCTTTCATCCTTCTTTTGTCAGTTCCATGCTACACTTCCAAACATAAGGGTCAGCACAAGAATACCATTATGCACTGCCATCTTAGCTTTTTTGGATAGGCTTTTGTTTGCGATGACTACTTTAAGTGCACCATTTACTCTGTTGCCTGCCCCAACCCTTCTTTCAATATCCTTCTCCACTCACCTTTCCTTTGTTAACATACTTTCTCAATAAACGAATTCATCTACTTGTTCCAGATTTTCACCGTTGACACTAATGTTGCAGACTGTCATGTTTCCTTCTTTTTCGAAAATATTTTACCTTCATCATTAAATCGTATTGCTTGCATACCTCATACATACTAGACACCAGGGTTTGTAGTTCATGCTCGTTGTCTGCAAGTAGCACAGCGTCGTCCGCATACAACAAACAGCTTACTGACACACCGTTCATTTTTGCACCTGCTTCAAACCCTTTCCTTATGTATTTAAAAAATTTAATTATTTCTTGTTTATCTCAATATTGCTGGTAAATCAATACAAATACCTAGGATTGTATTGTGAAGTCTTCCTGATAGCTTTACGAGATTTGTCCTGTTATTGACATATTAAAGTGATTTTGTTTCAGATGATTTCTAACCCATAATATCGGCCCAGCGCGCCATGGAAAGAGCCATGGTTGGAATAACCTTGAATGATAGAATTCCAAATAAATTTATTCGACAACTGACCAAAGTGACTGAGGTGGCTCTGAGGATAGGAGGGCTGAAGCGCCGGTGGACCGACAACCGATTATACATATATAGGTAAAACAATGCACAACTTTAATTTAATAATAAAACAGCACACAATATGACTCTCCAATAATGACTTTTCTGAATTTGCATATCAACATATTGAAAAAGATCGTTCGTGTAATAAAAATAACAGCTAAGAAATGCTACACGTTAATAATAGAAATATAATATTGAGTAGCCTTGATATTTTAGAAATTAAAAATAACGAACATTTTATGACCAACCGCATACATAATTCTTCTTTTTCTTTTTTGTATACTTTGTACTCGTATATACAAAACTAACTTTAAAAAACATTAAAATTACATATCAGACATGTTTCGAACAATCAGTCCTTCAGTGACACATATTATAAAGATACTAACTAACTAACTAACTAACTAACTAACTAACCATCACGCCATCTCCCTGAAAGGGTAGGCAGAAAGAATGGACTGTCACACTTTTACTGATGCGGCACTCCATCCTTCTCTTTTCACTCCGCGGGAGACGCGGTGTGATGGGTTGCGAACCTCATCGCCACCAATAGGCATCTCCCACGCACACTCTGATCGTGCAACACCCACAAAATAAATCTAAAATAAATAATATAAAATAAATAATATAATATAAAATAAAATAACAAAATAAAAATAATTTAACACAAAATGTTCTTTTTAGATGGTGCACATATTGTCTATTTAATTTATGTTCCACGAATCCGTCGTTTTTTTAATTTAGCACATAATGTAATAACACATAAAGTTTTTTTCGATGTTGCACATGTTGACATGGACGATCCGGACTTGTGTGTTTATTTAATTTATGTTCAACGTATCCACCGTTTTTTTAAATTAGCTGTAATTAGGCACTTAACCAGCAAGAACTTTGAAATAATATTGAAGGAATTATTCAAATTGTCATTGGAACAAATGAAAAAATTATTTTTACACCTGTCAAAATTCTTTATAAATTCTTTATTATAAAGATACATATTTAAAATGTAATTCAGATTTTTTGAAAGTTAGTGTTGTATATATAAAGTACATAAAAAAGAAAAGGACAAATAAAACATCTACAACACATAGTATGGCGAACATAGAAGAAACATAAACTTAACTTTAGGCCCCATAATTAAGTTGTTTCCTTTGTCCAATAATTCGAACTAAAGAACAATTAAACCTATTCCTAGACATAAGTCTTCCCCTTTCATTTTTATTTAGTATATAAGTAATGATTTTAAATATTAATTTTATTCGGCAGAAACAGTATGATACTTCAACATTATTAACAGTTAAATTATACAATTCAAATTGGTATTTAGAGAGGCGGGGATTTATCCTCTTGGTGGGTCTTAGCTCCATAACAGAGTTTTAAAATTTAACAGCTTGTAATGATTTTGTCTCGTTTCATATAATAGTTAAAATTTCTACAATGAGGAGGGGCGTCTGTGGCCTGAAACATGTTTGTGAGGGGTTAATACAAGTGTTGAGAAAATACAAATTAACTAACTAATTAACAATCACGCCGTTTCTACGGAGCTGCATATAGCAAACAGCTGATGGACATATTATTCATTTTCGCACCAGCGTCTATGCCATCTAATTCTTTCATACATTTTTCCACTTGGACTTGGACTTCTTTTGGCTTACAGAGGTTCAGCTCATTCATTATTCCTCTTACGTCTGATGGGAACATTGTTGGAAGGTAATTTGGTGGGTTGTTGGTTTATGCGGGGGCAAGATTTGTGTGGCACGAAGTGTTCCTCTGAAGGAGGATCGATTTTGGGCGCTTGTGGCGGCTGGAGGTGTTTGGGTCGTAATTTGAGAGGTATTTTATTGTGGGGTTAGGATGTGAAGGGAGTCCTTTGTAAAAACGTTCGGCAAGTTTCAGAATGAATTCATCTATCATCAGGATTTCTGTATAGATTAAACATTATTAAAAAAATATTCAAATGTGAATCTATAACAAAAAGTGGTGAAGAATTCAGAAGAAACATTTGATTTCCTTAATTTCATGGAATATGCGGTCATTAATACGATTTTAATAAAACATACCGTGACTGCGTCCTTTTTCAAATATAGAACTATGTTCGTTATTTTAATTTGTACCATGACGTGATGCTTGTGGTAGTCATTAAACCATATTATATCGTGTCTTGTTTATCCGAGGTGGGCAGTAATCGGGTGATCCGATTGTCGGACGAGGTCAAATCACGAAACGGTCTATTGATTGATGAAACACTAGATAACGGCAATCGGAGCATGGTTAAGTAGTGGCTGATAAGCAATTAGGTTTTTAGTAATTCGAGCCTTGAAACGCTAATTTTCGACATTCTACCACAATATGGATTAGCGATTAACAATTGATAATA
Organism: Lepidostoma basale; assembly: GCA_022606425.2. Classification (NCBI taxonomy): domain Eukaryota; kingdom Metazoa; phylum Arthropoda; class Insecta; order Trichoptera; family Lepidostomatidae; genus Lepidostoma; species Lepidostoma basale. The sequence continues at coordinate 1,102,569 of JAHDVF020001575.1, forward strand.
TCGTTTTTTCAGGTAAAGCCTGTGATGACCCCGATAATTTTATAGCTCAAGAGAAAGTTGTAAATTATTCTAAGAATTCGAGAAGATTTATGACATTTTATGGGTTTCACTTATTTATTTTTGCTAGGGTTTTATCAAACGATTGTATACATTATAATATAATTGTTTCGATTATGTAGATCGGTACCTATTTGGCAAAAGGTTCCAACTGCTTTTTTTATGAATTTTACAGGAGAGTAAAAATAAGATTTTTACATTATTTTGATTATTTATAAAAATGTTATTTGTATTCCAAATTGTTGTCGATTTACGAAGCATAACGTTATCTACAAGAAATATTAGTAACTAAATAAAAAAAATGATGTTTATATGTATATTAAAAAAAGGGGTTGAATGAAATTGTACATAAAAAAATGTAATAAAAAAAAGTACAGCTCAAACGTTTTGTCAAAACATAAAGTGTGCAAAAATAATACTGACGGTATATTTAACTTTATTTCACAAAAAAACGTTTTTGGGACCTTTTGCCAAATAAGTACCGAGATATTTGATAATGTCACAGCAAGCCTAAATATGTCGATACAAATTCAAGAATAAATCTGGACATTTATTTTTTTCCTCTTTTTTCACATTAAATGCTTAATTTGGAGTACTACACCATTGCTAAATATTTATTGTGATGTATATAGTTGATGGTAGAATACTGCTAAGAGATTTTATTGAAAGACGTTTAACTCTAAATACCAATGTGAAATGTATAAGTTAAAATCATATATTTAATTAACAAGGCACTTGTTTGCAATTGTCAATGTAATCATTAAAATTACGTATCATTATCTATAATTAATCTTACTAATCTGCCTCTGGTGACACCGGTGGGAAGAGCAATTAGTCTGTTGAACGCGGTCTCCTCGGAGATAGCGCCCCCATCTGACGAGGTCTTCAAGTTCGCAAATTCTTCGGATTTCTGTAATTTTTATTCTATCGCGAAGGCTTTTGCCGTTATTCACTAATAACAATAAAACAAATTATATTGTCATTAGCAAGAAGCAAATATATCCGAAACCAAAACTTAAATTGAAAACGATAAGCAGGACCGGGTTAATCGAAACCAGTAATCGTTTTTTTTTTCGTATGAAGCACTTAATTTGTGGTGTGACCTTATGAAATATAATAATAATACACTTGTAAAATTTGTATATAAACCACTTTTTTCGTTATAAACACCAACCGGTTTCGTTCCCGCCGGAGTTTCGTTAGGGTAACAGAATATACTGACTAGATAATCCATTGTTTTGGCGGAAACACTTTGATATTTCAACATTATTAACTGTTTAAAAAAAAAAAACAGACGTAGTTGTCGTAAGAAGGGCAGAATGGGGAATGTTGTTAAACATAAAGCGATGGTTCAACCCAACCAATGACAGGTCATAAGTCCTGTAAGCGCCTCGGCCACCATATTCTGTTTCCAGAAAACAATTTACATCTTCTCGGAGATACAATTAATCCTTATAAAAAAAACTTTGTTATAAAAAACACAATTGATTATGTGTTATCGCGACAGCTGTTTTGCTAACCGAGTTAGCATCGTCAGGTCTAACAATCAAAGTTGAGTTTTGATGTTTGATGACAACAAAAATTGATTGTAAGACATGGTAACATCGGTTAGCGAAACAGCTGTCGCGATAATATTGATTTATTGTGATTTTTATAACAATTTAATTTAATTTAAATAGTTAAGAATATACCTGTGTATGTTCTGTTACCCTGAGGAAGCTTCGGCGGGAGCGAAACTGGTTGGTGGTTATAACGAATAAAGTGGTTGATATACAAATTTTGCAAGTTTATTATTATTTATTGTTTCTTGAACAATGACGAAAAACTCCATGTTAAATTATTAATATGTATGAAAAACGAGAGTTTTCAAGGAGTTTTATTATAGAATTTATGTCATTAATAAATAATATAATGAAACTCCTTGAAAACTATTTTTTTCATACATATTCATAAGTGTATTATTGTTGCGGTTTTTTAAAATATAAATGAATATTTGAAATACACAATGAAGGTTGTAATAAATGCTCTTTTGTTTTGAGCCGCTATTTGTTTGCGGAAAATCTACAGTCATTTGTTGGTTATATGCATTTTTGGTTGGGTAAATAAAATAATATGTTAACAGGTGACACTGTGAGTCATGGTCGAATCTGTTTTTAAACTCATATCACGTATTCGATAAATCAAGATTAATTCACTCCATTATGAATATGGTAGCCAAAAGCGGAGTAAGAAATCAATCATAATAAATCCGTAATTACGCTAAAAACATTCAGGGCCCCTAACAATATTTTTCGCCGAGTCATTCCTTCGCCACGTCATTATTTATCCACGCATTTTTTATTTGTGTAGTCACTCGGAAAATTTCCGTCATCGTCACCGCTACAAACCTAATTTATTACTAAATTTAAAAACCCTCCCGGCAGCACGGAATTTGGGCCTTTGTTACCGATAGCCATAAGAAACGTTATCCAATAATCCATTTGTTGACTTAAGAGTCGTTACACACCAAAAACGCTGCAATGTGAATAACCAAAAAAATACTCAAGTCACGTTTTTGGTGCATGCAACTATGCTCTTAATGACGCGCTGTTTTAGTAATAAATTTCGGATGGGTTTGTTTCGGAGATGGCCCCGATTGAGTGCTTGGTATCAGGTTGTGTTGATCAGAGGAGCCGAATGTTCAGGAGCGGTGGCTTTGTTGATTTGTAGCAACTAGTCGTGACTGATCGAGAGCAATCGACTGTGTCCGCGACGCTTTTGTACAATTATATTGTACGGAATGATCTGTGTTTCTAAAACGGTGGGTTTTATATTTACAACCTTCTTATAAACAATTGTATGAAGCATGCACAGAAGATAAGATTATTACTAGATATGGTCAATTGCCGCACCGAGGCCCTTCGAGGTTCTCCTGTATTGAAAGCGATCCGTCTCTTAAATGAGGTTGCAAAAGCTCTTTGGATGCAATTATGACGAATTCGTAAATAACCTTACGATAAAGGCAGCAAGCAAATAACTAGCTTTTCCTATTCATAAGGTACTATGTATATTCCTTTGATGTTATTTTTTTTTCACCCTTCACATCGATTTGGCTCGCGCTGTAATGATGTAAGGAGTTTTTTCAACAAAATAATAATAAAAATAATAATTGGAAAGAAATTAATTTTGTCATTTTATCATTTATTTACCTACACAGATCATAACATTACAGATTAATCAATTCAAGTTGTCTGCAACCTCACAATAGCATTATAAGAAAAAATATTATTTATAAGGGCTTAACGATATCAAAAGAACCGCTCAGATGTAAACTGATCATCGATAACACACCTATTGAGCAAGTCATGCGATTCACTTACCTTTGCATAGAGATCGGTAGCTACAGTGACCTATATGACGAGGTGCGAGTACAAACCAACAAAGCGACAGCCGTGGCTGGCTGCTTGCGCGACCTGCTTGAGGAACAGATACATGCTAACCGAAAATAAAGTCAAAATATATAAGGCATGTGTTTGCCCCACCATGACGTATGGAATAGAGGTCAAAGCCGATACCAATAGAACTAAGAACCTTCTTAGAGTAGCAGAAGTGCGAACCCTACGCTCCATCGCAGACAAAATTCTCAGAGATCGGATCGGAAATGAAACGATAAAGTCTGTCTGTGGTGTTAAGGACATAGTGAGATGAGGAAGAAGCAGAAGGCGCTTTTGGAGAGACCACGTGGACCGCACGGAGAATACAAGAAATGCCAAAAAAGATAAAAACCCAAGCAGCAAGAGATTACCAGGAAGGCCGCTAAAGAGATGGAGAGATGGCTGGACATCATCATTCCAGGACAGGCATACGACCTAAACTAAAAGGAAGAAGAAGATTATTTTTAAATAAAATAAAATAAATAGAAAAAGGACACAATGACTACGACGCAATAGAGATAACAATCGGAACATTGATATTGCATCCTTGAGGCAACTCACACTATCAATAAATATGTCGACCTCCAGGGCGACCCGATTAAGCAATCAGATTGCTCTACCCACAGGCATAACCACTGGAAGATTTTTTCTGTGGCGTGTCAAAAAAACAATCTGTGCTGTCTTTGACGAGGGTCAAGGAACTAACTATTAGGGATAAATTAATATACATCACTCAGCATATCCGAGTTATGTACAAAGCCGACAATCAGCTGAAAGAAGTGAACCCCGAGTGGATATTTCTCCTTCTCCTCAATGATTGGTAGCTGAACATAAATAACAAGAATTCAGTCGAAAAGAGAAAAAAAAATGAAAGATATTAGATTAGCTTCAATAAAATAATGGCACTTACCACCTGAGCCTATATTTTTTAGAGATATTGTGATTGTGATTGCATAATCCCTCAATAAAACATTTTCTAAAATAACACACACACACATGAATAAATTTCACATAATTTGAATCTTCTTCTTTGGCTTCATTCCTGGGGCATGGTCGGTAGCAAATATCTAAATTAGAAAGCGAACGGGCAGACCACCAAAAATATGGATCAACAGCTAGGTATCAACAACGCAGGAGGCCAATTCCTCTTGAGAAACACGCCACAAGGCCTACAACAAGAAGAAGATACATAACTTTTTAGACATGTTTTTACATACATTGGTATGCAATAAAGGCCGTAATTAAATCAATCAGTATTGCAATATCTTTTATATAACGCTTGATTTACCACGCAAAAACGTGTTTACATGCTAGACGTGCCTTTAAGGAAACATATTGCATATTTTTGTATAAAACGGACACTAATGTTGCGTGCTGCTCATACAAATCAGATCTCTAATTGGCATTGATTGATATGTCATTACCATAGTGGATTAATGCTTGGTTAGCAAGGTGGATATAGCGCCACAATTTCCATTTTTAATTATGCTAATTGAATCAATCATGGCATTTTATTAACAAGTAGAAAAATATTTATCATATCGATCGAAAACGATAGCATGAAACAGTACTGTAATTATTTTCACGCCCCTGAAGCAGTAATTAAAAAATTGTTTTCTCAAAGTTTTATTATTTTGTAAGAGATTGACATTATCAAATATCTTTTGACACTTGTTCTAGAACAACGGTTCAGTTCAACTGATCAACCGATTGCTGAGGATACGCCGAGCGAAGTGTAAATTTTCTTAAATTTAGGCTGTCCGATATACATTGTTCGGGTATATAACTTGGTTTTAATTGTATCTCAATAGAGACGAAGACGCAAACTGGAAACCGAACGTGGATGATCAAGGCGTTTACAGGACCTATGACCCGTCATTGGTTGGGTTAAGCGCACGCTCCATGCAACCACAACATTCCCCATTCCACCTTTGTTATTTGTGATCATGCATGACAAATTTTTGGAAGATGTATATATACTTCAAAATCCATATTTATCTTCACGAGGCAGTTTCAGTCAGCCATCTATGTAGATTTGGTTGCACTAGTGAATTTTTTCGTGAATAGTGAATATAACTTGGTGTTTTCCATATAGCGCTTAAGACTGTCCAGCATAGTTAATACTGAATACTTTCTGGACTTTTAAGCCAGTCAAGTTCTTTGGGATGTTGTGTTATTTGTAACATTTTTAAATACATTTTTTTTTGGAATTTACCTTAAGTTTTTATTACATGTCTTGACACAATGATAGCATTAAGGAATGTTTTGAAAGTGTCCTAGGAGATTTTTTTTATGGATTTCAAATTTCCCATAACTAGGTTGATTAGGGCATTACAAACAACGTGATTTCGCTAATTGTAATACCTGATGATGCCAACATCGGTTGACGAAACAGCTGTCGCGTAAATTGCATATGTTAGAAATTTAATAAATAAATTGTGATATTACAAACAGTGTACTAAATTAAACATGTAATAATGTTAAAGTATCATAGTTTTATTTTTCAAAACAATGGATTATCTCAATTAAATATTTAAAAAGTAGCATTATTGTTTTTAATATAATCGAATGATTTTACTGAAATCTCTTGATGTAATATCATTTTAAATAATAATAAAATAGAAACACGTTTTTTTAACAGTTTCCACTTTTGTCTTTATTTCGAAAGCGACCGGTTTCAACAAGCTCGCTGTCTAAATAAAGACAAAAGTGAAAGCACTTAAAAAAACATCGTTTCATTTAATTATTAGCAATACTGTCATTACCGGGTGGTGGTCTAGGGGACAGAAGCTTTGCTCCTGATACAGGGGACTTTGGTTCAAGCCTGGACTTATTGAGCTGTTTTCTGCTCATATTGAATATTGTAAAACTAACTCTATTACCATTGAAAAATCTTTGGTGTTAATCTGTTTACAAAAAAATATTTACGCATGGTGCTAATACGAATACTAAGATATTGCTTCAAACATTTTATATTGTTCGCGCAATAAGAAGCAAGGTAATTTAACAATTTTGGTATGAAATCTATAGAAATATGTTGTGAAACCTTGGGCCTGTACATTTCGGCCGTAACGAATGTCCGTGGTCGGTAGTTTTTGATATAATTCTCGATACTTCGCGGCCGTCGCACGGTCATCAATTCGATTTTGGCGGCAAAACATTACTTTGGGCGGGAAACTGCCTTTGCCTCGAACTTAAGTTTTATGAAGCTACAGATTCCTCATAGAGTATTATTAAATTGCTTAATATGTCACGAAAATGGTTTTGGTCAGATAAATTTTAAGTCAAAAAATGTCGGGAGTACATTAGTACTATGCAATCACTACATACAACGGTAGGTACTAAAAAGACAATCGAACGGGACGACCACATATGTAAATACAGTACACCCCTGATTTTCCGGGGTCGGGTTAACCGGGAAGCGAATTATCCGGGACACTCGAGTCACTGAAAAAATATTTTATAAAAACAAGAATATTTCACAATAGTTTTTATAATTCAAACAAAAACTTAAATCTGTCACAATTACATTGGGCGTTTAGTTCGCACTTGCGCTACCGCCAACATACGTTTGTGGCAAGCACCCGCAGCGTAGTTCATACTCATAAAACATTGTCGTTAATTTTATTTTACTATGAAAATCTGTCTATAATAATGGATAAACGCAAACGAGTCGTACTTTCAATTTAACAAAAACTCGAAATAATTCAAAAGTTTAAAAATGGTGCGACCGTTAAATATTTATTGAACCGCCCGCGCCAGTCAAAAAGTGTGACACTGTAAACACGTGCGTCTTACTAAGTAAGTAGGTATACATAAGTGCATATCGCGCAGTTTTAAATTTCTCTTTGTTAAAATTTTTTGCATGTTTTCCGATTCACCGGGAAATTTTGAAAACCTGTTTTTCTTGTTCTGGTTACTTTGTTTACATATACTTTCTTTACCATTATTTCTTAATTCATCCAATCCTTGTGTACTTTCCATCGTAATGATTATTTTGTTTTATTTTTTAAAACACTTTCATTCTCACTGAATTCACTTCTAATATTTCCATTTGACTCTCTACCTTATACAGATTTACCACACGATCGCACGGTTTAAAAGATGCACTTAAAAAATGTTTTTTAAAAGATTAAGGGGGCCCAATAATTGTTTATTCGATTTTTTTTAAATTCACCTAGTTACGCTTAATTTACGTAATTAATTATTACTGAAGTGCTTGACCCGGACATGAAATGCAGAACTGAAGTTGCACGAGCTGCATTTAATAAAATGAGAACCTCTTTTGCAACGATAATCTTAAAATGAGAATCCGACATAGAATGAATAAATAATATATATGGTCTGTTCTACTGAATGACTGCGAAACCAGGACCCTAAAAGTGAATGTAATGAACCGGTTGGAGGCGTTTGAGATGTGGATATACCGCAGAATGCTCCGTATACCGTGGATTGATAGGGTCAGTAGTGCAGACATACTACAGAGAGCCAGAGCCAATAGAGATGTATTGTCGAGTGTGAATGTTAGAAAGGTTTCATATTTGGGTCATGGGCTAAGGGGAGAATAATACCACCTCCTTCGACTGATATAAATGGGAATTGGTAGAAGTTTGAAAGAAGAAGAATAAGAATTATAAAATGTATAAATATTGGTATCTGTTTATTCCCAAATCTAGTTCGAAATAAACAGAAGCTATCAACTTATTTTCCTTCGTTTACTTAATCAAGCGAATCTGTTTGATTGTGATGATTTTTTTATTAATCAATATGAAACTAATCATTTATCCAATTTGATGGTCTGATAAACAAATTAATTGCGTGACACAAAATATAAAATGCCAATTTTAAAATTTTATCTAAATGAATCTACGAGACTTCTTAGATTTTTTTTCGATTTTTTTTTCTAAAGAGATCAAATCTTAAATCAATACTCAGGTAATTGAAACACTTTTATTATCAGATTTTATGATGTTATTTATTTAAATAAGTGATTAAATTTTATCATGATTGATGCTCATTTCTTTTTAAGAATTACGTATCTCTTGATTTTTTTCTACGTATACGATTATTTGAAATTTTATTATATCAATTGTTTTTTTTTAAATAATACGACTGAAAACGTCTGCTGTCTAGAAGTTCTATTATGTTTTATGGGGATCATGTTTCGCGTTGCTAAGGCATTATCAGATGTAGCGTTTTTTTTTTTTAAATATATTCGAGTTCATGGAGCAGAATTCAAATCAAATCTGTTTGTTTTCTCAAAATCTATTACAAACTATAATTATAGTTTAAGACATCTATTGGTAACAGTTAGAATGTAATAAATATACTTGTATACCTGTAATACCAGGAACGCATGAGAGATGGTTCGACATTAGGAATACAAGATACTCTCCAAAGTTAAGAGTATTTGTCTTCTTAACGTACCTACTTTCAGGAATATGAAAGACGTCGATTTCCTAAGCGATCATGTTTGGCAATTTGTAGTAATTAAGGGAAACATGTACTGTATTTTTATTTATAAATAAAAACAAATGATAAAAAAGAGATATTAACAGTGTTCTATAAATTTTCTTTCCAAATCTATGTGTTTAATTTACTTAGTAACATACCACCACGCCGTCTCCCCGGAGGGTTAGGCAGAAAGAGTGGCCCGCCTCATTGTTTTGTCCTGACATACGCCTCTCGGCTCCGATGCAGTAAAAATGAGATGTCTTAGACGAATGTGCAAAAAAATGTTTATGATAGTATTGAATGAAAATATAAGAAGTGAATGCAGTGCAAATGAAAGTGTTAAAAACAATGTATTAAAGGAACATTGACATGGTTTGGACACATGTAAAGAATATATTAAGAAATAATGGTAAAAAAAGTATATGTCAACGGTGTTAATTAAGTAAGTGGCACGATCAAATTAATGAAACAGTGAATGTTGGCCACGTTCTGCCAATTGCTTCGGGAGATGTCGTAATGGTTAGTTGGTTAGTTAGTTAGTTTTTATTTTTTACGATAGGGACAATGAAAGGAAAGAAACAGTCGTTTAATTATTATTATTTAAAAAAACGTTATATTTAGTACTTAAAAATGTAATGTCATATGTACGATAAATTATAAATTTTCCTAACCTAACCTAACCTAACCTAACCTAACCTAACGAACAAAAGATCCGGTCGAATTTTAAACAGTAACGTCACTTCACGACGAGTGTCCGAAGACAATAAATACAATTTTGTTTGTGTTTTGTATTGTTTATTTATATCTAAATACAGTGTACATATTTTCAAAATAAAAATTTTAAGATTTATTTGAAACGTATTTTTATATAACGGACATTCGGCTTTAACGGACACCCCCTTCCCCCAATCAGTTAGTTATATCGAGGTTATACTGTATTTCTCTCTTGCTCTCGTGTATTCAAAATATTTTCGTACTCTTTCTTGATGACATTCGGGTTTTTGCCTGTGATTTTTACTATCGAAGTAACCTCGTACAACATGTAGCTACTTGGCACAAAATATAATAAAGGCAGCCTATTTTTTGCCGTACATAATTTATTGAATAAACAAACGTTTGTATTTCCCTCTCCTCGGCACCGAGAGCCCCGTCAAGGCATAATGATAGTGAGTAAGTTGGCACTCGAGGGCTGTCACTTGCAAGAGTGTATGCGCAGACACGCCGCGCATATTGACGGGCCTTTGTACGCTATTCATGGCTAAAAATGTGAAGGCTTGTCAGCATAAAGCTGTCTCTCCATGGCTTCTTGACTCCACACTATCATTATCTTAATACAATCCCGTCTAGTCACTTTGAGGTATTCGTGGCCTGTTTTTAAATTCAAGCTGACGTATTTGAATAATTATAACAACACATTTTTACGACACTTTTCACAGATATGTTTCGATTATAACACAATCTTTTGCAATGTATATAATTTTAGCACAAACTTTTTAAGCATTAATTGTATCTCAATAGAGACGAAAATGTAAATTGTTTTTACATTTTCAGATACAGATTTTTACAGTTTGTAAACAGAATATGGGGGTCGAGGCGTTTACAGGACTTATGACCTGTCATTGGTTAGGTTAAGCGATCGCTTTATGTAATACAACATTCCTCATTAAATAAATCAGGGTAAAAATAAGGGTAAAATCCAGTATTTGTATAGATTCAAAAACATAAACCAACTTTTTAATGTACAAAATTATTTAGGATAAAATTTTGTGCATTGAAAAAGGTTGTGTCATAACCAAAACATGTCTGTGAAAAGTGTTATAACTAACAAACTAACTAACCACTACACCGTCTCCCTAAAGGGGTAGGCAGAAAGAATAGGGTGCCACACTTTTCTTTCCTAACATATTTCTCTCGCTTCATATATCGTGTCATGCACGCAGGTCGATTTTTCCGACTCCTTACGTGAACGACATTTCATATTATCGTTTTCCTCGGTCTTCTTATATTTCTAGTCCGTTTACCATTCTTTATTCATTCATTTTTTTCATTTATCCAAATCATCTTAATGATTCTTTCTTAATTTGTTCATAACACCATCATTCGCACCGCGTTCACTTCTTATATTTTTATTCGACACACTAACATACACAGAGTATCTACACATTCACCAAAGAGATCTCATTGAGATCACAAAAGTGTGGCAGTCCATTCTTTCTTCCTACCCCTTCGGTGAGACGGCGTGATGGTTAGTTAGTTAGTTATTGATACAAATAAAAATAATAATATAATTAATACAATTAAGCTTTCATTGGTGACCAATAAAAAACCCACCCTGCCACCCCACCCCGGCAAACAATGGGCGCCGTCACAGTGGGCGCTCGGCTCCCCATCGATATTAATTGCCTATCATTATTCCCTCCCACTTCTTCTTCCTCGGCGATTGTCAGAGCGAGGAGATTCTTTCGCCCTCATTTATTATTCCTACACGGCTCCATACATTATCTCCGCATCATTATGATTGGCCATTCAATTCAGGATGGAGGCAGCACTGTCCTGGTGCCGTCATCAGGGGTGTTCAACGATATATTACTTCATTTGTTTTTATATTTATTTTTATATATACTTTGTATATACAGCACTATTAAAATGACATATCAGACATGTTTTGGACAACCAGACCTTCTTCAGTGAAACATATCATAAAGATACATATTTAAAATATTATAAAATTGTTTACAAATATAATCAATTTTGACAGATGTTATAAAGATTTATTTTGGAACGTTTATGCTTTTGTTATAACAAATATTTTGAATCAATTTAAATTTTAAAATAATAATTTAAAGTTCTTATTGGGATTCGGTTAGTTACATACAACAAAGGAAATAAATCAAAGGTCGGACTTGACGTTAAATTTATTTAATTATTAATTTAGTTTAGTTAAACTTCAATCTCGTTTCACAATATCATTTGTTAATTGTTAACTATTATTTTATATTTGTGGTAGCATGTAATTGGCCTTTATTTTAATTACCTATTCTAAATATTTTATTATACATATGTTATTGATATCGCTGTATGTTACCCTTAATAAAGCAAACATATTTAATAAAGATAATGGCGTTGAAATTTTGCATGTTAATAATAGAAGTATAACTTTGAGCATTCTAGAACATTTAGAAATAAATATTAAAAATAAATATTTTTGGTGCTTAAAACACCACGTTTGCCAGACGCCTTGGTGAGTTTTATAAAGTCGCACAGGATAGCAAAAAATGGAAAAAGTCTTAAGAGGCCTACATCATCATGCAGTGAAGAGCATACTACATCCAGCATCCAGTAGTGGCCAAGGAAATAGAAAAAGAAAAATTATTACTTAAGTTTTATATTATTATATTAGAGCATTGGACAAATTGATGATAATGAATATTGAAAAAGAAGAACATTATTTGAAATATGAACACAGTTATGAGAGTGCAAACGGAAATTTTACAGTATTGTTCTCATAATTATATTGGAATAAATACACTGAAGAAGCCCTGACATGTCCATTGTTAGTGTAGTCTATGTTACTTACAATGGTCCAAACAGTTACTTTGATGCCTTCGTGTTTCTGATATCAGCAGAGAAACTAGTACAAGAGTAATCTCAACACCTCTCGTTTAATGTCAGCATCTCTGTCAGTCCTTCGGTTTCCTATAACATTAAAGAACTTTCGACTTCTGTTTGAGTTACTGAAATATAGGATGTTTTTTTAGAGGTATACGATACATCTTCAATTGATAAAAAAATCATTAAAATAATGGTAATATCCATGATATTGGCTATAATAGATAATTTTATGCCATTATTATTTAAAAATGATTTCGGGCATATGAGCGCCATGGCTAGCTCGAATGAAGCGCAATCGTGAAATCCAAATTTCGACAAATGTCGTCTTTGTGGATGCGTATTATCCACTAGGGTGTACGTGGTGCGAAAACGATCCATGGTCTTCCGAATAACTTGCTCGGAAGGACGATTACGATCGTCATCGTAAAATGGACGTAGTGCACGATAAATTTTGCGAACCGAACCATGATTTTCAAAATAAATTTGCAAAATTGGCAAGCGTTACTTCTATTTATGGTAAAATGGCAAAACGTACTAACTACAAACCAACTGTCAAATGTCAAATTGACAGTCTGTAGAAACAATTACATATTTAATAAATTTTTAGTTATCGTTTTTTGAATCATAGTAAGAACTAGTGAAACAAGTAGCAATAGTGCATTATTTTAAATGAACTTCTACCAAGAAATTTCAATTAAATTTTTAATTAGTGCAACTGTGAAATTATTGATTGCATAAATTTCAAAGATAAAGACAATCTTCAATCACATTTATTTTGTGTCGCAGTTACTTATCGTGATTCTGAAAAATTTAACATAAAAGCATTTTGCACTAACCATTATATTTTTTCGTAATTTTTATATATTTGAACTGGAGTTAAAATGCTTCAAATTCAAAATTGTGCCACGAATATGCTACGAAAAGTAGATATTATATTTTTTAAATGAAAAGAATGTATGTAAATGCATACAGATAATGAATCTAATACAATAATGTACTGAAATTAATGAGAAGTGATTAATGACTAACCTTACAGTGCGTCATGATGCAAATATGAATTTTCCGAAATTTTTCTTAATATTTTTGTATCGAATTGTATAAATATAAGCTCAAGCGTCGTTGTAAATACATCCCAACCATCTCCATATTTTGAGAACCACATGGGTTTAATAGAAAACTGTTTTACCGACTTTAATTTTGGAATTAATCACGAAGGTGACTTTTGTGTTATGCTATTTTTTTTCTTTTTAATATACAACAGGTCGTTTGAATCCAAATACAGTATACTTAATATTTATTTTCTTACCTATGATATTGATACTTATGATATGTGATAGGTTGCTAATCTCCGCCTTTTAATTGTCACGTGAATTCTACACCAGACCAGATGGCAGCGACAATCACACTGCCATCGCCGGGAATCGAACCCGGGATTTTCAGTATAGCAGTCACAGCTCATGCTAAGAAGGTGACTTGTTTCATATCAAAATAATTTATTATTGGTGATCAAGGTAATCTCAATGATTTTTTTAAAAATTTCTTTTGTACATATTATTTAATCTCCAGAGTATCATTTGCCGTAATTTATAATATATTTTTACGAGTATATCAAAAAATCATTATTGTTAATGGCCACTGATTCATAAAAGCTCTGTTTCTTTAATTAAAATATTCGAAAAAAAAAGTTTCAATTCATGTATACCTAAAGCAAAAATATATTATTATTTTTATAGTCCATTGTTTTGGCCAAAACACTATGATACCTTAACATTTTAATCTATTAAATTGAAGAACTTTGTTTTATGTATCACAATTGTATTTTATTTTGCGCGGCAGCTGTTTCGTCAACCTATGTTAACATCATCATCAGGTGTTATAATTACAAATATCGCGGAAAAACGGAAAAAGGTTTGAACCCATTAAGAAAAATGATTGTTTGGTTTTATAATTTTAGTTATCAACCAGGATCGCTAGATGGCATTAGCGTGTCATGCACCAACTACCTGTTTCTGAATACTAGTGGAATTTTCCCGCCGCCTGCCCGCTGACAGGCCGCGCGATTCATCCATCACGAGCGGCGGGCTCCTCAAAAGCCTCCATTGTCTGGACTACGCCCGCGGGAGGCTGAAGTAAGAGTTTGTGAAACGGACGGTTCTTTAAAACACTCTCATTTGACAGGGATTATTAATATCGTTTATACTACAGAAAAACGCAGGGAAAGTTTATAGTTCTTCTCCATGACAGTCGCAAGGGCATAGACGCATGTACCCGTAATATAAAATGTAAAAAAACCAACAATCACGCCGTTTCCTCAAAAGTTTCGGCGGAGAGAATTGACCGCCACACTACTTGACCCTGACACAAGTCTCTAGCTTCCTCCACACTCATACAGCAAGTCATACACGCACGTCGATTCATTCGACTTCTAACATGGCTTACTTTTAAAATTTGATTAATTTAGTCATGCTAAGTTTTCCTTGGTCTCCCACGACTCCCAAATAGCGACAATTTCATTAAAACAATTGTGAAACGTATAAGAAAAGTGTTAAAAAATAACAAAATATTTAACAATTATAGTGTTTCTGCCAAACAATGGATAATCTTATAAAAATCTGAATACGAATTCAATGTTTATAGTAGATATTAAATAATAATTAATACAAGTAAAGATGTCTGTTTTATAGATGTTTTGTTATTTTTTTTAAGAATTACATGATTCTCCTTGTTTAGGCACTATCAAATGATATTTGATTCTCATCCTTTTTCTGACTGATCCATGCTTCGCTACCATACATAAGTGTTAAAGCCAGATATGAGGACATACGAGCCAGAATCAAGGTCTTCGATGTCATCGAAGTTCGCCACAACCTTTAAATGGCGATGGGGGGGACACGTCGCTCGAGACCAAGATGAAAATTTAACAAGGCGATTGCTGTGTTGGTGCCCTTGGAAGTCAAAGCGCTAAGGGTAGATGGGAGTGGAAAATGCGAAAAAATATATCTCATATGAAAAAACAAGAATATGAGAACTGACAGTACGGTCAGAATATACAAAACCTGCATAAGGCCTATACTGACATATAGCATTGAGAACAGAGCGGATACCACAAGAACGAAGGCCGAAGTGCGGGTGGCAGAGACGCAGACGCTGAGGATAATAGCAGGAAAGACTCTTCGAGATAGGGTGAGGAACACGACTATCCGCAAAATCTGCAAGGTGGAAGATGTGGTGAGATGGGGCAGACAACGCAGAAGATACTGGAATGCGCACGTGCAGAGGATGAATCCTACCAGAATCCCACAAGCTATGGCGCATCAGATTTCTGCCGGGTGCCGTCCCCCCGGAAGATCGCCAAAGAGATGGAGGGATAGCTGAGAGTCGACCTCCTAAGAGAGGTCAGCCTGATTACAGGAACAGACCAAAGGTCACAGTGGTTTTATTTATTTATTTAAAATTATGAAATGCTTCCTAAACCTCGTCCTTTGTCCTACATGCCAAAAACTGAACTCCACATTTTTTTTCCCATCCCGCATTTGTCTCATCTGCCTCTCCTGTTCTCACGCTGTATATTCCTGTGGTATATCATTATTTTTATATTTTTTATATAATGTTTCTAAAATGTTCATGTATTATATATTATGCTTATTTATTCAATAAAGTACAGTGTAGATTAAATGTGGTCTGGCACCCCCTTGTTGTTGCCGTCTTTAAATGTAAGTCCCGGATGGACCGGGGACAGGCCCAGGGAGTGTACGAGCAAGGTTGACTAAAGGGCGCCGCTAGGCCCTATAACAGCCTCGGGTATGTGGCGGGAACATCTATGTTCCTTTATATAAAAAAGGCCAAAGGTCTAAAAGAAGAAGAAGAAGGAAAATACAAGAGGAGGCATACGTCCAGGTGTGGACGGCAACAACAGGCTGCAGAAGAAGATGAAGAAAATATTAAATTACTAAGTAGATACTAAGCTCTTATTGCGATATTGTAAGAGTGTATTTGGGTTACTTTGTCACCTCACAAACAGGACAGCGTAACTCGGCCGGTAGCAATATTACAACATTAATTCACATCGAATTCTGGTTATTTATCTCCGATCATATCGGGCGGTTACTTAAAGTCCGACGCGGAGATAATTTCCACCCCGACTGACAACTCTTTTAATGGTCACGAAGTGGAAGCCCCGAGAGATCAAATTTGATTGACAAGTTGGTGTCACGGATTAATGTCCAGCTACCGTCCGGGCGGCGCGGCTTCAAAGGAATATCGGCCTTACGAATCGCGCGATGGCCGCCGCGGATTCCCAGCATCGCCGAATCACAAGGAATTAAGCCGCGGCCGGGATGATGTGAGATCTGACTGGATGCTGTTTGACAGACGTGTGTATGGAACATAAAATTAAATTATGCGTTAAGAAAAAAGTTTACAATGTTGTACGTAAACCTGAAAGCGCGTACAATGTTGGTGTGTATAATGTTTTCGAATGGCTCTTGTTATTGAAACAATCAAAATCTGATTTTAATGTTTTATTTTCATATGTGAGCAGAATGATGTAAAGGGTATAGAGTAGTGGTTCTTAACCTGGGGTACGGAGGAAAGGTATTTTGGGGGTGCGGGAGAAACCCCTAACAATATAAATTATTAAATTTACCAGATCAAAGACAACGTGAGAATCACGCTGTCATCGCTGGGAATCTAACCCTGGCCCTTCGATGTGGCAGTCATAGCTGTTGCCACTTACCAACAATGTCGCTATTATATTCACGTTATACTTATAATAACATCAATTCCGTCAATTATTTTGAAATAGTTTCAATGTTCTTTATCGTATTTTTAGTTTTTTTAACCGATGTCAAATTTCATACAGGTATTAAATAATTTAAACCAAATATTAGCTAACTTCTTTCAATTCCTCAACATTCATACATCGTGACATGGAGGCACACTGATTTCAAAGACGACCTTCGTGGCAAGTGCTATTACTGTCATACCGAAGGCCCCGGGTTAGATCCCCGGCGATGGCGGTGTGATTGTCACTCTGCCGTTGGTCTGGTGCATAATTCATGTGATAATAAATTACCGAGAGATTAGCTACCTATTACATGTCACGAGAATCAATATGGGTCTTTAAATCTATTTGGCTTGCGCTGTATATGCCTGATGTAAGGAACGATTTCTGAAAATAATAATAATAATTTAATTTCATGCACTAGTTGGTACAGAAAAATACACTGATTTGCATTCCTTCCTTATCTTTTCGATCGTTAATCTGACATACATCGTTTTTCCACACATTATTTATTTCTTCGGTATGTATCCTACTTTTTTCTGCCTTCTGTCAGTTCCAAGCTTCAATTTCACACACAAGGGCTGGAATTATGAGTAGATGGCAAAAATTAAGAATTGTTACCAAAAATTTAATAATGTTTTAGCAAGGTGAAACATTTCATTCCGTTAAAATATTGAAAACACATGTTTTCATTCAAATTAATAAATAAAAATACATTCAGTTTGTATCAGCACTTCACTTTTATATAATCTGAGTTACAGACGAACAGTGCATAAACATGTTTTCTGAATAAATGTATATCTTCAGAAAAATCTTTTCAATTGAGGAAATTAAGATCACAGGAGATTGCCAAAACTCATTAATCAATGTATTTCATAATTGATAATGGATTGACGTTTTTCATTAAAAATATGTTTGAAGTCACGTGGTGAGTAATGATTTCACAAATTCGAAGTTTGATTAAAAACAAATGACAAAAGATGATTGTTTGTGAATCATAAATTCTCGCGGGTTAGTACGGTACATTTGTAGGATAAATTGAGGTATAATCGTGATGTAGGAAATGTGATATATTTTTTAAACATTACCATATCATTATTGCCGTTTGCAGCGAGCAAGCGAGACGCCGGCTAGGTGTTACTTAGAGAATCCTACTGGTAGCCTTCTGTAAAAGCCTGCCGGCTGTAAAAGGTTATATACCATGGTAACGTTTAAACAAATTATTATAATGTTGTCTCCATCACGATATTACCAAAATTTACCCTGTGAAGTATTTTTTTCTTTTTTTTGTATGTACACAACAGGTCGTTTGGACCCAATTACTGTACTGACATACCTACTTCTCTCCTGTTCCTTTACATTCATACATCCTGTCTTGCACACACGTCGGTTTCTCCGACTCCTCGCGTGACTGATATTTAATATTTGATCGTGCCACGTTTTCCTCCGCCTTCCTCTATTGCTAGCTCCGTTCACGTCGTTTACATATACCTTCTACACCATTCTGTCTTTCTCATTCTTTCCATGTGTCCAAACCATCTTAACGCCCCTCTCATTATTTTGTTCATAACACTTTCATTCGCACCGAATTCACTTCTTATATTTGCATTTGACACTCATATACAAATTTACCCCACATTGCATTTATTGAACTTTCATCTTTCTTTTCCCAGTTCCTTCCGTACATAGAGGTCGGCACGAGAACACCATTATGCACTGCCATCTTAGCTTTTTTGGATAGGTTTATGTTTGCGATGACAACTTTAAGTGCACCATTTATTATGTTGCCTGCCCCAACCCTCCTTTCAATATCCTTCTCCACTCCCTAAATAAATAAATTCATCCATATGTTCCAGATTTGCACCATTTATACTAATGTTGCAGACTGTTTATTTAATTTGAAATTTGAAATTAACTTCAAAAATTATATATTAGCAAGTAAAATATTAATATCATTGCATATTATTATCCAATCGGGTTTAAAAAAAATTGTTATATTAATTGTATAAACGAATTTTTATGAATTAAAACACTGTTTTTTCCACTTTTGAGTTTGTTTTTCTCGATATGTTACGAAGGCTTACACCTTCATCATCGGGAGGACGATATACAACTTTTTAAAAGTAAATCGTTATCCCGATGATGAAGGTGTAAGCCTTCGTAATATGTCGAGAAAAATAAACTCAAAAGTGGAAAAAACAGTGTTTTAATTAATAAAAATTCGTCATTATGGAATACCACAGTGTTGACGTCTTAAGTTTATCAATAATTAATTGTTTTTATCATTTATATATTTCATTGGGGCAACTATCTGTCTGTTTATGTCACTGAAGTACATCGAAAAATGTCATTTGATTTAATGAAGTCATCGACATCAATAGATAATTTATCTTAATTACTACAATCTGATTTTACCATAATACAATCTAGTTTTCAGTTATTAAATCTATGCCGATTGTAACAAAATCGCTGGTAACGATTATTGATCAATAACGTCATTGAAAAGTATTTCTTATTTAATAAAATAACAAATGTAATCATCTCGATGATCTTTTAATAACACAAATGGATCTTCACAATTACAGAATCAATGATCGTAAAGATACGATCGTCTTAATATCAAATAAATAAAAATGTTATTATTATGACGATTTTTAAAGATATGTATCCCTCAGATAAAAATGGTCGTTTGATACCTATAAAGCCGTGTACTGCAAATTCGTACATAAGGTGAAATTATAATAGGTGAAAAAAAAAACTTAGTTTTTATGGAAAAATAAGAATGAAAACCATGATTATTATTATTATTATTATTTTGTTGAGTCGCTCTTTACATCATGACAGCATGAGCCAAATCGATGTAAAGGATATTATAGCTATCTTAGTGATTCTCGTGACATGTGATAGGTAGCTAATCTATCGCCATTTTATTGTCACGTGAATCCTACACGAGACCAAAGACAGTGTGACAATCACACTGTCCTCGCCGGGAATTGAATCTGGAACCTTCGGGGTGGTAGTCAATGCACTTATCACTCGGCCACGAAGGTCGTCTATTTAACTAACCAACCATCACCCCGTTTCCTCGAAGGAGTAAGCAGAAAAAAACACTTTTCTTTCAATACTGCTAAAACGACCTGTTGACCTTCGTGGCAGAGTGGTAAGAGCTCTGACTTTCATACAGAATGTCCCGGGTTCGATTCCCGACGATGGCGGTGTGATTGTCACTGTCTGGTGTAGAATTCACGTGACAATAAATTTGCCATAAATTGGCTACCTATCACATGTCATGAGAATCAATATAGCTTACATAAATTGTATACAGTATCGGGTTCAAACGACCTGTTGTATACAAGAAAAAAAATCTTCTTTTCGGGCGTACGTGGTTTAACTTCTCCTAAAGGGCTGGACCGATTTTGATGAATTTTTTTGTGTGTGTTTGAGTGGGCCCTTTGATGGTTTAGATTCAAAATTGGACCCAGATGGTGATCGTTCAACATTCTGGGAAGTTCATGAATAATTGAAATCATAATAATTCATAGTTATGTTTATTTACCATAGATAGCGCTGATTTCGAATCCTGTGTTTGAGCATGCGCAAATTTAAATCTACGTCACGCTTTAACCCAAGTGTAGTGTAAAAACAATCTTTTTTGAAATACAAATGTTATTTATTATATAGTTTAGGAAGAAACCATGACAGTCTGCAACATTAGCGTGAATGGTGAAAATTTGGAGCAATTAGTTGAGTTCGTGTAATTAGGTAGTATGTTTACAAGAGATGGGCGAGTGGAGAGGGATATTGAAAGAAGGGTTGGGGCAGTCAACAAAGTGAATGGTGCACTTAAAGTTGTTATCGCAAACAAAAACCTATACAAAAAAGCTAGAATGGCAGTGCACAATGGTGTTCTTCTACCGACCCTTGTCTATGGAAGCGAAGCATGGATCTGGCAAAAGAAGGATGAAAGTAGAATAAATGCAGTAGAAATGAGATATCTTAGACGAATGTGTGGATACTCTGTTTATGATAGAGTGTCGAATGAAAATATAAGAAGTGAATGCGGTGCGAATGATGGTGTCATGAACAAAATAATGAAATGATTATTAAGATGGTTTGGACATATGGAAAGAATGAATGAAGAAAGAATGGTAAAAAAATATATGTTAATGATGTAAATGGAACCAGAAATAGAGGAAGACCGAGGAAAACGTGGCACGATCAAATAAATCAAATATTGAATGTCGGCCATGTGAGGAGTCAGAGAAATCGACGCGCGTGCATGCCACGATGTATGAATGTTGAGGAAGCGAGAGAAATATGTCAGGAAAGAAAAGTGTGTCAGTCCATTCTTTCTGCCTACCCCTTCAGAGAGACGGCGTGATGGTTAGTTAATTAGTTAGTTTTAGTTTATCGAAAATTCAAATATCGAAAAAACATTTGCTGAACCAGTTTATAGCAGGCAAGCCAACGTTCGGGCAGGACAACATCCTGTAATATATAATGAAATAATTTTCTGTATATCTTTGCCTGTCTTTTCCTGTATATAATAAAAGCTTTATTAGAATGTAAAATAAGTTGATATTATAATTTATTTTTTATTTTTTTCAGAAAACAGGCACAGCATATTTATTCGTGCTGTACCACATCTCGACTTTGCACTGGAAATGGCACGTCCAGGATTTAGTGCCATAACTCAATCTCTTTGTGGGTAAGGCCGGATGCCGCCACTCCTAGTTTATGGCTCATCAGGAGCGCAGGACGGGCAATTTACTGCCACAGCTTGGTTCCCAGCCAACATGGCGGGTAATGTTTAAGTTGCAGTTCCAGTGACATTTATAAGATACATAAATTCCTATTTACATTACGATATCAAGAAAGATAGTAATAACCTACATGTATTGATTGATAAGCTATTTATCGTGGTATGATGTGGAATAATATATTAATTACTTTTGAATAAAACATTATGTACAGGGTGTGTGTTTTTTGAGGTATACAATATATATTCAAAATGAAAAAAAAACACAGTAAAATACTGTTAATGTCTAAGATATTGACTTTATTTAATAGATAATTTTATGCCATTATTGTTTAAATCTTGGCCAAATCATACAATCACATATCTTGGCCAAATCATACAATAAGGACGAAAAAATTTCTAGATAGATGCCGACCGAAAAATTCAGTTGGATTTAGCGGCCTTTGGGAAATTACATTATGTTCTCACTTCCAAAATACCACAATGCCTCAAGACTAAAGTCTTCAACCAGTGCGTCTTGCCAGTCATGACGTACGGAGCCGAGACGTGAATATTGACAAAAGGTCTAGTCTACAGATTCAAGGTCGCCATGGAAAGAGCCAGGATGGGCGGCCTAAAGTGGCGATGGGCTGGCTATGTCTGTCGGAGAACCGACGGCCGATGGGGGAGACGGGTTCTGGAGTAGAGACCGCGTACAGGATTCCGTAGAGTTGGATGTCCCCCTGCCCGCTGGACTGACGATCTGAAGAGGATTGCTGGACATGGATGGATGGGAGCGGCAATAGATAGGGGGCGGTGGCGTGCTTTGGGAGAGGTCTACATTCGGCAGTGGATGACAGACGGCTGATGATGATTGTTTAAATATGATTTCGGGCATATGAGCGCCACGGGTAGCTCGAATGTAGCGCAATCGTGAAGTCCAATTTTCGACAATTGTCGTCTTTGTGGATGCGTATTATCACTAGAGTGTACATGGTGCGTAAACGATCCATGGTCTGGCGAACCAAACCATGATTTTCAAAATAAATTTGCACAATTTGCAAGCGCTGTTCTGACGTCAGTCTATTCATGGTAAAATGGTAAAACGTACTGACTACAAATCAATTGTCAACTGTCAAATTGACAGTCTGTCGATACAATGTTGCCAGTTTAAAAACAAACCTCTAAAGAAAACACCGTATATTTGGAACCACCCCATGACCATGTAGTGGATTAGAAAAAACGAATTTCCCTACATTTAAAAATTCTTGAAATACGAGTACATTGAATATATTTTCACGTATTGTATTATCAAAACTTTTTTTGGCATTTTTTATAAACGTTTAATTATTAATGTACAATGAAAGCGTGATTACTATTTTGATTTTGCATTGATATATTTATATATAAAATATATAAAAAACAGTGACGTATTTGTTTCGTCTTAAGTGGGTGTTTAAATCAAAATTTTTATGAAAAAGAGTTTGAGGTGCCTTGTATGGTATAATAAAGTATAAGTCGATGTATAATAAAGATTAATTAATCAATATAAAACCGAAAAAGCAATCACGCTATCATTTTACATTAATTATATAATGGAGCTTTACTATATTAAAACCACAACCATCAATTTTACAAAGATGTTTTGAAATGTAAACGTAAAAAAATAAAGTGAAGAAGAACGTGTACAGTCCGAAACATATTTGTGAAAAGTGCAAAAAAGTGTTGTGCAAGAAAACACACATCGTGACATGCACGCTCGTTGATTGTTTCTACTTTGAATGTAGTCGCCTTTAAGTATTTAATTAATTTGGTTATGTCATGCTTCCCTTGGTCTTTCACGTCTTTTCTTTCCACTCACACCGCTTGTATACAACATCTTAACCATTCTTATCTCGTCCATTCATTCCATAATATGTTCAATACATCTAAGGGATCCTTTTGCAATTTTACTTATGATGCAATCATGCCTTACATTTTTTCCTTATTTAGTCGCTCGGAACTAACTAACTTACCATACCGTGCACGCACGTCGATTATTCCGACTTCGAATGTGGCCGCCTTTTAGTAATCGACGACGACCTTCGTGGCAGAGTGGTTACAAGCTCTGACTTCCATGCCGAAGGTCCTGGGTTCGATTCCCGGTGATGGCAGTGTGATTGTCACACTGTCTTTGGTCTGGTGTAGAATTCAAGTGACAATAAAATGGCGATAGATTGGCTACCTATCACATGTCACGAGAATCAATATAATAGCTAAAAAATAATAATTGTATACAGTAATTGGGTCCAAACGACCTGTTGTGTACATAAAAAAAAAAAAAAAAAAAAAAAAAAAATTATTAATTTGGTCATACCATGTTTTCCTCGGTCGTCCTCGGCTTCTTTTTCCACTCACGCTGCTTGTGTACAACTTTTTAACCATTCTACTCTCATCCATTCGTTCTATATGTCCAAACCACCTCAGGGATCCTTATTTAATTTTATCCATGATGCAGTCATATCTGTCTTACATTTCTTTCTTATTTCATCGTTCACTATATTCTATTATACATAATTTATTTGTCGTTTATTAGTCGTTCGGTATTCTATCATACATCGTTTCCCTTCACATTAATGTCATTCATCTCTTTTTAATGTAAATCACTTTTTAAACGTAGATATCAAATATAAAATCATTACTCAAAAACAGTTAGAAAGTAGTCGAATAAACTTATGTAATTCGGGGTATTTATTGTAATTTACGTAGCATTTATTATTAACATGTCAACGTTAAAAAAGTACTGGTTTTACGTTGTTATGTACGTTGTAAAATCCAAAATGGCGGCGTCTCATGTTCAAATGTTAACTCATTTCACGCAGTTTGTACAGATGCACTTACTCAATATACCATATATTTTATGAATGTACGTAGACAAGTTGTCCAGTCTGACATTTGCATTAATTTATATATCCCGGATAGCGATTAATCATTCCATTTGACTTTTGGTGACCAATGAATTATTTCTTTTATCGTTAACGTCTTTGAAATAATCGTAGCAGCATATAAATATAGTTTATATTAGAGTTTAATGAAAATATAAGAAGTGAATGCGGTGCAAATGATGGTGTCATGAACAAAATAATGAAAGGATCATTAAGATGGTTTGGACATATGGAAAGAATGAATGAAGATATAATCGAAAAAAATTATATGTTAATGATGTAAATGGAACCAGAAATAGAGGAAGACCGAGGAAAACGTGGCACGATCAAATAAATCAAATATTGAATGTCGGCCATGCTAGGAGTCAGAGAAATCGACGCGCGTGCATGACACGATGTATGAATGTTAAGGAATCGAGAGAAATATGTCAGGAAAGAAAAGTGTGGCAGTCCATTCATTCTGCCTACCCCTTCGGGGAGATGGCGTGATGGTTAGTTAGTTAGTTAGTTAGTTTTTAAGAGTTTAACAAAATATATTCCGATTGTTGTTATTGTAAATATATTTTATAGATAACAAAAAAATCGTATAAAAAACTTAAACCTTGGACTTTTAATTGGGAATTTATCAGTGCTTTGAAGGGTTTGAGAATTATGAATTATAAACTCCATATTAAATAATTAATACTAATGAAAATGTCGGTTTTATAAGACATGCGTGCGACTTACCATTATTTTTTTTTCCTTGTATAAAACAGGTCTTTTGAACCCAATTACTGTATACAATTTATTTGAGCTATTCTATTGATTCTTATGACATGTGATAGGTAGCCAATCAATCGTCATTTTATTGTCACGTAAATTCTACACCAGACCAAAGATAGTGTGACAATCACACTGCCATCACCGGGAATCAAACCGGGACCTTCGGAATTGAAGTCAGAGCTCTTACCACTTTGCCACGAAGGTCGACATGACATCATGACATACGGTGTAGAGACGCGGACCGACACTGTGCGAACCAAGGGTCTACTAAGAACATCGGAGATGAGGTCCTAAGATAAATTACTGGAAAACTCTCCGAGATCGTGTCCGCAACGCAGACATAAGAAAAACTTACGAATTAGTGGATATCGTTCAGTAGAATATATCCAGAAGAAGATACTGGAAGGGCCATGTAGCCCGAATGGATGGTGACAGACTTGCGTATACAGCTGCATATGAAATCCCCTCCGGACACCGCCCACCTGGAAGGCTGTCCAAGAGATGGAGGGACAGCTGGACCTCATCATCCGACGAGACATTATTTTTGTGTCACAGATCGTCAGATCTATCAAAATAAGAAGAAAAAGTCGATCTTCTAGAAGTTTTTTTATAACTTATGTGAATGACATCATTCAACAACAACAAACCATCACGCCGTTTCTTTGTAGGGGTAAGCAGAGAGAATGTACTGCCACACTATTCTATCCTGGCACACTTCTCTTACTTCCTCCACATTCATATAGCGAATCATACACGCACGTCGATTCTTCCGACTTCTAACATGACCAACTTTAACATTACTTTAACCCTTACTTAATGTTAATAATTTGATAATGCCTTAACCAAGCGAAACATGACATTCACATTAATTATAATAAAACTTCTAGAAAACAGACGTCTACTATCGTATTCATTAACTAATATGGAATAAAACATTACACTTCAAGTACCAGTAAATACATTGTCATTGATAATGATAATAATTTGATTATGCCTTAACCAAGCGAAACATGTCATTCACATAAATTATAATATAATAAAACTTCTAGAAAATCGACGTTTACTTTCGTATTCATTAAGTAATATGGAATATAACATTACACTTCAAGTAACAGTAAATACATTGTCATTGATGATGATAATAATTTGATTATGCCTTAACCAAGCGAAACATGCCATTCACATTAATTATAATAAAACTTCTATAAAATAGACGTTTACTTTCGTATTCATTAACTAATATGGAATATAACATTACACTTCAAGTAACAGTAAATACATTGTTTTGCTTTCCACTTAGAGGTAATGCTCAATAATTCGATTTATTCAAAGCAAGCACCTTTGTTTGTTCCTCTTCTCCTACAGATGAATGCCTTCGAGAGTTAAATGACGAACAAACAGATAAAGTTTACACAATATATTATTTCCCTTCCTTACTCGGAGGCATTCTCATCTTAGCTAGGTTAATAGATTTATTTGAAATGCGGCTTCGGTGGCATGATTTTTGTGTACCCGTCCTGTGTGCTTTGCAAGACGACGGCATAACCAAATATTTAACCAATTCAGGGTTGAAATTTCTAAACACTTTTTGTGTAATTAGCTTAAGCAAATACAACTACTGTGTATGTAAATTCATGCAAGATTACGTATTTTAATGTAATTATTTACATACTTTTTTAAACAAAAAATACACTTTGTGATCTGCCTGCAAGTTAGATCAAATCTTTTTAATTAAAAAAAAATTGTATACATATTTCCATTACCAAAACAATATTATTTTTATGATTA
Source organism: Lepidostoma basale (assembly GCA_022606425.2). Classification (NCBI taxonomy): domain Eukaryota; kingdom Metazoa; phylum Arthropoda; class Insecta; order Trichoptera; family Lepidostomatidae; genus Lepidostoma; species Lepidostoma basale. The sequence continues at coordinate 1,130,100 of JAHDVF020001575.1, forward strand.
TAAATTCTCATGGAATAATATTAGAATAAAAAAAAAACAAATGAATTTTTTTATGCTTATATTAGGCTTTTCCAAATTATATAAAAAAGATTATTCGTATTATTTTTTGGAGGACAAATTGATAATATTAATTAAAGAAATCAGATGTATTGAAGATTCATAATCGAACTTCGTGGCCGAGTGGTAAGTGCTTTAACTGCCACCTCGAAGGTTCCGGGTTCGATTGCCGGTGATGGCAGTGTGATTGTCACACGGTCTTTGGTCTGGTGCAGAATTCACGTGACAATAAAATGGCGATAGGTTAGCTTATCTATCACATGTCACGAGAATCAACATGATAGCTATTTACATCGCTGACCTTTACATCGATTTATAATGATGTAAAGAGCGATTTAACAAAATATAATAATAATAATAATAATAACAACTCTGAAATTGGGTAAAATATTTTTAACATTAAATCATTGTTCATCGGAGGAGGATGGGAATTATTCGAAACATATCTCTGAAGAGTGTAATAAAGTATTGTGAAAATATAATGTTTTATAAAAGCTATTCGAATTTGTATCCAAAACATAAAGTGAATAAAAGATTATATTGTATAATACATAAAAGTATTATTGATTAATTTGGGTGATAATGAAAATAAAATTAAAAAATGTGTTTTTCCAATCCAAAATCCACTAATGTTTGTGTTTCCGACTGGTTTCGGCAGCTCGTTGGTCGACTGGTCTTCTGGTCTGGCGAGTTGCCGAAACCGGTCGAAACACAAACATTAGTGGATTACCGAAAACACATTTTTAAAATTTTTCCATTTTTTATTATTATTTTCATTATTTTCAATAAATATCTATTTATATGGGTTACTAAATAATTTTGTAGACATTAAAAAATGTAATTTTATTTTGTCATTCTTTGCTCTCGTCCTTATAAAAAATCCATTAATGTTATTTTAATTATGTGAAAATGTAAACCGTATAAGTGATCATGACAGACACTTATAATTAAAAAAATTGTTTATAATACTAAAGGAAGTAAATTCAAAGATTTAGTGTCAAACTTCATCACATTATTTATTTAAAGTTCTATTCAAAACTCAATCAAACGTATGAGATGTCTGTGCGCCTCGAGTGTGAATATTTCTTCAAATCATTGGCAGCGCATGATTTTGAAATACAATATTTTTTTAACAAAAAATGATAAAAAAGTAGGATAAATGCCGTAGAAATGAGGTCACTAAGAAGAATGTGAGGAAAAACAATGTGTGATAGAATATCTAATGATGAAGTAAGTAAGGAATATACGGCTTTGTTTGGACATATGAAACGAATGGATGAGGGAAGAATGGCTAAAAAGACATATGCAAGTAGTGCAAATGGGAAAAGAAGTCGAGGAAGGCCAAGGAAGATATTGCATGACCAAATTAATCAATTACTGAAAGGCAGCCATGTTCGAATTAGTAACAATCGATGAGCGTGCATGTCACGATGTGTGAATGTAGAAGAGGCCGCGAGAGTTATTTTAGGATAGAACAATGTGGCGATCCATCCTCTCTGCCTACCCTTCCGGAGAAACGGCGTGATGGTTAGTTAGTTAGTTATGTATAGTATGTCTTTAAAAAATATAATAAACTATTTTTTTCTAAGAAATTGTCGCGACAGCTGTTTTACTAACTAATGTTAGCATCACTGTAACACCCGATGAAGTTATTATTGGTAAGCGAAACAGCTGTCGTGACAATTTCAAAGAAATTAAATCAATTGTGACATTATAACAGTGATTAAACAGCTTTTAACGTTTACATAACAAAGTGTTTCAAATATATATTTTTAAATTACTGTGTATGACTCAATGTGTGACGAAATTTTATGTCTTCTTCTTCTTCTTCTTCTGATTGTAGATCTTGCGATCTGTTTATGCAGGATATCAACTTTCTACCTGTGATGAATACGACCAGCCTTCTCTCCATCTCTCTGGAGTCTCGTGCATCTTGATATTACTAATTCTTGCTGGATCCATTCTCTCGATGTGGTCCCTCCAGAAATTAATTTTATGTAATTATCATTATTTTAAATATTTTTTGTTAGTTCTTCATTGTTTATTTATTCATACAGATTTATTTATACTACGAATAGATTGAAATAATTCATGTAAGAGAAAATCTAAAGAAAATCTGTGTAATAAGTATAGTTATTGAAAAACATCACGAGCCACCCAACTCATTGGCGTCTCAGCGGTGGTCGAGTGCAGCTCCTGTCGGCTCGAGGGCTCTCTGTTCTCGTCCCGTCAGATGATGTTTGAACAACCAGTCCTTGACTGCGGATCCGTTGTTCCGAAGAAAGATTTCTCAGGTGGTGTGTGCCGTCTGCTGTGGCTAAGTGCGGTAGCGCCTGTTTATGTTTTGATAGTCATAGGCGTAAAGCAGAGTTTCCCAAACTTTTTCTGCATTGGAACACTTCGCAAACACGGAAGTTTTAACGGAACACTTAGTTTAATATTTTGGTTTGGAAATTATACTAGTATTTGTATTTATTTATTGGTTTCTATAATACTATCATGGCCAGAAAATAGCTCTTTATTATGAAGAAGGAATCTTGTCGTCAAGTCACCTGGATCAGGAGCCAAGCATTTCATATTTATTTATTTTTATTATACACAAATGATATTTAACAAACGAAAAACATTTAGGCGTCTTAGTTTCACACACAAAGGTTTAACAAAAATACAATAACTTTAAAGCAACTACACTGCAACACATTTAAAGATCTTCTAATACATATTGAAAGACGAATAATAATCAAACTCTACTGATGTTTATGACGTCGTTTGGGTGGTAGTCTAGGGGATATAATACAGCGACGCATTTTAGGCCGATTATTATATGAAAACTACAGGGGAAAAACAAGGAATGTCAGTTAAAATTCAAAATAAATGTAATAATGCCATCTAGCGGCATTTGTACGTATCTATCCACAGTAAAATTTTCATATTCAAAAATCATGTGTGTCATCGACTATGGCCAGATAATCGATTGCTAATTGCTAAGAAATGTATAGACTTTGATTAGTTTTATTCTCAATTTATTCAAATTTACCTTCTACTGACATACCTTGTTTTTCCCTGTAGTCTTCATATATAACCCAATTGTTTTTTTTAAATTAATAAATTTAAATAAAAAATAAATACGATTTCCAGAATTGATCATATATTTTTTAAGAACACTGCCTTACTGACATAATATCCATAATAACTAAAAATATCTAAATCCGAGACTTTCTCCACTTACTCCGATTGCTCTTCCTACTAGCACCTCCAAAAGCAAGTTAGTTCTGAGTAACGGAGCAAAGAACAATTGAAGTCTTCGCTGTCGCAGGTAACCATCAAGAACAAAATTACCTATTTGTTCCAGAACATAAAGGTTCTCAATAGAGCCCTGAATCACCCCCAAAATGCGTCGCTGTATTATATCCTCTAGACTACCACCCAAATGACGTCATAATCATCAGAGTTTGATCATTTTTCGTCTTTCAATATGAAGTAGAAGATCTTTAAATGTATTGCAGTGTAGAAAATCTTTCCAAATTACCGGGGAACACCTATTCAGGTGTAGTGGAATACTGGTGTTCCGCGATATATAGTTTGAGAAATCCTGGTGTAAAGTATGTGTACTGATGGGATTTCATTACTGAAAATCTAAAATAATTGTTAATAATATTATCAACTATATAAAGTGCATTTTTATTAATTTATTATAAAAAAATATGTTGTTAAAATTAACCCAGCCGCATCAGATATATTGAGATTCCTTTCTTTTAATAAGACGATAAATTACTCTGTACGAATTACTTACGAGATAAAGTCAACCTGCGATATTTTTGGAACGGACTGTAGTTTCTAAATAGGATCCATATGATTTTCTATTTAACCCTAATGGGCGCTTGGAAAATTAATATGTTAAATAAGATTTCTTTTAATGGAAAGCACACACAAAAATATACAAAAAAATAATGTAAAAGAAAATGATTTTTTAACCGTGTTCCGGACAGCACAGGATAGGGAGGAGTTTACCAGAATGATCGCCAACGTCGGGGGGACCTGACAGGGCACTTTAAGAAGAAGAACCGTTTAAAAATTATAAATTAAGTAATGAAACCTAATTTTGTACACGCGCTTGAATTATATAATTGCCCAAAACATATATATTTTTAAATTTTACCTAAATATAAGAGTCGGATAAATCGATTATCAGCGGTCCATCCTCTCTGCAAACAATTGTAGTATAAAGGCGTGATGATATTTAATTAAAACAAATAATGTAATGCAGATATGTATGCCATGAAAGTAAGGAAGAAATATAAGAAAAATTAGTCGAGAAGGTCAGAGTAAAACATGGAAAAATCAAAATAGTCAATTTCTTTGTGACAGCCATGTTTGAATTTGGAATAATTTACACGCGTATCACGATGCACGGGTGTATGCTTAGTTATAATGGTATGGTCGTTATATCTGCGTCCTTCTGCTGATAAATGGCGTGTTGGTTGTTTAGTAATTTTAAATAAATGGCTTCTGGTCGAGAGGAGTCACATTGAAAGACAAGGTGCGCAACGAATATGTGAGGGGAAGTTTCAAGGTAGCCCTTTTAATCAAAAGTTGTCAGAAACAAGGCTCCGGTGGTATGGTCACGTGATGAGGAGACCTCACGACCATGTCGTGAAAAGGTGTCTTTCCGTGACTAGTAGGAGAAGGAGAGGAAGACCTCAAACTATCTGTCTGAAGAATATGCAGAAGGATATGAAGACCCTAGGCCTGAAGGAAGAAGCTGCCTACGAAAGAAATACCTAGCGCTAAATGATGAGATATGTCGACCCCAAGTATAGGAAGAGGCGAGGGGAAAGAAGTAAAAGAGGAGAGGCTTCTACTACTGAAACTGAAGAAATGGCAATGCTGCGTCCTATAATAGTTTCGAGTGTATGGCGGGCCTTTTATATAATATTTGACAAGTCATTTATTGAATTCAGCATTCAACTTAACTTAATATATGCTAATCTATCAAAAATGTCAAATATCAATGCAGAAAGTCAATATAGTAATAAGTTATTTAAATATCTCGTAATTCTAGAATTTTCCATATTTCACCATATAATTGAACAATCAAAGGAGTACTGAGGTTATCATAATTATGATATCGGTATTAATTTTTCCTTCAAATAAAATGTTTTCGTAAACACTTAAAATTAAATGTTTTGTTCTTGGTACTAAGTAATTCACACAGATTATTGAGTCACAATGGCAGAACAAACACGAATCGAAGTAAATTTGTTGGTGGAAATAACTTATCGACAATTTGAGTCTTCTTCAGTTGATTGACAATGCTGATGAACGATCACGGTAGTGGCGAATGTCTCCACCGGTAAAATCCGGACTCGAAATCTTACATGACATCTTAAGAGTTAACTAGATACCGTACGTCCAATTGTGCACCAGCTTGCGCAATTTAAAACACTGCATGTTTTATCGTTTTTTTAATCGTTTAGTCGAACACTTATCATATTTTTTTAAATAGATTTTTTATTTTACATTAATGAATCGTAATATTAAGACGAAAGTAAAATAAATGCCGTAGAAATGTGGTCACTAAGAATAATGTGCATAAAAACAATGTATGATAGAATATCTTATGATGAAGTAAGGAAGGAATGTAAGGCGGATGAATGCGTGATAAATAAAATTAATAAAGGGTCACTAAGATGGTTTGGACATATGGAACGAATGGATGAGGGAAGAATGGTTAAAAATATATACACAAGTAGTGTGAATGGGAAAAGCAGTCAAAGAAGGCCAAGGAAGACATGGCATGACCAAATTAATCAATTATCGGCCATGTTTGAAGTAGGAACAATCGACGTGCATGTCACGATGTGTGAATATAGAAGATGCGCGTAAATTATGCCAGGATAGAACAATGTGGCGATGCATCACCTCTGCCTATCCCTCCGGGGAAATGGCGTGATGGTTAGTTAGTTAGTTTTGAATCATAAATTATTTTTAGATATATTGTGCGGTTTTGACAAATTATCAAATCATATTCTAAAGATTAATGAGATATTTATAAAATAATGGGATCAATTCACTTATTTCATAGATACTTAAAAAAAGACTAATGTAAATCAAACAAAAAAATGTAAATCAATGATATTAGAATTTATTTCACAATCTTCAATATTAAGATTGACGTATGAATGTTGTATGAATGTTGAAGAAGCGAGAGACGTTTGCCAGGAGAGATAATTGTGGCAGTCCATTCTGTCTGCCTATCCCTTCGGGGAGACGGCGTGATGGTTAGTTAGTTAGTTAGTTACCGTATTATAATTTTTTTAGATTTCATCGCCATTTGTAAAACTAAAAAACGCGGGGGCATTTATTCTCTCGTAAATCTCAGACGACAGCACATAACCGTCTTGTGATTTGTGACCTCAAGTTGTGGAGTCAACAAGTCCGTCAGATGAGTGTTTGCTGAAGTAAGTAGTGGTCCCTGAGCCCAGACTTCGGCTTTGAGAGGGTATTGTTCCGTCAGTGTTGTCAAGTGGCTCCGCGGGTCTTCGTTAGACAACGTCTTAGTCAATACCTTACGACAGTCAGATTGAAATGTCATTATAAGTTATATTCGTGAATATAATTTATTTCTAATGATTTTACTGAAATCTCTTGATGGACGTTCATTTTAAATAATAACTAAATAAAACTATGCTTTTTATTAACTAAGCTAACTAACCATCACGCCGTCTTCCCGAAGGGGTAGGCAGAAATAATGGACTGCCACACTTTTTTCCTGACATATTTCTCTCGCTTCCTCAACATTCATACATCGTGTCATGCACGCGCGTCGATATCTCTGACTCCTCACATGGCCGACATTCAATATTTGATTTATTTGATCGTGACACGTTTTCCTCGGTCTTCCTCTATTTCTGATTCGATTTACATCGTTAACATATAATTTTTTATCATTCTTTCTTCATTCATTCTTTCCATATGTTCAAACCACCGTAATGATCCTTTCCTTATTTTGTTCATAACACTTTCATTCGCACCACATTCACTTCTAATACTTGCATTTGTCACTCTATTTGCCACACATTCGTCTTAGACATCTCATTTCTACTGCATTTATTCTACTTTCATCCTCTTTAGCCAGTTCCATGCTTCGCTTCCATAGACAAGGGTCGGTAGAAGAACATCATTGTGCACTGCCATTCTAGCTTTTTTGGATAGGTTTTTGTTTGCGATGACAACTTTAAGTGCACCATTCACTTTGTTGCCTGCCCCAACCCTTCTTTTAATATCCCTCTCCATTCGCCCATCTCTTGTAAACATACAACCTAAATACACGAACTCATCTACTTGCCCCAATTTTTCACCATTCACGCTAATGTTGCAGACTGTCATGATTTCTTCTTTTATTAACTACTTTCAATTATTATCTTTATTTTAACAGCAACCGGCAAAAGTTTTCGCAAAGCTAGCTATGAATTCATATACCTACTAGTAGGCATGAACTTATTTGACAAAATTAAGACTAACATTTAACAAAAAATAATCTCTATGAAATAATTATTTATAAAAAATATTTTTTTTAAGGCCATCGTAAAACATTTTTTATTATTATATCATTATTGTAACAATAAATATTAAAAAAAAAAGTATTTTAAAATAAAGTATGTAAATATTTCGATTATTACAAAATAATGTAGTACCTACTTTGGAACACCCATGGTGGAAAAAGTTGAGAAGAAGATATGCACACACTGTGTCGAAGTGTTTATTAAAAGCTTTTTACTATCACTTACGAAATATGTACATTGATAATGGTGTGAAATGTAATAGGTTATGCTTGCTCAGCGCATTAGTTCTCTTTGAGTTACTAAATAGAGACACGTAGGCACCTAAATATGTCAGTTAGTACTCGGAATGCAAACAGACAACATTCAAATTTAGAAATGTGAATTTTTAAAGCAGTCGGTTTGTAAGAATACTCTGCTGTTTGAAGTCCAAACAATTCATATAAAATTCCATTATTAACCCTTCCCTTTCCACCATCCTTATCCCATCCTGTATCTTAACCCCATTACCATATCGGTCCCCACCCTAGGCCACTCTTGTCCCACTCGGTTCTGCATCCAGGACCGATCGACCCCCACCCAAGGCCACCGCCTGTCACCGTCCCTCGGTCTCCACCCAAGATCTCGGCCCCTTTTCAAGGTCATTCCCAACCCCTTCACACTTCTCCCTACCCGGGTAGTCAGGTCCAAATGTCGGACACAACCCACTACATCCACCAAGTAACCCTCCGCTCACCATCCAATAATATCCAACATCATCTCCAAGAAAGAAATTTCCATCATGTGGGGGAGCAATAGCCTTCGGGCTGGTACTCCCGAAAAGACAATATCCAAAAACAAGAAGGTGCCTTCGCTCAATATTGAAGATCTTTTGGCCCCAAACAATGTCAAATGCCGTTCTTTGGGCCAAATCAGACGAATGGTCAATCAGCCATCAGAGATAAAGTCGCTAGACGCAAATGGCTATGGATCGGTCACACCCTGAGACGGAACCCAGCCTGCATTGCTCAGAGCGCACTCGACTGGTTTCATTGTGGTTGGAAAGAGGAAGCGAGGCAGACCTAGGGCCACCTGGAGAAGAACCCCGCAGGACGAGATTAAAGCAGCAGGCCTCACATGGGATGATGTAAGGCATCAGAAGTGCAATAGAGTCGGGTGGAGAAGTTTTTTTTACGTCTATTTATTTATGTATGGAAGCGAAGCATGGAACTGGCAGAAGAAAGATGAGGGCAGAATAAATGCGAAAGAGATGAGGTCCCTAAGACGTACGAGTATGTGTGGTAGAACGATGTAAGACAGAATTTCAAATGCAGATATTAGAAAGGAATGTAGAGCGAAAGAAGGTATTATGAACAAAATAATGAAAGTTGGTTCGGACATATGGAGCGCATGGGTGAAAAAATAATGGTTAAAAAAGTATATGTTAACGATGTAAATGGAGTACTGAGTCGAGGTAGACCGAGGAAAACATGGAATGATCAAATTAATCAAATTTTAAAGGTTGGTCATGTCAGAAGGCGGAAGAAACGACGTGCGTGTATGACTCGCTGTATGAATGTGGAGGAAGCTAGAGAGGTATGTCAGGATAGAGTAGTGTGACGGTCCATTCTCTCAACCTACGGCAAACGGCGTGATGGTTTGTTTTTGTTGTTATTTATTTATTTATACAGAAACGAGTGTATTTTTTGTTCCACAAATAACTATTATAACTAACTAACTAACCATCACGCCGTCTCCCTGAAAGGGTAGGCAGAAAGAATGGACTGCCACACTTTTCTTTCCTGACATATTTCTCTCGCTTCCTCAACATTCATACATCGTGTCATGCACGCGCGTCGATTTCTCTGACTCCTCACATGGCCGACTATCAATATTTGATTTATTTGATCGTGCCACGTTTTCATATAATTTTTTTTACCATTCTTTCTTCATTCATTTTTTCCAAATGTCCAACCATCTTAATGATCCTTTCATTATTTTGATCATAACACTATCATTCGCACCGCATTCACTTCTTATATTATCATTCGACACTCTATCATACACAGAGTATCCACATATTCGTTTAAGAGATCTCATTTCTACTGCATTTATTCAATTACTATTATTAATTACTATTATTGCGTAGTGTAATCGCCAACTATGTATTTATAATCGGACAGATATCCACTAAATTCATCAATGTGACATCCTATGTATTAAAATATCTATAAAATCTTTTAATACGTGTTATGTATATATCTTGGGAAAAAAATGCAATTCAAATATCACCATATCTAAAATCACAAACCACCGATACGTGACAGTTAAAACGATAGCATTTTGCATTAGCAGACATCAATAATGTAGTTACACCATTAAGAACCATATTTAATTCATATCCATCGACACACATTTCAATCTCCCCGTTACAAGAGATAGTATCGAAGAAAAACATACCAGGTGAGCAGATTGACAGGTAGATTGAAAAGGAAACGAGAATGCATCGGTCGACGAGATCGTTGTCAGACATCGTTATTAATTTAAAATAATTTGAAAGCTTCTGGCGATATCGTATACGTAATGACACGAACGTAAGACAGGAGTTCCGTGAAACGTGTTTTTTTAAATGAATAAGTTGCAGTGATATAATTTAAAAATCCATAAAAATTCAAAAAAATCCACCTTTAAAATGGTAATAGAAATTTGTTTTACTTTTAAAAGTACTAGAGCAGTATTCTCACCGAAAATAATAATAATAAATTAGACACTTTTTAAATATAACAATCATCACCTGATGAGGACGCTGAGGATGATAGCAGGAAGGACTATTCGAGATAGAGTGAGGAACACAGCTATCCGCGAGATCTGCAAGGTGGGGGATGTCGTGAGATGGGGCAAAAAACGCTGGAGATACTGGAATGCGCACATGCAGAGGATGGATTCCACCAGAATCTCCCACGCTGTGGCGCATCAGATTCCTGCCGGCTGCCGTTCCCCCGGAAGACCGACGAAGAGATGGAGAGATAGTTGGGAGTCAACCTCCTAAGAGAGGCCAGCGTGATTTCAGGAACAGACCAAAGGTCTATGAGGAGAAGAAGAAAAATAAGAAGAATATCATTTGATCAAGAAGGTGACGACGTGCTACCAAATAAAATATTACAACGGAATTAAACTCTTTAAAATAAAAATTATATAAAATCATTACATCGGAAACCTTTCCATCTTACAAAATATTTTTTTGAAAAACTTGAAGCATTAACACTGTGCAATTCCGAAATGATTAAAAAAATATCTTTGTTTTCTTTCTTTCATTTTTTAATGCGGAAAAAACAGTGTTTCAATTCATATAAATAAATCTTAGGATTTTTTTTAGTAAAAGGGATGTTTTCTTTTTTAATCTAATTTAAAGTATTTTTGTACCCTCGTCTTTCTTCCAGATTCAAGCTTCGCTTATATTATATAAGTTCTTCAGAATGTTTGTACATATAAGCTGCATAACAAAATGAAATGTATATACATCTGTGAGATTATATTTTGTATGATATAAGACGAAAACATGTGACATTTTTATACATGAAAAAATTCTGCTGTGACGAAATGTAAGGCGAAAGTGAGAAAATACATCTCATTTACGGCGACACTTTTCGGGAAAATTTGGATCCTTTGCTTTTCTTCATACAACAAGATTCCGCATTATGAGTATGACTTTTGCTTAACCTTGGAGATGTAGGTATATTACATATGATACAAAACACACATCTTAAGGCTAGATATAAACAACGAACATACATAGGTTTCTTTTTTAATATACTTTGTAAACAACACTCACATTTATTAAAAAAATAAAATAAAAATAAAATAAAACATGTTTCGGAATAACCCTTCGTCAGTGAATTATATAAATATTTAAATTATTATAAAATTGTTTATGAATTTATAAACAATTTTATAATTTTTTTAAATATTTATATAACATCAGTGATGAAGGGCTGGTTAGTCCGAAACATGTTTGATATTTTATTTTTATTTAATTTTTTTAATAAATATGAGTGTTGTATACAAAGTATTTAAAAAAAGGAACATTAAACTTCTACAACACACAGTTATGGCGAACATAGAAGAAAATACATATATTTAAAAATAATTAAACTATCAAATTAATTTAGTTTTTTTTACCGAGGAAAACGTGGCATGATAAAAAAAAAAATTATTAAATTACGGTCTTGTAAAGAGTCGAAAAAATCGATGCTCAGATATGACACGAATATTAATGTTGAGGAATGGAGAGAAATAACAATGTGGCAGTCCAATTTTTCTGTCCATCTCGGATAGACGATATAATGGTTAGATTGTTAATTTTTTTTATTATCCCATTTTTTTGCTTTCGTATGAAACACTTAATTTTTATTGTGGAATTATTAAAAATATTGTACGAGAAAAATATTCTTTTTTTATTTTTTAAAAATATTCTCTCACGCCAGAATTTCGTTAGGGTTACAAAACCCAACTAAATAGTAAAGTAATATTTTGTAACCCTGATGAAGCTCCGGCGGTTAATTAGAAAAAAACAAAATAAAGCGTTGTTAAACGATAATGAAAATGTTTTAAATTATTTTATATTTTCATTGTAGGTTGAAAATTCACATATAAAAAAATTAATTTTGTTTTTTAAAAATTCACGGTTAAATGATGAATAAAGCATATTGTATTTTTTTAAATGTATATTTATTAAAAATCCACTGATGTTTGTGCCTTCAACCGGTTTCGGCAGTTAGGTGCCTGATGGCAGCGAGATGCCGAAACCGATCGAAGACACAAACATTAGTGGATTGTAACTAAATATACATTAATATAAAATTTACTATTTTATTTTATTTTCATTATTGAAATTCACCATTATGAACACGAGAAATAAATTAAATTTCAATATATCTTTGTAAAGTCAGGGAAACCCATCCACTGAATTATATTAAATAAGACTAAAACATAGGGTTCTTCGAATTTACGCGAGATAAGAGGTTAAAAATAATATAGACGGCGATATTTCAGAAAGGCACGATGGCGAAGTAGAGCGGGCAGCAAACTTATTGTTTACCGATATTTATGGCTCAGTTTCAATTTCATAACTAACCCCCCTTTGCCTGTGATGCAGTTTTCTTGCGGAAGCTTATAGAGTTTTCAACGTGGAATCTTGGTTTTATTTATAGTGTTCGATATACGTTACACTTGTTTATTTCTGAACACAAACATACCAAATTACTTGATATATTATATTAGGAAAACGAACGTCTGCTGAAAGTTTTATGCAATTGCGAGATATTGTATTTGATGTATTTTAACTCATAATTAAATGAAACGATGTTTTTTTAAACTCAAACGCAAACAAAAAGCCAACAAACAAAAGCCTATCCAAAAAAGCCAAGATGGCAGTGCACAATGGTGTTCTTGTGCCGACCATTATGTATGGAAGTGAAGCATGGAACTGGCAAAAGAAGGATGAAAGTAGAATAAATGCAGTAGAAATGAGATCTCTAAGACGAATGTGTGACAAATCTGTATATGATAGATTGACAAATGCAAGTATAAGAAGTGAATGTGGTGCGAATGAAAGTGTTATGAACAAAATAAGGAAAGGGTCATTAAGATGGTTTGGACACATGAAAAGAATGAGTGAAGACAGAATGGTAAAGAAGGTATATGTAAACGGCGTGAACGGAGCAAGAAATAGAGGAAGGCCGAGGAAAACGTGGCACGATCAAATCAATCAAATATTGAATGTCGGAGAAATCGACGTGCGTGCATGACAAGATGTATGAATGTAGAGGAAGCGAGAGAAGTATGTCAGGACAGAAAAGTGTGGCGTTCCATTCTTTCTGCCTACCCCTCCGGGGAGATGGCGTGATAGTTAGTTAGTTAGTTAGTTAGTTTTTTTTTTAAACTACTTCCACTTTTGTCTTTATTTCGACAGCGACCGGTTTCGCCAGGCTCGCTGTCGAAATAAAGACAAAAGTGGAAGTAGTTAAAAAAAACATCGTTTTACTTAATTCTTATTTAAAATGAACTTCCAACAAGAGATTTCAGTAAAATCATTTGAGTATTTTAACTCGATAATATATTATTAAATCTGGTCAAAATCATATGAGTATCCGCTGATGTAGCTAAATAAGTTTTTATTTCTTAAATAATTATATAAAACTCCATAATAAATAGTACGAGTATAAATGAAGACTACAGGGGAAAAACAAGGAATGTCAGTTAAAATTCAAAATAAATGTAATAATGCCATCTAGCGGCATTTGTACGTATCTATCCACAGTAAAATTTTCACATTCAAAAATCATGTGTGTCATCGACTTTGGCCAGATAATCGATTGCTAATTGCTAAGAAATGTATAGACTAGGATTAGCTTTATTCTCAATTTATTCAAATTAACCTTCTACTGACATTCCTTGTTTTTCCCCTGTAGTCTTCAAATCAATTAAAGCATCTCTTTTCGATAAAGTCTTCTATGAATTGAGGCAATAAAAAGATGCGCACAACGAGTTATAATTATTTATTGTTTCTCGAACAATAATGTAAAACTTGAGTTATCTTTTTTAATATATGTATTTATTGTAGTTTTTTATTTGTATTTTTTATTTTTTAAAAAGACTAACTACCTAGTATTTAAATCAATGGTATTAGAATTTTTTTTACATTCTCCAAGATGAGCAGAAAAAAACTCATTATTATGAAGAAGGAATCTGCTCGTATCCAGGCTTGAATCCAAGTCCCTGGATAAGTCTGGATATTAACCAAGCGTTCTATCACCTAGACCACCACCCGATTAAAATTCCACTTAAGGATATGACTCCGACCGCTTTATTAGCTCGCTACCACATTCTTGTACCTACATTAAAGTTTTTTTAGGTTTATTTCCTATATGAAACTATAATGGTGATGGGCGAGCGAAATATATATTAAGAAAAAAAAAACAATTTTTTATTATATATTCAATATTTATAATGAACATCTACGGAGAAATTTCAAACATTTTTTTTTATGTGAAACTCCGTATGAAATAATGTATATGAATGTACGTTTGTTTTCTAGAAAATTAATTCTATTTTATTGAAATTATTGTTTCGCCTTGGTAATGCATCATAAAAACACATTTTAAGTAAGGCGACATATAACATGGCATAAAATATAATTAACAAATTATTCAATGTAATTTTTTGATACCTATTTTTAGTATAATCTCCTTCCTAAGTATCCGATATTGCGAGTATACTCGCAATATCTGCATATTAAATGTATTGTAATATTTCGATAATACGAGTATACTCGTATTTAGAACCTCCATTTCTCTCACCCGCGACATCGACGGTGGAATCTCCTACACGATATATCACCGAATATCCGTTGTCTGCGCCAAAACCAAAGGGATATTTCATTTTTAACGTTTATGACCGTCCCAACAGAACTAACAGGCATAAAATTATCCATTCCAGCGATATTAAAAATGTGGCAGTGGAAACCATTTCGCTGTCGATATATTTCATGTGTGAAATGGCGCGGAACAGTTATACGTTTCCGTCACCGCTGGTTGGGAATCTCTTTATTGCTGGAAATTCAGCGGTCGGCGACCACTGTGCAATCTTATTATATTAAGATAATAATTCACATAACAATAGAGTTACAAATGATTTAAAAGCTTTCTAACGTGAGTCATTTTTCTTATTTTTTAAAGTTTTTCCGACTTAATTTTATGGGATAAAATAAGATTTAAAAAACTGGTATAATTATTAAGACCGGTATAATTAAATAATGAAAACAAAAAAAAATGACACATAATTTCTTTATTATACGTATTATGTATTTAGTGTGCTTCCACTTGTGTTTATGTTTGACCGGTTTCGGCAGCTTGCTGTCATCTTCTGGTACCTTCATCAAACTTTATTGGTTTATATAATAAATGATAGTGATGGGGGTTAAAAATTCCCCCCCCCCCCCTAATTCTAAATAATGTATTACTGTTATTAAATTGTAGGTTCTTTTGTTTTCATTATTGAAAATGAACTTCTACCAAGAAATTTAAATCAAAAACATTAATTGCCAATATAATACAAAAAAAACAGTTTTACTTAATATTACGAGAAATGCATGCTTAAATGCATGCTTATCTAAAATTATTTTATGAGAGAGACATGATTATCTTACTAGGACATAGGATTGCATTCATCAACGTTAATGATTAATTGGATAAAGTTTCTCGATCCTCAGCAGCGCCCAAAATAACCCCTCTACCATTCTGAAGCCAGTTCATTCACTATTGAATTGATGCCACAATCTTTTTCTGCTCACTCCATGACGTAATTTGATCTTTCCTAAGATACGTCTCTTATTATTTTTACCTTATTAAAATTTTCTAAAAATTTCCTATAGTTTATCAGAT
Source organism: Lepidostoma basale (assembly GCA_022606425.2). Lineage (NCBI taxonomy): Eukaryota > Metazoa > Arthropoda > Insecta > Trichoptera > Lepidostomatidae > Lepidostoma > Lepidostoma basale. Next base: position 1,146,139 of record JAHDVF020001575.1, read on the forward strand.
TGACATGTTTTTCCTTGCTTAGGCATTATCAAATATATTTTTATAATGCCTAAGCAAACATTTCATATTGCCTTAGCAATACGAAACAAATCATTCTCATTAAATATAACAACATTTCTAGAAAATCATTTCTATTAATCAGTTTCGTTTTTTTAAAGATTTAGTTCCTGCAATAATATTTGCTAGAAATAATTTGTGTAAAAATAAAACGCTTTTCCGGAGGGACAGCCAGAAAAAATACTGTAATTTTATGAATTAATAAATAAAATAAATGGAGTTGAAATCGTTGGTTACCCCTATTCCACAAGCCTTAGGCGAGGCCGGTGGCACGTTTTTAATTTATCATCCCCTAAATCACTTTATATTGGCCCCGATACGGCCCGGGGGTCGGTAGAGGGCGACCCCTGCACCCCGTACGGGGCAGGGGTGGTGAAGCTAGAGATTGCGGTCATATACAACAGGAAGGGGTAGGTACGTGTTTAGATGAAGCAAGATCATGTGTTCTTTATGGAGTACTTTATATGAGTTTCTGGGTTATGTTTTGGAACAGATAGGGATTTAGAGTGTTCTAAATTTTGGTTGAATGTTTAAATGGATTTTATAAAATACATGTAAAAGTGGTTTATCAATGGTGTTATTATTTTATTGAATTATATAATTTTTGATAGATACACACTATTTTAATTTAATATTATTCTATGTATTATTCTATATATTCTATATATATACTGATGTCTTTTCTCACAATTCCTCAATTGGCGACTATTCCATTTTGGCTATATCTGAAACATGGCTTGGTCCTGACATCGCTTCTGGTGAACTCCTCGACTCCAGGTACAGTGTTTGGCGATGTGATCGCGGCTCGCGTGGTGGGGGTGTACTGCTAGCATGCTTGTCCCACCTTAATCCCGTTGCTCGACCAGAGTGGACTTGTGACGCCGAATCCATTTGGATATCACTAACACGTGGTGCGAGCGGCCTCCCTAGAAATAATCTAAACATCGCTTGTGTGTACATACCCAAGGGATCTATCTATGCTAATTGTGTTGACAGCTTCCTAAATTTACTCTCCAGGCTAGTTACTGACCGGCCTGAAGACGACTTTCTTATTCTAGGTGACCTTAATATGTCAGACATTGACTGGTCTTGTAACACAACCGACCAATCATTGCTTCCTTCCAATTTTTCCTCTACCTGCTCTACTTTACTTGTGGACTATATGTCTCTTCTCGGTCTTCACCAGTATAATTCAATTAAAAACTCACTTAATCGTACCTTGGATCTTATACTTAGTACTTCCCATTTTGTCTCCGGAGTGTCTCGATCTGCTTTTCCACTTGTACCCGAGGATTCCCATCACCCAGCTATTGAATTAACTCTATCATTTGAACCTTCTCAGCTACTACGTGAACCCCAACGAGCCGTTCATCTTTTTAAACATGGAGACTATGAATCAATTAATATTTTTTTATCTGAGGTTAATTGGTCAAATATTCTATCCACATATCCCCTCAACGCTGCGGTAGATGCCTTTTATATCGTGTTGAATAACTCCATTGAGCAATTTATACCCCTCCGACATTTTAAGAGTAACTCCAATTTTCCAGTTTGGTACAATAGTTCCCTCATAAAACTTACCAAAGAAAAGATCAAATATCACAAGCGGTTTAGCAAATATAAAAATTCCCTTGATTATCACACCTTTTCTTTGCTGAGAACTCGCCAAAAGCGTATGGCCAGGAAATGTTTTTCTGAGTATATTCACTCTACCGAAATGAATATTACTAATAATCCAAACTCCTTTTGGCGATTCGTCAAGAGCAAGTACAAGAATAACTCCCTTCCAAAGATAATGTCTATTGATGATAATAAATCAATAAGTGGTGGCAGAAATATCAGCCATGCGTTCTCCACTTATTTTCATTCTGTCTTTGATTGTGACACTACACCCAGTACTATAAACTCCTACGAGCCCTCAAACACCACAAACATCGGAAGCTGTCTTACAGACAGGAACACACTCGCCAGATATTTGTCAGGTGTCGACACCAACAAAGGTGCTGGAAGTGATGGAATACCGCCATTATACTTATTTAACTGTGCAAAAACCCTCGCTGAACCTCTTTCTATCCTTTTTACCCGTTCTCTATCTGAAGGTTGCTTTCCAGATAAATGGAAAGAAGCCTTTATTATTCCAGTTCACAAATCAGGACCCAAAAGCTTCATCAAGAACTATCGTCCAATCTCCATTTTATCTGCCATTAGTAAGATTTTCGAGCGTATTGTATATGACCAATTATATCCCTCTCTTAAATGTGTTCTGAGTGATCAACAACATGGTTTCCTCCGTAACAAATCTGTTTTATCCAATCTGATACCGTTCACTGACTATATTATTTCGAACATGCACCGCGGACTCCAAACTGATGCCATATACACTGACTACGCCAAAGCTTTTGATAAGGTAAACCACAGCGTACTCCTAGATAAACTTGGCAGACTTGGAATCCACGGTGACCTTCTAAGATGGATAAATTCATATATCAAAAATCGAAGACAGGCTGTGGTGATTGGTGGCTTCAAGTCAGACTTCGTGGGAATTCCATCCGGAGTTCCTCAAGGCTCCCATCTGGGACCCCTCTTCTTTATTCTTTATATTCATGATATTGGCAACTGTTTCCTCTACTCCAAACACCTCCTTTTTGCTGATGACATGAAGGTCTTTCTGAATATTTCTGACATATCCGATTGCCATAAACTTCAGTCTGATCTCGACAGACTCTCTGATTATTGTAAAATAAATAAACTGACCCTCAATGCTGACAAATGTCTCAAAGTTTCGTTTTCTCGTAAAATCAACCCGCACAATCATGACTATTTTATTAATAACACAAGATTATCTAACTCAGATCGCGTGCGAGATCTCGGAGTCACAATGGACTCGAAACTCACTTTCGTAAGTCACATTGATGGCATTTTAGACAAATCCTACAGGACATTAGGATTCATATTGCGTACATGCAAACCCTTTCAGAACATCACAGCCCTCAAAGTTCTTTATACAACCATGGTTCGCTCACTACTCGAATACGTATCTCCCGTTTGGTCTCCTTACTATGCAGCGCATATTCAACGCATCGAAAGAGTCCAAAAAAATTTCATTAAACACATTAATTTCAAAATGTGCAGGACATTTGCGAATTATAATTCTGCCCTTAAATTTTATTCCTTGGACTCTCTCGAAAATAGGCGAACAATTAATGATATGATGTTGCTTCACAAAATCATTCACTTCAAAATAGACAACTCCGAACTTCTTAGTAAATTATTACTGAATACCCCTATGCTTCGCACAAGACACACTGCGAACCAAATATTCCACCTTCCTGCTTATCGGACTAACTACGCTCAGAGTGCGGCGGTGTACCGGACGTGCAACACGTACAATAAGTGCTTTAGTAACATCGATGTGTTCCATCTTAATGAAAGTGATTTTAAAAAAATGGTTGGAGCAACCCTTCGGGGCGAATGAAATTAGTTACTCTATTTATTTTTTTCTTTTCTTGTCTTTTTCTTTTTTCTTTTACATTTTAAAATTGTATTTTATTTTTAATTCATTATTACTAATAGTTTTCTCTTTATCTTATAAAAGTGTTACTTTATTACTCTTATATATTTAACCTTATGTCAGTTGTTATATAATATTTGTGGTAGCATGTAATTGGCCTTGTTTTGTTGTCTCTATGTGTTTATACTCATATACTGTAATTGCTGTTTGTTACCCTCGATAATAAAAAATAAATAAAAAATAAAAGAATATATATACAGGGTTATTGGTTATTGAATACGTTCCTTCTAGGAGGTTGTAGGGGAGGTTATTTCCGATGATTTATGTCAGTAAGGCATTATGCAAAAGTGAACCATTTTTGAGAAAAAACGAATTTAAGTTTTTTTTTCATTTATCGAGGTCATGTGTTTTAAAAATTGATGAAAAAATAGCTATTGGTGTAATCAAACTTTTATTTTTTTATTAATTAGTAAACAAAATGGAGTTCTGGTCGAATCCCTAATGTATGGAAGCGAAGCATGGAACTGGCAGAAGAAGGATGAAACAGAATAAATGCGGTAGAGATAAGGTCCCTAAGACGTATCTGTGGTAGAACGATATACGACAGAATCTCAAATGCTGATATAAGAAAGGAATGTAGAGCGGAAGAAGGTATTATGAACAAAATAATGAAAGGATCGCTGCGATGCACACTGGGGCCGATCCAGGAATTGTGCGAATAAACACCTTTTTTAAAAATAACATTAGGTCACAAATAATTCCTGGAATTGATAGTTAAATATACCTGGCATACAGCTCAGTACTCTAAAGTCATGGTGCAAGTCAACTTTTATCCCTGTTACAGTCGAAACTTGTCCGTCATAGGCGAAGCTTTTGCCGTCTGCGATTTCAATACGAAAAGTCACCTTGTATTCATGGCAAATACTTTATAGTGCTTCCAAATTTTGTTATTATTTCAATATGGCATTATCACCCACATGTTGGTACATATTTTTTTTGAAAATATCTTTGATATATTCTGAATTGTAATATTTTTAAGGGGTATTTACATTACTGGGGAAAATATTTGCTTTTTTTTAGTTTATTGATTTTATATGTAAAGTTTTAGTTGATATCAGTTCATATCATGTCTGCAATTTTGGGCTTATTTGTTTACGTATTCATTGTTCTTAAGGAAATATAAAAAACATTTTTCGCATATTTGCGCTTTTTCACTTAAAGGTCACTTTTGTCCAGGATGTGGAAACATAATAAAAAAGAAAGCATTTATGAGTTATTTTAAATTAATTTCAATTATTATTTTTTCTTCCAGGATCAGGTACAACTAATATTTTTATAAGTAGACGTACCTTATTTAATCAAATGAGACAATCTGGCTACGTTAAATTGGCTGATCAAGTATCATGTTTGAAGGAATTTGTCGAAATACGTACTAAATGTCTAAAAGACCAATTACCAAGCCTTCATAAAACAATTTCATTTTTTGTGTCTGATTTTAAGAAGAAGTGGCAAAAGGCTATCAGAAAAGAGAACAGATATTTGGTTTTTAATAATGACTGCCTAAATACTTCAATAGGTTTTCATAACTTTTCTATTGTTTTAAGTAAAAAAGTGGGTCGCCCTCAAATAAATTTTGAAGAATCTTGTGATAGATCTAAACGCCAAAAGACTAAATCTTTGAGATCAAAGCACTCTCTTAAGGAATGAACATTTGTAGTACAGGTGACTTTGCGAGCTGCTGGTCAAGTGGATGCCTCCAAAGTTTTGAAGGAAGTTACGACAACTTTATCCACAGCTGCCTCATACAAAAATGCATACAAGAAAATTAACATCTCTAAAAGGTTAGCAGCTTACAGAAAAAGAAGCTCTTTTGATGTTTATTGAAGTAAAACTCACCAAACATCAATACAATTTAATTCGAGAACATGACAAATTCCTATTTCCATCTTGCAAAAAAATACAACAGGCGAAAAGCGAATGTTATCCACCAAAGGAAAGCATTGTAGTCACAGATACTTTTGCTGAGATTAAATTGCAAATTTTACTTGATCATACTGCCACTCGTCTTTTGGAAGCTCATAAAGAAATTTTAGAAGTTCAGAAATCAGAAAATATAAAAAATATAACCTTAATATGCAAATGGTGCTTCGACGGATCTGCACAGTCAGAATACAAACAGAAGTTTAGTAGCGATCCAAATTCTAAGGATAATAATATTTTTATATCGTCTTAAGTACATTTAAGATTGATATCGGACAATTTAATATTACAAAATAAAATAGTTTTTTGTCAAAATGAAAGACACGATACTGTAGACCCATAAACTCTTTGCGGGAAAATATGCGTGGTACCCGATGCCTCCAACTATTCACAAAGTTTTAATTCACGGCCCAGAAATAATAAAGCATGCTTTATTACCTATAGGCCAGCTAAGTGAAGAGGCCCAAGAAGCAAGAAACAAAGAGTTCAAAAGATACAGAGAATGCTTCTCGCGAAAAATGTCACGTATAAAAACTAATGAAGATGTATTAAATTTAATTTTAATATCTTCGGACCCTCTTATTAGCAGCTTGCGAGAAGTATCTGTAAAGAAAGATGTAAATTTTGAAAAGGATACTTTAGATCTATTGGCTCCACCTAATATTATAACGTCCGACGTTTCCACGCAATCCACGATCAGTGAAAACGAAGCCGAAAATTCTTCAGATAGTGAATAAAAATTTTAAAAATCCTGTTTTTCTTTTTAAAATTACTTTATAACAATTTATTTACATTGTTTTATTTATTTCATATTTAAAAGACCACAAAAATAATTTATTCCGACAATTCTTAATTCGGCTCCAGTGTGCGATGGTTCGAAAAAGATTGGTCATGTTACAAGTCGGAGGAATCGACGTGCGTGTATGACTCGTTGTATGAATGTGGAGGAAGCTAGAGAGGTTTGTCAGGATAGAGTAGTGTGGCGGTCCACTCTCTCTGCCTACCTCTGCGTGGTGGTTTGTTTGTTTTGTTTATTAGTGAACACTACAGGCATTTATTATCAATACAAAAACTTGAACTTTCTGTCCACATTAGGAAATACCAGACGGAAGTGTCAAACATCTAAATTATTTTTATTTACAAATTCTAAAATAAAGGCGATTTAAAAAAAAAATACTTTTGATTTGGGCTGAAACACTCTAGTATCTAGTCTTGGTAAATGGTGCCCATCTAACTTTGCAATCTTGAATCTATTGTTTGTCTGTGATTGTGTGATGATCTTGGAAACACATAAGATATAAAAAAACTTTAGTCTGTAAATTTTTTTTGGGTCCTGAATTTAGTCCCCACTTTATTTGTAAATGTTGATAGACTAATAGCGGATACAATATTGACTATTTTTATTTTGCTGTTGACATTGTGGTATATGGGGTAGCTGACGAAAATTGAGAAGTGTGGTTTGAAATTGAATATGTATGACTTTTCGATCTACGAGTCGTGTTTTTGGTTTTTGCTTTGAGCACAATGGACGCCACAAAGGGGAATCAGAATGGAAAAATAATTTTATTTGAACGACAATAAAACAGATAAATCAAAACGAAATTAAATTATGAAAACAGAAAAATGCCGCCGGCTCCGTTGTGCGGCTCGTGAAAATAATGCCCCAATTAATTACGCTTGTACGTTATTTGAATACCAAGGGCGGCACGTGAAAAAAAATTCCAATGTTAAATATTTTACATTTATTGAGACCTTTTTTTTATATGGATCCTGATGTTAAATGTTCCTCGATAAATCACTCATTTACTAAAATTGACTTTAACAAGAAGAAAGAATCGGGTTTCTTGTGGAAAAAGAACCGGGTCGAACGAATCCAAGAATCTTTTGGATCAGGAGCCAAATTGTTCTATTGGTTAGGTTTCTTCCAAATCTACATAGATGGCTGACTGAAACTGACACGTGAAGATAAATATGGATTTTGAAGTATATATACATCTTCCAAAAATTTGTCATGCATGATCACAATAACAAAGGTGGAATGGGGAATGTTGTAATTACAAAAGTGCAACCAAATCTACATAGATGGCTGACTGAAACTGACACGTGAAGATAAATATGGATTTTGAAGTATACGAGTATATACATCTTCCAAAAATTTGTCATGCATGATCACAATAACAAAGGTGGAATGGGGAATGTTGTAATTACATAAAGCGTGCGCTTAACCCAACCAATGACAGGTCATAAGTCCTGTAAACACCTTGATCATCCATGTTCAGTTTCCAGTTTACGTCTTCGTCTCTATTGAGATACAATTAAAAATTAAAAAAAAAGGTTTTTAACTATTCATATATACATTTTTTATGAATATTAACGTAACTTATTTAAATTAACTGTTTAATTGAAACGCTTTTATAATATCACAATTGATTTAAATTCTATGAAATTGTGGCAACAGCTGTTTCGCTAACCAATGTTAGCAACATCAGGTGTTACAATCAACTGATATTATAACAGTTTTTCAATTCAACAGTTAATAATGTTGAAATATCAAATATACCTGCAACTTGGAAAATGTCGTGAGATGGGGTGGACAACGCAGAAGATATTGAAATGCGCACGCGCAGAAGATGGATCTCTTCAGAATCTCACACGCTGTGGCGCATCTGATTTCTGCCAGTAACTGTCCCCCCGGAAGACCGCCAAAGAGATGGAGGGATAGCTGGGAGTCAACCTCCCAAGAGAGGCCAGCCTGATAACAGGAACAGACCAATGGTCTAAAAGAAAAAGAAGAAGAAGAAACATATAAATGTAAATGAATGGTTTAAATTAAACTTGCTTTAGAATGTAAGAACAAATTTACATTTTATAGAAAAAACAGACAGATATACTTAACACGTTTGTACTGTTTTGATGTTTAAATCATACAAGTTTTTTCTTTTATACTCGTATAAAGAATTTTGACAGGTGTAAAAATAAATTTTTCATTTGTTCCAATGACAATTTGAATAATTTCTTCAATATTATTTTAAAGTTCTTGCTGGTGTTGGTTTGTTAGGTGCCTAATTACTGCTAATTAAAAGAAAACTGGAGATCATAAATTAAAAAGACAATATGTGCACCATCTAAAAAGAACATTCTGTGTTAATTAATTTTATTTCGTTATTTCATTTTATATCATTGCATTTATTACTATTTGTTTTAGATTTTTTGTGTGGATATTGGACGATCGAAGTGTGCGCGGGAGATGCCTATTGGTGGCGATGAGGTTCACAACCCATCACACCGCATCCCCCGCGGTTTCGAAAAGTGAAGGATGGAGTGCTGCATCTGTTAAAGTGTGACAGTCCATTCGTTCTGCCTACCCTTTCGGGCAGATGGCGTGATGGTTAGTTAGTTAGTTAGTTAGATATACTTAAAACAAACTTGTTGAGGTAGTTTGTGGTGCATTCATATTGCGCTTGTTGAAATACACACGAATAGTACTTGGAAAAAAATTAATTTGGTATAAACAAGTAAACATCGTATTAAGTTGATAATATGGATTAAATAAGTTTTTTTTTAAATAGCGTACGCCAATGGAAGAATCCACCGAATCGTCAATAAAAAACGATCTAAAAAACTCTCACAACCCCCGCCAGAATTAATTATAGCCAGCGGAGGCGCACACAAACACCTGTAAATAACACATACGCTTTGTTCCTATCAAAAAATACGTTTTCAATTTCAATTTTTGCCATATCCACGTTTGCGCTGCACGTAGGTACTCCACCAAAATAAAAACTGATTTAATTTTGTTCTACGCGGCTAGACTATGTATTTTTTCATTGCACCAATGATTATGAATCAGCAATAAATTAATTTGAATAATTTTATGCAATCCGTATATATGAATATTTTACGTTTCAATTATGCGGGGCAAATCAAGTTTGAAAATTCAATTAAAAATTGCAGCACGATGAATAATATTTTCGTGTTTTTCAACACAAATATATTTCAAGCATAATCAGACTCAATTTGGAATAACGCAACTCTAATTTGAACCAGTGATTATTTTGAATAATTATAGGAACATACAATCATCATCGGCTGTCCCTCGTGTCCGAGGAAGACTGTCCTTCACGGTTATGGGTCCCACAAATTCTGGGGCATCTGGGGCAGGGGAAGGCGCATTTAATGGAGCCGTCACCGTCTCCCAGTGGTCTCTCCTTTCTCCTCTTTCTCCTCTCTGCAACATCGTCTCTGCGCTGTGCTTCAAAGTCTTGCGTGCCTTTATGTACTGTTGTTCTCCACCTAGGTCTGTCTTCTGCAGTCTTTTCCTAGCAATCACAGTCGATGTCAGTCTTTTGTAGGTTTCCCAGGAACATACAACATACACATCCGCCGCAGTTTTAGAGTGAGAATCATCTGAGATGGTAGAGGCACGTCATGCGGCGTCCAGCCTACCTTGCTATAAGGAGGCTAATGGAAGCGGATCAACGACCCAGGTGACGTGGTAGGCCCAAAATGGCATGAATGGGACACAATCATAGGTCTCTCAAAAGAGATCGGATCCCACAAGATCTGACACCAGTCTGTCGATGCCAGCAAGTCTGGCGAAACACGTCGCTGTCTAAATAAAGACAAAAGTGGAAGTAGTTAAAAAACATCGTATTATTTCAAATGAACTTCCGTCAAGAGATTTTAGTAAAATCATTTGATTTATTGTTAGGTTTGTATTATTATCGTGTAAAATTTGAATGCCGTTATATTTTAAAATAATCGAACGAATCTTTTAATTACAATACCCTGAAAACTTTGGTATAAATGTGTAATTACTCTTTTTATTAACCTCCGCTTTTTATCATCGCCTACGCGATTTCGTTTTACGATATCGAAAACAGGTCATTTTGCGTACCTGACAGGTGTCAACTCTAAAACTGTCAACTGTCAGGTAGCTGGAGTAGTTAGCAACTGCCTCGGAGTAGTTCTTGAAGAAGCAGAAATCAGTAAATATCCATTAGGAAATATAGATAATTAACAAACTTTCTGAACGCTAACGATGTGTTCAAGTTTAAATAATAATTATGCAATAAGGTTTTAATTTATATTCTTACCATTTCAGTAGAACAAATTTTTAACGTTAAAAAATATACAAATAGTAAATCCCCAGTATATAATACTCCACAAGATTCGGCATAAGATGTTTTGCGAATTTTGTATAACTCATTGGTCCATAGCCGGCTCGAGTGTGGCTCGGCGATATGGAGTCCCCACGAGGCGAGATACTCGCTCATGTTAGAGAGGGTTCAGAAAATATTTCTGAGATTTCTACACGAAAGAGTTTGGTAGCTATCCGTGGCTTTATCTCCCTGCATTCCTCTGGGGCATGCTGGGGACCAATAGTAAGCAGATAAGGAGGGATGGGTGCACACTTACCCATTTCTTCAGACTTATCAGGGGATTCTTTGAGAACTCCATCATCTTGGAGGCTATCCATCTTTATGTTCCGGGTCACGTTCTTCGACAGCGTCGGCATAGACTGTTTTATCTGCCAACATGCAGAACCAACCTGCCGGTGGGGATAGCAATCAAACTGCTGAACATGATCGCTTCGGAGATCGAAGTCTTTCATATTCGTGAAAGTACGTTCAGATGACAAATACTTTTGACTTTGGAGAGTATCTTATATTCCTAATATCAAACCATCTGTCATGCGTTCCAGGTATTACATAATATTATTTATATTATATTTATTTAAATAGTTGCCTAAACTTAATTTTGTTTGTAATGTCTGTTGAGAAAATAAATTGACTTGTTTTTTTAAATTTGAAAATATGTTACTTGTATGATCGCTTGGGATTACCTGCTATTATTAAATGTTGCTTCAAAAGAGCTAAAAATGACTATTCTCTGTCATTCAAAAACAGTATTTGTGTTTTATAATCCAATATATTTTGATGATAAAAGGTGATCGAATAATAAGTAATACGAATGAAAACGTCAGTTTTCTAGAAGTTTTATTATATTTCATGGGAATGACATGTTTCGCCCTTCTAAGGCATTATCAAATGTTTTGATAACATGAGGGTAGTGTGTATCACATGTCACGAGAATCACTATGATAGCTATAATATCCTTAACATCGAATGGCTCATGCTGTCATGATGTAAAGAGCGAAAAAAAAATCGATATGATTATTCAAAATAAAATTGCGTTGTTCTTCGGCATATATACATAAGTAATACGTTCACTTATATCTCAACAAGACGAGAGGATGCGTTATAATGGCGCCTAGTAAATTGGTTCTTCGCACGAGACGACGCCTGAGGCAATTATCGCGGACCATTCGAGCAGTAATGATTATCCTTCCCGAGGTAAGAATAGGCCCGCGGTAGTGCGCCTGATTATCCCATTAGCCATGAGCGGTACTCGAATCAATGATCGGGATGCTGGATGATTGATGGCTTGCTCAGGGGTGCATTGAAATCAATTTTCTCGTTCTCTAACCATATACCGAAATGAATTTCATAATTTATTTTTAATGTACTGTTATGAACTCTAGATATTTGCTTTTAAATTACTTTATTATATTAGATAGCATATAATATTAATTAAAGACACGTAATACGTTTGTACTGTTTTGCTGTTAAAATTACATTAGTTTTATCGTTTTTATAAAGAATTTTGACAGGTGTAAAAATAAAATTTTCATTTGTTCTAATGACAATTTGAAAAATTTCTTCAATATTATTTTAAAGTTCTTGTTGGTTAAGTGCCTAATTATAGCTAATTTAAAAAACGGTGGATACATGTACCACAAATTAAATAAACACAAAAGTCCGGATCGTCCATGTCAACATGTGCAACATCGAAAAAAACATTATGTGTTATTACATTAAGTGCTAAATAAAAAAAAAGGTGGATTCGTGGAATATAAATTAAATAGTCAATATGTGCACCATCTAAAAAGAACATTTTGTGTTAAATTATTTTTATTTTGTTATTTTATTTTATATCATTGTATTTTATATTATTTATTTTAGATTTATTTTGTGGGTGTTGGACGATCGAAGTGTGCGCGGGAGATGCCTATTGGTGGCGATGAGGTTCGCAACCCGTCACACCGCGTCTCCCGCGGGGCGAAAAGAGAAGGATGGTGTGCCGCATCGGTTAAAGTGTGACAGTCCATTATTTCTGCCTACCCTTTCGGAGAGACGGCGTGATGGTTAGTTAGTTAGTTAGTTTAGTTTTTATTCGTATTAATTATTTTATATGGAGATTTACATCATTGTAAGAAACAATAATTAAAAGAAATTATTCAAATTGACATAGGAATAAATAAACATAAATGTTCGGAAAAACACGAAAATTTGACATTTGATATATTTTTGTAACACCTGATGATGTCAGAATAGGTAGAAAAAGCTGTCGCGTAAAATAAAAATACAATTGTGATACATAAAACAAAGTTTTTTTAATTGAACAGTTTATAAAGTATCATAGTGTTTCGGCCAAAACAATGGACTATTTAATATTAATTTGAATAACTTTTTGGAAACATTGCATTATCACAACACTATTGTGCACTTTTCACTAACATGTTTCGAGACACAAACTTCCCTTCATCAGTGTATGAATTATATAACCTTTAACCCGAATTTAGGTGATAATACAATGTTTTCAAAAAGTTATTCAAATGTGAATCCACAATACAAAATAATAGCGAATATAGAAGAAAACATAATATTAAAACTGACTTATTAATACTGGCTTTCGGCAGCAATGATATTCCATTATAGGAAAACTGTTATTATGGTTTATTACTCCATTGTATATTTGCGAACTAGTTTTGTTTCCCGGTTCGTTTATTCCGCGATTATCATTGCCGTAGTAAATCCCACATTTATATTTAAATGCGTTTTTTCAATTGGACCATGACTAATGCAACTATCAAATTATATCAAACCAAACCGTATCTGTCAAATACAAAACGCATACTAACTACTTACTCTAACTAATTCTTTACTGGTGACATCTACCGACAAGTAAAATTGACCAACTGTCACTTGGTTAATTCTTTGGATCTTAAATTTACAAGTAAAAGTGACTTTGTGTATTGGTCAGTTTTACTTGTCAAAAATTTGTGAGCTTCTATCAATGGTCGTCTTTTTAATTCAATCAACGACGAGATGGTTTGTTGTTGTATAACAATTATATTTTTACACACGTGGATGGCGGTCACCTCCGAAATATGTTATGAAATTTTTTTGGTAATAAAAATATTTAACATACATCAGAAGTTGACGTAAACAGTTTTATAAATTCTCCTACCAAATTATAATAAAAAATATTTTAAAATTATTGGTAAAATTATATGTTTCGTAATTACTCTATGATTCTACGATTATTACTTGGATGCACAGCTGTCTTCGAAATGAGCAAAGAATAGGTTGGCAGACGGCGGTATATCACGCAAAGATTCGTGTGAGATGTTCAATGTGCAATGCTCACCCATCCTCTGTGCGGGGTGCATTCAACGGAGGGCATTATCGGGCTATCTGCAGTGCCCACTCGAGTGCAATCAACGTACAGGAAACATCAAAGGGGCTAATCTATGCTACAAACTATATGAACGATATTATTGGATCACTACTAGTATGACGTTATGCATACGAGTACTTTTGACTCAGATATAATAGAGAAAGAAAAATTGCAAGTCTTAGTGTCAAGGATGTATGAGGCATGCAAAAAGAGTGACTTGGTGATGAATGTGTCTAAATCTAAAGTGATGGTTTTCGAGAAAGAAGAATGTATGACGATTTGTGATATAAGTGCAATGGGCGAGAAATTGGAGCAAGTTACTGAATTTACGTATCTGGGAAGCATGTTTACAAGAGACGGCAAAATGAAGAAAGATATCGAAAGAAGGGTTGGTGCTGGGAATAAAATAAATGGCGCACTCAAAGTCATTACTGCAAATAAAAATATATCCACAGAAGCAAAGATGGCAGTACACAATGGAGTTCTAGTGCCAACCCTCATGTATGGAAGTGAAGCTTGGAGCTGGCAAAAGAAGGGTGATAGCAGGATAAACGCCGTAGAAATGAGATAACTAAGAAGAATGTGCGAGAAAACGTTGTATGATAAAATACCGAACGATGAATTAAGAAAGAAATGTAAGGCAGATATGACTGCATCGTGGATAAAATTAAAAAAGGATCCCTGAGGTGGTTTGGACATATGGAGCGAATGGATGAGAGTAGAATGGTTAAAAAGTTGTACACAAGCAGCGTGAGTGGAAAAAGAAGCCGAGGACGACCGAGGAAGACATGGCATGACCAAATTAATCAATTACTAAAATCCTCGGTCACATTCGAAGTCGGATTAATCGACGTGCATGCATGGTACGATGTATGAATGTAGAGGAAACCCGAGAGGTGCCAGGACAGAGCATTGTGGCGATCCATCCTCTCTGCCTACCCTTCCGGGGAAATGGCGTGATGGTTAGTTAGTTAGTTAGAGAAATATAACTAAAAAAAACAGAAGCCTCTGAAGGCAGAAATAATGGATCGGCACACCGTCCTTTCCTGACGCACTTCTTTCGATTACTCAACATTCACATATCGTGTCTTGCACGCATTTGATTTTTTTTGATCGTACCGCGTTTTCCTTGGTCTTATTAGAAATCGGAATTCAAATCAAATCAAATCAAATCAAATCAGTTTATTAACTCAATAGACATTACAAACAGGAAAATGTTTAAGGCATCTATTAAGTACAGGTATTAACAATATTGTTAATAGATATTTCTTTGTTGAAGTTTATTATAAATAGTGAAAATATTTTTTTAAATAAAATAGCTCTTAATTAATATAAATGAAAACGTCTGTTTTCTAGCAGCTTTATTGTACATATTTTAGGGATGACATTTTTTGCCTTGCTAAAGCGGAACACGTTATTTTCATTCAATATAATAAATATTTAACCTTATGTATGGATCGAAGCATGGAACTGACAAAAGAAGGATGAAAGTAGAATAAATGCAGTAGAAATGAGATTCCTTAGCCGAATGTGTGGATACTCTGTGTATGATAGAGGGTCGAATGAAAATATAAGAAGTGAATGCGGTGCGAACGATGGTGTTATGAACAAAATAATGAAAGGATCATTAAGATGGTTTGGACACATGTAAAGAATGAATGAAGAAAGAATGGTAAAAAAATACATATGTTAATGATGTAAATGGAGCTGGAAATAGAGGAAGACCGAGGAAAACGTGGCACGATCAAATAAATCAAATGTTGAATGTCGGCCACGTGAGGAGTCAGAGAAATCGACGCGCGTGCATGACACGATGTATGAATGTTGAGGAAGCGAGAGAAATATGTCAGGAAAGAAAGGTGTGGCAGTTCATTATTTCTGCCATCCTATTCGGGGAGACGGCGTGGTGTTTAGTTAGTTGGTTGAAATAATAAAACCTCTAAAAACAGACGTTTTCATTCGTATTAATTATACAATATAGAGTTTTTCACCATTGTTAAAAAAAAAACAATAAATTATAATAACATTATAAAAAACTTTTAGTTTTATTTTACTTCGATCGGTTTCGACAGCTTGCTGTCATATTTGAGTCTGTCATATGAAGTTGAAGCTAATAATCAAGTAGAATTTGATTATGCCATTGCAAGACGAATCATTGCCATAAAATAAAATAAAACAGATGTTTTCATTCGCATTATTTATTTTATTTGGAGTTCTAAACCATTATTAAAGAAATATTTATTTTAAATATAACGCAATCATTTTAAATCTATTTTAAAAATTCTCTTTTCAAAATATTATTCTCGTCTTTACCTTTTGTTGGCTAGCCTTCTGTACAGGAAACCACTTTGCTTGGGGCATCGAATTAGCGGCTAAGAGTCATTGTGGGCCAGCCAGTCATCACATCTTAGGAAGTTAAGCCAAGTGAGGTGAAGTGAACAACGGGTGGATCAATTGATTATTGCGTGGTTACATAGAAAGATCAAAGGAATCTGGATTTAAGGTGTAAGAACAATCGGGAGACTTCTTGGGACCATTGTCCAAAAAACACAATTGAATATCCACGCTTTGTTAGAGAGAGTGTATTATTGAAACCCCTTTGTTATGGTTTTTGGGTGTTAAGGAAACTAATCAATTGGAGTTAAGGTGATGGATGTTGTGGTAAATTGAATTCTTATAATGTAAAATTAAAATGTGTATTTTTTGTTGTTAGCTTCTTAACCCTCCTCTATTGTTACATACTTCTAAGTGTGCGTATCCATCTCTAATGGATAATATATTATATTATTATATTAAGGTATCACTTCTTCTTCTTCTTATTCCGCTCCTATCGCAGGTTGAACACAACCACACAACATTGAAATTTTTACTTTGTAATTTTTCCATTTTCATTTATTTTAATAAAAATTACAAACATTACAAACCCATTATTCCAGATCGTTTGCAATTACATTAAAAGAATTTAAAAGAGAAGCATAAAAAATAAGCTTAAGAATTAGAAAGAATCATAGCATTGATATTGCATCCCTGAGGCAACTCACACTATCACGAAATATATCCACCTCCGAGGCGACCCGATTAAGCAATAATATTGCCCTACACACACGCATAACCATTGGCAGGTTTGTTCTGCAGCGCGGCAAATAAAACAATCTGTGCTGTCTTTGACTAAGGTAATTATCAGGATACAGCAGCTCTGAACAAGGATTTTTTGCTGCAATTTAATTTATGTATTAACAAATTATTTTTTAAACTTAAAATTTAGTAAAAATTCTAACCGGATGAAAGAGTGGTAAGCAAATCGTAAAAAGTAAAATATCTTTAAAAATTAACGAAAATAATGAAAAAGTTGCCGAAGAAAGTAGAAGATTATTATTTTTTGTATGTGAATAAAGTTGTCTCTTAAATGGTTATTAGAATTAATAAACATTTTATAAATTCCAGTTAGCAGACTTCTGGGCGGATGATATTTGACTGTGTTCCTTTGATGATTAAAAAAAAACGTAGTAAGTAACCATTGGTTTCATGTTGAAATTTAAAATTAAAATAGGTCTCTCTCTTTCAATTTGTCTACAATAAAACAATGAAAAATCGGAACCCAATAGAAATTGTATTATTTAAATTACAACCTCTCTTAATTTAACAATAGTGATTGAAAAGTATACAGGATATGAGTTTCGTACACAGTTTAATTGTTTTAATCTTCACTGATCAAACTACTCGTAGATAGGGCTGTATCCATGCAAACGACATTTTAATACTTTTTTGGAAATAAATGTGAATAAGTAGTGGTTTATTAATAAAAAACTAACTAATTAATTTCTATATACTGCAGACAATTGTAAATTTTATATATTCCACACCAAATGGTGGAAAACAGTGTATTAATAAAAATAAAAATAAATTAATCTCAATATATTGCACACAATTTTATATTTTATGTTAAATACTTCCAGATTCAAATACTTTATTGAGTCCTAGTTGTTGCATATAAATTGTGAAACATTGTGTTGTAAGTTAATAACATTTACAACAGATACTTTTAGATAGAACATTATTAACAGTGATATAAAACATCATAATAAATATTAAATTTTAAGGTACGTGGGATCTACAAGTTTTAATACATTTATTAAAATAATTATAATTAAAATTAAATACGACACTTCTATAAAATATTATGATTTAGTTAAAATCCACTGATGTTTTTGTCTTCAACCGGTTTCGGCAGCTCACTGCCATCTAATGGGCTAGCCTTCTTCAGCGAACTACCGAAACCGTTCGAAGACACAAACATCAGTGGATTTTATCTTAATATACATTTTTATAATATTTTTTTACATTTTTTATTTATTGATAAGATTTATTATTTTGTTTTATAAGTTTATATACCATATTGCACCTTGCTATGGCATTATCAAATAATAGCTTTTGTTATTTTTAATAAATTCTTTGATATTTGAATATTGAGGGAAACGTATCTTTTCTTGAAGTTTCATAATGTTTTATAGAAGAATCATGTTTTGCCTTTAAAGGCAGTATTAATTTTTTTATATTTATTTCAATAAATGTAATAAAACTTATAGATCGTACGTACATATCCTTAAAATTTAATATTCATTATGGAGTTTTATATCAATGTTCAATCAATGATCTTTACAATGTCCTATCTGCCATCTTCTGGGCTAGCCTTCTTCAGCGAGCTGCCAAAACCGGTCGAAGACACAAATATCAATAAATTTATAACTAAATATACATTTATAAAAGAATTAAAAAAAATTGATCATTATTTACAATAAACGCCTATCATGAAATTTCAAATAACAATATTGTTTATAATTTAAAAAATAATAAATTATAAAATAGTATTTTATCGAATCTAAAGATTTGAATTATGCAATTAAATCGTTGATTATTTACACATTTAATATTGACTGAATTTTCTTTCCGATTTTTTTTCAGAAAAGTACGGATTTCGCATGTTAATTTGGGCATACCCATGCTATTATAGATTTCAATATAATGGTGTATAAGCTGTTCGAGGAACGTGGGTTTAATCCTAGACTGAACCGGATACTT
Organism: Lepidostoma basale; assembly: GCA_022606425.2. Lineage (NCBI taxonomy): Eukaryota > Metazoa > Arthropoda > Insecta > Trichoptera > Lepidostomatidae > Lepidostoma > Lepidostoma basale. The sequence goes on from JAHDVF020001575.1 coordinate 1,165,289, forward strand.
CATCATAATAATAAGCTTATAAATGTATTTATTATCATAACGGACATTAAATAAACATTATTTCTATTGATAAAATTGTTATTTGAATTTTCTTTATGCAATAAATACAAACCGAATTAAAAAAAATAGATTTTTAAGTTTGACACTAAAAAAATGGATTTTTATACTAACTAACTAACTAACCATCACGCCGTCTCTCTGAAAGGGTAGGCAGAAAGAATGGACTGTCACACTTTTACTGATGCGGCACTCCATCCTTCTCTTTTCGTTTCGCGGGAGACGCGGTGTGATGGGTCGCGAACCTCATCGCCACCAATAGGCATCTCCCGCGCACACTTCGATCGTCCAATACCCACAAAATAAATCTGAAACAAATAATATAAAATACAATGATATAAAATAAAATAAAAATAATAATTTAACACAAAATGTTCTTTTCAGATGGTGCACATATTGTCTATTTAATTTATGTTCCACGAATCCACCGTTTTTTTTAATTTAGCACATAATGTAATAACACATAATGTTTTTTTCGATGTTGCACATGTTGACATGGACGATCCGGTCTTTTGTGTTTATTTAATTTATGTTACACGTATGTTTAGTAAAAAATGCATGAAGTATCATCAATTTTATGATACAGGATATCTCTGGTAATATGAGACGGTATTGGTCAATCCCACTTAAAATGGGAAATGGCAAGAGAATGAATAAGAAAATAAGTTTATTGAATTGTTTTTTTTTTTTTTTAAATAGAACATCGGCTATTTTCAAACAAATGAAGAGTACCAACCCTAGGCCGACCCGAAATAATTCGTAATAGAATCCTCGTTACGGCAACAAGATTGGTTATTATCCAGAAAATCGGGGTAACAGTCCAAATCGAAGCGCGGCGACGGAGATCGGCCATAAGACAAACAGGGTGAACGAATCGGCAAAGTTTCCGTATTATCCGTACATCCCTAATCTATTTTCTTTGTGGCAGAAGTGCCGATTGTAAAAAGAGCAAGAAACCACAGTTCCCACCGCTGATTGATTCCGGCGATTACCGGGTATCAAACACGAAAAACCTATACTTTGATTAAAAAATTAATTGACTCAGTTTTGATTGAAGTCTGTATTATGTTATGCTACGGTCAGATGTAACAATTGGCCGTATTTAATGCAAGGTCAAAATCTTTAATACTTTTTAATATTGTTTTTTTTATTCATAACGATAGAGGTCGAAATTGATTTGCTTACGTATTTTACAATCATTATGATTCTAGCATATAGTTTATTAAAATTTCTTCTTCTTCTTCTTTAACTTGTTGTAGATTTAAGAGTCGGTTATGCTGAACGGCACCTATCACACCATCGTTTTGGGGATCTTCCTAGTGGACTTTTCCACGTGGTTTTATCCACTTCCGTAAGTGGAAAAACTGCGTTTTAATTGATTAAAATTGTACTTCAGGAAATCTACAGGGTTGACTGATCTCATTAAATGTGTCGAAAATTAATAAAAATGTATTTATTATTTAGGATAAAATATTATCTTCTTCCTCTTAGTTTAGGTCGTATGACCTTTTTGTGACGGTGAGTTGTCCCGGGATAATGATGTCTAGCCACTTCTCTTTTGATGCTTGGGTTATAATTTTTAATTTTTTTTGCAATTCTTGTATTCTCAATGCGGTCCACGTGGTCTCTCCAAAAGCGCATTCTGCTTCTTCGGCGTTAAGACGCGGTAAGCCATGTTCTCAACACCAACGACAGGCCTTATTGTTTTATTTCTGATCCGATTTCTGAGGGTTTTGCCTATGATAGAGCGTATGGTTCGCATTTCTGCTACTATAAGGTTCTTAATTCTATTGGTATCAGCTATGACCTCTATTCCACACGTCATGATGGGACGGACGCACGCCTTGTATATTTTGACTTTACTTTCGGTTAGCATGTATTTGTTGTATTGATAAAACAAAATAACCCGAAAGGTTTGACTAAAAATTTCAAGATTAGATTTAATTGAAATCAACAGAATTTAGATACAATGAAAATTAAAATATAAAACCATAAAATTCGGATGTTTATGCATTGAACACTTACAGTTTATAAAAAAATGTATTAAATAAAATTTGTATAATTTTGATTGATTCAATTCATTTTTATAATATCGAAAAAAAAATATGTATTCAATTATTTTAGTTTATTGTCATGAGTGCTATTCGCCTTCTTATGTGACCAGAACCTTTCAATGTTGAACGACCATAGAAAATAATGTCGTTATTAGAATTTAAACTAAATTGGTACGAAATTGGTTTCATGTACCTGACAATACTAAGACAGATAACAACCGGTGAGATACGTGATACTTTGCGAATTCTTTGGTGGGAGTAGAATACATCATAATATCATATAATATAGACATCGAAATTATATATGCATTACATAAATATGTTATAAAGTAAATCATGGAATTATTTATTGTTACTTGAACAATAATGAAAACCCCATTTTAAGTTTTTATAAATGATGAAAACGTCCGTTTTCTAGAGTATTAAATATCAATAAGTGATATATGAGTTACGCATTTAGCGATCTTTCAAAGGTACTGAAGTATCATACAAATATTTTATGCAATTAGAATAATAACATAATAATGTTTTTCTTTGCTTTACTTATGTTGTATTTTGTTTTGTATTATACTTATAATAATGATAACAGTATTTTATTAAGACAAACATCATGGATTTAAATTAGTTGTATTAGAATTTATTGTACAATTTCCACACTGAGCAGAAATATCTCGTTGTATTGAAGAATGAAATGGATGTCTAGGTTCCAAGTCTCTGGGTACTAAATCTTTTAGATCAGGAGACAGCGTTCAGTTCCTTGGACCACCATCCGATATATGTTTTAAAAAAATGTTTTTGATTATGTAAAAAAATATTTCTTGTAATCACAAAATCTTTGTTACCATATGTATTGTTATTAAGAGGGATAAACTTTACCGAATATTATTTTTTAATAATTATTAATCTACTTCTTCTCGGCGCTAGATGCGGGATTTGGCTTCCACCACAATAGTCTTCCACTGGCTCTTGATCCTGGCCATCTTTTTCCATTCTGCAGATCTTTCAAATTTCTCTCGACCTTCTACCACGAAGTCCGCCCATTTTAGCTTTGCCTGTCTCTTCATCATCATCAGCCGTCTGTCATCCACTGCTGAATGTAGGCTTCTCACAAAGCAAGCCACCGCCCCTATCCATTGCCGTTTTCATCCATCTATGTCCAGCAATCCATTCAGATCGTCGGTCCAGCGTCAGGGGGACGCCCAACTCTGCGGAATCCTGTACGCGGTCTCCACTCCAGAATCCGTCTCCCCTATCGGCCGTCGGTTCTCCAACAGAAATGGCCAGACCATCGCCATTTCAGCCCGCCCGTCCTCAGAGCCACCTCAGTCACCTTGGTTTGTTTTCGAATAAATTCGTTTCTAAATCTGTCCCTCAAGGTTATTCCAAACAGTTCTTTCCATGGCGCGTTGGGCGATCTTGAATATGTAGACTAGACCTTTTGTCAGTGTCCACGGCTCGTCTCCATACGTCATGACTGGCAAGACGCACTGGTTGAAGACTTTAGTCTTGAGGCATTGTGATATTTTAGAGGTGAGAACATGGCGTAATTTTCCAAAGGCCGCCCAACCCAACTGAATTCTTTGGTTGGCTTCTTTCTCGAAATTGTTTCTACCCAGTTGTTTGATTTGGATAAGATATGTACGCGGCACCCATCTGGACATAATATTCTGTTCTCTGCTCCCTGGCATTTTTTCTATATGGCCAGCCCACCGTAGACGTTTTGACTTACATAATCTATTCTTCTTCTTCTTCTTTTTTATGGCTTTTTAGCGCTTGTGGATGTTCTGGCCAGTCTCAAGTAAGGGTAGTTGTGTAATAGTAGTAGTAGATTAAGGGATTAATCTATGGAAGATTGTTATATATACAAATTACATCTAGGGTTAGAATCTAATAATTGTTTGTTAGTAGTATGGAATATGTTACAGATTTATGTTATTAAGACTCAGAAATTTTGTAAGTATTTTATACAGGTTTTTGTTAGATGAGGTGATGAGAGTGGACATGTTAGTAGGTAAGGATAAATTAAGGTCTATGAGGTCTGGAATAAAATTTGGGTATTGTACATTAAACGGGCAGTTGAAGAATATGTGGTCGAGATTATGGCAGAGTCTAGAATATGAATTTTGGTAAGATGCGCTCTGTGACAACAGTGACCGATGCGCATTCTACAAATCGAGCTGGTTTCAAATTTATTTAATTTTAGATACATAATCTTACATAATCTCATCACTGTTTCCTGGTTAAATTATAAAATATTTTTGAATTATTTTTGTGATAAATAATTAATTATTTAAATTTTTTTAATTGTATCTCAATAGAGACGAAGAAACAAACTGGAAACTGAATATGGATGATCAAGGTGTTTACAGGACTTATGACCTGTCATTGGTTGGGTTAAGCGCACGCTTTATGTAATTACAACATTCCCCATTCCACCATTGTTATTATGATCATGTATGATACATTTTTTGGAAGTTGTATATATACACATATATTTCACAAATATTTGTAAATATTCTGGTCAATTATTTGGCGTATAAAATAGGAGTGGATACTCCAGGCGACTTCTAACAGTGCGATAGGAGGCGGTAGCCTCTTCGCATTGTGTTAATAAAGTAGTTTGCTAAATGCTAACAATCATTCTTCATAGATGGCGTTAGTGGATGGATTGTATAGATTAATCTTAAAAAATTAATTAGTACAATCAAATCTACATAGATGGCTAACTGGAACTGCCACGTGAAGATAAGTATGAATTTGGAGTATATATACAACTTCCAAAAAATGTATCATACATGATCATAATAACAATGGTGGAATGGGGAATGTTGTAATTACATAAAAGCGTGCGCTTAACCCAACCAATGACAGGTCATAAGTCCTGTAAACACCTTGATCATCCATATTCAGTTTCCAGTTTGTTTCTTCGTCTCTATTGAGATACAATTAAAAATTTAAATTAACCACCCACAGGTGAAAATCCAGGATTCGTATACAGATATAAGTATACATTTCACAAATAATTAATTGTTTATAAGTTAGCTTGTCAAATGTGGTATATACGGGTATTCAATACTTATCAAGTCACAAGGTGATGTGGAATTAGTCTACGTTGGGCAGACCGGTAGCGCCGTGAAATTACGATTCGGAACCGACGATGATTGTTGAGTAAAGAAAAACCGCCATTATTCTTGTCAAAGGGGCCGCCGTGATTCGGCGTTTCTCGCCTTTTAAAAATGCTACTGTTGCTACTACTATTAATCGAAGGAGATAAAAAAAACGCGTCCGAGGTGTGAATAGGCAAGATGGCGGGGTCGCATTCACCGACAGACAGTGCTTAATCGAGATTTTAAAAATGGAATAAAGATGCAATGAGATTGCATTTTTTTTGTCTGCGATAACGACATTTTTGATGGAGTTAATAACAAATTGTAAATATATAAATATTTAATTATGAACAATAATGATTAGACATAGAAGGTTACCATAGCTAGAATGGCAGTGCACAATGGTGTTCTTCTACCGACCCTTGTGTATGGAAGCGAAGCATGGAACTGGCAAAAGAAGGATGAAAGTAGAATAAATGCAGTAGAAATGAGATCTCTTAGACGAATGTGTGGATACTCTGTGTATGATAGAGTGTCGAATGAAAATATAAGAAGTGAATGCGGTGCGAATGATGGTGTCATGAACAAAATAATGAAAGGATCATTAAGATGGTTTGGACATATGGAAAGAATGAATGAAGGATGAATGGTAAAAAAATTATATGTTAATGATGTAAATGGAACCAGAAATAGAGGAAGACCGAGGAAAACGTGGCACGATCAAATAAATCAAATATTGAATGTCGGCCATGCTAGGAGTCAGAGAAATCAACGCGCGTGCATGACACGATGTATGAATGTTGAGGAATCGAGAAAAATATGTCAGGAAAGAAAAGTGTGGCAGTCCATTATTTCTGCCTACCCCTTCGGGGAGACGGCGTGATGGTTAGTTAGTTAGTTAGTAGAAGGTTACCCGCCGCTTACCCGAAGCTGTTATAGGACGCAGCGGCGCCCCTTCGTCAGCTTCGCTCAAACAATCCCTAGGCCCGCCCCCCATCCACGCAGGACTTAGCAAAAATAAAGCAAAAAAATAACCTAAAAAAGCAAAAGGGTATCTAGGCCACATTTAATCCAGTTTAATTTCAATCCACTTCTATATCCCAATCTAACAAAGTAAATCAAGATATGGTACGTGATTTTATGGCCTATTATAAAATTGTGACAGAGTATGGGATGGGAGAGAAAACTTGGAACAATATTGATTAAGAAGAGACATGTGTCAGACCCATAATGACTTATAGTATAGAATCGAGGGCTGAAACAAATATGTAGAACCAAAGAACTATTACGAACCGCCGAAATGAAGAGAAGGCAAAACACTGAGGGACAGAATCAGAAACACAGTAATACGTGAGACCTGCGATACCGAAGTATTGTCAGATGGGGCAGGAAAAGAAGACGCTTCTGGCGCGACCACGTAGAACGAATGAGTGACGATAGACTCCCCCAAGCAGCCGCAAACAACGTGCCATTGGGAACTCACCAACCCGGAAGACCTGCGAAGCGATGGCGAGACAGTTGGAGTTCTGTGTCTCAGGAGACCTCGACGCCATAAAAACAGTTCCACAGATCTATTAAAAGAGGAACAAGCAGAATAATGATTAAGAAAAAGTTTTTTTTTAAACTTTGTATCACAACACATTATTATAATTTAAACCCAAACATGTTTCGGGACACAGAAGCCTAAAAAAAAGAAATAATCGTTACATATACCTATGACCATCGTGGCCGAGTGGTAAGTGCATTGACTGCTACCCCGAAGGTTCCAGGTTCGATTCCCGGGGGGGGGAGGGGGGCAGTGTGATTGTCACGCTGTATTTGGTCTGTGTAGAATTCACGTGACAATAAAATGGCCATATTTTAGCTATCTATTACATGTCACGAGAGATGTAATAAGCGATTCAATAAAATAATAATAATATTTATGTTGTAATATAAAAAAAAAAATAAAGTGATCAATATAGTGTTGAAAATTCTCCTTCCAAAAAAATTTTGGATTGTAAGAAGAATCTAAAATATGTAAAATATGATAAACTGTTGCCCTTAGGAATTAGACCCCCTACAGAGTTACAATGAAATATGTAATATTAAAAATTATAATCCTCCCATTTCTCAATATTAAAATATCAAAATCAAATAAGATGAATGCCTCTTGAAATAATCATAGAAGATTTATTTATCTCTCGATACAGCATGCTTAGTATTCCATACTTACGTAAGAAGATTATTTGGTTTGATTCACAAAAGTTTCACAAAGACTTCATCAATATTTATGAATGTTCTCATAATCCTATTATTCACATCAATCTTAAGAAGGCGTCTCGTCAGACGAGTGTAGCCGGATATTATGATACTCACCAATACGATAAAATATCTTACGTACAGTATGTGACCAAATTAATAGATTCAAAATTAAAATTCGTTTTAAAATTATACAGCTAATAAAGCAACATCATCTAACGAGAAAAAAGGTGTGGTGCTATCAATTGAAAACTGCGGTAAAATAATAAATCCAAGTAGTGGTCTAGTAGACAGAATTCTCGGATCCTAAGTCAGAAGACATGAGTTAAATCCTGGACATGTACCACTTTTTTCTTCATTATTGGTTTTTGGGAACCACTGATCTAAAGGAAGACCAAATAACTCTTGCTCCAAAGACATGCACTAGCTGAGAATGGTAAATATTGAAGCACACGCAGCCTGGGAATGACGAAAGCTGACTCCAAAAGCCAACATTTGCAGGAAATTAGGACAGTACCAGGGAGAAAGAAAATAATATTAACACACTTCTTCTACTCTGGTTTCAATCCTGGGGATTGATTTGCAACAAAAATCTGCATTTCGTTTTCCACTCCGTTCAATCGTCTGCAGCCATCTTCAGCTCCGCGTATGAGGCGCAGCTTATGTTGTCACACATTTGTTCTACGTATTCACCTCGAGGGTATCCTCTGGAGTTCATCCCTTCAGTCTTTCCCTCCAATATAGTATGGAGGAGGTTTTCATGTCTGACCTATCCATCTGGTCAGCTTATGTAAGATGTTCTTAATAGGGTGCTTCCCTTCTTCGACTCTGTTGAGAACCTTGTCATTTGTGATGTGGTCCCTCCTGGATATTCTTATTATTCTTCTTCTCTAGTTTCTTTCTCTCTCTCTTTCTTTTAGGCACCATGTCTTACAGACATAAGTTTCACTAGTTTTTTTGGGCGGCATTATATCCATATTATCGATATAAGGCTCCGTTTACTTCCATTATCCAAATGGACGACAAGAAGAACAAACCAGTCAATTATTGACCAGCTAGGATATCAAGACAAGACTCTCGCGGATGTGCTCTCAGAGAGTGCTGAAATATTTTGGACACATAGCCCGGAGAGATCAGGACAACCATAAAAAGCTCATCATCATGGGCAAAGTGGAGGGAAGGCGACCACAAGGACGTCACCAAACCGCTGGTCCGATCAAATCAGGGAACTGACTGGTGCGCATGGCGTGCCATGGTCAATAGTTTACAGGATGGACACGACCCTCAATCATGACGAATATGACTGAGAAGAAGATATCCATATTGTGTGACTCGAAGATGCCTTTTTATTGTATGTGAGACTTGCTTTGTGTAAGTGACTATCAACCTCACTCTTTGTGTGACCATCCCTGGTGATATTTTTCTCAAGGACTACATTGGGAAAATTACCGACTACAAAATCTTTGGTGTGCTTCATCTGTAGGGCTCCAAATATCACTGCTTTTACATTATTTGCACGTAATTTAAAACAAGGTTTTAAGGGCGTAATAATTTGACAGTACACTGTACTGAAAAAGAGTTGTTTTAAGTATTTAGGCACACCTAACAGCTTATGTCCATACAAGAATGACGACTATAATGTTATTAGTATGTCGGATTTGGAGGTAATCGCATTAGTGGACTGACTATGAAGTATGAAGTGGATAGAAGCATGGTGTATTATAATAGGACCGGTATTTCATGGCTGTCATCTCAGTTTCATTGTGTCACTAGATCGTCATACGATAGTGTGTCTAATGTCATTATTCAATAGTTGAATTGTCAAAAAACGAAATGAAAACCTCTTATGATGTATGTTCATGGTGCAAAAGAATTCTTAATGTAAAAAATTATTGACAAGAGAATATATTTAACTTGAAATTTTAACAAGGTTGTATACGCTTAGTTGTAGTGAATGTTTTCAATGCAAATAACATACGCTTACTGTAATACTGGTGTCCAATTCTAATAGATTTTTAAATAAATAAATGTTTTATATAATACGCATTATATAGGGTCAAAGCACCAGTATTTGACCGCCCCCCAGTAAATGACCGTTGGTTAATAAAACAAATTATAATAAGAATTGCTCTATGTGTCCAGTCAAAAAACTTTAATCCCAAGAAACGATGACAAAAGAGGTAGGCAGAGACAACTATTGGTAAAAAACAAAACTAACAGTTTTGAACTGTGCCTTGTCAAACAGTAAAAGAGCGTCTTCCCGTTGTTATTTTGAGATTGTTAGTAGTTTTTTATAAGGAAAAGTGTGGTAAATTTTTTAAATGTTATTTCTTGTGCAATTCTTTGAATATTTACATATTTTTATATGTTAGGGTGTTTCATAATGTGACAATGTAACAAAATCTATGTATTGTATCAATATAACCTGAAGTGGTCAATTACTGGTGATTGTGCTATTTTTTTAGAGAAATATTAATATAAATAGTAATACTCATATTTCAATAAAAAAAGTTAGAGAATTTAGAAAAGTCAATGTGTTTTTTATTGTTTTATTTTATTTTTTACACTGAAATAATGAAATTAATGTCTTTAATGTGGATTTCAGTACAAGCTGAACCTTAAACGGTCATTCATTGGTGCTTTGACCCTAGTTCATTATTTTGGCCGAAACATTATGATACTTTAACATTATAAACTGGTTCATTAACCGCCCTACATTTGGGTTATTTTCCGAGAAAATACTTCGCCTGCCTCTTGTAAAACTATCATATTTATGAAGACTTGTACTCGAGTGTTGTTGGCACACGCGCGTATCCCTAACAGTTTTAACATTTTAGGTACATTACTATTTTCAAGCGCGTACGTGATACGGGATAGCGCAGAATGGTACAGTCACAGTGAACGTATCACGTACGTTCAAAAACGTAGGGTGGTAATAAAAATAAATTGTGATACTATAACAGTGTTTTAAATTTTAACAGTAATAATGTTGAAGTATCATAGTGCTTCGGCCAAAACAATGGACTGTTTAAATTAAATCTGTAATATATAGTATGTGTTTAATATTAAAATGTTAAATCCCACACTGTGATTGATATTAAGTTGTAAAATCTGGTATGGAAATAATTGATTTAAAATCGTATATTGCCCCCTGTCAAATTGAAGGCAGTCATATGTACCATAGATGACAGCTGTCACAAGAAGGCGTAATTGTATTATGGGACATTCAAAATGTCACACAATTAACTTTGTTTTACTTTCAAATGTTAATTTAATCTACACGACACGTGTCAATTCGGCTAACGAAAGTCAATGAATTTTGTATGAGATTTCAACGGTTATTTGTACTTGGGGAAATGGCGCTTTAATGGCTGTATAAATAATATATACTGGTGCTAAATTATGTTATATTTATAACCCCATTAAACATGTTTAGTTCTAGCTACTAAAACACCCCTGTTCTGCTATAGCGTACACTTCAGAATAATCGAATAAATTATAGATTATTTAACAATTTAAAGAAAACAAAGGTTCGATTTATAAAACTTTTTTTAAACACAGATCTCATTGTATCTACATAATTGTAGTACATTACTATCAATGAAAGCGAAAACGGCCGTTCACAATCGAGTTCTGGTCCCATCCCTAATGTATGGAAGCGAAGCATGGAACTGGCAGAAGAAGGATGAAAGCAGAATAAATGCGGTAGAGATGAGGTCCCTAAGACGTATATATGTGGTTGAATGATATACGACAGAATCTCAAATGCTGATATAAGAAAGGAATGTAGAGCGAAAGAAGGTATTATGAACAAAATTATGAAAGGATCGCTGCGATGGTTCGGACATATGGAACGTATAGATGGAGAAAGAATGGTTAAGAAAGTATACGTTAATGATGTAAATGTATTACGGAGTCGAGGTAGACCGAGGAAAACATGGGATGACCAAATTAATCACATTTTAAAGATTGGCCTTGTTAGAAGTCGGAGGAATCGACGTGCGTGTATGACTCGTTGTATGAATGTGGAAGAATCTAGAGAGGTTTGTCAGGATAGAGTAGTGTGGCGGTCCATTTTCTCTGCCTACCCCTACGGGGAAATGGCGTGATTGTTTGTTTGTTTGTTTGTTTAATTAATATTTTTTTATAATTAAAGTGGTTACGATAATTATTATAAATATTTGTAGATATAGTCAGCCATTTTGCACATAAATATAATTAACAGACATGTAACGAGTAGGAAAATAGTCACATGTTCCCGTTGTCAGTTTTAAATGCAAAATTTTCACGTACAAGTAACACATAAAAAATGTGAGTCTTTTAAAGGGAATGGAAGTCTTAGTCTTCCTTGGGGTTGGCCGTGCAACACAACGAGGGCGGACACCAATCACAAAAATGCACTCAGAGTGTCAGAAATGAAGACGATCAGAAATGTATCTGGCAAGACACACTAGAGATAACTCAAGGAACTCATGGATAAGGGAGATATGAGAACTTAAAGGTATCGTTATATGGGGAATGCAAAAGAGAAGATACTGGTTTAATATGTAAAAACACTGTAAAAACATCTGTTTGTGCGTATTTCTTTAAAGAAATAATATAAATTTAAAACACTAGAATATAAACAAACAAAATATAAAGCAACTTATTGAACGCTAAGGCATTAATACTGTGGAATTCCATAGTAATTTACTTAGGAAATAGAAAATAACTTTGCTTAATCCACAAAATATTTAAAAAATATATTAAAAACACTGGAGGTATCCTCGGAAACATGTTGTGTTTTTTTTTATATTTTGTGGATTAAACAAAGTTTTTTTCAATTTCCTAAGTATAAAATATAAAGCGTTTAAAATTTTCGTTTATATAATATTATGTCGGCCTTTCGATCACGAAATCATTATCATTGTAACCCGAGACAAATGAATTCCAAAGTAGGAAAACAGTGTTTTTATTCATAAAAAAACAAAGAAATTAGGAATACGGTTTTAGCATACTTTAAATGTGATTAAGATGAAAAAATTTCCCAAAAAAAGCCTGAATAAAAAATTAAAAACGGGAAATTCCAATTTAAAAACAAAATTCAGTCTTCTTTTACATTGTTAACATATACTTTTTTTACCATTCTTTACGTGTTACGTGTCCAATCCATCTTAATGATCTATTCATTATTTTGTTCATAACACTTTCATTACAACATTTATTCGTGGCTATTACATATATGGGTATGACGGTAAATCAATAATCAGCGACCTTTTGGACTGAGCTTAAATGGAGAGATTTGCTAACTCGAAAATATTGATACTGGCACATAACCAATTACCTTTATGAATCAAATATACTTAGCTGCCACAAGAGCCGCGCAATCACTTTCTGACACACGTCAATCTTAATCGAATGCAAATCGGACGGTATTATTTATATCGGGAATAAAAATAATAAGCCAAGAGTTACTGTCCGTTCAGAAGACAGGCGAGCGGGCTATTTGCATACTCCAGAGGCTCTCAAACGTTTTTGTATAACGCATAAAAAAAACAACTTTTAAACAGAATTGATAAACATTATGGAATTACGTGATCATTTGTATACTACCTTTTCACACACCATTGCCCCCCTTTCAGAAAGAATAAAAAAAAAACATGTGTTCAAAATAAGCAACTGTACGACTCTTTGCATTCTGTAGAGGTTCGAAGCGTGATTTAATCACTGTTTTTATAAGAAAGAAAAAAATCTTACAGTACAAATATCGAAAAATATTGAAGATTTTTGTTATTTGCATGAATGTTATCATATTTGCTCTAATTAAATAAGCTTAGCAAAAACATTAATATTGCTTTTAAAATATTAAAAATATTCCTCATTATTAAGATTCGATAATTAGATTTTTTTTAAACTATGAATTGGGCTTATTTATTGTTTCTTTAGCAATGCAGTAAAACTCCATATAAAATAATTAACACGAATGAAAATGTAAGTTATCTAGAAGTTTTATTATATTTTATGGGAATGACATGTTTCGCCCTGCTAAGTCATTATCAAATGACATTTGATAGTGCCTTAGATGGACGAAACATGTCATTCCCATAAAATATAATAAAGCTTCTAGAAAACTTATGTTATCATTCGTATTTATTTTAAATTGGGGGTTAGGAAATTGAGTTTGTGAAAAAAAAATTTCAAAGGAGAGGTATAAAAATAAACACTGTAATATTAAGTTACTTCTAATAAATTATGATGAACTTCATTTCATCGTTAAAATGTTCATTTTATTTACGAGTATATGATTAATACTAACCTTTGATATTAGAACAAGTATAATATCAAGCGGGAAATATTTTCCTTTGGTCAAATTAAGGGTTAATAAAATGATTAGTAAAAACATTTCAATTATATAAATGTTATTTTTAAACATACCAGACATTTGATGATGCAAAACATGCCATTCCAAATAATTAAATTAAACTACAAAAAAATAGACCATTTCATTCGTTCATTGTTTTGGCCGAAACACTATGATACTTCAACATTATTAATGTTAACATTTAAAACACTGTTATTATATCACAATTTCTTTTTATTCACTGAGAGTTTCACGACAGATGTTTCGCCAACCGATGTTGGCATTATCCGGTGTTACAATAAACTAAGTTTTTTTTCAAATCAAATCAAATCAAATCAAATCAGTTTATTTTCTCAAAAGACATTACAAACATTTTTTATAGTTTAAAGCATCTATTGAGAACAGGTAAAACATAAGGAATATATAATACCAGGAACGCATGAGAGATGGTTCGACATTAGGAATACAAAATACTCTCCAAAGTCAAGAGTATTTGTCTTCTGAATGTACTTTCACGAATATGAAAGACATCGATCTCCGAAGCGATCATGTTCAGCAGTTTGATTGCTCTCCCCACCGGCATCACCAGAGGCAGGTTGGTTCTGCATGCTGGGAGATAAAACAGTCTGTGCTGACGCTGTCGAAGATAGCCATCCGGAACATAAAGATGGATAGCCTCCAAGATGACGGAGTTCTCAAAGAATCCCCTGATAAGTCTGAAGAAATGGGTAAGTGTGCACCCATCCCTTCTTATCTGTAAACTATTGGTCCCCAGCATGCCCAAGAGGAATGCAGTGGGATAAAGCCACGGATAGCTACCAAACTCCCTCATGTAGAGATATCTCAGAAATCTTTTCTGAACCCTCTCTAACATGAGCGAGTATCTCGCCTCGTGGGGACTCCATATCACCGAGCCACACTCGAGCCGGCTCCAGACCAATGAGTTATACAAAATTCGCAAAACATAGGGATTCTTGAAAACTCTACCAGTTCGGAGAATAAATCCCAACATTTTCAGTGCAACTCCACATATTCTCTCGATGTGAGCATGGAAAGTCAGCCTACTTTCATAAACGATACCAAGATCCTTTATCGTTGAAACACGCTTAAGTTGCTGGTTATCCATTGTTATTTTTCCATACTCCACAACCTAAAACTTTTAAGGGGCTTACTACCTGTTTTTTTTTAGTTTGAGAATAGCTGGATTGGTTGGATACATGGAGCTGTCACTCCGTAAGTGTTTGACAAGTACAATTATTTAGTTGCGGATTGATTGACGTCTGACGGAAAGGGAAATCATTACACATCACACTTTAATTCGAGCACTGCCGTCCCTAAATATTTTAACATGCGTAGATCAACTCGAAATGTCTCGAACCCCTACCCTTAAAACGCATTCTAACATTGGCGTCAGATAACCATTTTTGCAGTCGATACGAAATTGAAATGATTTCACTTTAAAAGTGTTTCGGGTAAGTTTAAAAAATTGCAAATATATTTATTAAATAATAATAGAAAGGTGGCTCTGAGGATGAGCGGGCTGAAATGGCGATGGGATGGCCATATCTGTCAGTGAACCGACGGCCGATGCGGAAGACCGGTCCTGGAGTGGAGACCGCGTACAGGGTTCCGCGGAGTTGGACGTCTCCCTGCCCGCTGGACCGACGATTTGAAGAAGTTTGCTGGACATGGATAGATGCGAGCGGGTAATAGATAGGGGGCGGTGGCGTGCTTTGGGAGAGGCCTACGTTCAGCAGTGGATGACAGACGGCTGATGATGATGATGAATGGAAACGTCTGTTTCCTAAAAGTTTTATTTTACGAATTTATTGGAATTACATGCTTCGCTTTTCTGAGGCTGTCATTTGATTTTATGTTTTACAGGAGAAAATATCGTTCACATAAATTATAACATAACTTCTAGAAAACATGGTTTCCTTTCGAATAATTTATTTTATAAGGAGTTTTACATCATTGTTCAAGAAACAATAAATAATAGAAGATCATTTATTATGTGTATTTAATTTTATTCCACTTATTTTTCAGTTTCAACCGGTTTCGGCAGCTCTCTGCTATCTTTTGATGATTCATAAGATGATGGCAACGAGCTGCCGAAACCGGTCGAAATATAAAAAAGTTAAATAAAACACCAATTACATAATAAAAAAGATTTTAATTTTAATTAGAATAATTTTAATGAACTCTTACAAATGTATAAATAATGAAAGCGTGATTGCTTTATCAATTTTACATTGATTTATTTATACATAAAAAATAAATTTAAACAATAATGACACATTTGTTTCGCCTTGCGAGGGTATTCTCAAACTAAAAAACAATCATGCTGTTCAAGCCGTGCTGGATGGTGTAGGTCTTTTTGTTTTCCGAAAGTGTCAGCATAGATTGTTATTTTTTTCGGCCGAAAGAACCAACCTGCCTCTAGTAATACCGGTGGGAAGAGCAATCAGTCTGCTGAACAAGATTACCTCGGAGATTGTACCTCGTCTTTCATAGTAGTGAAAGTACGTTCAGAAGCCAAATACTGTTAACTTTAGAAAGTATCTTGTATTCCTGTTGGGTATCAGTTTACGGGACAGACATAAGAGTCAGGACAAAGGTTTCCGATGTTATCAAGATGGCCGCAACCCTCAAGTGGCGATGGGCGGGACATGTCGCTCGCGATCCAGATGAAAAGTGGACAAGGCGACTGCTGTGCTGGTGGCCAATGACAGCAAAGCGTGGAGTTGGGGGCCCACAGTTGCGTTGGCGCGACGATGTCCGGAGAAGTGCGGAAAGTGCCTGGATGCGGATCGCTCAGGATAGAAGAGAATGGAAAATGCGAGAGGAGGCCTACGTCCAGGAGTGGACGGTCAGTACAGGCTGAAGAAGAAGAAGAAGAAGAAAGTTGAATCATTTCTCATGTGTTCCTGATACTTAACGCTTTCTCAAAAAATACCTTAAGCTATAACTATGTTTGTAATATCTTTTGAGTTAATAATTATATTGATAAACTGATTATATTATATATAAATTATATAATGGAGTTTACCAAATTAAAACCGCAACCATCAATAACTATGTATTACAAAGACATTTTAATTTATAACATAAACATTTTCAATGATAAATAATTTGTTCTTATTGATTGTAAAAACACAATCTTCAGTAGCCATTTCAGTATTTATCGTAATTATTTGATATCCATGTTATGTGCGTGATAAATATACTGATTTTATTTTAAGCAATTACGTTCTCAACACTTTAAAAACACATTTTGTATATGGCAGCAATAAAAAGGGGTTTCAGATCAGTTAAGAGGTCTCGAAAGACGCGGCCGAGCATATTGATTGCCCCGATAATGCGAACAAGACAGCTCTGCCAGAATCCCACCGCGGGCTACCTTTCATATTAATATTATCTCTAAACTGTCGAAATAAAATAACTTTAAAAAGCACGATCGAGTGATTGAAAAATACAAGATCAACTGACACAAAAGTGTGCTATTAGCGATAAAAGGATTATCGATTTCAAAATATTCATCATCATCATCATTTATCATCCACTGTTGAACGTAGGCCTCTTCCAAAGCATGCCACCGCCCCCTATCCATTACCGCTCCCATCCATCCAGGTCTAGCAATCCTCTTCAGATCGTCGGTACAGCGGGCAGGGGGACGTCCAACTCTACGGAATCCTGTACGCGGTCTCCACTCCAGAACCCGTCTTCTCAATCGGCTGTCGGTTCTCCGACAGATATGACCAGCCCACCGCCACTTCAGCCCGTCTATCCGCAGAGCCATCTCAGTCACCTTGGTTTGTTGTCGAATAAATTCGTTTTTAAATCTGTCCCTCAAGGTTATTCCAAGCATGGCTCTTTTCATGGCGATATTCAACGCGAATAAACTAGAAAATATTCAACGTGAATAAACGATTCTTTCTTCTATATTCGCCATCACTTTGTGTAGTGGATTCACATTTGAATAACTTTTTGGAAACATTGTATTATAACAACACTTTTTTGCGAAAATCAACCCATAGAACAGGTCAGAACCTTCAAGTATCTAGGCATAGACCTGGTGGGAGGAGCTGATCTGGGGGAAGAAATACAAGCCCGAGGAAACAAGGCAGTTGCAATATCTGGCGCTCTAAAATCCATAACATGGAAAAACAAAAACATTAAGAGGAAGATGAGAATCTATAAAGCATGTGTAAGACCAATAATAACATATGGTGTCGAAGCAAGGGCAGACACAGTAAGTACCAAACAAGATTTGAGGACTTCCGAAATGAAGACACTGAGGACGATAGCAGGCAAGACACTGAAGAGATCGCGTGAGGAACAGCAGAATAAGAGAGATATGTGAGGTTGAGGATAAAGATGGAGCAGACAGCGAAAAATGGACTGGTACGGTCATGTTCAAAGAATGAACACCACCAGACTCCCCTATATTGCATTGCATAATCAGCCTCATGGGACTCGTTCTCGTGGAACACCACCTCCTTAAAGATGGAAGGACAGCTGGGAATCTACCTCACAGGAGGAGCAAAACTCTGGACCATATAGGTCTACAACAAGGAAGAAGAAGAAGAAAACTTTTTTGCGCTTTTCACAAACATGTTTCGGGACAGAAACTTCCCTTCTTCAGTGTCTGAATTTTAACAGTTAAATGATATTAAGGTATTATTTATATACTAAATGACGAGTGATAAAGTGGAGGGGGGAAAAGTTTAATTTAATGGCAGGGTAAATTGTTGTTTAGTTGGAATTATGAGACAGGGGAAAAAATCATACACTGAAGAAGGGAGGTTTGTGTCCCGAAACATGTTTGTGAAAAGCTCAAAAAAGTGGTGTGATAATAAAATGTTTCCTAAAAGTTATTCAAATATTTTTTTGTTTTATTTTTTAAACACTCTTGTTATACTTGCGAAAAGTGTGAAAAGCTCAAAAAAGATTATTCCGATTACTCCAAAAATTTATTAAAAAAAAAAATTATGTTTTATTTTTGAAACACTCTTATTATACCTATTTATTACAATTTATTTTTATGAGATTGTCGCGACTGCTGTTTTGCCAACCTATGTTAGCAACATCAGATTTTACAAACAACTGATGATGCCAATATAGGTTGGCGAAACAGCTATCGCGACATCGTCTCATAAAAATAATGTGCTATTGGTAGTATATTTAATATAACAGTGTATCAATTTTTTTTTTGTGTTTTGAACAATGATTCAAAACTATTATACATGAAAGAAAAAGTATGTTTTCTTGAAGTTTTATTTTATTTTGTGGGATTGACATGTTTTACCTTGTTAAGGCATTATAAAATTGATCTTTTGAATAACTAATTTTACGATAATTATTCTACTCTTATCTTTTTAGATATTTATTCTACTCTTATCCTGCAACAAATACCTATATTTATTCTACTTCTATCCTAGTTTTACAATATCAATTCTACTCTATCGTACTTTAAAAATATTTTTTCTATTTTCCTTTATATTCGCCTTCACTTTGTGCTGTGTATTCATATTTGAATAGGTACCTATAATTTACACAGAAATGTTTTGTTTATGACACAACATTTTGCAATGTTTAATATTTAAAACATTTGTACATTGAAAAAGGTCGTGTCAAAACCAAAACATGTCTGTGAAAATGGTAATAAATTGTTGTAAAAATACTTATATTTATTCAACTTTTATCCTGCCTCTAAGATATTTATCCTGATTTTATGATATTTATTCTACTTCTATCATGCCTTTACGATACTTATTCTATTTTTATCCTGATTTTGCTAGCTCGCGCTCCGAGTAGGTACTGTACTAGCAGTAAAAAGTTAACAGATAAAAATTAGTATATTTATGTACAGGTGTATATTTTTGGAAACGGAAGTCACATTATGTCTAATTTAGCAACACATCTCCCCTGTAATTTTGTATGAAATGGGTCCGAGTTACACATTCAGTTCAAAGGAGATAAGGTCCGCCAAGAAACCGGTAGCAAAACCTGTCTTCGAGCTTAAATTGCAGGTGGAAAGATTCGTTGGGGCGAAAGATCTAATTTATTATAATTAATGTACCCGTCTAGATAATGCGTGTACTTATGTCTAGATACATACTAAGTGTTGAACATTAGTTATCGATATTTAAATTTCAAATTTAGAATACATTGTGGCTTGTAGAATAAATTGTATTAATTTGTTCATTTTCAAACATTTTTACTACATATACTCCGTTTAATACTGAATTCATGTTTTTACTATTTTTTTACGTGGATTTTTTTGCTTAATTTTATTTTAATTGTTATTCATCATTTCATGTTTTGATTTTGAAACACTGTTATTACACGTATCACAATTAATTTTTTTTGAGATTGTCGCTACAGCTGTTTCGCCAACCTATGTTGGCATCATCAAGTGTTGTGTGCAAAAATATTCTATTTGATATAACTGTTATAAGAGAGGGGGAGTTGTAATTTATTTTTAACCCTTAAACGCCCAGGATATCGTTCGATGGAGTAGTAGATCCAGAAGAATATACTGGAGGGATCATGTAGCCAGAGTGGATAGTGACAGACTCGCATATACAGCCACTTACTAAATCCCCTCCGGACACCGTCCACCTGAAAGACCACCTAAGAGATGGAGGGACAGCTGATCCTCGTCATCCCAGGAGACATGATTTTTGTGCCACAGGTCGTCAGACCCATCAAAAAGTTGACGCCTCGATCACATTAAAAAGAAGAAGAATAAGAAAAAGAAGAAGAAGAAGAATACGTAAAATAAGAAGAGAAGAAGAGGTAGAAAAAGAAGATGAATAAGAAGAAGAAGATGACGACGAAGAATAAGAAAAAGAAGAAGATGAAGAGGAAGAAGAATAAGTAAAATAAATAGAAGAAGAAGAAGAAGATTAGGAAGAGTGAGTAAAATAACAATAAATAAAAGAAGAAGAAGAAAAATTAAAAGAAGAAGGCGAAGAAGAAGAAGAAGAAGTAAAAGAATACGAAGAATAAGTAAAATAAGAAGAAGAAGAAGAGGAAGAAAAACAAGAAGAAGAAGAAGAAGAAGAAAAGGAAAAAGAATACTAAAAGGGAGAAAATCTGTATATTCTAATGAAAATTAGTTTTCTACGCTTTACTACAGAATCGCCTCTATTTCGTTGTTCTGTATAATTTCATCGTACATACCTTTCACAAAAGGGTTGGGTTTTGAAAAAACAACAGTTCGTAGAATGAGATTCTTGTGATTCAAGCGTCCCCAGGAGAGAGAGAGAGACTCTCGTAATGGCCGCGGTCGCCGCCGACCAAAGAGGGGGAAATATTTGTTTTAGACAGCTATTAATAACGATCCTCCACTGAGATAACAAAAGGACGCCATAAATGTTTATTCCTTAACACGAATTCTTAATCAAACCAGTCCCCGCTTAATCCGACGTCAATCGACATTCTGGAGACAAGATAATATCAAGGTTTAAGAGTTAAGACGCACAAGTGAAAAATCGCATAAAATGTAATAAATGTAATTTAAATGGTTAAGAAGAAGAAGAAGAAGAGGAAGAGGAAGAATAATAAGAATAAGAAGAATAAGTAAAAGAATAAGAAGAAAAAGTATAAGAAAATATTAATAAGAAGAAAAATAAGAAGAAGAAGAAAAAAAATTAGACGAAGAAGAAGACAAAGAATAAAAAGAAGAAGAAAAAGAGGAGGAAGAAAAATAAGAAGAAGAAGACGAAGAAGAAGAAGAAGAAGAGTAAGAAGAATACTAAAGGGGAGAAAATTTGTATATTCTAATGAAAATTAGTTTTCTACGCTTAATTACAGAATATTAGTAAGATGAGAATCTATAAAGCATGCGTAAGACCAATAATAATATTGTATATAGGGTCAAAGCTAGGGCAGACATAGTTAGGACCAAACAAGTTTTGAGGACTTCCGAGATGAAGACACTGAGGATGATAGCAGGAAAGACACTGAAGAACACCTGAATTAGATGGAGAGAAGGAGGAACATTCACTTGGGAGTTCACTTCATTCGGCTGATTGGCGGCCGTATACAGAACTCGGATGTCCTGAGTGGGTCTATTTGTCCCTGATAATTACCTTCGTCAAAGACAGCACAGATTGTTTTATTTGCCACGCTTCAGAACCAACCTGCCAATGGTTATGCCTGTGGGTAGGGCAATCTTATTGCTTAATCGGATCGCCTCGGAGGTCGACATATTTCGTGATAGTGTGAGTTGCCTCAGGGATTATCAATGCAATATCAATGTTATGATTATTTATAATTCTTAAACTTTTTTATTTATTTATATGTTTTTATGCTTCTCTTTTAAATTCTTATAATGTATTTGCAAACGATCTGGAAATATTTCTGTAATGTTTGTAATTTTTATTAAAATAAATGAAATGAAATGAAATTAGAGAAATATGTGAGGTTGAGGATATTATAAGATGTAGCAGACAGCGAAAAAGGAATTGATACGGTCATGTTCAAAGAATGGACACCACCAAACTTCCATATTTTGCACTAAATAATCAACCTCATGGGACTCGTTCTCGTGGAAGACCTCCTTAAAGATGGAAGGATAGCTGGGAGTCAACCTCACAGGAAGAGCAACACTCTGGAGAACAGACCACATTGGTCTAAAACAAGGAAGAAGAAGAATTTATTAAACCATTAAGGGTAAGATGATAATCTATAAGGCATGCGTAAGAATAATAAAAACAAACATTGTTTCCACAATAATATGCTTTATTTCGTAATTTCAAACCTACCGGTTTCGCAATTTCAAACCTACCGGTTTCTTGTCGGAGCCGCGTCAGGGTTACAAAAGAAACTAACCCTGACGAAGCTCCAGCGGGAGCGATACAAGTTTGTTCGAAAGAAAGTAAAGTGTAAAAACAAAGTAAGCAAGTATCAATTTATTTTTAAGGATTAATTGTATCTCAATAGAGACGAAGATGTAATATTTTTTTGGGAACAGAATATGGTTGTCGAGGCGTTTACAGGACTTATGACTTGTCATTGATTGGGTTAAGCGATCACTTTATGTTAACAACATTCCCCATTCCGCCCTTTTTACGACCACCACGTCTGACAAATTTTTAGACATTCAAAAACAAATGTATTTTTAATGATGCCACACCAAAAATTAAATACTAACGAAAGTATAACGAGTTTGATGTTTATTTTTTTATTCACTTAGTATACACGACTCACTTTATGTATTAAAAATAAATTAAATACCAAACATGTTTCGGACACACAAGCCGGTCATCATTAAATAAATATAAATATTAAAAATATTATTTAAAAAATTCACAAATGCGGTCAGTTTTAACAGATATTAAAAATATGTTTATTTATTTTTGCGTTCATATGTTTCTTATTCTACGTTTTCATGTTTCTGCATATTTTTTTTTAAGTTAAGCTTTGGATATTGCTAATAGATAATATACATAACTATAAGGAAACTGTAATAATTTTAACGAAATAATTTTTTTATGAATGAAAAACTTGTTATGTTTTCATGACTTTCTCGACATGTTTCCAAGGATACACTCTCGACACCTTCGTTTTTGGTTTATTAAATTAATTCAAAACAGTGCAAACTGTATAAATAAAACCATGTAAGCTCTTCGTACGTAGACTTCGGCTTATACCTAACGTGTCCTTTTTTCTTTCGTTAAAGCTCCAAAAATTTCAATAAAAATGACTTGTATTGTTTTGACTTTGCACTAGCCATATTAATGATGACTGGAAGGAAAGAAAAATTATACACCGGCTTCTGACTTTGCGTCAAGAAGGAAATTAATTGATCACGTCAGGGCTGTACCTGTCATTACATTCCTTTAGTCAGAGGTATATATTTTTATTTCATTATCATAGTTCCAGCACAACGATAAATACTCATATCGCTTTTTTAATTTAATTTTTTATTTTATTCATTTTATCTAATAAATATTTAGTTTTTTTAGTCTAAAATTACAAAAAATATATTTTAATTCATAAAAAATCGTATTTAGCTTATGCCGTTAACCTGTGAAATTCCAATTAAAAAAACTTAAAACGTTATTTAATTAATTTTTCTCAACTCATTTATACAAATTATTGTACCTTTATTATTGGAAGAACGATATAATATAAAATAACAGTTGTCTCACTTTCTCTAAAAATAAACTCAAAATAAAAAAACAATAACAGACTTTGGGAATTAAAAAAACTTTGTTTAAACCACTTTTTAATAAAAAAATATTAAAATACACGACATGTTTCGGAAGATATCTCCTGGGTTTAAACAATGTTTTTTTAATTCCCAAAGTATATTTCTATGGAATTCCACAGTGTTAATGCCTTAACCTTTCAATAATTAAAAAAAATAGTGATTAGATTTATAAAAATATCGTCATAAACCACAGCGTTAAAGGTCTAAGATATCATTATTATATTCTACCATTTGAGAATGCCTGAATAAGGCAAAGCATGTCACTTCTATAAAAATAAAACTTCTAGAAAATACACGTTTTCATCTGCATTAATTATTTAATTTGTTTTTGCATTATTATTCAATCATGGAACTGGCAAAAGAAAGATGAAAGTAGAATAAATGCAATAGAAATGAGATCTCTTAGACGAACGTGTGGATACTTTGTGTATGATAGAGTGTCGAATGAAAATATAAGAAATGAATGCGGTGCGAATGATGGTGCTATGAATAAAATAATGAAAGGATCATTATGATGGTTTGGACACATGAAAATAATGAACGAAGAAAGAATGGTAAAAAATTATATGGTAACGGTGTAAATGGAACCAGAAATAGAGGAAGACCGAGGAAAACGTGGCACAAATATTGAATGTCGGCCGTGTGAGGAGTCAGAGAAATCGACGCGCGTGCACAACACGATGTACGAGTAATAATGTTGAGGAATCGAGAGAAATATGTCAGGAAAGAAAAATTTGGCAGTCCATTCTTTCTGCCTACCCCTTCGGGGAGACGACGTGATAGTTAGTTAGTTATTATTATTCAAGAAACCTTATGATTTAATATCAAGTATATTTACTCGTAGCATTATTTATCGATAGAATTGTAAAAAAAATCTTATTTTTTTTACGGAAAGTTGGGCAATTGTACTCGTATAATCTCGAGTCTATTAACAACACTATGCATCTCACCTGCTTATACATATTAATAAACTTATACAACCTAATCGAGTGTGAGTGTGTGAGAGTCTTGTTCGTTTTTACATCCAATTACGACTCTTTTAGAGCCCATAATAGCTTTCAAGAGATAATTCAGGCAAATTACCAAAACCAATAACAATTCCGTGCTCTGAGTGATCGTGATGTAACGCTATATTTAATTATCTTCCACCGAATCGATCTATGCCAAATCCATTAGTCTTCATCGTGAACCGATCGGATTGTTGGTGGATTCCCATGACCTCGCTCTGCAGTGGTTTCGCAAAAGATCATGCATCATCTTTTGCGGTATTACACTCCCAGATCATAAATATTAATCAATTTTCAATATTCAATATGTTACTATATGAAGCAATATAATGAAGTGCTTAAGATGTAACGTATTCAATAACATTTTTTAAACATATGTTACTTCTTAACCCTCCCAAAACACCTTGATTTTATATGATTTAAAATTATTTTTTTATTAAATATTTCAAGGCGAAAGTTTACAATGAAATATAATGATATTTATAACGAAAAAAAAACATCATGCCATTTCCCCATAGGGGTAAGCAGATACAATAGACCGCCACACTACTCTATCCTGGCACATCTCTATAGATTCTTATAGATTCATACAGCGAGTCATACACGCACGTCGATACTTCTTACATGACCAACCTTAAATTTTTTATTAAATTGGTCATATCATGTTTTCCCCGGTCGGAAGCGAAGCATGCAACTGGCAAAATAATGATGAAAGTAGAATAAATGCAGTAGAAATGAGATCTCTTAGACGAATGTGTGGATACTCTGTGTATGATAGAGTGTCGAATGAAAATATAAGAAGTGAATGCGGTGCGAATGATGATGTTATGAACAAAATAATGTAAGGATCATTAAGATGGTTGGGGCACATGGAAAGAATGAATGAAGAAAGAATGGTAAAAAAATTATATGTTAACGATGTAAATGGAACCAGAAATAGAGGAAGGCCGAGGAAAACGTGGCACGATCAAATAAATCAAATATTGAATGTCTGTCATGTGAGGAGTGAGAGAAATCGACGCGCGTGCAAGACACGATGTATGAATGTTGAGGAAGCGAGAGAAATCAAATAAAAAAAATATAAAAAAGTGTGGCAGTCCATTCTTTCAACCTACCCCTTCGGGGAGACTGAAAGAATGGTTAGTTGGTTAGTTTTTTAAAACTTGGATATTTTGTTCCATTATACTTTCTAACCGATTGCGAATATCAGATGCAGCGTTCATATTTAAATTTATATATTTAAAACACGTCTTAATGCATCCTTGTGGTGGTTAAATCACAAAAACGGAGCTTTAAAGGTTAGCATTATTATTATTATTATTATTATTACATCCTAAGAACAGGCTCCGAGAAATAACAAGAAACAATTCTAAACTAAAGCACAAGAAGAAGAAGATTAAAAATTACTTTGTAACACGGAGATTGTGATGATTTTCAAATTGTTGGTCACAGAAGCAATCGTCGGATACTGTAATGCTGAAGGTCTACGAGGGAATTGTTTCAACCCACACAAGAATTCAATAGTTGAATTAAAACCTAATCATTATAACACAAAAAACGTGGAATTTGTAATTAAGTAGTATTAAATCAGTGAGACAAGGTGCATGTTTAATACCTGTCTATAGAACAAGGTCCGATGTGTGTTATACGATCTAATAAATAAAATCATTAGACAGGCTACCGGCGTGCATAACTCATTCACTCAGCGGTTAATAATGCAGAGTAGGAATGGGAACTATCATCTAGATTCGACAATCGAAACATCGATTTATGTAGATACATTTCATAACGATTAATTCAATTTCGTATGATTAGATTTATACGATTATAAATCACCAATTTTTATAAATTAGATCTTCTGTTAAATTAATATGGCTACATGGATGTAAATATTAAAAGTAAATATTAATTTTATTGAAAATACAATAGATGAAAACATTTGTTTTTTTAGATTTTTTTTCGGATTTACAATGTTTCACCTTTCTGGAAAATTATTTATTGATATACAAATATTTAAAAATATATATTAGGAGACTGCAACGATCTCCGAAACGTCGGTCGAGAAGGAGTTATCACACGGTGTTACCCAAAAACACATCAAACAAACACCACATGTTTCTGGGATACCTTCATCTTCAGGTGTAAAAATTATAAAATAATATAATTACATTTTTACCCATGAAGATGGATGTATCCCCCGAAACATGTCGCACGTTGAAAACAAAAGTGACACTATACAAAAATCTCCAATTTTCAGTACAGTCATTTAAAGTTTTGCCTGCTTATTAACCTAATTAAAATCAACTAGATTCTGATAGAATAATATCTAAACTGATATATAAAACAACAACATTAGATATATTTCTACTCACAGTCAAGTTATTGACCTCCCAACAACTTTAAATGACCGTACTGAAAAATTGAGATTTTTGTATAGTGTCACTTTTGTTTTCAACGTGCGATGTGGTGTTTTTTAATATATATATTTTTTCAAATATTTTGTGGATTAAACGAAGGTATTTTCAATTTCCTAAGAATATTACTATGAAATTCCACATTGTTATTGCCTTAGCGTTCAATAAGTTAATTATTTATTTAAAAAAATGGTTTTGCTAATGTCTAACAAGCTGAAAATTGTCACAAGCAAAATAAATTCTAAGAATTTGCCAATTTCATAAATTTTAATAAATAAAAAAATATAAAAAATTTATCACTGAACATATTTTGAATGTATCAAAAACTACTACGAGTATTACGCATAACTTTAGTTTTGCTTCAAAGAGTTTCATTTTATTTAGTAATATAAAAAACAAAAGTTTAATCAGATGTTTATTGAAAGTAATTATATAATCATCAAGCCGTCTTGTTGAAGTGATAGGCATATATATCGTGTCATGCAAGCACGTTAATTGTATAATATAAATATATATTTTGATTCTTTATGGTATAAAATTGCTAATAAGTTTTACTAAAATATTCAGAATATAAATTCGAAATCGCTAACAGAAATTGTCATCTCTTTGGGCAACAGCACTCTGATATATGATATGGATTTATGTGTGTCGAGATTACTTTTTTTTTATTTTAATTTTTTATTTTTTATTTAAAAAAAAAAGACTAACATCAAGGATTTACATCAATGATATTAGAATTCATTTTACAATCTTCAATGTGAGCAGAAAATAGCTCATTATTATGAAGAAGGAATCTGGTCGTCTCCAGGCTTGAACCCATGTCCCCTGGATCAGGAGCCAAGCGTTCTATCCCCTAGACCACCACCCGATTAATATTTTATATTTCTTCGCGTGAATAATGTGAATGATTATGATATAATATATTTTTTCATAAACATGTCTCGGTCTGTACATGTCCTTCCATAGTATATTTTTTTTACATTGGTGAAGAAAACTAATCTTACTAACTAACTAACCATTACGGCGTCTCTCAGAAGGGGTAGGCAGAAATAATGGACTGCCACACTTTTCTTTCCGGACATATTTCTCTCGATTCCTCAACATTTATACACGCGAGTCGATTTCTCTGACTCCTCACGCGCCCGACATTCAATATTTGATTTATTTGATAGTGCTACGTTTTTCTCGGTCTTCCTCAATTTCTAGTTCCATTTATAGTTCCTCTATTTCTAGTTCCATTCATTTTTTCCATGTGTCCAAACCATCGTGATGATCCTTTCATTATTTTGTTCATAACACCATCATTCGCACCGCATTTACTTCTTATATTTTCATTCGACACTCTATCATACACAGAGTATCTATGCATTCGTTTAAGAGATCTCATTTCTACTGCATTTATTCTACTTTCGTCATTCTTTTGCATTGTATGATAGAATACCGAACGATGAAATAAGAGAGAAATGTAAGGCAGATGACTGCATCATGGATAAAATTAAAAAAGGATCCCTGAGATGGTTTGGACATATGGAACGAATGGATGAGAGAAGAATGGTTAAAAATTTGTACACAAACAGCGTGAGTGCATGATCAATTACTAAAAGGCGGCCACATTCGAAATCGGAATAATCGATGTGCGTGCTTGGTACGATGTATGAATGTAGAGGAATCACGAGAGGTATGCCAGGACAGAGCATTGTGGCGATCCATCCTCTCTGCTTACCCCTCCGGGGAAATGGCGTGATGGTTAGTCAGTTAGTTAGTTAGTCATTCTTTTGCCAGTTCCATGCTTCGATTCCATGAAGAATATAAATTCAAATGATTTAATCAGCTGAAATAAACCATGAATCGTTAAATTATTTTAATGTACAATAATCGAATATTAGTTATCATTTTTGTTACAAATAAAAAATCGATTATTCGTAAAACTCGATAATACCCTTCATTTACAGCTCAGCGAAGGAACGACCGGCGATTGATGAAGGCTGTGAAATAGTCAATCAATCATTGCTTGTGTAATAAAATGCTGGAGCCACATATAATGCAGGTGATCTGATGGCCACTATACGATATATATTGTAATTGCTTTGTCCACATAAAACTGCATTTACAGTTTCAAATAAGTAAATACTCGTAAAAATTACGAGTACCTACTTATTTGACACTGTAAAATTATTTTTATTCGATTTGATAAATCAAAATACATATTCAAATCATATCAGAAATTCGAATAAAGGAAATCGAACCTGCAACCCTCGTTATTTGAACACTAATAATTGTAAACTTTGGAAAGAAGCTATTACTTGGTGGTTTGGCATATTTAAAATAAGCATTAAACACTTTTAAAACGTTGTATAAAACTACTAATTTTGATTCAGGAGCGCCAACCGGTTTCACTCTAAACGAGCTTGTGTCATTTAGTATACACAAACTGAGTTTGTGTATACTAAATGACATTTGACATTGAGTTTGGACTTGAATCAACTATATGGGAATCAACTACTAAATGACATTTGACATTGAGTTTGAATTTTAAATCTACGCCACGCTACAACGCAAATATTGTGCGCATGCCTTAACACAGAATTCGACATCAGCGCAAACATAACTATGAATTATTCTCAGAAGGTCAATTATTCATGAACTACCCAAAAGGTTTTAACGGTAACCTACCGAGTCCAATTGTTCAATTGAAACCATCCAGAGACCACCCAAACACATAAAAAAGTTCATCAAAATCTTTTCAGCCATTTAGGAGGAGTTCAACTACTTACGCCCGTACAGAAGAATTATGTATATAAAGATAAGCCATAGTATGTATACATCTGTTTTCTTATTTAAACATAAAGCAAGTGGTAGGGGTAATAAAACTACAATGAATCTAGGAAATGATTATACATAATAACCTGAAAATATGTGTACACCTATACATAAATAGAAAAGCTTTTGAAAAAAAGTTATAAGTTAATGAAATCTGTCATTTTAATTCGCTACATAGTTTTACAACTTAACGTCAATTTCATAATTTACAACTTTAAAATGCTAACATAAAAATAGTTTTTTTTCCCTAAGGCTGTTTTGAAATATATTTTAGAGACTTTTTGAATCCATTAACCACAAAAAAAATCAATTAAAATACTTATATTTTCCGCTACCGTTTTTGCTCTCTCCCGGGCGGTAATCCCACCGAAGTTTCAAACGTTGCCGACATCGTCTTTTGAACAATCGTCTGTGAGCTCAACCGTGCTAAAGCAAATAGACAAGGCGGCAGGATTCACTTGACAAAAACTCATCGAATCGATAAGCCAAAATTAATTCGTACAATAATTAATTAACGATTAAAAAGAGTTTTTGATGAGCTTATTATACCGCGATGTTTTTCCGTTCTTTTTCGTAATGGAATCAGTTCGCTCGTCAGCTGTCAGTCAACCAATCAATCTAGAAGGCTTGTCAGTCGTGAAAAAACCGCAGCTAAGATGAAATAAAAATCACAAGTAGTTTTTGGCCACCGATTCAAAATGTTGTAATTATTTGTATTGCACTTAAAATGCTATGTGTCAATGTATGGAGCACTTCTACTATTGGAACGTGGTATAACGGAATGTTTGATTTGTGTGGACTGAATGAAATAATCGGCTTGTTAGCTAGGAAAGGATGTCTTGACCATTTTTGGTATTAAATAAAGAATGCACAAGAAGTGTGTTGAATTTAATAGTTTAAATTAAGTTAAAGAGAAAAATAAATGTTTTTAATAAACCTAATTATACGTCGTTATGCTGTGATTCCATAGTTTCTAAATATGGAAATCAAAACGTTGTTTTCTAAATGTAGAAAAAACTATGTTGGGTTTATACAAAATTCAAAAGAATTCGTTATACTTTTTTAAACAAATTTTTACAGGATTACTAGGCACCGAGAAAAACGTGGCACGATCAAATCAATCATATATGTTATGTAATGTCGGCCACGTGAGAAGTCCCAGAGAAATCGACGCGTGCATGACACGATGTATGAATGTTCAGGAAGCGAAAAAAATATGTCAGGAAAGACAGTGTGGCAGTCCATTCATTCTACCTACCCCTTAAAGATAAGGCATGATGGTTACATTTAAGTATCTTTAAAATATGAATGTTTTTATTTGAAATTTCAGTTCATTATAAATAATGAAAAAAATAAGTGTAATGTTTTTATAGTGTAAGTTTAGTTAATTTGTTTTTTTGAATGTAAACAAATACTTGTAGACAATTACTGGATTTTTACCCATTGCGGGTTAATCATTTTTAAGGATTAATTGTATCTCAATAGAGACGAAGATATAAAATTTGTATACATTAAAAAAACAAATTGAATAAAAACTGGTCCAAGTTAGCATAAAAATTGGAAATTGGATCTCCAGGGGTTGTCTAGCAGTATGATAATTGCGTAAGCCTTTCACATTGCATTAATAAAGATTTTCTGCTTAATGCTTACTTATAATCTTAATAGATGGCGCTTGTGTAGATTGACCTAAAACATGTGAAGTTTTCTTAACATAGTAGCATATATACATCTTTCAAAAATTTGTCAGACGTGGTGGTCGTAAGAAGGACGGAATGGGGAATGTTGTTAACATAAAGCGATCGCTTAACCCCAACCAATGACAGGTCATAAATCATGTAAACGCCTCGACTACCATATTCTGTTTCCGAAAAAACAATTTACATCTTCGTCTCTATTGAGATACAAATAATCTTTAAGTTTAGTTAAATTCCACTTAGGTTTATGGCTTCGACCGGTTTCGGCAGCTCGCTGCCATCTTCTCCACCGTAAGATGGCAGCGAGACGGAATTTAACTAAATACGTACTAGGTGGTGGTCTTGGGGATTGAACGCTTAGCTTCTGATCCAGGGGACTTAGGTTCGAGTCTGGACACGACCAGATTCATTCTTCATAATAATGAGCTATTTTCTGCTCATATTCTAGATTTAATATAAATTCTAATATCATTGACTTAAATCTTTGGTATTAGTCTTTTCACTCTAGAGTAAACAGAGAGAATGGAACGCGACACTGCTCTATCCTGACACACCACTCTAGATTCCTCCACATTCATATAACGAGTCATACACGCACGTAGATTCTTCCGACTTCCAACTGGTCAACCATTCTGGTGGCCATGTGAGAAGTCGGAATCTACCGTATGGTCTACCTCGATTCTGTACTCCATTTACATCGTTAGCGTATACTTTCTTGGCCATTCTTTTTCAGTCATTATTTTTCAGTTAAAGAGTTAATAATTTATATAATAATTATTAATGAATGCGATCACATTTTTTCTGCATCAGTTAAACAGTTAATAATTTATGCATTACATAAAACTGTATTTTTTTTACAGTTAGATATGTTTTCTGTATAATATATTAAGTCATTACTAAACAAATAAAGCGAGTTTTCATTCGAAATAGATTGAATGATTACACACCGAGTCAAAGAGGCCAACGTTTATGAGTACAAATTTATTTTTATGGCCGCAAAAACAGCGCTCAGATTAAATATCTGGACGCACTCGCATGCAGAAACCGTTTCGCTTTAGATATAAAATATGGCCATTGCCACTTTAATTTAAGACGTCTACTTTGGAACAAAAAAAAAATACGAAATTGCCATACTTATGATGGTCGGAGTCAATCAATGGTGGTGATTGAAGATGCTGAAAGGAACTGCTTCAAAAGTTATTTAGAGTGCAGGTATAGTTTATTCACTCCATGGAGATGATTTTCAATAGTGTTAGTAAAATCTCCTAAATTGGTTATAGAACGCTATCTGATTTAAAAAAAAAATTAAAAGACTAACATCAAGGATTTATATCAATGATATTAGAATTTTTATTTACAATCTTCAATGTGAGCAGAAAATAGCTCATTATTATGAAGAAGGAATCTGGTCGTGTCCAGGCTTGAACCCATGTCCCTTGGATCAGGGGCCAAGCGTTCTATCCCCTAGACCGCCACCCGATTGGTTCCTAGATCTAAGTACTCGTAGGTGGAGTGTACGGCATTAACTTCTAAAATACTCGGTGATTAGAATATTACTACTATCTCAAAATTAGGAAAATACATGAATTTTTAAGTCGGAATGACATGTTTGTGAGTGTGATTTGGTTTTTTAATTTCCAATAGCAACACAAATTTGTATAACAGGCAAGACGCAGAGAGATCGCGTGAGGAACACCAGAATAAGAGAGATATATGAGGTTGAGGATATTATAAGATGGAGCAGATAGCGAAAAAGGGACTGGTACAGGCATGTTCAAAGAATGGACACCACCAGACTCCCCTATATTGTGTTGCATAGTCAGCCTCGTGAAAGACCTTCTAAAATACGAAAGGACAGCTGGGAGTCTATCTCACAGGAGGAGCAACACTCTGGAGAACAGACCACATAGGTCTATAACAAGGAAGAAGAAGAAGAAGAATAACCCCAATTTGCCAGAAAAAAAGAAATAAAATGAAAACTAGCTCCTTCCAATTTGAACATTGTACAGTATCATTACGAATATTTGTC
The DNA here is from genome assembly GCA_022606425.2 of Lepidostoma basale. Classification (NCBI taxonomy): domain Eukaryota; kingdom Metazoa; phylum Arthropoda; class Insecta; order Trichoptera; family Lepidostomatidae; genus Lepidostoma; species Lepidostoma basale. The sequence goes on from JAHDVF020001575.1 coordinate 1,199,277, forward strand.
AGAAAATTAATTGTTTTTCCAAAAAAAATCAATAAAAAACTTTAAGAAATTAATGGACACTATTTTTGTGCTTATTACAATTGAAGCTGATTTAATTTTTCAAAATTATGCAAAAAAAAGATTTTTAGTGATTATGAAAGTATATGTTTTTGATGTGAATGGAGTACGGAGTCGAGGTAGACCAAGGAAAACATGGCATGACCAACTTAATTAAATTTTAAAGGTTGGTCATGCCAGAAGCCGTAAGAATCGACGTGCTTGTATGACTCGCTGTATGAATGTGGAGGAAGCTAGAGAGGTAGGATAGAGTAGTATGGCGGTCCATCCTCTCTGGATACCCCTGCGGGGAAATGGCGTGATGGTTTGTTATTATTATTATTATTATTATTATTTTGTTGAATCGCTCTTTACATCATGACAGCATGAGCCAAATCGATGTAAAGGGTATTATAACTATCATAGTGATTCTCGTGACATGTGATAGATAGCTAATCTATCGCCGTTTCTACACCAGACCAACGACAGTGTGACAATCACACTGTCCTCGCCGGGAATCGATGTCCATAATCACTCACCTTCGGGGTGGCAGTCAATGTACTTACCTCTCGACCACGAAGCTCGTCAAGTATTGCTCTTGTTGTTGTTGTTGTATGGACATTAAATTACAACGTTGATTATTTTATTTTAATACAAAAAGGTTAATATTTAAAAAACTTTTAATATTATAATATCGTTATTTAATTTATGTAGAAAAAAAATTCTTGCATTGGCACAATGGGTTAAAAAAATTGTTTTGGTTGAATAAGAAAAATCGATAATGAAAATGTGATTCTGAATAACCAGTTTTGTTGCAATTCTCAGTTCTTCCCTATTCATTCACCAACATGAATGTAGAACGGCAATCAATATCGTTAAAATGTGTATTTTTTACCCGTTAAAGTTTCAATTTTATTTGACGCAAGAGACGGCACATTCGGTAGCACGATTTGGTGCTGGAGAAAGAATGTGTCCCGCTGTGAGCGGGGATCGGTTGATGTCCGGAATACTAATGGGAAGCTGTCAGATCGGAAGAAGAATGCTGTTCATCCAAGTTAGATAAATACTCTTCGGTTGGTAACCATGGAACATAATAACGTTACAAGTGAACTATGTATTTTTCTTCTTCTTCCTGACGTTATCCCAACTCATTGTCTGTGTTGACTATTGGGGTGGCGACCCAAACAGTGTCAAAGAGATCTCATTTCATCTTATGGTCATATAATACTTCTTCCAATACCTCAGAAGGCGGCGAGCTGACAAAACTGGTCGGAATTAGAAGAACACATATCCCATAACTAGTATTTGTATTGTTTTTATTATTATTACAATTTACTTCTACTAATAAATAATCATATTTCGGAGTTGTTTATGTTATATATAGTTGATTGTATAGAGCAATAAAAAAAAATAAAAACGAGACGAATGGACGATGAAATCATGATAAAAAACATAAAAATAGATTTTACTAAAATTTGTCGATAAAAATGTAAATTGAAAGGTCAGTTGTAAACATGGCGGTACTCCATAGAAGCCCAGAAGCCCGGCTTGCGTAAGAAATTTTAAATCAAAACCTCTTCTGGCTTACAGAGGTTCAGCTCTTGTAGCTATTCCTCTTACGTCTGAAGGGACCATTGTTAGAAGGTGATTTGGTGGGTTGTTGGTTTATGCGGGGGCATGATAACTTAGATTTGGGGGTTTTGATTCAAAATGTATTACGCAAGCCGGGCTTCTGGGCTTCTATGGGAGTACCGCCACTGGTTGTTAAGGATAATTGAAGACCAAAAATTGACCAAGAAAATATAGTTAAGAGATGTGGAATTTGGTTTTATTCAATAAAAACTTGAGAATAAAAAAATAGCCTGAGAGCTGTACTTCTTACGGTTCTGAGAATCGTCTTGACTCAAGCCATTTCTCTGCAAGACGTTATTGCACTGAATCATCCATGTGTTTCTAGGTCTTCCTCTGGATGGTTAACGAGGAAGATTCACAAACAAAGCTCTATTTACTGTATGGTCTGGTGGTCTCCATTTTATATACCCGTACCATCTCATCTGCCTTCCTTCAAGCTCTCTTTTTATATTAGTAACTTCCAGACTACCTCGAATGCGTGAACTTTTTATTTTACCCCAGCAGACCACCTAAGCATTCGCATTTCTGCCGTTTCCATTTGCCTAGAGAAGCCCTGTATATTGTTCAACACTCGGAGCCGTACATAATAGCAGGTCTGACAATAGTCTGGTATACTTTTCCTTTTAGTTTTACAGGCATTTTTGGGCCACATAACACTCCTGTCATAGATCATACAAGTGAACTATGTATTTTTCTAATATTTAAATGATAATCTTTCCATTCCTTGAAAATAATGTAAGACTTTATCATAAATCCTAAATCCCCCCGCCCTCTTTCGGAGGGACACTCCGGACCATACATTTAGCCCCATCATAAAACAACTACCAAATCACATTCCAACAATGTTTCTTACAGACGTAAGAGGAATAGCCATTAGAGCTGAACCTCTGTAAGCCAGAAGATCCAAGTCCAAGTCCAAGTCCAAGTCCCATTTTGATTGTTTCATTTTTCATTTCATTAACAACACCAAAATGTTCTCCTTTGTTTTCTACACTACTGTCATATATCAATAATTTGAACAAAATTCAAAATAATGCGCGTATGCATTTTGAATCACTTTCGGCGGGAATCGAAGAATTTCTCTCTTGCTCTCTTGTATTCAAAATATTCTGGTACTCTTTCTTTTAACGTTTTTTCTTTTAAAGTTTTCCAGTCAGTTCCATAAAGAAATAAACAAGTTTATTATGATTTATGGTTGCAATCAAGATATTATTTTAATTTAATCAATGCGTAGGCATTTGATTAGTGTTATACAAGCTGTTATGACTTACGCGTATTCTATTTGCAATACATGTTTCGAAACTGTTTGAATAAGTGGAGAATTTAAAGATATTCAGAAGGCACGAGCGTAACTGCATTGTATTAAAGGGGGGGCATCGAAAATGCACAAATGCAGATTTCTTAATAAAAATATGCGGAAATAGTTTTGAGTAATATGAGCATGATTGAATAAAAAAAATTGTTACGGGTTTTAACAATAGTTAAAAAGATAAATCTTTATAAGTTTATTTAAAAAAAATGTTTATTTTAGTAAACTCTTTTAATCGTCACCGATTTCAGTAACTCACTGTGTCATCTTAACTTGCTAACCATCACGCCGTCTCCCCGAAGGGGTAGGCAAAAATAATGGAGTGACACACCTTTCTTTCCTGACATATTTCTCTCACTTCCTCAACATTCATACATCGTGTCATGCACGCACGTCGATTTCTCTGACTTCTCACGTGGCAATATTTCGCACCGTAAGTGAGTGTAAAACCGAAACAAGTGCAAATATACAATTTGGAGATATGGGAGTTTAAAGACTTCATATTGCTTGGAAAAACTGTTTTTTTTTTAAATAAACCAATGATTTTCGGTTTATAGGTATATTACTTTAAACTGAAAATCATTGGTTTATTAAAAAAAACAGTTTTTCCAAGCAATATGAAGTCTTTAAACTCCCATATCTCCAAACTGTATATTTGCACTTGTTTCGGTTTTATACTCACGGAGCGATTTGATTTATTTGATCGTGCCACGCTTTCCTTGGACTTCCTCTATTTCTAGTTCCATTTACATCGTTTACATGTCATTTTTTTACCATTCTTTCTTCATTCATTCTTTCCATGTGTCCAAACTATCTTAATGATCCTTCCATTATGTTGTTCATAACACCATCATTCGCACCGCATTCACTTCATATATTTTTATTCGACACTCTATCATACATAGAGTATCCGCAGAACCATGTTAGGAATAAGCCTAAGAGACTGAGTCAGATACGATACGGTGAGAGAAAAAACAAAGGTCACTGACATCGTCCAATGGCAATGACCAGGTCACGTAACCAGAAGCTCAGATGAAAAGTGGAAAAGAAGACTGCTGACTTGGAGACCGTGGACGGCAAAGAGAAGTGCAGGGCGATCGCAACTACGGTGGAAGGATGATCTGAAAAGATACGTCGGAATAACCTGGATGCAGTCTGCACAGGACAGAATGACATGGAAGCAAATGGAGGAGGCCTTTGTCTAGGAGTGGACGCGAATAGGCTGAGTAAGAAGAAGGAAGAAGTTGACTGTATAGAGCAATAAAATAAATAAAAACGAGACGAATGGATAATGAAATCATGATAAAAAACATAAAAATTGTTTCGACTAAAATTAGTCGATAAAAATGTAAATTGAAAGGTCAGCTGTGAAGGATAATTGAAGACCAAAAGTGATCAATAAAAAATGGTTAGGAGATGTGGAATTCGGTTTTATTTAATAAAAACTAGATATTAAAAAAATTCAAATGCAATTAATTTTGGCATTTGAATTGAACCATATTTATTACCCGGCTAATTACCAGCTTTCCGCAGCGCTACTGACTTCGTGCAAGCGGAAAAACAAAGATGCCCATTTATGGCTATCATCGCGCGATGAAATTTTTTACGTCAACTTCTGCGGGGCGAAATATTTTGATGATCCGCGGTCCGTGTTGCGTCCTTTTTGCCGCCGGATGCCCGGACGACATGATTGATCGGCGGCGATCGACTCGGATCGGCGGCGATCGGCGGGGCGCGGGCGATCGGCTTGTTGTCTTTGGCTTTGACGCAGCCGCCTGTCTGCGCACAATGGCGGCTGCGCAATGTTGATTGACGCGCGGCCGTGACAAGCGCGCAGGCGCGGAGCGGCTACCGGTTGACGGGCATTCGAATTCGGAACATTCCTCGACCCGATTCGGGAGGAAGGCATCTCGGTTATGAGGATAAGAGGCAGAAGAATTGTAGGTTATGCGTTGAATGTGTATGTGGCTTAATGTAAATTACACGACACGACTCTTTTGGTTGTTTATGGATTGCCTTATTACAATATTAACATTATTGAGCATTTTAATCATATCATAGTAGTACCTACATGTTTCCAAGAGGTGAACGATGACTGAACGTAAGTTGTTACTCTTTTATGTTCAACAAGAGAGATAATTTCATTTCAAGCGTTCGGCAGTAAACTTCATGAAGGGCCCTCTCTGAAGACGTTTCTAAAATCTAAGCTATTATCCAGAAACACGTTTTTGAGGATATAAGCTACAAACCTGATGATGCAGCGGAAACTTGGAAGCAAGGGAGCAATCAAGAGATCCGTACAATAACCCACCATGAAAATTAATGAAAACGTTAATTTTCTATAAGTTTTATTATATTTTAGCGAATGACATGTTTCGCATTACTAAGGCATTATCACAATTGTGACAATGCCTTAGCAAAGCGAAATATGTCTTTCCCATAAAATATGTTATGCTAAAACTTCAAAAAAAACAGTCGTTTTCATTCGTTCAAATAATGAAAATAAATCTTTTTAAAACGTATACTTAGTTAAAATCGACTTACATAAGGGTCTGCGACCGGTTTCGGCATCTCGCACACCATTGGATTATATAGAATCGTGAATCTTCAACCCCCCACCATTTTTTATTTCATATAAAAGCCTAACAAAATTGTATAAATAGTAAGTACCAGAAGATGGCAGCACATTCGAAACCGGTCGAAGATACAAACGTTAGTGGATTTCAATTAAATATACATTTCAAAAAGAATACTTCTACCATGAAATTTCAAATAACAAATTAATTAATTTATTATTCGTGCGGATTTTTACATATTTTTTTAACAAATAATATGTAAGTACATTAAAATCAACGATTTTTTAAATATAAATATGCTAGCGATTTCTTTAAGATGATTATGGGTAATCAAGAGGATGAATGTATTCTAATATCTGAGATATCAAAAAAGGATTGTTGTAATCAGTATCAGACTGTCAATTCCGAATGAGATCGAGATTGACAGACCGTCACCTGAGAGTAAGAGGGTTCCAACTAACACAATTTCACTTTTGGCTTTTTTTCGTGAAAAGGGTTCTTACTAACCTTATCTATACGTACAATTAAAAAAAACATGTAATAGTATCGTCATTTTGATGTTACGAAAAAAATCAAGTTCCATCTGATCATTCAAAACACACGATCCTAGAAGAAGGATTCATTTAAACTTTTAACTTTATTATTCCAACTGTTGCCAGACGAAATTTACACGTTTCTCGGTAAAAGAATCTCTGGAAATTGGAATAAAACCCTTTTATTCCAAGATACACACCCGAAACCAACAAAACTTTGACTTCATTTTTCTCAGCATTTTACTTTTGTCAGTTGGAACCTTCTTACTCTCAGGTGACGAGACAGTGATGTCATGTCGTATCCATGTGGTGCCCCCATTAAAGTTTTAAAATTATGTAAATAACCGAACTAATAAGTTGGGTAATGAGATCTTTAATGGCCTAATAAAGCTGTAGACTGAGGACTGCGTTCTAAATTCAAAAGGCGCCAACTCTAGCACTTACCAATTACCTTAACTACACAATGGTCCGTAATAATGGTTATTTCCTAATGACAAGTAAAATACAGGGGTCGGTAAGTAAGCAAAAAATAATAATAATATGAGAATAATTATTACCCTTGTACCTTGAATGATGTATCTTAAGTGTAGATTCAAGCGCGAACTTTATACTTAATGTTCCGTAATTATTTCAAAGTAATAAAAACGTATTTTAAAAGGTTTTTTTTCATGTGGAGGGTTACGAAAAATAATTTAATGTAGGTAAGTACTTTCTACAAATTTATGGGACTAAGTGTACCTACGTAATTACTTAATATTTATATCAGGAGAATTATTTTATAATTAATAATTAATACTCTACCGACCCTTATGTGTTATAGCGAAGCATGGAACTGGCAAAATAAGGATGAAAGTACCTAGAATAAATGCAGTAGAAATGAGATCTCTTAGACGAATGTGTGAATACTCTGTGTATGATAGAGTGTCGAATGAAAATATAATAAGTGAATGCGGTGCGAATGATGGTGTTATGAACAAAATAATGAAAGGATCATTTAGATGGTTTAGACATATGGAAAGAATGAATGAAGAAAGAATGGTAAAAAAATTATATATTAACGATGTAAATAGAACCAGAAATTGAGGAAGACCGAGGAAAACGTGGCACGATCAAATAAATCAAATATTGAATGTCGGTCATGTGAGGAGTCAGAGAAATCGACGCGCGTGCATGACACGGTGTATAAATGTTGAGGAAGCGAGAGAAATATGTCAGGAAAGAAAAGTGTAGCAGTCCATTCTTTCTGCCTACCCCTTCAGGGAGACACCGTGATGGTTAGTTAGTTAGTTTAATTAATATTCTAGTAGTTGTTTCATTTTAATATATGGGAGTGCTGTGTTTCACCATGTTAAGGCAATATCTAGTTTGACAATGCCTTTGCAAGACAATTGATGTTATTAACTTAAAATTTAATAAAACTTAGAAATTTGAAAATACTATTATTTGTATTAATTATTAGAATCATCAGTTTTAAAGTTCTTTAAAATAAAGTAGGGCAATCATCAGTCAGTTTGAGAATGCTCTCGCAAGGCGAAACAAATTTGTCACAATTTATATAAATTAAATCCAAGTAAAACCTTAAAATCCCTAAACAATCCTGTTTACTATTATGAATTAATAATGGAGTCTTACAAAACTAATACCTACCTCAACCATCAATAGTGCAAACATTGTAAAAATTCTTCTATTATTAATGCAAGAATGCCTTACATATTTTTTATATACAATTATTACTTAGTTCACATTTTCAAGTAATATAAAATGCAATCTACGAGATTAAATATTAAAAATCGATTCCACATTTGGTACAAATGATACTCAAGTCTACATTTTAAAATGAATACTAGGTTATGTTTGTTCATGCAAGTTTAAAAAATTTACAATTCAAATACGACATAAACGTCAAAATTAAGATTTAGGTTCGAACGTTCCAAATTCGAACGTTCCGTTTTCCCGCTCGCTTGTTTATGGTCCAGCCGCCATATTGGCGCGGGCGGCGCGATCCATGCCCCGCCCACCGCCCCCGCTTGCCCCGCCTTCTTTGGGCAATAATTTGCCGCGGTCATGGCACGATCTTTAGAGCAAGCTTCCTTATAGCATTACAAAGATTTGATACCGAACAATGTTCTTTTTCAAAATTGGAAATCACGACCACCTTACAGTTGGGATTCTGAAGATATGTGTTGTGAATTTTGATTGCGTTCGATTTGTGTTTGAAAATTCACAGTAACTCCCGAGTTCTAAATTTAAAGATTGGTATTTTGCAGAAGCAGAGTTATAAAAACACAATGCCATAGGTACATAGACTGAGTTTTAAGCATTCCGTTTTTAAATTCAGCAATGTGTTTATACTCATTTCAATAACTTTTTATTGCAACATTTTTTTTACTAGGTAACTTAAAACATTGACATTTTGGAATTCCATAATAACGATTTTTTTTTGCAAAGTGGAGAAAACATTGTTTTAATTTAATAAAAAATATCATCATAAAGTTTAGTAATAGCGTAGATTTTCACGGTTGGCAGCAATTTGTTTGTTGTGTTTTTGGGTAACACCGTGTGATAACTCCTTCTCGACCGACGTTTCGGAGATCGTTGCAGTCTCCATCTTCAGGGTATGAATGTGATATGATATCATGAAGATGGAGACTGCAACAATCTCCGAAACGTCGGTCGAGAAGGAGTTATCACACGGTGTTACCCAAAAACACAACAAACATCATAAAGTTTAGCGTCTTTTATAGACGTTAAAACACATTTGATAACATACCTAATTGAAGGATTTTTATCCTCCAAATTCACTGTAATAGTTACTGAAATTATTGATAGTAAAAATACATATTTTTTATGTTAATTAATATGAAAGAAAACGTCTGTTTTCTATAGGCTGTTTATCGTAAGAATACCGTGTGACGGCCTGTGCCGCGCATACTCCGCCCATTCCCCCCTCTACTAGCTCTCAACACTTTCAATCCCAGGATACTAATAAAAGTGAAATATTTTAAATAATAATTTGAAAATTTATTCAACAATCTATTTATTTGATAATGGTTTCCTCCTATAGTTTGGTAAACTCCTAACGGGCGGCTTACATAAAAAACCGTCACGCTGGCCCAGGGGTCGGATTAATTTAATGACCTTAAGTACTTAATTGGTGTTTTGCCGACAACATTGAAAATTTATACACAAATATAAATGTTCACATGAAATTGCATGTAAAAAACCTAAGAAATGCTAAATTAGTAAGTTCCGACTCGACACAATACAGTTTAAGTATAAAGGCCAATTCTTTTATATGTTCTTTGGGATAGTATTAGAAATCATATCTTCCGTTGCCAGACACTTTGCATAGTGGCAAACCCTCGCCAGACACCCTTAAACTTCAATTTGCAAAAAAGCTGAATTTTACATCTGTTACTTCTGTAACTATAAGAAGACGTTTCCTCAGTAGCCAGACAGTTCTGATGGTTCCATCACCCTGCAAGACTAACATAACTTTCCTCATCCCAAGTATCAAAAATATATTGATTGTTATACTATAAGAGCTGAATTTTATATATATGTGCACTGTGTGTCACCAATACATTCGTACATCAAAACGTTTGCTTTATGTTCACCCGTGTAATGTATTTTTATTTCACTCTCGCTACTACGCGCACAGCCGCGTGGAAGCGAGACAACTGTATTACCTAAGCATTGCTTCAATTAGTGTTCTATGCGTAATCGGCGCAATTCACGCAGCCGATTTCGGCAATTGTATTGTGACAGTGATTCCAAAACTTTTAATTATATTTTTATAAATATTGGATATATAATACATTCCAGTGAGTATAGAGTGTAATGCTCATTCATAATTTATCTGAACAATGCTTATTCATAATTAATCAATAGTTTATTCAATTTTTTTTTCAAACATACCGTAGACTGAAGCGACCAAGAAAATTTTGATAGCGACTTCAAATTATTGTGTGATTCAGATATTAACATTTGTCATTAAAACATGTTTTTGATTACTTCAGTTTTTTTAATTCATTTAATGTTTTCTTGTGTATAATTGTGTAATTAAAATTAATCAACTCTCAAATTTGGAAAGTACTGATTCATGAATGTTTTCTTAGTAATGCCTTCGTTTATACAAATTTGTCATTATAAAAAAACAAGTGTTGTTACTTTCAATTTACTAACTAACTTACTTACTTACCATCACGCCGTCTCCTCGGAGAGGTAGGCAGAAATAATGGGTCGTCACACTGCTCTGTCCTAACATATATCTCTCGTTTCCTCTACATTCATACATGTTGTCATGCACACACGTCGATTTCTTCGACTCCTCAGGTGACCGACATTCATTATTTGATTGATTTGATCATGCCAAGTTTTTTATTTCATTCGTGTTCCTGATTCATTAAATGTTTCCGTATGAACAATTATGTAATTATAATTAATCAAATCTCAAATTTGAAAATTAATGTTTAAACGACAAAAAATATTATTTGTATTACTCCCGTTTCCCGTTCCCATTGTTCATTAATGTTTTCTTTCTTATGTATAATTATTTAATTAAAATTATGCATCTCTCAACTTTGAAAATAAAGATTTATAAACCATTTTTCAGTCATGGTTTATACACATTAGTCAAAATGATATTATTACTTCCGTTTTACTTATTCATTTAATGTTTTTTTTTACATATATTAATTTAATAAAAAATAAACAACTTCAAATTTGAAAACGAAAGTTTCATAAATAAGTTTTCTTTAAAAATATAGACCCATGTTTGGAAAACACTGGCGGTGCGGTGTATCGAAGTATCGGTGTATCCGGTGTATCACTCATTTAATGCGTGTCCATCTTTCGCCGTGCCCGCCCGAGCCGCCCGGTTACAAGTTCATACTTGCTACTTCATACTTGCGTATTACTGTTGCATGGAATATCCGGTCAGTCCAAAAGTTCGTGCGCATTTTTAAAGGTTTTTTAAATTTTTTTTAAATTTAAATCAATGAAATATCTACAATGTCTCGCCATCTAATATGTAGTTTTTAATCCATAAGTATAGAAGGACTCTGATTTTGATGCAAAAACATTCGAAAGTGCATTTTTTACATCTTCTTTTGAACTTTTTTTTTTTTTTGCAGATGTTTACATTGAATGAATTTGTTGTTTAAACTCATTGTTCCAGCCTTAACTCAGCTCGTCGCTTTAGCCGAAACCTGCAATCGGTCCTGGCACTCACATAAATGCACATGACGCAACCTAAATGCATTGTCTAAATAATGCGGGAAATACTCCAATTGTGTTTCCAGATCTTTTATAAATTCCTTTCTAAATTACAGGCTAATACAGGTAATAACTAAAGAATATCTGCTAATATTTAAACTTTAATGTCTTGTTGCTAAGATCTTAGTTTGATTACGAAATAGCCTAAACAATCATAATTGATTGAAAGACGCCCGCGATTGGTAAATATCAAGAAAGTGTCATTTCATCATGATAATGCTAGAACATACACGGCTCGGAAAACGCCACCAAAAAAATCTGAATTTGATTCGGGGTTTTTGCCGCATCCTGCTTACTCTCCAAACATTGCGCCAAGTGAATTTCACTTATCTCATTCTCTAGAAAAATAATTACTAGAGAATTTTTTTTTAAAGATTATGTGAAAATGGAACTTTTGAGTGTTTTTGCATCAAAATCAGAGTCTTTCTATAGTTACAGAATAAAAAAGCTACCTATTAGATGGCGAGACATTATAGATAATGAGGGAAAATATATCATTAATAAAAATAATAAATTGTGTTTTATTTACAATGTTTAAATATTTTTCAATGCGCACGAACTTTTGGACTGACTTGATATTTGTATGAAGCGACTATCCTAAAGAGCCCCGATTCGGAACACGCGTAATTTTTTCATACTTCGGGTGAGGAATATGTTAGTCTGGCAGGGTGATGGAACCATCAGAACTGTCTGGCTACTGAGGAAACGTCTTCTTATAGTTACAGAAGTAACATATGTAAAATTCAGCTTTTTTCAAATTGAAGTTTAAGGGTGTCTGGCGAGGGTTTGCCACTATGCAAAGTGTCTGGCAACGGAAGACATGATTTCTAATACTATCCCAAAGAACATATAAAAGAATTGGCCTTTATGCTTTAACGAAAGTAGGTTGCTATTTTGCACACCTTTGTTTCCTGATACCTGCCATTTTTTTAGACAATAAATAACTAATCCTTACCTGTCCTCTTTTGTTCTTAACGATCGGCGAGAGTGAATTTGGATTTATTGGCGGCGTATCCATTTTAATATAGGGGCCGAATAAGTTAATATATTTGGACACACGACAGGCGGGAAGAGACCGACTAAAGACGGCTCGGCTAGCCGGTAGTGCTGCGAGGGGGTGAGGGGTCGTAGCGGGGGCGGAGAATGCGCAGTAGGAACCAAATTTCGTCTTTCTACAAGGTAATCTTATGGCGGATCGAGAATAGACCTTTTATTATTATTTATGTCAATGATATGTTTCGCTTTTCTTTGGCAATAATAAATATTTAATAATGCATTAGACAGGCAAAACATGTCATTCAAATAATTAATAATGAAGTTTCTAGAAAAGAGACGTTTTCTTTGGTATTAATTATTTTATACGGAGTTTTACATCATTGTTCAATGAAACAATAAATAATTATTATTAACGTTTCATACACATAAGAAAACCAAAAATAAGTACCTTACAACTATTATTGAATTCAATTGTTTGCTCAGTGTTTTTTTAATGTATCATATAATATTACTTATCGATTATTAAGGAGAAATAATATATTAAAATGTTTAATATCTTTATACGCTTACATTATATAAAAATATTTTATATTTACATAAATTTGAATCAATTGGCAGAATCGAGGACTGTAAGAGCATCTAGGGACGGTTTGTCTCAACAAAGCTGACCTCAGAACGACCTCTAAAATATGGAAGGACAGTTGCTAGTACACTTCTCAAGATGAGACATAACGCAGGGAATTACAGGCCGAAAAGCCTGATCTATGAAGAAGAAGAAAAAAAGAAAAATAATCTAAAAAAATATATAGTTTTAAAACAGTATATTGATTGATGTAGTTCAACAATAAGATTAATGCAATTATTTGATCGTAAACACATACGAGTATTCATATTCAACACTCACTGCGCCGCGATGGATACCGAGAAACCGGTGACACTCGATTTCATTCTTGTCGCAACTATCAGGCGTTTTTGCCTAGCAAAATTTTACCTGGATAATCAGTATCCAACACCATGGGTTAAGGATAAATTTAGTATCGTTAAGCGAGTGCTAATAAAAAAAACTTATCTGGAATAATAGATTATAATTATGTTAAAAGTATCGTCATAACCACATGTTGTTTGTAAAATCCAATTAGCTTAAAACATACCATAAATCAATGGCCACACAAGGCAAGCAGACAGCGTGAAGCAAAAACAAGTATTGCACCAAAATATCTTTCAATTATCACCAGGAGAACATTTATCACCAATAAGCAGGAATAAATAGCCACCTCGGAGACTCCCGTCAGTTCACCGGACCATCAACGCCGCTAATTCTTTGGCCAAATTAACAAACTGTTTTTTTTGTTTGTCCGTTCAGTTAACGAAGCTGCACCACTGTGCGACTAATAAAGGCGGGAAATATCGACCAATTACCACAGGGCTTTTAGCGCCCGACTGAGAAAGCACACATTTTAGGGTTGCCAGGTTATAAACATATAAGGTATATTATTTAAGAAATATTTAAAAAATTCAAAGTAGGTACCTGTTATGCAAAATTAATTTTCGCAAGGATTGCGCAAAGGTTCTAATTGTGTGATCATGTGAAACTACTCGAAAAAGAGTGTTTGTTGGTCTGTAATTTTTTTCGTGTATAATTTTTATCGAATGCATTATTATTTATTGTTTCTTGAACAACGACGTAAAACTCCATATTAAATAATTAATACGAATGAAAGCGTATTTTCTTTAACTCGTGTATAAAAGCAACAACGCGCTTGATTTTCGCCACATGTGATAATGGTTTAGAAAGACACATGTCATTCCTGTAAATTACAATATGATAAAACTTCTTGAAATCAGACGTTTTCATTCGTATTAATTGGATGCATATTTTTTTTTAAATATAGGTAGGTAGGTATATCTGATTTTGTAAAAATAGTTATGATAAATATGTTAGAATATTATATGATAAGGTATTTAAAAGTCTAACAATTTCTATATCGTTTCTGGTATGTTTTTTTCCTGTCCTCAAGTAGCCTTATAATAATAATAATATTGAAATAATAAGGCTAATTTGTACAGCGCCCTTTTCGTGAATATTTCCGGGCCCTTGAACCTTTATTATGTGTGTACTGTCTATTGAGAGAAAAAAAAACTGATTTTGACTTAATTTTATTTGATGGTATCCTATATACACGAAAACATTCATTTTATGAAAGTTTTATTGTATAATATTATAAAATTACCAAATATTGCTGTATTTGGGCTTTATGCAACGTCAACAATATTCATTAATATAAAAGAAATCATGATATTTGACAATGTCGAATATGAATAAAATGAAGAAAAAAAAAGTTCTGAAATAAATAAAAAAATGGTTACCCTAGTTTCCCTCACTTAGCACCATTTTACCTCGCTTAATACGCTAACTGCTTGCGGACATATGATAGTGAAGACATGTAGATATAATTAACACAATAAACATTGCATATAGGAAAAGTTACTTTGTAAATTCTCAACAAAGCACACACGACTCTAGTTAAAATTTATCAAAAGGGTAAGTAGTGCATGTACGAGTAATAGAAAGAAAATGGTGCACTAACATTTATATTGCAAAGTAAAGTATTTATCCAAAAGTTAATTAAACCTAAAACATACGTATGGTAGTGTCAAAATAAGGATTAAATCAGTTTTTTTAGTTAATGGGCATAATCAATGAATCGCGAATATTAGGTATTATTATTGGACAATGCCAGCATTGAATCTGTCAGTGAATACATTTATTTGGGTCCACAAAATACAGCTAGGGTGAGATAACTAGACAGTAGACCTGAATAGAAGAGTGGAACCAAGCTGGGCAGCATTCAAAAATCTTGGTCATGTTTTGAAAAATCCGAAAATACCCATCAACTTGAAAAGGAAAGTGTTCAATGCCTGTGTCCTGCCAGTGTTCACTTATGGTATTGAGACAGTCACAATGTCACAAAAAAGTGCCAACAAGCTAAGAGTCACTCAGAGAGCAATGGAGAGAGCCATGTTGAGTATTAGTTTACGGGACAGACTCAGAAATGAGGACATTAGAGCCAGGACAAAGGTTTCCGATGTTATCAAGATGATCAACCCTCAAGTGGCGATGGGCTGGACATGTCGCTCACGATCCAGATGAAAAGTGGACAAGGCGACTGCTGTGCTGGTGGCCAAGGACGGCAAAGCGTGGAGTTGGGCGCCCACAGTTGCGTTGGCGCGACGATATCCGGAGAAGTGCGGGAAGTGCCTGGATGCGGATCGCTCAGAATAGAAGAGAATGGAAAATGTGAGAGGAGGCCTACGTCCAGGAGTGGACGGTCAATACAGTCTGAAGAAGAAGAATAAGAAGAATATATTAATACTAATCTAGAATCCTCAACATTCACACATCGTGTAACGAACGCACGTCGATTTCTCAGACAATTCACGTTGTCGTGCGCATGCGATGACAATTTCATCCGCACTATTCATTTTGTTGCCTTTTTTTAAAGAAAGAAAAATATTATAGTGCTAGAAATCTTATAAAAAAATTGTAGAACACGCATCTCGGCTGTTTCTAAATTCGATCCTTTGTTCTCGTTGATTAGCTTGGAGGCTCGCAAGGTTATCGATGGGTTGTGTAGTTTGATCGGGTGATTCCCGTCCTGTCAGAGAAAATCATGGGTGATATTAATGATGATGGGCCGTCAAACTGCGCAGGCGCCAGACGGCAGGCTAACAAATAGTAATAATAATATAATAGAGGAATAATGATAGACTAGGCCGTGACGTCATAACTACCTAAGTGCTGGGTATTAGGGAGCTAAGTAAATTAATAGTAGTCAGCCGTGAAATATTGCGGATGTATTGGGAATATTTGGTATATAATAACTAACTAACCAAAACGCCGTCTCCCTGAAGGGGTAGGCAGAAATAATAAACCACTACGCTTTTCTATCCAGAAAAACTTCTCTCGATTCCTCAACATTCAACATGGCCGACATTGAATATTTGATTGATTTGATCTTGTCACTACTGGTTCTGATTTTGAAAATTTGGTTTGGTTCATGTGGTGCTCCCGTAAATTTGGAGATATTTCGTGTATAAGTGAATTGTTTTGGTCAATTTGATTGTTGCCGCACTTTATAATAGTAAATTGTGACACGTAATACGTTTGTACTGTTTTGATGTTAAAATTATGCAAGTTTTTTCGTTTATATAAAGAATTTTGACAGATGTAAAAATTAATTTTTCTTTTGTTCCAATGACAATTTGAATAATTTCTTCAATATTAATTCAAAGTTCTTGCTGGTGTTGTTTTTTTAAGTGACTAATTACTGCTAATTAAAAAAACTGTGGATACGTGGAACATAAACTAAATAGACAATATGGGCACCATCTAAAAACACCATTTTGTGTTAAATGATTTTTATTTTGTTATTTTATTTTGTATTATTGTATTTTATATTATTTGTTTTAGATTTATTTTGTGGATGTTGGACTTTCGTAGTGTGCGCGGGAGATGCCTATTGGTGGCGATGAGGTTCGCAACCCATCACACCGCGTCTCACGCGGGGCGAAAAGAGAAGGATGGAGTGCCGCATCGGTTAAAGTGTGAAAGTCCATTCTTTCTGCCTACCCTTTCAGGGAGACGGTGTGATGGTTAGTTGATCGTGTCACGTTTTCTTTGCTTGCCTTCTATCACTTAAGAGGAGGCGTATCTGTCCCTGGCAGCTTGAAACAGCTCCTCCTTAAGTCATAGTTTGTTATGTTGTGGAGCCGCCTCCTGCCTCCCTCCTGCCAGCCTCCTGCCTCGTCGATCTTATATGATCAGAAGCAGCAAATCATATTTTTCAGAAGCAAAGATGGCAGTGCACAATAAAGTTCTAGTCCCAACCCTTATGTATAGAAGTGAAGCTTGGAGTTGGCAGATGAAGGATGAAAGTAAGATAAATGCCGTAGAAATGAGGTCACTATTCTTGACGTGCGGAAAAACAACGTATGATAGAATATCTAATAATGAAGTAAGAAGGATTGTAAAGCGGAAAGAAAGGGTCACTAAGATGGTTTGGACATATGGAGCGAATGGATGAGGGAAGAATGGTTAAAATATGGGAAAAGAAGTCGAGGAAGACCTAGGAAGACATGGCATGACCAAATTAATCAATTACTGAAAGGCGGCCATGTTCGAAGTAGGAACAATCGACGAGCGTGCATGTCACGATGTGTGAATTTAGAAGAGGCGCTTGAATCATGAAAGGATAGAACAATGTGGCGACCCATCCTCTCTGCCTACCCCTCCGGGAAAACGGCGTGATAGTTAGTATCTCATGATCTAAATATGACACTTTACGGGCTTTCAAAGTGCGAAAGGTGCCTTATTTGTATCATGTGCTAAAAAGAGTGAAAAACACCACCTCCTTCGGCTGGTACAAATTGGTAAAATAGGGAGACTTTGGGGAGTTGGTAGAGAGCAGTTATTCTGGCTGATATGGACCGAAATGGGCAGAGTTCAGAACCTGTTCCAAGTGGCGCAGGACAGAGATGCCTTCGCTGCAATGATTGCCAACGTTGGGGGACCTGAAGAAGAAGACGGTCTTTGATATTGACCAACAATTTCATATCAGCTCTTATTCTTCATCTTCTTCTTCTGATTGCGATCTATTTATGCAGGATATCAACTTTTTTCCTGTGAGAAAGACGACCAGCCTTCTCTCCATCTCTTTGATGGTCCTCCTGGTGGTCGACGGCCCTCTGGAGTCTCGTGCATCACGATATTAGGAATTCTTGCTGGATCCATTATCCATATCAGCTCTATGATCATATAATAATTAAATTTTATATTTCGGTTAGTTCGGACCTTTTCAGTAGACCCGCCAGAGCCGCCGCCCATGACATGGCACTTCACAAATCAAAATAATTAAAGCAGACATTAATACCGTCGGACCATATAATTTTCCGTATTTATTTAAGGCGCCAGTCTCTTAATAGGACCCATCCGGGCGGCAAGCGCCCCAAGGCGGCCCCGTAACTAAGACCCGACGCCATAGAGAAAGACCGTAGACTATAGACAATAATCACGGCAAGAAAGCCAATTCATTCATATTAATTTTAAATGAAAAAATGGCGACTGGCTGAATATATATAATTAATAGGCGCTGTATTGAAATTGTGCTCCTTTTGTCTGTTGACGGTTTAAGAATCGGGCATTTATATATAATTTTAGTTATTTTCGTAAACATTTTTAATTCATTCATATTTGGTCAAAGCGACCATCACGCGATCAGATAAATTCAGTAGAAAATCTGTGTTTCGGCATTTATACTAATTGGTATTTAATATGATCAGTCCTAAGAATTGGGTATTGGATTTTGTAATAATTACGAACCCCACTTAAAATATATAAACATTTATTTAGTATATATACTTATGTGGTATTTTAAACCTTTATCATATTTTGACATGATCGCCAAATGTTCATTTTATTTTAAGCAATAGCCATTTTTATATCTATTACACTCGTCGCCTCTGGAAACGACATAAAGTCGGCCAAACCTTTCAGCACAATGGCAAGAGAAATATGAGATATGGGCCCTGTTTAGTGCCCCTACTGTAATATATAAAACTTTCTTGCTATTGATATGAAGAAGAAGATGATGATTCAATTGACACGAGTAAGTTTTAAAATAATTAAAGTATATTTAATCAAATTTTAATTGTATCTCAATAGAGACGACGACGTAAACTGGAAACTGAACATGGATGATCAAAGTGTTTACAGGACTTATGACCTGTCATTGGTTGGGTTAAGCGCACGCTTTATGTAATTACAACATTCCCCATTCCACCTTTGTTATTGTGATCATGCATGACAAATTTTTGGAAGATGTACTCGTATATATACTTCAAAATCCATATTTTTCTTCACGTGTCAGTTTCAGTCAGCCATCTATGTAGATTTGGTTGCACTTGTGAATTTTTTCAAGAATTAACCTATACAACCGACCCACTAACGCCATCTATGGAGAATGATTTTCGGCATTTAGCAAACTACCTTATTAACACAATGCGAAGGCTGTCGCCTGACATATTGTTAGAAGCCGCTAGGAGTATTATTCCATTCTATATGCCAAAGAATATATATATTTAATCAATTAATATTCCATATTTATTTTAGCTCAGCTTATTTATCAGTTACATGGTTTATTGTCATCCTTGTAATTTACAGAAGATAGTAAAATTCATAATAAAAATGTGGAAGTAGTGGATGAATGTGAGTATTTCGGTCATTTGTTGACTTTTGGAACAAGAGGTCAAGTCAAGAAAATTGACAGGAGAATTCAGCTCGGTTGGTCTGCATTCGGAAGGCTGGCTAACATCTTATAGTCGGACATGCCACAAAATTTGAAAACAAAAGTGCTGGAGCAGTGTGTGATACCAGTGATGACCTATGGATGCGAAATGCGAGAATTGGTCGTTGACTAGAAAGATCCATTTTCGGTATCTCTCCAAGATACCGTATAATCACCGATATAGGGATACGCATTGAGAGGATGAAATGGCAATGGGCTGGACATATGTGCCGACGGGATGATGGTAGAAGTAACCAGAAAGTTATTGAATGGTTCGACATTAGGAAGATAAGATACTTTCTAAAGTCAAGAGTATCTTTCCTCTGAACGTACCTTCACTAATATGAAAGACGTAGATCTCCGAGGAGACCGCGTTCAGAAGACTAATTGCTCTTCCCACCGGTGTCACTATTATAGAGGCAGATTGGTTCTGGCAGTAGGTAGGTAAAACAATCTGTGCTGTCGCTGTCGGAGAAATTTATCAGGGACAAAAAGATCAACACCCTCTAGCTCGACGGAGTTCTCGAAATATCTCCCGATTAATTTAAATAAATGGGTAATGGGATGCCCATCTCTTCGAAGTTGTAAAGAATTGGTTCCGAGCATTTCCAAAATAAATGCCGTGGGATAGAGCCACGGATAATTACCATTCTCCATCATGTAGAGATACATCTGATTTTTTTTCTGAACCCTCTCCAGCATAACGTAATATCTCGCCTCGTGAGGACTCCATATCACAGAATTACTTTCGAGTCTGCTCCGAACCAACACTTTGTATAGGACTCTGATGATGATGATGATGATGATGACGATGATGATGTGAATAGCGCCATTATTGTGAGAGATTCAATTCAAGGGCGCTCAACGTCCGGAAAGCTTCTCTTAAAAATAAAAGTTTTAAGAGAGCTTCTGAACACTCTTTCGTCGTCTTGATTGCGGATCTTGTAGGGCAGCCTGTTCCACGCCGTCGGTCCCGCGATGCCAAAAGCGCCATCCGCCAAGTTTGAAGCTCCTTGGCGTCGTGGGACGAGAAGTTTGTATGTTGCTTTTTCCTTCGAGGATCGTAGAGTTGACTGCCGAGGGTTCAAATCTATCAGCTTGCAAAGTTCTGTGGGGTAGTGGGGCTCGTCCATGTAAGGCCTTGAGATCTGAGCACATTGGGATCTCTGAAAACTCTTCCGGTCCGAATGATGAAGCCCAACATCATCAGTGCAATGTCATAAATCCTCTCGATACATGCACGAAAAATCAACCTACTCTCATAGATGAGTCGGATAGTGAAATCATGTGTAATTATAACATCAAGTAGATCTGTGTTATGAAAAAAACATCAGACAATTTACTGTTCAGTAGACTCCGCTGCCGACGGACGAATGGTACGAGTGGATTACAGATTGAGTAATTAAACAGTGCGCGCATATCTTAGTTGCAGCGCATTTGCGGTGATATGCCCCGACGTAAGAAAGCGCAAAACGAGCGCATAAATCCGCTAACTGTCAACGCGCTGCGGCCGCCATCATGAACCGGACGGCGCGCATGCGTGAAACACAGAGGCGTAGTAAATTAGGCTCAGCCCTCTAGAGCGACACAAGCCCATTAAAAATAATGTATTCTCATTAATAAATATTTTAAAATATATTTAACATCGCCACCAATAAGTATCTCCCGCGCACACTTTCCCACATAATTCTAAGTATTATATATAAAATAAAATAAAAATTTCGTCACATTTGACGTTGAAGGCAAAACATGTCATTCCCATTGTGTAAAACATAGAGCAGGATTAGTTACAAAGGTTTTCATAGATGGCGCCAGTATGTGTCACAACGTACTAATGAAGTGCAACGCCAAATTAATTTAAGCAAAGAGTAGAGTTTTGTATAAGAGAGTATTGTTGTATTAACGTGTAGTTTTAATTGTTGTATTAACATGTTTGTATTGTTGTATTAACGTGTAGTAGAGTTATGTGTATAAGAGAGTATTGTTGTATTAACGTGTAGTTTTAACGAGTTGTATTTACTTATATTTTGTTTACTATAAAATATAATAAAACTTCTATTTCACGGGAAAACGTTGTATCATAGAATACCGAACCATGAAATAAGAAAAAAATGTAAGGCAGATGACTGCATCATGGATAAAATTAAAAAATGATCCCTGAAATGGTTTGGACATATGGAACGAATGGATGAGAGAAGAATGGTTAAAATGTTGTACACAGCAGCGTGAGTGGAAAAAGAAGCCGAGAAAACATGGCATGACCAAATTGATCAATTACCAAAAGGCGGTCACATTCGAAGTCGGAATAATCGACGTGCGTGCATGGTACGATGTATGAATGTAGAGGAATCCCGAGAGGTATTCCAGGACAGAGCATTGTGGTGATCCATCCTCTCTGCCTACCCCTCCGGGGAAATACTTTACGTGGCCGACATTTAATATTTAATTGGTTTGATTGTATCACGTTTTCCTCGGTCTTCCTCTATTTCTCGATTTATTAACATCGTTAACATACATTATTTTCATGTGTCCAATTCATCTTAACGACCCTTTCATTATTTTGTTTATAACACCATCATTCGCACCGCATTCACTTCTTATATTTCCATTCGAAACTCTATCTTACACAGAGTATTTACACATACGTCTAAGAGATCTCATTTCTACTGCATTTATTCTACGTTCAATTCTTCTTTTGCTAGTTCCATGCTTCACTTCCATACTTTCAATTTAAATCAAATATTGAATTTTGCACTGTAATCTTTCAGACAAAGCCAAGTTCTAAATATTAGAATATTTTAGGGAATTAAACGTATCTTGTTCTATTATTAAATTAAATGTATCTTCTTCTAGTATATAATATCATTATAATTATTTATGTCAAGTTAATTGTAATAATTGTTTTCATAAAACGTTTTTCTTTAATGACCTTAAATAATTTTTTTTTTGTAATGCAATAATAATTACAAATTTAATACAGTGTTGCCCTAGTAGCGGTGCCCATAATAAAATAAGTAAATAGGTCAATATTAAATTTAATTAATTTTGAAATTAATGGATCAGTTATTTACTTTTAAAACTTCTCCACGGAGGGCGCGATCAAATATGCGCTGGGTTGGGTTGTTGATGATATTATAAGATGGAGCAGATAGCGAAAAGGGACTGGTACGGTCATGTTCAAAGAATGGACTCAACCAGACTCCCCTATATATTGCATTGCATAATCAGCCCCAAGGGACTCGTCCTCGTGGGAGACCTCCTTAAAGATGGAAGGACAGCTGGGAATCTACCTCACGGGAGGAGCAACACTGGAGAACAGACGACATAGTTCTACAACAAGGAAGAAGAATAAGAAGATGCACACACCACAATTATAAATTTGGTCTGATGATACATAAAAAAGTAGCTGAAGTTTAATAGCAAAGAGTGGCGAGGGATTGACAGTTGTGGAAGAGGGGAAGGGTGGCTTATGTCCAACACTAGACAACTAATAGCTGATAATGATGATACATGGTCGAGTATGAATTGTACATATTTACTTTTATTCAAATATCTTACTCGAAAAATATTCTTGAGGTCAACGGATAGATTAATTGGTTAAATTATTATTTTTTGTACGTTCATTAGAAAGTAATCGATAATTTGTTAAAACAGACAAGAAAATATTTTCATACGAAAGAAAATGACGTTGGCGTATAAGTTAATTAAGGAACAAAATTCTTTGAACAGAATAACATAACCTCATATTATCAACTTCAACAATCCGGCAAAAAAAAAAACTAAAGATAAAGGAGATACAAAAAACATTAGTGGTTCTGTTAAAATGTCTAAGAATGCCGGAACACGAATGAAAGGCAATTAAACAAAAAATAATTATATACAATTTGTTCCAGTCACTTTGCTAGTTCCCCACGGTCCGCCTTTTAGCTCCGTGGTCCATTTGAGAACGTCAGAGTCGAGAAATCAATCAGATTTTTTTTCGTCAATTTCAAATCGGTTGGTTAATTAGTGCTACCGAATCACCTGACGGACCATTCCACCTGTAAGGCTGTTACTCGATACGCGGCTAGATAAAGCTTGAAATACGATCCCTGGGAGGAATGTGTTATCTATGGTTGTGAGCTTTTTTTAGTGAGAATCTAAACAGGATGGTATTAATAATATAAGCAGATCCATATATTTTATTCTAAATAACAATATAATACACATATGAGACATAACAAACGAAAAACATTTAGGCAACTCATTTGGACACAAAATGGTGTAACAAAGATAAAACAACGATACGAAACAAAAAAATACATACAAATCAGAAGGAACCCAAATATGTCGGCGACAGTGAGGCAGTATTCTTTCCAGAATTTGTTATATATTTTTATGAACACTGCCTCACTGACACTGAAAATGTCCAAATCCGAGACGATTTGTTTCAACGTTCGAATTACTCTTCCTACTGGCTTCGCCAAAGGCAGGTTGGTTTTGCGTGATGGAGCAAAGAACAATTGATGTTCCTAACACATTCATTAGCACTGCATTCACTTCTTATATTTGCAATTGACATTTTACCACACATACAGATTTCTAATATATCTCATTTCTACAAATATGAACGTATATAATAATCGATATTAAATATTTGTTAGAGAGAAACACATTATTATAACAGAAATGTGAAGAAATAGCAATAGCAAATATGAAAAAGGGAACGGGTTGTATCCAGGATTGCATCCAGCTCATCTACAGCAGAAGTTATTCAAGCAATACCATAATACGAAGTCATCATTTAAGGAACAGTAATGAATTTAGGTTCAAATTTAAATATTCGCCCATATCAAACAACAACATAAATGCATTAATGCTGTTAAAACGACAATGATTAATGTAATTCTTCAATGACATGAGATGTAGACATGAAAAAGAAACAAAAAAAGTCATTCGAAAATTAATTGATTGTCAATACATAGCATGGGCATTTCCTCGGCGGACATGATGTAATAAATTATGAGCATGGCAAGATGGTTGACGACCGCTCAGTAAAGTGAGTTTTATTTATCTCAAGCGTGCTGTGAGCCGCGGTCGTCTGAACTGATCAAAGGAACCGCCTTCTGACTCCTGTTATAGGCATCGCTATCAGGGGTACACAATCCACGGTGTCAGTAATCACGAAGCTAAATTAAAAAATGTTTTATAAGCATTATAAAAAATAAATAGTATTTATTTGTTATTGTACGTTTTACAAATGTGCAAAAAAAATAGTTTGTTTATTCAATTATATTGTACATAGAAACGGTAATAAGCGCCCTTGAGGTGAGCTACTCACGAAAACGGCGCTATACAAATTAACTTAATTATTATTATTATTAAAATCAAACGATCTCACTGAAATCTCAAGATGGAAGTTCATCTTAAATAATAATAAAATTAAGCGATGTTTATTAACTACCTCCACTTTTGTCTTTAGTTCTTTTCCAGTCTTTTCCAGTCTGTCGATGTCAACGAGCCTGGCGAAACCGGTCACTGTCGAAATAAAGACAAAAGTGGAAGTACATAGTTAAAAAACTTCGTTTTATTTAATTATTATAGAATGTGCAATCTCCCAAAAATCTTAACATTGTAATATGCTATGCGTATTTTATTTTGTTTATAAAATAGTAAAGAATTAAAAGTTTACCAATTAAATTATTTTTTACTTAATAATACTTTAAATCACTACTGATATTTTTAGCCCAGGATATATGTTTAAGGCTCGACACCAGAGAACGCTAGCGTGTATATCAGACCTCTGCCTTACACCCATGCCAACGGCAAGGCAACGTTCACTCCAATCAGTAGAAACAAGTGCAATCAAAATAACAATTCCAGTCAGAGACAATAAAGCAAGTTTCAATGATCGTGGTTTCAGCGTTGCGTGGAATAGCCTCCATGTTAGTATTAAGTATGAGGATAGTGACGTTAAATTTAAGAAACTTATAAAAACTGCACTGTTTGGTCAGTCATTTCCTAGTGCGCCCTTGGAGTAATTGATTTTACAAAACGGCGCACTTAAAATATAAGTCATCAGAATAATAATAATAATAATGTATCAAGCCACACAAATTATTTTTAGTACCGTATTCTATTCCAGTAGTTCAGGTATGTAAACAGCAACACATTTGAGTTTCACTACATTTGATAATGCCTTAGCGAAAAATGTCATCCCCAGAAAATAAAATAAACTACTAGAAAAAGGAGGTTTTCAGTCGTATTAATTAAGGGTTGGGACGGGTAACAAAGTGAATGGTGCACTTTAAGTTGTCATTTCAAAAATAAAACTAACCAAAAAGCTAAAATGGCAGTGCACAATAATGTTTTTGATGTGTGAACATCTATCTGTATATGATAGAGAAGCAAATGCATATATAATAAGTGAATGCAGTACGAATGAAGGTGTTATGAACAAAATAGTGAATGGATCATTCGGATGGTTTGGACATGTGTCCTAAAGGCCATGCCACACTGTTTGAAACAAGCTCCCACATGGGTGACCTTGGTGGAATGTGGAGCCCCACATGTGGAATGCGTGTTTACAACAGTTTACAACACGCATACTATGCGCTTCCGTCCACAAAGGTTGTTGAAGGTCAAACGAAATTTGGTTTCAAACAAGTGTCTACACAGTTTTAAACCGCTGGTGGAGATCGATGTGGAGAGCTTGTTTAAAACAGTGTGGCACGGCTTTTAGAATGAATGAAGAAAAACGAATAAGGAAAGAACGGCCCTGTTAAAATATTAATAATCAAAATAGTGATTTAATTGTATCTCAATAGAGACGAAGATGCAAATTGGAAACTGAATATGGTTGCTCAAGGTGTTTACAGGACTTATGACCTGTCATTGGTTGGGTTAAGTGCACACTTTATGTAATTACAACATTCCCCATTCTACCTTTCTTTATGACCATGTCTGACAAATAATTACATAAAGTGTGCACTTAACCCAACCAATGACAGGTCATAAGTCCTGTAAACACCTTGATCAATCATATTCAGTTTCCAATTTGCATCTTCGTCTCTATTGAGATACAATTAAATCATGAATTGATAACCCGCAATGGGTGAAATCCAGTATTCGTATACAAGTATAAGTATACATTAAAAAATATCAAAATAAAAATAAAAATAAATGCATCGTAAAGTGTAGTTAGTTGATAACCCCTGGCGGCAGGACAAACGACCAGTCATCTCTCCACAATGGCCTCCCCTGGCTAATAATCACTCACCGGTAATAGGACACAGCTTGCATTCAAGATGGCTCCGATATAAAAATAGTTCGACACCCAACAAACGCCTCTATGCACAATCACAGAGCGTACGGCCATGATAATTTACCCTTTGAACGTCGCGCCGGCTCTTGAGCAACAGAAATGATGCGTCAAGATTGGCTACCCACCACGGTTATATGTTACTAACGTTTTCCTCGATGTGTAATGCTTATTGTTCATTCGTATGTATTTTACGTATTAATATTCTATGCATGTCTTATCACAAATACGCACGCAAACCCGTGACTTTGTATGCCAAAATTATTTGACGTATTAATACATACACCCATTCTTCTATTACTAGTGCCCTGTTAGGCACGTAAAAATATCAAAACAAATCAAATCAAATCAGTTTATTTTCAAAAGACATTCTTCTTCTTCTTCTTCTTCAGCCGTCTCTCCACTGCTGGATGTAGGCCTCTTTTAATTTCTTCCATTTTTCTCTTCTTTGGGCTTCTCTTATCCACCTGCTACCCGCGACAGGGACAATATCATCGGCCCAACGTTTCTGAGGCCGGCCTATTCCTCTTTTCATGTCCCATGGTCTGCATCCTAGGACTCTGAGTGCCCATCTGTCTGTTCCCTGTCTGGCAACATGACCTGCCCATTGCCACTTTAGCCTGGCAATACGATCCACCACGTCGACAACCTTTGTCCGGCGTCTGATTTCTTCATTTCTGATTCTATCTCTCAGACTTATGCCTAACATTTGTCTCTCCATAGATCGCTGTGTACATTTTAATTTATATATGGTCCTCGCAGTTAAGGTGATAGTTTCCAGACCATATGTAAGCACAGGGAGGATACATGTTTCAAACACTTTTCTTTTTAAATTCATGGGAATATCCTTGTTTTTAAGGATATGATTGAGTTTCCCAAAGGCTGCCCAACCTAGTCCAATTCTTCTGGGTACTTCCGCTGTCTGATTTTCTTTCCCTAATTTGATCTTATGTCCAAGATAAATATACTCTTCAACAGGTTCAATTTTCTTATTATCGATTGTGATACTGCTGTTGGATGGACTCATGATTTTGAATCGAAAGACATTACAAACAGTAAATTGTTTTAGGTATCTATTGAGTACAGGTCAGACCAAGGAAAGCATGGCATGACAAAATTAATCAAATACTGAAAGGCGGCCACATTCGAAGTCGGAAAAATCGACGAACATGCATGTTACGATGTATGAATGTGGATGAAGCAAAAGAGGTATGTCAGGACAGAACGGTCCATGATCCATCTTCTTTGCCTACCCCTCCGGTGAGACGGCGTGTTGGTTAGTTAGTAAGTTTATATCTCTCGCTTTCTCAACATTCTTACATTTGTCAAGTACGTAGTCTATTTATATGACTCTCTGCGAGGGCGAAATTATAATATGTTTGATGGAGTTGATCGCGCCACGTTTCCCTCGGTCTTCTTCTATTTCTTATTCCGTTTACATTTACATTTTGTGCGTTTAATCGAAGTAATGTTGTGGAAGGGAGAGAAGTTTGTTTGGAAAGAACAGCGTGGTGATCCATTATTTCTGCCTACCCCTTTGGTAGATGACGTGACGGTTAGTAAGTTAGTTAAAACATCTCTTACTATTTTAGTTGCATTCTTCGCTTCACTAGTTTCAATCCTTGAGATTGGTTTGCAGTAAAGTGAAACATTTTTGCTAGTTCATTGGATACCATTTGGTCCTGTAATGTGGTAGTTTCCCGTTGCTTTCACATTTTTTTTTCTATACTATCAGAATTTTTCTAGAGCTGTTTTGACTGTAATATTATACGATAACAGTAGGTATTTCAAACTAAACGAAAGTTATATTGTTTCCTGAACAATGATGTAAAACTTCATATTAAATAATTAATACTAATTAATACTAATTTTCTAGAAGTTTTATTATATTTTATGGGAATGACATATTTCGCCTTTCAAGGCATTGTCAAAAGTTTCTTTTTTAATTTACAAACATTTGATAATGCCTTGGAAGGCCAAAACATGTCATTCCCATAAAATATAATAAAACGTCTAGAAAACTGAAGTTTTCGTTCGTATTAATTAAACGAAAGATTTTTTTATTGTAAAAAACAGGTTGTTTGAATCCAATTACTGTATACAATTTGATTTTAGCTATTATATTGATTCTCAAAAGCTAATCAATCGTCATTTTATTGTCACGTAAATTCTACACCAGATCAAAGACAGTGTGACAATCACAGTGTCATCGCCGGGAATCGAACCCGAGACGTTAGGTATGGCAGTCAAAACTCTTATCACTCTGCCACAAAGATCGTTAATGTATTTAAACCGAATTAAAACCATGTATGAAAATATCTTGGGAAAATATATTAACGGTACTGTGGTAAGTGGTGGCTAGTGCCAATATGAACACGGCAAGCTTAGCTGGCGGGATAGTCGTTTTAAATTCTCACTTGATCCATTATCATTGGCGGCCCGTCAGCGGAGCACAAGACAATCTGTGCCCTTGGCGGCGGATCGGACTCTCTCAAAGCTCGCACAAGGAGCGCTTGTCTATCTGCGAGCAGGAAGTTCGGGCAATCGCGGCCGCCATTACGCGTCCGTCTTCGCCATCTTGTGGACACGTAACTGCCTGTCCTCGACACGCACGCGGTGTCGCGCTAATAATCGGTCAAGACTTATTAGCAAATGCTCAAGAGCTTTGAACTATTCTAAGTATGGCATGCGTTCCAACGCATCTGCGGCGCATTGGCTTGGAATAGAGCGAAACAAAACTCTTGGAATTTATTATAAATTACGAGGTAAAATCATTTAACTAGATTCTAATGAAAATTTTTCTTCTTCTTCTTCTTCCTCAGCCTATTCCCGTCCACTCCTGGACAAAGGCCTCTTCCATTCGCTTCCATGTCACTCTGTCCTGTGCACACTGCATCCAGGTTATTCCAACGTGTCTGTTCAGATCATCATTCCACCGTAGTTGCGGTCGCTCTGCACTTCTCTTCGCCGTCCACGGTCTCCAAGTCAGCAGTCTTCTTGTCCACTTTTCATCTGAGCTTCTGGCTACGTGACCTGCCCATTGCCATTTTAGAGTCGCCACCCGGTAGATGATATCAGTGACCTTTGTTTTTTCTCTCACCGTATCGTTTCTGACTCTGCCTCTTAGGCTTATTCCTAACATGGCTCTTTGGGTCACTCGTAGTTTCTCGGCACTTTGTTTGGACAATGTAACAGTTTCAAGATCATAAGTACAAACTGGCAGAACGCTGGCTTCATAGACTTTTCGTTTCAAGTTGATCGGTATTTTCCGGTTTTTAAGGATGTAACTCATGTTTCCGAAAGCTGCCCAGCTTAGTCCAAATGAAGAATACCAAGTTCAAATAAAAATGAAAATTGGACCAAAAGAATATTTGATTGATCTAAGTTCTGATGATTTAATTATAATTAACACAAATAAAACATAAAAGGTTACTGAAATCATCCATCGGGTAGCGATTCTAAAGTGGCAATGGCAGGTCACGTAGCCAGAAGCTCGGACGAAAAATGGACAAGAAGACTGCTGACTTGGAGACCGTGGACGGCAAAGAGAAGTACAGGGCGACCGCAACTGTGATGGAGTGATGACCTGAACAGACATGTCGGAATAACTCGGATGCAGTCTGTACAAAAGAGAGACATGGAAGCAAATGGAGGAGGCTGTTGTCCAGGAGTGGCCGGGAATAGGTCGAAAAATAATAAGAAGAAGAAAACAACAACTGATGTAAAGTACGATATCTGTTTACATGATAACTGGTTACGTTTTAAGCGCGATTGTTGGAAATTTCATCTAATCCTATCGGAGCAAACCATCCCCTCAGATGCTTTATGCCCCTCTTCAAAAACAAAACTTATAATATTCGAACAGATATCAAAGCCATTAAAAATAAATAAATATTATCAACAACAAATAAATTCAAATTCAGAAGCTCCAAATTTTTATATGTTTCCGTAAGTAACGATTTTAAATAATTTTATTTAATAAATCTTTCAGTTCATATTAAAGATTTATTAAATAAAATTCTGTTTGTAAGAGCTATGTCTACTTTGTCAGGCTCGCTGGCATCGATAATCTGGCGAAACTGTTAATAACTTACACCTTTATATACATTTAGATCAGAGGTGGTTTACAACGGTGGTCTAGGGGAAGGAACGCTTGGGTCCTGATCCAGGCGACTTAGGTTCAAGCCTGGACCCGACTAGATTCCTTCTTCATAATAATTAGCAATTTCTACTCGTATATAAGAATGTAAAATAAATTCTAATATCATTGATTTTAAGTAAGATTCTTGGTATCTTAAAAAAATATTGTATACAAAATAATGTTAAAATAATCCTGTAAAATTTATTGAATTTCAATATTATTTTTGTATTTTATCTTGTTTACCACTCCTGAATTGTATGAATATAAAGGAGTAAGTTAATAACAATATGAGTAAGTTAATAATAACAAGAGAGCCTGGTAAAACTGGGAGATGTTGAAATAAAGACAAAAGTGGAATTAGTTCTAAAAAAATAAAGTTCAATTTAATAATGAATTAATGTCATTTTATTAGTTGTATGTTACACTTGCTTTGACATCATCAAATATTAGAGTAATCGATTGTAATAACCACCGTGGTTAAATACAAAGTCTTTTCTTATTTTATATCAATAAGTAATTCTTTTTTATTCATTGTTTCTTTTATTTACAACTCCGAATTCAATAATTAATACGAATGCAAACGTCTATTTTCTATAAGTTTTATAATATTATATTTTATGTGAATGACATGTTTCGTCTGTCTAAAGCATTATCATATGTGATAATGCATTAGACAAGCGAGAAATGTCAATCACATAAAATAAAATAAATCTTCAAGGAAACAGACGTTTTCATTTGTATTAAAAATTCGTTATTAATTTTTAATTATATTGTTCTTTCTTTTATATATTATTCAATGTAAAGCAATATTTATTAACATTTACAAATGCTTGTATTTAATAAAAATATTTTCATATGTCGGGGCATCCTTAGTTAGCTGCAAGAGCAACGAGACGATCTCTAAGCGATGCTGTGTCCCTGTATCCGTTTGATGTTTGATGATCATCGAGACATGATCCGAGATTGATGTATGTAACATGGGTGCAAGATTTATGAGCGAGGCCTGTGATATTCGACATACCATTTTTTCCTTTTTCATTAATGTCCGCCGTATAAAACATAGTTACTTCATTCCGTTCATACATGTCTTTATATAACACACACAGTACAAAGTATAAACGATGAAATATTTAAGAAAGAGTAAAATTATCAAAACAAAAAAAAATGAAACAAAATTTCTTTATTATATTATAATATGTATTTAGTGTGCTTCCACTTGGGTTTATGTGCTGCCATCTTCTGGTACCTACATCAAAATTTATTTGGTTTATATAATAAATGATAGTGGTGTAGGTTAAACATTTTTCTTTTCTGATTCTAACTAATTTAAAAAATAAAACGATTTATTAATTTATTTACTACTTCAACTTTTTGCCTTTCTTTTGAATCGGTTTCACCATCCTAGCTGGGATCAACAGACTGGTGACACTATTACAATTTTGATTTATTTTAGTTAATATATAAAAAAAAAATTATAATGCAATATGTATTTAAGTGAATTTAATAAAGTTATATTTATAATATCGGTATTATACTTCCACTTGTGTTTATGTTCGACCGGTTTCGGCCAGAAGACGAAAAGATGGCAGCAAGCTGCCGAAACCGATCGAACGTAAATTACAAGTGGAAGCACACTAAATACGTAATAATAAAGACAATTTGTATAAAAAAAAGTTATTATTTTAAATTTAATTTTTTTTTTATTAAATAAAATGAACTTCTACCAAGAAATTTCAATTAGTTATTTGTTTAGTTAGTTAGTTAAATTAGGAATATGGACATTTGTATAATTGTGCAAGAAACTATAAATTATTCTAGAGGATATATACGAGTATGTAAAATATCAGCTTTTTATTGAAATGACGGTTAATTGTTTTTACGTATTAATGTTTTTTTTGCATATTACTAATATTAGCAAAGTTTTACTTATATATGAATATACCTTGGGGTTACCTTGGATTCTAAGCTGACATGGAGGCCACACATTACAAATAAAGTCAAAGCCGCGTCAAAAGCAATCTCAGCCCTCTACCCAATGTTAGCTAGAAACAGTAAACTAAGCATCGACAATAAACTCCTGATATACAAAACGGTTATAAGGCCGATATTCACTTATGCAGCCCCAATCTGGGGCTATGCAGCTTCGAGTCACATACAAAAACTCCAAATCCTGCAAAATAAGGCTATCCGTTTATCGCTTGGTGCGCCTTCATGGACCAGGATTACACAACTGCACCTAGAATCGGGAATCCCGATGATAGATGAATTCATTCTGAAACTTGCCGAACGTTTTTACAAAGGACTCCCTTCACATCCCAACCCCACAATAAAATACCTCTCTAATTACGACCCAAACACTTCCAGCCGCCACAAGCGCCCAAAATCGATTCTCCTTCAGAGGAACACTCCGGGCCACACAAATCATGCCCCCGAATAAACTAACAACCCACCAAATCACCTTCCAACAATGTTCCCATCAGACGTAAGAGGAATAGCCACATGAGCTGAACCTCTGTAAGCCAGAAGATTCAAGTCCAAGTCCAAGTTATATATGAATATCCCAATTTTTTTACATTGAACTCGAAACTCAAAGATTCGGTAGCTAGACCGATGCCTTGCGAAAACAGATGATTTCGACTCTATAATAGTAGTGCCCAACAATAAATCTACAAAGATGAACTAAAACATAATGGATGTTCTAAACGTATGCGAGATTTCATCAGCCGCGGTTATGAGATGTTTTCATAGTCTTCGCATTATTATTCCAAGAAAAATTAAAATAGTCGTGTTGTTATGATACGCGAAACATGTCAAAGATGAAAAGGACCAAGAGCTCATCCACACTTCACTAACTAGCAGTGGCGATGCATGAATCTCCGGAGTTCCCGTAATACAAGATAGAACTGAACTTCTTCTTCTTCTTGAGCCTATTCTCAACCACTCTTGAACAAAGGCCCCCTCCATTCGCTTCCACGTCACTCTGTCTTCTGTCTGTTCAGGTCATCTTTCCGCCATAGTTGCACGTCGCCCTGCACTTCTGCCGTCCACGGTCTCCAAGTCAGCAGTCTTCTTGTTTATCTTTCGTCCAAACTTCTGGCTACGTGATCTGCTCAATACCACTTTAGAGTCGCTACCCGGTGGATGATCGTTTCTGACTCTGTCTCTTAGGCTTATTCCTAACATGTGTTTTTGGGTCACTCGTAGCTTCTCGGCCGAGAACTAAACTACTACCAACTAACCATCAAGCCGTTTCTCCGATGGATTAGGCAGAGGCATAACTCTCACGCATCTTCCACATTCACACGCCGTGATTGCTTTTCGATGGTTCCTGCTCGACTTCTTCTCCATTCACACTACTTGTAAATAATTATTATATATAATTAAATAATCTTCCCTCATCCATTTATTTTAAGTCCATACCCTCTTAGTGACCCTTTCATTATTTTATTTACTATTCCTTTCTTACTTCTTCATTTTATTTATCCTCATTTCATCCCAACTCGATGGCTCTAAAAGCTCCAAGCTTCACTTTTATTCATAAGGGTTGGCAATATGAAATAATTTAAATGTAATTAAGGGACAAAATATCAGACGAGAAAGTCTAAAATTTATTTTGTATTCGCCATCATTTTGTGTTGTGAATTCACATGTAAAATATTTTTTTTGCAAACATTTTATTTTTACAAAAGTTTTATACACTTTTCACCAACATGTTTTGGGACACAGACGCCCTTCCTTATTGTCAACATTTCTACACCGTGTAAGAGCATCCGTGTCTCGAAACATGTTTGTGAAAATTACAAAAAATTGTTGTGGAAATGCAATGTTTTAAGAAAATAATTCAACTAACCAACTAACTAACCATCGCACCGTCTCCCCGAAAGAGTAGACAGAAAGAATGAACTGCTACGCTTTTCTTTCCTGACATATTTCTCTCGATTCCTTAACATTCATACACCGTGTCATGCACGCGCGTCGATTTCTATGACTCCTCACGTGGCCGACATTCAATTCTTGATTAATTTGATCATGCCACATTTTCCTCGGTTTTCTTCTATTTCTAGTTCCATTTACATCGTTAACATATACCTTTTTACCATTCTTTCTTCATTCATTCTTTCTATGTGTCCAAACCATCTTAATGACCCTTTCATTATTTTGTTCATAAAACCATCATTCGCACCGCATTAACTTATTATATTTTCATTCGACACTCTATCACGCACAGATTATCTACACATTCGTCTAAGAGATTTCATTTGTAACCATTCTTTCTTCATTCATTTTTTTCATTATTAAAAAAATTCAAATAGGTAGTCTGAAATACCTAATTAAAGTTGTAATTGCAAATTAAATATTGAGTTATTATTTATACTTAATTTTTCAAGAAACAAAAAATAACACTTGTAGATTTTTTTGTGTGTTCGGGATATAAAAATTCACGAGGCGCCCTTGCAGGGCAGTCGGATGTAAGTGCCGTCCACACTTGTGGAAATAAGAAGTGTTGTGTTTTGTATTAATGACTGGTTGCGAAATGACACGACCCACGCATCCCGCGGTGGTGTGTTTATTTTCCCAAACTTTTGTGACGAGCATCATTCGCCGCCGGCTCTTTGATGTGAGCGCTTGACAGCGGGGGTGACCATCCTTTCATCGGCTCGGTAGACTTAAAAAAAAACATGATATATCATAAATTGATTATGAAATATTGTTTTCATTTGAATACTATTCTTGTGCTATGCGTGACGCAATAGTAATATCTCTAAATCATTAAATATTGCATGTTCACAAATTCTTAGAGTAATAAATCACAAATAACATCGCCCTTCAATAATTAATGCAAATGAACACGTTTGCTTTCTAGAAGTTTTATTATAATTCATGGGAACGACATTGTGTTCTTGTGGCGACCCTCATGTACGGAAGTGAAGCATGGAACTGGTAAAAGGAGGATGAAAGTAGAATAAACTCAGTAGAAATGAGATCTCAAAGACGAATGTGTAGTAAATCTGTATATGATAAAGTGTCAAATGTAAAAATAAGAAGCGAATGCGGTGCGAATGAAAGTGTTATGAACAAAATAATGAAAAAGGAAAGTTAAGATGGTTTGGATACATGCAAATAATGAGCGAAGAGAGAATGGTGAATAAGGTAAAAACGACGTGAATGGAACTAGAAATAGAGAAAGACCGAGAAAAACTTGGCACGATCAAATCAATCAAATATTAAATGCCGGTCAAGTAAGAAGTCTAAGAAATCGACGTGCATGCATGACGCAATGTATGAATGTAGCGAGAAGTATGCCAGGAAAGAACAGTGTGGCGGTCCACTATTTCTGCCTAGCCCTCCAGGGAGACGGTGTGATGGTTAGTTAGTTAGTTTGTTAGGGAACGACATGTTTCGCCTATCTAAGGCATTATCAAATGTCCATTGCCCAAAAACTAAGCACATGATAATGCTATAGAAATGAGAAACATGTTATTCCCATAAATTATAAGAAAACTGTTTGAAAATAGATATTTTCATTCGTATTGATTATTTTAAATAATTTTGAAACCATAGTTTAAGAAACAATAAATATCACTGTTTAAGGACGACTGGGGTCTGAACCGTGTTTTGTGAAAAGTGCAAGTGTTATGAAATATAATATAACATAATTTAAATTCAATGTGAATCCAAAACACAAATGAATAGCGATGGCAAATTCGTAATAGGTTATGAATTTTTAAAATTAAATATTTTTTGTAATTTTATTTCCAGTCGAACAATGGTCACCCCCATGGCGCTTTGGGATGACACTACCGGAAACAAAACACAATCACGCGAGCATGAAACACAAACCTCTCTACTTCCACGTCGCGCTTCCATTTGATGATGATGATGATTGTTTGTGTAGTTAACAAGATGGCGGTACGAGCGAGCCGGGATTATGACAAGAAAAACATCTCAAACATCGGCTCAGGAATTAAAGAAAGTATGGATCGGCTCGCGTTACATTGCCTAGCGATGAAAGAATATTGTCTTAGTCAAAATTATTTTTCCACCATTCATCCGGTTAATCTATGGTTCTCTAACT
Source organism: Lepidostoma basale (assembly GCA_022606425.2). NCBI lineage: Eukaryota > Metazoa > Arthropoda > Insecta > Trichoptera > Lepidostomatidae > Lepidostoma > Lepidostoma basale. Next base: position 1,236,496 of record JAHDVF020001575.1, read on the forward strand.
TTTTAAAAATGAATTATTAATATTATTGTTATTATTATTTATATTTTAAGTTCTACGTTTTGTAAAATCAATTACTCCAAGGGCGCACCAGGAAAATACTGACCGAACAGCGCGGTCATTTAAATTTTTTAAACTCAACGTCGCTATCCTTATACTTAATATTCATCGTTTCTTGAATAATGATGTAAAACTTTATATTAAATAATTAATATAAACGAAAACGTCGGTCTTCTAGGAGTTTTATCAAGTTTTTCATGTAATGACATGTTTCGCCCTTCTAAGGCATTATCAAATGTAATGATAATGTCTTAGAAGGACGAAACATGTTATTTCATAAAAAAAAGTTGAATAAAACTCCTAGAAGATCCTAGATCAATTTGAATAATTTCTTTGATATAATTTTAAAGTTCTTGCTGAAATTGAGTTAGGTACCTAAATATTTTAATTAAATTAAAATTAAAATTATTTAGGCACTTAACTCAATTTCAGCAAGAACTTCAAAATTATATCAAAGAAATTATTCAAATTGACATAGGAACAAATACACATAAAGATTCGAAATATCACGAAAATTTGACATTTGATGAATTATTGTAACACCTGATGAAACAGCTGTCGCGTAAAATAAAATACAAATATAATATTGTATTCTAATAATGGAGTACTACATTATATAACAGAACATATAAACCGAGATATCTCAATTTTATCTTTTTTTACTTATTCTAGTTGTAATAGTGCACAATGGTGTTCTTCTACCGACCCTTATGTATGGAAGCGAAGCATGGAACTGGCAAAGGAAGGATGAAAGTAGAATAAATGCAGTAGAAATGAGATCTCTTAGACGAATGTGTGTATATTCTGTGTATGATAGAGTGTCGAATGAAAATATAAGAAGTGAATGCGGTGTGAATGATGGTGTCATGAACAAAATAATGAAAGGATCATTAAGATGGTTGGACATATGGAAAGAATGAATGAAGAAAGAATGGTAAAAAAATTATATGTTAATGATGTAAATGGAACCAGAAATAGAGGAAGACCGAGGAAAACGTGGCACGATCAAATAAATCAAATATTGAATGTCGGCCATGTGAGGGGTCAGAGAAATCGACGCGCGTGCATGACACGATGTATGAATGTTGAGGAAGCGAGAGAAATATGTCAGGAAAGAAAGGTGTGGCAGTCCATTCTTTCTGCCTACCCCTTCGGGGAGACGGCGTGATGGTTAGTTAGTTAGTTAGTTAGTTGTAATCTTCACTTTCGTATTCCTTATCACAACGATCAGTTTAAGAACAGGTTTATACATTGTTTAAACAGCTTTTGTAGAAAGAACAAGATATATTAATTACTACCAAGACGTAATAACCTCTTTTTAGCGATACTGAGAACCGCACCATATATTTGAGCTAATGACAACAACTAGGACTGTTGTCAATCAAGGGAAGATTTATTATGATTGCATTTCGATCCTTTCCCAGTGCACCAACAGAAACGGATTTTATCTCAATCTTGCATTGCGAGCGTTGGCAGGAATCATAAAATAAGTCATTATTGCTTCAGATCAGACGAGGCTGCAGTTTCTACTTACAATAAATTAATCAAAAGCTGGCAAATGTGATCGTCACTTCAACCCTCGAGTCACATTGGAAATATGTACTCGTTGATACGTTCAAAATGAGAAAAAAACATATAAATTCATAGAATGAATCCCGCGAATCTATGCTATATGTATGACCTTGTGATGAACGTGCCAAAGTCTAAAGTTATGCTATTATTACTTTTGATTATATTTATTTACTAATCCTTCATTTTTCAACAATCCATATATGAGGGTATTATTTGAAAACCCGGCAAACTCCACCAACAATCAAAAGTGAGATATGAATTGGGTCTTATGCATAATACATTTGCACACAATTTTTATTGATGTTCAGTTTCAAATTCGGCTTCATTCTGAAAAATTTTGCTATTAAAATATAGGGTTTGTTGCAAAGCTGGCAAACTCCAAAATTAAATTCGTTGTTTTACTTGAATTATCAACATAATGATGATTATTTCATGGCTGATTACTTTTAAAATACTAACTGGTTGAGATGAAAAAAAAAATATCGTAAAAAAGCGCATTTTATTAGCGCATCAGTTTTTTGCGATTTACTCAAAACATCTAATGATTGAGTTTGCCAGGTTTGCAACTAATACCCTCATATGTGTATTCTTAATTTTATTTTGGTCCTTCTCTCAATAATAATCTTTATACCTGTATTCTTAATTTGAATAGTGTCCATCTTTCTGTAATATTCTATACAGCTGTAATATAGTCCTTCTTCTTTAATTCTTACTTGAATTCTTAATAGTGATCACAGTCTTAACTCGTTTAAAGCTTAATTTATACCGTTTCTCTTAAAATAATCAAAGATTTATATGTTAACTGTCTGCTTAACAAAAAAATGTATTGGAATTTATACCATCTATAACAAATAAATAAGTAATGACGGATTAAATCGAATGAAGCCGTCAGTGTTCTACAAGTTTTATTATATTTTATGTGAATGACATGTTTCGCCCTTCTAAGGCATCAAATATGTTTTGACACATTTGATTATGCCTTAGAAGGGCGAAACATGTCATTCCGATAAAATATAATAAAACTTCTAGAAAACTGACGTTTTCATTCGCATTAATTATTTAATTCGGGAGATGCCTATTGGTGGCGATGAGGTTCGCGGTCTCCCGCGGAGCGAAAAGAAAAGGATGGAGTGCTGCATCAGTAAAAGTGTGACAGTCCATTCTTTCTGCCTACCCTTTCTTGCTGTTGTATTGCTATGTGTGCACGGCGGGACATCGAGGGAGGGTAGCGTAGCTTAAATGTGGTCTGGGTCCCCCTTGGTTTCAAATATATATATTTTTTTAATGTAAGTCCCGCATGGACGGGGGACGGGCCTAGGGAGTGCACGAGTGAAGCTGACGAAAGGCGCCGCTGCGCCTATAACAGCTTCGGGTAAGCGGAGGGAGCCCTCTATGGTTCGGCCATTATACCCTTTCGGGGAGACGGCGTGATGGTTAGTTAGTTAGTTAGTTAATTATTTAATATGGAGTTTTACATCATTGTTCAAGAAACAACAAATAAGTAATGAATTATGTATGTATGTAGAAATATCGAGAGAAGTATGTTAGGAGAGAACAATGTGACGGTCCATTATTTTTGCTTACCCCTCCGGGGAGAGGGCGTGATGGTTAGATAGTTAACAAAGTTAATTTGAATTCATCAGGGGTAAAATCAACCCGATGCCTTAGTTTAAAATAACACAGGTAATTATTCCACATTCAAAAATAAATAAAAGACGGCTGCCAATAAACAAAAGCCAGCCTGCGCGACAAACGCGATCGCCGCATTATTTCGCTTCTCGAAAAGGGCTCGCAATTATCTTTCAAGCTTCCATAGAAGCTCCGGCCGCGGCGAAAGAAGTCGCCGACTCCGCGATGTGGCAATAAATTCAGCCAGCGCTGTCAATCACAGCTGATGGACTGGTGACATTTCGGATGGACTGCCATCACGGGCTCCGCTCGCATGCGGCCGCAGATGTTATGACTTTTTACCTTTGTTTTTGTTGTTTTCCTCTGTTTTTGCTGCTCTGGATAAGGATGGACCATTGTGAAACCTCGAATACAGATAAATCAACCGAATCAAGTTTTTCCCGGTCATATTTGATCCGAGCTCTGGGCATATGCTTTCCAATATGTATTTTTCTCGTAATAAATTATTTTTTTTACTTCTGTACATTGTATATATTTTAAAATGTACACTTAATCATTTCACAAAACTCCAAGAAAGCCAGTGTCAATTTTTTAGATTTTTTAAATAAGTATTTCGCAAGTTAATAAATAAGTCAATGAATTCATACGAATGAAAACGTTGAATAATGAAATATTTAAATCAAATTAAAATACAAATAGTTAGAGGAATTGTGTCATAAAAATTTACGGAACGAAGATGAATAGAAAATAATCTAAACAATCTTAAATATTTCTTCTATGTTCGCCATACTTTGTGTTCTATATGTTTTATTTGCCTTTTCCTTTTTTTTTTAAATACTTTGTATCCAAAACTAGACATGTTTTGGACAACCCGGTTCTTTCTTCAGTTATTTTTAATATCTGTCAAAACTTACCACAATCATGAATAATTTGTTTATATATTCAATTGGTATTTACATTAATTGAACGGGAGATGCCTATTGGTGGCGATGAGGTTCGCAACCCATCACACCGCGTCTCCCGCGGGGCGAAAAGAGAAGGATGGAGTGTCGCATCAGCTAAAGTGTGACAGTCTATTCTTTCTGCCTACTCTTTCGGGGAGACGGCGTGATGGTTAGTTAAGTTTAGTTTATTTACATTAATTCACTACACTGATGAAGGGCTCCTGTTTCCGAAACATGTATGTGTTAATGTACTTTTCATTTGTTGTTCACAAAGAAATAAACATTTTTCATTGAATCCACAACACAACGTTATGGTGAATACAGAAGAAATAAACAGTCTTATTTCAAATGATCGATTCTTTCAAAATTCATTATCTATTTAGTTTGTTTCTTTTATTCAATTTTTAAAAAAAGAACAAAACTTACTCCAAGGATGACTTAAATCAATGGCGTTACAATTTATTTTACGTAGGTATACATCAAAAAATTTCAATCGGCCGCTTCGTCGTGAAAAATCAAAAAAAAAAATCGGATACACTTAACGCTAACTACGTTTATACAGATTATAAAAAAACTAACTAACTAACTAACCACCACGCCATTTCCCCGGAGGGGTAGGCAGAGAGGATGGATCGCCACAATTCTCTGTCCTGGCATACCTCTCGGGCTTCCTCCACATTCATACATCGTACCATGCACGCAGTCAATTATTCCGACTTTGAATGTGGCCGCCTATTAGTAATTGATTATTTGGTCATGCCATGTTTCCCTCAGTCGTCCTCGGCTTCTTTTTCCACTCACGCTGCTTGTGTACAACTTTTTAACCATTCTTCTTTCGTCCATTCGTTCCATATGTCCAAACCATCTCAAGGATCCTTTTTTTAATTTTATCCATGATGCAGTCATCTGCCTTACATTTCTCTCTTATTTCATCGTTCGGTATTCTATCATACAACGTTTCGCTGCACATTCTTCTTAGTGATCTCATTTCTACGGCGTTTATCTTGCTTTCAGACTTCTTTTGCTAGCTCCAAGCTTCACTTCCATACATGAGGGTTGGCACTAGAACTCCGTTGTGTACTGCCATTTTTGCTTCTGTGGATATATTTCTATTTGCAGTAATGACTTTGAGTGCGCCATTTATTTTATTTCCAGCACCAACCCTTCTTTCGATGTCTTTCTCTATTTTTCCGTCTCTTGTAAACATGCTTCCCAGATACGATAATGAACTTTAATTGAATTTTTTCATAGAACCCCTTTTCGTGAATTTTTAAGATTCTACAACAACCCTGATAACTTTGTTACTATTAAATATTTTTAAATAAAAATTATAAAAGCTAGATTGAATGTACACTTAATAACATAAAAAACCGGAATTCCCATATTTAATAAAAAAATCTGAAAATCACTTATTTTTCGGTCGTCACAGTGACTACCCCCCTTAAGGTGAAAGTATAGTGACATATTTTATTCAAATGACATTGACGCACAATGAAGCCTGTTGGTCTAAACGAGATAAGATCTGTAGACTGTAAATTAATCACACAGTATCATGTATTTAAAATCAACGTCACTCCTCCTAATCAACGAGCATCGACATTAGAATGTTACAAGTTACTAATTATATTCGTCCCTGTCGCGTGTGAGTAGAGTACACTAACACGTTTAAATCCAGCTATCTGATTGGTCATAACCATACGTCGTTATTTAGAATGGTCACTTGAAACATAGGAATGTTCGTGGCATTATTCAAAAACCGATTTTTTTTTTTTGGTTTAGTAATATTCAATATAATTTCAATTTTATATTTCGCTTCGCTAGGGGATTGTCTATTGTTTGATAATAGACCCTTGATAATGTTTTAGTATAAATAAAATATCAGTTTAGTAAATTATAATAAAACATATAGAAAATAGATGTATTAAACAACATTAAAAACTTAAAAAAATATCTATGAAAATAACTATAATTTCTTGGAAAAATTTCGTTGCAATGAATTTAAAAAAAAAAACTAACTAACTAACCATCACGCCGTCTCCCCGTAAAAGTAGGCAGAAATAATGGACTGCCACACTTTAACCGATGCAGCACTTCATTCTTCTCTTTTCGCACCCGCGAGAGACGCGGTGTGATGGGTTGCGAACCTCATCGCCACCAATAGGCATCTCCCGCGCATACTTCGATCGTCCAACATCCACAAAATAAATCTAAAACAAATAATATAAAATTCAATGATATAAAATATAATAATATGTAACAAAATAAAAAATTCTAATATTATATAAACTTATACTAAGTATTTATGGATGAAAATACAAAATAAATACTAAATATTATTTAATTATATTCAACTTGTTCTATAGTTTTGATCGGTTTCGCCAGCTCAGTGCCATTTTCTGGTAAATCTCAATAGCAGACGGTAGCGAGATGCCAAAACCGGTCAACACTATACGTACATAACAAGTTAAATTAAACTACATGTGTTACCAATATTTTTTTTGTAATTTCATTGTTACCTTGTATAGCTTGACATCATCGTTCAAGAAAAAAAAAATGTTTTAAGTCCATTAAATCTGAAATTAAATTAACAATTGAGTATGTTTTGTTAGAAACCGGCTAGAATTAGAAAAAAAAAATACATAGACTTACACTAATCAATCAATTGCAGAATTTATGAAAATTCATTATATTTTTCAAATATTTAATGAAAGTTAAGGATTGCAAAATTTTTTTTTTTTAAATAATTGGCTGTGTATGTATTCATATTTTGTTTATGAGCATCTCATATCTCGTGTCGAGGATCTTCGAGAAAATTAACAGTTCGATGGGCACAGAATAAAAATGGACTTTTTTGGGATGTACTCATTAATCTTTATGATGGCAACTGCTGACAGGGATACGGTGATGAGGGATGGCCCTTTTGACGGCGGATCTTGTCATACATGTCATCAAGCATTTTTATACGCGTGTCAATTGGGTCCGACAGCTACGAACAAAGTTTAATTAAAATATGCAAATGCGAACCTATCAATTCAATTATGGATATTAATAATGATAAGCATCGCGGATCATTTGGAATACATGTAAAACCTAATTTATAACGTCTAATCCTATCAAATCAATAATAAATTGTTGCCTTAGCAATACGAGTACATATACGATGTCGTCCAATGTTCAACATAGGCCTCTCCCATCTTCTTCTCCGGTCTCAATCAATGATTGGTATGCAGCAAGGCGACGCATCTCCTCTTCCACTCCGCTCGGTCTTCGGCAATTCAATTCCGCATAAGAGGTGCAGCCCATATCTCGGCAAATCTGGTCTAGGTACTCCTGGCGAGGTCGTCCTCTGCCAATCGATCCCTCGACCATTCCCTCCAATACATCATGCAGGAAATATTCGTGTCGCAACACATGATCAATCCATCTCGCGCGCCTCTCCGCTATGGTGTTCAACATGTGCCTATTCTCTTCAACTCTGTTGAGAACCTCCTCATTTGTAATGTGGTCCCTCCATGAAACATGAGCAATTCGTCGGTAGGTCTATATCTCAAATGCCTCCAGCCTCTTGCGTTCTCTTTCGCCCAGGCACAAAGTCTCGCAGCCGTACAGTAAAACACTCCACACCAATGTTTTTATAAGTTGTTTCGGAGGCTTAGGTCTATGTTGTTGGACTCGAATATTTAAGATTTTTTGTTGAAGGCAAGTTTAGCCTGGTGGATACGACTATCGACGTATTTTTTTGATCGACCATCCCATGTAATGCTGCTCCCCAGGTAAACAAAAGTCTTTACGTTTTTGATCGCATACTCCCCCATACTTCTCCACATATTGTAATCTTGTGCTTACAACCATACAATCCAGCCCACACTAATTTTTCTAATGTCATAATACCACCGTGTAAGGGGTCTCTCTCTACTTCTCCTGTCTTCACGAGGCCTTCATTCTATTACCCTTCTGCTCCATCTTTGATCTACCGGTCTGGCAATATGTCCCGTATTGACGACACCCGTTAATCCCGATCTTCTACGTATCTCAGTATTTCTCATTCGTCTGAGAGTCTTATATGTAAGTATGGCTCTTTCATACACAGTTTCCTCACGGTCGATTTGATGAAGGTGAGCGTTTGTGCTCCATATATCAGTACTGGAATTCTGATTTTGAGATTTTGGGGAATGTTGATGTCGAAGAACTTCGCGGATTGCTCGAACTCGAAATATCATTTCAAAACTACATAAACTTGTTCTAAACTATAATACTTAAACAATTCTCTACAGCTTCGAAGAGACGGGCATCTCATTACCCATTTTTTTAGATTAATCAGGGGATATTTCGAAAACTCGGCCGTGCTAGAGGTCTTTTTGTCCCTGATGTTGTCCATGGTCTTCTAGTCACCGTATCATTTCTGACTCTTTAGTCTAATTCTTATTTTTTAAATGATCATTAAATTTTATTATAAAAATAAATGTACCATATACAAATACATAATTTAAAATATTTGTATATAAAGTACTTACTACAAGGTACTTAACCAGTTTCCATCTGGTGTATCATATTTTGACCGTGTCGCTGTCACCGGATATTTCGGTGTGTGTAATATTTATTAATCGATTCTGCGACCAAATTGACAGGTATAAAATGACAAGATTACTCGGGCCAAAGGATTTCACGTTTCATTACATTTTTAAAATGTTAAGCACCGACTGGATGGGACATGTGCAGGCAACACAGCGCCATGCCGCCTCCGTCTTATTATCATTTCATACATGTATACAATTTTAAGAGACTACAAAATGTATAATGAAAACGCGATTGCTTTATCAGAGATTTTTTTTTTATGTATAAAAATATATAAATACTTGTCACATATTTATTTCGCCTCGCTAGGGCACAATCTCAAACGAACGTTTGAGAATGTCCTTGCAAGGCACATATAAAATAAACAATTTGAAACTTCAATATTATTAATATAAATGTTTTAATAAAATAGTAGATAGAGGGGGACTGTGGGAAATATTGTCGAAATATGAAATAAGCACAAAACTGATCACGGCAATTACATCACTGTACACGTAAAGCACTGCTAGTGTCAGAGTAAATGGGGATCTTACAGCCTGGTTTGATATCAATATAGGTTTGGGGCAGTAGCGTCGGTCAGCTGGAGGGAAGACTCGTCGGAAGTTGCGTGGCGTAGCAGGGTCGATAGTAGTGTAGCTCGGCGGAAGAGAGTTGGAGGTTTCTCGTACGTAGACTTATTAACGTAGACTCGTGTCCGTTAGAAGCCGTAATACTGACTGACGTATTGGGTGGTCGGAAGTACCGCTTTTATATGCTTTGCTTCCCTTTTCACACGATGCTCTGCTCTAGTGGCCTAGTGACCTGTGTGAATGAATCGGGTCCTGGATCATCACTTTTGCCTATGCAATGTATGTCATCATTGCGATAAGTAGGTCCTAAGTCAGGTGTTTTCGGTTATTCGTGTAATATATTTCATCATGAAATATGCTGGTTCAGCAGTCGAAGTCCACTTATGTGGGTCGTGCATTTAACCTACATAGGTGGGTGGGTGTGTAATGTCTCCATGGTTGTTTATTCTATATATGGATAAGTGTATGCACAAATTAAGTGCTTCATACGAAAGTTTAAATGTTTTAATTTTTAAATAAACAACTTAAATAGTTGTTTGTTGCACCTGATAATGCCAGCATAGGGAGAAGTCAGATTCCATGGAGGAGTGGATGGACCGCTATACTGCCCTATCCTGACAGAATTTTTTAAATGTGGTCGCCTATTAGTAATTTATTAAATTGGTCGTGCCATATTTTCCTCTACCAAAGCCTGATGATGTAAACAATTGTAGCACACGATGATGCCAACATAGGTTGGCGAAACAGCTATCGTGTCAATCTTAAAAAAAAGGAATAAATTGTGATATATTGCGTAGATTTTCACGGTAGGTTGCAATTTGTATTTTGAGATCTTGGGAAAATCCGTGTAGCTCGTCTTTCTGGATCGACGTTTCGGAGATCGTTGCAGTCTCCATCTTCAGGGTGGACATGAAAATGGAGACTGCAACGATCCCCGAAACGTCGGTCCAGAAAGACGAGCTACATGGATTTTTCCATGGTACCAAAATACATATTGCAACCTAGCGTAAAAATTTACGCAATATATCACAATTTATTCAGAAAGGCCAGAAAGACGAGCTACACGGATTTTCCCAAGATCCCAAAATACAAATTGTGAAACGTATAATTACTGTGTTTTAAAGATTAAAACGTAAACCATAGTTAATATTTAATTATCCGCGGTAGATCGGAGTATTGTTTATCGGTTAATGTCTCAGAGACAGAATAGAACACTTCGCGATTTCCGCGTCTGGTCAAATCGATAGTCTCGCATAGTTTGGCGTTTTCAGGTCTCGTCAAATTCCCCGTAACCCAGAATTTGCAAATGCATTTTTTTGTGCGCGGGAGGCGCGCTGGTGGCATTTTAATGAAGAGAGTAGCGTAACACCAAAAAACAAGAACCCCCAGAAAAAAAATCTAATTTCCAAAATTATTCGATGAAAATATTTCAAATTAGATAATTATAAAAACTAACTATGGTATTCACAAATATTTGTTCTTAGGTAATATTCTGGTCAAATTCTTTGGCATATAGAATAGAATAATACTCCTGGCGGCTTCTAACGATATGTTAGGCGACAGCCTTCGCATTGTGTTAATAAGGTAGTTTGCTAAATGCCGAAAATCATTCTCCATAGATGGCGTTAGTGGGTCGGTTGTATAGGTTAATCTTAAAAAATTCACAAGTGCAACCAAATCTACATAGATGGCTGACTGAAACTGACACGTGAAGATAGATATGGATTTTGAAGTATATATACATCTTCCAAAAAAAATTTCATGCATGATCATAATACCAAATGTGAAATGGGGAATGTTGTAATTACATAAAGCGTGCGCTTAACCCAACCAGTGACAGGTCATAAGTCCTGTAAACACCTTGATCATCCATGTTCAGTTTCCAGTTTGCGTCTTCGTCTCTATTGAGATACAACTAAAAATTTGAATTAACCACCCTTTGGTGTAAATCCAGCATTTCGTATACAGGTATAAGTATACATTCACAAATATTTGTTTTTAAGTTAGTTAGTTTAAAAACTAACTAACCATCACGCCGTCTCCTCGAAGGGGTAGTCAGAAAAAATGGACTGCCACACTTTTCTTTCCTGACATAATTCTCTCGATTCCTCAACATTCTTACATCGTGTCATGCACGCTCGTCGATTTCTCTGACTCTGATAAAAAAAATCATAATTATAAATTATTTACATTTACACATAAATTTAGTTTAATTCCATTTAGGTTTATGGCTTCGACTGGTTTCGGCAGGTTGCTGTCATCTTCTCCCGGAAGATGATAGCGATCTGCCGAAACCGGTCGAAGCCATATACCAAAGTGAAATTAAACTACTCGTATATACTTTAAAGGATTTTATTTAAATATTATTTTTTTTATTTTCATTGAGTAAATTAACTGCCTTTGTATTTTGGATAGAGTTATTTATTTATTTTTTCATAGTAGATATGCAATATTTTTTTACTTATACATTTTTCATTTAATTTCTTGTTATGGAATTTAGAGATAGGATATTTATCTAGTTGATTGTGTACGCTCCTGCGTGGGTGTAGATTCCTTCAGGATAATTCCCGGTACTAGGAGCGGTTAATGGGTCCTCGATTCATTAATAATGCAAACATCGTCCCTTAAGCGATTCCACACATCCATGGAGAACTGAGCTATTGCTGCATGACAATTTATTTTATGTGGGGAATTGGCAATCAATTTGACTTGACTGATTTTCTTGCCGGATAATGATGACGGACCCGTCGTTCGATGGTAATTTGGAGCTTCCACAGAATTTTAATCTGTATTCTTCTCGTGATATGCGAGAAATCTGAGAATTCGATGCCATAACACGGTGAAGATAACACATTTCTGATGATTGATTACGACTTCATAAATGGTATTGCCGATGTACGAGTAATAAAGCAAAGGCTTTAAATACTTATTTGAAAAAAATGATATTTATTGTTTCTTGAACAATGATGTAAGACTCCATATTAATCTATTATATGAATATGAATGAAAACGTATATTTTCTAAAAGTTTTATTACATTTTATAGAAATGACATATTTCGCAGTATCAACATTAAATAATTTGATAGTCCATTGTTTTGGCCGAAACACTATGATACCTTAACATTTTAAACTTTTAAATTAAATAACTTTGTTTTATGTATCAAAAATTATTTTTTTATGTATCAAAATTTATAATGTCAACATAGGTTGACGAAACAGCTGTCGCGTAAAATAAAATAAATTGTGAAAACATAAAACAAAGAAATTTAATTTAACAGTTTTAAAATATTTGAATTATAAAAGAATATGTTTTTATTTGAATCTATGAGAAATTGAAATTTTGCATATTAATAATAAAAACATAACGTTAAACAATTTAGTTATTTTAGAAATTAAAAAATCTATCAAAAATAATGAAAATATTATAAATAACAAATTAAATTTAAATTCAATTCCCATGCTCGATATGTTCCCGTTATATCTCCCCTTTCCTCAATCCTAATTATACCCCTTTCACTTGATATGTTCCCGTTACATCTCCCCACTCCTCAATCCTTATTATACCCCTTACACTTTTTTACATAACTCGATCTCCATTAAGTATATAAGTGACCGCTATGTTTTATTCGATTGTTAAAATTGTATTACATTGATAAAGGTTACTTGTAACCAAACCATGTCTGAGTTTAGTGAAACTAAGAAGTGTTGTAATTCAAAGTATAATTATATTTATTCAAATATGAATCCACAACACAAAGTGAAGGCGAATATAGAAGAAAAACATATTTTTAGTTTATTTTCGTAAAAAAATAAGAGATAATAATAATAATCCAGTGATTCACAGTTATGGAAGGCAACAAACGTATTTTGATAAAAAAAATAATAACTCCGAGAACTTAAATCAAGAGTTTTAGAATTTATTATACAATCTCCAATATGAACAAAAAAGAACTTATTATAAATAAGGAATCAAATCATGTCAAGGCTTGAACCCAAGTTCCCTGGATTATGAACCACACGTTATCTTCCTTAGACCACCCGGTTTTATTCCATTTATGTCTTTCACCATAGGACAACTTTTCAGCATATGAATTTAAAAAAATTGGGCAAAAAGTTTTCTTTCTAAGTGTTCGATTCTTGTCAATAAAATAGCTAACATAGATCTTTATGTCTTAATAATTCAATACCATAATCAATTATCAAATGGCATATTTATATTACACAATGTAAAAGAAAAAAATTAAACTTCTGCTGTTTAAAATATTTGTTCAAATGAAAATAAATAAAAATGTTTCTTTTTTATGTACTTTGTATAAAACACACTTTATGAAAAACATACAATATAAATTAAAAACCAATCATTTTTCGGACACACAAGCCCTTCATCGATGATATTGTATAAAATTTAAAAAAAATCACGAATGTGGTCAGTTTTGACAGATTTAAAATGTTTTTTTTAATAAGGTGTGTGTTGTATACAAAGTATGTATATAAAAAAAAGAAACATCAATCATCCGCAACACAAAGTTGTGGTGAATATAGAAGAAAATTAATAAAAATCTTTTGATTGTGAAGTTAATATGATTCAAACGATCAGTTATTTTAAATATTATATATGGAAGACACTAAGTGATTTGGATTTTTACGTCATAGTTGAGATAATAGTGAATGTGTTGAATTCAATTTGAATTATGATTTTTTTAAAACTCATTCTGTTTGCTACGTTTGGTATTTTAAATAGATTGATATTTATTACTGACATTATTTACGTTGAATGTGTTGCCTTATTCTTTGTTGGTGGTCCAGATAATCACAATCAGCGACTATGAACAATGAATAATCAAATTTCATTTAGTACATATCAATGTACACATTGTACACATTGAATCATTTAAGAACAATAATGAATAAAAAATATGTTTGTGATAACATTTACAAGTAAATGTGAACACAGAAGTAAAAAGATATTACACGTTTCTTGAACAATGATTCCCAGAAAATGAAATGAACATCTAGATGTTTTATTTCATTTTCTGGGAATGACATATTTTCATCTTGCTAAGGCATTATCTAATTTAGAAATCAAGTGTTTTCATTTTTATTAATTATTAAATTCATATAAATGAAAACGTCTCGGTAGATAAAAATGTGCACTCCATGATTAATTTTTCTTTTACAAATATGGGTATATTTTACTTGATCATTCAAGCAACACACTTTAAATATTTATTTTAATTCGACAACAACAACAACAACAAACCAATATACAGTAACCCAAAGGTGGGCAGAGATAATAGACCGCCAAACTCTTCAATCTTGACACACTTCTCTGGATTTATCCCCATATATACAGCGAGTAGATTCTAAATTGTGTAACTAACTAAACTAACTAACTAACCATCACACCGTCTCCCCGGAGGGATAGGCAGAAATAACGGAAAGCCACACTGTTCTGTCCTGACATACTTCCACTTCCTCTACATTCATACATCTTGTCATGCACGCACGTCGATTTCTCCGACTCCTCACGTGACCGACATTTAATATTTGATTGATTTGATCGTGCCACATTTTCCTGGGCCTTTCTCTATTTCTAGCTCCGTTCACGCCTTTTACATATACCTTCTTTACCTTTCTGTCTTCACTCATTCCTTCCATGTGTCCAAACCATTTTAATGACCCTTTAATTATTTTGTTCATAACACTTTCATTCGCACCACATTCACTTCTTATACTTGCATTTGACACTCTCGTATATAGATATGCAACACATTCGTCTTAGAGATCTCATTATTACTGCATTTATTCGATACACACATACATAAGGGTCGGCACAAGAACATCATTATGTACTGGCATCTTAGCTTGTAATTATTTAAATTGTGTAATTATTTAAAATACATACAGGTATTTCATGATTTAAGGTTTGGCGTTAGCTTATTTGAAGAAGTACGTTTATAAACATACTTAAGAAACTAACTTACTTACCATCACGCCGTCTCCCCGAAAGGGAAGGCAGAAATAATGTATTGCCACACTTTTCTTTCCTAACAAACTTCTCTCGATACCTCAACATTCTAAGATCGTTTCATGTATGCACGTCGATTTCTCCGACCCCTCACGTGGGCGAGATTCAATATTTGATTTATTTGATCGTGCCACGTTTTCCTCGGTCTTACGTATACTTTTTTTACATACTTCATTCACTTATTAAATCGTGTATGGAGAATTCAACCAGTTTATCGTAATGGAACATTGAAAATTGATGAAGTCAGCCTTCAATCATGATCGACTTCACGGCGGACATCATCCGAGCACAGGGCACCGAGATGACTAATGATCCGAGGCCCACTGTTGGATGATGATGAATGACGTAATGATGATACGCCGATTAATCTAATGAACCAAATACGAACATTTTTCGCCCGTCATGATTGCTCCAAATCCATTAAAGTCGGTTGAATCGGAGATTAATTTAACTGCTGGGGTTGGCATGGTAATCCTCCATCATGATCCGAGGTTAATTATTGACATTGCAATTAATAATCGAGGGTAGTTAACGTGTTCCACATTCAAACAGGGTCACTCATTATCTTAAATACACAAATATATGAATATTTACGTTTCTTAAACAGCTTCTTATTTATAATTAACGTTGTATCCCGTAGCCGTGTAAACACGTGATTGTATAACCAAGCGCTGTACCCGGTTCCGTGTTTTCAGGTAGTTCACCAAGCGTCTAAAAATGTGCGCATTATTGACGTTTAGTGACTTCTATTAAAACATGTCAACTGCCTTTCTCTGGATCATGGCAGGCGAAAAGCCAATTAGAGAACAAGTCGCTAGACGCAAATGGCAGTGGATCGGTCACACTCTGAGACGGAACCCAGCCTGCATCGCTCAGGGTGCACTAGACTGGTCCCCTATGGGGGGAAAGGGAAAGCGAGGCAGACCTAGAGCCACCTGGAGAAGAACCCTGCAGGACGAGGTTAAGGCAGCAGGCCTAACTTGGGATGATATTAGGCATCAGGCATGCGATAGAGTCGGGTGGAGAAGATTCCTTGAGGCCCTATGCACCACAGAGGTGTGACAGGACAAAAAGAAGAATAAGATTAAAAGATTATCCAAGTTCTATGAATAGCATCTACTCAAACCATTTCAAAGCCAGGTATTTTACCTTTTCTGACAAAAATTGACAGTGGTTCTTTCTTTAGTTTTAAATAAAAAAAAATCACCTTCTGGAGACCACATTTTGCAGTCACCGGGTTCACTTGCAGAAGCGCGAAACTTGCAGGAATATGTCCAAGCATATTTTAATAGCTATCTTCCTTCAGCTTGTCTCCATCCACTGCTGAACGTATGGCAAGCCTCTCCATTCCAACGCGTGACCGACATTTAATATTTGATTTTTTTTCTCTTTTTCTAGCTCTTTTCACGTCGTTTATATATACCTTCTTCGTCATTCTGTCTTTACTTATTCTTTTCATGTGTCCAAACCATCTTAACGACCCTTTCATTATTTTGTGCATAACACTTTCATTCACACCGCATTCACAGATTTAGCACACATTCGTCTTGGAGATCTCATTTCTACTGCATTTATTCTACTTTCATTCTTTTTTTGCCAGTTTCATGCTTCAGTTTCATTTACAAGGGTCGGCCCAAGAACAAAAATTTATCATATAAAGTAAGTTTTATTCCACTGCCATCTTCTGATCTGCCAGAAAATGGCAGCGAACTACCGAAACCGGGCGAAACTAAAAAAATGGAATCAAACTAAAAACATACTTTTTTAATTATTGTTTATTCATTTTTACTATTTGTAATAAACATCCAACAAGAAATTTAAATTAACTGAATGATTGTTTACAAGAAATCTTATTTTATATATAATATTTTGGATAGAATGATTTAAGTACATATTTTATCGTTGGTTACACCTGAAAAAAATTCTTTAAAAAAGTTCCCATTCCGAATATAATTACACGTCGGCGTGACGTCATCACATTAAGGCCCCCTTCTCATTACTCTCACAATTCATCAAGCCCGGCTGACAAGGGTAATTAATCTGTAATCATTCATCAAGAATATTTCGATCGGGGCTGAAAGTGTAGAGTTCACGTATCCATCACGTGGAGATTTCTTGAGTGGGAGGAGAAATTCTATATTCAAATGTCCTCTGATAAATACCGAATAGAAGGATCTAACTTAAAAATAACCATATGAACAAAATAATGAAAGGATCATTAAGATGGTTTGAACACATGGACAGAATGCATGAAAAAATAATCGTAAAAAAGTATACGTTAACGATGTAAATTAGAAATATAAGAAGACCGAAGAAAACGTGGCACGATCAAATTAATCAAATATTGAATGTCGGCCACGTGAGAACTTCGACGCGCGTGCATGACACGATGTATGAATGTTTGAGGAATCGAAAGAAATGTGTCACGAAAAGAGTGTGGAAAAATGATTAAAAATATATATACAAGTAGTGTGCATGCCATGGAAAAGAAGTCGAGGAAGACCAAAGAAGATATGGCATGACCAAATTCATCAATTAGTGAAAGGCGGCCATCTTCGAAGTTGGAACAATCGACGTGTAAATGTGTAAATGTCGAAGAGATGCGAGAGTTATGTAAGGATGGAAAAGTGTGGCGGTCTATCCTTTCTGTCTAACCCTTAAGGAAACGGCCTAGACAGTTAGTTAATGTATCATCATCAGCCGTCTGTCATCCACTGCTGTACGTAGGCCTCTCCCAAAGCACGCCACCGCCCCCTATCCATTGCCGCTCCCATTCACCCATGTGAATATATGTTATATTATGTTATTTTATTATTTTTGCATTTTTTTATTTATTAGAACATGTTTTATGTACTTCTTCTTAGTTCGTCTCTTTGGTGGTCTGCCTGGGGGTCGTCAACCTTGGGGCTGGTCTTGCAACACAATTAAGGGGAGTCTGGATGGATCCATTCTCTTCACTTGTACATAACCGTATCTTATCCTTTGCCTTCTCCAACTAACGATATCCTCGACCTCACGTATCTTCTTATTCTCTCTTGCAGTGTCTTGTAATATGTACAATACTATTTAAAGTTAATAATAATAATTATAAACAAAAATGAAATAATCTGTGTCTGGTATACGATTTAAAAAATTAAGGGTAAAAGATTTCATAAAAAATCTTGTTTTTAAAAATAAAAACACATATTAAAAAAATCATTATCGCAGCCCAGTGGCGTTCGGGGTGTAATTTTAATAATAATATGCTCATTTAATGGGCATCGTGAATGTGGGCCGTGAAAGCTCACGCGGAGTCGGGTAGTAGATCATTTAAGTAATTATTGTGTAATTTATAGCATCGCTCATGGCGGCACGCATGCATAATTCATGCAAGCAACACTATCAACTCTAATTTATTCGCCTTACCCCCGCCCGGCTGCAAATGGACGATAAACGATATATTATTCTCGGACGTCACTGGACTCTTGTAATGAATCGGTGAGTGTGGTGTCGGATGACCGCGGTCGGTCGAATGAGTAAATTTACCCCTACGGACTCTAATGGGTTAAGGGTACTCCGACATACAAGACTTGGCTTAATTTCACTTTGAACAACAACATTCAGAGAGAATGGACCGCCACGCTACTCGATCTTGACACACCTCTCTAGCTTTCTCGAGATGAATATTTTAAATAAAATTTTAACTAAACGAGAAAATTCGATTACAAAAATCTAATTCTCAAAAATTAGAGAAAAATGTACTCTTCAATGATGTTGTAAAACTCTGTGTTGTAATTCATATTTATAACTTAAAATTTGATTTCCACATTGTAAGCGCTTTAAGCTTATTAAACAAGAAATAAAAATAAATCCAATATACTATTTAAAGTTTGTAATAATAATTATAAATAAAGATTAAATAATCTGTGCCTGGTAGACGATTTAAAAAAAATTAAACATAACCAAAGGGGTAGCCAGAGTTGAAGTATTGAAATACTGTTTTGTCGTAACATAACTCTCGAGATATTTCCTGCGCATTTAAATGATTTTTTTTAAATATATGTGGTTTAGCTTTGTTTTTAAAAACAAGATTTTATGAAATCTTTTACCCTGAATTTTTTAAATCATCTACCAGACACAGATTACTTCATTCTTATTTATAATTTATGTGTATTGAAGAGTGTTTTTGATGATGTAATAGGATCTCTTTTATTCATATAAACAAATAATTTAATGTTATATTTAAAAATAATTATTACCAAACAAGTAATAACAGAAGATATGTACACTAATTTCATAATGGGGGTGCAATTATACTACCCATTAGCGTAACTACCAGGCTAAATAACATAATTACACAAATTGAGGATCCGGCAAACCTGTTAAAAAATGTATTACAACAATTATTTTATTAAAATATTACGTTAATGACGAACAAAACGATTCTCTTGGTATTTCTTTCATTTCTAAAAGGGTATATTAAGTTTAAACACTCGAAAAACATGTTCATTTAGAACCGTGAACACTTCTAATGAAATACGTATCTTTGTTTATATTATAAAACTTCCAGAAAACCTGCGTTTTCCTTAATATCAAGTATTTATTGTAGTTATTAATGTGATTAATAGAAATTTTTTAGTAGAAATCCTTTACCCTGTTTCCTCGTTACATCCGAGATCTCGCTATTTCCGTGATCGTAATAACCGAGTTTACATAATGTATCACCAGATTGGTATGTCTATGGACAAGTTAAATGTTTTTTTATACTAACTTTAAAACGTAATAGCAACAATTTACATATTGTATTTCATTCAATCTAATCTCAAAACCTTCCTGGGACTAATAAGAACAAACTGATATTTTCAGCGAAATCGGTTTAGTAATTTTTGAGATTATCAAAAACAATCAGGCAAACATTTATTTTTCTATATTTAGTTTTTTTTTTTATCATATATCTTATGAATCATTTCATTATGAATCAGTGTCGGGATTTTTTTTGATACAATGAACACAGAATGGTTCCCACCACATAACCGAGGCTGTTATAGGGCGTATCGGCACCCTTTCGTCAGCCTCGCTCGTACACTTCTTAAGCCTCTTCCCGTCCATCATTTAATACATTTAATTTACGCCAACACAATGGGATGCTAGGCCACACTTACTCTACTTAGTATTTCCTTCTGTGTCCCTCACTTCCACATGCAAACTTCTAACTAACTAATTTACCATCACGCCGTTTCCCAGGAGGGGTAGGCAGAGAGGAAGGATCCCCACATTATTCTATCCTAACATAACTCTCGCGCCTCTTCTACATTCACACATAGTGACATGCACGCTCGTCGAGTGTTCTTACTTCGAACATCCCGCCTTTCAGTAATTGATTAATTTGGTCATGCCATGTCTTCCTTGGCCTTCCTCAACTTCTTTTTCCATTCACACTACTTGTATATATCTTTTTAACCATTCTTCCTTCATCCGTTTGTTCCATATGTCCAAACCATCATAGTGACCCTTTTTTGATTTTATTACATTCCTTTTCTACTTTATCATTAGATATTCTATCATACATTGTTTTTCCGCACATCCTTCTTTATTGACCTAATTTCTACGGCATTCATCCTACTTTCATCCTTCTTCTTCCAACTCCAAGCTTCACTTTCATATATAAGGGTCGGCACTAGAACTCCATTGTGCACTGCCATATTTGCTTCAGTCGATATATTTCTATTTGCGGTAATGACTTTGAGTGCACAATTTATTTTGTTTCCAGCTACAACCCTTATTCCGATATCTTTCACCAGTTTTCCATCTCTTGTAAACATGCTTCCCAGGTAGACAAATTCGGTAACTTGCTCTAATTTCTCATTCTTCCTCTTCAAATACCATTACTTTATTAATATGTATGAAAAAACGACAGTTTTCAAGGAGATTTATTATAATATTTATTTATGACATGTTTCACCCTTCTAAGGCATTATCAAATGTGACGAAACTTCAACTCGTTGCAGTTTATATACATTACTAAATGGAGCAGAAAGTGGCAATTAACGAAAATTTATGTGACTTTATACATTTTTAACAAATAATTATTTAGGTAGGTCCAGAAATATTGGTAAGTGTTTTTATTTGTTAAAAATGAATGAAGTCACATTCCTCTTCTTCTTCTTCTTTGCTAGCCTTCTTCCCTCTACTGCTGGATATAGGAGTCTTCCAATTTTTTCCACTCGTCTCTATCCTGCCCCCTTTGTATCCAAGATTTTCCAACCCTTTTGATAATATCATCGGTACATCTCATCGGTTACATTAATTTTCGTTAATTACCATATTCTGGTCCACTTACTAGTGTATATAAACTGCAACGGTTTCGTCACATTTGATAATGCCTTAGAAGGGCGAAACATGTCATACATAAATATTATAATAAAATTCCTTGAAAACTACCGTTTTTTCATACATATTAATAATTTAATATGGAGTTTTACATCATTGTTCAAGAAACAATTAATACCATAACTTTAGACTTTTCAAATCAAACCAAATCAAATCAGTTTATTTTCTCAAAATACATTACAAACGTTTTTTTATAGTTTAAGGCATCTATTGAGAACAGGTAAAACATAATAAATATATACCTAATACCAGGAACGCGTGAGAGATGGTTCGACATTAGGAATACAAAATACTCTCCAAAGTCAAGAGTATTTGTCTTCTGAACGTACTTTCACGAATATGAAAGACATCGATCTCCGAAGCGATCAAGTTCAGCAGTTTGATTGCTCTCCCCACCGGCATCACCAGAGGCAGGTTGGTTCTGCATGTTGGAAGATAAAACAGTCTGTGCTGACGCTGTCGAAGATAACCATCCGGAACATAAAGATTTGACACGTTCATCACAAGGTCACACTTCGTAATTCTTCTATTTATTTAAAAATATGACGGTGTCTCCATACGTGTTATGAACGCGTTAAAAATGGACAGAATAAAAACAAGAGACTTGTACTTCCAAAGTAGTTTGAAAAGCCATTACACGTGCTTTGTAAGAAACATGAGTGTCCGCGGGAAGGTGCTCTGGGATGATGGATGTCCCTTGCCGGAGTATGGTGACAGTGACAAAGCGCGGCCGTGATTAATACATCCATCCAGTGGAGTGTGCCGCCAGCCCCTGCCTCCCGAAGCCTTCTCCACCACCCCTATCTGGAGTTCAAGTGCCAACGGAAGGATGGACATGGTTAATGTTGCACTGTGGCTTAAGGGAAAAAATATAATTTTATTTAGTTTCAATCTTAGGGATTGGATAACAGTAAATTTTATTAATATCTTTACTGGTTTTTGGAAGGCCACTTTGGCATATTTTAATGTGGTTATTTTCCACATTTCTATACAGCAGGTTATTTGAACTCTAACTAACTAACTAACAAACCATCCCGCCGTCTCCCCGACGGAGTAGACAGAAAGAATGGACTGCCTCACTTTTTTTCCTGACATATTTCTTTCGCTTCCTCAATATTCATACATCGTGTCATGCACACGCGTCGATTTCTCTGACTCCTCACATGGCCAACATTCAATATTCAATATTTGATTTATTTAATCGTGCCACGTTTTCGTCGGTCTTCCTCTTACATTCTTCTGGTTCCATTTACATCGATAACATATACTTTTTTGACCATTCTTTCATCACTTATTTTTTCCTTATGATCAAACCATATTAATGAGCCTTTCATTATTTTGTTCATAACACCATCATTCGCACCGCTTTCATTTATTATATTTTCATTCTCTACTCTATCATACACAAAGTATCCACACATTCGTCTAAGAGATCTCATTCCTACTGCATTTATTCTACTTTCATCCTTCTTTTGCCAGTTCCATGCTTCGCTTCCATACATAAGGGTCGGTAGAAGAACACCATTCAAAAAATTTTGGATGGGTTTTTGTTTGCGATGACAACTTTAAGTGCATCTTTCACCCTGTTGCCTGCCCCAACCCTTCTTTCAATATACCTCTTCACTCGCCCATCTCTTGTAAACATACTATCTAAATACACATAATACTTAAATACTACCTAAATACTAAATTAAATAACGATATAAGCAGTCTTATTAATTTGACGTAAATAAATATTATTATTTTATTAGGTAAGCTAAATGTATTAACACGAAGGAATTCCATAATATTTAATTGTTATGATTATGACGCTTTTTTTAAAAAAAGACTTACCACAGTGCTGGTATAAGAATTTATTTACAATTTATTTAATATGGGCAGAAATTATTTCATCGGGGAATGAATCATTAAGGAATCGGGTCACGTCTAGGCTTGAACCCAAGTCCATTGGATCAGAGGAGCCAAGCGTTCTGTCCCCTAGACCATGAGCTGATTGAATGTATTGAAAATTTATTTCCATCTTATACAATATTTTTTTCATATTCTTTTCCTTTCCTATTGTTCATAGTGCATTAATTTAAAGATCATCATTCGATATATGAATGGCTTAGTAAAAATGGCGTGATGCTACATTTCCCATAAACTTTGCTGCCAACTTGGCGACGAGAGTGTGGAAATTAGTGACAGCCCTTCCTCGGATAAGCGACGGATGACAGATGGCTGGTGGGGGTGGGGTAGGGGGAGGTGACTAGAGGGAGTTATAAAAACAGCGTGATTTGCTAATTTCCTCACTTCATTCATCGATCTCACACGCTCTCCTATCTTTCAGCTGCATCGGGAGATAATTTATTACGTGGAGGAGAAAATAATATTTTTAGTTTATAAAGATTATCAAATGATTTTACTGAAATTTCTTGATGGAAGTTCATTTTGAATAATAATGAAATGAAACGGTGTTTGCGTCCACTTTTGCCTTTATTTTGACAGCTATCGGTTTTGCCAGGCTCGCTTACATCGACAGACTGGATATAGATAGAAATAAAGACAAAAGTGTAAGTATTATAGTTAAAAAAACATCGTTTTATTTAATTATAATATTATTTATAACAAAGATTATTTATGATTTGTTGAAAAATAAGCATAAAGCGGAGGTATATTTATTTTGTTGCACTTGCATTTTTAGCTTAGACACGATGTTTGAATGTTGAGGAAGCGAGAGAAATATGTCAGGAAAGAAAAGTGTGGTCGTTCATTCTTTTAGCCTACCCGTTCGGAGAGACGACGTGAACAGTTGCATGATACAGTGAAATTTCATAAGTATGATTTTTTAAGAATATCAATTGTTTAGCTTTTGAGTTCAATTATATCGATATTCATGTAGGGTATCAAAAATTGTTGGCTCGTGTTCATTTTATATTATGAAATTTTTTTTTTTTTGGTATATACCCATATTTTCATTCCCTTTGTTCTGCTGACTAGTATTGCTAGTTTGCTGCCATTTTCTGGTCAACCGTTGGCTTCTGGTAACGGCTGATCTAAATTGAACGGAAGTAGGAAATCAAGTGAGTAAAACGAGAAGTGGATAAAACTAATATTTATAATTAATTAATAAACAGCTGTGCACACAATTTAATAATTTTATTATAACGTTGTTTGCTAGTACAATATATTCAGGTAATTAACATATCTTTTCTTCTTCTTCTTCTTCAAGTACCCTGTCGGGTCCCTGTCCTGCGTCGCTCGGAACAGCTCCTCCACACTTCGGATTAACTTTAATTAACATATTATAATATTTAATTGTATACTCCACCTCGCTAGAAAAATGTACAGTATAAATGTAAACTGTACAACTATTCCACGAATAGGGTATCAATATCCTTCCCTCTGGCCAACACCAGTCCAGTAAACGGGTATTAATACCCTTCCGGCATCTAATGTGTTAATGTCATAAATTTGGGTACTTTTTCTACAACGGATTCAAAACCGTTTGTCAAAGCGAAAGTCACTGCTCATCCCGGAGCAGTTTCGCTAACAAATAACGTATATTCCAAAATCAAACCGATTGATTTCGTAACGAGATCGGAGTCATAAATCCCGGCTACCACATTAGTCAGCGTCACGGGCGTCGGGACGCTCCGTTACACGCCACCGACAGAATCGACTGACGTCCGATACAAATCCTCCAGTTCGCGTCTGTTAGACAGTGACAGAGCGACGGACATTAGTCTTTGACAGGTCGACAATTAGTCAAACCGGGGTCGAGCATCGCTCACCGGGTGGATTGTGAAGCCGGAGCTTGATTTTATTTTTAGATAATTTGTTAAAGGGTTTTGTGGCGCGGAGTTTATAAAACGAATGGACATCGTTATTTTTTTATCTGTAGTTAAATAAGTGAAATGTTTTTAGTTTACTTTTGTAGCTTTCATTGCGTGTATCTTCATTATTTATATACCCTTGGTGTGACACATCGTTTAAAACTATAATATAAATGTCTGTAAGTATTTACAAATAAACTGTTGGATTCACACGCCACCGAGAAAAATATTTTAAAATTCGTTTGCTAAAGTACTCGTTAATTACCTTTATGAAACAAAGAGAATTCAGACTCTGGGAGTAAAGCTTGGAGCTGCCAAAATAAATATGAAAGTAGATTGCTTTACATTGATCGATTGATTAACCAATGAACGAGTATGATAGAATAGCATTCGAATATTAATATCTTATTTTTCTTTCGATGCCGTGTCAGGTCCCCCCAACGTTGGCGATCACTGCAGCAAAGACATCTCTATCCTTCGCCACTTGAAACAGGTTCTGAACTCTTGTTATTCCTGTCCACTCGTGCCAGTTGTTTTTCTATCTTTTTAGAAGAAGGTCTGCTTGATTATGGTAAACCGTTCCTTGATTTTTTTACGGCTCTTGATTATGCCATTCTGGTGATACATTTAGTTCAAAACAAATTAAAGAACAGACACAGATAATGTTTATCGCCTCACCTTGCTTTGGATGTTAAAATATTTGTTTAACTAGTTGATATTTTTTAAACATCGGAATTTAGCTGGGAATTTTCGTATCTGTTTCATCGCACGAAGAAAATAAGACATTACTATATCCATCAATAATTGTACTTTCTTTTTATCATTGTACTATTTGATAATTCTTTTCGATTGACACTTATTTCATATCTTTATTTTTATTTTTTGTCAACCCTTATTTCTTTTAATTACAATTATCATTATAATTTGTATTAATTATTAATTTATACTTACGTATCTTGTTTAAACTATTACGAATAATATAGTACAGGCTTCGCCTAGTGTGATAAATTCACAATAGATAAGTGAAAGTGAAAAAAGCATCATCACAACACAAAGTATGGCGTATATAGAATAAGCAATGTTTAATTTTATTTTCATTAATCGGCATAAAATAAACAAGCAAAAATAATTAATATGAATGAAAACGTAAGGTTTCAAGAAGTTTTAATATATTTTATAGGAATGACATGTTTGGCCCTTCTAAGGTATTATCACATCTGATGTTACCTTAGAAGGGCGAAACATGTCATTCCCATAAAATATAATAAAACTTCTAGAAAACTGACGTTTTCATTCGTATTAATTATTTAATATGGAGTTTTACATCATTGTTTAAGAAACAATAAATAAGCACAAAATAAATTTTGTGGTGAGGTGGATATTTTTCCCTTATACACATTTGTCTGAAAATACACCACTGTCTTTTATATGAAGTTTTCCACAGCGATTGTCACGCGAGCAGGTGTTTTTACTGGACGTTATGTCATTAATCCTTGTCTAGTGACAAATAGTTACCCGGAGTAGCTACCCGGCCCTGCTCTCCCCTAAGTTCCGGTACACCCCTGTACTTCTTGCCGTGTTCTCCCCACCACTACATTATTAATACACTAACTACTTTAACAATGAACACTCACTATATCCATTAAGGCTTTACTGTACTAATCTTCATATATCGTCGCCAGAATATTACGTTGATCCATATATCATTTCATAAAATATTAACTATGGTGGGTAAATACTTTATTAACGATCAAAGATCGTGCGGTGGTCTAGAAAGCCAATCGCTTGGCTCTACACCTGAGGGAACTGAGTTCTATAATAAGCTATTAAATCTGATCACATTCGAGATTGTATTCAAATTCTTATATAAATAGATGGCGCTAGTGTAGATTGAACTAAAAAATGTGAAGTGTAGTCCACCATTGTAGCATATATACATCTTCCAAAAAATTGTCAGACGTGGTGGTCGTAAAAAGGGCGGAATGGGGAATGTTGTATTACATAAAGCGTGCGCTTAACCCAACCAATGACAGGTCATAAGTCCTGTAAACGCCTCGACCACCATATTCTGTTTCCAATTTGCATCTTCGTCTCTATTGAGATAAAATTAATCCTTAAAATTGGGTAAAATCCAGTTTTCGTTTACAAGTATTTGTATTCATTCAAAATGTTATAATTTTTTTTTACGAATTAAAATACTGTTTTTCCTCTTTTGAGTTTATTTTTCTCGACCTGTTTCGAACGTTTTACACCTTTATTATCGGGAGAACGATATAAAACTTATTAAGTTATATATAATACTCCGTCGAGAAAAACAGACTCAAAAGTGGAAAAAACAGTGTTTTAATTTTAAAAAAATCATTATGGAATTCCATAGTGTTTTTATTATTTTTACTTTGTTGAATAGCTCTTTACATCATTACAGCGCGAGCCAAATCTATGCAAAGGGTATAGCTATCATATTGAATACGTGACGTGTGAAAGGTGCTAGCCTATCGCCATTTTATTGTCACGAAAATTCTGGACCAGACCAAAGACAGGCAACAATCACATTGCCATTCGTAGGAATCGAACCTTCGGGTTGGTAGTCAAAGCAATTACCACTCGGCCACGAGGGTCGTCAAACATTAACCCGTCAAGTTTATCTTAAAAATATAATTTTTTTTTTTTCAAAATGATAAAATATTAATCTTTTAAATACCACAACCAATAATATTCAGAAATTCTACATTATCTAATTTATTTAAAATATAAAAGTTTATAAATTTCAATTGAATATCTATCTTAATTTGTAGTTTTTGATTTACTTTAAAATGATTTGTTAAATTAGATCTTCCGGCATGTGAAGTGTGAAGATATTTGAAAATGTTCTTCTTCTTCCGATGTCACGTCAGGTGTCCCCGACTATCACCCGAGAGTAGGTGTCTATGTCCTTGGTAGCTCTAAACAGCTCCTCGAACCTCTATTTTTTCTCTCATTGATCAGGTGCAGCTATTCATATTTTCCTTCCAATCACATGACCCAAATATGCCATCTTTAAACTTGAATATTGGCATACTCTTCTCTATCAGCTCTGGCTCTCTTGAGAATATTTAAAATATTTTGTAATATGTGTTTTTTTTTTTTAATTATTTTTAAATGATTTGTTAAATTGGATATAAAATTGAATCTTCCGGCATATGAAGGTTCAACTGCTGTGATAATTTATTACCAAACTATTTAAAAAAAAAAAATTGATATTCTAACAAAGTGAAACATGTTATATGTGAAATACACGTTTTCGTCTATATTTATTACATCAAAGAGAGTTGATACGTTTGTTAAAAAAACATAAATTCATAAGTCAGAGAAAAGTAGGGCATTATTATAAAATATGTTTTAAAAATATTCAAATATTCAAAATACTGTTATCACTTACATGAGTAAATTTATCTTATCATTTATTTGAAAGTAGTATATCATCTTTAAACTTACTAATTAACCATCTTGCCGTCTCTACGGAGGGTAGACAGAAGGAATGGACCTCCGCGTTGTTCTGTCCTGAAATACTTCTCTCGATTCATCTACATTCATACACAGTGTTATGCACGCACATCAATTTCTCCGACTCCATACATTCATTTTACAAAAATTCAGAACAAAAATAAAACGAATTAAAACAATTTCTCAACAAATTACCAGGGTGATTAAATTGTATAATCGGTCTAACGGGAGTACGTGACGATCCTGAATAATTAGCTGTTAGATCCTCCCCTACAGAGCTCCCCGGCCCACCCTTAAGTATAGCGACAGTTCTGTCACCTGTCATGTCACCCGTTCACACGCCGAACAGCATAAACTTATTAGCTCCGAGTGATATGTACACCACCCCGAATAACACCCCTCACCCTTCCCTTGGGGGGGTTGAAGACATCCCGTCTTGGCGGATACTACAACAGGGTTGTTTATCATAATTCGGTTCTCTTATCATTTAAAATACTACAATTTAATAATTATAAATTCTCAATACAAATAAAAACGTTTGTTTTTTAAAATAATCATTAATGATAATGAAACGCTCAGGCATTATCAAATGAAAATCATTTGAAAATGCCTTAAAACGTCTGTTTTCTAGAAGTTTCATTACATTTTATGACAAATAAAAAAGTTCGGCTTGCTTAAGCATTATCAAATGAAAAATATTTTTTAATGTCTTATCAAAGCGAAACATGTCATTTCCATAAAATATAATAAAACAGAAGTTTTCATCCATATTAATTATTTATAAGGAAATTTTACATCATTGTTTCCAAACATAATAAATATTGATTTTCACATTTGATAATGCTTTAGCAAGACAATTGAAATCACTACAAAAAGTACATATAAAACTGAAAAGCTGGTGTTGTTGAAAAACTAAAACTGAAAAACTTAAAAACAAATGTATGTTTTTTCTAAATTACATTTTTTTCCTAAATTATATTATCATTATGTATTATTATTATTTAAAATTATTTATTATTTCTTACTGTTAAAAATAATTATTAGTACCTACTTATAACAAATAGCCCAGTTTAATTTTTAAATTTGAATTATTGTATCGAATTTTAAATGCGTTTTTTATTAATCTTTCTTTGTTTAGGTTTTGTTATATTTTTACACCTGAAGATGGAGGTATCCTCCGAAACATGTCGTGTATTTTAATATTTTTTTTATTAAAAAGTGGTTTAAACAATGTGTTTTTTAATTCCCAAAGTATGTTTTAATGTACGAGTATTACACATTTTACATAATGATTTTTTTCACACATTCGAAGTATATATAAAAGTTTTAAAAACATGTTTAAATCATATTAATGCATCCCTGCTGTGATTCTGTTTTCCTACTTCGTAATCCAACCTACTACCCTCTCCCACCATCCCCTTGTTAAGACGGCGGCGCTCCCAGACGGCACACGTGTGTTTTCGTAACTACACTTTCATGTTAATTTGTAATCAGAGTTTAAATGGCGTTAGATCGGAAAATCCGTGCAGTGCTTAATGGACCAGTTAACAAGGCGATTATTGTATTACGGGATAATTTAGAATGAACGAGAAATGTTATACCCTTGCAACTTTCAACGCTGGTTTTAAAATACTGTTTAACCGTCAATATGAAATTTTTAATACTAAAATTAGCTTACTACATGTGAAACGAAATGTTTGATGTTTTTATTTTATTGCTAAAACGTACTTAATAGTATTAGTATTAGTAGTGTCAATTAAATCAAATGTCAACGATCTAATTTCTAAAATATAAATTTAATTTCTATTGTCTTTTCTCAATGTCTCATATGTTTGCCTAATCTCAATGTCTTTTATCAATGACAATATCGTTTTGCCTTATAAATATCTGTCTCAATTGTTTGCTAAATATCATTGTTTCATCTCTGTCTCACCTCTTTGTTCTGTACATTTGTCTTATCACTATAGGTCATCTGAATGTATAATCTCTATAGTCTCAATGTTTCATATCTCAGAGTCTCATATCTATGTCTCACTTCTATGTATCAGCTTTATGTCTTAGCACTTTATCTTATTTCAATGTCTAATCAGTTTCAGAGGTACACTCCATCTTCAGGTTGTTGCCTTATTTTTTTAATACCAAAAACAATATATAATTAATTAATTTGATGTACATAAAATGACTCATGATAAGTCCAAGTAGCAGTTTAACCCCACCTTTGTTTTTACACCACGTTATTTTGTTTTATCGAACCAACTTAGTTAGTTTTTATAACCCTTCTGAAACTCCGGCGGGAGCGAAACCGGTTAGTCCGATCATATAAAATAAAGTGATGTAAAATTAAAAAATAAAAGTTATAAAAATTATTTTTAATATGCCACACAACGGATTAAGTATTTCATACGAAAGTAATATTATTATTTTTTATTTCAAATAAAATTAAACACTTTTTCACTAAGTATTAACACTGGTGAAACCGGTCGCTGTCTAAATAAAGACAAAAGTGGAAGTAGTTAAAAAACATCGTTTTATTTAATTATTATTTAAAATGAACTTCCATCAAGAGATTTCAGTAAAATCATGAAGTTTTGGGTTCATAAATATTGTATAAAAGAATCAAGATTTTTTTTTAAAGTTTGTATATATAGTATATAGAGATTCAATGCCCCCGTAACTTTTAAATTCCATTACTCATGCATTGGCAGTGATGGGTTGCGAAATGAGGGGTTATAAGAGCACAGACAGTTGGATGGAGGGTTGGTACGTAATTATCCGCTGCGGCTGCAGGGAGACGAAAATTTGACGTGACACAAATTACGGGGGTGTGTTTCAGCGCGGGGAATTCATTTAGCAACTAGTAATTATTCATTAATCTAGTAATTAAACGTTACGTCTTATTAGAAGTGACGATACCTGTAAGTAAGGGTGTGGTGAAAGCACTAAGACTCTTAATTTAAAAAATTAAATAAGGTGTATAATTATGATAATTTTTTGTGTTTGTGTGTGTGTTGAGTTGTGGATTTCCATAGTAACAAAAGAGTTAATTTGATTATTATAGTTTGATTATTTGATTGATTTTGGAGAAACAATAAATAAAAATAAAGATAAAGTATAAAAAAAAAAAAATTAACATAAAAAAACAGATACAATTATTGTCTATAAAATGGAAAATGTAATAAAAAAAACTAGTATCTTTGTGTCTAAAGAGAAAAGTAGTTTTTATTGTTATCTTGATGATGAATGTGTTAAGTCTTCGAAACATGTCGAGAAAAATAAACTAAAATGTAGAAACCACAGTGTTTCATAAAAATATCGCACTAAAAACGTAGAGTTTTATCATCATTATAGTAATCAATTATAAATATAGTATATATATTTAGTTATCCGGTCTGGTAGTAAAACCGGTCGAAGCCATAGCCGTATAGGGTATTTTTATCTATAATAAACTATGTATTATTTTTACACCGTATTAACTAAAACTCTGTAGAGGCTAAATAAAACGACGGTTTCATAACAAAACGTAGAATAATATCACATAAGAAATAACATAATATATTATATATTTTTGATAAAAAAAATAAACTAAAAATTATTTTCATTATTTACAAAGAAACTTCTACCATGAAATTTTAAATAACAAAGTTAATTTATTCATAGTCGTCATTATAAAGTGAGGATTTTCCATACTAACAATTTTTTTAAACATATATGTAATATTATAAGTTATTTATGACTTCGCAGTTCCATATACCAACTTCCTCTACCGTAAGACGAGATGCCGGATGCGGAGGTGAGACCTGCAAGTCACTTCCAGATTTATGTGTGCAACCGGAACAAAAGGATATCCGTGTGGGAAACCATTTCCGGTTCAGCCATGCCATTTGTCAGCCCGGACGTGTGAGATGTTGATAGTGGTTCCGGATCTAATGACGTATCATCCATATTGGGAGGACTCTGACAAATGGTGAATCAAACTACACATAACTAGACTTCTACGGAGATATACACGCCAAGGGGTGTGTGCTTTGATGCTCTACTCACACTTTCATTGTGAGTTGAGCATCAATAATAGTATATAAATAAAACTCAATGTGCGTTATTGTGTTGCAAAAATTTCGGTTAATCCTAATTAAATCCTGCTGTAAGTGTCAGAATTGATTAAATGGAATACGGCGGTGGTTATAGGCATATTTTATTTGTTACGAATTGCGCTCTAATTAATGACGTTTCTGTTTACATAAAAACAAAGAAAATGTATCTACCAAAGCAGCTACACACAATGAAATTTATTAGTATAAACATAAATTCAAAACAATACAATAAAAATGATTTTTTTCCACTGTTGAGTTTATTTTTCTCGACATGTTTCAAAGGTTTACACCATTATCATTTGGGGAACGGGAGAAAATAGGTGTAAGCCTTCGAAACTTGTCGAGAAAAATAAACTCAAAAGTGGAAAAAAAAAACATATTTTTGTATTGTTTTGAATTTATGTTAATATTTATAAATTTCTTTGCAATTCGTTGCTTTGATATATATATTTTCTGTGTTTTAATTTATAAAGAAACGTCATTATTAAATTTCACACAGTCAAAACCTTAATTTCATCTATGTTCGCCATACTTTGTATTGTAGATGTTTTATTTTCTTTTTTATATACTTTGTATGCACACTAACTTTAAAAAAAAATTAAATAATGATGACAAAAAAAATTGATACAAAATTTCTTTATTATTATGTATTTAGTGTACTTCCACTTGTGTTTATGTTCGATCGGTTTCGGTAGCTTACTGCCATCTTCTGGTTATTCAAACTGGTCAACATTTTTTTTTGTTTTCATTATTTAAAATGAACTTCTTCCGGGAAAATTCAATTAAGAACATTAATACAACCCGGTCCTTCCTCAATGATATTATAAAGATATTTAAATTTGTTTACAAATATGATCAGTTTGAGGTCAAAACTGATCATATTTGTAAACAATTTTATAATATTTTAAATATCTTTATAATATCACTGAGGAAGGACAGGGTTGTCCGAAACATGTCTGATATATATTTTTTAAATTTAGTGTTGTGTACAAAGTACATAAAAAATAAATAAAAACCTTAAATTTATTAAGATAATCAAATGATTTTACTGAAATCTCTTGATGGAAGTTCATTTTAAATAATAATTAAATAAAACGATGTTTTTTTAACTACTTCCACTTTTGTCTTTATTTAGACTGCGACCTGTTTCGCCAGGCTCTGTCGATGGTCGTCAGGAGTCTGTCAATGCCAGCGAGCCTGGCGAAACCGGTCGCTGTCTAAATAAAGACAAAAGTGGAAGTAGTTTAAAAACATCAATTTATTTAATTATTACTTAAATTTATTTAAAAAATACTTAAATATTTTTTAAACGTGTTTATATTACAATACATGATGTCAGATATTTACCCCGATTCGGTTATTATAAAATAGGGTGACGCCTTAATAAAAGAAAACACTACTCTCTTGCTATCTGAATATTTAATATGTAGTTGAATAATAACTTTGTATCAATTACTTCAAAAATGCGGGAGTCTTGGTTAGCAAACTCAATCATGCAATAATACAATTTCTCATACTATCAAGAACCGAAAATTATATACAATGAAAAAAAATATTTGAATAAATATAATTATACTTTGTATAACATCACTTTTTATTTTCACTTCGGTTACATGTAACCTTTATCAATATATAATTGTTTTTAAGGTTGTATACATTGATAAAAGTTACGTGTAACCGAAACATGTCTTGACCTCAGTGAAAATAAAAAGTGTTGTAATACAAAGCATAATTAAATTTATTCAAATATGAATCCATAACACAAAGTGAAGGCAATATAGAAGAAATATAAAATTAAAAAATATTATTCTCATCAAGTTCCAAGTTTTTTTTTATTGTTTTCTTAAATAAATTGATAATAAACATTTAAGATGATAATACTTCAGAAGATCCATAACAATTTTGCACTATTTATACGTCAGGATATATGATTACTACAGTTTTTTTAATACTTCACTGTCTCACAAATATTTTGAACTTTTGAAAACCATATTGTAACCTTCCTACGAAAACATTTTTAAATTGCTTAACAGGGGTGTTTTACTAATAATGCAGGAATACTAAAGAATTAAATCATTAGATTACTTATGAGAAGTACCCAGAGTAAGGGCACATAGATTAATTTATTTCCCCCAAAATACCGTATAGAAGAGCTTCTTGTTTTCTTATATTGAAAGCGATTCGTCTTTCCAAAAAGGTAGATTTTTTTAATAGACTTCTTTAGATGCTGCTATAGCGAATTTTAAAACTCTTTTAAACAAAGAAGTAATAATATATTGTTTACATTAACATGTTTTACCAGAACCAATCTGTCTCTGGTGACACCAAACCACCAGCAAACAAGCGATTAATCTGCTGAACGCGGTCTCCTCGGAGATCGACATCTTTCATATTAGTGAAAGTACATTCAGAGGACAAATACTCTTGAGTTTACGGAGTATCTTTTTTTCCTAATATCGAACAATCTCTCATGCGTTTCTGGTATTATGTATATTATTTTACCTGTACTCAATAGATGCCTTAAACATTAATATTGTTTGTAATGTCTGTTAAGATAATAAACTGATTTTATTTGATTATTTTTTCATAATTCCAATGACTTTTTTTATTTATTTAATATTCACATCGATTTGTGCTGAAAATTCTGAAGCCATTTTCAATCAAATGATGTTTACACAATATAATTGGTGTCTATAGAAAATTAAGTTTCTATAGAAAATTAATGTTTCGCTCTGGCTATATTTTCAGTTCAAGTGGCTACATTTCCTTGCTGCATTTCCCGAGGCTGTTACATATCTCTTTCTTAGTAAACTCTCCGGTCCGCGACATTTAGAAAATGGCTTAAGGACATTTGCTAACTTCCTCCCCCGCCATCCATCATGACCGCCACGTTTGACAAACGAGCTCCATCAGTCTAATGAATTAACGCCAAGGCTTGCCGGCGACATCTCTTATTCCTCGCATCCCCAAAAGCCAACCCCCAAATTCAGCATTCCCATTAGACAAAAGTAACAAAACTCTTGTATATAAGTAAAATTTTCACATTGAAACGAATTATACTTTTTTATTTGAGTGTTAAAATTTAAGCTTTGTTCGGGTGTCTATTCTCGCTTTAGGAGGGTGGAAATTGTGTTATAAATTACACTACAACTCAGCTTTTATCTTCATTTCAGAGATGATGAATTGTGAAAGGATTTTTAAAGTAATTGTAGAAAGTACAGAATTGATGTTGCATGAAAAGATTTTGAGTTTGCGAATAAACTTAACTTATAAACTTTTGAAACGATTCTTTACAATTATCTCAAAATATTTTGGTAAACATAACTCTTAACAGAAAATGATTTGACTACCCCTGTATTTTGAAATATATTTAATCATCACTTTTGGAATATTTATTTTTTTATCGAAACTAATTCATTTAGATCACCAACTTATTTGTAATTAATTCTCATATTAAATTGATCCGAATACGGAATACTGTAATTAATAATAATAATATATGAAATAAAAATTAAATTACCAACTAATTAACTTACCGTCACGTCAATTTCCGTAAGGGTAGGTAAAGAGGATGGACCACCACACCGATTTCCTGACGTACCTTTCGAGATTCCTCTATATTCAAACACCATAACATCCACGCTCGTCGATTTCTCCGACTCCTCACGTGGCCGATATTTCATATTTGATTGATTTGATCGTGCAACATTTTCCTC
Source organism: Lepidostoma basale (assembly GCA_022606425.2). Classification (NCBI taxonomy): domain Eukaryota; kingdom Metazoa; phylum Arthropoda; class Insecta; order Trichoptera; family Lepidostomatidae; genus Lepidostoma; species Lepidostoma basale. Next base: position 1,273,345 of record JAHDVF020001575.1, read on the forward strand.
GGTTTTCCTCTTTTTCTTGTCATTTACATAATTATTTTCATGTGTCCAAACCATCTTAATGGCCCTTTCAATATTTTGTTCACAACACTGTCATTAACACAGCATTCACATTTTATATTTGCTTATTTTTAATTATTAGAATCATCAAAATTTTATTAATTTTTAGAAGAATTTCTTCTATATTTTCCTTCATTTTGTGCATTGAGAAAGCGAGAGAAGATTGTTAGGAAAGAATAGTGTGGAAGTAAGACCTATTTATGAGGGTGAGCTGACCAGGGATGATGATGGTCTTCCTGGTAGTTTCTTGCAGCTGGGTTTTCATATTTGTTTTTATTTCAATTTTTTCAATTCTTGAATCTTCTATGCAGTTGTAGTAAATTTTAATATATAATATAATATTTTTTGAGGGAAAAACAGGGATGACGCTTTGCGTAAATGTTCTCAAAATTAAATACTGTATCCTTGAGTCAGGTCCACTATTTTGTTTTTATTTTACTCTGAGAAAATTGTGTCTGGCTCGCCAACATTGTCAGTGAATAATACGGCTTTAATATGTTAATGAGTGCGTGGAGGGAGTTAAGACGCTACCCTTGTTTACAAGGCACTGCCTAATGTCAGCCACTTAGGACAGGGTGGGGAAGAAGAGTGGAACAGAGATGAAGTGATAATACATGCAGATACTAGACTTCAAAATGATGGCGAAGGGTTGAAAACATTCAAAGTTTCAAGAATAAGTATAAAGGGAATGAATTATTTCTTCATTTTAATGGCTGAAATGTATTTTTTTAACCAAGTTAATATTTATTTTGTACAAAATGAGAATTTAAAAAATTATGATTATTACTTTTGAAAAGCACTGTTTTAAAATAATTTAACCCAGTTGCGATCTAGGAAAATTGCAATCTTCAGTAGTCTCTTAAATTTAACGTCTTTAATTTAAACATGCCGAGTATTAAAGTTCTAAATATCAATAATTCGAGTATAAGTACTTTATTTACTCACTTTCTAGGGAAAAATAAATAACTATGGAGAGTTTTAGCCTCTTTGATGATTTTCCTCCATGCTCGATCCTGCACCTTTTGCTCCCAGCAGTCGGATTTGCAAGACCTGGCCAGATAAGCTAGAGCATATTTTAGCAAATTTTAGATAGATAACAGACAGCTTTTTTCAAAAAGTAATTAAAATGTGCTATGGCCGAGCCACAGAGGGCTCTCTCCGCTTACCCGAAGCTGTTATAGACGCAGCGGCGCCTTTCTTCAACTTCACTCGTGCACTCCCAAGGACCATTCCCCGTCCATGCGGGACTTAGGTTAAAAATATTATAATAATAATAATATATGTATATTTGCAACTAAACGGGACCCAGACCACATTTAAGCTACGCTACTCTCCCTCGATGTCCCGCCGCACACACATAGAAATACAACAGCAAAAGAAAATACACAATTGATACATAAATAACATATGTTAGAGAAATAATAAAAAATAAATAATGCATGGCAGGAGGCACAGGCGGGATGAAGGAGATAAAATGCAAGATGCGGGAAATAAGAAAATTTATTTAATATGTGGAAAAGGGAAGGTAACATAGGAAGTTTATACTATATATATTTAAGAGAAGAAAAATAATGCAATTGAACCAAGGAGGAGGAGGACGAGGCCCGGCATTGTGGGGCAGTTTCCCCTCCCCCCAGCAAGATAATCGGCACCCCCTCAAAGGAGCACGTGACTTCACAAAACGGCAATGTCCGGTCGAGACGGTTGGTCGAGGTTAAAATAAATAATAATAACATATTTTTTTTATTAGAAGATGCTAAGCTTAGGTTAAATACACAAAATCAAATTTATTTACAGTATTAGTCAAATTTTGCGTTTTCTGGCGAGTATTGGCCAGAGGGCGGCCATTGGTCCTTATCGTCTTCAAAATTTGATGTAAAATGCCCCATTTTCCATACCAGTGGGCGAAATCTACCCCCGTTAGAAACCATTGCTTTAAAACAATCTTCTGGTATCAGGCTTGATATCTAGGTATTTGTTTTTTTTTTATATAAACGGAATTTGTTTATTATTCTTCTATATTCTCCTTCACTTTGTGTTGTCGATTCATAATGAAATTAATATAACTGCACATAGTATTTTTACAACACTTTATTACACTGTTAAATTAAAAAACTGTTTCGTCAACCTATGTTGACATTATCAGGTGTTACATATATTATTGTAACACCGCAAAAATAAAAATACAATTGTGATACATAAAACTTTTTTTTTCTTCTATATACGGCATACTTTGTGTTGTTGTGATGGTTTATTTCTTTTTTTCTTTTTTATATACTTTGTATTATATATAGAACATTTATATTAAAAAAATAAAATTACATAGACATGTTTCGGACAAACAGTCCAGGCTTAATAGTTTAAAATGTTAAAGTACGAGTATCATAGTGTTTCGGCCAAAACAATTTACTATTTGCTTTATTACACTTTTCACAGACATGTTTCGGTTATGACACAACTTTTTCAATGTACAAAATTTGTAATAAAGATGAAAAGTATAATATTAGATGCAATTAAATTTATTCAAATAGAAATTCGTTTAATTTATCTATAAACGTTCAAAAGAATTTCGTAGAAAGTTTTCGTTTATATTATAAATACGATTTTTTCAACATTTTCCTCGCACAAACTAAAACACATTCAAAATTTCCCTTCTTTAGAAGGCGAAAGAATAAATAGAGTTTGAGATAAACAGTGATTTGTCCCACGAAAGCTGTCAGCGCGAGTGTTGCCACATTTTCTTGTCAGACTTTCCCCATTTTTCCAGCGTTCCCCTCTCCCGCCCTTCCGTCTGCTGGCAACGCAGAATGGCGGGATTTCCGCCGGATATGCCATCTGTCGGTCCCACCGAAATGCTTCAAGATGGCGGATTGAAAATGTGCTTATTGCCGCGCAAAACGAAGGCACGACCCAAAAAGAATAAAAGTCTTCTAAGATATTTCTGTATGCTTATTTAGAATGAAAAATATTTTTTTGTATTTGTAATGATGCTACTTTTCTTATATATTTTTTTGGAAAACTTAACGTTTTAACGCTGTAACAGTCAAAGGGTGTCGTTAATTTTTACGTAATGACACGATTACAAGGGAATTTTTTATTTTTATTAATGCTGGATATTTCTATAGAACTTTCACATTAAAGGGTGAGATATGAAGAAAATTGAATGGGGATACTTCTATGTAATCTGAAGTTCTAACCTTTGTAAGAAGAATTATATGGTTTTACCTAGTTTGGACCGACCCTTTTGTATGGAAGTGAAGCATGGAACTGGCAAAAGAAGGATGAAAGTAGAATTAATGCAGTAGAAATGAGATCTCTTAGACGAATGTGTGGTAAATCTGTATATGATAGAGTGTCGAATGCAAGTATAAGAAGTGAATGCGGTGCGAATGAAAGTGTTATGAACAAAATAATGAGAGGGTCGTTAAGATGGTTTGGATACATCGAAAGAATGATTGAAGGCAGAATGGTGAAGAAGGTATATGTAAACGACGTAAACGGAGCAAGAAATAGAGGAAGACCGAGGAAAACGTGGCACGATCAAATCAATCAAATACCAAATGTCGGTCACGTAAGGAGTCGGAGAAATCGACGGGCGTACATGATAAGATGTATGAATGTAGAGGAATCTAGAGAAGTATGTCAGGACAGAACAGTGTAGCGTTCCATTCTTTCTGCCCACCCCTCCGGGGAGACGGCGTGGTGGTTGGTTATAAATAACTGTCTAACGATCAGGTAACTCAATGGTTGTCCATCTACGCTGGTCCGTCTCTAACGTCAATATTTGATATTTGTTTTGCATTTCAGGAATCACCGCTAGCCATCAGCAGAGAGCCAACAACAGAAAAGCGACAACCGAAAGCCCGCGCTTTCGCTAAATGTTAATTATCCGTCGGCGAGGTATATAATTACGGGTCATTATTTACAAATGCTGACAGTTCCCGCAGATTGCCGCGCCATCAATCACTGGGTATCTCTGGCGCGCTGTACAAACCCCTAAGTCTAAAATGGAAAATAAATTATTTTTTGTAAAATGTCACACACTATAAAAATTCTATGCATTTCACTAATTATATGCTACCACAGATACAATTGATAGTACAGACTCATTAATCGAAATACAGCTAAAATATTTTCTTGAAAGTTTAGGCGTTCACACTGTGGATTTGTATTTGTGATCTATAAATATAGTATTGTTTCGGAATTGCCTTAATCTTTAGGTGTAAATATACGACTGGTTATTATCGTATATTTATACCTGAAGATGGAGGTAACTCCGAAACATGTTGTGTAGTCTATACATATGGTATAGTGGAATGTTAAAGTGTTTTCTTTTGAAAAAATCCAGTGTAATAGTTAAACTAAATTTACGTACGGAGCCGAGACGTGGACACTGACAAAAGGTCTAGTCTACAGATTCAAGGTCGCCCATGGAAAGAGCCATGCTTGGAATAAGCTTGAGGGACAGATTTTGAAACGAATTTATTCGACAACAAACCAAGGTGACTGAGGTGGCTCTGAGAATGGGCGGGCTGAAGTGGCGATGGGTTGGCCATATTTGTCGGAGAACCGACGGCCGATTGGGGGACGGGTTTTGGAGTGGAGACCGCTTATAGAATTCTGCAGAGTTAATAATAATTTTTGATCATAGATATGTTTTCCTCTTACTACAGTGGTAAATTGTCACAAAGGAAAAAATCATCGTTTCTAGAGACCACATCGCGCATGACGAAGTTCTCAGTAGAATCGAAAGAGGGAGTCATCGTATCAAAACCATTTCAGAGAAGAGTGTCCAATTGATCGACCACATTACGCGCCATAAGTGTTTTTAACGCACATCGGAAAATATGGGATGGTCAAGGGAACAAATTGCAGAGGCGATCCGACGGGATTATCTGAAAACAGGGGTCTATGACGAGTGTTGAGCTGAAGAGGACTGCAGATGAACGGGATCATGGAAGACGAGGTGCAAGACTTTGCTCCAAACTTATTCTTGGATTGAAACTGCGATGAAGAAGACTATGTATTTTTTAAATTGAAATATGATTGTTTAAAGCTTGTTTATTATACTTAAAATACTTAGAAGATTCATACAGTAGATTGCATTGCTTCAGCCGTGACTCGGTCTGACCTTGTGACGCCATCTATGGACAGGCGGGCAAATTACTGTTTTGACAGCAGCGCTCCTAGCAGACGTAATCGGCATCGCAGCGATAGTTTTGATAATTATTTAGTTTAAAAACACTTCATTGCTCTACAATTAACAAGGTTGTCAATATATATTTCATCCAATCGATGGACAAAGGTCCACGTGGTAGCATCGTGAAAATAAAACTATTTTGAACCAATCACAAAAACTATGAATATGAGATAATAAAAAAACTTCAAACCCACTCTTATCGATCATAAAATTTAGAATATATAAATATTTTATTATTTTTAATTCAATCTATTGTAATATTTTATTAACTAGCGGTGTAAGATTGTGAACTTCCACGATTACAAAGTTTTACGAATAAAAACATTTTATTTTTTGTTTATTAAACATTGACGTAAAACTTCATATAAAATAATTATTTCGAATGAAGTTTTATTATATCTATATTTTTTATTTTTTATTATAATGTATGAAAGTTATACGTTTCGTCTGTCTGAGGCAATATCAAATATCATCTGATAATGTCTTAAACATAGGAAACATGTTATTTTTTAGATTTTCATTAAACTTTTAGAATTCAGACGTTTTCATTCGTATTAAATAATAAAAATATTATTTCTCTTTTTCTTTTTTTTTACACTTTGTTTATATTATACAACACTTACATTAAAAAAATTCAAATTACATAGACATGTTTCGGACAACAAGTCCTTCTTCAGTGATGCATATTCAGTGATAATATGTATCACTGAAGAAGGACTGGTTGTCCGAAACATGTCTATGTAATTATTATTTTTAAATGTAAGTTTTGGATAAACAAATTGTATAAAAAAAGAATAAGAGAAATAAAGCAATTACAACACAAAGTAGGGCGAATATAGAAAAAATAAAAACATTGATTATTTTCCAGTTATGATTTGATTCGTGGAATTCGACTGGGTTAATAATGTCCGGCTTATTACTATATTGTATTATTATGACTATATTGTATAATCTATCAATGTGAAAAAATACACTATTTTAAAATCATAAAATTACAATTTATACAATTTATAATAGGTACAATAGTTATTTTTCCACTCTAGTTTAATGTAATACACAAAAATTGGGAGCATCCGTAACAACTGCAATGCAGGAAACTTTCAAACAAATTAAAACAGCTCATTTTGCTTCCTTGTCTTCCAGAAAGCTCAATAAGCTGAGTTCACGGGTCCTAACAAGGAGTAAAGTGTCCCCGAGGGGAGGTCTGGGGAATAGTCCAGGGGACAATAAGGGATATTGAACAAGTATAGACAGACAGGGGTGCTAATGCACATATAAGATGGTGACGATATAGATGGAATAATAGTAAAATAACTCACTATCCATTACGCCATTACTCCGGAGGGGTAGGCAGAGAGGATGGATCGCCACTCTGCTCTATTATGACACACCACTCTAGATAACTCTATATTCGCATAAAAATAAAAAATAAATTGATAATTTAAAGAGCGCCATTTTTATGAATTTCTCATCTCAAGGGCGCATATTTAAACACACTTCGACTCGAATATAACCGTCTTTTAGTAATTGATTAATTTGGTTATGCCATGTCTTCCTCGGTAGTCCTATTTTGCATTACACTGCTTGTATACAACTTTTTGACTATTCTCATTCATTCATTCGTTCCATATATCCAAAACATTCAGTGAACTTTAAAAAAATATAACTACATTTTGTGTTTTTACAATACTTAATTACGATTTTTACACAAGACTGTTTCGGTGGTTCTCAATGGAGTTCTGGTGGCCGTTCACAATGGAGTTCTGGTCCCAACCCTTAAGTATGGAAGCGAAGCATAGAACTGGCAGAAGAAAGATGAGAGCAGAATTAATGCGGTAGAGATGAGGTCCGTAAGACGTTTGTGTGGTAGAACGATGTACGACAGAATCTCAAATGGTGATATTAGAAAATAAAGTAGAGCGGAAGAAGGTATTATGAATAAAATAATGAAAGCATCGCTGCGTTGGTTCGGACATACGGAACGTATGGGTGAAGAAAGGATGGTTAAAAAAGTATACGTTAACGATTTAAATGGAGTACGGAGTCGAGATAAACCGTGAAAACCATGGCATGACCAAATTAATCAAATTTTAAAGGTTGGCTTTGTTAGAAGCCGGAAGAATCGCCGTGCGTGTGTGACTCGCTGTATGAATGTGAAGGAAGCTAGGGAGGTATGTCAGGATAGAGTAGTGTGGCGGTTCATCCTCTCTGCCTACCCCTACGGCGTGATGGTTTGTGGTTGACATTACAAAATTAAGGTTTAAGGCATCTATTGAGAACAGGTAAAATAATATATTGTTTATATAATAGTACAAAAACTACTGGCAATGTATAATACGGGCAAAAGAAGGATGAAAGTAGAATAAATGCAGTATAAATGAGATCTCTTAGACGAATGTGTGCACACTCTGTGCTACCCCTACGGGGAAACAGCGTGATGGTTTGTTGTTGTTGTTGTTGACCCAAGAGAAGTGCCTATATATTTTTTCCGTATTATAAATGTTTTAACATGTTGAACTTAACAGAGTTAAATGTTTCATTTGATATTATACCATCAAAATTAAACAGGTCATTGAAATTATATAATAGATTAATCGGTTTTGACTGTTTCGGTTGTGACACAACCTTAATCGATGTACACATTACAATACAATTAAACAGAGTGCTCAAAAATTTAATTCTTATATTTTATTTACACTATTTAAAATTGTTTTTTTGGTAAAACAAAATAAAAGAGCGAAAACACTCGTATTTCGTGAGAGCATTCGGAAAACGGAAAAGCGACGCCGACGGTAACGCCCCTCGCAGCCCCGGTAATCCGATGTGTCCGTATAAACGGTCTCCGGGGAGCGACTAGGGATGGTGCGACCCGGACAAACAGGTATTGCGATTATCTTCTCATCCCGTAAGTGGATTTGGGAAGGAAAATCCGGATAGCCGGCAAAGCCATCTGATAATAAATGTAGACTTGTGCTAACGGGGGTGTTTTATTCGCGATTATTCTTTAATGCGGTGTTTAACAATTTTCTGGATCTGTTATTATAAAAAATATTCTTTACTTCTTCTTCTTCCTTCTTCTCTAGCCTTCTTCCTTCTACTGCTGGATATAAGCTTCTTCCAATTTCCCCCACTCGTCTCTATCCTGCCCCCTTTGTATCCAAGATTTTCCAACCCTTTTGACAATATCATCGGTCCATCTCATCGGTGGCCTTCCGACACTTCGCCTATTTGCCCATGGTCTCCATCGGAGTATCCTGGGTGTCCATATGTTGCCAACCTGTCGAGCCGTGTCCAGCCCATTGCCATTTCAATTTTGCCACTCGGTCCATGACGTCAGCAACCCTGGTACGGCGTCTGATTTCATCATTCTTTATGCGGTCACGTAAACTCACACCAAGTATATGTCTTTCCATGGACCTCTGTGTACACTTGAGCCTGTGGACACTTTTTGCTGTAAGATTTGTCGTCTCTAGTCCGTATGTCATCATGAGCAGTATACACAAGTCGTATACCTTACTTTTGAGACAAGCCGGTATTTCATACTTTACTAGTAAAACCAAAATTAACAATGTCACAATTAAAGTATTACGTAACATTTTCAGCCATTTTTAATATCCATTCGAACATGAAAAAAAAATCTGTGTTTCAATTATTTAAACCTAAATAACTAACCATCATGTAGTCTCCCCGAAGGGGTAAGCAGCGATAATGGACCGCCACACTTTTCTTTCCAGATGAACTCTCGCTTCCACGACATTTATACATCGTGCAAGTATGACACGTTGATTTATCCGACTCCGCACGTGGCCGACATTTAATATTTGGTTGATTTGATTCTGTTTTCCTCGGTCTTCCTCTATTTATAGTTCCGTTTACGTCGTTTACATATAAATGGTTAAAGTTAAATAGGCACTATGTACCAAAAAAAAACTAAGTAAGCGGTTTCGTTCTATATGACATATAAAAAGAAACTGCATTTTTTTGTTACCAGCCTATTTTACCTTAAGCATTCATTTACATTATTTAAAACTCATTCATGTGTTCTTAAACCATCTTAATGATCCTTTAATTATTTATATCGTACCTATGTGACTTTAGAAAATAATAATAAAAATTTCGTTATCTATGAGTTTGAATGTTAAACTATATTATCTTCTTCTTTGAATAGATCTAACGATCTGCGGTGCAGAAACAATGTTCCTTCGGATGATGAGTGTTCATGACCTGTTCTATGGGTTTATCGTCTACAACCAATTTGCATCTGAAAGGCTGTCTGGATATTGTTAGACATTTTGTTTTTGCGACGGATATCATCATTAACCTCTCAGATGCAAGATGGAACCTATAAAGCATTCTTTGTAGATCATCTTCACTTTCTGCCAGTATTGTTGCATCGTTAGCATAGCATACCACATTAATGAGTTTTTCTCCCATCCTATATCCGAGGTTAAGAGATGCAACCTACTCTATGATCTTGTCCATGATGAGGTGAATGATGAAATAATTAATCTATAATATATTTAATTTCAATGACCTGTTTCATTTTGCTAGGATAATATCAAATGAAACATTTAACTCTGTTATGTTTAACATGTTAAAACTTTTATAATACGGAAAAAAATAAAGTCACTTCTCTATTGGTAATATATTGATTTATGACATGTGATGGGTAGCTAATCTATTACCATTTAATTATCACGTGAATTCTACATCAAAACAAAGACAATCACACTGCCATCAAAGGGAATCGAACCCGGGACCTTCGGTATGACAGTCAGAAGGTCCTATTACTTATTAAGTTTTATGTCGAATTTTAGAGGTGTGTTATCCAAATGAGTAACTATATTTTTCGCTTATATTAATGAACGTATATTTAAATTAAAATTGCGTACTCGTTTACCAATGGTGTCAACCCCTGTATGATATACTTGCTTTAAACTCATACGATACTTTAGCATTTTTATCTGTGCTTAAGTGTTGACTTATAACACAGATCAATTTTTAGATACAATTCAACTATAACAATAAAAGCGGCCCCGCCGTATCAAAGCCCTGGCAATAAATTAGACCCGTTTAAAAAAAGAACACCGTGATGGGTGCTTAATAACTCAACCTGTAATTAAAACACTAACAAAGCCAGTAACTTTCAAGCGAATGAGATAAAAGAACGAACACGAGCGGACTTAAAATCCTAAGAGGCCTTAGGGCTGTCTGTATATTAATGAATTAGCCAATTATTCACATTGCAACGAGTAAAAAGGTTCGTTTTAATAACACCTAAAAAACAAATGTTCAAGCCAGTGTAAAAACATTTTTATTTGTACGTTTGTACTGGTCAAAAAATTACCTCTCCCTAAGACGCATTATGTTTTCGGACATGTTAATTCAGTCTTTCAGCAGGCGAGAATAGGGATGAGAATCGAATGCAGGTGTAAATGGAGGCATTTATATCGGACCGCTACAAAATTAATGATCTGTAAAACGCATACGTTGTTAACACGAAGGCGATGCAGTTTATTTAACAGTGTGTTATCTCCCGAAGATGTATGGCAGTTGTGAAACCAACATGGTTGCTATCGCCTGCTTTGTAATGTCTTCATGAGTCAGTCCGATGCGTTGATTTAATTTAAAACGCTACTTGGTTAAGCAGTGCTCATATTTTAAAATTAATATCGTAATAACTTGTATCAATTTAATTTCTATTCGCCTTCAATGTGTATTTTAAATTAATATTTAAGTGTGCTCAAAATCATTAATTCAGATAGAAATATAATGTATTGACTTAAGCAAATATGGCAGTGCTTAATGGAGTTCTATTGCCAACCCTTATGTTATTTTATGGTATTTTTGTCCCTGATAGATTTATCCGACAGCGATAGCACAGATTGTTTTATCTACCGGCCACCAGAACCAATCTACCTCTGGTGACACCGGTGGGAAGAGCAATTAGTCGGCTGAACGCGGTCTCCCTGGAGATCGACGTCTTTCATATTAGTGAAGGTACGTTCAGGGAACAAATACTCTTGACTTCAGAGAGTATCTTGTCTTCCTGATGTCGAACCTTCTCTAATGCGTTTCTGGTATTATGTGGTATTTTTATAATATTTGACCTGTACTCAATAGATGCCATAAACATTTTGCTGTTTGCAATGTCTTTTGAGTTAATAAACTGATTTGATTAGATGAAGTGAAACTTGGAGTTAGCAGATGAACGGTTAAAGCAGGATAAATGCGTAAAAGTGTGCATTTGATAATGCCTTAGAACGGCGAAACATGTATACCCATAAAATATAATAAAACTTCTAGAAAACTGACGTTTTCATTCGTATTAATTATTTAATATGGAGTTTTACATCATTGTTCAAGAAACAATAAATACGGTTCTTGCAGTTTAAAATACTATAAAACAATATTAAAATATTTGAAACAAACATAATAACAGTTAGTTAGTTGAACAAATATTAAATATGTTAAAATTGGATCGGATTGAAATAGTTTGATAAAAAACCTAATTATTTTTTGAAGTAGAGAAATCTTTTTTTTTTAAATGCTTTATGAATTTCTCACCACATACAGTAATGACGTAGTTACTCAAAACTCTCGCAAAATATTTTATAACTCACAGAAATAAAAATAATAATAAGTTAATAAAACATATGTTTTATAAACTTAATGCGTACCACTGGATGAAGGCGTAATACTGGAATACCAAAAAAATCGTTTAAACTTTCTGTTAGTATATTTTCTTAGCTAACCCCATTTGCTATGAAACGGCGTGATAAGTACCTACATAGCTATATAGTTAAGGCGGGCCACACTGTGATAAACAAGCTGGTTTGAAACCAAAATTTGTATACTGAATGTTATTACTCAAACTTAAACCATGTTCTAGACGTAGTAAAAACGTCGATTTTAGTCAACCATGAGTTAAACCGCGGATGTTTCTGCATACGGTTATCCTTTCAAGTAAAATTCAAACTATTCAACAAACATGGTACGTTTATCTCTCTTCCTCGCATTATTTTACCCGGCGTAGAATGAGATAGAAGCCCTATACAAGACAAATTTTATGTTTGAAACCGATGTTTATCACAGTGTGGCCCGCCTTTTTAGTTTTGAATATTCCAATTTAAATTTATTTTACATGTGTGTAAATAGACGAGAAAGTAAATTAACACAATATGTTAAGCATTATGATATAATTAAACTAATAAATATTAAGTACCAATAAATTAAGACCAGGGGTGTGCACTAGGCATTGTGTTTAATTATAATTTCATCTAGTTAGGTAGGTACTTACATCAAAAGTAAATTGCGTCATAAATTTTTAAGCAGCATGAAATATAAACGAATGGAGAGTTAACATGCGACGGAGGTACCTACTTACATACCAAAACATTTATTCGAAAACATCTTCATTCAATGATGTTTTTTTTATAACTGCAACATTGTGGCCATCACGTGGTTGCAGAAAAAAAATATTTAAGAATTAATAATAATTATAATAATTAAAAAGATAACCGAACGACGAAATATGGAATAAATGTAAGGCATATGATTGCAACATAATTAAAATAAAAAAAATGATTCCTTAGATGGTTTGTACATATGAAACGAATGGACGGGAGAAGAATGGTTAAAATGTTGTATACAAGCAGTATGAGTGGAAAGAGAAGCCGTTAAGACCAGGGAAAGCATGGCATGACCAAATTAATCAAATATTGAAAGGCTGCCACATTTGAAGTCAGAAAAATCGATGAGCATGCATGTTACGATGGATGAATGTAGAGGAATCTAGAGAGGTATGTCATTTTCTCTGCCTACTCCTCCGGGGAAACGGCGTGATGGTTAGTTAGTTTGTTATAAAGTAATTTATAAAGATGTAACTAAATCGTTTTGTAATTAATAAGAACGAAAACGTCTGTTTAATAGAAGTTTTAATATTATCGAGTATTTCATGAGGATGGCATTTTTGCCTTGCTAAAGCATTTTCAAAGGTTAAAAATATTTGATAATATCTTAGAAAGGCGAGACATAAATCCCAAAAAATAAATAAAACTATTGTACTTTTAAACAGACGTTTTCATTCATATAAATGATTTTATCTGAAGCCATTTTTCAAGAAACACATATTTTTCGTAATTGTAAAATTTTATAATATATATTTAATGAGGGTTTTTACTTGTTCAAAGATATAACACTATACACTAAGTAAGCAACTAAATAGTACACTATATTGTTAATAGTATATAATTGAATTTAAAAAAAACGGATTCGTTCATGAATCACACGAGTAGAAAAAACATGTTTTTCGTTTCTTCTTCTTCTTCTTCCTCAGCCTATTCCCGTCCACTCGGACAAAGGCCTCCTCCATTTGCTTCCATGTCATTCTGTCCTGTGCAGACTGCATCCAGGTTATTCCGACGTGTCTGTTTAGATCATCCTTCCACCGTAGTTGCGGTCGCCCTTCACTTCTCTTCGCCGTCCACGGTCTCCAAGTCAGCAGTCTTCTTGTCCACTTTTCTTCTTAGCTTCTGGCTACGTGACCTGCCCATTGCCATTTTAGAGTGGCCACCCTGTGGATGATGTCAGTGACCTTTGTTTTTTCTCTCACCGTATCGTTTCTGACTCTGTCTGTTAGGCTTATTCCTAACATGGCTCTTTCCATGGCTCTTTGGGTCACTCGTAGTTTTTCGGCACTTTGTTAGGACAATGTAACAGTTTCAAGACCATAAGTACCAACTGGCAGAACGCAGGCTTCATAGACTTTTCGTTTCAGGTTGATCGGTAATTTCACGTTTTTAAGGATGCAACATATGTTTCCAAAAGCTGCCCAGCTTAATCCAATTCTTCTTTTTAGCTCTGCGGTTTGGTTATCTCAGCCCAATCGAATTATCGTGTCCCAGATATATATATTCTTGGACATTCTCAATTCTGTTGCCGTCCACGTTGATTTCAAGCCTTTTCATGCGCATCACCTTGGTCTTTGCCAGGTTCATATTCAAACCTACATATTTGAATACATCGTTTAGTTCTTGTATTGTGTATTTATATGGATAATTAATTGTTTTGGCCGAAACACTATGATAATTTAACATAATTATATGTTTTAACTCAATTGCGAGTGACACCTGACGATTCCAACATATGTTGGCGAAACACATGTCACGTCAATCCCATAAAAAAGGTGTTTATTATAAAAACAATGTTTCAGAATTAAAATATTTAATATATTTTTAATGCAGTATTGCTCATTATTATATCATAAACAATTACAAGAAATAAATCCATATTGAATAGTTTTATATAAATACATTTTTAGCGTGGAATAAAGATTTTAAAAATGGAATCGAATATCGAAATGTAGTCATTCACGCGGTCACTCCCAGGATTTTCTGAAAAAAATATTTGAAAAATTAACCCATATTTTGCGACAAATAAAACGATTGAAAAATTCATGTTGAATTGAAACTAATTAACAAATAGATCATGCGGTCGTTAATACTAAAAAAAGTCATTAATTACATTTTGTACATGGTATAATGGAGAAAATTATAATTACATTTTGGACAAAATACAGAAATACATAATTATGTTTTGGACATTATTTTTTGGTTTTAGAATGCAAAATTTTACACAACATTAATTGATATTTGTTTGTACATCAAAAACGTTTGTTACAAAAACACATTTTTATATGTTTTACGAGTATAAAAAATTGTTTATTTAAAAGATAATCATATTATCTTAAATAAATTAATATTGAAAAGTAGAAATCGAAAATAGAGTTTTAGGGGGAGTTATATGATAATAGGGTGTTTTTTTAGAGGTGTACATTACATATTAAAAATAAAGCACATTAAAATAATCTTAATGTCTATGATATAAACTTTATTTAATATATAATTTTATGCCATTACTGTTTAAATATGATTTCGGGCATATGAATGAATGAAGCGCAATAGTGAAGTCCAATTTTCGCAATTGTCGTCTTTGTGAATGCGTATTATCCACTAGAGTGTACGTGGCGCGAAAACGATCCATGGTCTTCCGAATAACATGCATGGATGGGCGATTATGTCGACCGTAAAATGGACGCAGTGCACGATAAGTTTGGTAAACCGAACCATGATTTTCAAAATAAATATGCACAATTGCGGTGTTCTGACGTCAGTCTATTTATGGTAAACTGGCAAAACGTACCGACTACAAATCAAATATCAACTGTCAAATTGACAGTCTGTAGAAACAATGTTGTCAGTTTGAAAACTAAACCTCTAAAAAAACACCCTATAAAAACAAAAGAAAGGACGGGGACGATCTTACGGTTTGTGATGCTGACACATGCTTTGGATTCTCTAAAAAATATGGAACACCGACTGAAACAGCATAATTCTCCTACTTCACAATCTTTTAAAGTGGTACACCTCTTGTTGCAGTTTACTGAAAACGGATGAGGGCAGCTCGGGGGATCTGTGGATTTAAAAAAAAAAGTAAATAAATAAGATGACATACAATGACCCAGGGTATGGTGCTCTTGAATGAGGTGTCAGTCGATGTGGACATTCTCCAAATGACCTATGCGTCCTTTAAGGATCATATAGGTACATACCAAAATTGCTGATATTTTGTACAACCACAATTGTTTTATTTTAACATGTATTTTTGTAAATGTAAAATGTATACAGTAATTGGGTTCTAAAGACCTGTCGTACACAAAAAAAAATATTGGTTTCAAACTTTCAAACTGTACAATACAACGAACAAATTTATAAACGACCCATATGCATGTATACTGTCTATCCTGACTATATGACACAGACCCATCATGTCGACCCATATGACACGATATAGGTAGTAGACGTAGAATAATAATAAGATATGCTAACTTTTAGAGCGCCATTTTTGTGATGTAATCTCCTCAATATAGTCTAGAGACCTTAACAGCAAAAAGTGTCCATAAACTAAAAATCACACAACGATCATCTTTCGGGGAAGAAAAAAATATTAACTGGAAAACGATTTAACTGTAGGAATGGCGTTTGGTTTTTTTAAGTACCTAAATTAACACTAGTGTTAGAATAAAGCGTTTTTTAAAATTAAAATCCACTCTAATTTATCATCACTAAAATAACTTTGATTAAATAAGTAATTTCATTTTGTTATATTATTATATATCATCGTATTTAAAGGTTGGTCGTGTTAGAAGTCAAAGGAATCTTAGGCTAGGCTCTGAATGTCACTCTGAAGTCTCAAGCAATCTGAGGGAATCTGTATTTCAGAGAAAAAAATTATGTCATCGGGAAATAATATAAAATTCGGAAACATGATTTCATTCGAAAAATCATTAATGAATTTCATGAAAATTAATGGTCCTACATTGTACCCTTGTGGCACTCCTGATGAGGCGTTAAAGGCTAAATACTGAAAAAGCCCACATGAAACTTATTCTATTCGAGATGTTAGATAACAAGAGAAAATAGTCCATTGTTTTGGCCGAAACACTATGATACCATAACATTTTAAACTGTTAAATTAAATAACTTAATAAAAGTAAACCATCATAACAACACAAAGTATGGCGTTTATAGAAGCAAAAAATAACTTTGTTTTATGTATCACAAATTTATTTTATTTTACGCGACAGCTGTTTCGTCAACCTATCTTGACATCATCAGGTGTTACAATAATTGTAACACCTGATGATGTCAACGTTTTCGTGATTGTAACACCTGATGATGTCAACATACGTGTACGAAACAGCTGTCGCGTAAAATAAAATACAATTGTGATACATTAAACAAAGCTAGAGAAAAGTTTGAGCAGATTGTCACTAAAGCCAATCCTTTGAAGCTTTCAAAGCAAAAGTTGGTGGTCTACCTTATTAAACCCTTTTGAAAAATCGCTATATGAGCAGTCGACTTGTGCACCTTTTACAAGGGACTTAGTGACAAAGCTCGTAAATACCATCAAATTTGTAATGGTTGAACGCCCTGATCTGAATCCATGCTTTTAATTAATTATCAATGGTTTTAACCCTCGCGCGTTTTGATAAAAACATTTTAATGAAGAGGAACAAGAGACAGGGGGGACAGTACTCGCATCGCCTATGTCTAGTCATTTGACTTGGGGGTGCAAGTGCGGAGTCACCACCCTATTATCCCATTCCTAAACATATGAATGATGTGGCCAATGACAGGGCTTTAAAACTTCACCAACAATTTCTGAAGGTATACCCAATTTGAACGCGGCAAAATCTATCTTCGACTTGATTTTGTAGACCTTGAATGCGGCCGTACTGACAATTGAGGTTAATTATTTCGTTAAATCATCCTTGTGCAAGGGGTAGAGATGATAGAATGACATTCTTTTGTTCACTAAGTTGTCCTTCTGCGAAATTTACAGCGCACCACACGACCCCTGCGGGTTCCCTTTGCCACTTTCCAATCTTCCGTTACAGTCACAGGTGTCGAGGCTGCTTCCATGGATTCTAAGGTCTCCGATAGCTGGGCCTGGTTGGGCTCAGAATAGCACGTTTCCGAAGAGCAGCGTTGGGAGTTGGCCTTCCGCCTACTGGAACCGGCAGTTACAATAGGAACAGATTTGTCAAAGGCCACTATCCCTCTCAGCACACCAGCTGTAAGGGACCTCGTCACCATTCTTCTCGGTTGGATAACCGCTGCTGCAGTTGAATACAGCCTAGTGGCAGGGATCGGGACTACAGCAGGAGCCTGAGTGCGACCAGGAGCGATGACAGACGACACAAGGGGCACCGGGCCAGCGGGAGATATGTTGACAGCAGTAGACGATGCGGAGACGGACTGAAGAGGTAGGGAATGGCACCGAGACCGAGAAACTTGATTGCTCGGTGGATCCTCTGCTGAGGGCGAGTCATTCATCCGTCCTCCACATACGCACCCACCCATTTTCTTATTTAGAGTGGCCACTGTGGAGTGAAACCATGTACTTGGTAAGTAATTAATACGAATAAAAATGCATTTTTTCTTTAGAAGTTTCATTATATTTTAATTATATGACATGTTTCGCCTGTCTCTAATTCATTCACATAAAATATAAAAAATCTTCTAGGAAACAGACGTTTTCATTCGTATTAATCATTTAATATGGAGTTTTACATCATTGTTAAAGAAAAAATTAATATTGGTAAATGATCATAAATAAATTTACCACAGAACATTTCTTAACTAACTAACTAACTAACTAACCATCACGCCGTCTCCCCGAAGGGGTAGGCAGAAAGAATGGACTGCCAAAACTTTCTTTCCTGACAAATTTCTCTCGCTTCCTCAACATTCATACATCGTGTCATGCACGTGCGTCGATTTCTCTGACTCCTCACATGGCCGACATTCAATATTTGATTTATTTGATCGTGCCACGTTTTCCTCGGTCTTCCTCTATTTATGGTTCCATTTACATCATTAACATATAATTTTTTTTACCATTCTTTCTTTTTTCCATATGTCCAAACTTCTTCCTTTCATTATTTTGTTCATTACACCGTCGCGTCGTTCGCACCGTATTCACTTCTTATATTTTCATTCGACACACTATCATACATAGAGTATCCACACATTCGTCTAAGAGATCTCATTTCTACTGCATTTATTCTACTTTCATCCTTCTTTTGCCAGTTCCATGCTTCGCTTCCATACATAAGGGTCGGTAGAAGAACACTTGTGCACTGCCATCCTAGCTTTTTTGGATAGGTTTTTGTTTGCGATGACAACTTTAAGTGCACCATTCACTTTGTTGCCTGCCCCAACCCTTCTTTCAATATCCCTCTCCACTCTCCCATATCTTGTAAACATACTACCTAAATACACAAACTCAACTACTTGCTCCAAATTTTCACCATTCACGCTAATGTTGCAGACTATCATGGTTTCTTCCTTTTCAAAAATCATTACCTTGGACTTATTAACATTCATCATCAGATCATTTCGCTTGAATTTAAATCTTGCTAAGTGCGCAGGATTTCACAGTTAGTAACATGTTACTCGTATATCCGTAGATATTGTTAATTGGTCTAAGATGATATAAAAATATACTGAATCTAAAAAAAACAACAGATGTATTTACTATTTATAAATTTCACACTTTTTATTCTAGAATAATGAACCAAAACTCCTTCAAAGACATTTGATAATTCCTTAGAAGGGCGAAACATGTCTTTCCTATAAAATATAATAAATCTTGTAGAAAACTGACGTTTTCATTCATATTAATTATCCATATAAAGAATTTATAAATACCGATAGGAAGTTGAAGGGGAATTACACTTTCACCATGGAAAGGCTTTATCAAAAACAATGAATATTTTTCTAGCTAGATAACAAATGTTTTCATTTGTATTAAATACTTATTAGCTCAATATGTTCAATAAACTAATGTGTGAAAATTAACTAACTAACTAACCATCATGCCATTTCCCCAGAAGGGTAGGCAGAGAAGATGGATCGCCACAATGCTCTGCCCTGGCATACCTCTCGGGCTCTTTCTACACGTCGATTATTCCGACTTTGAATGTGGCCGCCATTTAGTAATTGATTCATTTGGTCATGCCATGTTTTCCTCGGTCGTCCTCAGCTTCTTTTTCCACTTACGCTGCTTGTGTACAACTTTTTAACCATTCTACTCTCATCCATTCATTCCATATGTCCAAACCATCTCAGGGATCCATTTTTAATTTTATCCATGATGCAGACATCTGCCTTACATTTCTTTCTTATTTCATCGTTCGGTATTCTATCATTCAACGTCTTCCCGCACATTCTTCTAAGTGATCTCATTTCTACGGCGTTTATCCTGCTTTCATCCTTCTTTTGCCAGCTCCAAGCTTCACTTCCATACATGAAGGTTGGCACTAGAAAAATTTGTTGTCAATTATCTAAAATAATAGTTTTAATATAGTTATAAGAATATTTATCTTAAATATATATTATAATATTATAGAAACACTATAATCTGGAATATAATCAACGTGAAAAATGGTTTCTAAGTAAAAAAAGATAAATAAAAAGAGCATAATGATACAAATTCTATTATTCATACAAAACGAGATAATTCACTAAATTATTATGAATATATTTATAATAATATTTTTTTTCTTACCTATTTTCACTTGCTGAGATGTAATCATACTGATTCCCATTAGAATTATGATTAGCTTATCTGAAAAAAGCAATATAAATTAATAAGGTCGTATTGAACAATCCAACTCAGTGATTGACAACATTTCAAAGATAAAAAAAAAAATTGTGAATAAATAAACGAGATAGTATTCAAATCACTTTTATTTAGGTTCTGCATTATTTGAAAAATTGAAACAGTTGTATTATATTCAAATGGGTAAGTACTTACACATTTTTCTAAAGCATACAATAAACACGAGTTTTAATATTTGTAGTATATTGAATAAAATATTACAAACAAAACTTTTGTTTGAAAAAAATTCTCCCAGTTATTTATATAACATATAGCATATATCTAACAGTAAGACTGGAAGGAATTTTAAAGGGATCCACATTTTATGTTATCGGTCATCGTTAATGATACCGAATGCTTGCAAAAAGTTGTTAAAAATAAAAATAAAATATTCGTCAGAAATTATAATATAATATAAACATGTGTGAAAGTAAAACAATTAAAAATGTCCTCTTTGCACGCATAAATATAAAAAAAAACTTACTCCTTCTTTAGGTGCCGTGTCAGGTCCCCCCAACGTTGGCGATCACTGCAGCAAAGACATATCTATCCTGCGCCACTTGGACCAGGTTCTGAACTCTTGTTATTTCTGTCCACTCTTTATGTTACACAGCCAGGACAGCTGCCTTCTACCAACTCCCCGACGTCCCTCCACTTTACCCATTAATATCAGTCGAAGGAGATGGTATTTTTCTCCCCTTAGCACATGACCCAAATACGAGACTTTTCTAATTTTCACACTCGACAACAGCTCTCTATTTTCGCTCTGGCTCTCTGTAGTGCGTCTGCATTACTGACCCTATCGGTTCACAGTATACGGAGCATTCTGCGGTATATCCACATCTCGAACGCTTCCAACCCGTTCATTACATTCACTTTCTGAGTCCAGGTTTCGCAGCCATATAGTAGAACAGACCACATATAACATTTAATCATTCTTTGTCGGAGTTTCAAGTTAAGATTATCGTTGCAAAATAATGTTCAAATATTAATTCATAGGAAAGATAATTTCGCATTTTTTTAAGTTTTATTTTATTTTATAGGAACGACATGTTTTGCTTTGGTAAGTCTCTCGATCATTGAGGGCGGTTTGGCAAATCACCTGCGACCTGAACCATTAGTAGAACGAAAGTTACCAACATCATGGATCAAATTAAAGTGGCAATGGGCTAGACATACAGGAAGAGAGAGAAATACCCGGTGAACGTACAGAATATTTCAGTGGAGGCCACCTTAAAGATGTTGATGACGATATTGCCTGAATAACTGGAATGACCTAGATGCTGAAAGGACAAGATAGGGATGAGTGGAAGAAAATGGAATAGGCCTATATCCAGCAGGTGAGGGGAGAAGGCTGAAGAAGATGATTGATATTGGTAAATTATATCAAAGGATCTTTCACTTTGTAGTTTTAATGTTTCATTATTCAATGGTACTCGTAGTAACCGTGTAGATATAATGGATTGCAATTAAATAGCGACTTCGTGAGATGTATGGAGCATGTGTTCATTAACGCTAATCGGTGTTATAATTTAAAACATGTATACAAAAGTAATTAAAAACCACTTGAAACTGACAATATAATTGAAGTGCACCTGGCTAGTTTAATGAATCACGAATATTAATTACAGTTTTTATTGTCAAAAAATATTATATATAAAAAAAGCTTTCGTTTTTCTGGTAGTTACCTGAACCTCTTTATGTCCGATTTGGGAAAGCTCGGATAGATTAAAACATACTTTGGAAAAAATTCACATCTTAAAAATACCATTAACTAAATAAATATTTTTTTTATTGAAGGTGGAATTACACTGTGAAATTCCATCATTAATTTGAAAGGAGAAATTTTTTTGCCTGGTGAAAATTTAAACTGATGTTTGTCACTACTTATTTTTTTAATATCTTTTACATTTCTTCCGTACAATCATAAAAACCGTGAGATGAATCTTTTGTTAAAAATTGCATTGTGTAATCGTAGTTGTCTACTTGTGTGTCTAGGGCCATCTGTCTTTGTCTTAAATATGAACTGTTTCTCCACTAAATCAATAGGTTTAGGGTTCATGTACTCAGTTGGAAATAGGTAATTAGGTTAGTTAATACCGTTCTCCCGATGATGAAGGTCTTCGAAACATGTTGAGAAAAATAAACTCAAAAGTGGAAAAAACAGTGTTTTAATTCATTAAAATTCGTCATTATGGAATTTCACAGTGTTAACGCCTTAAGTTTATGTAAAGTTTGTAACATTGATAATATTCACTTTATTAATTATTTATTTAAACAAACATATTATACAACATGTTTCTGGAAAAACCTCTCTCCTCAGGTGTAAATATAAATTAACTTGTAATAAATTATTTACCCCTGAGGAAGAATGAAACCACCTAGAAATATTCTGAAATATTTTTGTTCGTAAAAAAATAAAAATAAAATAAGTGGATATAAACAGAGTAACAATTTTTCTTTTCAAATTAACAATGGAATTCCATAAAGTTAATACCTTAATCGTTGATAAAAAATATGCTAATAAGGTATGAAAAATGAAAAACTGTCCACTCGTTCCAATCTATCTTGCATTGCTTGGAATGAGTGGACAGTTATATTTATATTTTTTTATACCGTGAACCTATAGTTATTTCTTCCTATGGCCATACAACTCTTGAAGAGTTTTATTCTTCTTGATGATTTTCATCCAACCTCCACGATCCTGCGCCTTTTGCATCCAGCAATCCCTATCGCCCAACCTAGCCAGATCAACCAGAACATTATCCATTAGGTCCTGTATATGGCTTCTTAAAGTTTTTACTTCGGTCGGTCTTGATGCGTGCATGGTCTTGATTGCTCTGGTGCTAGGCGAACGGCTCTCACGATGCTCGTTATAAGGGGGTGCTGGGTTATCGTATGGATCTCTTGTTTCCAAGTTCCCACTGCAAAACCAGGTCTGGATGCCATGATAATTTTTAGGATCCTATTACCAAACCTTCAAAAAAAGAATATTGTTATTTGAAATTTCATGGTAAAAGTTTATTATAAATATTGAAAAATTTTTTTTAATTTTTATTGCATATTTTGTTAAAATCCACTATTATTGTGTCATCGGCTTCGGTTTCGGCAGCTCGCTGCCAACTTTTGGTGGATGGCCAGAAATGGCAGCGTGGTAGCTGCTGAAACCGGTCGAAGACACAAATATTAGTGGCTTTTAATTATTTACGCATTCAAAACAAAAAAAAATTGTTGTTTTAAGTTTATACTATATAATTTTTATTTAAAAAGGTATTTACCTATGAATGGTATATATGGTGCATGAAGTAAAATTAATAATATGTGTTGTTGAAGTGAATAATACGCACGTAATCTAGAATATCTACATTCTATGTAATTATGCACAAAGATTATTATCCAGGCAGTGTACGATAGATTAAAACGAGTGGACAGTTTTTCATTTGCAACGTTATACGAAGATAAATTGGCCTCCTCTAATAAGCAAGGCGAACGGCAAAAGTTTATCTCAAAAGCAACGTGTAATCATGTCATTACACTTTATTATTAAAACTCGTTTGGAACATTAAAAGGGCGTGGCCGGCAACACGATGACAGGACATGTTGTGTACTGCCACGTTTTAAATGATGATTTATGTCATACTTAAATATTTAAATTTGGAACGAATGTTCAGCTCACTGTCGGCGGTTTGGTATTTTTAAAGTTAGAACTAAATAACCTGCCATCACAGAAAAGCTCCAAGCTCAAAATATTTAACAGTAGCGTCAAAAGCGTACTGCTGTACGGTTGTGAGACGTTATTGGAAAATTCCAGGTGTTTATAAATAGGTGCTTTTGCTGAATATTCAAGATCTCAATTCAAGATCTCAATGTCAAATGTCGTTCTCTGGGCCACGGCAGGCAAAAGTACATACACAAGTAAAGAACAAGTAGTTAGACGCAAATGGCTGTGGATCGGTCACACCCTGTCCAATCCTGTGGGTGAAAAGAGAGAGCGGGGCAGATCTAGAGTCACCTGGAGAAGAACCCAGCAGGACGAAGTTAAAGCAGCAAACTTCACTTGGGATGATGTAAGACATCACGCGTGCCAAAGAGTCGGGTGGAGGAGTTCCTTGGGCCCCTATAGGCCACGGAGGTGTGACAGGACAAGAAGAAGAAGAACTAGCCATTACGCCGTCACCATGAAGGGGCAGGCAGAAATAATGAACGGTCGCTGTTCTGTCTTGTCACATTTATCATACATCGTCTCACGCACCCACGTCAATTTTTTCTTCTTCGACGACCTTCGTGGCCAAGTGGTAAGTGCATTGACTGCCACCCCGAAGGTTCCGGGTTCGATTCCCCGACAAGGGTAGTGTAATTGTCATAATGTCTTTGGTATGGCGTAGAATTCACGTGACAATAAAATGGCGATAGATTAGCTACCTATCACATGTCTCGAAAATCAAGATGATAGCTATAATACCCTTTACATCGATTTGGCTCATGATGTCATGATGTAAAGAGCGATTCAACAAAATAATAATAATAATAATAATAATAATAATAATAATAATAATAATAATAATAATAATAATTTCTCCGATTTATTAAGTGGCCAATATTTAACATTTGATTTATTTGCTCACGCCACGTCTTATTCGGTATTCCTTTATTTTCTGGTTCATTCACATCGTTAGCTTATATTTTAATTAGTATGAATGAATTCTTCAGTTTTTAGAAGTTTTATTATAAAATTTTAAAATACAATAAGAAGACAACATAAAATAATAAAACATCTAGAAACCAGACATTAAACATATTAAAAAATCAATATGAAATTTTACATCATTGTTTAAGAATCAAATAAAAAGTTTTATTTTTTTTACTAATTCTTTCCATTTGTCAAAACCCTCTTCATGGACTTTTTATTATATTGCTCATAACGTTTTAGTAACAAAGAAAAATAGAAAGACAAGGCACTATCAAATCAATCAACTTATGTTGGCCACGTAAGGAGTCGGAGAAATCGACGTGCGTGCATGGCACGATCTAAAAATGTTGAGATAACGATACAATTGTCGTACCTACCCAATTCGAGGAGACGGCTTTATGTTGAGTTAGTTAGTTACTAACATTTCGGAAGAATGTCATTCTTCCTTCGTGGCAGAGTGGTACGAGCTTTGACTGCCATACCGAAGGTCCCGGGTTCGATTCCCGGTAAAAGCAGTGCGATTGTCAAACTGTCATTGGTCTGGCTATTGGGTAACTACATGCAACATGTTATGAGAATCAATAAAATAGCTAAAAAATTAATTTTATACAGTAATTGTGTTTAAACAATTTATTGCATATGTTACGAGTATATACCTACTGGAATGCAAGAACAAATTGGTAATTAAGCATATCTATAATATATTAAGTGTGGACTTCCTATCCCCCTAATATAATATATCGAAAAACAATACTATGTAAACATGTTGTGAATTTGTACTTTGAAAGTTAGACGGAACTTATGCACTTTGAATGCAGTAAAGTCCAAGATATTATCTTAATATACTTGTTTACTCCTGCGTATAAATAGGGCATTTGCTGTATTTGTCACACACATTAATTTTGGACATGAAGCTTGTAACACACATACTATATTACAATATAAGTCCTGTAAACACCTCGATCACCATATTCTGTTTCCAATTTGTATCTTCGTCTCTATCGAGATACACTTAATCCTTGAATTGATAACCCGCAATGGGTAAAATCCAGTATTCATCTACAAGTATTTGTATACATTCAAAATGTTGTAAAAACAAAAACTGGTCCAAGTTATAGCATATAAATTGGAGTGACGTCTCCAGGCATTATCTAGCAATACGATAATGACAGTAGCCTTTCACATTGCGTTAATAAAAAGATCTTCATCTTAATGCTTTAAATCCAATCTTCATAGATGGCGCTAGTGTGTAGAACTACCATGTGAAGTGTGGAGTTATAGATTGACATATATACAACTTCCAAAAAAATTGTCAGACATGGTGGTCATTAGAAAAGGTGGAATGGGGAATGTTGTATTACATAAAGCGTGCGCTTAACCCAACTAATGACAGGTCATAAGTCCTGTAAACACCTCGATCACCATATTCTGTTTCCAATTTGCATCTTCGTCCCTATTGAGATACAATTAATCCTTGAACACATACACATTAGGGTGTCCCTTATTTTTCAAAGTTTTAATTTTATAATGCATAGGCTATTATTTTATTCATTTGGGCCTAAAACATCCGAAAACATTTTTTTTCCTTATTCGGAACAGTGCAACTCGTGCCGACTTGCGCGCAAAGATGTCCCATACAAATTGCGTCACTGGAGCGGCGCGCTATCGTTGTTATTATCGTTTAGTCTAGGCTTGTCGGGTAGTAGCACGGATTGTTTTATATTTCGAAGATGTCAATGGAACTAAGAAGCAATTAAAACACTATTTTCTTGGTTGGTGAAGTAAATCACCAAATAACAGGTGTAAACTACCATCTAATCGTCAAGTTCTCGCGGTTCTTTTTTTCAATATACGTGAAGTTAATTTGACTGTTAATGAAAGCCCAAATCTTATCATTCTTGAGTGCAATATATTCTGAAAAAAGGCTAGAACACCTACCAGAGCTGTTCTTAATTATGTTAAGAAGTTAGTAGAACTTTATCAGGTCTGACGAGAACTGCAAAAAATAGCAAGAAGATGCAGGACTTACATAGGCGCCGCGAAGAGAACTTTCAACTTGAATTAGATAATTTATTCGATATCGCACAAGCCGATGCTCTTAAATGTGCTGTGATACGACAGCATTTTATACAGGATGCTTGAACGGAGCTTGTGTGCAAAAACTAGAAAGAGATTTGTTACTCTTTGCTTGCCGCCATCATATATATGAACTGATGCTCAAAAGTGCGTTTGAATCGCGAAATCGATTGTGCGAGATGATTATAGCGAACTCATCGAGCATGCTATTGTTTTTCTGGGTGGAGGCAATGAAAATAAAATAAAAATCAGACCTGCTGGCCCAATGCACGATGGATGGCAAGATCTATTTACTCCTTAAAAATACGTTTGCTGCAGTCCCAGTTTAAAATGTGCGCTAAGGACAAACAAGCTTTACGAGATATCTGTTTATTTATTGTGGCATTGCCAAACTACATTCAAGCCATGTGAAGCCTTGGCTTGAATGTAGTTTGGCAATAAAAGCTCCGAATCAAGATTTTTGGTTTTTAAAAGATTACGAAGAAGTTGACAATTTCCAAAGCGGTTTTATACAAGTTCAGTCAACATTTGTGGTACTTGTCAGAAGAAATAGCTGTCCTTTTAATGTTTGATGACAACATTGATGGGCAGACCTAAGGAAACATTGTAGAAAACTTACAAAAAGAAAGTTTTGGTGATTCGGGAAAGATATATATTCCATCAAAGGAACAGATGTCTGTCTCTCTATATGGTACGTAAGTAGTGTTTAATCTGGTATTTAAATTAGCACTTATTTGTTTTATTTATAGGTACTACAAGTATTTGTTATCTTGTCTTATGAAAATATTTGAGTGATTTTGTTTCTGTCAAGAGTAAAGATTTATTTTCACGACTGTAACTTGATAGTAGTTTCCTTCAAGAAATTGTATCATCATAGAAAGATAGCGCGAAGTTTGTGGAAGCTAAAAATAAGGTTACTAGCTTAAAAGCAGTTAATGACACAGCTGAAAGAGCTGTTAATATAATAAAATACTATCATGGATACCGCAGATGAAGAACATAAGCAGTTCATATTATTTTGTGTGCCAGAACATAGAAAAATTTGCCCAGACTGTAAAAAAAGAGACTTTAAAGAAGAAATATCCAAGTAAATAAATATAAATTTGGATCTTTTTTGATAATTATAAGAAAAACATGATATAAATACATGTTTTTATCAATATTTATGTAACAAAATGTTTTAAGTGATCATCTATAACTATATTTAAGAGACACTTAAAGCGGCTATTTTCTAAAACTTTGAGGGCAAGTCGGCACGGGTTAGAATTAACGTAGGAAGTTGAAATTCTGTATTTGGGTAACTAATAGACTATTAAACATAATTAGGGGGTATGCGTTTCAATAATCCAAAAAAAAAATTTTTTGCCCATATAAGGGACACCCTAATACACATATTTAATAAATCATCGAGATCCAGTCGATCGTGCATTTTCATTTTGGAAGATCCGTAACACATACAAAAAAATCCTGAGTTGTGACAAAATAAAGTTTTGTAATATATATTCCAATATGACGTCATTACACAAAGTGAAGACGAATGCAAAAGTAACATATTAAAAATCCAATCAATTTCGTTCTAAGCATATGCAAGTCACGTGCTTGTACTTAGTTATTAAATGAGCTTATTTCGTAATTAAGCATCTTTGAGTTTGAGCTGCTTTGAGTTTTTAATTCGGTAGTTCCTCTCACATTCCGTCTGGGGATGACGTAATGAGAAGAGGGCAAAAACTACTCACAAATTGCTTTCGAGCGATAATGACCCTTAATTACAAGGCGGGTGATAATATAGCAGACTGCTAACTTCGTAGGATCTTAGTGTCCGCGGACAAGGAGACTTTGATTGATGACTAGAAGGGAGAAATTACTCTTCGCCTCCGAGAAAATAAACGTAGATACGTCACGTAAGCACTTACAGTCTCCACACTACGCTTTTACTAGTATTCAATAGTTTTAACGAAGTTTTTTACCCTTAGATCGCTAAGGGTACGGCCACACCGGAGTGCCAGGGTAGGAAGCTAGGTGGGAGTCTTAATTTGACATGCCACACTATAAACGCTCAGAGATTTCAGCGATTATAGCGCCACGGTGATCTTTTATGGTACTAACCAGAATAGAGAAATATTCAATTTGAAAATAAATGTGAGTTATAAACTGTTAAATGAAAAAACTTTGTTTTATGTATCACAATTGTATTTTTATTTTACGCGACAACTGTTTCGTCAACCTATGTTGACACCATCAGATGTTACAATGTGTTACATTTTCGTGATTTTTCGAACCTTTATTTGTATTTGTTCTTATGTCAATTTAAATAAGTTCTTTGACTATAGTTTTGAGGTTCTTGCTGGAGTTGAGTTAGGTACCTAATTAAAGTTACTTAAAATAACGGTCAGTTACTATTTATAATAGAACATATTAAAGGTGGAAAAAGCAAACAATAATAAACCATAGTTTACCATAGATGGCGCTGATGTCGAATTATGTAATTAAGTATGCCCAAATCACTTGCGTTGCAGCGTGGGGTAGATTTAAAATTCTGTTCGCTGTGTTTTGATATTCCATGTATGGCAGGTATCTTATTGAGTGTATTATTCAACGACAAAACATTGAAATAACGAAGCGGTAACGGTACGGCACCAGCCGGCTGAACCAACTAATAGCAGGCAATCCAACGTTCGGGTAGGACTACGTCTGTCAGGTCCGCTAGTTTAATATATATTATCATATATAAAAACAAAAAAAATACTTGATGGTACATAATGTAGTGGAATCGATTGGGCCGAGATAACCAGACCGCAGAGCTAAAAAGAAGAATGGGAGTAAGCTGGGTAGCTTTCAATAACATGAGTTACATCCTTAAAAAACGGAAAATACTGATCAACCTGAAACGAAAAGTCTATGAAGCCAGCGTTCTGCCAGTTGGTACTTATGGTCTTGAAACTGTTACATTGTCCAAGCAAAGTGCCGAGAAACTGAGAGTAACCCAAAGAGCCATGGAAAGAGACATGTTAGGAATAAGTCTAAGAGACAGAGTAAAAAACGATACGGTGAGAGAAAGTCAAGGGTCACTGACATCATCCACCGGGTGGCGACTCTAAAATGGCAATGGACGGGTCACGTAGCTAGAAGCTCAGATGAAAAGTGGACAAGAAGACTGCTGACTTGGAGACCGTGGACGGCAAAGGAAATGGCCGGGCGACCGCAACTACGAAGGATGACCTGAACAGACACGCCGGAATAACCTGGATGCAGTCTGCACAGGACAGAGTGACATGGAACGAATGGAGGAGGCCTTTGTCCAGGAGTGGACGGGAATAGGCTGAGGATGAAGAAGAATAATAATGTATTAAGTTTTATTTTAATTATTATTCTAGTTTCGGCAGCCCGCTGCTATCTTCTGGTGGACAGAATAAGAATTCATATATTTATTATTATATATTAATTAATAGTGTATTTGCGTCATCGTGAGAATCGATATAATGTATATATTTTTAAACTGTAACGTTTATCGAGAAGTGATATCACAATGTTTTGAATAAAATATAAATACTTTAATTAACCAGTCTATCAATGACAGCTAGCCCGGAAAAATCGGTCGCTGTCGAAATAAAGTCAAAAGTGGAAGTATTCGTACTTCTTAAAAATATCGTTTCGATCATATTTCAGAAAAATCTTTTTTGTCTTATAATTAAATAAATTGCGAATTTATTGTGAAATGTCTTGTATATTTTATAATAGTACGCACATAAGTGTCACTCACCAGCTCGTTTATCCATCTTCCGACTGACGCATGCGTCGAGCTGTCAAGTCCTCAGGGCTTACTCCATATCCACTGCTTTGCCTTTCATATACCGCTAATTGCGCGGAAATGCCATGTCCGTCACCATGGATCGTCGTCAAATGACGGATACACAGAGATTGTCAAGGGGAATCCCAGAAAAAAAAATGTATTATAGTTTCGTAAAAAAACATTATTTCTCACCGTTATCTTGATGGACAACGAACATAGATTTCAGGTTTTTCCGCAATACACTATAAATAACTGAACTAATTAAATAGTATTTTTCTTTGTATCAATGGCAAGAAAGTATGATATATCACAGAGATGTCGATAAAAAGTTCTCTCCTTTTTCTTCTTTTTCTCTCTCCATTGTAGTGGAAGGTTGGGCCGACTTTTTGTCGTTTCCAGAGGCGCCGGGTATTACAGTAACACCGCACGTGGTTGAACGTTCTTTGCCTTGTGGTATCTTAAGTATTTATTATGGTATATTGCGAATTAAGACACTATATTTCTTCTTTTAAATGTACTTTTCCCAACATATTTCGTAAGCATGAAGTAAGTTAGTAAGTTAATTTATGGGAATGATATGTTTCACCTTTCTAAGGATAATCAAATGTAATTATGGCGTTTGATAATGCTTTAGAATGGCAAAATATTTCATTCTTATACTCTAGAAAACATACGTTTTCATTTGTATTAAATGTTTAACGTTATTTTAAACTACTCTGGGAATTAATTAAACATTGTTTATGTTACTACATTTAATCTCCCAAGCTCCCATTCCCAACCAAATGCAAATTAATCATTTATTTATTAATTTTTTATATAAATTATTTCTTTTCAAATGTATGTTTTTTCTAAATTATATTATCATCATGTATTATTATTATTTAATGTTATTTATTATTTTACTGTTAAAAAATAATTGTTAGTACCTACTTATAACAAATAGCCCAACTTAATTTTTAATTTTGAATTTTTGTATCGAATTTTAAATGCGTTTTTTATAAGTCTTCATTTGTTTTGTTTTTGTTATATTTTTTACACCTGAAGATGGAGGAGGTATCCTCTAAAA
The DNA here is from genome assembly GCA_022606425.2 of Lepidostoma basale. Taxonomy (NCBI): domain Eukaryota; kingdom Metazoa; phylum Arthropoda; class Insecta; order Trichoptera; family Lepidostomatidae; genus Lepidostoma; species Lepidostoma basale. Next base: position 1,305,452 of record JAHDVF020001575.1, read on the forward strand.
CATGTCGTGTATTTTAATACTTTTTATTAAAAAAGTGGTCTAAACAATGTTTAATTAATTCCCAAAGTAGATTAGTATGGAATTCCACAGTGTTAATGCCTTAACTTTCAATGAGTTATTTTAAACTCCTTTAGTTTTGCGCTAACGAACCTCACATTCAATATCACTGTTCATGAATCTCAACATTTATGAGGAATCTGCTATTCTTTGTTTTCCTTTGATCACGTCTGTGGTGGTGTAATTAGCGCTCTCTCGTTTTTTCTGTGAGGATGTCTTCTTGGAATATAATTAAAACCTTGTCTTAAAATCAACTCCAAAGCTCATAAATCGTTCAATTAAACGAATTATGGAAAAAACCTGTCAATCATAAGTAAGTTTATTCACTTTGTATGTGAATAAACTTACTTTGTAGATGATGTAATTTACATGAAATTGCTAATTAGCTCAGACAAAGTTATAAAGCAAAACATGTTTTTGCATGTTTTTATAATATACATAAATTTCGGATGAATTGAAAAAAACATTTTCTAATAGAGATGTTTCATATTTTTATGATTGAGATATTTTACGCCTTGCTTAGACTGTAACAATAGTCTTTTTATTAAATATGGTATTTGTTAAATATTTCAGAATTAAAAAAAAAAACATTGAGGAAGGACGTCTGCCATCCGAAACATGTTTGTGAAAAACGCTTTAAATGTGTTGTGAAAGTACAATGTTATTCTAATGTATTGGGCGAATAAAGAAAAAAAAATCGTAACTAACTAATTAACTAACCATCACGCCGTCTTTCCAAAGGGGTAGGCAGAAATAATGGACTGCCACACTTTTCTTCCCTGACATATTTCTCTCGATTCGTCAACATTCATACATCGTATCATGCACGTGCGTCATTTCTCTGACTTCTCACATGGCCGACATTCAATATTTGATTTATTTGATCGTGCCACGTTTTCCTCGGTCTTCCTCTATTTCTGGTTCTATTTACATCGTTAACATATATTTTTTTTACCATTCTTTCTTCATTCATTCTTTCCATGTGTCCAAATCATCTTAGTGATCTTTTTATTATTTTGTTCATAACACCATCATTCGCACCGAACAAAATAATTCGTCAGTAGTAAATAATCTTTCGGAAGGTTCTCATCCCTCTTCAGTGTACAATATTATCGTTTTTTAGTTGATCTAATGATCTTATATAGGAAAAAACAACCAGGAGCACATAGCTTTTTAGGAGGTAAAGAATTCAAACGCCATGCAAAAATATACTGAATAAATTAAACGAGCATTCGAAGTATCGTATCCTTACATTGTAGCGACTAAATGACGATTTAAATGTGTAGTAAAATATTTGGATCTTTGCATCAGCGTAGCGAAGATGCCACCGAGCCGCAGAAGATAGCTCCTGGCGTGACCGCGAGCGATGCGAGAATGCGAGATTACTCGTGTTATTTGCATTCAAATATCTTAGCAAGGCTAACAGACTTGCGGATATTTAAATTTCGAAATTCCTCGAATTGTTCATCTGATGTTAAATTCCAGATTTTTATATTCTTAAATTCAATGATTTTCATGTGTTTATTATAATAAATGGTCCACTGAAAGTCAGTACCGGAAATACAAATACAGTAGAACTCCAATACTGGTTCTGATTTTGAAAATTTGCTTTGGTTCAAGTGGTGCTCCCGTAAATTTGGAGATATTTCGTGTATAAGTGAATTGTTTTGGTCAATTTGATTGTTGCCGCACTTTATAATTGTTAATTGTTTGTACTGTTTTGATGTTAAATTATACAAGTTTGTTCGTTTATATAAAGAATTTTGACAGATGTAAAAATACATTTTTCATTTGTTCCAATGACAATTTGAATAAATTCTTCAATATTATTTTTAAGTTCTTGCTGGTGTCGGTTTGTTTTAAGTGCCTAATTACAGCTAAAAAAACGGTGGATACGTGGGACATAAATTAAAAAGACAGTGTAAAATAGATGATAGACAATGTGCACCATCTAAAAATAACATTATGTGTTAAATTATTTTTATTGTGTTATTTTATTTTTTATCGTTGTATTTTATATTATTTGTTTTAGATTTATTTCGTGGATGTTTTACGATTGAAGTGTGCGCGGAAGATGCCTATTGGTGGCAACCCATCACACCGCGTCTCCCGCGGGGCGAAAAGAGAAGGATGGAGTGCCGCATCGGTTAAAGTGTGACAGTCCATTCTTTCTGCCTACCCTTTCGGGGAGACGGCGTGATGGTTAGTTAGTTAGTTAGTTATGTATGTTGAAAATGAGAGAAAAAAACTTTTTTTTTATGAAAAAGAGTTTTTTATTAATTGAATGAAAAGGCAACAGTAAGTAGTTACAAGTGCAGTATGTACATACCGCAATGTAAATGTAAGTAATTGTTTGCTGAATGTCTCGGTCACAGTAAACAGTTTTTACTGTTCTCCTTTTTCTACACTACTGTCATACAACAATAATCAGAACAAAAATTCAAAATAATCCAGAAACGATCTCGGGCATGCGCAACGTGTGCATTTCAAAAACTTTCGTAGAAAATCGGAGTACTTCTCTCTCGCTCTCTTGTATTCAAAATGTTCTCGTGCTCGGTTTTTGCCCATTCATTTAATATAAAATGTTAACGAAAACGTCTGAGTTCTAAAAATATTATTATAATTTTTGTGAAGGACATGTTTCAACTTGCTTAAGCATTATAAAAAAAATGAAATATGTATAATAAAAAATGCTCTAATTTTATTTATTTAAAACACTCGTGCAGTTATAATTAAATGATTTTCTTAATAAAATTGACCGGTTTTGATAGCTCGATGTCATCTACTATGGCACTGAGAGATTATTAAGATAAACACATTATTAATTTTAGCTTAGTTACAATTTTAACTCAATAAAATACATAAAATAGTTTAAATTTTTTTTCGTTAGGGTGGAATACAAGTAGCTTAAATATATTTCTAATACGTGCAAAATATATAATAGCTTATCCGCGGGATGCGCCACTTGCCGGCAGCGGTTGCGAACGGCGGTCCGCGACCGCCAACAGCTCACGATGCATAATATAAATAACCGAAAGGAGCAGCACTTTATCAGTGCATAAATTTAGCATACATTACGACACGGGCCCGCGGGCGGGACGTTCGCCCTAACAAATGGCCGATGGGCTGATAGGCGGACGCGACCCCGGGTTGATAACGACTGCCGGGGAATCACGCTGCAACAAAATAAGAGCTGAATCATGCACGCTTAAAGAAGTGCTGTATCTATGGTCTATGCACAAAATCAAACGTAATAAATATTTATGACAAAATAAGTTTAAATGGTTTATTATTGTGAACAACATAAAAGCTACTTGCTTCTAGTAATTCTGAACATTTTCATAATTTTAATCATAAGATTTCCTGATATCAGAATTTCAAATTCTGTGTTATATCGTTTTACACACAAACGTCTAAGAGATCATCTCTATCGCATTAATACTGCTCTCATATTTTTTCTGATAGTTCCATGCATCACTTTCATACATTTCTTCCTGATTTCTACATTCGTTGTTCTATCATACATCGACATAGCAAATATTTTTTGAATAGCTTATTTGATTTTTTTAATTGAGGTATATTTAGTGTAATTTAAATAGAATAAGTTTAGTCCATTATTTTGGCCGAAACACTATGATACTTTAACATTATAAAATGTTGAATTAAAAAAACATTTTTTTCATATATCACAATTATATATTTATTTTTCGCGACAGCTATTTCGTCAACCTATGTTGACATCATCAGGTGTTACAATGATGATTTCAACATAGGTTGATGAAACAGCAGTCGCGAAAAAAAAAATACAATTGTGATACATAAAACAAAGTTTTTTTAATTTAACAGTTTCTAATGATTTTACTGAAATTTATTGATAAAGTTCATTTAAAAAATAAATTAATTAATAACGCAAGGTTTTATTTAAAACTGTTTCCTTTTTTGCCTTTATTTCGACGGCGCCGAAAATATGACAATATATTTTTTTAAAGAAGTGCTGTATGTATTAATCAAACGTATAAATATTATATTTATGAGAAATATATAAAATAATAATACGATTTTATATTTAGTTTACTCAGTCACCCTGACGATGCTCCGGCGGGAGCGAAACCGGTTGGTGTTACCAAATAAAGTGGTGTATATACAAATTACTAAAAGTGTATTATTATTTTATTTTACAATTTCGCACCACAAATTAAGTGCTTCATACGAAAGTTTATGAGAAATAAGTTTAGATGGTTTGTATGTTGTGAATAATATAAAATCTACTTGCTTATTGTACTTCTAAACACTTTCATAATTTTTACCATTACATTTTCTTCTACTATACATTTTTAAATAACGCCTCATTTTATTTAATTATTTTTTTAAATTGAGAAAGTTTAATTTATTGAACGCTAAGGCATTAACACTGTGGAATTCCATAGTAATATACTTAGGAAATTGAAAATAACTTTGAATTATCCATTTATTATTACAAAAAATATTTAAAAACACGATATGTTTCGGAGGATAAATCCTCCATCTTCAGGTGTAAAAATACAATAAAAACTAAACAAAGAAACTTAACAAAGAAATAATAAGATTAAGTCTTTCTTTGTTTGGTTTTTATTATATTTTTACACCTGAAGATGGAGGTATCCTCCGAAACATGTCGTGTTTTTAAATATTTTTTTAATAATTACTGGATTCATCAAAATTATTTTCAATTTAATAAGTATATTGAGAAAGTTTATTCATAAAAAAATAGGCATTATACAATTATTATTACAAAATATTAAGGTGATTTAAAAAATGTTTTCTGAATTCTGTTTTCGTGATGTTTGGCTTAGTAAAACAAACGGTTGATGCATAAAAATAATATAATTTGTTTTAATTACCAATGTGTATGTATGCCTTCAATTAAGTAGGTATTTGAATTATAAAAAAATGCAGGAAAACATCCATCAATCATTGACCAATTGCTTAATTAATCTCAGTTATCTAAATAATGTAATCAAATGATAATAGTAATTACTAGTTATCGTTTCCGTTCTTTATTGGCTACCAGACCTCGGCTGCCAACTCCATTTTTTGTTACACTTTAATTGAATTAGATATGTAATGATTTAGTATGTATTTCCGTAAGAGATAAATCTGAAGTATTTCCATGTCAATTATTAAAAGATAAGATAAGAATTTTTTATTCAATTTAGAACGTAATTTCTTCAATATTTGCCATAACTTTGTGTTGCGGATTCATTGAGCAATGTTTATTACTTTGTAAACAACACTTACTTTATTAAAAAAAAAAATTAAAATATTAACATATTTCGGACATAGAAACCCTTCATTATTGTTTTGTTAGTTTTTGTATGTATATAATAAATATTGAAACAAAATGTTCATGAATGTGGTCAGTTTTGACAGATAATATAATACAATATCTGTCAAAACTGACCATATTCAAGATTATTTTGTTTAAATATTGTTATTTTTATACTAAAACTGACAAAACAATGATGAAGGGCTTTTGTGCCCGTAATATTTTATTTTAATTTAAATTTTTAATAAAGTTAGAAGTAATTGTTTATAAATACATTTTAACTAAATATGTTGGATACACTATTGCTTATGATGAAGACTTGGAAATGGACTTGGATCTTCTGGCTAACAGAAATTCAGCTCATCTAATCATCCATCTTACGTCTGATGGGAACATTGTTGGAAGGTGATTTGGTGGGTTGTTGGTTTATGCGGGGACATGATTTGTGTGGCCCGGAGAGTTTCTCTGAAGGAGAATCGATTTTGGGCGCTTGTGGCGGCTGGAGTTGTTTGGGTCGTAATTTGAGAGGTATTTTTCAAGTTGATAGCTTTAAATTAAAAATATCTTTAAACTTATACATTTTTAACAACAACACGTGGGTTTTTCAACTTTATTTCACTAAAAAGTGATTTCATGAAAAATTGTCTTTGCGCACCCGTCTGAGGTATAAATATTTGATTCCTTTCCACGTAGATTTTGTACACTTAAATCACAATTTCTATATTTTATTTTATTATAAAAATACATGGTTCTAAAAATACCTCACGAAAGAGGTCACCCTACTTGGGAGGTATTGAAACCATGTACTTGGTAAATGATCAATAAATATATATTCAAATGTTGTAAAAATTAAAATATAAAAAAACAAACTTTTTTAAACAATAATATTTTACTATGCGAACATCGAAGAGATCCAAAATTAATGATTTCGAGATGTGGTGCTGGCGACGAATGCTGCGTATACCCTGAACGTCAAGAAGAACAAACCATTCAATCATTGACCAGCTGGGTATCAAGGCAAGACTCTCGAGGATATGCTCTCAGAGAGTGTTGAAATATTTTGGACACTGGTCCAATCAAATCAGGATTTTGACTGGTCTCTCATTAGCTGCACTGATGGGTGACAGGAGCGCATGGCGTGCCATTGTCAATAGTTTGCAGGATAGTCACGACCCTCAATCAAGAGGAATACGACTGAGAAGAAGAAGAGTAATAATATTTTGAAACAGCTTTATTTCTTTGATGATTTTTTATTAATTCATATAAAACATATTTTACTATCGTGTGCCGAATTACTTCTCTAATAATTTAGCTCCTTACGAATAATATATTTATTATATTATTTTTAATATTGTAAAACAGAGATCTGTAATCTACAATATAATAAGATTTGCCGTGGAAAGATCCATGTTGGGTATCTTGTTTAGAGATCGTAAACCCAACGTAGAGTTTAGAAGATGCACCAGGGTCACCGATATAGGGATACGCATTGCAAGGATGAAGTGGCAATGGGCTGGGCATGTGTGCCGACGGGATGATGGAAGATGGAGCCAGGGGGTTACTGAATGGAGGCCAAGGTTGGGTCGTAGAAGTGTCGGGAGGCAGCCTACCAGGTGGAGCGAAGATATTGTACGGGAGATATTGTACGGTTATTTCTATATTACCTATATATTATTGATTCATATTCAAGTAGCTTTTGAAAATCGTTTTATTTTCATAACACTTTTTTGAACCTTTCATAAACTGTTTCGAACTTACTTTTACTTAATTATGTGTTGGGAAATACAATGTTTTTCTAAAGTTATTTAAATTTGACTACATTATGTTAAGTTTAACTTATTGAACGCTAAGGCACTGTGGAATTCTATAGTAATATACTTAGGAAATTGAAAATAACTTTGTTAAATTCACTTTTTTTTTTTAAATTTAAAAACACGACATGTTTCGGAGGATACCTCCATCTTCCGGTGTAAAAATATAATATAATATTTTTACATCTGAAGATGGAGGTACCCTCCGAAACATTTCAATATATTTTTAATAAATAGTAGATTAAACAAAGTTATTTTCATTTTGATAAATATGTTATGTTAAATTGTTATAATTTTTAATTTAATTGTTATTAATTTTTTTTTAATTTTTTCATTATTTTTTATTATTTTTTTTATGTACACAACAGGTCGTTTGGACCTAATTACTGCATACAATTTTTTTATTTTTTAGCTATTATATTGATTCTCATGACATGTGATAGGTAGCCAATCTATCGCCATTTTATTGTCACGTGAATTCTACACCAGACCAAAGAAAGTGTGACAATCACACTGCCATCGCCGGGAATCGAACCCAGGACCTTCGGCATGGAAGTCAGAGCTCGTAACCACTCTGCCACGAAGGTCGTCGTTTTGTTTCAACCATGAATTAATTGCCGGTCTTATAATAATATCATACTCGTATGTATCATGGCAACAATTTTACGAAGAGTATAAATGGATAAAATAAATCCAATTGCATCCATATTTAGACCACTGGACCGCGGAGCCCCGTGAGCCTGAGATAAAGTCGTAATTCTCATTTGATAAATGGTCCATGTTCTCTGGTTTAGATCGGCGGCTGGTAGCTTGTAACTTGTAAGGCAGCGAGCGTAGACTAAATACCAGTTTTGTTATATTCAATTGAATGTTATTTATGCTTCCGCTAACCGCAATGAAACCAATAAAGACCGACATACAGAGTCATATTTCATCCGAGAACTCACATCCGAAGCGTAGCGCTACCGTGCAGCGTCGATGCGAATGAATATTTGATAAAAACAGACTCGTATAATAGCGACAACGACACATATTCGAAGCTGAAAATGGAGATAAATCAGATACAAGATCGGTGAGATAAATTGAAATGGTACAATTATTATTAATGGAAGGCCGGTTTTTTTTTCATCTTGAATAGAACTTGTATTGACAATAATTTTCACTGTAAGTTATCCGTTAATACACCGTTTGACACCGTAATCAATTTTCTGTCAAGTGTAAGTTCGATAGATTTTATTTATTTATTTTAAACATGTATTTCATCTCACAAACCGTTCATTTGCTAAATTTATTATTTCTCATCTCGCAAACACGTTCTTAACAAGAAATAATTGAATCGAATATCCTTTAGATAAAAACTAACTAACCATCACGCCGTCTCCCGAAAGGGTAGGCAGAAAGAATGGACTGCCACATTTTAACCGATGCGGCACTCCATCCTCCTCTTTTCGCCCCGCGGGAGACGCGGTGTGATGGGTTGCGAACCTCATCGCCACCAATAGGCATCTCCCGCGCACACTTCGATCGTCCAACATCCTAAAAAAAGAATATAAAATACAATAATATAAAATAAAATAACAAAATAAAAATAATTTAGCGCAAAATGTTATTTTTAGATGGTGCACAGATTGTCTTTGCTAAGATATTTTTAAACATACCTTAGCAAGGCGAAACACGTCATTCAAATATCACATTTCATGATCCCTTAGCAAAATGAAACATGTCATTCCCATAAAACTTCTATAAAACAGATTTTTTTATTCATTTTAAGTAAAAATCACATTACAATAACACTTAAAAATTTGCGTATCCGTTAGATTATTTTTAAAAAATGTGCCAAGCCAATTCATTATATAGATTTTCTTATACATATATTTATCCCCCTTTACTTTCTGTTGTGGATTCACATTAGCAAAAATATAATTACACACCAAGAAGTAATTCAATAAAATATCTGTCAGAATATTTAAAAAAATGTGTCAAGCCTAACTAACTAACCATCACGCTGTTTCCCCGGAGGGGTAGGCAGAGAGGATGGATCGCCACATTGTTCTGTCCTGACATAACTCTCGCGCCTATACTACATTCACAAATGACGACCTTCGTGGCAGAGTGGTAAGAGCTCTGACTTCCATACTGAAGGTCCCAGGTTCGATTCCCGGCGATGGCAGTGTGATTGTCACACACTGATTGTCAGTTCCAAGCTTCATTTTTATTCATAAGAGAAGTATTAAACAATTAAGCGATGTACTAATAATATGTTTTATTATAATATTTTCTATGGTCGCCAACTTCTGAAATGATTCTAAAGATGTTATACTGTTATACTTTTTTGTTTGTTTAAAGTATACAAATACTTGTAGACAAATACTTTACCCATTGCTGGTTAATCATTTTTTAAGGATTTATTGTATCTCAATAGAGACGAAGATATAATTTTTTTTGAAAACAGAACATGGTAGTCGAGGCGTTTACAGGACTTTTGACCTGTCATTGGTTGGGTTAAGCGATCACTTTATGTTAACAACATTCCCCATTCCGCCTTTCTGACGACCACCACGTCTGACAAATTTTTGGAACTTGTATGTATGCTACTATGTTAAATAACTTCACATTTTTTAGGTCAATCTACACTAGCCTACCTATAAACGCCTCGAATACCATATTCTGTTTTCAAAAACAATTACATATCTTCGTCTCTATTGAGATACAATTAATCCTTATTATAAATATATTAACAAAGGCAAATTTTCTTTAAGGTTGTTAGTTGTTACGGACCTAAGCGGGTAGCAAGTTTATTGAAGAAGGTAAAGGAGATTGCTAATTTAAAAAAAGAACAGAACAAAACACGATCGGTCCTGTCCCGAGGTGGGACATTAGGCGAGGACGCAACAAATGGTGGCCAACGGCGGGGGATGTGCGAAGATCGCGCGACAACATTCTGCATGACCGCCGAGCATTCACTGAGACAGGGTTGCCAGTTGGCAAAACCACACAAAAACATGTAGTTAAACTAATAATTACTTTAATAGTTCCGTCATCAAATATCACATGGGTCACAAACAGTCTGATCACATGGGTCAAATATAAACAGTCTTATCACAAATCCAATCTTCATAGATGGCACTAGTGTGTAGATTAAAACTAACATGTGATGTTTGGTGTTACATATTAACATAAACACAACTTCCAAAAATTTGTCAGACATGGTGGTCGTAATAAAGGTGGAATGGGGAATGTTGTATTACATAAAGCGTGCGCTTAACCCCAACCAATGACAGGTCATAAGTCCTGTAAATGCCTCGATCACCATATTCTGTTTCCAATTTGCATCTACGTCTCTATTGAGATACAATTAATCTTTGACACAATATATAATAAAACAGGTCGAAATACAAACAATATTGTACATATATAAATATAACGTATTATTTATTAGTTAGGAACTAAATTAAAAAGTATCCTAATTATACTCCTACACCTTTATACGTAACCCCACCCCTTTTAAGTGTAATTTTTACCAGTAGCGGTACTCCCACAGAAGCCCAGAAGCCCGGCTTGCGTAAAAAAAATTGAATCAAAACCCCCAAATCTAAGTATTTATGCCACCGCATAAACCAACAACCCACCAAATCATCTTCCAACAATGTTCCCATCAGACGTAAAAGGAATAGCCACAAGATCTGAACCTCTGTTAGCCAGAAGATGTTTTGATTCAAAATTTCTTGCCGGGCTTCTGGGCTTCTATGGGAGTACCGCCACTGATTTTTACCCCCTTTTAGTAAAAACAGTCTTATCACATAGGTAAAAATACAAACAATATTGTACATATTTTAATATTACGTATAATATAGTATTAAGGAACTAAAGTAAAAATAATCTTAATTATACCCCCTCCATCTTTTTGCATAACTCCACCCCCTTTTTGTATATAAATTACCATTCTGTTTTATTTCATTGATAAAATTGTGAACATTGATTAGGGTTATGTTAAAACCGAAACATGTCTGTGTTAAGTGAAATAACTAACTAACTAACTAACCATCACGCCATTTCCCTGGAGGAGTAGGCATAGAGGATGGACCGCCATACCGTTCTGTCCTAACATATCTCTCTTGCTTTCTCCACATTCATACATCGTAACATGTACGTTTTTTCGACTTCGAATGTGGCCGCCTTTCAGTATTTGATTAATTTGGTAATGCCTTCCTTTCTTGGTCTTCCACGACTTTTTTTTATACACACACTGTATGTATACAACAATTTAACAATTTTATTTCACTTAATATTTTTATTGTTAAGTGCAATAAAGTATTGTAATCAGTGGCGGTAATCCCATAGAAGCCCGGCTTGCGTAAAAAAATGGAATTAAACCCCCAAATCTAAGAAATCGTGCGCCCGCCGATAACAACCCATCAAATCAACTTCCAACAATTTTCCCATCAGATGTAAGAGGAATAGCCACGAGAGCTGAACCTCTGTAAGCCAGAAGAGGTTTTGATTCAAACATTCTTACGCAAGCCGGGCTTCTGGGCTTCTATGGGAGTACCACCACTGATTGTGATCCCAAATTTGTTATATTTATTCAAATATGAATCCACAACACAGAGTGAAGGCGAATATAGAAGAAATAAAGAAAAAAGTTTTCTATGATACATTCATGCATTAGCTGCAAATGTAGTCTGCCGTTGTTCTTAACCATTTATTTACTGCAAATATAGCCTTCCGCACTATAGGAGTTAAGGAACTATTATAATACAACATTTTGAATGTATACAAATACTTGTAGACGAATACTGGATTTTACCCATTGCGGGTTATTATTTTTAAGGATTAATTGTATCTCAATAGAGACGAAGATGTAAATTAGAAACAGAATATGGTGGTCGAGGCGTTTACAGGACTTATGACCTGTCATTGGTTGGGTTTAGCGCACGCTTTATGTAATACAACAATCCCCTATTCCGCACTTCTTACGACCACCACGTCTGATACATTTTTGGAAGATGTATATATGCTACAATGTTGCTACAATATTATAATACAGTCGGCAGGCGGTTTATCTTATTTGATACCTTTATCAAGCCACGAAATGATGGTTTGTATGTGAATAATATTTTACCAATCTTTCAAACTAATTAATAAATACTTTGACTTGATCATGAGGTGTCACGCAAATGGGTTATAAAAAAACTATTTAGAATCAAGAGCATAATCAATTGATTGGAATTAATTTAAATTTATTCGCTTCCATTGAGGAGTCGCATATTATTCTAGCCGCGGGCAAATAATATCGATGATTTAGTAATCCATTTCAACTTGTTATTCAATGATCTCAATTTTAATGGCGTAATTAAAATCTATAAAAAAATGACTGTCGAGAATTTTGTTTGTGTTTAATGTATATACATATTTAATAATATATTTATACAAGTACCCAAGTTGCACAGCAATGTTATTAACGCTTTGTACTCCGTTGTCGCCGCCACGGCGACATAATAAGCATTTTAACAACTCCGATGGCGCCGCAGCGGCGACATAAACAATAGGTTTTGTTTAAAAATTAAAGGGTCGTTTTACAGGTATACAAATGCTGTATTCAGTTGTATGCAGTACCCCCTGGCGATAGGTGCTTTTTGCTCTGTTTTTAATTCATGACAATAACTAAGCATTCATTTTAATTGAATAATTTTTACTTCCCTTTATGGAAGAAAATTTTGAATTCAATGATAGTGAAGACGAGTTTGTTTTCGAAGTGCATAGTGACATTTCCGATAAAACTTCTATAGATTCAAATAGTGAGAGTGATTTCATAGGCATATACGAAAAAATCGCGTGTTTTGGACATCAGTAGCAGTTCAAATATTTATTTTTCTGCTTTCTAAAATACCACACGTTAAAAAATTATATAGTTTAGAATATGCCAATTATTCTTTTATTAACAATCTTAAAGTATGTCTAAATGTTAAACAACATTAAGACATACTTTTTTTTAACCTTTAGATATTAAATCATAAAACACTTTGGATTTAACCACGGTATGGTTATTATAATTGATACCAACTAGTTTCACTTGGACCCACGTTTCATCAGGATAGTATAATAACTAAACAAAAACACAAAATTTTTATGTAGATATAATAATTTACGTTGGAGAAATCAGAAAGGGGAGGGAGTTAGAGAGGGAACGGAATAAGTAAAAAAACAAATTTACCTTTGAAATATCAAATTTCTAGGGAATCCAAATTAATATAATTTTGTGTAATTAGAATTTCTACACAGAGAAACGGCGTCTGTGTCCTGAAATGATTTACGAAAAGTACAAAAAAGTGTTGTGAAAATAAAATGTTTTTCAAAAGTTATTTAAACGTGAATCACTAACACAAAGTGGTGGCGAATATAGAATAACAGAAATTCAAATGATTCAACAAATAGATATTGCTTTTGTTGTATCATTATAATGTCACTTTTAAAACTATATCTTCTTACAAAAATTGAAGACATAGTGAGATGGAGTAGGCAGAGAAGACGATTCTGGAGGGACCACATCGAGAGAATGGACCCAGCAAGAATCCCTAACACCGTCGACCACCAGGACGACCACCAAAGAGATGGAGAAAAGGCTGTCACAGGAAGAAAGTTGATATCCTGCATAAGCAGATCGCAAGATCTACAAACAGAAGAAGAAGAAGAAGATCTTCTTACAAACCAAATCATTATTGCATCAATTGATTACCGCATTTTACAGACTATAAGACGCACTTATATCTTCAAAAAATTGACACCAAAATTCAGGTGCATATGACGCACGTATTATACTCGAAATTAATATAAAAATATCCAGTGTTTATTTAAAATTTCCGGGGTCTTAAAAATGGCCAAATTCGATGCCGCGGGAAACCTATCTCTATCTGGAAACATTGAATTCAACTGGCAGCGGAAGTGAACCGATGCGGCAAACATGAGTTGCGGGGATTCAAATATTTTTTATGTCTGGCGATGCAATCTAATAATAAAAATGGTAAACACACTCGAGATCCTGATACGCACGACAATTAATCTGACTAAAGTCAGTCGTAGCGGGCAAAGAGTTAAAGTTTGTAGAACAAAGTCTCGTTGCGTTTGGTTAGTTTTAACATTTGCAAATTCAAAGCATAATATAGTGAAATACGAGTAACTAATTCACATTTCTCTGTTAAAAACTAACTTTACTTCAAAGTAAGAAAAGTTGGCCGTTAATTATCTTATTCGGAGTGGATCTTCACTTTGGCTCCTCGGAGAGGAGGACAGCCCTGGCAGATCCGATCTCAGCTCCCCGCACAATGGGACTAAGTTCGTGACAATTAATTAACGGGCAATCTGTACATCGGGCATTGTAATTTCGTGTCGGTGCAGACCGTATCCCGCGCATACGACACGACACGACGCGGCAATTTATTATCTCCGAGGGGCCCCTGGGCGAGCACCTTTACCTCCGAACTCCAGTTTAAAACTCCCCAGACGTTCTGGTTATAGTGTAATACATCGTATATTGCACGTGAAACATTTTAACTATTTTTTAAATTAATTAAATCTAGTAAATTTGGAGATATTTCGTGTATTAGTTAATTGTTTTGGTAAATTTGATTTTTGCCGCACTTTATGATAGTTATTTGTGACACAAAATACGTTTTCACTAAATAAGTTTTTTCGTTTATAAAAATAATTTTGACAGGTGTAAAAAATATAATAAATTATTCAATAATATTTTTAATGAACAGTTTTTGCTGGTGTTTTAAGTGCCTAAATACAGTTAATTATTAAAAAAAAACCAGTAGAATAAAAATTTAATAAACACAAATGTCCGGATCGTCCAGCTGACGACAAGTGCACCATCTAAAAAAATATTATGTGTAAAATTATTTTTATTTGTTATTTTATTTTATATCATTGTATTTTATATAATTTGTTTTAGATTTATTTTGTAGAAGTTGGACGATCGAAGTGTGCGCGGGAGATGCGTATTGGTGGCGATGAGGTTCGTAACCCATCACACCGCGTCTCTCGCGATGGCGAAAAGAGAAGGATGGAGTGCCGCATCGATTAAAGTGTGACAGTCTATTCTTTCTGCCTACCCTCTCGGGGAGACGGCGCGATGGTTAGTTAGTTAGTATTTAGAAATTATAAAGTTAGTGTAATATGACGTCATTTATTTTTTTCGACAAGTTTAAAAGGTAATACACCTTTTTTTTAAACTAACTAACCATCACGCCCCGAAAGGGTAGGCAGAAAGAAAGGACTGCCACACTTTTCAATCCTGACATATTTCTCTCGTTTCCTCAACATTCATACATCGTGTCATGCACGCGCGTCGATTTTTTTGACTCCCAACATTGCCGACATTCAATATTTGATTTATTTGATCGTGCCACGTTTTCCTCGGTCTTCCTCTATTTCTGGTTCCATTTACATCGTTAACATATAATTTTTTTACCATTCTTTCTTCATTCATTCTTTCCATATGTCCAAACCATCTTAATAATCATTTCATTATTTTGTTCATAACACCATCATTCGCACCGCATTCACTTCGTATATTTTCATTCGACACTTTATCATACACAGAGTATGCACACATTCGTCTAAGAGATCATTTTTTAATTAATTTATTTATTTAGACATACAATAGTAAAACTGTATTCCCAAGAGTTATAATACTCATTATGTCACACCTTCATCATCGGGAGAACGATATTAACTTTAGTAAGAGCAATAGCTAACTAATTTCTAGAATAAAAATCTTAAAATTTTCACAGTTTAGATTCATAGTTTTAGCTATAAAAATGCATGAGGCGAGATTTGAACCGGAGACCAGGTGGCCAGCAGAATGGAGACAAGCTATCTTCTCAGCCACGTAGCTATTGATTCTAGTCGCGAAATTTCTAATATACTCGTATAAACAATGGCGGAATTTCCAATATTCCATTTGTTCTTTAGTTTCGACCGGACCGAATATTTAATTTTCTTGTTTTGGTATCAAGTCCCCAACGTTGACTATCACTGGAAGGGAGCAAAACCTTCACATTTTTTTAAAATCGCTGTTTTTTTCCCCTCAGAAATTAGAAATTTCGTAGAAACTACTTAATAATAAGACCACTAATATATCGACGTCAGTGAGGGAGTACTCTATCCGGAAATTATAATATATTTTTTATGACCACTGCCTCACTGATACAAACAATTTTCAAATCCGATGCAATGGAATTAAACGTCTGAATTGCTCCTACTAGCATCACCAAAGCCAGGTTAGTTCTGCGTGACGGAATGTAGAACAATTGATGTCGGCGTTGCCGCAGTTGACTATCAGGACCACGAGTAGAAGAGAGACACAAATCAGCTTGAAAAATGTGTCACTGTAAACCCTTCCCTCCTTTTTTTTACTTGAATTGTCTATATTAATTGATGCCCTGCATTTTGATTTTCAGGGCGCTGTGGACATGTTTGATTTGCAGTTCTGCGAAGTAATATGGCTTTATTATTAGGGTGGCAGAGATTGCCAAAAAGAAGTCAAAAAGAAGTTAGAAAGGTGAGAGGGGTAAGAAGAAAGAGAAATACCCTTCCCTCCTCAGTTCAAGGGAGTCATACCATAGCATATCTAAGAGAAATACCGTTGGATTCAACCAAAAATATACTTCATTATTTTTCAGGTAGAGAGTTCTACATAATTCAATTTGGACTCTCTCAAACATTAGAGATACTGAGAGTCGTGAGGGTTCTAAGGATAGAGTACTGTGTGGGTTCATTCTCTACTCTACTGGTGACGTAGCTCTCTGGAAAATGGCTTAATGGATTGTTGTTGTTATTAAGTTAGTTATTTTACGAATATTCTTATATAGATATTTTCATATCTATAATTATACAGATTTGTACGTTATATATTCTATTGCATTCTTGGTTATGTACACGTACTTCAATTAGCTATCGCAATTATTTAACGCCTACGTACACAAAAGTCAAATCGATTAACGCTTCTAGGAACTGAAATTAACATCGATAAATCATGTATAATATATTGTTCTGCATTGGCAGAGACAGAATATAAGTATAAACAACTCCCTCGCCGATAATAAATTACTCTGTAACAGCCATCAAGCTATTTTAAAAACCGAAACAGTAATTTGTTTATATCTGTTAATAACTTGTTGCGAAGTAGAATAATTTATCGTTACGCCGTGCTGGATATTAGGCCAAATTCAATTATAAAATATTATTTGTTAACCCGTTGATTTGTTATAAAATGGGTTTAAAAATCTACATAGGTCTTGTATGGCTGTGAAGCATGAAACTGGCAAAAGAAGGATAAAAGTAGAATAAATGCAGCAGAAATGAGATCTCTAAGACGAATATGTGGCAAATCTGTATATGATAGTCTCAAATGCAAGTATAAGAAGTGAATGTGATGCGAATGAAAGTGTTATGAACAAAATACCTATTGAAAGGGTCATTCAGATGGTTTGGACCCATGAAAAGAATGAGTGAAGACAGAATGGTAAAGAATGTTTATATAAACGGCCTGAACGGAGCTAGAAATAGAGGAAGACCGAGAAAAACGTGGTACAATCAAATCAATCAAACATTAAATGTCGGTCACGTAAGGAGTCGGAGAAATCGACGTGCGTGCATGACAAGATGTATGAATGTAGAGGAAGTGAGAGAAGTATGTCAGGACAGAACAGTGTGGCGTTCCATTATTTCTGCCTACCCCTCCGGAGAGATGGCGTGATGGTTAGTTAGTTAGTTTTTTTTGGTACTGTAGCTGAAAAATGGAGATACACAAGCACTCAAAATATACGTTCACATAGCCCTGCCACCCCTTAAACCAAGTAATAAAAAAAATCAATTATTATTATTTTGATGACTTATATTTTAAGTTTGTCGTTTTGTAAAATCAATTACTTCAAGGGCGCACTAGGAAATGACTGACCGAACAGTGCAGTCGTTAGAAGTTTCTTAAATTTAACGTCACTATTCTTATACTTACTAACATGAAGGCCATTCTATGCCAACGGACTCGCTACGCTGAAAGCAAAATCATAGAAACTTGCTTTATTGGTTCTGACTGGAATTGTTATGTTGTTTGGACTTATTTCTACTGATCGGAGTGAACGTTGCCTTTCCGTTGGCATGGGTGTCACGCAGAGGTCCGAAATAAACGCTGGCGCTCTCTGGTGTCGAGCCTTAAACACTGTCAAACACAATTTGTATTTTACTCGCTCTCGGATTTTAAGCTAGGAAAGAGGAAAAAAGAAAAAATGAAATAATAAATATTTATAGAGCTATCTCAATTAGTCATACCGTATACTGGTGGGTCAAGTTTCTGGTCGCAGCGCTTGGGGTGGAACCACGTTTCTTTCGCAATACCTATAATAGTAATAATGATTTAGATAATTCATAGAGTGCCATTTTTATGAAATACTCATTTCAAGGGCGCTATGTGCGATATACACAAAATAAATATTTAAACAAATTTTATCATGAATGTGGTCAGTTTTGACAGATGTAAAATTTATATCAAAACTCAACATTCATAATAAAATTTGATAAATATTTATTTTGTATACGTAATTATTTTAACAAAACTGATGAAGGGTTTCTCTGTCCCGACACATGTTTGAGTTAATGTGTATTTTTTGTAAACTGTAAAATTAAAAAAACTTTGTTTTATGTATTAAAATTGTATTTTTATTTTTATTTGTAACACCTGATGATGTCAACATAGGTTAACGAAATAGCTGTTTTTATTTATTGTAGGGTAACATACAGTGATTGTTAATACAAATGCAAATGAACAAACTAACAGTTAAATAAAGACATAGAAGGTTACCCGCCGATTACCCGAAGCTGTTATAGGACGCAGCGGCGCCCCTTCGTCAGTTTCGCTCAAACAATCCCTAGGCCCACCCCCCATCCACGCAGGACTTACATTAGCTGGAGAATGCACCATTCCAGAAAAAAAAGTAAAAGGCAAAAGGTATCTAGGCTACATTTAATCCAGTTTAATTTCAATCCACTTCTATGTCGACTACGAAATAGCTGTAGCGAAAAATAAATATTACAATTGTGATACATAAAACAAAGTTTTTTAATTTAACAGTTTATAATGTTAAAGTATCATAGTGTTTCGGCAAAAACAATGGACTACGTAATTTTTGTGTTAAAAAAATAGTAGTTCAATTTTGAAATCCGCAATACAAAGTTATAGTGAATATATAATAAAATAATTTATTAAACAATTTAATTCCTGGATTATATATACCAATGAGAATTAATTTATCATTAACAAGAATTAAAACAGAAGTAGCAATAAATAATACCATTTGATGTTCATTCAAACTGTTATTTATTATATTAACGATATAACTCTCATTACAACAATAGCAAAACATAATAAGCACTTTGTTAGTTTTGTTTTATGGCTATAATGTATTGAAATTCATTAATTGATATCTTATAATAAAACAAGCATCATATCTAATTAAAATATAATAATACATTAATAGAATACTTTATTTATCGTGGCACAATATAAAACATAATTACATGATTAACTAGTTACGTATCTTAATAATTACAATCGTTCAATTAGTATTTTTTTACGACATGATACTATTTTTGATCGTGATTCAATCTCGAAATCTAAAATCTCTCCCCATATATTTTATACAGACACAGAGTAGAGGATATTTTCAAAGTATGAACGCCATAAACTATTATATATTTAACTTTGCTGTCATAGATTATAAAAACACTTTGATCTATAATTTGTTTTGATCTAACTACAGTAGATTTAAAAAACAGGTAAAAATGAATATTTTAAAAACAAATTGATCGTTTTTATGCTTTCACAGCCTTTTTAGCCTTTCACAGTGCATTAATAAAGATTTTCTGCTTAATGCTTACACCCAATCTTAATGGATGGCGCTAGTGTAGTTTGAACTAAACATGTGAAGTGTTCTGCAACATTGTAGCATATACGAGTATACATCTTCCAAAAAAAATTTCAGACGGTGGTCGTAACACTTCCAAAAAAATGTCAGACATGGTGGTCGTAAGAAAGTTGGAATGGGGAATGTTGTTAAACATAAAGCGATCGCTTAACCCAATCAATAACAGGTCATAAGTCCTGTAAGCGCCTCGACCACCATATTTTGTTCCCAGAAAACAATTTACGTCTTCGTCTCTATTGAGATACAATTAATATTTATCGTTTCTTTAACAATGATGTAAAACTCCATATTTAATAATTAATAGGTACAAACGAAAACGTCTGTTTTCTAAAAGTTTAATTATAGTTTATGAGAAAGATATATTTCACTCTTCTTACATATTTGGTTATTGACGACCTTGTGGCCGAGTGGCAAATGCTATGACTGTCACACCAAAGGTCTTTGGTCTGACTCCCGGCAATGACAGTGTGATTATCATATCATCTTTGGTCATGTGTATAATTCACGTGACAATAAAATGGCCCTAGATTAGTTAACTATCACATGCCATGACAATCAATATGATAGCTTTATCCTTTACATCGATTTGGGTCGCGCTGTAATGATGTAAAGAGCGATTCAACAAAGTAATAATAATAAGAAAAAATAATAATCTAACTAACTAACTGACCATCACTCTGAATCTCCGATGGGGTAGGCAGAAATAATGGACTGCCACACTTTTCATTCCTGACATACTTCTCTCACTACCTCAACATTCATACGTAATGCACGCACGTCGATTTCTCCGCCTTTTCACGTTTCCGACATGCAATATTTGATTTATTTGACCGTGCCACGTTTTCTTCTGTCTTCCTCAATTTTTTCTTTCGTTGACGGTGTTTACATATACTTTTTTTTACCATTCTTTCCTCAATCATTCTATCCATGTATTTGTTCAAACCATCTCTATTATACTTACATTATTTTGTTCATAACACTTTTATGCGCAGTGCATTCACATCTTATATTTTCATTCGACGCTCTATCATACACAGATTTACACACATTCTTCCAAGATATCACATTCCTACTGCATGTATTCTATTTCCATTATTATTTTGCCAGGTCCATGCTTCGCTTCCATACGTAAGGGTCAGTACAAGAACACCATTATGCACTGCCATTTGAGCGTTTTTGGATAGGCTTTTGTTTGCGATGACAACTTTAAGTGCACCATTCACTTTGTTGCCTATGCAACAAAACATGATTCAGTTAGTTAATTACAGATATTTACGTATTAAATAATTACGATCGTTCAATTAGCCCATTTTTACGACATGATACTATTATACTTTTGATCATGATTCAATCTCGACCCTTATATTTTATAAAGACATACAGTAATTAATATTTTCAATGTATGTACGCCACAAACTACATTTGTTTTTGCTGTCATACATTATAAAAACAATTTGTCTTATAATTTGTTTTGATCTAACTACAGTGGTAAAAAAAAAAATACTGTAAGTGCTTCAACCTGTTCTTGTGAATTTGTATTGGACAATTTTGTTTGAATGTTTGCTTTGCTGTCCTTTTAAAAATAAAGTTGTCTTTATTTGATTTATGAAATAACTAATACAAATAAAGAAAATCAAATTATTCAATCTGGAGCTTATGAATTGAAATGTAATGATAAATTATTATTTTATGTAGATACGATAACACGCAACTTTAATTTTAGAATAAAGAGTACATTTAATAGCTTTTAAGAATTCACAAACCACTTCATTGAATAAGATCATTAATTTAATAATGAAAAGTATATCATATCATAGACATTACCGCAAAAAGAAATATATCACACTGCACAATGGAGTTCTAGTACCGACCCTTACGTATGGAAGTGAAGCTTGGAGTTAGCAGAAGAAGGATGAAAGTAAGATTAATGCCGTAGAAATGAGGTCACTAAGAAGAATGTGCGGAAAAAAATGTATGATGGAATATATAATGATGATATAAAAATGGAATATTAATAACCTGTTCCAAGTGACGCAGGGCAGAGATGCCTTTGCTGCAGTGAACGTTGGGGGACCAGACACGGCACTGAAAGAATAAAAATAAATATAATATAATATAAACATAATATAAGAAACAACCAAATAAACTTAATAAACAGACAACTGAACAGTTTTGTAACCCTAACGAAGTTCCGGCGGAAGTGAAACCGGATGGTTTTGACAAAAACAAAAAATAACTAAATAACTAACTAACTAACCAACACGCCGTCTCTCCGAAGGGGTAGGCAGAAACAATCGACCACCACACTTTTCTTTCCTGACATATTTCTCTCGCTTCCTCAACATTCATACATCGTGTCATGCACGCCCTGTCGTTTTCTCTGATAATATAATAATAATAAAAATTAAAATAATAATATTAATAATAATAATAATAAAAATAATAATAACAATAACAATAACAATAATAATAATAATAATAATAACCTAACTAACTAACTAACCATCACGCCGAATCCCCGATGGGGTAGGCTGAAATAATAGACTGCCTCACTTTTCATTCCTGACATACTTCTCTTGCTACCTCAACATTCATACGTAATAAACGTACGTCGATTTCTCCGTCTTTTCACGTGACCGACATTCAATTTTTGATTTATTTTATCGTGCCACGTTTTTTCGGTCTTCCTGTATTTCTGGTTCCATTTACATCGTTAACATATATTTTTTTACCATTCTTTCTACATTCATTCTTTCCATAAGTCCAAACCATCTAAATGATTATTAATATAATCCTTTTGACGCAAATAAAGTGGTATAAAAGAAGTAAAGTTTTTAAAATATTTTTTGTAAAAGCAATAGCCTAAGCCTTAACCTCCATATGTAAGAAGATCTAAAGCAATCATTGCAGTAGGTAGCATTATAATATAATTATTTTTAATATTGTGGTCAGTATGAGATAAGCCTTTCGCTGATGGTCGTTTACTGAACATAATGTCTCACGACTCCGACGGTTCAATCCCATTGAAATGCAACGTTTGATTATAGATCGACGTATCCGCTTATCGTCGAGGGCGCGGTAGTAAATCAAAATTTGATTTATGGGGCTGTAACTTAGCAGAACCTTCGCCGGGAAACGATAACTGCATAATAGCTATACGAAAACTGCAGAGCTTTATGTGTTATAAGGTAACAAAGAAACGTGATTTGTTTATCTTGCACTTGCCAACAACAGAAAATACTTAATGATTGTTACAGTTTTTAATTTATACGAATGAAAACGTCAGTTTTATTATATTTTATGGGAATGACATGTTTCGCCCTTCTAAGGCATTGTCAAATGTGACAAAACTTCAACTCGTTGCAGATTATATACACTAGTAAATGGAGCAGAATATGGTAATTAACGAAAATTGATGTGACTTTAAACATTTTTACAAATAATTATTTGGGTAGGTCCAGAAATATTGGAAAGTGTTTCTTTAAGAAATTTTATGAGAATGATTACATGGTTAGGATACTGAATGATATTATATAAATCAAAAATAAGTTATTTGAGGTAGTACGAAATAAAGTGTTTCTAAGAAAAACGTCTTCTTACAAATGCATTCTCGATCCCCGGCGAGGGCAGTGTGATTGTCACACTGTCATTGGCCTGGTGTAGGATTCACGTGACAATAAAATGGCGATAGATTAGCTACCTATCACATGTCACGAGAATCATTATGATAGTAATACATCGATTTGGCTCATGTTGTCGTGATGTAAAGAGCGATTCAACGAAATATTATTATTAATAATAATAATAATCTACTTAACCAAAATTATTACCCTTGCATTATTATATCTCAAATGTTTAAAATTCCAACATCATAAACGTGACGTATTTTTATGAATCAAAATACTGTTTTTTCCACTTTTGAGTCTATTTTTCTCGACATGTTTCGAAGGCCTTCATCATCAGGAGAACGATATAAACTAACCAAAATTATTATCAAATGATTGCGAGAACCTAGGAACATAATATATAACATGGGTTAGTTGACTTAGGCAAGTACCAGGGACATTACAATTGAAATATCAATAGATTAATTAATAGATTAATTAATAGATTTTTTAGATGGAAGTTTTGAGTTGAGGGTGTAAGCCTTCGAAACATGTCAAGAAAAATAAACTCAAAAGTGAAAAAAAACAGTGTTTTAATTAATAAAAATTCGTCATTATGAAATTCCATAATGTTAACGCCTTAAGTTTATCGTAAATTGGGATCTTAGGACAATCCGTGTAACTTGTCTTTCTCGACCGACTCTTTCTTTCATCTTCAGTGTATTTATGACAACCCTGAAGATAGACAATGCAACGATCTCCAAAATAATTTTGGATATCAATCCAAAATTTTTTTTGGAGATCATATTGCAACCAACCGCAAAACTACGTAATAATTATATATATGTTTGGTTTGTAATTAATCTAAAGACGTGTTATTCTAAGAAACGCTTCATTTTATTCTACCTTAACCATATTAAATTTATATAATGTCAAAAATATTATTATTTAGTTTTCTTTACCTTGAAAAGCTCATCATCGTGGGCAAAGTGGAGGGAAGGAGATCACAAAGACGACCACCGAGCCGCTGGTCCGATCGAATCAGGGATCTGACTGGTCTCTCATTAGCTGCAGCCTGGAGACTGACGCTGGACAGGAGCGCATGGCGTGCCATGGTCAATACAGTACAGGATATACACGACCCTCAATCATGAGGAATACGACTGAGAAGAAGAAGCGATTCTTATTAATAATTAAGCATATGCATAAGTATTCATGAAATATACATATTCATGAAATATACATAAGTAGTCATGAAATGTACCAAAGAAATCATGAAATACTTAAATTAGTCCAGATAATATTTTCGTATACTAAAAACTTTATCTTGGCCCTTAATTATTCCTTTTTGTATATTTTTTATGGCTTTTTATATGCGTCGTTTTGTAAAACTATTTATTATACGAGTAGGTACTAAGGGTGCACTATGAAAAGACTGACCGAACAGCGCAGTTTTCAGTTTTCTAACCTAATACACTGTTGTAAACAATGTTTCAAGCCACATCAATTATTTAAAGTACCGGATTCTATTCCAGTATTTCGGGTATATAAACAACAACACATTTGAGTTTCGCTACATTTGATAATGCCTTGCAAAAAATATCATTCTCATAAAATAAAATAAAACTACTAGAAAAAAGAGGTTTTCATTCCTATTAATTAAGGGTTGGAACGGGTAACAAAGTGAATGGTGCACTTAAAGTTGTCATTTCAAAAATAAACCTTACTAAATAAGCTAAGATGGCAGTGCACAATAGTGTTTTGTACCGATGTGTGAACATCTGATTTTGATAGAGAAGCAAATGCAAATATAATAAGTGAATGCAGTACGAATGAAGGTGTTATGAACAAAGCAATGAAAGGATCATTCAGATGCTTTGGAAACATGCAAATAATGAATGAAAAAAAAACGAATAAAGAAAGAATGGCAAAGAAAGTATATGTAAACGACGTAAATGGAACTAGAAATAGAGGAAGACTTGAGAATACGTGGCAAAATGTTGAGGAATCGAGAGAAGAATGTCAGGAAATAACAGGGTAATGGTCCATTTTTTTATACCTACCCTTTCGTGGAGAAGGCGTAATAGTTGACTGCGTGGACGGTTAGGATACTTCGTTTTTTTTTAATTAGTAAATAAGTTATCTGACGTTGATTGAAGGTTTTAAATTTTAATTTTTCTTGGGTCATTAAAGCCTTTATTATCCTCGTTTTACTAACGAATGTGCCCGTCATAAAAGTGTATCGCCTTATTGTCGGGAATACAATTCTTCCGTTTTATTGCACCGCGGTTTGTGAAAGGGTTAACGTGAATGGTGTATAAGTTAGCCGTCCGCTTAATTTACGACTTTTTGGCTGCGCCCGTAACATCCGATATCCCCCGGTAATTTGAGACTTTGGCTGAGAGGCGTATAACGTACGGTCAACGTTGCTGTGCAATACCGCAGTGTCAGCTATTCTTAAACTGTGTAAACTATATTAAAATATAAAATGAATAAAAGCGCACCTGGATGGAGAAATAATGATTAAGAAATGAATGCTGTTATTCGAAATTTCATGGTAGAAGTTCATTGTAAATAATGAATATACCAAAAAATTGAATTTTTTTTAACTGTATATTTTGTTAAAATCCACTAATGTTTGTGTCTTCGACCGGTTTCAGCAACTCGCTGCCATCTTCTGGTATCAGAAGGAATAAAATTCGGACGGCTTGACTACAGGGGGTTAGTATTGCATTTGAACGGCCGCGGCCGTTACGTTGAAAGGGTGGAGAAATTAAAAAAAACTCAACAGCATAATAACACAATCTCTTGACCCAGATGTAGAGATAAAATGCAGAACTGAGGCAGCAAGAGCTACATTTAATAAAATGAAATCACTCTGTAGCAATGATAACATAAATTTGAAACTCCGGCAGAGAATGATCAAATGCTATGGGTGGTCTGTTTTATTGTATGGATGTGAAACGTGGACCTTATAAGTCAATTCTATGAACAGACTGGAAGCGTTTGAAATGTGGTTCTATCGCGGAATGCTCAGAATTCCCTGGACAGACATGGTTACCAATACCGAAGTCCTGAGGCGAGCTATAGTTGACAGGGATTTCACATCCGGGTCATGTACTGCGTGGGGAAAAGTATCACTTTCTCCAACTGATATTGGAGAGAAAAATTGAGGGACAACGAGGGCCCGGTAGGAGACAGATGTCCTGGCTGCGAAACGTGAGGGAGTGGACCGGCATCCAAAGTATGGAGGAGCTTTTCCGAGCGGCGCAGGACAGGGACAGGTTCGCCGAGGTGATCGCCACCGTTGGGGGGACCCGACAGAGCACCACTTTAAGAAGAAGAAGAAGGAATAATTCTACATAATATAAATTTATTCAATAAATATAAACGACAGATGGAGAAGCACTCGCCTGAGCTGGCGATGAAACTCAAGCGGCGTATGAAAGGCCATATATTTCCTAAGTGATCGCTATAACAATGCACTTTGACAGACAATATTTGGTAGTCCTGATTCCAAGTGCGCTGGAAGAGACCATAAAGTTAACCGGCTCAACAGTCCAACGCGTGATATATTGCATTATTATTATTATTGCCGAGTTCATTACGTTACGAGATTATGCTCTCCGTTATTGCAAACAGTTCGTGGGAAATAAATATATTGTATTAGCTGTATTGGTTACACTTTACAGAGTAGAATCAGAATCGATATAATATTGATGTACTTGCATAATGTTTAAAATTAGAGTTTCTTCTCTGCACTCAGTATTTTTACAACTCTTAATTACACTTTTCACAGACATGTGTCGGTCATGACACAACTTTTTTCAATGTACAATTTTTTTTGTACATTCAAAAAGGTTGTGTCATAAGTGCAGTCATATTTTCTTCTTTATACGCCATACTTTGTGTTGTTATGATATTTATTAGTTCTTCTTCTTCTTTAACAGCCGTTGTCGTTCACTGCTGGACATAGGCCTCCCCCATACTTCTCCATGTATGGCATGTCATACGGGGGGTGGTTGGCATTACAACGCCACGCTTGCCAGACGGGTTGGCGAGGTGTACTTCCACGTTAGCCTATGCATCAATATTATCCACCGAGGTTATTCACACCCAATCTCTAACATTTCGCATAGTTTCCAGGGGAGACCAAAGTCGAGGAGGTGTAGATAGGTACTTGGGATCAGATCAATCCTCCAGCGTAGCATAGTCATATTTATTCAAATATGAAATCCATGAATTCACAACCCAAGGCGAATAGAAATAATGTGAAGGCGAATACGAGTATATAAGAGATTATTCTCTAAAGTAAATAATAAAACAATATATTACAATATGAATATAGTTTAATTCTACCTATTTTTGAACTTCGAACAGTTTCGGCAACTCAATACATAAAATAACGGATTTCTTAAAAAAAAAAAAAAAATTACAATAAACTAAAAACTTCTACAATTTTTTTCTTTATTAACAACATTAAGATCTTTCTCTTCTCTACTTTTCAAAGTGGTCAGTTATATTGTTCACAATGCAGTTATGAAGGCTCATTAGATAAATGATGAAGTATTATTTCACATGTATAATATGTTTCATGTTATTATGTCGATGATGAACAATAAATATCTTAGTCTATAAATGATGTAAAACTCCATATTAAATAATTAATACGAATGAAAACGTTCGTTTTCCAGAAGTTTCATTATATTTTATGGGAATGACACGTTTCGCCCTTCTAAGGCATTATCAAATGTGACGAAATTTCAACTCGTTGCTGTATACACTAGTAAATGGAGCAGAATATGGCAATTCACGTTTTCATTCGTATTAATTATTTAATATGGAGTTTTACATCATTGTTCAAGAAACAATAAATTCGATCTAGTGTTTTCTCACTCAAATTTTCCTAATGTCTTCTTCTTTTTCTTCTTTTAATAGATCTGACGATCTGTGACACAGAAATCATATCTCGTCAGATGATGAGATCCAACTGTCCCTCCATCTCTTAGGTGGGCGGTGTCCGGAGAGGATTTCATAAGCGGCTGTATATGCAAGTCTGTCACCATCCATTCGGGCTACATGGTCCCTCCAGTATCTTCTTTTGGATCTACTCCACTGAATGATATCCTCTATTTCGCAGGTTTTTCTTATGTCTACGTTGCGGACACGATCTCGGAGGGTTTTTCCAGTAATTGATCTTAGGACTTTCATCTCCGATGTTCTTAGTGGTCCCTTGGTTCGCACAGTGTCACCCCGCGTCTCTACAGCGTACGTCATGATAGGTCGCACGCATGTTTTATAGATTTTTTCCTAATGTAAGTAATTTAAATAGCGCAAGAATTTGTGATAAATATGACTTTCACACAACACATTCCAATTGCGTCATTTCAATATACACTTATAAGGCAGATTCTGACTGTATGTATGTTTATGTATGTTGTTATCGCGATCATATCAATATAGATTTGTTTTACCACCATGATATGGCGTGTGTTTATGTTATAACCGTGACTCGAGCCAAGAGCATGATTGCTCGCGCAAACAGGCACAAAGAGCTGCCTTCGCTCTGGTGAAATGAATTAAGATAATAGTTTATAACTCCCAGTATAGAGCAATAATACTCCCTAATCGACAGTCTGTAGTAATGAAAATAATTGCCTCTACACGCAATATGCGAGAACAACATAAATCACGATATTAATCTCAACTATTTGGTATTGCTTAAGCAATGATTTTAAAAGTGTGTACATATAATATATTTCATTAAAAAAAACTGAATTATGACATTTCTTAAAGTAGGATTATTAAATTATTTTAATACATCAAGTTTTTTTGAACCCAATTATTGTATACATTTTTATACATTTTTTAATCTATTAATTTTGATGACATGTGACAGCTTTTCGATCGCCATTTTTATTGTCATGTGAATTCAATAAATTTATTTCACACTGTCATCATCGAGAATTATTATTAATATTATTATTATCAATTTTTTGAATCGCTCTTTACATCATTACAACGCGAACTAAATTGATATAAAGGGTATAGCTATCATATTGATTCTCGTGAATAATTTAAGATTTTAGAATCAAAAACGAATTAACTTTTGATAAACAGGATAACGATATCAAAAACCAAAATAATTTTTACATAATATAGGAACCATAAAAATAATTTTCATTAGTTTATATCATTCTCCCGATGATAAAGGTGTAAAAACTTCAAAACAAATAGATAAAAATAACCTCAAAAGTGAAAAAAACAGTGGTTTATTTATTTAAAAAAATCGTGAAAAAGGAATTGAATAAACATTCGATAATCGTAATTTATTTAGATTGTTTTGTGAGAAAACCTCTATTTGATTTCCTACACGATGAAATCTATGTCGATCAAGGAAACTACCATAAAACAATAAGCTTTTATGCCATGGATAATAAATGTGGAGTATGATAGCCGACAGCTGTCGCATTGTTAGGTTTAATTGATATTCAGGGTCTGGTCACCCGGGAACTGGTGTAGGCGACGGATAAAAATGGTGTTTGGTAATAAAACAATTTCTTTGGGTCAGATAATCTACAAGACATGTTATTATTATTATTATAAGTTTAGTTTAAAATTAATAAAAACGTATTTTTTTAGATAACAAGATCTCTCACGATAGTGACATGATTCAACCTCCTAATGTTATATTAAAAATATTACCAACCAACTATTAAAAATGTAATATTAAAATTATTATGTACTATTAAAAATATTACCAACCAAATATTACAATGTACTATTAAAAATATTATGTACTATTAAAAATATTACCAACCAACAAATATTTAATATGAAATTTTACATATTTTTTTAAAATTATTTATTCCAACAAAATTATTGTAAATTAATTTAAGCACATTTTTTTATCATTAATTCTATTTCGATTTTTGTCGAACTAATTGCATTAACATATTAATGTTTTTGATTGAAATTTCTTGGTAGAAGTTCATTGTAAATAATGAAAATAACGCAAAAAATATACATGTATTTTTTTTAACACATTTTTTTTTAGTTTCTACAGAAACTGAAAAACAAGTGGAATAAACTAAATGTATGTTATAAAATAAATTTGACAAAATATTTAATGCTTCATAGACATGAAATTACATTGTTATTAATATTTTAAATTAAATCATTAAATCAAAAGTGCTCGATATCGACCCAGCTCAGCAAAATATCGACCCAGCTCATGAATCTATGTACAAAAAAAAATTTTTAAATATTTAAAAGTGTTTTATGTCTTCTTACAGTCAATCATGCCTGCTAACAAAAAAAAACATAAAATAAATTAAAAATAATAATCTCTTAATCTTATTACTATCCTGCTTAGTGGTACACAATGAAATTCTGGTACCTATAATATCGTGTGTGAGTTTAAACTGGTAACGTGAAGGAATAATGTAAGTGTACTAAATTCAGTTTAAAAGACAAAAAACTATTTTGATATAATGAG
Source organism: Lepidostoma basale (assembly GCA_022606425.2). NCBI lineage: Eukaryota > Metazoa > Arthropoda > Insecta > Trichoptera > Lepidostomatidae > Lepidostoma > Lepidostoma basale. The sequence continues at coordinate 1,336,714 of JAHDVF020001575.1, forward strand.
ACGTTAAAAAAATACGTACTTTGTGCAATAACTTATTTATTGTTTTTTGAAAAATAACGTAAAACTCCTTATTAAAAAGTTAATACGATGAAAACGTCTGAGCCATATCATTAACTTTAAGTTCCGTATTCTGCTCCTTTAACTCGTGTATACAAACAATAACGCGCTTGATTTTCGATATATTTGATGATGCTATCAAATGTTTGATCATGCCTTGAAACATGTCATTCACATAAAATATAATAAAACTTCTATAAAAGAGACGTTTTTATTTGTATTAATTATGTATTATAATAACATTAAATATCCCAGCACAGTGTACTATTTTGTAATAAGTAATTTTTTAATAAATCGATACGATCGTACACACACTGCCATCTGTGCACTGATCACAAACTAAACTGTCTCAATTAACGCTCCCATTGTAGGCGGTACTTTAGCCGCAATAGTAGTATCGGGCTAATAACGCAATTAATAATACCTCCCATTATTAATTCACTCTCCACAATCCAACGGTAGCAATGGCCAAGGCATTATATCATTTGGAAGGCAAAGGAAACAACACTTCAAATCCCGTTACAAGTTATAGCCATCACGCAAAAACAACTCACTCGGGCTCATAGTAAGCGGAAACAAATTCTCACTTAAAAAAATTATTATTAATTTAAAAAAAAAAACAGGAAGATTACTGTGAAATGGAATGATTGTTTGAATTTGTATTAATTAATGAACTTGTAGTATAATTTATTTCGTATTTTCAAAAATATTTTTATGTCACCCTGATGTGACGTTAGTGGCGTCAAAAAACCTAATAAATTCTAGTTAAAATAAAAATATTTAATTTACATCTTATATAAAAAAAATTATTGTTCGTAATTGCAATAAAATATAATTTAATAATGATTAAATATGGAGTTTTACATCCTTGTTCAAGAAAAAATAAAAAAAATACTTATTTTAACTGTCTAGTTACTTAACCATCACACCGTTTCCCTCCGAGGGGTAGGTAGATAGGACGGACCGCCATACAGTTCTGTCCTCTCGAGATTCTTCTACAATCATACATAGTATCTGCACGCTGTTTAATTTATCCGACTTCGAATGTGGACGCTTTTTAGTATTTTATTAATTTGGTCATGCCATGATTTCCTTAGGCTTTCACGGCTTCTTTTTTCCACTTATGGTACTTGTATACATCCTTTTAGCCAGTCTTTTCTCGTTCTATATGTCGAAATCATCTCAGGGATTATTTTTTAAATTGTGACATTAGTGCGAAGGGTGAGAAATTATATATTTATTTTTCGTCTTTCGAACACTTCTGGTTGGGACGTTTTCTGCATTATTGACATTATTATTATTTTATTATTATTATTATCATTTTATAATTATTTTGTTGAGTCGCTATTGACATCAATACAGCGCGAGCCGAATCGAAGTAAAGGGTATAGCAATCATTATGATTCTCGTGACAAGTAATAGGTAGTTAATCGAACATCATTTTATTATCATGTGAATTCTACACCATGTGGAAAGAATGCCAGAGGGTAGAACACCAACAATTGTATCCAGATGGGTGCACCGAGAAAATAAACCATGAGGCAGACCGAGGAAAAGATGGGCGGATTGCGTGGAAAAAGATTGGAAGAAAATGTAAGGAGCTGGGGAATGGAGAGAGATGGCCAGGGACAGAAGTCAGTGGAGGGTCGTTGTGGAGGAGGCCAAGTCCCACACTGAGATGAAGCGCCGAGAAATGAATGAATGAATGAATTCTACCCCAGTTCAAATACAGTGTTACTATCACACTGCCATTGTCGGGAATGAACCCCGGGACCATCGGTGTGGCAACCAAAGTACTGATTAATCGGCCACAAAGGTCGTAAATTATCTGTTTATTAACTACTAACTAACCATCACGCCATTTCTCCAGAGGGGTAGGCAGAGAGGATAGATCGCCACAATGCTCCGTCCTGGAATACCTCTCGGGGTTCCTCAACATTCATACATCGTACCATGCACGCACGTCGATTATTCCGACTTCGAATGTGGCCGCCTTTTAGTAATTGATTAATTTGGTCAAGCTATGTTTTCCTCGGTCGTCCTTGGCATCTTTTTCCACTCACGCTGCTTGTGTACAACTTTTTAACCATTCTTCTCTCATTCATCCGTTTTATATGTCCAAACCATCTCAGGGATCCTTTTTTAATTTTATCCATGATGCAGTCATCTGCCTTACATTTCTCTCTTATTTCATCGTTCGGTATTCTATCATACAACGTTTTTCCGCACATTCTTCTTAGTGATCTCATTTCTACGGCGTTTATCCTTTCTTTCATCTTTATTTTGCCAGCTCCAAGCTTCACTTCCACACATGAGGGTTGGCACTAGAACTCCATTGTGTACTGCCATCTTTGCTTCTATTTATTTTTGTGGATATATTTCAAAAATTAATTAAGTTCAGGATAATAAAATAGTTATTTTTATGACACAATTAAAAAAATTCCTTGCCTACTACAGGCCTCGGTTGTTTACAATGGCAAGATTTCAGCTTGATTAATACATTTTCATAATTTATCATTATTACGAGACTTGTACGAGTAGTACACAACACACAAATGTTACATAGGCCGGTTCCAATTCTATACTGTACGAGTATTGTGCAGCGGACCGAGGAGTCGGCCAAATCTGGGGCAAGTTACATGTAATTTTATTCAATATTCTGTATTTATAATAGATTCTAGAATGTTGGAAACGGCATTGAATTGGCGGCTTGTTAACTAAATCAAATAAAAACGTGTTTTTAAATCACGCCATAAATATTCATGGAGGTTTCTTTTGAGCCGTTGTTTCTAAAATTATAAGCCATAAATCTCGCGGTATCCAACGTAATTAAGAGAATTTATTAAGTGCTAACAATTTCTGAAAATCGTCCGAAAAAAACGTTGTCAAAACGAAAGCAGTTGTTGTTCATAAATCAGTTTTATAAATAAAAAAATTAAGGATCACAATGAATTTTATTTTCTGTTAAAATTTAAAACACTGTTATAATATTACATAATTCACTAAGAGTGTCGCGACAGCTGTTTCGCCAACCGATGTTGGTATCATCAGGTGTTACAATAAAGTTTATTGTAACACCTGATGATGCCAACATCGTCAGCTGCTATATGTAATATATAGAATGAATGTGGTGCGAATGAAAGTGTTATGAACAAAATAAGGAAAGGGTCATTAAGATGGTTTGGACACATGGAAAGAATGAGTGAAGACAGAATGGTAAAGAAGGTATATGTAAACGGCGTGAACGGAGCTAGAAATAGAGGAAGGCCGAGGAAAACGTGGCACGATCAAATCAATCAAATATTGAATGTCGGTCACGTGAGGAGTCGGAAAAATCGACGTGCGTGCATGACAAGATGTATGAATGTAGAGGAAGCGAGAGACGCATGTCAGGACATTCTTTCTGCCTACCCCTCCGGGGAGACGGCGTGATGGTAAGTTAGTTAGTTAGTTATAACAGTGTTTCAAATATTAACAGTAATAATGTTGAAGCATCATAGTGTTTCGGCCAAAACAATGGATTATTTAATTTAATTTTAGTTTGAGAATGCCCTTGCAAGGCGATGTAAATTTGTCACTAATATATCTAATTTTATATAATTTAAAAATCTCTGTAAAATTAACAAAACGCGTTTATATTATAATTTGTATTGGAGTTTTACAAAATAAAAACCATTGCAATCAATAAAATGATTTTAATGAAGTCTGTATGAACCAATCGGTTACTAAATACATCTGAGATGAAGGTCCTAAGATATATTATTGGAAAAACTCTCCGAAATGCAGAAATAATAAAAAAAATGCGAAATAGAGGACATCGTTCGGTAGAGTAGATCCAGAAGAAGATACTGGAGAAACCTACACCGTCCAGATGGAAGGACAGTTGGTCCTCATCAGGAGACATAATTTTGTGTCACAGATTATTAGATGTATTAAAATAAAAAGAAGATTAATTTTGTATTAAATTTACAAAAAACTAAATATTTTTCACTTTTTTTTTTGTTATAGATAGAATAGGGTATATGGTTCTTAAATATTTAAAAAATATATAAATATTTAACACGATGTATATTGTAACCATAATTTAAAATAGGGAGACGGCGTGATGGTTAGTTAGTTAGTTTTACTGAATAATGTTACTTTCTTTCTAAACAGCACTTTTAAATTTTATTTATTAAATTAACACAAACGTATTTCGGATACAGAAGCCCTTCATCAGTGTAGTTAATTATTTTACATACAAAATTAATATTTAAATTAATTTTACATAAATGTGGTAAGGTTTGATAGACATTAAAAATATCTGTCAAAACTGATCATATTCATGAAAATTTTGTTTAAGTATTTATTTTCTATGTATTAATATTAATTAACTACATTAGGGGTTTCTGTGTCCGAAACATGTTTGTGTTCATGTAATTTAATTATTGCTATATAGTGATGTTTATAAAAAAATAAACATTATTCAATGAATCCGCAACACAAAGTTATGGTGAATATAGAAGAATTTCTGATAAGTTTTTATTTATAAAAATATTAAGTGAAAAAGTGGATAATTGGACTGTTTTATATATTTTCCTTACAAATTATCAATGAAATTCCAAAAAAAATTCCACAGTATCAATGCTTTAACATTGAAAAAAAGTGTATGGTTTGGAATTTGAAAATATTAAAATGAAATATATGCGTAAAAAAATAATTACAGTTAGTCTCTTATTATATGAAAATAATAAGTATTGTATATTATCAGTATCATTGAATATTCAATGATATTCGGCAAAAAATATGCCCGTTAGTAAATAAAATAATTCGGAAACTAGTTTTTAGATAATTCACGCCGAACCAAACAAATTAGCTGTATTTTTTGCTTTTTTATTTACTAAAAGCGAGACTAATCGATGTAAATTATTATGCAAATAAATAATATTAAAAAAAAATAAGTCAACCGCTTTCATTTAAACCACCAAATGTATTAAAAATATACGTTGCTAACTACCATAGTTAAATGTACTCGACTACCATATTTTATATACATATACCGATGTGTACAAATAGATAAGTACGTAGCAATGGTGGCTCGAGATTTTTTCATAACAAAAAACTTCTTCTTCCGAATGCTCTACAGCGCATATAGAGCCTAGGCCTCCGTCAACTTTTGCCTCCAGCAGTGCCTGTCATTAGCAATCGTCCTCCAGTTCGGCACCCGAAGAAGTTGTGCTGCATCCCTCTTTACTTTGTCCTTATTTCCCCAATCCCCAATTAATTTCCTGATTTCCCCAATCCTGCATTTTATCTCCTCCCTCCATCCTGTGCCTCCTGCTGTGCATTATTTCTTTTTTATTCTTTATCTAACATATGTTATTTATGTATCAATTGTGTATTTTCTTTTGCTGTGTATTGCTGTGTGTTTAAAATGGGACATCGAGGGAGAGTAGCGTAGTTTAAATGTGGTCTGGGTCCCCCATGGCTGCAAATATATTGTTATTACTATTGTTATTTTTAACGTAAGTCCCGGATGGACCGAGGACGCGTCTAGGGAGAGTACGAGTGAAGCTGACGAAAGGCGCCGCTGCGCCTATAACAGCTTCGGGTAAACGGAGGGAGCCCTCTATGGCTCGGCCATATATTTAATTCGTCCTCCCACCTCAGCTTTGGTGGGAGGACTCCACTCTGGTGTCCAGTCATTATGCGTGGAGATGTTGCGGACCTGGTACATGGAATACAGCTCATCGTTGCGTCAAATACGCCATTGCTCTCCTTCTCTCACGGGTCCACAAATTCGTCGCAGCACCTTTCTTTCGGAGGTGTCCAGCAGTTCCACCATTTTCCCCGTTAAAGTCATAGCCTCGCAGCCTACTATACGCTAATACTGTCCGTACTATGGTCTTGTATAGCGCGATTTTTGTCTTTCTATGGACGTTGCGAGACTTTAATATTGGCATAATAAGTAAACACACAATTTCATTACAATTTTTTTTTAAACATTGCATTTTCACACCATTTAATATGCCACTTTAGCAAGGCGAAATGACATGTGTCAATCTGTAAAGATGAAGGTTGAACAAATATCAAGTTAAAGATCTTTGAAAACGCGAATTTTTTATATATTTAAAATATCAAAATCTGAATGTTCTGGAATGATATAAGATTATTCCATGGCTCTCTTAGCTGCAAGACGAATGTCAGGATGCTACTTAAACAGCCCATGTAACAAGTTAGTCACACATTTTTTTTATGTACACAACAGGTCGTTTGGACCCAATTACAGTATACATTTTTTTATTTTTTAGCTATTATATTGATTCTCGTGATATGTGATAGGTAGCCAATCTATCGCCATTTTATTGTCACGCGAATTCTTCACCAGACCAATGACAGTATGACAATCACACTGCCATCGCCGGGAATCGAACCCAGGACCTTGGGATGGAAGTCAGAGCTCGTAACCACTCTGCCACGAAGGTCGTCTTACGTCCACTTACGAACACATAGTTAAACTCACACATAGAAACACTTTTAAATAAACTTAGCTTACACTACCTAGCACAATTAAAAATCAAGGTATCAAAGCAAAGAGAATCCAAGTTTAAAAAAAAAAAAAACTCCCTCGAGTAGAGACAAGGTATATAGAATAAATATGGTAAGATATTCCGCGTTTAATTTCTGACATCTACTGCGCAGCTACGTCACGTGGAGACCCAAGCATTAGGTTGTGTAGTATGAGTTGAGTATATATTTATACATTGGGTATGGAATTTTTCTTTGTTTATTTATTACGTCTAATTAAAAGAAGTTTTTGTAATTGTATTAAATAAATTATGACAAATCGTTTTCTTTATTTAAGTTATTGTTTTTTTTATTTTTCTTTTTTTAGAGTTAGCATCTTCAATGAGCTTTAAGTTCATTGTTCTTATTTTGAAAAACATTTTACATCGATAAAAAAGATTTTTAACTGGATATGGCAAATCAACTCCATTTGATTTAGCTTGTTTATAGTTATTTAGGTTTGTTTATAGTTTCGTTTCGATTTCGAGTTCACCACATGACGTCACTTGACAGCAAATTATTAGAAAGGGATAGCATGCTACGTGCGCAATATCTTACCATATTATTCTATATACCTTGGAGTAGAGATATCTCAGAAATCTTTTCTGAACCCTTTCTAATATATTGAGAGATTCGTATGCTATATGACGAGGCGCCCCTGCCGGTATAATACATACAACATACACTGCGTTTTTTTCTTTACACATTAACGACTTACCTTTTATTGAGCATAATTACAGTCTCGCATTATAAATAAAATACAAATGTGGCAGGACTGGTGTAATAAATAAAACTGGTTAATTACAGTTGTTGTTGAGGCCTGCGCCGGTGTTGGTGAGTGTTATTACCTACTTTACAATGCAGTACCTACCCGTGTACGGCGAGTGTAAGTACTCACTTGGGTACGTACATTTGTGTGTACGTGAGGTAAGAATGCTTGCGGTGTGAATTGGGGTAATCTTAATTTAAAAAAAAATGAATCTGAACCTTCATGAACTTGATTCGATTGCATTAATCCGTTGTAAAGTAATTGCGAACTTTTATATAAAAAAACGTTAATATTCAATATTTATAAAAACGTCAATTTTTTTCTTCTTATTCTTCTTAGAGACCTTAGAGATCTTAACCAGAGAATGATCAAATGCTATGTGTGGTCTGTTTTATTGTATGGATGTGAAATGTGGACGTTGAAAGCAGTGGTGGTACTCCCATAGAAGCCCAGAAGCCCGGCTTGCGTAAGGAATTTTGAATCAAAACCCCCAAATCTAAGTAATCATGCCCTCGCATAAACCAACAACCCACCAAATCACTTTCCAACAATAATCCCATCAGACGTAATAGGAATAACCACAAGAGCTGAACCTCTGTAAGCCAGAAGAGATTTTCATTCAAAAATACTTACGCAAGCCGGGCTTCTGGGCTTCTATGGGAGTGCAGACACTGCTTGAAAGTCAACTCAATGAACAAACTGGAAGCATTTGAAATGTGGCTCCATCGCCGAATGCTTAGAATTCCCTGGACATACATGGTTACCAATATCGAAGTCCTGAGGCGAGCTAGAGTTGACAGGGAACTGTTATCAACTATCAAGGTTCGGAAGATTTCATATCTGGGTCATATACTGCGTGGGGAAAAGTACTACATTCTCCAACTGATATTGGAGGGGAAAATTGAGGGACGCCGAGGGCCCGGTAGGAGACAAATGTCCTGACTGCGAAACGTGAGTATCCGAAGTGTAGAGGAGCTGTTCCGAGCAGCGCAGGACAGGGACAGGTTCGCCGAATTAATCGTCAACGTCTGGGGGATCCGACAGGGCACTTGAAGAAGAAGATTCTTCTTAGTTTAGGTTGTATGACCTGTGCGTGATAGTGAGCTGTCCAAAGTTGATGTAGTCCGGCCATCCTTCCATATCTTCAGCGGACTTCCTGGTAGTCCTTTGCTAATTGGGTTTGCATCTTTGACTACTTTTGGAGTTTTTGTGTCCTCCCAAGGTCAATATGATATCTCCAAAAGCACCTTCTGCTTCTTCTCCACCTTAGTATGTCTTTAATACAATAGATAGGTCTTATCTTTTCATTTTTGATCCGATCTCTGACGGTTGTGCCTGTGATGGAGCATAGTTCTTAGTCCTATTGATATCCCTTATATCATGATGGGGTGGGGCACGTCTTATATACCCTGACTTTACTTTCAGTTAGCATGTATTTGTTCCTCCATATGGTGTCGCATAAGCAACCACCTACGACTGTCGCTTTGATGGTTTGTTCTCGCACTTCACCATATACTGAAGTTACAGATCTCCAATAAGTTGAAACACTGTTTTTATATGTATCACATATTATTATTTGATTGTCGCGACAGCTGTTTCACCAATGAACGTTTTCATCAAAAGGCTGCCGAAACAGCTGTCGCAACAATATCATAAAAATACACTGTGATACGTATAATACCAGCGTTCGTTAATTAAATTTTTTAATAATGTTTAAGTATCATAGTGTTTCAGGCAAAACAATGGATTAACAATCTAATCGTCATGCCGTCTTTCCGATGGGGTAGGTAGAAAGAATGGACGGCTACACTGTTCTTTCATGACATACTTCTCTCGAAATAAATTTGTTAAAAACAAACATTTTGAAATGCCATAGTAAGGCGAAACATGTCATGTCCATAAAATGTAATAAAACTTCTAGAAAACAGACGTTTTTATTGGTATTAATTAGTTAATTTTAAGTTTTATATGTTCATTTAAGAAACAAAAAATAACTTATGCAATTCAATAATATCATTTTTTACAAAAGATGTCATCACTCTAATGTAGTGATTCCCAAAGTGATCTATAAAGACCCCCAGGGGTTTACGACAACTTGCAAGAGGTCTAAGACAATTGTTAATAAATGGGCCGAATATCGAAACGCAAAACGAATATCGAAATTATTTTTTAGAAAAAATTTAGCTCATTCGGCAAAGACAACGAATTCCGAATTTTTAGTTTCGGTTTTTTTTTGGCCTGAAAAAAAAACATTTTAGAAAAGCAGGGGGTCTACGGGACATAAAAGTCTGGGAACCTCTGCTCTAATGTCTATTGGATCCTTTTAGAAAATAATATCTGATATTGCGGAATTTATTTAAGAATTCTAAACTTACTTAAGCACTCCCATAAACCTAGCCTTTTCACGCTGAATTTTTTTCTTTAAGTACGTAATTACAATAATTAAGCAGTTAGAAATATAATCGCATGCAACTCAGGTTCACGCGTAATATGCAGAAATATAAAGAATTTGAAATATGTCGAGGGTATGCCGTTAATTGTGCAGACTTATTCCATTTTGCGAACAATTGAAGGAACTATAAATTAAAAAGTGTACATTTAATTAAGTTGCCCACGAACCACCTCCAAATATAATGACAATATTTTATACACTATAAAAATAATTTGCATTACGTAACTTTGTAAGTTATCTCATCGAAACATTTTTCTTGAAATTATGCCTCCAAATATAACATTTTTGCAATTAAAATACATTGTTTGTGTTGTTAGTGCTGTTGAAGATAATAATAATGATCATATAGTACGAATGAAAACGTGTGTTTTCAAGAAGTTTTAATATATTTTATAAGAATGACAAGTTTAAAATTTCTGATATTATCAAAAAGGACAGCTAATAACGCCTTAAAAAGGCAAAACATATCATTCCCATAAAATATAATTAAACTTCTCTAAAATAGACGTTTTCATTTGTTTTAGTTATTGAATATGGAGTTTTACATCATTATTCAAGAAATAATATTTTATAATTATGCAGATACATATTTTTCTAACGCACTGCTGTATCAAAGTAAAAATAGCTTTGATGTTGTTCAACGTCCAATAGAAGAGGAACAAGAAGAATGAAAACTCTGTTTTATAACTAACTAACTAACCATCACGCCGTCTCTCTGAAAGAGTAAGCAGAAAGAATGGACTGCCACATTTTAACCGATGCGGCAATCCATCTTTCTTTTTTCGCCCCTGTTTTTTTAAACTGTTTTCTAAAAGGTTTAATATATTTTATAGGAAGGATATGTTTCGCCTAGCTAAAGCATTTTGTTAATTTAATAAAACTGCTTAAAAACATACGTTTATACCTATAAGAATCTTATTTATTGTTTCTTGAACAATATTACAAAACACCATATTAAATGGTTAATACGAATGAAACTGTATGTTTTCTAGAGTTTTATTATATTTATAATTGCCATGTTTTGTCTATTTCAAACAATATTTTTTATTAAAGGCTGCTTTAATAATGCTTTAGAAAGGCTAAACATGTCATTCACATAATTAGAAAAAAGACGTTTTCTTTGGCATTAATCGCAAAAACCTTATTTTTTTTCACGATAACATCTATGCGTTGTAATATTAACAAGACGTTATGAACGTGTGTGGCAAGCTTAAGGTCGACTACGTCGCCTTGCACGTAGATACCGATTCGCGTATCGACACAGCCATTCATTAGGATTTTAATTGCAATTACATCTTCATACCGCAGTCTAGTTCTTACACTTGGTAATTCTGAGTTAACAATCCGATACAAGAAATATAACGTTGTTGCCAACACGCATTCTGTTCGAATATAAGGCAATTAATTGAGCCTTAATGATTACACTTCAATGTGGGAATTTTCAAGCATTGCATACTGATTCAAACATTATAAAATAGTTCTGTATAACTGAAACATACCTACACATCCATAAAATGAAAAAAAAAGTTTTTTTTTCATGAACGATGTAAAACTCCATTTTAAATCTGATCGAAAATGCCTATTTTATGTTTATTATTTCTTGAACTAATATTTGAAACTTAATATTATATTATTAATACGAATGAAAAGTCTGAGCCACATCAATAACTTTAATTACCTTTTTCCGCTCCTTTAACTCGTGTATATAAAGAATGGTACGTTTGATTTTTTGCAAAGTTTGATGTTGCTATTATACTCGTATGTCACGGGTATACAAATGTTTTTAAAAATGAATCATGTATTCCCATATTTTTCGATGGCATTATCAAATATTTTTGACATAAAGAATTAGTTCTTAATTTATACTAAAACATCTAGACAACAAATGTTTTCATTAATATTGAAAATGATAATGACTATTATTAGTAACAAGCTGGTTATGAAAAAGTTGATATATTTCTTCTTCTTCTTCTTCCTCAGCCTATTCCAGTCCACTCCTGGACAAAGGCCTCCTCCATTTGCTTCCATGTCATTCTGTCCTGTGCAGACTGCATCCAGGTTAATCCGACGTGTCTGTTTAGATCATCCTTCCACCGTAGTTGCGGTTGCCCTGCACTTCTCTTCGCCGTCCACGGTCTCCAAGTCAGCAGTCTTCTTGTCCACTTTTTATTTAAGCTTCTGGCTACGTGACCTGCTCATTACCATTTTAGAGTCGCCACCCGGTGGATGATGTAAGTGACCTTTGTTTTTTTCTCTCACCGTATCGTTTCTAACTCTGTCTCTTAGGCTTATTCCTAACATGGCTCTTTCCATGGCTCTTTGGGTCACTCGTAGTTTCTCGGCACTTATTATGTATTTAGTTGGTCAGAATTGCAAAACAAAATTATTTCCATCCACCAGAAGACGGCAGCGAGCTACCGAAACCGGTCGAGGAATATACATTTTTTTAATCAATTCAATTGACTTATGATTTAATTGGTATTTAGATTTACCGCTTTAATTTTTCTTTCTATACTCTCATCATCGGGAGAACGATATAAAACCAATTATATAATTTATTTCTCTTTTTATTTTTTATACACTTTGAATACAACACTTACATTAAAAAATCATCAGATGAGAGTAGTGATGTCAGGAGTTCCACTAAAGAACACCAAGGAGTTTGTCTACCTCGGGAGCAAAATAACATGGGACGGTCGGTCTAAGAGCGAGGTCGACAACCGTATACATCAGGCTAGGCTTGCATTTAATAAAAGGTCGAAAATAATAGAATCAAATAATATAGACCTAAAACTGAGAATACTCCTCATCAAGACCTATGTATGGAGTGTCTTGATGTACGGCTGCGAGACATGGTGCCAATCCGAAAGGGATAAGCGGAGACTAGAGGCTTTTGAGATGTGGTCCTATAGAAGACTCTTTGGAATTTCCTGGAGAGACCACATCACGAATGAGGAGGTTCTTCAAGGAATCGAAGGAGGAAGGCACCTGCTCAGGACCTTGTCCGAAAGGCGTGCAAGATGGATCAGCCATGTAATACGTCAAGAAGGTCTCTTGCATGCCATAATGGAGGGTATGGTCGAGGGGACAAACTCTAGGGGACGCCCACGCCGAGAGTACCTGGAGGACCTGTTGGTGGACGTGCGCTGCTCATCATATGCAGATCTCAAAAGAGCCGCACAAGACAGGGAAAAATGGAAGAGAATAATGGAGGAAATTGCTGCAAACCAATCCCAGGATTGAAACCAGAGAAGAGATTAAAAAAAAAATTACATAGACAAGTTTCGGACAAACATTCCTTCTTCAGTAAAGATACATTTTAAAAAATATTATAAAATTGTTTACATGATCTGACAGATGTTATAAAGATTTATTTTAGAACGTTTATGCTTTTGTTATAACAAATAATCAGTTTAAAAATTTAAATAATAATTTCATGTTCTTATTGGGGTTCAGGTAATTACTTACAATAAAGGAAATGAAGAAAAAACTGGACTTGACGTTAAATTTATTTGATTATTTACAATATTTTCTTTATTTTAAATTTCTAAAATTTCGAGATTGCTCAAAGTTATATTTCTTTTATTACCATGCAACATTTTATCGCCAAATATAAAATTTTAATTGAAAATAATTAATATGAATTAAAACGTCTGTTTAATACAAGTTTTATTATAATTTATAGGGATGACATGTTTGGCCTGTTTAACGCACGATCAAATTTGATCTCATATAATAATTCCATTTGATAATGCTTATTTTCATAAATTATAATAAAGCTTTTATAAAATAGATGTTTTCATTCGTAATAATTATTTACAACGGAGTTTTACATCATTGTTCAAGAAACAATAAATAATTAACTTTTTATTAATTAATTCCATTATCTGGTTACGGCCATTAAAGCCATCTACATAAATAATGTGAATTCTTAGATTATTTCTTGACTTTGATATATTAATTATACAACAAGTAGCAATTGTTGCAAAAAAATAAGTATAAAATACCGTGGATGATGAAAATACATGAATTAATTATTGAAACGAGACAAATAATAAATTAACCGAAACATGTTTTTATAAACGTTTCAGTTTATTTAAGCTGTCAAAACCAATGTAAAAGTTTTACAACTGTGTGGAATAAATCTAATATCACTGATATTCCATATTCAATATAAACTTTCGCAATATCTTCTCGTTCTTCTTCAATTTGTTTTCATAGAACTGACGATCTTTGGCACAGAAATCAGGTCTCCTGGATGACGAGGTCCAACTGTCCCTCCGTCTCTTAGGTGGTCTTTTAGGTGAACTGTGTCTGGTAGGGATTTCGTAAGCAGCTGTATATATGTTATTCTGTCACAATCCATTCTGGCTATACCTTCCAATATTTTCTCCTAGATTACTCCACCAAACGATATCCTCTATTTCGCAAGATTTTTCTTATTTCTGCGTCACGGACACGATCTTTGAGAGTTAAACCAGTAAATGGGTCCTTGAAACCTTCATATCAGATGTTCATAACATACCTTTGGTTTGTATTTTTCAATAAGAGATATGATAAAGTATATTCCATTTATGTTCTATAGAAAAACCTCAGATTTTTTTAGAATGAGCATAGATGATTTCAATATTTTTTTTGTGAATGTATACTTATACTTGTATACGAATACTGGATTTCACCCACCAGCAATCTCCATAGATGACGTTAGTATGTGGATTATATAGAGTAATCTTAAAATGATTAACATATGTAATCAAAATCTTCATAGATGGCACATTGAAACTGATATGTGAAATTAGGCATAGATTTGTAACATATATACAACTTCCAAAAAATTGTCTTACATGGTCATAAAGAAAAAAGGTAAAATGGGGGATGTTGTAATTACATAAAGCGTGCGCTTAACCCAACCAATGACAGGTCATAAGTCCTGTAAACACCTTGATCAACCATATTCAGTTTTCAATTTGTATCTTCGTCTCTATTGAGATACAATTAAATCATGCATAGATGATTTATTACACTTTGGGTAAATAATGAAATAATGAAAAACATTCAAATCGAAGTTATTCGAATAATTTCTAATCTTCATATTCTACTTAAATAGTGAAGGAAATACGGTATTGATTTCAGAAAAAAAAAATAACAAACGAAAAACAAAATATATCAAAAACGATTTATGAATAACGAACACGATCTCGGAGTTTTTCCAGTAATGGATCTTAGGACTTTCATCTCAGATGTTCTTAGCAGGACCTTGGTTCATAAAGTGCCCGTATCTTTTTAGAAAGTGATTTCAGTTACTAATAATAAACAATTATAATAATTAAAAAATACATTTGCACCATTTTACAATAGGCATGCATGTACAATAAATTTAATTTCAGGACCTTCATGTATCTAGGCATAGACCTGGTGGAGGGAGCAGATCTGCGGGAAGAAAAACAAGCCCAAGTAAACAAGGCATCTGCAATCTCTGGGGCTCTAAAATCCACAATATGGAAAAACAAAGACATGGCCATTAATAAATAGTAAAGTAAGAATCAATAAAGCATGCGTTAGACCAATAATAACATATGGTGTCGAAGCAAGGGCAGACAAAGTAGCCAAAGAAGTTTTGAGGACTTCCGAAATAAGGACACCGAGGATGATAGCGAGGATGATAGTCCGGAGAGTACGGTGGATGTCTTAGACATTCCAATTGAAGCTCTTCTAATTTGGTAGCCGTCTGTTGTGCAGTGTGTGGTCTAGCGTTATCATGAAGCAGCAGTGGCCTAGAGCGATTAACCAGCCTCGGTTGTTTAGCAGCTAGCTTTTCCATCATGGTTTGCAGTTGCTGACAATAGACATCTGCCGTAATCGTCTGGCCAGATTTAAGAAAGCTGTAGTGAACGACACCAGCACTAGTCCACCAAACGCTCACAAGTAACTTTTTTGGAGTCAATTTTCGCTTGGGGCATGGTTTGGCTGGTTCGGCAGGGTTCAGCCACTGCGATGAGCGCTTCCGATTATCATACAGGATTCACTTTTCATCACAGCTAATGATTCGATTCAAAATCCCTTCATTATTGTGCCGGTTGAGTAATAAAACGCAGCAGTCAACACGCGTTTGTTGATTTGCTTCACTCAATTCGTGAGGTACCCACCTTTCAAGCTTTTTCACCTTTCCAATTTGCTTCAAGTGGATTGAAACAGTTTTATCACTAACACCGCAGCCTGCAGCTAACTCGGACGTGGTTTGTGATGGATCCGCTTCCACAATAGCCTTCAATTCTTCATTATCAACTTTGGTCTCCGGCCGCCCACGGGGCTTGTTCTGCAGGTCGAAATTTCCAGAACGAAAACGTTTGAACCAAAAACGCACTGTGTTTTCTTTTGCGGCACCGTCGCCACATCATTAATCCTTCGAGCCGTTTCTGCAGCACTGGTACCACGGTGGAACTCGTACCCGTAAATAACGCGATATTTCAAGTTTTCCATTTTGTAAACTGAGTGACGCAAAGAAAAAAAACAATTGAGGAAAAAACAAATGAATTATAATTTTCAAAACACAAATACTTGAGTAAATAGCTGTATAAATTTGAATTTGGAATTCCTAACCGAAGAGAAAATATTTGAGATCAAAGTTGCCAGTACGGCAAAACGCCAATTTCATATGTAAGGACCTAATTTCTTTTCTTTGGTTAGGTTAGGTTAGGTTATTTCCGTCCGAATGTTTTTTTTAGTAAATGGATCGATGAACTACCTATGAGATGGCAAAAGTGCATAGATAGCAATGGTACATACTTTGATTAAATAAATATATTATATTTAAAAAAAATCAACTTTATGTTCCTCCCATACAAAATGCCAATTTCATATGTAAGGACCTAATATTAAATGTAAATCCCGGATGAATGGGGAACAGGCCTAGGAAGTGCATGAGCGAGGCTGACGAAAGGGCGACGCTGCGCCCTATGGTATGTGGTGTGAATCCCCTTCTATTGTTGTATTAAAAAAAAAACTTTAATAATGAAAAACATTCACCTCGAATTTACAAGTTTTTTTTCTTCAAATTATATTAAACTAAATGCTTATGTTGAGCAGAATTTGCATCATCTGGATTCTTAATAACTTGGATTGGTCTGAATAACTTAGTTTCAGACTTTTTTCTAATGTGAAAGTATAATAGAAAAAAAACACAGACATGTTTATTCAGGAATTTTAAGTGTTAACATTTGAAAAGCTCCCGGATACAATGTATCCAATAAACGTCATTTTAGCACAGAAAACAAGAAAATTAAAATGTTAATCAAAGATAAATCAAACGATGTCAATTGGACCCGAGTTAACAAGACATAAACTCGATTTATTTGTTTTCCGTGACTAATAATGGAATAAAGCGTCTCTCCAGCGAGATATCGGCATTCATTTGCGTCATTTGTGTCACGAATATGTTAAGCCCACAACTCTATTGGACTCTGATAATTTTATATGCAGATGGATAATAACCATAAATTTATCTAAATACCCATACTAATATTCCTGACCTCCTCACCTAAATAGAATACAGTGTAAATGTGAACGATACATATAAACCATACAGGGATTAAGCTATGACATATCTATAACAATATGACAAATTAATTAATAAATTAAATTTTCATACGAAGCACTCACTTTGTGGTTAGACATTTAAAATATGTATGACAACGGCATTTCTCTTGGGTATGCTGGGGTATAACTCTCTCGAACTGAGGAGGGAAGGATTAATGTCAACTCATTTTTTTCATTGGAGGCTCTATTGAGAACCCCTATGTTCTGGAGCAAATAGGTATTTTTGTTCCTGATAACTACCTGCGACAGCGCCGACATCAATTGTTCTTTACTCCATCACGCAGAATCAATTTGCCTTTGGTGATGCCAGTAGGAAGATCAATTCGGACGCTGAATCTAATCATCTCGGATTTGGACATTTTCACTGTCAGTGAGGCAGTATTCATAAAAAAAAATATTGCAAATTCTGGAAAGAGTTACTGCCTCACTGACGTCGAAATATTTGGATTCCTTCTGATATGTATGATTTTTTGGTCTCATGTTGTTTTATCTTATCTTTGTAAAACTGTTTTGTGTCCAAATGAGTCGCCTAAATGTTTTTCGTTTGTTATGTCTCATTTGTGTATTATGTATTATATAATATAAATAAAATAAAATAATAAAATAAAAATAAATAAATAACTTTGTTTTTAAACACGGTATGGTTATTATAATTCATACCTCATAAGGCATCATTATAATAACCATCGTGATTAAAAACGACGTTTTTAAAAAATTGATTCTTTGTTTTTATTGATAAATTAATACACTGTTTTCTTTTTCACTTATAAGACATGTTTCGAATGTATTACACCTTCATCATTAGGAGAACGATAAAAATAATTAAAATTATTACAAAATGCGAGAACCTAGGAACATATGTAACATTTATGTTAGTTTTTGTATTAATTTTTGTAAACATTTTTTTTATGAATTCGGTCAGATTTGACAGACATTGAAAATAATTTTTCGAACCTTTTTGCGTTTGTTATAACAAATATTTTAAATAAATCTATTACAATGTTTTAAGGATCTTATCGAGGTCCAGAAACTAACAAAACACTAATAAAGGACTTCTGTGTCCGAAACATGTTTGTATTTTAATTTAAAAAAAAAAATAACATTAGTGCTGTTTACAAAGTAATAAACGTTGTTCAATGAATACGCAACACAAAGTTATGGCAAATACAGAAGAAATAAAATCTCACGTTGTCTTTGGTCTGGTAGAATTCACATGACAATAAAAATAGCGAAAGGTTAGTTATCTATCATATGCCATGAGAATTAGTATCTAAAAATGTATAAAGTAATTGAGTTCAAATAAACTGTTGTATACAAACATATGAAAAGCGACGGGAAATTATCAAATTTAAAAGGTCCAAGTGATATCCCAAGAACCTGCAAAGATTTTAGACCTAGTTGAAAATTAATAAGTTGGATTGAAACTAAAAAAAACAGAAAATTAAAGTATAGTATATAATATAATATACAATTTTGCAATATTAATTAAAATTTTCTTCTACATGATAACTATCTGAAACATTGCTATGAATAAAAAAAATATTTTAATCCAGGTGAAAGAACTCTCTTCTAATCTATTAATGTTAACGTATTTGATATAATTTGGTATCCCCTAACTATGTTACCATTGTTATAAAATTTCTTGACGAGTTCCAAGAAACACTTTTCAATATTTCTGGACCTACCCAAAAAATTCTTTGTTAAAAATGTATATGGCACATCAATTTTCGTTAATTATCATATTCTGCTCCATTAACTAGTGTATACAAACTGCAACGAGTTAAAGTTTCGTCACATTTGATAATGCCTTCGAAGGGTGAAACATGTCATTCCCATGAAATATAATAAAACTTCTAGAAAACTGAGGTTTCATTCCTATTAATTATTTAATATGGAGTTTTATATCATTGTTCAATAAACAATAAATTCAAAGATATTTTTAAATTTAAACACATGTTTTGAAAAGTAAACTGTTGCTACGACAATATCAAAATAAATTACCTTTTAAAATACTTAAATATAATTACAAATAAATGTTTTTTGTATTCAAATAAATTATAAATTTGATAGAAGAGTTCTGACATTATGAAATTCCACAGTGTTAACGCCTTAAGTTTATCTAAAATAATAATAATAATACATAGAACGAAACATTTTCGATGTGAATTTAGCTAAGTAAAAATGCGTCTTATTAGTGTCAACGCGGATAATGTATGGACTTTCTCTAAGGTCAGCGCTGTAAAAATACGAAATCACGTGAACCCTGCTTCACCTCAGTTGCATTCATTCGTTCGGCCTGTTGCACAACGTTTGTTGTTGCGGGAGGCATGATTTATGCCTTCCTGGTGCATTCATAATTGGTACTGTGCAATAAATTTCGTATGGAAATTGCAAATCGCGCAAGTCGGCCGGCGAGAGACCGATTTGATTGCATTTACATGAAAGGTATTACGGCGTGATATGGCGGCGCTGTTATTACGGTCGTAAACTATTCCGGATAGCCCTGTTATCCTTAATCATGTTATATTTTCCGTGAAAAGATATCAGTCGGTGTCCGCGTACATTTCTGTTTGGCACTCGTACCTCTCGAGAGCGAGCTCGGGATTTATGCTCGACTCGAGCACTGCCCTATAATCGATTTATTGCATTTTCGTGAGTGATTTCAACACTGTTTTATCTTTACGCGATAACATTATAAATTATTATTCGAATGATCTTAATTATAAAAAATTTAATAAAAAAAAACGTTTTATTTTATTTTAAAAACATTATATTTTTATTCAATTGTATCTCAATAGAGACGAAGAGGCAAACTGGAAACTGAATATGGATGATCAAGGTGTTTACAGGACTTATGACCTGTCATTGGTTGGGTTAAGCGCACGCTTTATGTACAATGACAGGTCATAAGTCCTGTAAACACCTTGATCATCCATATTCAGTTTCCAGTTTGCGTCTTCGTCTCTATTGAGATACAATTGAATTTGAATTGACCACCCTTTGGTGAAAATCCAGGATTTTCGTATACAAGTATAAGTATACATTCACAAAAATAATTATATTTTTACATTGGTGTTCTTCTACCGACCCTGTTGTATAGAAGTGAAGCATGGAACTGGCAAAAGAAGGATGAAAGTAGAATAAATGCAGTTGAAATGAGATCTCTTAGAAAAATGTGTAGATACTCTTTGTATGATAGAGTGCCGAATAAAAATATAAGAAGTGAATGCGGTGCAAATTATGGTGTCATGAACAAAATAATGAAAGGATCATTAAGATGGTTTGGACATATTGAAAGAATAAATGAAGAAAGAATGGTAAAAATAAATTATATGTTAATGATGCAAATGGAACCAGAAATAGAAGAAGACCGAGGAAAACGTGGCACGATCAAATAAATCGAATATTGAATGTCGGCCATGTGAGTAGTCAGAGAAATCGACGCGCGTGCATGACACGATGTATGAATGTTGAGGAAGCGAGAGAAATATGTCAGGAATAAAAAGTGTCGCAGTCCATTCTTTCTACCTACCCCTTCGGGGAGACGGCGTGATGGTTAGTTAGTTAGTTAGTTAGTTGTATTTTTACACCATTCACAAATATGTTTGTTGGTAGAAATTTTAAGTCACGTTATCATGTCGTTAAATATATTCGCTATCTCTTAAAATAAATTATTGAAAACGTTGTATTTTCACAACACATTTTGCACTTAATATGTTACAGAACACAGACGTTCTTCTGTTACCATTTCGTTAAAAGTGCATAATAGTGTTTTGAAAGTAATTTTAATGTGATTCTAAAAGACAAAGTGATAGCGATTATATGTAAAATAAATAAATAGTACACACTTATTTCGAATTGTCAGAACTCTTAGTAATTATTAATTAAGTATTTGAATAGGTAATTTATTTAGATTTATTTCTGTTTTATACACTTTGTATATACAACACTTTTATTAAAAAAATTAAAATTTATAGACATGTTTCGGACAAACAGTCCTTCTTCAGTAAAGATACATATTTATAAAAATATTATAAAATTGCTGTTGTTTACATGATGACAGATGTTATAAAGATTTATTTTGGAACGTTCGTTCTTTATATTTATCGTCTTTATAACGTCTGTCAGATCATGTAAACAACAACAATTTTATAATATTTTTATAAATATGTATCTTTACTGAAGAAGGACTGTTTGTCCGAAACATGTCTATATAATTTAATTTTTTTAATAAAAGTGTTGCATAATATATACAAAGTGTATAAAAAAGAAAAATAGATAAATAAACCATCATAACAACACAAAGTATGGCGTATATACGAGTAGTAGAAATTTATTTTGATATTATCGTAGCAATAGTTAACTTTAGAAAGTATGTGTTTAAACCAAATAATTTACTCTTGATAAATAAAAATGATACCGTCTCATTAATCATTTATCAGATGAAGTTAAATTCAATACAGATGCAAAAATTAATAGACGAGAAGAGAGTTCTTTCACCTGGATTAAAATATTGTTTTATTCTATGTTGTTGTTTACAATGATTCAGATAGTAATCTTACTGAGACTAAATGTAGAAGAAATTTATAATTAATATTACAAAATTTTATATTATATTATATATTATACTAATTGAAGAAGTGGAGCTGATTTAGAAAGTTTAGTTAATTAGTTAAAATTTTAAGACTGTTATGAAAAAACTCGTTAGGCTATTACGTATATTTAATATTTTTTTTTTTAATTATTCGTTTTAACTTTTGTTAGTATTATTTGGTAATTATATTACGGACTTAAATAACACTTAAATTAATCAAGATGTAATTACTTGAACTAAAAGATATAATTTATTACGAATGCTTGCTATCTAAGCTGTGTGAATCAACAGGAATAATTCATAACAGAATAATTATTGAATTATAAGGCAGACAATTGTATAATAAATTAATTTAAATTTCAAAATCATAAACAAAGATAAATTATTGGTAATATTCTCAAATGTTTCCTTGAAGTTGTTATTTACTATGCAATTCAAATTTTGATGTGTTTTGTTAATTTGTTTTCTTAGATTAAATCCTTGAATAAATTAGCGCTAATAATAAAAATGTATATTTTTATGAATGATTTTAAAAAATCCTTGAAAATTTAGTTTTTGATGTCTCATTAGAGTAGAGTGTATTCTATGACCAAGTTATACGACTTAAATGGAAAAAGAAACAGAAAAAGACTGAGAAAAACGTGGCACAATCAAATATATCAAATGTTAAATGTCGGCCATGTGAAAAGTCAGAGACATTGACGTGCGTGCATGACATAATGTATGAATGTTGCGGATGTCAGAAAAGTATGTCAGGAAATAGCAGTGTGGCAGTCCATTCTCTCTAACTACCCTACTAGTTAGTTTTTTTTTTTCGAATACTTTATTCAAAAAATCTTCTGCAATATGTGAAATGGAACATCAGTATTAGATAATACTTATCTTTTATATTTATTATTGCTAGAATGTAAAACATATTATTACGTATTTGATATTCTGAAAAACTTGAGTTTTCTAGAAATTTTATTATAATATAAGATTATATAGAGTGACATGTATCATCATTCTTCTTCCTGTTCTTCTTCAGCCAATTTCGTATACTCCTGGACCAATACCTCCTCCATTTCCTTCAACGTCATTCTGTCGTGTGCAGACTGCATCCAGGTTATTCCGTCATGTCTGTTCAGGTCATCCTTTCACCGTAGTTACGGTCGCCCTGCACTTCTCTTTGCGGTCCACGGTCTCCAAGTAAGCAGTTTTCTTGTCCATTTTTCTTCCAAGCTTCTTGCTACGTGACCTACACATTGCCACTTTAGAGTCGCTAACCGGTGGATGATGCCAGTGATCTTTGTTTTTTTTCTCATTTATCGTTTCTGACTCTGTCTCTTTGGCTTATTCCTAACATGCTTCTTTCCATGGTTCTTTGGGTCACTCGTAGTTTCTCGGCACTTTGTTTGGACAATGTTATAGTTTCGAGTCTATAAGTAGCAACTGGTAGAACACACGCTTCATAAACCTTTCTTTTCAGGTTGATCGCTATTTTTCGGTTTTTAAAGATGTAACCCTTTTTTCTGGAAGTCAAATTTTTGTTACCACCATTCTTTGGCATTATAAAAAAAATTTCAACGCATGGTGAAAGTACTATACAAAATATTTACCAGCTCTCATTGAAATCAATAATTGTACAATACATGCAACATTTTGATTCATATTTAAAAAATACATAAGGATCACAGCAGGACGAAAACATATTCTTGATTAATCGGAAATCCGTATTACTATACCGGGTTGCTAAAAAGTTATATCTAAGTTGATAAATTGTTTTTGAAAATGCATATACGAATAACTAATACTCGTATGACTAACAAAAAATACAAAATCATATTTTTTTTTATCACATAATGTAATCTTGATTTCCAAGTATAATTTCAATTAATGCCCATTCCTCAGATATCACACATCGGAAGTAATTTATAATTTTATGATGTTCTCTAGAATTGAGCATATTTTTTAAAAATGATTACAAAATTCCTTTCCAAAAAGACTATTATAAAATTCACTGTTATCTTATACTTAAGCCATTTGCACTTTAATTCAAATGACTTTAGCCGAAATTTTATGAATCAAAACACCACTAACAGAGTTAACGTACGTAGATATATTTAGAAATGATTACAAACTATAATGTTTTTGCTAATGTGTTTGGTTTATTTATGTTTTTATGATAAGTGTACTAAATTAAAAACTAAGAATAAAAATATGAATCATTATTGTTTATATACTGTTTTTAATTGATGAATTGAATGTGATAAAAATTGAATTAATGTATATTCTATAAAGTTATTATTCATAATTAAAAAAATTAAGAATATTAATAAATTATGAAAAATCTCTTTTATTTAAAAATATATGTTCGTTTTGATAAATTTTAAATAAACTAACAATCACGCACTGTCTCCGAAAGGGTAATCAGGGAGAATGAACCACAACACTACTCTATCCTGACACACCCCTCTAGATTCCTACACTCTCACACAGCGACTTGTACCGACCCTTAAAAAATGTTGATTTTTTCCTCCTCCTCCTTTGCTGGTGTTCTAGAACTGCTACCCGAAACCCACCAGGACGTCCACAACTTCGATGGAGGGACGACATTAAAGAAACCGCTGGTACGACGTGGATGGGTGATGCCCAGGATCGACAGACTTGGAAGCAATTGGAAGAGGCATATGTCAAGGAGTGGACGAATATGGGCTGATGATGATGAAGATGAATTTTTATAATTTTTTGCAAATTGGATATTTTGTTATACATTTTAAGAATACATTACTAACTTACAGAATTAAATCTCTATTAAGCTGACCAAACAATCGTGTTTATATTATAATTTATTATTGAGTTTTACAAAATAAAAACTACAACCATCAATAAAACATATACTAGCATCCAATACACAAAAGGAAAAAGAGCATTTCAATCATAAAATATTAGAAAATCCATTGTTTTGACGGAAACACTTTGATATTTCAACATTATTATCTTATTTCAACATTATTGCCCATTGTTTTGGCCGAAACACTATGATACCTTAACATTTTAAACTGTTAAATTAAATAACTTTGTTTTTTGTATCACAATTGTATTTTATTTTACGCGACAGCTGTTTCATCAACCTATGTTGACATCATCAGGTGGCACAATCATGTCAAAATAAAATACAATTGTGAAAAAAAAAAAAGTCATTTATTAACTTTGTTATAAATATCATAATTGATTATATTTTATCGCGACAGCTGTTTCGCTAACCGATGTTAGCATCGTCAGGTCTTACAATCAACTAGACTGGTTGATTGTAAGACCAACAATTAGTTGATTGTAAGACCTGACGATGCTAACATCGGTTAGCGAAACAGCTGGCCCGACAAAATATAATCAATTGTGATATTTATAACAAAGCTTTTCATTTACATCGGTTATCGAAACACCTGTCGTGACAAAATATAATAAATTGTGATATTAATAACAAAGTTTTTATTAATTTAAACAGTTCATAAAATATCAGTTATAGTTTAAAATATTATGTATAGAAAATCTTGTAGATCATAAACCGGGAACATTTCACAAACCGTCAATTTTACAGTTTTTAATTTGCATGTAAATTCGGTAGCAATTATTTATAAATTAACATGAGCAATATTTAGAAATAAATTCTAGAGGAAGCAATTATAATACAATCAAAAGCGCTTATTTACTAACCTATAACTTAACTATAATTAATACAATGTTGCAGATAAAATAAGAATAATGAATTTATAATACAGAGCCATTTGCATAAATATAACCATTACGTTGTCCGCCATACAACGTTATTGCTAGTTTCACTGCTCGACTGTTTTAATTATCTAATACGATAAAAGTCTTTTTTATATGATGGACTTTATAAATATTTATGTTTTGGTTCTGCACTCGCTGACAAGTTTTATTACTTTTATTACCATTTCAATTGCACTTTAATACAACATTACTAGCTCAAATTTAATAATACCCTTGTATTAGAACAACAAGCCGGAATAATTTAAGTTACAACGTTAATACGCTGTATGAATATTGTAAGTAAAAACGTTAATAATTTCGTAAGATAACAGATATTCTGTTTACAAGTTTGCTTATAATCTAGTTCAGTGATTCTCAAATTGGTATATCGTCACCTGAGAGTAAGAAGGTTCCAACTGTCAAAAGTAAAAAGCTGAGAAAAATGAAGTCAAAGTTTTGTTGGTTTCGGGTGTGTATCTTGGAATAAAAGGGTTCCATCTGAAGCAGATGAAATTCTTTTACCGAGAAGCTTGTAAATTTTCTCTGGCGACATTTGGAATAATAAAGTTCCAAGTGTAAATGAATCCTTCTTCAGTGAATCGTGTGTTTTGAATGATCAGATTGAACTTGATTCTTTTCGTAACATCAAAATGACATGTTTTTTTTAATTGTACGTATAGATAAGGTCAGTAAGAGCCCTTTCACAAAAAAAGCCAAATGTGAAATTTTGTTAGTTGGAACCCTCTTACTCTCAGGTGACGATATATAGACTCCCGGGGGTCTACAACAATTGTAAAAAAAAATGGGAGTCCATGAGATGTAAATAGGAGTCTAGAGAGATGATACTACTAAATTGAAGCCGAATATTGAAATTCGAAATCGTTGGCGACCTTTTTTTTAACTCATTCCTTAAAGGTCGGACATTCGATTTTCCCAAAAGGTCGCCAAAGATTTCTACCCGTAAATTTTCCCCAATGAGCTAAAAAAAATTTAAAAAAAGGTCGACAACGGATTCCGGCTTTTTTATTTCGTTTTTTTTTGTACTGAAAAAAAATATCAATTTTAGGAAAGCAGGGTGTCTACACAAAATAGAAGAAATCGGCAAGGAGTCTACGGGACAAAAAAGTTTGGGAACCTCTGATCTAGTTGTATTCGGTAGTACAGATGTTATCTTATATATTTCACCATCCCACACACGATTTTTATTATAAGATAAATTTTATAAATTTACTAGCGGACCCAACAGACGTTGTTCTGCCCGAACGTTGGCTTGCCTGCTATTAGCTGGTTCAGCAAACGTTTTTTCGATAAACTTTATACTCAACATGCATGCAATTGTGATACATGACATGCAATGAATGAACTTCCCAAAAGGTTTTTATAGTCACCTACCGGGTTCAATTGTGAATCTATACCATCCAGGGACCCACTCAAACACACACAAAAAAATCATCAAAATCGGTCCAGACGTTAAGGAGTTCAACTACATATACCCGTACAGAAGAAATATGTATCCTATTATATATAAAGATAAAAATACTATTGTATTATTAAAATAATAATAATTTAGATAATTTGTATATCGCCGTTTTCGTGAATAACTAACATTAAGGGCGCTTTGACAATGTTTTTAGTCATGAAAGCTGCATCTGACACAAGAACAATCATTGTACTCGTATATGAATTCTTCTTCTTCTTCTTCCCTTTTTGTAGACTCAGGAGTCTGTTATTTCAGGCGGGTCCTCTTGAGATGCTGAACTCCAGCTTTCTCTCCACCGTTTCGGGGGTCTTCCTGGTCGGCGTTGTCCGTTTGGCGTTCCATGGAGAGCTATGTGTGGTATTCTATTTGAGCTCATCCTTTCTACGTGTTCATGCCAGTATCGCCGTCTTTGACGTCCCCATCTGACCACATCTTCGACCTCGCAGATTTCTCGGATTGCTGTATTCCTAACTCGATCACGTAGGGTCTTGCCAGCTATAGCGCGGAGCGTTTTCATCTCGGTTGTCCTGAGCATGCTCTTTGTCTTGACAGTGTCTGCCCTCGATTCAATGCCATATGTGAGGATTGGTCGCACACAGGTCTTGTAGATGCGTACCTTGCTGTCAGTCCTCATGTCCCTGTTTCTCCATATGACATCTTTCAGGCAGCCTGCAACCGCTGCAGCCCTATCCACCTGTGACCTTACTTCTCTGGGGATATGAATTCTAATATCATTTATTTACTTTCTTGATGTTAGTCTTTTTTTTAAAACAAAACAAAAACAATGTTAAACTTGGATATCTTTCTTCTTCTTCGATGGCCCTACAGCCCATATCGAGCCTTAGCCTTCAGTATTCTCTGCTTCCAACTCCTCTTGTCCTCCGCTACGATACTTTAACCTGACGATCGTAACAATTTCGCCCCATCTCTCCCAACTTTATCCTCCCATCGCAGCCATGGTCATTCAATTGGTT
Source organism: Lepidostoma basale (assembly GCA_022606425.2). Classification (NCBI taxonomy): domain Eukaryota; kingdom Metazoa; phylum Arthropoda; class Insecta; order Trichoptera; family Lepidostomatidae; genus Lepidostoma; species Lepidostoma basale. The sequence goes on from JAHDVF020001575.1 coordinate 1,364,935, forward strand.
TTCTACCACCTGGGTACCACTCCAGCAATCTTTTTGGGGTTCGCGATGGGTTATCCCCCGCACTTGACCGGCCCATCTCAGTCTATTCAGTCTGACCTGTGCTTTTGGTTATAGGTTTCTAAAGAAAAAGCAGATTACAATTGTGTGTTTGGTTTTCATTCCATATATGCAAGTCATGTGTTTGATGTTTCGCCACCGTCCTAACTATAAGAATAAGTTAGAAGTTTCGTAACATCACGCATCCAGCATTCGTGTGTTTTGTTATTGACACATTACGGTAATGGAGGTTACCGACATTATCGCCTTATCGGCAGTGTTCGCTTTGTGTTTGCCTACATGGCGACCGACCACCCAGGCGGCTGATAACTTCTTGTCAAGTCATAGCTAAAGATGTAACTGACACATTGATTGACAGCGCGAGATAAACTGCGTTCTGCCATCACCTTGTTTTCTCTTTGATTTGAATATACAATTTCTTAACTGTAACCTTTCGGGTGATTTATCGTTTACATATTGTAATTTGGCGTTCGTGTTTTGTCAGTTAATTATTATTCCGTTGCGATTAAGAATATTGAATTTGAGAGGTGTGCCAACCAGCCAACATTAATTTCATTTCAACTAACTAACTAACCATCACGCCGTCTCCCCGAAGGGGTAGGCAGAAAGAATTGACTGACATATTTCTCTCGCTTCCTCAACATTCATACATCGTGTCATGCACTGACTCCTCACATGGCCGACATTCAATATTTGATTTATTTGATCGTGCCACGTTTTCCTCGGTCTTCCTCTATTTCTGGTTCCATTTACAGCATTAACATATACTTTTTTTACCATTCTTTCTTCATTCATTCTTTCCATATGTCCAAACCATTCTTAATGATCCTTTCATTATTTTGTTCATGACACCATCATTCGCACCGCATTCACTTCTTATATTTTCATTCGACACTCTATCATACGCAGAGTATGCACACATTCGTCTAAGAGATCTCATTTCTACTGCATTTATTCTACTTTCATTCTTCTTTTGCCAGTTCCATGCTTCGCTTCCATATATAAGGGTCGGTAGAAGAACACCATTGTGCACTGCCATTCTTGCTTTTTTGGATAGGTTTTTGTTTGCGATGACAACTTTAAGTGCACCATTCACTTTGTTGCCTGCCCCAACCCTTCTTTCAATATCCCTCTTCACTCGCCCATCTCTTGTAAACATACTACCTAAATACACGAACTCAACTACTTCAATCAAATATAATCACTTAAAACTTTCGTGGCAGAATAAAAACAGCTATGACTCCTACACGGTAGGTTTATTTCCTGGCGGCGACAGTCTGAAAAAAATGTGTCATTATTCTGATAAAATTTACGTGACAATGAAAATAGCGATAGACTAACAAACTACGATATTGAATACCTAATTGGCATCGCAAGAACATGGCTGCATCGGTATCGGGTTGTCTAAGGGAAACCAAACCATCCAACACCAACGACCTTCGTGGCAGAGGGGTAAGAGCTCTGACTTCGATTCCGAAGGTCCCGGATTCGATTCCCGGCGATGGCAGTGTAATTGTCACACTGTCTTTGGTCTGGTGTAGAATTCTCGTGACAATAAAATGGCGATAGATTGGCTACCTATCACATGTCATAAAAATCAATATATAAGAGTTAAAATAAATTGTATACATTAATTGAGTTCAAACGACCTGTTGTATACAAGGAAAAAAAACAACAGATGATCATTCATTTAAGAAGAATAAGAGGAAGATCAATATGAAACAATTTATAATCATGTCATTATTAGTAGCACTATCCCATTGTTTTCCTCTATCATCGTATAAGAATGTCGAGGATCAAAATATGTTAGTTATTCAATACGATATTGAATCCACCAAATAGTTTGAGATAAGGCTTAATTTTCACTAAAAAATGAAGATATGCGTGTTTTGATTGACGGAAGTCAGTAGTCGTTTGAGGTTCTTTATATACTCGTATACTGGTAGTTTAACAAGCGAGCGCCCATCTGACGGCGACCTCCTAATGTAATCTTTGAGTCGTTGATTACGCCCACACGTCCGATGTTTGCACATGTCCAACACTAAACGGGGCTACTGAAATTTTATTGTGTCAACGGTATTGGAATACTCATCAAAAGCAATAGAAATATAAACAAATTGAATAATATTCTAAATATTTATGAGGTTTAAAATACTCAAATGGTAAATACTACTAGAAAGCTAGCTATTTCAGACTATTAATGTCACTTATATGCCATTTTTTAGTTTATACATTACGAAATAAAAATAATCTAATCTAAATAAAGATATCTTCTTATTCTTCGAGTGCCAAGTCAGGTCTCCCCGACATCGGCTATCACCCTTGTGTAGGTCTCTCTGTCCTGTGCCAGACGGAACAACTCCTCCACCCTCCAAAATTCGGATGGGTAGTAGGGCTACGATGGAGAATGCTTTGCTGGAAAGTATGCCCTTAAAAATTAACGTAATGCGCCATGTTGCAACAATACCAGCAACACTACTACCAAGTCCAACTCTCTAGCGTCCTCGAGTGGTCTCTCAGGCCCCGCGAACCCCGGCCAATGTGACCACTGTCATAGCAGATAGAGAGAGGGCGAATGGCGAGTTTTCAGCACCATAAAACTGGATACCCTCAGCTAAGGAAAAGTAACCCCGACAGAAAATCCTCCAGAGAAGGCAAGAGGAAACCACCCTGGGCAAACTCCCCAGGGCATCACTATGAAGAGGAACCAAACCACGGCCTCGAGTCCTAGGCGAACCTTAAATGGGTCAGGGGTGCGAAGAATCTCCCGGCTCGATATAGTGAAGCGCAATACACGTATAGGAACCTGGAACGTATAAAGTTTTTCTAATATATGAAGCAAATATTGAGGGTCGTGGAGAAGACATATTTTCTGGATAAAAATATATTGTGAATAGACCGGCCTAAGACGCAAAAGTTGTTTCATGAAATCTTATTCTTCTTCTTCTTCTGATTGTAGATCTTGCGATTTGTTTATGCAGGATATCAACTTTCTTGTTGTGATGAAGACGACCAGCCTTATCTCCATCTCTTTGGAGGTCGACGGCCCTCTGGAGTCTCGTGCATCACGGTATTAGGAATTCTTGCTGGATCCATTCTCTCGAAGTGGTCCCTCCAGAATCGTCTGCTCTGCCTACTCCATCTCACTATGTCTTTGATTTTGCAGGATTTGCGAATTTCTTCATTGGGTGTCCTATCTCTAAGGGTTTTCCCCACAATAGGTCGCAATGTTCTCATTTCTGCTACTCTCAAGAGATGATTGGTTCTGACAGTGAAATGTGAGAATCAATTTTGAAAATAACAATCATTTTAATAATAATTGACTCAATCGAATCTGACATCTGATTATGCCATTTAGAAAACGATCAGATTAACAAAATTCTATCGAAAGATAAAAGATTAAAAAAAAAAATCACTCTTTCCTATTATTGAATAGTTTTGATTTCTAATTTACGCTCTTAAGGCGTAATTGTATGTATGTGGGTTCTTAATACACGCGGTATAACAGCAACAGGAATAGTAATATATGAAATCGATCAAGTTAGCATAATGGTTACAGCTCATGCGTGTAATTTGCAATTTGTTGGCAAAATACCGTACGAACTGGCTATTTCACTGCTCAAACAAGTACCAATTTATTAAATAATCGCCATAAGTACCCACTCGGGTAATGTATACCTGCTCATTGATGTAAAATTAAGTATTCGAATTTTTCAGACTGCGAAATAGTTACATTTACGAAGTTATTTAGTTCATAGTGCTTTCTTTGGCCTGTATTTCACCTTGCTAAAGTTTGAAATTCGATCGTACTGATTTACAAATAAACTTTACATTAAAATTTAATCCCACTGGTAGAAAAATTCATTTAGAAACTTTCTGAACGTTTTTACGAAAGACTTATATAATATAATAATAATATAATAATAATAAATTGGATGATTTATTTCATGACTTATTTCATATTCTAACCGAAAATATCAAATTACGATCTAAGCACCCCAACCGTCATCCTCCTTCGGAGGAAAACACGTCGGACCACACAAATCAAGTCCCTGCATAAATAATTTAACTTAAATTAATTTATGTACCATAACATCACATCAAATATAAACAATTATCATTTTATCCGTTTGCTGGTGTCAGATGCACCTCTCATGACTAAAAACATTGTCAAAGCGCCCTTGAGGTGAGTTATTCACGAAAACGGCGCTATTCAAATTAGCCTAATTATTATTATTAAAACATGTTTATATACAAAAATAAAACGCAATTGTAAACATGTTTCTTAGAAAACCAATTAACAAGTTCCTTGGAAATACCATAAATATATTGTTTAGCATAGAAATTTGCATGTATTTATGTAATTTGTGTAGTTTATCATAAAAAATAATCAACAAATTTCGTTTAAAAAAGCTATCTCTTGAATCGATTCAAAGATTCCGACAATCCATGATTCTAAGAGTAGTACTATTTATCACAACGATCTACTGACGATAAACATGTGTCATTTAAACCAATTCGAGCGCCACCTCTTGGTGACTTACATTACACACAATTAAACATTCACATCAAACATGAGCTATACATGAAAAATATGTAAGTACCTACATAAGCTTAATATGTAAATTTTAAATTCGTTTTTGAATTAGGAATTTGGTAATATGTAACTAGTTGTTTATGGCTATTTTGTTTGCGGGCGTACGGAAATTATAATTACTTACAGGTAGCTGTTGTTATTGTGTTATATTTTAACACCTTTAAAAAAGGTAATGGATCATTTGCAAGTCGCGTAAGATTGATCGAAATCGCGTCAGATATATAATCAGGTGTTATAATATAATACAGGGGAATTAATACTGTTATTAAAAAATCTTGACACACATTGCATTCATAATGCTAAATTATAAGTTATAGTCACGCTTGCGGCACTTTTGATTACATGGTCTAAACAATATTCAGCGATTTGTAGGAAGCTTGACCAGGGGTGTAACGGAAACAAACGAAAAAAATATAATACAAAAATTAAATAGTCCATTGTTTTGGCCGAAACACTATGATGCTTCATCATTTCTAACTGTTGAAATATATAATGCCAAAAAAATATTGTTTTTGAAAATTTCATGATAGAAGTTACTTGTAAATAATTTTAAAAATGTATATTCAGACAAAAATCCACTGATGTTTGTGTCTTCGGACGGTTTTGGCAGCTCGCTGGCCCAGAAGATGGCAGCGACCTGCCGAAACCGGTCAAAGACACACATATAAATGGATTTTAACTAAATATACATTTTTATAAGATTTTTAACAAATCAATTTTATTTTCATTAAATTTCATTTAAATTATTTATTTATTAATATCAATAGCATTTCATAATTAATTTCAAATAAAGACAAATAAATGAGAGTTTTAAATATTAATAATGTGTACACATATACTCGTACACAATAAAATGAACTAAGTAAAAAATGCACATTTTTAGCAAATTGATAAAATAAAAATAAAACAACATTTAAATTCTTTACAAAGATAGTGCTTCCCTCAGATGAGCCACACTATCATAAAATACATCGATCTCCGAGGTGATACGGTTGCTCTACCTACAGACATAACCATTGTCAGGTTGGTTCTGCATCACATTTTTTTCGCGACAGCTGTTTCGATTTTGAAATCATCGGGTATTTACACTGAGAAGTAAAAAAAATAATGAAAATTTTCCATAAATACTGCCTCGACTTAATTAAACTCGAATTAATCAAATTTTGAAGTTTGGTCATGTTAGAAGTTGGAAGAATCAACGTGCGTGTATGACTCGCTGTATGAAGGTGGAGGAAGCTAGAGAGGTGTGCCAGGATAAAGTAGTGTGGCGGTCCATTCTCTCTGCCTACTCCTACGAAGGAACGGCATGATGGTTTGTTTTTGTTGTTGTTGTAGAATATTAAAAACATCATGGACAGAAATACCCACGAACGAGGAAGTTGAAGAATGAAGAAGGAAGAAGAATGAAGAAAGAAATTGAAGGAAAACGAAGTTGAAAAACATTCAAGAATGGTTCAGTTGCAGCACAAAAAAATTTTAAGAGCTGCTGCATCCAAAATAAAAATAACCAGGATGTTGTCCAACCTTCGATGGAAAAGGAACATGATTAAGGGGACATGTTTTAAATGTATTATTTGTGTATATAAATATGGAGTTAAGGGCATTGCGTATACCGTCTTTAATACTGGTTAAATGTAAAAATAAAAAAAATATGAATAAATTATGTAATCAAATGATATCAGTTGATTTCGATTAGCTTCTGGGGGGTCAGGCTTGTTAATCACGAGCCTGCACTGGCAGTAGATTGTATGTAATGTGAACGCTTCCTTTTCAAATCACAAACAGCAGTTTATATTTCCATAAACAGAGACGGCGCAGCCATAATAAGTGGCCGCCGCGCGATAATAAGCAATAACGCCTTGTCGATAAAATTTAAATTTCTGTACATTAAAATTTACAAGCTCAGGGGTGAGCAGTCCAGTTCGTATAGTGGTATCGGCTCTCCGTTATATTACAGTTGTCTAAAAAAACAATATACACTTTTGTAAATAATTGATTCAATTATGATCAAAAAAGACATTTTACTGTAATGAGATATGTAAAAGTATGAACACTTTAAGAAACTACGAGTGACCCCAAGAGTCATTGAAAGAGTTACATTAAATAAACCATAGATACTAAGTCAGAAACGATACGATGGGAGAAAAAAACTCTAGTCACTTATATCATTCACCATGTAGCGACTCAAAATGGCAATAGGAAGGTCAGGTATTCAGAGCTTGGACGAAAAATGTATAAGAAGAGTGCCTTCTCGAAGATCATATACGGCAAAGAGAAGTACAGGGCGACCGCAATTATGGTGGAAGGATGACCTGAACCAACACCTTGAAGTTATCTGGACGCAGTCTGCCCATGACACCGAGGCATGTACTCATAAATGATTGGAGAAGGGCTTTATCCTAGAGTGGGGAGAAAAGGGGGTTCTGACGGGTAGTCGGGATATGATTCGATTGCAATGACACCAGCAAAACTAATGCCAAATTCAATTTTTTAGGGTTTATAAGTGGTCTCTTAGATAAACGAACCCAGGGAAATGTGACCACATTACCATCAGTGTCATAGGGTGAATGGCGAATTTGATTTGATTAATCCACCTGCTAAGGTAAGATTACCCCAACAGAAAATCCTCCAGAGATGGCATGGAGAAACCACTCAAGATATTATTCCTCAGGTCATCACTATTCCCGAGCGACCTTTGAATGAGTCAGAAATATTTTTCCGGGACAGAGATGCCTTCTTTCAAGTGATAGTCAACGTCTGGGAACCTCCTATTACACCAGGAGAGAAGACGGGGTAAGGCTGAAGGCGAAGATTTCAAATCAAATCAAATCAGATTATTATTATATCTCAACAGACATTACGAACACTATTAATGTTTAAGGCATCTATTGAGTACAGGTTAAATGTAATATATACGGTTTGACATTAGGAAGACAAGATACTCTCTTAAGTCAAGATTATTTGCCTTTTGAACGTACTTTCACTAATATGAAAGATGTCGATCTCCGAGGAGACCACATTTATGATTTATAATTTCAAATCAAATCAGTTTATTAACTCAAAAGACATTACAAACAGCAAAATATTTAAGGCATCTATTGAGTACAGGAAAAATATTATCAAAATACAACATAATACCAGGAACGCATTAGAGATGGTTCGACATTAGGAAGACAAGATACTTTCTAAAGTCAAGAGTATTTATCCCCTGAACGTACCTTCACTACTATGAAAGACGTAGATCTCCGAGCAGACCGCGTTCAGCAGACTAATTATTCTTCCCATCGGTGTCACCAGAGACAGATTGGTTCTGGTGACCGGTAGTTTAACAATATGTGCTGTCGCTGTCGGAGAAAATTATCAGGGACAAAAAAAATTGTACAGGATGTCGCTAAATGAGCTTTATGATATCCGTAACAAAGCCTTTATGTCCTTGGCAGTATGCCTTGTGGCTATCCTGTAGGAATCACAGTTGCGGATGGTTTCGTACAACTGGCCTCAAATATTTTTTTATCATTCGATATTTTATAAATCGGCTTCATTTTCAAAGAAAAAGGGGAATAATAATTCTTTCAGACGATACACTCCACCAAAGAGTATACTTAAGTGGGTGTAATTGTCGTTGATGAATAGCTCATGGATTACTTACAGCGTATATTCTGCAGTTCCTTGTAAACGAATGAATTTAATCGCAAATGAGCTTTAACGCTCATTATGATAATGTGGATGTTTTCGGAATTTTGCATTCAAAATAAATATCGATAATACTCATCCGATTATTTTTTTCCAAATTAAATTATTTGGGTCTTATTTATTATTTCCTTAGACAGAGGCAAGCATTTGAAGCATAGCGCAGATACGATGTCGCAGAGAGGAGGAGGAGGAGAAAAGAGAGGCCAATGGGAGACGGTGACGGCTCCATTACAAGCGCCTTCCCCTGCCCCAGATGCCCCAGAATTTGTGGGTTCAGGATCACAAACGTGAAGGACAGTCTTCCTCGGACACGAGGGCCAGCCGATGACGATGATGATTATTTCCTTAACAATAACTTAAAAATTCATATTAATATACGTATTTAGTGTCAAATCAAATCAAATCAAATCAGTTTATTTTCTCAAAAGACATTACAAACATTTTTTATAGTTTAAGGCATCTATTGAGAACAGGTAAAACATAAGGAATATATAATACCAGGAACGCATGAGAGATGGTTCGACATTAGGAATACAAAATACTCTCCAAAGTCAAGAGTATTTGTCTTCTGAATGTACTTTCACGAATATGAAAGACATCGATCTCCGAAGCGATCATGTTCAGCAGTTTGATTGCTCTCCCCACCGGCATCACCAGAGGCAGGTTGGTTCTGCATGCTGGGAGATAAAACAGTCTGTGCTGACGCTGTCGAAGATAGCCATCCGGAACATAAAGATGGATAGCCTCCAAGATGATGGAGTTCTCAAAGAATCCCCTGATAAGTCTGAAGAAATGGGTAAGTGTGCACCCATCCCTTCTTATCTGTAAACTATTGGTCCCCAGCATTGGAATGGCCCTAAAAGGTCTTAATTTCAGCTATTATTTTGCCATTGAGGTGGAAGGTTTAGCTAACTTTGTTTAGACGTGATGGTTAGTTAGTTAGTTATATATAATAGTATACTCCCAGAAACGCATGAGAGATGGTTCGACATAGGGAAGACAAGATACTCTCCAAAATCAAGAGTATGCCTTGTAAACGTAATTTACATTGTTCTGCTTCTTAGTGTCTTTTCGTGCGGCAATTTTGGACATCATTTTCGGTTCTTTACTTATTTTTAAATCATTTAACCTACCACATATAAAAGTAAAATATTTTTACTTATGAAGAAATCAGAGTAGGTATTTTAGTCTGTACTTGTATTTGTATTCATACATGTATATTTTTTCTGTTGGGGTTTTAATAATAAGCAGGCCCTTACTGATTCTCTGTGCGGACGCATATAAGTAATCTAAAGTACGTAAGAAGTAGGAATGTGGAGATAAATAATATCATGGTGATCCATCAACTCTGTCACATTTCCTAGGAAAGCGATGGCGGTTTATTTTTGTTTGATAAGGTTGCATCTTCCTACCTCCATTATACTAGTATTACCTATATCAATTTGTGTATGTAATAAATTAATAGCATAATTGTGTACGATTAAGACAATTTAATTTTTTTAATAATAAACATTAAAAAATATATCTAATTGAACTAAAATTTTGAATAATGTGAACCCAAAAATATTATAAACTACGAATATTATGACGACCTTCGTGGCCGAGTGGTAAGTGCATTGACTGCCACCACTAAGGATCCGGGTTCGATTCCCGGCAAGGGCAGTGTGATTGTCACACTGTCTTTGGTCTGGTGTAGAATTCACGTGACAATAAAATGGCGATAGATAAGCTACCTTTCACATGTCACGAGAATCACTATGATAGCTGGCAAAAAATGATGAAAGTAGAATAAATGCAGTAGAAATGAGATCTCTTAGACGAATGTTTGGATACTCTGTGTATGATAGAGTGTCGAATGAAAATATAAGAAGTGAATACGGCGCGAATGATGGTGTTATGAACAAAATAATGAGAGGATCATTAAGATGGTTTGGACATATGAAAAGACTGAATGAAGAAAGAATGGTAAAAAAGTTATATATGTTAACGATGTAAATGGAACCAGAAATAAAGGAAGACCGAGGAAAACGTGACACGATCAAATAAATCAAATATTGAATGTCGGCCATGTGAGGAGTCAGAGAAATCGACGCGCGCGCATGACATGATGTATGAATGTTGTGAAAGCGAGAGAAATATGTCAGGAAAGAAAAGTGTGGCATGGTTAGTTAGTTAGTTAGTTAGTTATCATACACAGATTTTCTACGCATTCGTCTAAAATATCTCTTTTCTACTGCATTTATTCTACTTTCATCCTACTTTTGCAAATGCTTATCTTCCATACTTATGGGTCGGTACAAGAACACCATTGTGCACTGCCATTTAAGCCTTTTGGGAGAGGTTTTTGTTTGCGATGACAACTTTAAGTGTATGTATAATATTTAACAATAAATTCAATAGTTCTCCAATCTTCACTTCCATACATAAGAAACATTTTCAAATACATACATTGATGTTGAATTAATATGCAACTATGTATTGTATAATGTCTGACGTGAATTCATTAATGGAAATGTATAGACGGTGTCACTTAAGTTATAAATTATAGTTACGTGCTTAAATTATATGAGTTATAATTATAGTAGTTAGCAAGGCAAATCGTAATCATCTTTTGCCGATGCAAGCCCAGTTTTCCCCATAGTTAAGTTATTATATGGATTCCTGTAGGTTCAATTTACATTTTAATTATATTACATTATTAATTACTCTCCATAGATCGTAAACAGTGATTTGCTAAGCGTTGACTATATACTCGAGCATGTCCTCGTAATGAATACATTAATCTTTTTATTGTTTCTTGAACACTGACGTACAATTTCATAATTTAATTATTTATAATGAAATACTACACGAAAAAGAAGGAAACACGACAGTCTGCAACATTAGTGTAAACGGTGAAAATCTGGAACAAGTGGATGAATTTGTTTATTTAGGAAGTATGTTTACAAAGGATGGGAGAGTGGAGAAGGATTTTGAAAGAAGGGTTGGGGCAGGCAACAGAGTAAGTGGTGCACTTAAAGTTGTCATCGCAAACAAAAGCCTATCCAAAAAGCTAAGATGGCAGTGCATAATGGTGTTCTTGTGCCGACCCTTATGTATGGAAGTGAAGCATGGAACTGGCAAAAGAAGGATGAAAGTAGAATAAATAGAGTAGAAAAGAGATCTCTAAGACGAATCTGTGGTAAATCTGTATATGATACAGTGTCAAATGCAAGTATAATATAAGAAATGAATGCGGTGCGAATAAAAGTGTTATGAACAAAATAATGGAAGGGTCGTTAAGATGGTTTGGACACATGGAAAGAATGAGTGAAGAGAGAATGGTGAAGAAGGTATATGTAAACGACGTGAACGGAGCTAGAAATAGAGAAAGGCCAAGAAAAACGTGGCACGATCAAATAAATCAAATATATAATGTCGGTCACGTGAGGAGTCAGTAATCGACGCGCGTGCATGATACGATATATGAATGTTGAGGAAGCGAAAGAAATATGTCAGGAAAGAAAAGTGTGGCAGTCCATTCTTTCTGCCTGCCCTTTCGGGGAGACGGCGTGATGGTTAGTTAGTTAGTTAGTTCTGTGATGTTTATGATTTTTTTAATAATAAATTGAAATTTAAATAAAGGATGCCACAAGAACACCTTAATTTATTGTTTTTGCGAAACGAACAATTATTCGTTTTGTATTTTTAGGCAGTTTGTTATTACTGTTAACGTGGTTATTTTATTTCACAGACGTTATTCTATACAGAGAACTCCATAAAAAATAATAATCTAGGCAATTACCTACCGAAAGCTCACGAAGTAGGAGTGAAGTCCGCATCACATTAAAGATATAAAATTAATTCAATACTAATCACCTCGTCTCTCGTTAGTGCCAGCAGTCCAGATTATACCTTTACTACTCAGACAAGCCTATACGGGAGGCTATTAAGAACCACTAATTACGGAGTCGAATGCGTTTAACCCGCAACTCTATCGCGGGTCATTCTCGATCGGCCATTAAGTTTTGTGCGTGGAAGTTAAAATAATATAATCTGCATAATAACACACAAACATATTGCTCAACACGACGTTCATAACATATTTTTTTACTTCTGTGCACTATTTTTTGTTCAAGTATGCAATTATACTTAATTTTTATATTTGAAATGGACTTAAGATGCTTGAAATTATTCATAACTTCTTTTGCAAATTGAATATCATGAAGTGTGTTACATTTTTTTACATATTTAATGTGACACACTAAAGATAATTATCAGTTTCTTCTGCATTCGCTATCATTTCGTGTCTTGGATTAATATATGACTAACTTAAAAATAAAACATAGTATTTTCACAATTTTTTTTTGCAGTTTACTCAAAAATGTTTCGAACTTTTTATCTCCTTCTTCAGTATCAATATTTTAACAACGAATTTTTTCACAATTTTTTTCAAATTGAATCGGACGTTGACAGTCAGTACCTAACATGTTGGTGAATAGTGCAAAAAATGTTATTCAAATATATGTTAATAATTGTTTTGAAACTTGATAAAAATAATCGTTGTAATAAATGTAAAATTACATCAATAATTCACCGCATTATATAATTTGCATTATAGATGTTACCATATTTCTAGAATTCAGAATCGGATGATATGTGTATTTTAAGACTTGGACTTGGACTTGGATCTTCTGGCTTACAGAGGAAGATTCAATCTTATTTTCATCTAAAAATACAAAATCTCTCATTTAATGACTTCGAAATACAATATTTATAAAAATATATTCAAATACCACCATTTTGTATTAACTTTATACAGAATAAAGATGGTTATATAAAAAATAAATATAATATTTAAAAAAGTTATTTCAATTTTAAATGATTTCGACATTACCCGGAATCCGGTCGTAAATATTGTAAACCTTTTAAAATCTCATATAAATAAAAATAGATCATTTTAGTAAAAACAATATTTATCTAATTTTAATGTCGTAAAGCATGATTTTTGTGATTTTTTTACAGTTTTCAAAGCGATGAATGTTAATTTTTGATTATTTTTAATTAAATGTTTACGTAATTGTTGTGTAAATTTGTGTTTTGATTCTTTGGGATATTCTCGGAATAAAATGAAAGGTCACTGTGGAACCAGCAGCATATGGACGACCTTTGTCCGAGCGGTAAGTGCTTTGACTGCCACCCGGAATGTCCCGGAATGTCCCAGGTTCGATTTCCGGCGATGGCAGTGTTATTGTTACACTGCCTTTGGTTTGGTGCAGAATTCACGTGACAATAAAATGGCGATAGATTAGTTACCTATCACATGTCACGAGAATCAATATGGATTTGGCTCGCGCTGTGATGTGGAATGCGAGATAATGTGATAAAGATTAAGTCAAGAATTTAGAAAATGGAATTACTTAAGTAAATTCAAGAGTTTTCACTCATACCAAGGGATAAACATCGCATACTTAAGATAATATTACATTAGCAATATCGCTTATCATATTAACAGAAAAATTTACACATTTCACTTATAATAGGTTTTTGTAAAGCTACGCAAATAACTTATTTAAGATTTCACCAGATGATGGTATCGAATTATCCGTCTATACATTATATTAGTTTATTATAAGTACTTGAAAATATTGAACAATGATCAAAAGTGCGATGAATTTTTTGGCTCCAATACATTCGTGAATGAGCTTAGATTAAATAAGTTATATCTCTAATGGTTATCGGGGTCAAATAAACCCCGCTTTAGAGTAATCAATAAGGTAATAAAAATATTCAATCAGGACTGTGAAGGGTTAACACATCGTCTAGTGTCAGGCGACATCCACATACAAAGGCACCGATAATGGAATGGCGTAGATAATAAATCGACAAGTCAATTCACTACCCACGAATAAATGAAGAAATAAAGGCGGGAACGAATCTCCTATCGTTCTATAATGACGTCGACAGATGTCGTCAGAATGTTTGCGCGATTGGACGGCCGGGGCGGGGTTGTGACAAATCCATCAGTTTGAATTGAGAACAATTTATTTCTATTTCGTTCGTCTAAGATGTAATAAATTAACATTTGAAATCCGACGCCCTATTCGTCGAAGATAAATCAGTATTGGAGTAGAGAAAACTGGGGTAATCCTGTGATATAGTAATTTTGTTATACTCAATTTTAATATTTTAATACTGAAAATTCATACATATAGGTATACTTATACAAGAAATGATTTCATGAATGTTTTTTTTTAGTTTTATTTTATTTGGAAGAACCGAAATGGTGGGTTTTGATTGACCAAAAGATAGCAATAAGATGCCGAAACTGGTCAAAATTAGAATGAGTAAAAAATAATTTAAAAAAATATATAATCCATTGTTTTGGCCGTAAAACTATGATACTTTAACATTATTATTGTGAAAATTTATAACACTTATAATATCACAACGATGTTGACATCATCAGGTGTTATAAAAAACAATTTTTTGCAACACCTTATGATGACAACATCAGTTGGCAAAACAGCTTTTGCGACATTCTCAGTGAATAAAAATAAATTGTGATATTATTATTGTTATAAATTTTAATTGTCAAAAACATGCTTTTATTATTATTAATATATTGTAATTATAAAACTAATTTGAAATAACTTACATTTTTTAAGTGAGTATAAAATCTTTGATAATATTACTAACTACTGTCAAAAAATATCCAAATTAAATTCAATTAAAAAAATGACAGAAAGGTCTTTTTTTGCAAGGCAGCGGGTGCGAATATTAATTGAATGAAAAAATGCCGCCCACACAAATATGTATTTAAAATGTGTGAAAGTTTCCGGACTTGGTCTAGGCCCTGGGGTGACCACCCGACCGCTGGGAGCGCCGTAAGATAAATGGGATAATAAATTACAAGGCGGTCCCGTCCGAGTGGCCCGCCGCCGGTTGTTTTGTGGTCACCCTGCTCCGCAGAACTAGACTAGCCTCTTCAGATTTATGTAGTCTAGGGTTGGCACTTGTATTTTTCTCAGAGTTTAATTATTATAAAATAATAAAAATATGCACGTATATCGGAAAGTGTTATGTTTTTCTGTTCAAAATGAAAACTTATCAAATCCGTGGTGTCTCTAATAGGGAATATGTGAAGACTAGGTATAGTAGTAATCCTTAAAATATTCATGAAAGTAAAAAAAAACACACATGGTTTTTGTGTTTTTGTTTAATTTTGTACAACAATAATCAGAACAAAATTCACAATAATCCAGATACGTTATCGGGTATGCGCACCGTGTGCATTTCGAATTACTTTCGCAGAGAATTGAAGTATTCCTCTCTCGTTCTCTCGCATTCGAAATATTATTGTACTCTTTTTTTATGACATCCCTGTTTTTGGCTCTTTAAATTATGATAGGAAGCTATATTTAATTTATCATGCAGTCGATTTAGTGATGGCTGGTAGTAGAACAAATAACTTAACTAACTATCTAACCATCAAGCCGTCTCTTCGAAGGGGTAGGCAGAAATAATGGGTTGCCACACTGTTCTTTCCTGGTAGACTTCTCTTGTTTCTTCAACATACATATAACTTAACAAATAACTTACATACTATAAATAAACGCATCATTTAAATTAATTCTTAGTGTGGCAGCTAAATAGTTAAATTATCGCTAGGGGTGTTACAGTATATATTGGTGTGAACTAAATTCGTTTAATGGAAGTGTTTGTTGTTGTGTAATATAAGTCACTAAGAGATGGTGCTTAAACCAGTTTAAATGACAGCTGTCAATCAACAGCAGATTTTCATGTTATTGAAGCTCGATTATCGAAACAAAAATTGAATTCATTAATGGATTTCAATCTAATACATGATGTATTTGGAGGAACATGTTATTGGATGTATTACGTTTACTTACAGCAACTGGCACATGTATCTACGAAGAAGGATCTCGGAATCATCTATGAGAGTAGGCTGACTTTTCGTGCACATATCGAGAGGATTTGTGGCATTGCACTGAGGATGTTGGGGTTCATCCTCCGGACCGGAAGGGTTTTCAGGGATCCCAATGTGCTCAGAGTCCTATACAACGCATTGGTTCGGAGCAGGCTCGAAAGTGGTTCCGTGATATGGAGTCCTCACGAGGCGAGATATTCCGTTATGCTGGAGAGGGTTCAGAAAAAATTTCTGAGGTATCTCTACATGAGGGAGTATGGTAGCTATCCGTGGCTCTATCCCACGGCATTTCTTCTGGGAATGCTCGGAACCAATTCTTTACAGCTTCGAAGAGATGGACATCTAATTACCCATTTCTTCAGAATAATTAGGGGATACTTCGAGAACTCGGCCGTACTGGAGGATGTTGGTCTTTTTGTCCCCGATAGATATCTCCGACAGCGACAGCACAGATTATTTTACCCACCGGCCGCCAGAAGCAATCTGCCTCTGGTGACACCGGTGGGAAGAGCAATTAGTCTGCTGAACGCGGTCTCCTCGGAGATCGACGTCTTTCATGTTAGTGAAAGTACGTTCAGGGGGCAAATACTGTTGACTTTAGAAAGTATCTTGTCTTCCTAATGTCGAACCATCTCTAATGCGTTCCTGGTACTTTGTTGTAATATTTTGATGATATTTTACCTGTACTTAATAGATGCCTTAAACATTTTCCTGTTTGTAATGTCTATTAATTTAATAAACTGATTTGATTTGATTTGATTTGATTTAATGGCATAAATAAATTGATATCGAACATCAATTTTATTTGTTTAATTAATATATTCTGTATCCACATACTCGAATTTAGCAGTAGCGAAGCGTTATCGGTTTCGCTAGTATAATATAAAAATCGGCGTGATTAGTTAGGTTAGTTTTTTTGTAAGGTAAAACGTCTCAGCCTTATGAAATTGATAATATCTCATTGAAAATTCAAATTAAAAAGTAACTAATTAAATCCCTTAGTTTACGGAGAGAATAATATTTCATGAGTTAGAGTTGTCATAGTTAAGAGTAAATGCCTTATTTATTACCGCATTAAGATTGTTTCATTAATTTACAACGAAGATAAGATCGGTAAGAAAATACCTTATTTGCATACATCACATTTTCTTTGAATAATTATTTTTCTATGCTAATGTGACTACAGTATAAATATGAACATATATTAACAAATAAACAATAAGTTAACACAATAAACGCGTAACCGGTAAACCTGCGGTTTATTTATTAACGAGTCCTGTTTTTTGAATGTATACAAATACTGGATTTTTACCCTTTGCGGGTTAATCATTTTTTTAAGGATTAATTGTATCTCAATAAAGCCGAAGATGTAATTTTTTTGGAAACAGAATATGGTAGTCGAGGCATTTACAGGACTTATGACCTGTCATTGGTAGGGTTAAGGGATCACTTTATGTTAACAACATTCCCCATTTCGCCCTTCTTACGACCACCACGTCTGACAAAATTTTGGAACTTGTATGTATGCTTGTATATTCCTATAAACGCATCGAATACCATATTTCGTTTCCAAAAAAATTTACATCTTTGTCTCTATTGAGCTACAATGAGTCCTGTTTTTTTTTTTTTTTTTAATATTTAACTATTATAATTTATCGTAGCGCTGTCTCTCCGAAGGGGTAGGACTAAATAATGAACGGCCACTCATTCGTTTCCTTCGTTTCCTCAACATTCATATATTGTGTCTTCTACCCGCGTATTTCTCCGACTCCATGCTTGGCCGACATTTAATATTTGATAGGTTTGATCGTGCTACGATTTTTTCCGTTTTCTTTTATATCTTGTTCCGTTTACATCGTTAATATATACATTCTTTAACATATTTTCAACAGTCTTTCCATGTGTCCAAACCATCCTAATAATCCATTCAATATTTTATTCATGGTATTGCATTCTCCAATCACTTCTTACATTTGCATTTGAAACACTGAATTATTCTCAGATATATCAATTGCTTCATTGATTTTACTGCAATTTTTATATTTATTTATTTATTGTATTGAAACGAGCTTAACCGAATAAACAACTGACAAGTTGGTTCATGTTGTTTCTATGTTAGAATGTAAAGGTCTTTAATTTATCAAATTCAAAACATAATAAATTTTATTGTAAGTATTTAAATATAAACGTGTGGAGCATTATAAAATTTATATTATGTAAGAAAATAATTATTATGTCTTTTGTCTGAATGGGTAGGTTTAGAGGATTGAAAGCGCTCTTGAGGTGAGTTACATACGAAAACGGCGCTATACAAATTAGCCTAATTATTATTATTATTACATCTGTGATAAACAATATTTATTTGGGCATCGAAAAATTATTACCTAGACTCCTCAACATACGCGACTTAAAAAATAATTGATTATTTTTCTCTCTAAAAAATCTAATTCTTGTACGGAAATCTTGTTGTGTAAGAAAATATTCATTTATTTAATTAATTGTTTAAATATTTTGATTTCTACCACAAGTTAACCATAATCATTACCGAAAACATTCATCAACAGACTGGTAACTACATAGTAAATCGTATAGTATAGTACATAGTACGTAGTATGGTATAGTACATAGTACATAGTATAGTACATAGTACATAGTATAGTACATAGTACATAGTATAGTATATAGTATAGTACATAGTATAGTACATAGTACATAGTATAGTACATAGTACATAGTATAGTACATAGTACATAGTATAGTGCATAGTACATAGTAAATAGTATAGTACATAGTATAGTACATAGTATAGTACATAGTATAGTACATAGTATAGTACATAGTATAGTACATAGTATAGTACATAGTATAGTACATAGTATAGTACATAGTATAGTACATAGTATAGTACATAGTATAGTACATAGTATAGTACATAGTATAGTACATAGTATAATTACATAGTATAATTACATAGTATAGTACATAGTATAGTACATAGTATAGTACATAGTATAGTACATAGTATAGTACATAGTATAGTACATAGTATAGTACATAGTATAGTACATAGTATAGTACATAGTATAGTACATAGTATAGTACATAGTATAGTACATAGTATAGTACATAGTATAGTACATAGTATAGTACATAGTATAGTGCATAGTATAGTACATAGTATAGTACATAGTATAGTACATAGTAAAGTACATAGTATAGTACATAGTATAGTACATAGTATAGTTAATAGTATAGTATATAGTAAAGTATGTGGTATGTATTATTTATATTTAAAATAAAATTAAAATAAAAATATTGCACTTTGTTTTTCACCACTATGCGCTTAATTTAATTGCCGACTAGTTTCGTTTGTACCCAAGCTTCCCCAGGGCTTCATAATAACAGAACAACAACACAGATTTATGTAAATCTGTGCAGATTTATGTAAAAGTGAATTTGGTCTATTTGTCCCTGATAATACATTTCTTCAAAGACAGCACACATTGTTTTATTTGGCACGCTGCAGAACCAACCTGCATTGGCATTGGGTTATGCCTGTGGGTAGAGTAATCTCATTGCTTAATCGGGTCGTCTCGGAGGTCGACATATTTCGTGA